>LR991088.1:30858333-32253750 GCA_905163515.2 Lymantria monacha
CAACGCCCACACATCTTCACCACAATCCAACAGCTCGATTGCTTAGTGAAGTGTTTGATTATGTGAGAAATTTTAGTCATATTCGTGCCTCAAATGCTTGCTTGACGATGCGAGGTGATACTATTTCTTTTTTAATCTAAAATAGGGATTTTAGATTAAAAAAAATAGAAGAAAAAATCAAGAAACGTATAAAATCATCATAATTCAGCTGTATTGAGTATGAAAGCTTAAAAAAGGAAGGATTTCCACCTTATATAAATACAAAAAAAAAATATTAAATTTTTTAGAGCCTGTTTGGAAATGTAGCAAGTAAGATTTTCTATACAATACTTCTCGGACGGCTTCCGCTCTGACCCCTTTTTTAACAAAAATAAATATTTAAGACATAAATAGTCTATGCCTTAAATGACTTTTTTTTACAAATAAAAATGGCGATGGAGAGATACGTCAAACATATGGGGTTGCACGCCGTTCCTTTCGCCACTCCAAGCGATTTGGGCGAATCTGATTGGATCCCTAAAAAAGACAGATAAAGGAGCATTTAATTTCATATTATAATTATTATACATTGAAGACTAGTTACACAAATGCGAAAATACATTTTTTTTTGTAAGTGGATCACCTTGAATTTTTTTTCCTCGTCTTGTTAGCCGTTTTTAATATCACGTGCAATTGCGTATAAAAATAGAACCAGTATTCATTATATATATATATATATATATATATATATATATTTTTAAATTTTATTTTAACAAAATTGTATTACATATAGTTATAAGCTAAAGTGCTTTTAGATTTTTCTGCTATCTTATAGTGAATGGAGTTAAATACTTTCTTGCGGTTGTCCTATGAAATGATTAAGAGATGTAAGCAGATAACATCAATTCTCAGTAGGTGAATCACAAGGTACTACTACTGAGAAGAAAGCTTAAGCCCAGCATTGGGACGTATATAGGCGAACTGTTGACGGTGAACTGATCGGGTTGAGATCTCTCAGCGCTCACCCACAGTCCGGGTAAAGTTGTCATAGCCATCTAATAACTAAGACCCACAAAAAAAAACGGTGAACTGATTATCGACTCCCCAAAAGAGCCAGTAATTTTACAAGCATTTGCTTAGCCAACTATTATTTTAAAATGAAATCCTCAAAACTAAATATACTCGTAAATATTACATTTACTACATTATTTTACATAAAACCACGTTCTCGTCATCGCAACGGCTATTGGTTCACCGCATATTTAGTTAACCCTCAAACCGCGTTGTTTAACTAGCGCCAAACCTTGAAATCGCTTTATGGTGACCAACATTGTTGGCCATTTGGTTGGTTTGGCGAATATTTCTAATAGCTTTTAATTAGCGGTAAATATAAATTTTCAATTTTTTGTAATTTTTAAATTGAAGTGAAAATTTCTTTAGCGGCGTTGTGCATTTTTTTTTGGGATGGGTAAAAACGTTAAACTCGCTTCAAGACACGTGACCTGATCGAAAATTCGTAAGACCAAGAGAGAGTATACCGTATCAGAGGAAATTCGTAAGACGGAGGGAGAGTAGACCGTAGAAGAATATTGTATTTAACCACATAAATGATAGTACATACTTTTATACTAATAAATAAAATAGATCGTGCGAAATTATTCCCTAATCATTCCTAAATATTTTTTTTGACGGCTGGCTATGGTATGCTCACCCCCATACATACTCCCTTTTTTTCTTTTTTTCCCTTGCGGCAGGCTATGGATGTGTTCGCGCTCCGCCAAATCGATCCGAGGCGACGGAAGAGACGGTACGCAACCCCACAGACCCACGGTGCAAAGACTCCTCTCTTCGCCGTGCGAGCGGGTCACCGGTACCGGATCTTTGTCTTCGGTGGCCCGCCCAGCGACTCATAAATACTCCCTGGGGCAAGCGTTTTATATTTTTGTTTTTTTTTTTCATAGGTTTAAGTTTTCACTTCTATCGGCAGTCCTTGTGACTGCTTTATGTGTTTATTTTTTCAACGGACAGTTTATTAGCAAGTTTTATCTCTAAAACGAGTTATAAATAAAATATTATACTCTCAGTAATTCAGATAATGTCTGCGTTACTTATGCTATGCTTTATTAGTATATAAAGTAAATTTCAATGAATAGCATCAGACAATAATTCTACATGATAAACCAGCTCAAGTTTTTGTTTCATGTAGTATTATGACGGTTTATTTGAATCTCTTGAAAGCCGCCTGTTCTAGATTGTTGGTAACTAAACAACTGCTAAAGCCTTTTTTTTGCGGTGGGGTATGGAGTAGCCACGCTCCGCCAAATCGGTCCGGGGCGACGGAAGAGACGGTGCGCGACCCCATAGACCCACCCTGCAAGCACCTCTCTTCGCAGTGCGAGCGGGCCACCGGTACCCGATCTTTGTCTTCGGTAGCCCGCCCGACGGTTCACCCTCACGGGTTCCTCTCGAGTCGGCTAAAGCCTGTCATTTACAGACGAAGGAGTACGAAGTAAAAGAGTATTATCTCTAAACCTTTTTTGCCACTGCTGCGTGATAGTAGATGATCATATTTTGTAAGGTTAATATTATCATCCACTCTTTTATCCTTGAAACTACCAACTGTCTACTATTGAATATCGTCCCGGCTGAGGGAGGATAGTGCGATAATCGCCACGCTTTGCATTTACTGTTATGAGTTGTGATGAAGAGGACAATGGCTACTGCCCCATGATAATTTTTCATGCGATTTTGATGAATCTCACGTGAAGGTAAGGAGTAGTGACGCATTGCAATCTTAAACTTTCACCACAAGGAAGATTATAATATTACCCATACAGTTAAAAATGTCACTTTCAAATATTATATTTACTGAAATCATATTGGTTATTTTAGTTTTGGTTTAAATTACAAGCGGGCGCGGCTGTCAAATATTGCGACAGACCATTTAAGTTATTACACTAACAAAACTTGACCACTTAATTGTAAATTATGTATCTCAGCAATATCAAGGTACAGGCAAGTCACTGTCCACGCGGTAAATATGAATCTCAAACGAAAGCTTATTCTCAATCAACATAACGGTTTCATCCTTAAAATTAGGGCTATGGACAACTGTACCTATATATTAAGATCATAAAGTATTTGGAGATTTAATATTGGCTGAGAAGATATTGAATATTTTATATGATTTGACAAATTTATGCGTAAATAAATCTTACCTATATACATATATATAATACGATATCTGACCGTACCTATGATATGGTATCTTCCTAGCCACTAAAGCATCATGGTTGCTCCCTCAGCGGGAGAGATGTTTTTGCTAAGCCACCATCTAGCCGTTAATTGTAGCTTTCTCGTTGAGCACCTTTTACGATCTGGGTAATCGAATGAAGAAATTATCCTTGGGAGTTTGACATATGAGTTTATTTTTACTTTTGCTTCAAGGCACAAGCACAGAAAGGCTTTTACTTGCTTAAATCGCTTAATACATGTTTTTTACCCATAGTTTTATTATTATTTACCCAAGTATGAATAGTCTTGCAATATTTCTAGTGTGCTGGCATATAGTATAGTGGCTGTTGTATTTTTCGGTGATAATCATACGAAGAAATCAAATCAAATAAATTATTACGCATAAGCCCCATAAGACCATTTACAAATTGCCAATCTTAGATTTTTTTTTAATTCAATTCAAAATATTTTACCACCGGATCGGAAACGACTGAAGAATCACATGGGGAAGGGGCAAGAGGGTATCACTTGGGATGCCTGATAAGCGTAGCAATTATAGCACTATCCTTTTTGGAAAAGCTTATGTTCAACAGCCAAAGTCGATAAGCTGATAGATAGACTTCTGTATACAATTTTCGCAAAAATCAACGAACCCTTTTATCTTTATGATTTATTAAAATACCTATTCATCCGCTTGCCGCTCATAACTTTCATCACACTCCCTCACGGACGGTTCAAGAATAGCCCGGGACAACGTGTGATACACGTGTACAATAGATGTTGTACCACTCGTGTCGAATGCCGGTAGCTACATCACTACATCATCCTGCTCTAGAAGTCTAGAACATTCTATAGTTTTGATCCGTTTCCGCACTCTCTAAACATGTTTATAAATGACCAATCACTAGAACAATTAATACACGTTCGTTAGATTTAGAGATGTATTACAATATCTTTCTGAAACTTTAATTTGTTCCTCTCGTAGCGACAGGATAAAAGTACAATTATTGCTCCCATTACTTTTAAAAAAAGCACACCTCTTTGGCCAGACGGTTTACCACACGGACAGAAAATATATTCTGCTACATAGAAACTGCTACTACATATATAAAATTAACATACAATTTTTTTATCATACATTATTAATCCGACATTCGTATAAAACTTCATCGTATAAATCCGACAGTCGTAATAACAAATAAGAATTCACTTGCCAACTAATCTTATGAAAATACTGAAATTAAAAATAATGACAATGAAAATATTCAACTGATGTTTTTTAACTAAATAATATATATGTTTCAACTAAATATTTAGACTTTAAAGAATCTTTTACTCAAATATATGTGAATTGAGAAGATATCAATAATTGATGCTGTATCTTGATTGTAATGTGAATATATCAGACAGATCAACAACAACAAAACTCTAAGGCCAATTTCATGTTCCACCTCATAATCCATTCCAAGACAAAAAATGCTTGTACCAATAGGTAATATGATCATAACGCTGGCAAACCTTGGCGTTACATAAAAATTAGATCTTTTAAAACGGAATCAAGGGAATACTGGGAAGATAAAAATAATGAACGCATGATGGAATAAGGTTCTTAAAGCTGTCTTGCTGTCAGCCTGGACGGCCAGATCGTGTGCGATCTGACGATAGCCATAGCATATCAAAAATATTACAAAAAAGGGCTTAAAACTCTTTAGTTATGAAGCAGCTATAAAAAAATATAAAAATGCTTCAGCAATGCCCTTAATACTGTGACATCGCATGCCATATCATCACTCCATAAATAATGGTGACAGAACTTGTTGTTACAATATACCTTATACGTATAGATTTAAAGAATTTAGTTTCATTATGCGAAGTAGCTCTTAATTAAAACAAATTAGCCAGTTGCAACCCACTTGAAATAATTTAATCTATAAAACTGCAGCTTCAACATTTCAAAGAACAGCTTTTATTAAACATGCCTGTAGTAGGCCTATATGTTTTTAAGACATTTATTTGTTAAATCAATCAATCTTTCAGATTTAGTCAATCAATCAATCAGTCTAATGTAATGATGAAACTGGTCTTAACCCAATTTACATCATTATATTTGATTTTGCATATATCCATTTTGAGTGGACAGTCTTCAATTTAATGGTCTACTCCAGCAACAAGCGGTCTTTAATCAAATGTATGACCATTTATTGCTTATGGTGGCAAACTAGCAAGCAGCACACCTGATGGTAAGTGTCACTGCCGCCCATGGACCTTTGCAATACCAAGGGTATAGCTTAGGCCGCTGCTTACCAATAAAATCCCCAAACTTACCCGAGTGAGCTTCCGGCTCTCTCGCTCAACGAACGAAGGGCAATACCACATTGCCACTAGTCAGACGTCGATCTTCTGCGAGAGTGTGGTACTACCCCGGACGGACCGGCGCGCGGCTGTAGACAGAAAACTGTCAACAGCGTGGTCCTACCACTTTTCACTAGTCTAGTCTTCACTCATTGTGATTTAAAGATTCACTGTAGTTTGAACAATGCTGCTTTACCAAGTTAACTCTTTTGTTAGTGTCCTTTTTAAACATTAAAAAGATGTTTGATAGCGTTTACTTTTAGGTATTAAATATCATATAATCACTTTCATTTACCTATCTGTATAAGTATATAAAACACAAAAATGTTTCTATGTCGGTTTTAGACTCTGAATTCATACAACCGAAGTGCCTTAAATCGGTTTCATTAGAAAAGGAATAATTCGAAAATGGTTTTATGGCGTAAGGAATGATTTAAAGCAATGCAATAGGACTCGGTAGGTGACGCTTCGGTCGATTTCAAGGAATTGTGAGTTTATTTTTGTTAATTTGTACAAAATAACGTCTTTGGGATCATCTAGAACCGTGTCAAAAACTACATGAGGAATTTATATATTACAGTTGTTACATTAAACTTATTTAAACTTATGACGTTTCTTATAGTATTTTGTTTTGCTGAGTTTCTTGCCGGATGAGTAGTGATAAGTGAATTCTGATCCGGTGAAATTTTTTTCTAGATTAATTTAAAATGATAAAATTCACAATAACACTTAATAAACGTTCTCGAATCTGAAATATATATTAAAATAAATCTAATTAGTTCTAAAATATACATATATCAAAGTAACAGTACATTATCTGGTAACACGCATTTTAAAAATATCGTGTGGTGCGATTAACATCTACATAATGTTAGTTGTAGTGATTCATTCGCATTCCCCATAGATTAATGGGGTTCGCTTGCACGCCATCCTTATTATTGTAGAAGTGTGTTGTTACAAATTTTACCTTACTTTTAAACGCAATAAAATTAAGAAATATGAAACTTACCATCTTTCTAGTTCACGTCCCCTTTTCAGGCAACTTTTATTTTCCAAAGTGATATAATACGTTGACAAGAAGGTTGGCATTAGATCTGAATACGGTTTGCTTCTCTTACTTGTTAAGTTAGTGCCCCTTTTTGGAGAGAGTTGGTACGATCACAAACAGTGCCAAGACTTGCCAAACCTGCACCTCTCTAATGCCATTTGGGTGGGTCACTCGTACTGACTCCTTACCATCGTTGGACAAAGTTTTTACGGCCTCTATTCCTGTTCTACTTATACCTGCACCCCTGGACAGGAAGGGCATGATAAACTGTTTTCTGAATCCATCAACATACGGCAGCCCTCAATAGAATAACTTTCAGCGTCTATACTCTCATCATTCACTATACAAATTTTCAGGAGAAAAATACAAGTCTATATCCGAGATAAAAATTCTCACTTTTACTGATGATAAAATCATTTAAACATTCTGTATCGATCCGAGATAATCTTCAGCCATTATCATCCTACTTTTATTCCAATTAGGTACTTCAACGCAATATATACTTTTTCATCATACATATTGCAATAGTTTTATCACTGGCCGCTTGCTTGAGGTCTCTCATTGGGAATTTAATTGTTGACCAGACGACATCAGTTGGTTCTTGTTTAACTATTAATAATAATAATAAGCCTTTTTATTCTGTACTTTACATTTGAGTATGAAATTAGTACTATATTATATTATGTCCCGAAGCTCAGTTTGCCTTCTGGCATAAGGCCTCCTCTAAATTTTTCCATTGGGACCTGTCACATGCTACCCTTCTCCAGTGATGTCCTGCCGTTAGTTTTAGGTCATCTTCCCATCTTCTTTGTTGGCGACCTCTACTTCGCTTACCATCTCTAGGATACCAGTCAGTGACAATTTTGCACCATTTTTCTTGTGGATCCCGTATCATGTGGCCTGTCCACCTCCACTTTAGTTGGTCTATCCGGGTTAGTAAATCAACAACTTTGGTTTTATCCCTTATTATGGTGCATCTTACTCTGTCTTGTTTCTTTATTCGTGTCAAGCTTCTCTCCATCGCTCTCTGACATCGCTCCTCTGTTTAACTATTAATCATCTTTTAAAACACTCACAAACGAAGTAAGAGTTGGTGGTATTTGTAGCTGCCACAACACAGCACCCAAAAAGAGATAAATCCTTACAATATGTTAAAAAAATGTTTTTATAAATATATATTCGCTAAAATTTATCGTCGAAAAGAAAATAGATTCGGTGGAGGTGGTTTGAAAACCATTAATTAGCCGGCGTTCGTCAAGATAACTTATCTATCTAGGTCGCGGTTACCTCAGCCCATCCGAAATCGCTACCATCGATCAACTTGGTAAACAACCTATTTTGATAACTGCAATCTGTTTACTTCAATATGCTTATTTTACCGTTTCTTTTTTAATTTAAAAATTTAATTTCGTTATGAACATCATTATCATCATCCCAATTAATATAACATGGCTGAGCCTCCTACGCTATATCAAGAAAATATAGTTGGCAGGACCACGCAGTTGAAAGTTTTCTGTCTACAGCCGCGGGCCGGTCCATCCGGGGTAGTACTACACTCTCGCAGAAGATCGACGTCTGAATAATGGCTATATGCTATTGCGCTTCGTTCGGTGAGCGAGAGAGCCGGAAGTCTAACTAGGTGGGTTTAGGGTTTATATTGGTAGGCAGCGGCCTAGCTATACCCTTGGTATTGCAAAGGTCCATGGGCGGCAGTGACACTTACACCAGGTGTGCTGCTTGCTCGTTTGTCACCATAAGCAATAAAAAAAAGAAAAACTTACCTTACTTATTAGTGAGATGGGTTGGTATTGGATGTTAGTAGTTGCTTTTACAATAACCCACAGGAAATTAAGTGTTCACCACTTGCATTCTCACTTAGTCACCACTTAATTCAGAGAAGAGAACCTCAAAGTAAAAGCCTTTATTATGGTTAATACAATTAAGCTACCTACATATTAATCCATTTTCCCTCCTATTGTGAAGGTGGCCGCCACTGGGACCGCTTCCTTGATATCCGTGGCCAGCCCGGCGGGTTACCCTTTCGCGTACCACGCCCCATTGACGCCCCAGCTAACTGCCGGGGCATGACAGATGACTAGGTTAAAGAAGAGTACTATTGAAAATAAATGTTTCTTTTTAATAAAAACATCAATAAAACTTTAATATTTACCTCTTTATATCACCATTATCCTGCTCTTATCCCAATTAATCGGAATGTCATCAGTGTACACTCATTGGCAACGTGGACACTAAGTGGAAACCCTACCTGGAGACCACAGCAGCACGCCTTAGTGACGATCATTAGAGGAGATCTGTCATTGCGAACCGTAATTCCTAAAATGCTCAACAATGATGGGTGCTGCTCGGCTATGGCCTCCTTTTGCGAAGCCGTGATAACGCAAAAGAAAGCCGCTGAACGGGGGCGAGAAGCTGACCTTGCTCACGTTGATCCCGTCCGCAGAAAACAACTAGGTAGACAGCGCAGGGACTACGAGCATACATACTTTGATAGCCGATATCTGGGACCTGGCCGTTGCGTTAATCGTCGGGACGTCACGCGTCAGTCGCATGCCCAAAAGGCGACCCACAATAGACGCGGTAGTGGGACGCTGTTGGTTTCTAGAGGGTATAGCGACGCTATCCTACGTCGGCGAATCCTACATACCCACTTGCTATAACCTGCAGGGTAATGCATAAATGCATTTTCCACAGTATAAAAAGAAACCCAATTAATTGGAATGGACGCAATATGCTCTCCTCTTCCATAGTACATATTGCAAAAAATATTGACAGTAGTTCTATGACCTGTCCCTTGCCCGACGTCAACCATCCTTGAGAATGTAATTGTTAACTAGATGGCATCAGGAGTTGATCCAGGTCGACATAAAGCTCTGAGTCGTCTTTTATAACATCCACGAACAAAGTAACGGTTGGTAGTATTCTTAGTCCTTACACAATTTACTTGTTTTTATCGTTAAAGTGGAAATATTCTTTAAAATCGCTTATCGAACATTTACTACTGATGTAATATTATGGTAGATATCCCATACAAACAAAACACCTTCAAAAAATAATGTATGTAGCTAGGTAAATATGGATGCGTCACTCTATAAATAACATGCTTCGGATTATATCTTAATAATGCGCAGCGCCAATATTTCATACATACATACCATCACGCCATGTCCCTTGCAGGGTAGGCAGGGAGAACAAAGTGCCAGAGAACTCTATCCTTGCATACTTCACTCGCTTCCTTAACATTCATAATTCTCTTCATACACGCTCGCCGGTTTCGGAGACTCTTGACTCCACCTTCCTTCAGTACATGACCGATCTGGTCTAGGTGGGTTAGTCTCGGTCTCCCGCGGTACCTACATCCTACTTTCGCATTGTATATCTTCTTAACCAGACGTTCGTACGGCATTCTTTCCACATGTCCGAACCATCGGAGCATTCCCTTTCGCATCTTTACACCAAGACTCTCTTTCATACCTACTCGCTCTCTTACGTCATCGTCAATATTTCAAGGTGCCTAAAAAACTGCCACGTTTAATACGCACGATACTAGTTCTACGCCCGTAACCTAAATGTTTAGTTTGGGAGCGCTCTACCCTCACTAGTCAGCGTAAGAATGTAATATCTATTTGAGGTTAATATTCGGCGAACAATAAAAAAAACAAATAAGTGCTTCGTTTATAAGATGCAAAAGTGCCCTAAGATGCGTTGTTGTGAGGTCACAATGAACCTCGCCAAAAATATTGAATACTTATAAATATGTGTAAACAACACTTCTGCTATCTTTCAAAAAATAAGACGACAAAATATTAATTATTACGAAAATAATTACTTTTGATCGTTCAGATACATCAAGTAGTTCGACTACGCTAGGATGGATAAAGAAATGTGTACCAATCGGATGATTAGACGAAGTTAACAAAAGTATAGCAATTGCATAATTTCCTTAAAAATATTCATTATGCCATATATCTGTATTTACTTTCTTTACAATGTCCTATATATTTTTATGAAAGTAAATATAAATTTATTTCAGCAAACATCTTCACAAGCCTTCCTTAGTTCTTCCTTTGTCCGACAATGGCATTCCATACATGATAAATTAATGGGACTAAAAATTAATTATACTTCGTCTGCACAAAGCGTGCGATGAAGTTGCAGGCAAAAGCATTTCATAATACACAAGTAACTACATAAATTAAATCAAAACCCCCAATATTTATTTGACAATATACCCTGCTAAACATCTCGTAAATTAAATTTATTCTGCCATTATAACCTCAACGTATTTATTTTGGAATAAAACATAACATAAAATTGTATCGTAAAGAATGGCGTAAATCATTGCGAGGCAAACAAACAATGACTTGAAAATAATATATAACAATATACAGGCTGATTCTAAATGTAAAATTTACAAATTTAACAAAATATTTTCACACAAGTGTCCATCGCAATATTAGTAAATTTTCAAATAATAACGGAGAAACGTAGAAAATATTTCAACCTTGTAAAAGACATCTATGCAACATCTTACGTAAATAAACTTTGAAATACAAACTCCATAGCGATCCGTATGACCAGCGTGACTAGTAGGTCAATTTTTCTCCGATTAAGGAGGAAGCTCGAGCCTAGCACTAGGAAGGTAGCTGATAAGGTTGATGATTATATCATGGTTCAAGGTCTTATTAGTAAAATCTACGTAAAACATAGTAAATATAAGATAAATTAAAGTCTGAACGGGAGATCTTATTACTTTTTAACTCATATGCGTCTCATAACTGAGCACAAGATTTCTCAGTGGAATGGGAGTGGACCTATAAACATGCCTCTCAGGCGGAGTAGTATAGGGTTTTCTTTCGAGATTTGAAAATTGATCAGGTGATTATATTTCGAAATCAACCTGTATATTATTAGCTAGTCACAAATAGTACGAATTTTGATACTTTGCCAAAAAGATCAAAGACGTGACCTTGTTGCATATGCGTTATGATAAACACGCAAGTATTTTGTGAATATATACTAAGATATTATTTAGCGGATGTTGTTACGGGTTGTCAATCAAACATGGCTTTTAATCACCTGAAAATGTTGACAAGAATAAAGTTTCTTCTCCTAATTTTCGTTGTAAACATAAAGTGACGTCATATTTTTTGCTTCACGGAAGTATTTCCAAGTGAGGTCCGTGAAGATCGTAGCTTGCTTTAAAAGTTAAGTAATGATGATAAATATTAACTTAATGCATATTCTCTCTACGTCTTGCCTTGAAAATATTTTTAAAAATCATTCAAGTAAACCGGTATAAAAAACGTTACAGTACTTACGTAACAGCCTTAGAATAACTATTTGAGAATTGCTCAAATTTTGGAAGTTAAGCTACTTTTTTTGACAAATTATGGTCTGAACCGTCCCGTCCTCCTTACCCGAACCGTCCGGGACGATGGTAGAGCGGCATACAGCCCTATATACTGTTATAACCTCGATGCCGTTGATAAGCTAACCACTATAACTATTGATACGATTTTTTTAACTTCAGAGAAAGTTCTGCTTGAGAATCAAATACATTAATAATCGACAAAACATAAACTTATTGATACACTGCCATTTATATAATATAGACAGGTTTTTTCAAAGTTGGTATATATATCTCATATTTTCAATGTCAAATAAATATACCGAAATATACCTTACATCATTTGGCCATGGCTTAAGACGGGCAGATAGATGGGTTAGTACAGCGTTTCGTTTCAAAATTTCCTTTCACTTAAAAGACCAATATTTGCTAAGCATCATCATCATCATCTCAGCTCATACATATCCCACTATTGGGCTCGAGCCTCCTCCATAATGGAAGGGAAATTGACCTACTATACCACGCCGGTCAGACGTGTAGATAAAGGGCTTTTGCTTCGAGTTTTCCTCCTCTTGCATAGATGTTACATGCGTTTTATATCCCTTAGTCATCTCTTATGATCACCCACGGGTAAGATAGGGGTAGTGAATTGTATTCTTAGTCCATCACCACACGGATATATATTATTATATTTACTAATGCATAAATTTTATCATAACAATATAAAACTAAGTTTCAATTTATAAACATGAAATGACAATCCAAAGTTCATCTTCCATTTATAATAATAACAAATGGCCGCTAAATCAACCGACACCAAACACGAAAGGATTGTAATCCCAATGTCTGGAAGACAATTAAATAAATCCCAAAACCAGTAATACGGAGTGGAACAAAAGCGGTGTCCCCGACGCGACCAACTTGTACGACAAAGCTTCTTTGTTTCCAGTTAATATACGAGTACGGAGTCGCTTTGTGTTGCGGCAAAATTTTGACTTATTGTCGAGAGGCCTACGTGATGAAATGCATACAACTTTAGTGTTCCACATTTTAAAACTGAAAATATTACCTCTGAATCTAAAGCAAAGGTGTAACATATATTTCGTAGCGTGAATTTATTCCAACGTAAGATGGGATTTCCGTGTGGTGATGGAGTAAGATACAATTATTTAACAACTCTCGTATCTTGCCTGTAGGTAGTAAATGATGACTTAGTGTCATGTGAGGTGAAATGATAATGATGAGGAAAGGGCGAGTCTTTAATATTAGGGCACACTTAAACTTCGAATTCCTTGTTAAGAACTTCCTGAAAAAATCTGAATGTCTTTAAAAATCAACATATGAAAAAAATTCATTCATTACCGGACTTAAATCAACAATCGTAATCTTACCATTAGATCAACGAGGCTTATTATAAAATACATATTTTATATCTATTATATAAGAGATTTCCACCTATGTATTGACTTATCACGATATCTCTGGAACCATAAGGCCTACAAACCTTAAATTTGGTAGGAATATTTCTTTCGCCGAGTAGAGGTCAGCTAAGAACGGATTTTACGTAATTATATTCCTAAGGGGGTGAAAAATCAGGGCAAAGTTTGTATGGGACAACGTGATTCCTTGGTCCAATCTATTTCAAATTTGCATAAACATTATTTAACAGAATTGATGAAAGACGTGATTCATATTTTATTGAGATTTATCTCCTAACTGGGTTAAAAAGGGGTGAAAAAATATTTTAGGGGTGATTTGCTTTAAAGTTGATATCAATACTTCTTAGTGATTTTCATTTATAAGACATTTTATTTTGACACATGTTTGAAAACTCAATTCGATTATATTCAAAAAACCGGCCAGGAGCGACTCGGAGTCGCGCACGAAGGGTGCCGTACCATTATCTATAAATGGCAAAATAATCACGTTTGTTGTATGGGAGCCCCTGTTAAATTCTCTATTTGTTTTATTTTAATTTAATTATTTATTTCTAAAGTGAATATATTACTAAATATTCTGAAAATATTTCAAACGTCTACCTATTTTTGTTATCAATATCGAGCAAAAATGTGTGGGAACTGCGAACCGAAAAACCTTTGTTGTGTGGGAGCCCCCCTTAAATATTAATTTTATTGTTTTTTAGTATTTGTCGTTGTAGCGGCAAAATAAATTCATCATCTGTGAAAATTTCAACTGTCCAACTATCACGGTTCATGAGAGCAACCTGGTGGCAGACAGGCGAAGCAACGGACGGACAGCGGAGTCTTAGTAATAGGCTCCTGCTTTCTCTTTTGGGTATGGAAATCTAAAAAGGTTGATGTCACATAAACGTTTGGTACAATGCAAAACTTTTTAAAATTGAAATGTCTTGAATGTCACCGCACTATATTAGTACGGTATTTATAGGTTTCTAAGCTTTATGCTTTATGTCATGTACTTTTAAGACACGGCCTCATATGATCGTAGACTTTGAAATTTGAAAGGATTGGATTATAATTTTCTAAGCAGAATATTATAATTCCAAGACATGGTAATACCTTCCATCGAATAACTGAAATCCATCGCTCACACGATGCATTACAGTTTATGTGATAATATCCGTTTGTGTCATGCTACGGCGATGGTCGATACTCTATTTCAGCAGTTGTTTGGTCTTTGCATTGTGCTAGGATATAGCCATTGCGATACTAAAACCACAAACACCGCTTTATGAAATTATATCTACTACAACTTTTTATTTTACCCTATAATTATTAGGAAAGGAGTATAAGATCATTTGCTATATTTTCGTTCGCTGTTTAGACAGTTTTTAATCAACATGTTTGCAAAAATCGAGACAGAAAGGATGAGTTATAATATATATATATGTATGTATCTTCTTCTTAATATATATAAATTACGCGTCACGTTGTTTGTTTGTCGGCCATGCACTCTTAAAGTACTTAACCGATTTAATCAAATTTGCATAGTATGTGTAGTTTGATCCAACTTAAAAGAAAGGATAGCTTCCATCTCAATTTATAGTCACAATATTATTTTATTGCAAATTATTTGTCTATTATTTGACAGTCACAATTATCTGCTATCTCCAAACGATTTTAACAGATGGGGTTTCAGTTGACTGAATTGAGTAAGTATTTAATAGATGGCGCTATGTCAAACGTCGAAACGTTTCATATAAGCTACAATTTATTAGCATAACCACCACGTGTTACTGAGGCTACCTTAGCCACAGCAACGCGTGGTCGGGTCTGCTAGTTTTAATATAAACTCGTAAATCCTTACTAATATTTTAAATGCGAAAGTAACTCTGTCTGTCTGTCGCTCTTTCACGCCAACACTACTGAACCGATCTAAATGAAATTTGGTACACATATATTCTAAAGCCTGATAAAGAACATAGGCTACTTTTTAATGCAAAAAAAGGGTTTTAAAGGGGGATAAAAAGTTGTAGGGAATTATCATTTTTAAAGCCAGAAGCTTGGAACTTATTTTTAGGCTATTGATTAGATATAAATAAATAAGATATTAAAATTTTGTAAAAAAATCACCTCTAAGGGGTAAAATAAAAATGGGGGATGAAAAACTTTGGGAAAGTAACCTTTTACGCGGTCGAAGCCACGGGCATAAGCTAGTTTAATATAAGTTCACTCACGTTTTTTGAAGAACACATCTCAAATAAAAGAACAACAGTTATCCATTAACAATTAATCGAGTTATCAGTCACGAACTAAAGATTAAGCTACTTTCTATTGTTTTTGACTATTAATAAAGACGATAGAAAATACTATCAGACAATATGACGGCGACAAACATGAATGAAATTGGTAACTAAAATAATTGTACGATAAATCATAGAGAACGGCAGTTATATATTATCTGTTTTTTTTTTCTCTGTCTTAATTACAAAGGAAAATATATCATCGTCCCTTATCTCAGTCTTTATGGCGGCAAAATATTTTATTATTGTGTGTATATATATATATATATATATATATATATATATATATATATATAAAGGAAAAATAGCATAAAATATTAGAACAATTATTTAATTTTATCAACGTTTATTTCAATTGTTAAACCAAATAGGTGAAATCGGTTTAGAGTTTCATGAAAGGTGGAAAACCCACCAACAATATTATGAGTTTCAATATTCTAGAACAGAGATATTGTAGAGAATGTGACCGAGAACACTATATAAAGTATATTAATGATTAAAATACAGTTTAAGTGGCGTGGCCATGCTATTAACATTTTTCTGTCTGCAATCATAAATAAACCAACGCGTCCGGGATAATACCATACCGCTAAATCCACTCCTCTTTTTATTCTTTAAATAGGTCATCGAGGTCCATGAGCAGTAATTACCACTTACCATCAGGTGGGTTGCTTGTTCGAGTACCACCATAGCACACAAAAAAAACACCTTATCGTAACAACAAAAGTAATTCCTCATACAGCATTAAACTAACCTTGAAATGCTAAATAAAATGCACCTTTACTTTGAAAAGAACCTTGAAATGATCGACGTTAAAAGTAAAAGAAAATACAAATTCAATTTAATCCTATTAAATTGTTTGCACCGAATTTTTTCTTTAACATTCAATAGTATAGAATTGCATAAAGGTTTTGAAATATTAAAAGCAAATATTATATTACACTTCAAAAACCATAAGAGCGTAAACAAAATGCATTCCCAGGCACACAGCTGCAATCCAAATGTCCGCAAAGATGATAATGTATTCATCATGGCAATTGATGCGTAGTATCTTTTATTTGTATAAAATGTTTTAAAAATATATACCTATTATTCAATTTATATTGTTATATTAAAAGCTTTAGTTACAAAAGAAGTAAAAAATATAAAGTAACTAGCAGACCGGGCCACGCGTTGCTGTGGCTTAGGTTAGCCTCAGTAACACTTTTTGTTTATTCTAACAAATTTTAGCTTATATGAAGCGTTTGTACATTTAACATAGCGCCATCTATTAAATACTTACTGAATCCAGTCAACAGATTCCGCCATCTTTTAAAATCCTTTTGATATTATAACATATGATTTTGATTGTCAAATACTAGACATATAATTTGCAATAAAATAATATTACTATAAATTGAGATTTAAGCTATCCTATCTTTTAAGTTGGATCAAACCACACTTGCTGTGCAAATTTGGTTAAAATCGATTAAGTACTTTATGAGTCCATCGCGGACAAACAACGTGACACGTAATTTATATATATTAAGAAGATATTACCAGAGCAACTGTCTGCTTATACTTAGAATTGATATAATTTGAAATATTCAACAATATAACCTGATCCACCATCAGTTCTAAATTATACAATATATTCAGCCAATAACGTACCAAATGCTTCATCTAGGAACTGCTGTTCAGTTACCAATCGAAGCACGGTCATAATTTTTCGCTATTAACGAAAATACAAAGTATGTATCTATTTCATCATCATCATCACAGCCCATAAATGTCCCACTGTGGGGCTCGGGCCTCCTCCGTAATGGGAGGGAAATTAACCTACTATACCACGCTGGTCAGACGTGTTGGTAATAGGGTTTTGTTCCGAGTTTTCCTTCTCTCGCATAGATGTTATATGCGTTTTATATCCCTTAGTCGTCTCGTACGATCACCCATGGGTAAGATATGGGGTGGTGAATAGTATTCTTACTCCGTCACCACACGGATAATATATCTATTTACCATAATTTAAATTACTTGTCACATAGAAATTAAGCATTAAATAAAATAAAGATATATATAATGATTTTATATAGAGACGGAGTAAAAATTCAACAATTGCATTGCAAACAGATAAAACAGCAAGAAAACCCTAAATAAAAACTCATATCAACTCGTCTGATCAGTGTGGAATTGTAGGTTAATGTCCCTTTTTTTTTGGCGGTGGACTATGGATGCGTCTCGCCCCTTTTTTTTTTTTGCGGTGGGCTATGGACGTCTTGCCCCGCCAAATCGGTCCGGGGTGACGGAGGACGCGGCCCGTGACCCCATAGACCCACCATACAAACTCCTCCCACCGGTACCCGATCTGTCTTCGGTGGTCCTAGGTTAAATTCCCTACCATCGTGGAGGAGGCTCTATCCTTAGGTGGTGCCTGTTGGTAGTCTCAACCGTTGTGGAGGAGGCTCTAACAGGTGATGATAATGAAAATAAAGATGGTAATTCGCTTAGTTATGATGATTACTAAAAGTCCTTTCACCACTGATAGAAAGGCGAATTCCTTTTAAATTGCCTCTAATATATTATATGCGATACTTATGATTATGACAATGGAACTATAACAAATTAATTTTTGAAAGTTTTATCAACTAAACCGATCTATTATGATATGATCTTGCATTCATCTCACGACGTTATGATTGATTATAATATTTTTTTTTGTTATATCTGTGTGCCCGTGTGCGTTTTACCACGAATTATTCTATTATTATAACGACCAATTTTTTTTTAAATATAAATCATGATTCTTTTAAATGTGCGAGTGTTACGTAATACCGTAATATTTTAAATGATAATCAAACCACATCTTTCCACCATTGTAATTCTGGTATTCACAATAGTCAAGAAGTCCATATAATCAGTTTAAACTATATTTTGTCCCGCAAAAAAAGAAGTAATTAGATAAGATAAACAGGAATTGAAAAGATTCCTCTTCCCTCCTATGCAAAGCGAAAGGCATTAACCAAAATTTACTAATCAGCCAATAAATAAGATTATGCAAGTATTACACATTTGAAATAAAACTATTTTTTGGATTTTTTTGTGTTGGTATTAGAATTTATTTGTACTTTTACAAACGCGTTAAAATTCGTAAAAATAGTTTTATTTCAAAATATTATGTGCAGCTATGAAAATGTACAAATGTATGATATGCGAGTGATACTTCTACTAACATAAAATCAGCTTGTTCGTAGAAAGAATCCGCCCAACTTTTTTAATATTTAGGAAGATCCAAGTTGCTGGTATGACCCTTTTTTTTTCAATTGCGATCATACGATTTCGCTTATAACTCGATTTAAATTAACAGTTAGAGGAACTAAAAACCTAAATTCTAGGCATGGACCAGACTTTACACTTTTGCAAAATCTGCAATCGTAGAGATTGGCTAATTCCATTTTTCTCATCGTAAAAATTGAGTTATTTGGTTATTGAAAATTAAATTATTTTTACAGATATTTCTTCGTGTTTTGGTTTAATTTTCGCATTTTATTTTTACTATAAAGATATTTCGAATATTTTTCAGTGATCATGGTCAAAGGAAGACTAAGATGGACGTCCAAAATGTCGATATTATTTACCCAAATTTTTCATTAACTCACAAAATTGTGAATAAATTTAAAATGCGATAAAATCCGTACAAATATTTCCTAACTTCACGTTTCATTCACGTTGACGTCAAAAATCATTATTATTATCATCATATCAAGGTATAATATTACATCATTTAATTATTATAATATATCTACCGTGCAACGTTATAATATTATAACAGTCAAATAAAAAGAAAGCTTTCAATTAGAATTTTATACAAATGTAACTTTGTTATTATAGCTTACAGTAAAAAGTGGGTTAATGAAGTTGTGCAATACACAGACTAGAGGCATCGAACCGTATAAGAAAATGAACTCACGCTACTCTGCGCTTATAAAAAAAAAACACATTTTGAGCTACCAGTTACTAACAATAACTCTATAATATCATTACATTTTTTTTTTTTTTTTTTTTGTGTGTCTTAGTTGTTAGCCTCAGATGGCTATGACAACTTTACCCGGACTGTGGGTGAGCGCTGAGGGCTGTCAACCCGTAATATCATTTAAATTTACTGAAATTTTAGCATTTAATATGCTTAATTTATAAAATCCGATTACGAAATGAAAAATTGATGTCGCAAGCGGGATACGAACCCGCGCCTATTGGGATTCCGGCCCAATCGTGCTGCCACTACACTACTGCGACCAATTGTAGGACATGCAAATTTTCATCTCGTATTGTATTTACGTCTTAAGGTGACGGTGTGCTATCTACCCGACAATGTTTACACAATGTTATAGGCTTAATACTTCAAACTTTACAGTTAGAATTGTATTAAACGATGACACAACCTTGTTATTTAAATTTACTGAAATTTTAGCATTTAATATGCTTAATTTATAAAATCCGATTACGAAATGAAAAATTGATGTCGCAAGCGGGATCCCGCTTGCGACATCAATTTTTCATTTCGTAATCGGACCGTAATATCATTACAATTAAACGCTTTACTTTAATTTTAAATTAAATAAATACGTAGTAATTGCGTTTTGCCTTGTTATATACGAAGTATTAAGATAGATTGAAAAATTTAACTGAATTCTGATGTTTACGCGAGTATTACACATTTGAAATAATTTTACGGATTCTATTGCGTTTGTATTTGATTTTTAATTTCCCGACCTTTTGAACATTTTACAGGTCACGGTCACGAGAGGACTAAGTTGTCTAATGTTCAATAAGTCTTAAGACTTGTTGGACGTGAGTGTTCAAAACGTCGGGAAATTAAAAATCAATAGAAACGCAATAGAATCCGTAAAAATAGTTTTACTTCGAATTTAACTGACTCTTATTCGTTTTCACCAAGATAAGATAATTTTTGTTTGTGAAAACATGTGTAGGTAAGTTCTTAAACAATCTATGATTAATTGGATTCAACATGTTCTTCCACTATAGGCGTACAAATTGTCATAACATTATAGATTTCCATTTATTATTACATTCGTATTATTTAATATTACAATATCATTTAAATATATACCTATTATAAAGTTAGAAGAATGTCTATGTCATGTAACAATTAAAATAAAAAATAAAATAATAACAATAATAGTAAAGTGAAATGTCATATGTTAAAATAAATAAAAAAGTACATTTATATAACCTTGTCATTGAAAAATTCTTGAATACTGTAATATGTTCTATTGATAAGAAGGTCCTTGATTTTTTGTTTAAATGAATTTATATTTAAGGTTTTATATATATTTGGTATTTTATTAAAAAGAATAGGTGCCATACAAAATACACTCTTGCCCATATGAGCAGTTGATGATCAATGACACCTAACTTAACAGTTAAGGCCAGTTCACTTAAGTTACACCTAAGGCAATTTAAATATTTATATTATATGGTGAATTACACTCGGTATCTATCAGTCATTGATATTATGTGTCATATAAATTGCTTTAGGTGTTACCTAAAATTTAAGTCTCATTAGTTAAAACTATTATCATTCGCCTATCCTCTCCAAGAATATGCATTTAAATCAAGCATATATATTATCGGTTTCGTTAATTATAAAACTTTTATAATCATTAAATTTTAAGGTCCACATATAGGCTCCGTTAAGCTTTACCATACACGGTGCATACGGCATCGTGGACCGCAAAAATGACCTACCACACCATACTGGTTAGACGTTTGGGCACAGGGTTTTATTGCCAGTTTATTCCAGTGCATATTATATGCCTTAGTTTTTTTTATAACTATGAAGAACACGCGTAGGAGAAAATGGGTTCAAAATTGTATTCTTACTCCTTCATCACGCGGATAACAACACATACAGACACAAAAAAACTCGAGACAAATCGCATGACTATAATTTACTCATAAATATACTTTTTTATTTGTCTTGCTTCAGCACTAAATTGACTTAAAACACCATGTGCCTGGCAACTGGTACGCTATTCTTTTTTATTGTTTTTTTTTATTGAAATATTTTACGTTTCCATTTGTTAATTATAACCTATAATTAATATGCCGAGAAGTGACACGTGCTTCGCCTTAGAAATTCAATAATAACGGTACAACTAATTAAATATAGTGTACATACGAAATTTGGTTCGGAAATATTCTTCATATTCCCGCCTTAATAGGATTTTTTTTAATTTATTGAAACTGGCAACAAAACCATCAGCATAAATCGTATCTATTACAAAATTCACAAATCTTCTACAACAAGTTTCTTCATTACTCAATGTTGAACTCTTTCATATTAAATATACCTATTCATAGTCACTGTCCGTTAAGTATATATGTTATGTTTAAGTTACCATTAATTCTTCTGGAAACTTCTGAAAATTTGCCAAAAAGTATTAACTACACTTTTGCACGTTGCAATTTACATTACATAAAATACCAGTAAAATTATTCAATATTACTCTCTAAAACACTGAAATGTCGAATAAAACTTAAGACCACATGACATTTTTCACATTCCTGCCAAAACTCCGCCGTCTTATTATGACAAAAGAAACATGGCGCAATAATAATCCAATACGCAATTATATATAAAATATCATTATAATACGGCGCAATCTAAATTCTAAACCGCTATTTAAATTACGAAATCATCAAACATCATCGTAAATAAACCTCATTATATCATCTTGTAACTAATAACTGCATACAACCAGTAATTTGAAATTTTCTATTTCCAATTTTAAATTACTATAGTTTGTTCTCTATCTGTCGTAACCGACCAATAGCAGAGCTGTATTACGAAATGGAAGACGCCATTGAGATAGATAGGTCGCATTACCGTTATTTCTATTCAAACACTGGTCATTACTAGTCGTCACGATAAAAGGTTTATTACTAATAATATTGCTTGTGGCTTTAATTTGTATAAAATAAAAGCGTACATCGTGTACATCGTTAGATTCATTGCAGTATTTCCATTCCTATTTCCTACTAGTTACAAAGAATACGACAGAAGCATTTCGATTGTGGGTGGTTAAGAATGTATTTCACAGGATTATTTAATTTACAAAATGTTATTTAAAATCAATAGTTATACTGTAATATTGTGGTGACATTTAAAATTATATTTATCATGCCTTCCTTTTCCATGTTATGCAACTTTGACTTCAATAAAAAATAAACCTAGATACTAAATAAATGGAAAAATAATAAAATATAAATTAGTTATTAATTTGCCATAAAATAATACATTAGAAGTAAGGAACGCAATTAGTTTAAATCTAAAACAAACCCTAGAATTACAATGCTAGGAATTCTCCAATTCAGGGCGTCTAATTATGAATGTTGCGCCATTCACGAACCCTCAAACGTATGTAGAAAATAATCATCGAAATCAGTCTGTTTACCCTTAAGTGTTCAGTCATAAATACCAGTACATAAGACTATAGAAAGACCGGCTTTGGTTAAATATCTTTGAAATAATAAATAGAATGAAAAATATTACATATTTGATTTGGTTTCACTATAAATTAATTTTTTTTTTTTTTTTTTTTTTTTATGCTTGTGGTGGCAGACGAGCAGACAGCACACCCGATGGTAAGTGTCACTGTCGCCCATGGACCTTTGCCAATGGTATAGCTAGGCCGCTGCCTACCAATACAAACCCCGAACCCACCCCAGTTGGGCTTCCGGCTCTCTCGCTCACCGAACGAAGCGCAATAGCACATTGCCATTACTCATACGTCGATCTTCTGCGAGAGTGTGGTACTACCCCGGACGGACCGGCCTCGCAGCTGTAAACAGAGAACTGTCCACAGCGTGGTCCTTCCACAATAAAATTAAGGTTTTATTCTGAAGAAGATAAGTCTGAATACAGCAACCTCATCTACTAACTACTTAAGGCAGTTGCGATTTTTTTGCTATATCCTGCATACGATCGAAAAGAAAGGTTTGCCTGAATCTGGATATAATTTATATCCGTTAATTGTACGTTTATAATATCCCCCGCCATACAAGGGTTGTTTCCTTAATGCAGGGTGTTGTGTCTTACACATACAAAGAAAAATATAATTTACATTATTTTTATAACTTGGGGACATGTTTTATAATCGCATTCGCTTCCATATAAGACCTAAAACAGCGGACGTCATCAGAAAACTACCTTAGACTTCGCTCTTAGATCAGATGAGATAGTTCTCACTACTATCTTTTTTTGAGACTTTTGTGTTTTTACCAAATTTAATGCTTATTAGTTTGACTTCGAGACTAAAGACAATATACACTCATTTGCAAAAAAAACGGGCACCTAAGCAATGAACCATTTCAAATGTTAATATTTCTTTGTTTGATAATTATAGGTAGTTTTATCCACACAATTTGGTAAATTAATAAGAAAATAATCGTTTTCATCAGTATTTCATAAAATTTAGATACAATTTATGGGAAATAATGCTAAACCTCGCTAGTAGTGTATATTCGCTAGTAGTGCATATGCTCATGAAGTAAAAATAAAAAAGTTTTTTTGTTTGTTTTTCTTTAATAAAGTAAAAGCAGATAAATGTTTAGTATCGAGTGTGACCCCCTCTAGCTAAAATCACAGCTTGAATTCGTCTGGGCATGCTAGCGAGTATATCCCGGATACTTGCTTGCGGAATACGTTCCCACTCCGCAGTAATCACATTCTTCAGCTCTCTGATGGTCTGCGGAGCCGGGTGTACTGATCTCACACGCCGTTTCAGAACGTCCCAGACATGCTCTATGGGATTGAGGTCGGGACTTCGAGCTGGCCAATCCAAACGACGAATGCCGACCTCTTGCACATACGCATTAACATCGCGGGATCGGTGGGCGCGAGCATTGTCGTCCATAAAAATCGAGTCTTCACCTAGAGCGGCCAATGCGGGTTGTGCATGAGAAATTAGAACTTCCGTTATGTATCGATGCCCAGTCAGTGAGCCGTTTTCAATGAAGACTAACTCTGTACGATCCATTGAATTTATTCCTGCCCAAAACATAACAGAGCCCCCACCATAAGGTGTGATTTCTTCGAAACATGCCTCTGCAAAGCGTTCTCCTTGTCTTCTTAGCACTCGCCGACGTCGATCTTCACCGAACAGAGATATCCTGGCTTCATCAGAGAACAAAACCCTATTCCAATCGTCTTGAGTCCATGATTCACAATTTCTAGCGAACCTAAGCCTGTGAACTCTGTGCTCACGGAGTAATTTGGGGCCGCGGGCCGGGCGGTGACTGCGTATATTGGCAGCGAGAAGCCTCCTCCTGACCGTCCATAGACTAATATGCACATTTCTTACTTCTTGGAGGTTGTTCTTAAGATCCACATACGAAGATTTGCGATTTCTCAATGCGCGACTCACAAGAAAACGATCATCCCGTGGTTGGGTACATGGTTTTCTTCCAGAACCAGGCCTTCTCTCGACGGAACCAGTCTCCTGATATCGCTGCCAGGTCCTTTGGACTGTCGAGCGACTAACATTTAGCCTCCTAGCCACGAAACATTGGCTGCAACCCTCTTCAAGCAGCGCGATAATTTTGGTAGCTTTTACCACTTTATCTACCATTTTTGATACAGCCAAACAGCATTAAATAAAGCTTTGACAGTCAAGGATATGAAATTAATCGATAAAAATTGAATAAAAGTTATGAAAGTCGATGTTAACTTCTGGAACTTCGCGCCAAAAATGTAGGATAAAAAGGGGTTTTCTGTAAAAATGAACATCAAATGAAAAATTGAATTTAGAACGTACTTTTTTAAATACCACAGCATTTTTAAAACCGGCCAGTAACGTGTACAAACGATTGAAACCTTTTTGGTATTGTATCTTTTTAAATATGAATGAAAATCAAAACCGCCCGTTTTTTTTGCAAATGAGTTTATTTAATTATATGGTTAAATTATATTAAAGTTTGTTTTTATTCGTAATAGATATTTTCCCGTATGGTACCTACATATTCTTCCGTGTGTTGACGAAAAAGAATACATTTCACCACCCTTTATCTTGTCCGTGGATATCGCAAAATACGACTCAGGTATATAATATCCGGGCTGGTCACGCATGCCAAGGAAGCGGCACCAGTGGTCAGCCCAATAGCGATGGACAGGAAACATGGTGGGTTATGGGGTCACGCGCCGCCCTTCCGGCCCCCTGGACGGAATGAATGGCGTATGTCCAGGCCATAGCCCGCCAAAAAATGTATATAATATGCAGATAACATCTATGCAAGATATAGAAAACTCGAAAGGATACTGTATAGCAACCCGTCTGATCAGCGTATAAGTGAATTTCCCTCCTATTGTGGAGAAGACTCTAGCCCAGCAATGGAACGTATGTGACTAACAGAATTACAATCAGTACATATAATGCTAATTAAAAATTGTTATATTCTATTACAGAGCTACCGCGGTCGCAAACCTCTAGGCGGTACAGCGGGAGTGGCCGGTGCGGTGGCCGTCCCCGGCGTGCAAGCCACATCTCCTAGCCCGGCGCCGCAGGCGCCAGCCGCGCCCAGCCCAGCACCAGCTACCACGCCAGCCATGAAGCAGGAGCACCCTAGTCAACCAATGGTGAGTACTTAAAACATATTGAATAATATCACATATGTTGCCATCGCATTTGTTTGTTAATATTTTTCTTGAAATGTATTTTAGAGCTTAAGTATATCGAGACTCACAGAATAAGTTCATCACCCCTAATTTTGCCGTGGGTGTCGTAAAAACTTGCTAAGGGATTATCAGAATAATGGGTAGTAAAGCTCTACTGAAAAATAATATATTTGTATGGTCGTTATCTCGATTGCCAAGTATATCTTTTTTTTTTTTGTGTTTTTAGCTGTTAGCCGCAGATGGCTTTGACAGCTTTACGCGGACTATGCCAAGTATATCGATGATGGAAGTGTACCTTCTTAAGTAAACTTATATCTGTTTGATATGATGTATGGGATAGGATGACTGAATAGAAATAGCGATTGCTTTGAGAGAAGACCATCAGATTTACACGTCAATGTGTACTAACTTTTAAACTGTAACATATCGCTTGCTTTAGCAATAAAAGAAAACACTGTGAGACAACCTAATGTATACAGGCTGGAAGGGGACCGCTCCCGAAAACAAAGACAGGTGACCCTACTAGTCCTACTTGTAGCGATAGAATTTTTTTTTTCACATCGATATTTAAGTTTTTTCACATTCTATCGTATTAGGACAGTGCCATATAACGATAATTCCATAAAAAATACGTAACTATACTCAGATGAGAAAAGATGCAATCTATTCAAAACTCACGATCATATGTTCAAGAGTTCAACGACCTCGCGTGGTGAAAAAAAAATTTTTTTTTTTCATCCGAATCGATTTTTTTTCTAGCCTATCATTACAAGTGGGACTAGTAGGGTTACCTGTTTTTGTTTTCGGGAGCGGTCCCCTTCCACCCTGTATAAAAAAAAGTCTGAAGGTAATTCAAATTTACAATACGGAGAACAAGTTAAGCCGTTGTTCTTGGCTGTCATGAACATATGTGAGAATCAATGAGAGTCAATACCAAAAATGCCTTTTTTCTTTACATTGTAGAAATCAAATGGCAATCTGTCTCTAATTTTCTACAAATACGTCCCCAAAAACTGTGATATATATATATATATATATATATATATATATATATATATATATATATATATATATATATATATATATATATATATATATATATATATATATATATATATATATATATATATATATATATGTAAGAATGAAATATTAATAATCAAAATAATTTAAACAATCGTATTCCTTCGTCAATTGTTTGGTCATTTAACATCATATGGCCATGTGCTATGACGAACTTGTACAATATAATATACATAATCACCTTGACCAAAACAATCATCACAAATAACATTATTCAATTAAATAAGTAAAAATATATAAGAACAATAAGACTCAACGTACACGTGATTAAAGTTAATTATAATGTTTACGGTCCAACCGGTTGAGTTGTATACGTTAAAATAAACAACCGGTCCACAATTTTATCCGACAAATTAACATCTTTGATAATAAAATTAACGGAAGCATTTAAGTATTTTATGCACACATTATTTTTTTATATATTTTTATATATTACACGAAAATTTAACACCTAACTTTATATGTTTTTAATACGTTTTATTATGATAAAATATGGCGATACTGGTTTTTTTTTACGTACAATATAAGCTTGCTTAAATCAAAATAGTATCAATAGAATAGAGAGCGAAAAATGGTATCAGTTTTAGCTATTACATTATTCATCGCGACAGACTCCACAAGATGCTAAGCTCATTTTAACATATTTGTCTATAGTGATGTGATGAGTGAGGATGTAGGTACCGGGGGAGACCGAGACTAACCTACCTAGACCACATTGGTCACGTACTGAAGGAAGGTGGACTCAAGAGTCTCCGAAACCGGCGAGCGTGTATGAAAAGAATTATGAATGTTGAGCAAGCGAGTGAAGTATGCAAGGATAGAGTTCTCTGGCACTCTGTTCTCTCTGCCTACCCTGCAAGGGATATGGGGTGATGATATGATGATGATAATGTCTATAGTGATACAGTTAGTTAATTTTTTTTTTTTTTATTTACTATTGCAGTCGTCGCTAGGGTAGCATTAGAAGTAACCTATAATAAAAGAAAAATATTGCTCTTATCTACTTTTATAACCGTCTTTCACTGTGTTGAAACGGTTAGATGTATTTTCTTAATCCTTCACCATTAGTTATGGTTAAGTACTGTGTTATTTTTCTGTGTGGTGACGGAGTAAGAATACAATTCACCACCCCATATCTTACCCATGGGTGATCGTAGGAGACGACTAAGGAATATAAAACGCATATAACATCTATGCCAGAGATGGAAAACTTGAAACCAAACCCTATATACCAACACGTCCGACCAGCGTGGTATAGTAGATCAATTTCCCTACTATTATGGAGGAGGCTCGGGCCCCACAGTTGGGACATATATAAGCTGAGATGATGATGATCATGATGATGACTGTATTATATAAAAATGCAAAATCGCTATTTTATTATAATGATTCGATGTCTCATCATTTCAGTTTATATAAGTTCCACTGCTGGACTCCAGCCTACGAGAATAGAAGGGAAACTGTCCTAATATACTACGGTAGTCCGGTGGGTTGAAAAAGAGTTTAATTTCGAGTTGTTATGTATATATTTTATCCCTTAAGCATCTTATATAATGCCACCGACGACAAAGATCGGGTACAGGTGGCCCGCTCGCACGGCGAAGAGAGACGCTTTCCGCCTCTTCCGTCGCCCCGGACCGATTTGGCGGGGCGTGACAACCTCCATAGTCAACCGCAAAAAAAAAGAGGGCGTCTTATATAATAACCACGAGCAAGGTAGAGAATGTTGAATTGTATTCTTACTTTGTCACCGCGCGGAAAATTATAATTGTTAACTTATTATTAAATTAGTATTCCATTTCACAAATTTAATTAATTTAATTATTTGTAGTTCAACAGAAAACGTTGAAGCGCAATAAGAAACGAGCCAAAGTAACGAACAATAACAAAACACAGAGAACTTTACGTTCCGTTTGTCTCGACAAAACTTTTTAATTAAAAACTTAAATTGATTGATTTTTTTCTCTTTACTAAGTCTGTGAAAGCATGTCGTATTTAAACAGTTTGTTTGTATGATGAAACTCATTTATTTTTCTTCATCGAACTGTACGAATGCGGATATTAGGCTCGCTGTATTAGTTCAAATAATTATTTTATTTTATTCTGTTAGTTTATGGTTACGTTAATTTTGTCTCATAATATTAAAAAAAAAACTACATGTGGTAACGGAGTAAGAATACAATTCACCGCCACCTATCTTACCTGTGGGTGATCGTACGAGACGACTAATGGATATAAAAAGTTTATAACATCTATGCGAGAGAAGGAAAACTCGAAACAAAACCCTATACCAACACGTCTGACCAGCGTGGTATAGTAGTTCAATTACCCTCCCATTACGGAGGAGGCTCGAGCCCAACAATGGGGTATATATGAGCTGTGATAATCATGATGATGATGATGAAAAGTAAAAAAAAGAAAATTTAGTCAATTCCCGCTGTTAAACCATACGGTCGATCAAATATCCCAGCTAGTTTTACTCTATTTTATGTTACGCGAGGAAAAGCTTTGAGGGCACTACTAATAATCCGAATTAAGAGAATATAAGGGAATCGTTTACCTGTTAACGATCAGTTAGGACTGCTTTTATCATAATATATTCTTTCCTCTAATTTTGGTCACGTCTTTGAATTCCCGGTTTCAGTTGTAGAAAAATCCGATCTAGTTTAAAATATCCATTTTGATTGCAAAGTTCAGAGAGCAAACGTTTTGTTGAAATAATTTATTCTTCTGAATCTGGTTATTCTAGAATGCCGACCCTAATACAATTAAGAATATAAAGGCTACAAAGATTATATAAAGGCTACAAGAATTAATTAATTTAAGAATTTATTAATCTAAGTGTATAAAGCATTTAGAATTAATACTTCATATCTATCTAACCTTTTTCATGGCTCTTAAGAGACGACGAAGGCTCGTAGAAGAATTAAAACCACTACAATTTTTTTTTAAATAATATGCCTGTTATATAACCCTAACCCAACTTACCGGGATAATATAAGCCGTTCCTCTCCCACACCAAATGGAGTGTGTACCCAATACATAATTGGACTATGAAAGAATAGAAATATTTTTAAACACATTTTCTATTGCGGTTTTTGATGGTAAATACTCCGAGCATTTAAAGCAACTTAAAGTATTTAAAATGTTAATGATTAGTGAAGCTATGCAAATAGGGATATACCTTGACTGTAAGTTATTTCCAACCAAGAAATATCTTAAAATACCATTTCATTCTGGTACGAAAAATACACTAACAAAATAAACTCTGAGAAACGAAAATTCAATTGTTGAATTTGTTAGGTGAGTGCGCTCGACTCCGGAACTTATTTAAGTTGTTTTGCCCTTTTTTACTTTCGCATTGCAGAAATAAAACATTTTAGAGATGAATTTAATAATATTATAATTAACTTTGTTTACTGAATTATGGAAAGGATTGAGAAATTTTGTGTACTAAAGGAAGCTTGATATTATATTTAGTCACTAGTTTCTGCCCGCGGCTTCACCCGCGTAAAAGGTACCTTTCTTAAAGTTTTTCATCCCCTATTTTTATTTTACGCCTTAAGGGTAAACTTTTTACGAAATTTTAATGTCATATTTATTTATACCTAATCCATCCATTCATCAGCCCGTAAACGTCCACTGTTGGACATAGGCCTCCCCACGAGAATGCCATTTGCAACGGTCCTGTGCCACCTGCATCCAACGGTTGCCTGCGACCTTGATGAGGTCATCAGTCCACCGAGTGGGGGGTCGTCCTACGCTGCGTCGTCCGATTCGTGGTCGCTATATCTAATCAATAGCCTAAAAATAAGTTTCAAGCGTCTGGCTTTAAAAATGACGATAATTACTGACAACTTTTCATCCTCCTTTACAACCCTTTTTTTGCATTAAAAAGTAGCCCTATGTCCTTTATCAGGCTCTAGGCTATCTGTGTACCAAATTTCATTTAAATCGGTTCAGTAGTTTTGGTGTGAAAGAGCGACAGACAGACAGAGTTACTTTCGCATTTATAATATTATATTAGTACAATCTAAGCTTTATGACTATAATTTACTTATCGTCGTAATATAAGTATTGTAAATAACGTAATAAAAAATCTCCTTCCATCCACCCATCTACGTATCAAAGTACACTGTTGGACACTAGTCTTCGGATGAAGTCGCTTCTCTGATGCTCTAGAACAGTGGTAGAGGCAGTGGCCTCTACCGGTTTTTATAAATCTCACGGCCTATTTGCTCATAGGGTCAATATCTCCACAACTGTGCGAAAAAAGTCGCTACTGACAGTATTGTCAAGTTCTATGAGAAGTTACTTTTATAGCGTTAGCGAAAAATATAAATTACGCGGGGTGCGTTCTGTCAGCCAGGCTGTTTATCATATATCCGGATAAATGTCTCCAAAGGTTGAACGATATGAATGTGGGAGTCCAGATGGGCGACTCAATGGTCACTGCTCTGCTTTATGCAGATGATGCAGTCCTGCTGGCACAGTCAGCGACTGACCTGCAGACCCTAGTCGACACAATGACAGAAGATTGTAAGAAAAGGGGTCTACGCGTGAATGTGAGCAAAACCAAAATAATGGTCTTTGAAAGAGATGAAACCAGAACAGATGTAAGAGTAACAATAGGTAATGATGTACTAGAGCAAGTGGATGAATTTGTATATCTTGGATGTGGATTTAGCCGAGATGGAAGTTACACCACTGATATAGAGCGAAGAGTGAATGCGGGAAATAGAGTGAACGGAGCGTTGGGGCAACTTCTCGGCAGCCACCACAACGCACAATACATAACGCAGTGCTTGTCCCAACATTACTGTATGGAAGCGAGAGTTAGGTATGCAGAAAAAAGTATGAAAGTAAAATTAATGCGGTCGAAATGCGATCTCTGCGGCAAATCTGTGGAGTTAGGCTGACCGACCGCATTCGTAACGACGACGTAAGAGAGCGAGTAGGTATGAAAGAGAGTATTGGTGTAAAGATGCGAAAGGGAATGCTCCGATGGTTCGGACATGTGGAAAAAATGCCGAACGAACGTCTGGTTAAGAAGATATACAATGCGAAAGTGGAAGGATGTAGGTACCGAGGGAGACCGAGACTAACCTACCTAGACCAGATCGGTCATGTACTGAAGGAAGGTGGTGTCAAGAGTCTCTGAAACCGGCGAGCGTGTATGAAGAGAATTATGAATGTTGAGGAAGCGAGTGAAGTATGCAGAGATAGAGTTCTCTGGCACTCTGTTCTCTCTGCCTACCCAGCAAGGGATATGGCGTGATGATATGTATGTATGTATAAATTACGCAATACCTTATATATAAAAAAAAAAAAAAACAATCCATAATTTAATTAAAAGGAACACTAATTGCTATTGCGAGAAAAAAAATATGAACACGAAAATGTGTGTCGCTCTCCTTATTATTATAATCTGTAAAAGAAGGAAAACTCAAAATAAAATTCGATAACCGATCGTGTAGGTATTTTTTTGATCCCTCATTAGTACAAACGTTTGTTACCGTCTATGGAGATGATACCCGAAACAGTAACCCGTATGGCTTTCACGGAGTGAGCTGAGTGTATCTAAAAAAATCAGGCTTTCACCGTCCTCTGATAGAGGCAGGCGTCCCTCGTAAATAAAGGCATAGTCTTAATCGTCAAGCTTTACGATCCACTGTATAATATTATATACATACATCCCAGGGGAGAGCTGCTTCTGACTTTTCCGGTGAGATCTTTAGCCAATTTTTATTACTCCTACGGGTAAGTAATGTGTGGTGACAATTGTGTTCTCATTCAGTCGCTACAGAAGAATAATTTTAAATAACAAACAGTAATTAAGTATAATATCATCCATCCATCAGCCCGTAAACGTCCACTGTTGGACATAGGCCTCCCCACGAGAATGCCATCTATAACGGTCCTGTGCCACCTGCATCCAGTGGTTTCCTGCGACCTTGATGAGGTCATCAGTCCACCGAGTGGGAGGTCGTCCTACGCTGCGTCGTCCGATTCGTGGTCGCCACTCGAGAACCTTTTTTCCCCAACGGTTGTCGGTTCGTCGAGCGATGTGGCCTGCCCATTGCCACTTCAACGTGCTAATTCTTCGGGCTATGTCGGTTACACCCGTTCTTCTACGGATTTCCGTATTTCGGATTTTATCACGTAGAGAAATACCGAGCATAGCCCTCTCCATAGCACGCTGAGCGACTTTGAGCCTTTTTATGAGGCCGACATTTAGAGACCACGTTTCAGTGCTGTAAGTCATCGCTGGTAACACACACTGGTTATAAACCTTTGTTTTCAGACACTGCGGAATATTAGACGAGAAGATCCTCCTAAGTTTCCCGAACGCTGCCCAGTCGAGTTGGATTCGTCGGCTGACCTCTTTCTCGAAATTGGATCTACCTAATTGGACTGTTTGTCCTAGGTAAACATAGTGATCGACAACTTCGAGAATCGCATTCCCAACCAGGACCGGTACAGAAATGACATGGGCATTAGACATGATTTTCGTCTTGTCCATGTTCATTTTCAGCCCTACTAGTTGGGACACCTTGCTGAGGTCATTGAGCATGGTGCCAAGGTCCTCCAGGTATTCTGCCATGACTACGATATCATCTGCGAATCGAAGGTGAGTGATGTATTCGCCATTGATGTTGATGCCGAGTCCGGTCCAGTCTAAGAGCTTGAAGACATCTTCCAGCGCAGTGGTGAACAGTTTCGGAGAGATAACGTCTCCCTGTCTCACGCCTTTCTGCAGCTGGAATGGTTTCGTACTCTTAGCCTGGATGCGGACTGACATAGTAGCGTCTTTATACAAACACTTCAGCACTTCGATATATCGATAGTCAATTTGGCACCTCTGAAGGGACTGCAGCACTGCCCAAGTTTCGACAGAATCAAAGGCTTTCTCATAGTCCACAAACGCTAGACACAGAGGCCGATTATACTCCTCGGTCTTCTGTATAATCTGGCGTAGCGTGTGGATGTGGTCTATGGTACTATAACCTTTTCGGAAACCGGCTTGTTCGGGCGGCTGGAAGTCGTCTAGCTTGCGCTCGAGTCGGTTCGTAATGACTCTTGAAAACAATTTGTACACGTGGCTCAGGAGTGAGATGGGTCTGTAATTCTTTAAGAGCGTTTTATCGCCCTTCTTGAAAAACAGCACCACCACACTCCTGGTCCACGACTCTGGAACGTCGCCCCCGAGAATGACAGAATTAAATAGCTTCTGTAGGGCTTTTAAAACTGGCTTGCCGCCTGCCCTCAGGAGCTCTGTGGTAATTCCGTCATCTCCCGGTGCCTTTCCGTTCTTTAATTGTTTTAGAGCCATTCTGATCTCGTATAAGCTGACGTCCGGGATTTCTTCGGTATAGTGCCGAGTTAGCTTGGATCTGGGGTCTTGGACCAAGCTGACAACAGGATTCAGGGATGATTTGTACAACTGCCCATAGAACCTTTCGACCTCTCCCAAGATCTCACTCTGGGATGAAATGACAGTACCGTTATCGGTCTTCAACTTAGTCATTTGGCTCTGCCCTATAGACAAATCTCGTGCGAACACTTTGGAGCCTCGATTTCGCTCTATCGCCTCTTCAATATGCAGTGTATTGAATCGGCGAATATCGCGTCGCATAGATTTAGAGATTTGTCTATTAAGCTGCCTGAGTTCGGACCAATCGGCTGAAGACTGTACCGTCATTTCCTTTCTCCTCTCCATGAGTTGAAGAGTCTGGTCAGAAAGCTTTTTTGTTCTAGTAGCGCGACGGGCCTTAAAGAATTTTGACCCGACCGCGTGGACAGTTTCCACGAACCTGTTGTTCATATCGTTCGAAGATTCGCACTCTTCCAGGCATTGGAAGCGATTATGTAATTCGAGTTGAAAGCTATCGGGGTTCTGGTATTGGACAGGTGTAGGTCGGAGTGTAGACTTCATCAAGCGGGACCGCTCGACTTTCGTACGAAGATTCAATGTGCCTCGAACCATCCGGTGATCACTCCCAGTTTTAATCCTGCTGATCACAGAGACATCATTGAATATTTGTCGTTTGTCCGTCAAGATGAAGTCTATCTCATTTTTAGTGGATCCATCAGGGCTAATCCAGGTCCACTTCCTTTGTGGCCGTTTCTTGAAGAAGGAATTCATCATGAAGAGGCCTTCCTTCTCCAAAAAGTCGGCCAGTTTTTGGCCCCTTTGGTTTCTCTGTCCAAATCCATATTGCCCCACTCTCAACTCATCGTCTGTCCTTTTGCCTAGTTTTGCGTTGAAGTCTCCCATAACTACCGTGAAGTGGGTTTTGGACGTGTGGATGGCTTTCGAGATATCCTCGTATAAGGCCTCCACTACGTCGTCGGAGTATGTCGAAGTCGGTGCGTAAACCTGTATGACCTTCAACGAATACCGTTTGGTAATTCTGAGTATAAGGTACGCTACCCTTGTTGACACACTTTCGATCCTCTCCACATTCTCTACGAGAGACTTACGAACGATAAACCCTACACCGCCTTGGGATGGGTGATATCCCTCCCGGTAGAAGAGCAAATTTCCAGACCGCAGGATTATCGTGCCCTCCCCCTCTCTTCGCACTTCTGATAATCCTACAATGTCCCATCGGATTTTGCTCAATTCCTCTTCCAGTTCGATGACCCTCTCGTCGGTCCTAAGCGTCCGAACGTTGTGTGTTACCAGGGCCAAGGGTCGATTTTTTTGGTAGCCGGATCGCGGCCGGAGATTCCTAGCACCCCCTGCCCCGCCACCAACAGGCCCGCTACCAAAATGAGCCCGTGGAACAGCGGAACTGCCGTGACTGGGGGCCGTGACTTTTTGTGCATCCATATTTATTTTGGGGGGGTAATAATGCCATAATCGCCACGCTTGGCGAGCGGATTGGCGATCGCGGTAGATGTTATTAAGTTTCCCGGGAGATAGCCGCTGCCCAATCTCCCGGTGAGACCCTTAGCCGATTTTTACGACTCCCACGGGCAAGTAAGGGGTGACGACCTTTGTATTCTATTCCCGTCGCCACACGGGGTAAGTATAATATAAATGTGTTATATTTCACCAAATTACTAAAATCCATACTCACGCATATTTCAGCTAAATCAAATTGAATAGGAAGCAATTGTATCGGAATGTCTTGGTAATGGAATTTTGTAATAATTGTCATAGTTGTAGCGATAGATTTGTTCTACGGAATGCGATAATTCACTAATAACAAAGACAAATTTGTTGATTTGTTACTTACCCTTACTTACGATAATGTTATTAGCTATCTACTTGATATTTACGAGTCTGTACTCTTGTATTATGAATTACCTTTTGTTATTCTACACAGATCATCATTCATCTTCATTCTCCAGCCCTTATCCCAATTACTTGGCATCGGCGCAATATGTACTCCTCAACCTACATATTGCAAAGTTAATGGCAATAGTTTTATGACTGGCCGCCTGCCTGACTTCAACCCTCCTTGGGAATGTAATTGTTGACCAAACGGCATCAGGTGGTGTTGGTCTAGGTCGATATAAGACTCTTAGTCGTATTTTACGACATCCATGAGCAAAGTAAGGGTTGGTAGTATTCGTTACCACACAGTAATAATTCTAATTATTATAATTATACTATAATTAATTCTACACAGATGTGTGAATGATTTTTTTCGTATATTAACGGAGTAGAAACACAAATGACCAACCTCTTTTTTGCCCGTGGGTGTCCTAAAAGACGTCTAAGGGATGTGATATGTAAGTAAATATATACAGGCGAAAGAATACTCGAAATAAAACACTATACAGATCCGTCGGTCCAGCGTTGTAAAGTAGACTAGCAAACCCAGTTGGTTTGTTTGTAGAAGACGATATATCGCAGCGCCACCTGGTGGCGACTTACATCAATAAGGATAGCATATAAACACTTACCGCGAAAAAATAATATACATACCAATTTTCATAATGATCGGTGAAATACTTTCGAGTTTAGCGGTGTGATATATACAAAAATCTTCTTTTATAGATATAGATCAATTTACCTCGTATTATGGAGGAGATTTGAGGGCAGCAGTGGGACATATATGAGCTGAGAGGACATATATGAGATGATAATGAAGCAATGATTATAAAGTATTAACATGTAGCTGTTAAATACGTTTCAAAGCACCCGCGGCGTATGTAGCAATAAACAAGAATAATCTCGTTATAGAATCTCATCAAGGCGACATAACAAACTTTTAATTACAAACGACGTAACATACGGTGGCATATTAATAAAATATTACCTAACTTTACTAAAAGGCAGCCCCCTTACAAATTAAAATCTTACAAACTTCGTTGGGAAATGTTACGTCATAATTTGTTCGCAACGTGTTTACTTCACAACGCTTTACATGCGAACTTTTATAATTTAATAATATGATGTACTTATAACCGAAGGGGGAAACTTGTAAGTCACTTTTTTAATTAAATGTTGCTTATATATAAAGGCAGCATAATGAATTTAAAAGAAATACTTCGTTAAATGACTTTCAATTTCTTTGAGAGTTATGATAAATAATTGCATCCGACTGATAGACAGAAAGTAATATTTAGGGGTGATTTTATTCGAGAGAGGAAACCGAGAGGGTATATCGCCGGGCGGGCCACCGAAGACAAAGATCGGGTACCGGTGGTCCGCTCGCACGGCGAAGAGAGGTGTTTGCATGGGTCCATGGGGTTGCGCGCCGCCTCTACCATCGCCCCGGGCCGATTTGCCGGGGCGCGACCACATCCATGGTCCCTTGCGAAAAAAAAAAAAATAAGGGGTGATTTTATTCCCTCATAATATCAAAGCCTTTATCTGTATAAATATGAAATAATATATAATCGAATCGAAAAAAAGGTAAGCATATATAACTAATAGAGAATAAAAATTGGGAATGAAATCCTACGCAAACGTACCTAGATGGTACGTACCGTACGGCTAGGATGGTAGTAGGGTAACTTGTCACCATCAAGAGGAACGCCGTGCCCAACAGTGGGACTTGTATGGGGTTGAGTTGACGAATAAGAACATTCAAAGGACTGAATAGTATTTAATGATTTTTGTATCATTACCAAGTACTGACTGCACAGAATGGTGTAGTGGTTAAGACACCGACCTTCCGTACCAGTGCCGCGGGTTCGATTCCTATGCAAGACAATAGTATGTGCGATCCCCAAACTGTTGTTCTAAGTCTGTGTGTAATTTGTCTGCTATAATTATATGTTTATAAAGTCCGTAATATAAGTATTATTTCCTTGGTCATGTTGGTATTTAAAAAAGAAAGAGCAAATGTATCAAAATATGTAAGGGCTGCTAACCCATAGAAACCCATTAAAAGATTTTTGACGTGTTTACATTACGTCAAAAAATCTTTTATATAGGTAAATTGATATAGGCGTCGCAAAAAGGTCTCTTTGTGACAAATATAAAAAATATTTGTACTTATTTTTATATCACATATTTGTAAAAGAAAATTAATCTGTTTAGTTAGATATATCCTAATTCGCTTGGTGATGATTTAAGATTACAAATACTTTTACTATAAAAGTGTTAAATACTGCTTAAGCAATTATCAGACAAATAAGCACCAGCATATTCCTGTAACACTTCCACCAACATTATTAAGGTCTTAATTACGTCTGGCTTACGCCCACGATAATCTAGTGAAAGCTAGAAACGACCCTAAGACCTTTAGTATCTTTGCTGTAGGCCACACTGGCAGTCAGGAACCAGATCCGTTGCTGGCTGCAATTAAAAAATAAACTCTTAGTAATATTTAGCAGACTATAGGTATTTCCGTGTGGTGACGGTGTAAGAATACAATTCGCCAACCCGTTTCTTGCCCGTGGGTATTGTAGAAAATGACTAAAGGATACAAACAGACAACGTCTAATCAAGAACATTAAATAAATCTACCAACCCATATGAATGGGAATGTAATTAACCTACAATATTATACAATATTGTAGGTTAATTACATTCCCATTGTGAAAGAGGTTCGAGCCCTGCAATGGCACGTATAGGAACTGAAGTGAGGTAAAGATAGCCAGTTATTACTAAGGGGACGTCCATTAATCACGTGATCTTTTTTTTAGCATTTTTTGACCATCAAACTGTCAACTGTCAAAGCCTTATCTAGCCGTGTGGTAGCGGCTACGAATACTACCAACCCTTACTTTGCTCGTGGATGTCGTAAAAGGCGACTAAGAGCCTTATACTGACCTGGGTCAACTCCATCTGATGCCGTTTGGTCAACAATTACATTCCAAGCAGGGTTGACGTCTGGCAGGCGGCCGGTCATAAAACTATTATCAATAACTTTTACAATATGTACAATGAAAGAAGAGTACATATTGTATCGATCCTTAGCAATTGGGATAAGAGTAGGAGAATGATGACTGTCAAAGTTTTATCATTAATTATTACAGAATTTCTTTTGCCACCAATAACTGAAACAAAAAAATAATTAATGTATTCCAATATTTACGCGAGTATTAATTACAATATGAAATAAAATTACTTTGTTTTTTTTTCAGATTTATTTGTCGCGTTTGTATTTCATTATTACTTTGCCGGCGTTTCGAATATTTTTCAGCGTACATGGTCACGACTGAACTGAAAAATAAATTGCTTCTTTTTACCAGACTACAGGGGAGATTTATGACAATTATTTATATGTTCATCTGTTCTCTCCTAACTTCTAAAATACTTATTATCATTATTCTGCATATTCTACATATCTCAATTACATGGGGTTGAAGCATTTTGTGCTCCTCTTCCATCATACATATTGCAAAAGTTATTGGCAATAGTTTTATGACCTGCGCCTGTTTGACGTCAAGTCTTCTTGGAAAGGTAATGGTCGACCAAACAGCATTAGGTGGAATTGGCTCTGGTCGATATAAAGCTCTTAATCGTCTCTTACGACATCCATGAGCAAAGTAAGGGTTGGTAGTATTCGTATCCACATAACACCCAGATATTTATTCTTTTATATTAAAAATAAATTATATAATTTATTTATAAATGCCCAACACCAGTTGGTCAAGGAGTAGTACAAATGCCTCCTATCCTCGTAGCTTATACACGTAATTTTCTATTTTAATCACTCATCAATAACTAAACTTGAATATTCGAATAACTAAATGTATAAGTACCGTGCATACTCTTCTAAAAAAAACTTTTCATAATTTGACAAATGGGGCATTATAATTGTCCGCTGGCTATGTCACGTTACATTAAATTTAATATGGCATCCTCTATACAACGTTAAATTCTGCATATAAAAAAGAACTTAGTGGCATGATGGGTATCAATTGAAAGGGAACATTTTAAATATGTATTAATATCCCAAAGTATATTTTAAATATATTTGCATTCTAAAGTATATATAGAAAATGCTTAGCGATTTAAAAATCGCTAAGCATTTCTTGCTACTTTTATATTTTTGCTTGATAATTGCGTATAATTTATTTTTTTTGCTTGATAATTGCGTATAATTTATTTTTTTTGCTTGATAATTGCGTATAATTTATTTTTTTTTGCTTGATAATTGCGTATAATTTATGATCTTTTAATAGACTACTAAGCGCTCTAAAATAGTACGAATGAAAATTTTCAACATATCAATCTGTCGGCTATCTACAGTTACTTACAAGTAAGGCTTTCATGGTCGTCTCAAAAATATATTATAAGTGCCCATATTTATGTATGGTCATAAATATAAAATAAACAGTTCTTACATGTACCGACCTCGGTCACCATATGATTACGTTAAAGCAATTCACAATATTCATTGTAGTAAACATTGGCCGAGGACTGACCAACCTCGACCTACATAACACAATATTAACTAATTATCTAAAATAGTACAACTATTCTAATATACCACTACAACAATGATTTTGTTTGTTCTTTTTGTATTTAAAATTTATTATTATTATTAAATGAAATCTTTGGTTTTGAAGGACTGACTTAGGAAAGTGATTAAGGTTTTCCATGTTCTATTCCAGGCCCCAATGCCGTTCTACGCGGGTGATCCCAACAGATTTCCAACGGCATGGCAAACTGATCCATCTCAAGGTAAGAATAATACCCTATTTAATAATTATCTGTCAAGGTGATGTTGTAAAATATGTCAAGGTGATGTAGTAAAATATGTACATATGTTGTGTTTTTTATTCTTCAGGTTGGCAGAATCAATTTATCCAACAACTGCCTACACAAGCAGGACAGACGACTTTAGATTACCAAGGCAACCACACAGCGTATGCTACATCACCGCATTATCAAGCTAACACCACTTACACTGTCCAAAATGTTGCGACCACCTTCGACGTTACGAATAACACGGCATACTATCAGACGGGTGTGCAATCAGTACCAACACAACGGCCGCCTTCAAACCGCGGCGCATATACTCCAGTCCCATCACCTAGAGCTCCTCATTATGCCACAGAATACCAACAGCAGTACGCTCAACAAGCATCAACGCCTGGAGTAACGACAGGTAACGATTCGCGACCATCATCCGCCGCATCATACCAAACCTCAGTGCCAACAACAGCAACACCGGCGTACACTGTCAGTCAAGCAAATTATGAACGCACAGATTATTCAGCCGAACATCAAGAAGAATATAGTAATACTGAAAGCGGGACGGGAGATTCTAATAATGAAGGTGATAGACAAGAACAAAATACGCCCAATGGACAGCATTCGGGAAACGCCGAGCCTGGATACCTGCAGGGGAGCAACGGTCCGCGAGCTTCACTAGATTGTAGCGGGTATTCGGGCGGCTATAGCAGCGGACAATACAGGGAGAGTAGTACAGTTCAATCACAGAGTCAGAACGACTGGCAGCAACATCAATGGCAACAAAACCAAAGATTACAAAACCAACAGATGCAAAATCAACAGCAGTTGCAAAATCAACAACAACATATGCAGAATCAGCAGTTGCAAAATCAGCAACAGCAGCTACAAAATCAACAACAACAACTGCAAATGCAAAGTCAACAGATGCAGAATCAGCAGATGCAAAGACAAGAAGAGTCCGAGCAGCAGATGTTCTCTCAATCAGACAGGGTGAATTTGAATTCGAGACTGAAAACAATGATATTAAACAAGCAAAACCATACTCGGGATGGCACCAATACGCCGCCGGACAAAGGAGATCCAGGAGAAGGTCCGCCGCGAGGTACTGATGATAGGAAACCTGGCGCCTCAACCAATGACGATAGGAATACTACCGGTCATTTTTTATCGTATAGCCACCATCTCCGAGATAATTACCGTTTAGGCGAACAGGCGTATCCTGTCCCTGGTAATTATTCACAAAATGCCCATGCTTTCGGCGCGGGTGAATTCGGAGGTGGTGGCCACCATGTATGGGAGGGGGGAACAGAAGTTCCGAGAATATATGATAAACAAGCTTCGTTGAAAAAAACTGCAAAAGTTCCTCAAAAATTACCGCCCTATGCGGATGTTAGAGGACAATATGGTACATACTCAAATGTACCATACGAAGCGCAAAAATATGCAGAAATTTATTGTAGCGATAATTTAAGTTATAACCAACAAGACAGTAAGGATTTTCAATCTAAAATGCTTATTGGGCCAGTGTCGGAGATGAATCAACAAGATTGCAACCCACCGATGGATACAAACGCACAAAGAAGAGCTTACGATAGAGAAGCATACGATGCTAAATTTAGGCATTCTTCTGCACCTTTAATACCTAAGTTAGAGGCACCCGATACGTATCAATATCAAAAAGACGATGAATTAATTAAAGCTGGATCGCAAAGAATAAATAATCAAGTAATATACTCAAAACAAAATGAATTGGCTGGTAATTCTTATAGAGAATATCCTAATGGAGTGACAAGATCTCAGCAAAATACGGCTTTACCACCGATATCAACAATAAAGCAAGAGAACTTTATTCAAAAACCACAAGGTTACCAAAATTTCCAAGGGTATCCCTACGAACCAATACGAAGACAAGAGATAGTCGAAAGCTATCCACAAATGTCTCGTTTGCAAGAAAACTTAGGCTTTCAAAAATATAACCGTGATTTTGAGGCAAAGAACAAAGAAAGCGAAAAAGTAATAAATAAAACCTTGCCTGTTGAACCAAAGCCTCCTTATTATATAGAGCAAATAAAGTCTGAACATTCACCACCAGGTCATAAAATTTACAAAAATATGGCCTATAATCCAACACCACGAAATGAACCATATCTATTTTCGGGTGATGGTGGACCAGCTACCATTAAGAATGAAATCGGTTATTCGTGCTGTCGTCAAGGTTCCACTAAAAAACCTCCGCCTGAACATTTGAGAGATGGTGCATGTCCAGGCCTGCAAACCAAAGATGAAGTATTAGAAGAAGACTCGGACACTAACGATAAAGACTCCAAAACTCCTTCTAAACCAAGTACGCCAGTAGCAGAAATTGTTAAACCTAAACAAAATCAATTTAACTACTCCAAAGAATATCTTGATAATTTGGAAAAATTGCGAAATAATTCAAGGACTGAAGTGCCGGATTGTAACTGTTTTCCAGCAGACAAGAATCCACCTGAACCTGGCAGTTATTATACACATTTAGGTAAAAATTTCTTACGAAGGTGCTTTAAATAAATTTTGATTAACATTTCAAAATAAAATAATTTTGTGTTAAATAGGTGCAGCATCAACATTAACAGAATTAAGAAAAGAATTGGAAGCACGGACTGGCCTTTCAGGAAAGGAATTGAGGATAGAAAAGATCTGTTACACTGGAAAGGAAGGAAAAACAGCACAAGGATGTCCGATGGCTAAGTGGGTGAGTGTATGGATCCCAAATTTTAATAACTAAACAAAATTTATAAAATTTCAAATAGATTATTTGTCTGTAAATGAAACTTCTAATCATTGCCTGTGTTATTTACAATTTTATTTATATCATTTTTAAAAACTCGATTACGAGCGAAAAATTCATTTATGTGACATATGGAACTCTAACCCACACCTATTGGAAATCCGTTCCAATCGTCCTACCGATTAGAAAAGTGTGAGCTGTCGTATGATATTCAATTTGCGGCTCGTATTATATTTTCGTCTTTATCGTGTGCCATCCACTTGACAATGTTTGCACATTGCACAAATTTCAATACTCTCATAACTTTGAAGTTAGAATTGTATTATACGATGACGCGGTCCTGTTATATAAATTACTGAAATTTGGCATTTAACATCCTAGGTTATATTTATAAAATTTGATGGAAATTTCCAATAGGTGTGGGTGTAAGTCCCACGTATGACATTCATTTTTCGCTCGAAATCAAGTTTCTTATAAATAACCTAGCATATTAAATGCTGAATTTCAGTAATTTGTATATCACTTTTGTGTATTTCAGTAATTTGTATATCATTTTACGAATTATGAAAGATTTTTCTTTACTACAATTTTCAAATTGTCATAAATTTGCAGGTAATTCGTCGTACCAATTACACAGAGAAAGTTCTTGTGGTGGTAAAATGCCGTAACGGTCATAAATGTGCAACATCTTGGATAGTAGTGTGCCTTGTCGCTTGGGAAGGGATACCCCAGTCAGAAGCGGATCTAGATTACACATTGCTGTCCCATAAGCTTAATAGATATGGTCTTCCTACTACAAGAAGGTGTGCCACGAATGAGAACAGAACGTGTGCTTGTCAAGGTAAGTATTATCGCACCATGCATGTTATTGGTAGAACCATGCTGCTGACAGTTTTCTTTCTAAACCCATAACTGGGACGGCTAGTCCATGTTAATACGATACTCCCACAGAAAATCGATTTCTAAATTTCTTCTTTTTTTTATTGCTCTTGGTGGCAACAGGCAGCACACCCGATGGTAATTATAACTGCCTCCCATGAACTTTTGCAATACCAGTAAGCAGCAGTACAGCTAGGCCTCTGCCTACCAATAAAAATCCCAAATCCACTCAGAAAGTTGGGCTTCCAGCTCTCTCACTCATCGCAAGAAGCACAGTAGAAGCACACCAATTCATTTCGTTTTGAGTAAATTGCCACTGCTTAGACGTCTATTTTCTGCGAGTACCACTATCTCGGACGGACCGGCCTGCGGCTGTAGACAGAAAACTGTCCATAATGTGGTTTTACCACTATTTATCAGTATTCTAAGTAGCAGCATTATTGTATTTCGGTTAATTCGGTAAGCAAAAGAGCCGGTAGCCCAAACTCCGTCTCCCTCGCTTCGTGTTCTCAACCCATTTCTTACATTCGTGCACCTATGATATACGTCGACTTGTCTGTACCCCTGGTGGCAGGCTGGCATACAGGCAACTGTATTTAGCACGTAACATAATTTGCTCGTTTGCCACCAAAGGCAAAACAAAATCTTATAGTGGAACAAGAACTTTTGCTTTCGTCTTGAATATGTGTATTCGTCAATTAAAAAAAAATCTCTTGTAGTAACCGATTCATCTGTTACTTTCCTTTTTTTTTTTTTGGTAGACTATAGATATATACGAACGTCTGGTTAAGAAGATATACAACGCGAAAGTGGAAGGATGTAGGTACCGAGGGAGACCGAGACTAACCTACCTAGACCAGATCGGTCAGGTACTGAAGGAAGGTGGAGTCAAGAGTCTCCGAAACCGGCGAGCGTGAATGAAGAGAATTATGAATGTTGAGGAAGCGAGTGAAGTATGCAGAGATAGAGTTCTCTGGCACTCTGTTCTCTCTGCCTACCCTGCAAGGGATATGGCGTGATGATATGTATGTATGTATGTATGTATAGATGCGTCTCGCCCCGCCAAATCGGTCCGGGGTGACGGAAAGACGGCGCGTCCCCATAGACCCACCGTAAAACTCCTCTCTCTTCGCCGTGCGAGCGGACCACCGGTACCCGATTTTTGTCTTCGGTGGCCCGCCCGGCGGTTTACCCTCGCGTGTTCCTCTCGTCGACGCCCCGAGGATTATCGGGGCGTCGCCCTCACGCGGTGGCCTCACTTCGGGTGACCGGACAATTCCCCGGTCCGATCACCCGAAGCCTCGGTTAGGGCGGCATCAGGCGCAGATATTCGCGCCTGCGCCGCCCCGGCCGCTGACGGCGGCCCGGGTCACGGGAATCCTCCCGGACTCGTTCCGCCGCCTCCTTCCGCGAGATGAAAGCCTCACAGAAGGCGGCGACCGCGTCCCAGTTCCTGATGCTGTCGACCATCGCCCTCGCGACAGCCGGCACCGTCAGGTCGGCACCGATAACAGCGACGAGGTCACGGCGCTGCCCGTCCCAGCTCGGACACACCTCCAGCGTGTGTTGCGCCGTGTCCTCGTCACTACTGCAATGGTGGCAGGACGGAGTCCACTCCCTATAAGCGACCGTGTGCAGGTACAAACCGAAACACCCGTGCCCCGACAACACCTGTACCAGCCGAAAGGAGAGGACTCCGTGCCGCCGCTCCATCCACTCCATCAGTACGGGCCGGAGGGCCTCAACGGTAACAACACCGTGTCTAGGCCTCTCCAGCCGCGTAACCTAACGGGCGATAACGTCTCGGTGGGCGTCCTCGCGCCAGGTGGCTATCTCGCTCAATGATGGGGAGCCACCTTCGTCGCGCACTGAGGTAACCCGTCAGTAGAGGTCGGTGAGCATCTCCGCCTCTAGGTCCCACGGGGGTGTCCCGGCCAGTAGGCATGCCGCCTCGGTCGATACCGTGCGGTACCCGCGAATGGCTCTGACCGCCATGGCTCTCTGTGGTCTCCACAGAACAGCCCTGAGCTGGGCGTTCAGAGCCCTCGCCCACACGGGGCCATTGAGCCGATCACCCCCGCATGCAGCCGTCGGCCCTCGAAACTGGGTCCGCCCACATTCGGCATGAGCCGTGATAAGGCGGACGCCGCGCCGACCAGCCGGGGAGTAATTCGGTGGAAATGCTCCCGGAACCACCATCGCCCGTCGAGCACCAGACCCAAGTACTTCATATGGGCCTGGATACTGATCTGGATGGATTTGACAACTAACGAGGCGCCGGTTGGCAGCCTTACGCGTGGCCCATGGAATAATAGGGCCTCCGCCTTATTTAAGGCCACCCTGAGCCCCAGCGCCTCGATTTGCCTGACCATCTCCTCGGTGCCGAGAGTGGCCAGGCTCGCCGCCTCTTCGAGTGTCCTGCCCCGGGCTGTGACAAGCGTATCGTCAGTATAGCATATCAAGCTCAGCCCGGTGGGGAGACTCCCTCTCAGCGCCCAGTCGTACCCGATGTCCCACAGAGTTGGCCCCAGAACCGACCCCTGTGGAACACCGCACGACAATCTGTTACTTTCCTGTGCGATTCATAAAAAAAAACCACCGAAAGCGATTACCAGGGAGAAAGAAAGCAGCGTTCTTCTGAGAAAATTCTTCTAGCAACTGCGATCACCGAGCTGTCTACTGACGTTGCTATCATGAGGGTTTTATACGTTTCCAAGGAGAGAACTTCTGCCTACTCTCCTGATAAGACTCACAGTCAATTTTATTGCTCCTATGGGGAAATAAGGAGGTGATAATTATATTCTTATCCTGTCACCACAGCCCCAAAAAAGGCGTAGCGATCAGATCCAAAAAAAATGAATGTATTAATCTACTAAATCGCTCTTCAATCGTAATGAATTTGTGGAACAGACCATCGAAGCATTGTGTGTTCATGATAATTGATTCGAAAATCTTGGTTCATTTAAGTTAATTGTACACTATTCCAATTTTCAGGGTTAGATCCCGAGATCTGCGGGGCATCCTACAGCTTTGGTTGTTCCTGGTCCATGTACTACAATGGATGCAAATACGCCCGTTCAAAAACCGTTCGCAAGTTCCGGCTGTCAGTGAAGACGGAGGAAAGCGAGATAGAAGAACGCGTCCATGTGTTAGCGACTCTTTTGAGTCCGCTGTACATGAACCTAGCACCAAAGGCCTTTGAGAATCAGTGTCAATTTGAGAAGGAAGCCTCGGATTGCAGGCTCGGTTTTAAGCCAGGGCGACCATTTTCTGGTTAGTACACTAAAAAAAATTTAATTTTATATATTATTAGCAAATATAGCTTGCCTTGCTAACACCATATTTAACGTCATTAAATATTGTTATAAAATTACATCGAAACACCACAGTGTTGTTCAATTTTAACATTAAAGGACAACGCCATCTATGGACTTATAGGGTAAAGGACGGTGTCTTCATCAAAGCCTTTCTAATTTACAAGGGATTTCGTTGAAGATATAAATTAATGTCTGAACTCATAAAAGAATAATGAAATTTTATAAAATGTTATCAACATCCGATAATTGTAGTCTTAAATCTGTTCAAATATTTTAAGTCAGTCAAGTACATAATTCTTAATCTTAACACTTATTGTAGAAGACAACAACCTTAGATAGTTCTCTGATTTAATCTAATTTTATTCAAGTTCTATGATTTTATGACAATTGTGATACAATATCACATTAGTTCAGGTGCCAACGAATTAGTGTAAATGTCTTAATTGATTTATGTCCAATTGAATGTGATATTTGTATTTTTTTTGTGCAAATAAATAATATTATTATGGGTAGTTTGATCGGTTCGATGGCCTGCTCGCTCGGCGAAGAGAGGCGCATTGCGGGGCAGGTTATGGGGTCGCGCGTCGCCTCTTCTGTCGCTCCAAACGGATCTCACGGGGGACCAGACCATAGCCCGCCACAAAAAAAGGGTAGTTTGATCAGTCAAGTGGTGATACATTTTATTCAAAATCATTGTTTTCTATTGACATATTTCGACTTCACGTTTGGTTGACATACCTAAATTCAAAAATGTATCACTTAATAATGGGGCACGACATATTTGTCTATTGAATATCAGTAATGCATTGGCCCCATGTGGTGAAGGGTTGAAAATAAAATAATGTCACCACCCCTTACTCATCCGTAGGAGTCGTAAATATTAAATAAACGGCAAAGGCAGCACTAAAAGGCAGTGGGCATCAGCATTTATGGGAAATTTGGACATTAACGCCAACGCGCTGGCAAAGTGTGATGATTTTGCCATTATCCTTCATCGGCGAGCCTTACATAAGGCGTTTGATGATTATGAATGATTTTATAATCGAATATAAAATCGTCAATTGCGTTTTTATTTCCAGATATCATGACCCGAATTTTAGCCATGTTCAAGCAATATAATATCTATCCATAATAAAAATGTCTTAGAATAAACATATCACATTATTATTACAGTCGTTATTAAATCGCATTTCAGGTGTGACAGCATGCATTGACTTCTGTGCGCACGCACACAGGGATCTACACAACATGAACAATGGTTGTACCGCAGTTGTGACCTTAGCGAAACATCGTTCATTGAACAAACCTTCCGACGAACAACTCCATGTATTACCACTATATGTGCTGGATACCACAGATGAATTCGGCTCTAAGGATGGCCAAGAGGAAAAAGTGAAAAATGGTGCTCTCGAGATCCTGGACAAGTGAGTGGTGATGTACATACTTTCTTGTTATTTGTAGTTTTAAAATTTCCACGTAGTAGCAAAGTTAAAAAATTCCTCTTCAGCTCATATCCAAGTCCTCCACTTACTCCGCAATGGAAAGAAAAGTGATTTTACTGTCATGTAAAAACGGAGTAATACAAAATAATTAATAATATTCTAATATACATATATATCTACTTATATACTCGTGTATATATATATATATACACGAGTATATAAGTAGATAAATATAATAAGAACTGCAAAAGAAAGAAAACTTGAACCAAAACCTTGTACTAACATAATTATCTAGATCAGGATGGTTTATTAGGATATTTTTGTTCCAATATAAGAGATACCTAATAGTGGGCTATATAGCATCAAGAAGAAAATTATTAATTTAATTTTACCAACTATCTCCTATTTTACTTTCGCGCTGGAATTGTATAATCCGGCTAAAAGAGTAACAGGACATTGGACAGTAATAGCTTTTCTCTCTAATACCGACTTGCCTATTAATTGTGGAGATTATGTCATTATCTCGTCTTTGTAGAGTTGCTTATATCTAATAGCGGACCTTGATAAGCTAGTAGATGGATGGATGGAAATAGTTGTAACATCTTCACAAAATTATCTTTTTACGTACTACATACATACATATCATCACGCCATATTCCTTCCAGGGTAGGCAGAGAGAACAGAGTGCCAGAGAACTCTATCTCTGCATACTTCACTCGCTTCCTCAACATTCATAATTCTCTTCATACACGCTCGCCGGTTTCGGAGACTCTTGACTCCACCTTCCTTCAGTACATGACCGATCTGGTCTAGGTAGGTTAGTCTCGGTCTCCCTCGGTACCTACATCCTTCCACTTTCGCATTGTATATCTTCTTAACCAGACATTCGTTCGGCACTCTTTCCACATGTCCGAACCATCGGAGCATTCCCTTTCGCATCTTTACACCAATACTCTCTTTCATACCTACTCGCTCTCTTACGTCGTCGTTACGAATGCGATCGGTCAGCCTAACTTCATAGATTTTCCGCAGAGATCGCATTTCGACCGCATTAATTTTACTTTCATACTTTTTTCTGCATACCCAACTCTCGCTTCCATACAGTAATGTTGGACAAGCACTGCGTTATGTATTGCTACACGTGCCTTCTGGCTGAGGTGGTGGCTGCCGAGAAGTTGCCCCAACGCTCCGTTCACTCTATTTCCCGCATTCACTCTTCGCTCTATATCAGTGGTGTACCTTCCATCTCGGCTAAATCCACATCCAAGATATACAAATTCATCCACTTGCTCTAGTACACAATTACCTATTGTTACTCTTACATCTGTTCTGGTTTCATCTCTTTCAAAGACCATTATTTTGGTTTTGCTCACAGTCACGCGTAGACCCCCGACCCCCGTTTTTACGTACTCCAACTGAATAATTGTATTTTATCTTTGTAGATACCCAATGGAAGTACGAGTTCGATCGGTACCACTACAGCCTTGCCGTCGTCACGGTAAAAAGCGAAAAGACGAGAATGCCGAAAATAGTGAATCAAATTCAACAAACAACCCTTCACAAAGCACTGGTAATAATCAAAAGAAAGCTCAACAGTCTCCAGCACCAAGAACACCGCAACCTGTTGAAACAAGAAATAATGCCAGTCCTCGAAGCCAAAATAGTGCATCGCCAAGAGCTCTTACTCCAGCTTTAAACCAGTCTAATCCGTCACCCTTCAACAATACTTCTCATTACAACTCGGCCTTCGTAAATCCAAACATGCAACATCAAAACCCTGGATTGATGAATCCAAATCTTGGTAATCCAGCATTATTAGATATGGCAACCATGATAGATAATTTCACTGACGCTCAATTACAGAGTAACCAAATATCCAGTACTGTTCTTGATTCCCCATATAATCCATATGATCAGAGCTACAATTTGCACCACCAAAATGCTCTATATAACCCAAATCATGTATCTCCCATAGTTGAAGGCAATCCATGTCAAAATGTAAATCCTAATCCAAACCAAAATCAATTGCCGAGCTTTGCAGCAGGTTTGCAAAAGAGACAACATCAATTTTCAAATCAAATGGCGCCACAAAACCAATGGCCGGAATTTGCTAATACTGAAATGTTCAGCAGCGTCGTGAAGGAAGATCCTGATTCGACTACTGCACATTTAAACGTACCTCCAAATAACTATAGTCCAGATTCAAGTAGAAGCGATACTAATTCTAGTTCGGAACAGATATTACCCAAAAATAATACAGAATCAGAAAAGCCTAACTTAATTGCCGACATAACAAATAAACTTCCAGAATTTGAAATGCCGTGTTCACCAAGATTAAATGAGATTTCCCAAAATTCTCAAAGCACACCGGCGTCTCCGGCGCCCTCACAAATCCCAGAACTTAAATCACCATCTAATGAAATGATAAATACGGACAGCCGAAAAAGTGCTTGGAAGTCGCCAGACCCTAAAAATTGGGATACAAAACTTAAAGAACAGTCAATGACCGACAACGAAAATGTGCTCTTTAGAGTACCAAAAGCGAGGCCACCGTCAAGATCTCAACTGATTAACCCAACTGAGGGATTAGAGAATTCAACTTTTTTGAAGCCATATCCTCCTTCAGACAGGTCTCATCTAAACCAAGCATATGATCACAGAAATTCTTACGATATTAGAGCTAATATTAGTACCCCTCAGACTTCCACAGCACAAAGTAATTACACAATAAATCATGATGAGCAAAACATTACAGCTGCTAAACCAGTTCCCGAATTCGTAGGAAACAATTTTCATCCTGTTAATCAGAACGCTTATAATAGCCAAACGCCAATACAAGGCTATGGCAACTATCCACAAGTTGCGAATACATATTCATTTCCGTCTAATCCGTACGGTCATTTCAATCCATATGAAAATACATATAACGATTATAATAGCTTAGCATATTATAATGCTGAGAAATATAAGAGAGAAGAACTTTTGAGAAATCCTCATTGTTATAATTCTTATGGATATCAATACAATCCAAACTTCCCTCCAAATTTTTACCAAAATCCGAGCCCGAATTGGTGTCAATCATCACCGAATTGGTGTATATATCCGCCCCCATTTTCCCTCCCGTATCCACCAGAGCCCCCTAAAGCTGAGCCTATAGGAGAAGTGACTGAATTTTCTGATAATTTAGAATGTTTCAAAGACAGTCAGATGGGGGGCGTCGCTATTGCACTCGGCCATGGAAGTGTCTTATTCGAATGCGCAAAGCACGAGATGCACTCCACAACTTCTGTTAAAAGTCCGAATAGGGTCAATCCAACTCGAATATCTCTCGTATTTTATCAACATCGCAACTTAAATCGACCAAAACATGGACTTGAAGAATGGGAAGAGAAGATGAGATTAAAGAAATTAGGACTCAATCCACCGACGCCTAATACTCCTGGGGCAAACTCCAATTCCGCGTCCCCCGCAACTACACCAGGGCCTGAACGACAAGCCAGCGCGGCCGATAAGTGGAAAGGTGGTAGCGGAAGTGACGCAATACCTGGAGGGTTCAGCTCTCTAGCCGCTCTTGTGGAAGCTACGGCCGCTGCTAGACGTTCGGGGCAGTTGATGCTCCGCACAGATACTCATACAACGATGTCTTGGACGACTCTATTCCCTATGCACCCTTGTACCGTGACGGGCCCATACCAGGAGTCGAGCACCTGACGTAAACTTCCAGCGTCAACAGCACGACGCCGGAGTGATAATCCCCCTCTAGCTATGTAAGCTCTATGTTGCCTTTCCATTTTAGGTCTAATCTACGATTTAGGACCACGTGCTTTCCAGTATATTTAGTAGTTCCTCGAATTATTCTAAGTATTCGTGGCCCGACACTGGCCGCAGCTTGAAAATCCAGCGATTCCTTTTATGCATTTAAAATTGGAATTGAATACCATTTTTTTTTAACTGAAGTATTTTTTAAAAAGGTATACCGAGTGAGTTTTTAATCAAAGATGTAAGTTTAAGTTTTAATTTTAAATAGTATTTATCGCATTTCAGCTAGTCTTACATTACGTTAGTATCGATTGTGTATTTGTCCGAGTGACCGTTAATCGTGTAGATTTTTTTTTGTATATTCTTGTCTTATTATAAGTTGACGAGCGTCGACCCGACCATTGAACGGTTAGTTTAATTTAAACAAACTATCGATGTATAAAATAGTGATGTTATTAAATGTTTTGTCTGCATATTTTGTCGATGTTTTTTTTTCTCTAATTAAGCGCATATTCGAAAGTTTTGTGCGACATGTTGATCTCATAAACTACTAACACATTTATGTAACGTATTATTCAGAACAAAAGTACAAAATTACATGGCGGACGACACATTTGTTGACCGCGTCCGCGCACCGGTCACGGCGGCGATCGCGTTTATTCATACATTTGTACCTTTGTCTGTCTGTTAGTTGTTTTATTTTTAATATTAATTACCATTCCTGTCATTCTGGGCAATTGTTTTGGCTTATATTTAAAAAAAAATCATGAATCTTTGAAATCATGTTGGTATAACTACGTAATATTACCACAAAGTACGAGTGCTTTTCTATTTAGGTTATAAGACGTGTGTATTTTTAACTTTTTAGAATATTTAACTTATTTATATTGGTATTACGTATCGTATGATTTTCTTTGTAATAATTTTTAGTGTTACTCTGTAGACATTAATATTTAATATATTTGCTTTACGGCGCGATCATTAAATTATTACAGTTTGTTTAGAAGCATATTTCAATCTCGCCTCCTTTATTTGTCATAACGAGTGCCTGTACGTTCGTTTGGCTTATATCCAAACCATCGATTGATATTAACGATGAATCTGATTTTTTTCTTATATATTAAATATTGGCGAAGTTATTTTTTTAGAATTGCGAATACATTTATACGAACTTCTTAAATTAGTGACGATAAAATTTTATGAATTAGATAAACATAACAATAAAATAAATAAAAGATGAATAATAAATTTACTTATAGAATAGAAATATTTGCCAGAGTAAAGTAACATTTGTCAGGCGCTTGGAAAGATTATAAAGTAGGCATATTATTGAAAATGAATGAAAACATACTGATAAATAGTTATTAATATATAATTAGATATAAGGGAAAAAGTTTGTTTTAAAGATTAAACTATTGATATAGTTTATATTTTTTACGTGTACGTATTTATTGAATGGTAAATTTATTGGGACGAACGTGAAAATTATTTATAAGTAAAAGTTTTGAATATAACAAAACTTATAAAAACTAAGCAATAATAGCCATCGGGGTCTATGTACATTGTAACTTAGGAGCGAAAAAAAAATATTAAAATTAACGAATGGTGCGATATTGTCGACGGACTTATGGTAACGTTTGGTAAACTTAATGAAATATGCCTAAATATTGTATTCGGATATTATTTCTTTAGCATTGGTTAATTGCCCTTTATTCTTGCCATAAAATAATTATTTAAAATTATTCAATGCATTATTGAAGACATATCAGAAATCAAACGCAGTATTTTTAAATAATTTACACAAAAAAAAAAAATACATTGCGACATTTGTTAAAATTTACAAATGGACTCAAAAGGCATAATGTTACAACAATTTTTAAATTTAAAAGCAATTTCATTTGTAAGGTAATTGTATCATTTAGGTTACATTGTAAACCTGTGATATACATTAACTCAAGTGTATGCTTGTATGTCTGTTTATATACAGTATGCTTGATTATATACATTATACAATATATAACTGAATCATTACAAACCAAAAACGACCAGTATTGTCAGATTGTAACCAAATAAATGTGTTTTTTTTTTTATTTCGCACTCTTAACTGATAAAGTGAAAATGGGTTATTGCCAATGTTTTTTAATAATGTTAATTTACGCGCGAAATGTGCGATCAAGTTGTACGAACTTATTGTGTAACAATATTTTTATTGTATTCTGCCAAAACAAAAAGAGTAATCGAATGTGTCATGTAAATAGAACTACCATTATTTATTAATACAATTAATTTAAAAAATGGTTAATCTTTTATTTGACATTTACCTCCCTCTTCCTTACAAAGGTTATAACTATTAAACTACTATATTTTGCTTCTGTGGACTAAGAGCAATTTAAGAAGTTTTGGGCGGAAACATGAAAGCGTTAAATTGTGGTGTTTGGTCTTGTATTAATTCATTACTAAGGTAAAGTATGTATTAAATATTTAGATGACATTTTATGTATGGACCCTTTGCAATACCAAGGGTATAGCTAGGCCGCTGCCTACCAATGAAATCCCCAAACTCACCCAGTTGGGCTTCCGGCTCTCTCGCTCACCGAACGAAGCGCAATAACACATCGCCATTACTCAGACGTCGGTCTTCTGCGAGAGTGTGGTACATACGTAGTCCTCTAATCTGTGTGTGGTACTACCCGGAACGGAGCTGCCCGCGGCTGTAGACAGAGAACTGTCAACAGCGTGTTCCCACCACTATTAAAAAAAATAGCGTGGTCGTGTCCTCCACTTTTAAACGACCGTGACACTGTTCAAGGCGACGATTTAACTTACTGAGGGACGATTACGTAAGAGATAGTTGTTTAAATAAAGTCTTGACATAGAGATCAATGTAACCATGGCATGAAATTCTTCACGCTGAGGAATAAACTTATACCATCGAATTGACTGAAATTTCTTGGTTACCTATACAAAAAAACAACAATATTTTGTACTTTAATTTCTTATAAGTGCGAAAAAACTTGTAATAATACCCTATGCCAAACCGTCAGACCAGCATGGTATGGTACATCAATTTCCCTCTTGTTTTGTAGGAGGCTCGAACCCAGCATTGGGACGTATATGAGCTGAGATGATGATGTTCAATTTCTTTTACAAATGTTTAGTAATTCATATCATTTGTTTTAGGAATCCTCCCTCCTTAGTCGTTCACTCCTGACGGAGTGGTCGTGGTTGATGATGGGTCATTATTGGATAGAGCAGCTCCCGCGATGCGCCTCCACTTATTCCGGTCAATAGCGTCTCGTGAACACTGGACTACGGAGGTTTTTGTCGCAGCTTTAATAAGGTCTGTCCAACGCGTAGGTGATCGACCGCGTGATCGCTAACCCTCTACATGTCCTTGGACAACCAGCCGTTCCATGGATTGTTTGTTCCGAACAATGTGACTAAAATATTTTAAGATTCGTGTTTGCACAGTCGACGATAATCTTTGTTTGATTTTTAGCTCAGTCAGAATTGAGACGTTGGTTCTAAACGCTGTCCAAGGAATCTGCAACAGTCGCCGCCAGTACCACATCTCAAGTGCATCGATTTTGCGTCGGTCTTTGAGGCGAACCGTCCACGTTTCTGCACCATAGAGAAATATCGGGAAGACCAAGCTTTTCATTAGGCGGACTTTTGTGGCTTTTGTAATACTGCAGTTGTACCATACTCTCTCCAGCCTGTCAACAGCAGATCGTGTGATAGCGCATCTCCTTCGAATTCCGTCTTCACATCCTCCAGTGTTCGTAATAGTGGAACCGAGGTACAGGTATTGAATAACCTCACAGTTGCCAATTCTGGAAATGTCAAGATGGTTAAGTTCAACTCGGTCCACTATCATCATCTTGGTCTTGTCTCTATTAACCGAAAGACCGAAGGTGAGGCCCGTATCTTCTTGTGTTTGTGTGAGAAGAGTAGTGTCGTCAGCATACCTCAAGTTGCATATCTTCCGACCCCCCACTGAAATGCACTCGTCCCATCGTTCCAGAATAATTCTCATGACACACTCTGTGTAAATGTTGAACAGGAGAGGAGAGAGTATGCACCGCTGTCGGACACCAGCTTTTGTGTGAAAGCTTTCCGAGTCAACTTTGTCTATTCGGACAGTTGCAGTTCCGTCTTCGTAAAGCCTGCATATGAGACGGATTAGATGAATAGGTACGCCCATTTGTAGGAGTACGTCCCATAACATATGCCATTTTACGGTATCAAAGGCCTTGCGAAAGTCTATAAAGCAGATGTAGAGTGGGATGTTAAACTCTCTAGACTTTTCGATTATTTGTCGAAGAATTAGGATCTGTTCTCTTGTTCCTCGACCTTGTTCCTTGAACAAACAAAGCCCGCTTGCTCAATAGCTATTTCGGGTTTCAGAAAAGCTTGCAGTCAGGTGTTAATAACATGAAGGAGCACTTTACTGGCGTGTGTAATTAAAACTATGAGCCTGTAGTTGCCACACTTCTTCGTTGATCCCTTTTTGTGTAGTGGTATGAATACGGAGTGTGTCCAGTCTTGAGGCCACTTCTCTGTCTCCCAGACGCGATTGCAGATAACATGCATTATATCAACTCGTTTTAGGAATACAAACATCATACATTAGGTATAATATTGTATTAATTATATTAATCCAAACTGTGTAGTGACGGAATAAGAATACAATGGTTACCACCCTTTCCTTTCCCGTGGATATCGAAAAATCGATAAGAAAATGTTAACACGATTGTAAAAGACTTTTTGTTTTTTTTTTGTGACGTTGTTAGCCTCAGATGGCTATGACAACTTTACCCGGACTGTGAGCGCTGAAGGCTTTCAACCCGATTGCGAAGAAGGAAAACTCGAAAACCTTATATTCCAATTACTTCGTCGGGTCAACCACACTGCGTTCGGATTAATTTATAATTGAGACTTATATAGCAGCGGATGGTAATGTCTGATGTAATGGCAATTTTCAATTATGTTTATACATAGAAAATTTTTGCTACCTATTATTATACGGTTAATATTTAAATGTGAATCTATCCCTGACTACTATATTATTAGGTACTATTATTAATGGTGTAACGGTATTATTTCTACTTTATCTGGGGAATATATGCATTACCTTGAAAAGTAAACATCTGCTCTCGCAGATAAAATCTAGATAAATATGTAAACATACATACATACATATCATCACGCCATCACGTAGGCAGAGAGAACAGAGTGCCAGAGAACTCTATCTTTGCATACTTCACTCGCTTCCTCAACATTCATAATTCTCTTCATACACGCTCGCCGGTTTCGGAGACTCTTGACTCCACCTTCCTTCAGTACATGACCGATCTGGTCTAGGTAGGTTAGTCTCGGTCTCCCTCGGTACCTACATCCTTCCACTTTCCATATCTCTCTCTCTAAATATGTAAACATTTAAACAATTACTTTAATACACAAATTTTATATATTTCTAAACATTTGATCTATGTTTTTCTATTTTTGTGGCTATTGTCGTCGAGTGTTATATAGTTTCGATCCAAAACGTTGTTTCTTGGTAAGTAGTCTTCTGATTTATTGAACTTTAGATGACGCAACATAAAAATATCCTGAGTTAATTGTTATTAAATATAAAGGTCAACGACCTGACACACATGGCAATATTATTTTATATAATTATTTTCCGTGATGACAAAAATAATAGGAATAAAATTCATCACCACTTTCCAGTAGATGTCATAAAATACAACTAATCAGTATACTAATGGAAACACTACTAATATCACTAAGATAAATAATACTAATAAATACTATTAAAACTAATACTAATAATATACTAAAGAACACGCATGGCATACCTTTTATTTTTTTCTTCGCATGATGGACCCATGGATATGGTCGCGCCCCGACAAATCGGTCCGGGGCGACAGAAGAGGTGGCGCGCAACCCCATGAACCCATCCTGCAAACACCTCTCTTCGCCGTGCGAGCGGGCCTCCGGTACCCGATCTTTGTCTTCGGTGGCCCGGCATGGCATACCTAGTCGGTACTCTAACTCTCCTTATGAAGGAGATGCAAACGCAGTAGAAATAAAGAACAGAATTTACAATTAAATAAAAGAAATTATATTTTCTTGATCTCTTTTTACTAAGTATATCTCTATCACGTAAAAGGGAATGGAATGAATTTCTATTATTAGGCTCTTAACACGCAGATTAATTATACTATACCATACTCATTTTCTTCATTTCAACGAATATATATCCTACTGCTTGGTGCAGGTCTCTTCTGGATGAGCACGAAGTTGGTCAGATAAGTTGACATATATTTTTTATTGGATTTTCCTTCTCGCGCAGTGATGTTATTCCTTGTATATTGTTCCTTGGACGTTTCTTATGATTGCTGTAGGTACAGCAAAGGATAATATAGCGATATACTTCACCTTATCATCTTATATTTTATCTTTCTTATTTTAATCCATTGCTGGATTCAGGGAAGAGCAACCGGGGCTACAGCCCCCGTTGCCCTTCATAAAAGAGGGACCTCCACAAAAAACTTCGAAAAAAAAAACAAATTCAAACTAGTAAACACCATTTTCCGTGTGATAACGGAGTAATAATACAATTCACCGCCCCCTATCTTACCCGTGAGTGATCGTAAGAGACGACTAAGGGATATAAAACGCATACAACATCTATGCAAGATAAGAAAAAACTCGAAACCAAACTCTATACCAACATGTCCGACCAGCATGGTATAGTAGGTCAATTTCCTTCCCATTATGGAGGAGGCTTGAGCCCAACAGTGGGACATATATAAGTTGAGATAAGACACTAGTAAACAACCCTTGATATTTTTTTTTCACGTTTAACCTTTACTTACAGTACTTTGTACAAACATGATTATATTAAATATTAACAGAAATCATCGATTTATATTTGTTCACTCCAATCAGTAAAATATCGAAATCTAAAATGGCCCTGATAAGCGCTTGCAATTTACCATGCAATGCAATGTCCACTTTAAAATATAATTTGGGGCCAGGAGGCCTCCACTCTATATTGCCTCGAGGCCTCCAGTTGTCTTAATCCGTTCTTTTACATAAATAATGTTATATGCTTACATCCCTTAAACGATTTTTGCTAATGGAATATACTTGATACAATTGTCACTACTCCCGTACGATTGTATTCTCATGTCCCCACCACATGGATAATGTGTTTTTGTATTAAAGGGAAACATTTTAATTAAACACCAATCCCTTTTGATTAGCATAAAGTTGTGTTTATCATTCATTTATTTACGTAGAATTATGAAAGCGAGAAGAGCGTATCACGTCTTTTATATTCGAAGCCAAGTGAGACACTTTTTCTTTTCTCCTCCCATTCGGGACAAAAAAATAACAATTACCCGAAGCAGTGTTCACCTTTAACCCTCACTACTATTCATCACACAATTTTAAAAATCAGAATTGCAAAGCCCTCCCTCATAATTTTTTTATATTACATAATCCATTGTTTCTTCGTATTTTATAAATAAGGTCTTAAAGTTTAAATTAAAGTTTTTTTAATGTTACCTTTTTTCCCTCTTATTTTTTAGTATTTGATAAACAATAATTAATAATTATTATTTATTTATTACTATATGCACATTACAAATATATATAGGAAATAGATATTAATAATGTGGGTTCATTAAGTTCGTTTTTCTTTTATGTTACATAATTCATTCCCTCTTATCTTTTAGTCCATCATCACAGCCTATAATGTGCCACTGTTGGGCTCGGGCCTCCCCCGTGGGAGGGAAATAACCTACTATACCCCGTTGGTCAGACGTGTTGGTATAGGGTTTTGTTTCGAGTTTTCCTTCTCTCGCATATATGCGTTTTATATCCCTTAGTCGTCTCTTACTCACTTACCCACGGGCAAGATAGGGGGTGGTGAATTGTATTCTTACTCTGTCACCACACGGATAGCCTTTTAGTATTTAATAAATAATTCTTTAATTCAAAAATAAAAATAACGTATATATTTGAAAATATTTATTAACAATAATTTTATTCTAAATAATTATTTTGATGTTCAATAAAAACTTTTTACATTATTACGATAGCCATTTGTTAAATGTTGTAACAACAAACCGGTATATTAACATAAAAATATTCGATTATGAGTTAAAATACAGGTCATTGTGACGCATACAATGTTCACTACCGCAAATATATTCAATATAAAATGACGTAATATACTCCAAGCTCTTTGATTCATATAATTGAGCCAGTTTCAAGTATTATCTAACTTAAAGATGTCTGCCCACTACACTGTTTCATATTATGACACGATACGAACTGTGCCCGTTAGAATGGAGCGTAGTAGCGCCAGTAAAATATACTCGCCGACTTGTTAAACCACGCGACGGTTAGGTCGGCGATGGAATGATCTAGTCTTTATTATATTTCATTCTTATGTACGTGTGTATGTCACTGAACTCCCCCTAAACAGCTGGACGGATTTTCTTGAAATTTTTTGTGTGTGTTCAAATGGATTCGACAATGGTTCAGATACGCAATTGGACCCGGTAGGTGGCGCTGCAATCGAGTTGCGGGAGTTTTACTTTTCGCACATTGACTGTTAGGCGGAACGAAATTTTCCGGGTCCGCTAGTAGTCTTATATTTTTCAGTAAAAAAAAATTTTACGGATTCGTTTTTATGATTGTCATAGTAGGCGAGGTAGTAAGTAGACACCTTTTCTTTTAATATTTTATATATTTTTTTCTAAAATTTACAAGAGTATTAGATGTATAAAATTAAACTATTTTTAGAGATTTTATTGCATTTATATTATGCTGATGTTTAGAATTTTTAGCACGGGAGAATAATAGAGTTTCCTCGTGACTGTGACAACTGAAAATTTATGATACATTATTAAATGCAATAAAATTAATTAAAATAGTTTAATTTTATTATTTTAATTATAATTATGTTACATTATTTCTGTATTTATAATAAAAATGTTGTTACAATATGTTACATTATTTCTGTATTTATAATAAACATGATATTTTTTTAATACTTATGCCTTTTAGTTGTAAAATAATTACATCCACGTTTCAAGAATGGATGGAATTATCAGAATTTTCATACATAAGCTCTGGGGTTGGATTTGTTTTTTATTTTTAGTCTCACACCTTCAATCCCGAGGCGTTAGACCACATGTATTAACACTCACATTTCGGCCCACGATCCTTAGGCCCACGTAAAAGGAATCGAGGTAACTGGTACCGTTAAACAGGCACAGTTCAAAATTTGATTCAAAACTTGTTGCGGGGAATTTTTACGAGACTTAACAAATTGAGGAATTCTAACCCCTAACAACACTTTTGCCCGACCTAGGATTTAAACCTAGGCGCTCACTATCGTAGCTGTATATTTTTGCTTCTGGACGAAGCAGACAAGTTCTGGTGACATATTAAGGTAAACTAGCGTGTATTTCAATAATACACATTATGGTAACTAAGCTACCACCACGTAAGTAAGATCCTCTAAATTGGAATTGTCTTACTTGTTGAGATATGGGTTACAATATAACCATCGGCATATCATCAAGTATTATTTCTTCACGTAGTGACGGGATAAGAATACAAAATATCGTCATTTTTCATTTTGCCGTGACAATTGTAAAAACCGTCTGAAGTGTGAGGAATGGATATTATCACTAATAGGTAAAATATAACACCTACCTACTGCGATCGTCAACCCGCTTGCAAAGCGTGGCAATTGGAAATTTATTTTCTACCTAAATATCAATTTCAGATCTGCGCCATCAAGTTACGATATCGGGGTGCAGTCGGTTTATTTGCTGTGACACCAAAGATTTCACGCTAATAACGCCTGACATCTTAACTTGCTCTTCACTCAAAAGCAAATAAAAATCTATCAAAACATTAATTCGCAATCCATCTTCATTCGATTCCTTATCAATTCCACCTAAATATCGTAACGTGACCGCGTGTGGTTCATAGCTTTAAAGTACCTTATTTAATTAGCGATAATAATATTGTAAAACTAGAAAATATGATATAAAAGCTATCTATAATTCTATATACAATAATAAAAATAGTACCTAGACATATTTTATTTGTTTTATTAATAACTTTTAGTTTGCGATCTTCTTTGTTTTATGAATATGCCAAATTTAGGGGTCTACCAACATCTGTTTAAAGCATTCATATTTCAGTCTTAAAATACATTTTTTTATTACGCCATCATTGAAATAAGCTTACTTTATTATTGTAACGGCAAAGCAAATTTGTCAATGTCATTTGAAATCGTTCATTCTTGTGAAATGTCACTTGAAGTTGTTCATTCTTGAGAGAACGAGACAGAGCTATAAATGCAAAGTGAAATCATACCTTTATCTTGTTTTCTCATACAGTAGTAATATAATCTAGTTTATTCTATGATACTACCATGATATTAACGTATTAAACTTTTTAAAGGCAAATGAATATTAAAGTGAAATCAAACGTTTTCGAAACTTTATTGTTTTTTAAACGTTGGTAGGAGTCCCACTAGAGAACTTCCGCCATTTCTTATAACGATACATTTCATTCACTCTTACAGTACGATTTCGTACAATAGTATTACTTCATTTTGGTTGACTAAGCAATATTGTACAAGTTACTTGAAATCGTTCATTCAATGTCAAATTATGGCCTTCTCGTTCTCTCATTTAGTAGGTACTAGTACTATACTATTTCACATATTCACTCTATGACATCAATTTTTAGAGATTGTGGTACGAAATTGAATAATATCATTTTAAGATTGTTTCACAAAACATTATTGTTTTTAAAAGACGGCGGTGGTCCCTGGGTGGTCATTGGAAAGTCGGACTTAAGAGCGATATTTTTATATATTTGTTTATATAATCAAATAATATAAAATACGTGATAGTTATAAATGTTCGTGGTGCATAGCTACAATGATGTTGGCGAGGGCTCCTCTTGCCTCGCACTTGGGAAAGCTCTCTAATACTTGCACAGCTCGTGCAATATGCTCCCTCTGAAGCTGCTTCGTTTGTTCGATACCCGATCCCTCCAACACTGCTTTATACAACTGTGGAATTATTTTAATATTATTACTCCAATTAAAACCACCTTCATCGTCATCACCTTCGTTTCAGTTGATATACTCGTATGACCTGATTTGCTGCTTGTGCGTAGTAGCTTCTAAGAATACTACCAACCCTTACTGTGCTCGTGGATGTTGTAAAAGTCGACTAAGAGCTTGATATCGACCTGGGCCAACACCACCTGATGCCGTTTGGTCAACAATTACATTTTCAAGGAGGGTTGATGTCTGGCAGGCGGCGGGTCATAAAACTATAGCCAATAACTTTTTTGCAATATGTACGATGGAAGCAGAGTACACATTGTGTCGACCCCAAGTAATAGGAGAGAATATGACTTACCTACTGAGCCACGCTGGTCATACATATGGTATAACATTATTGTGAGTTTTCTTTCTTTTGCATAAATGTTGCATGCATTATTTATAACCCTTAGTCGTTTTTTCGTCACCTCAGGGCGGCATAGTACACACATACATATCATCACGCCATATCTCTAAATATATAAATAAATAAATCCCTTGCAGGGTAGGCAGAGAGAACAGAGTGCCAGAGAACTCTATCTCTGCATACTTCACTCGCTTCCTCAACATTCATAATTCTCTTCATACACGCTCGCCGGTTTCGGAGACTCTTGACTCCACCTTCCTTCAGTACCTGACCGATCTGGTCTAGGTAGGTTAGTCTCGGTCTCCCTCGGTACCTACATCCTTCCACTTTCGCATTGTATATCTTCTTAACCAGACGTTCGTTCGGCATTCTTTCCACATGTCCGAACCATCGGAGCATTCCCTTTCGCATCTTTACACCAATACTCTCTTTCATACCTACTCGCTCTCTTACGTCGTCGTTACGAATGCGGTCGGTCAGCCTAACTCCACAGATTTTCCGCAGAGATCGCATTTCGACCGCATTAATTTTACTTTCATACTCTTTTCTGCATACCCAACTCTCGCTTCCATACAGTAATGTTGGACAAGCACTGCGTTATGTATTGCTACACGTGCCTTCTGGCTGAGGTGGTGGCTGCCGAGAAGTTGCCCCAACGCTCCGTTCACTCTATTTCCCGCATTCACTCTTCGCTCTATATCAGTGGTGTACCTTCCATCTCGGCTAAATCCACATCCAAGATATACAAATTCATCCACTTGCTCTAGTACATCATTACCTATTGTTACTCTTACATCTGTTCTGGCTTCATCTCTTTCAAAGACTACTAGTAATGATGAATTATATTCTTACTCCGTCACCGCATGGCAGTGCACTTTACTACTACTAGACTATGGTCTGACCGCGCTCAGTCTACATCATAACAGGCCAAGTTTCTGTCTATTAAGTGAGCTCTCGATACTTTGGCTTCTGGATGACAATTTCGTTTTATTAAAAAAAAACATGTATATGTGACGGGGAAATGCTTAATTAACTGAATGCTTAATGAAATTTGGTCTGGACTGATTTTCTTTTTAAATAGTAATAATTTATTGCCACAAAGTGACATAATTCCTATCAGACTTAAGACTCTTTCACAGTGGAAAGGAAATTTAATTATCATACTACACTGGATAAACTCTATGTCAACCCGTTTTAGTTTTCCTTCTCTTGCATAGATGTTATTTGCTTATTAAATCCCTTAATCATATTTTACGACACCCACGGGAAAGAAATGGAATAGTGATTTGTATTCTTCTCGGTCACTAAACTGAATTATAATGAATTCTTTTCATGCAATTGAAAACAGTAGAAACACTTGTCTAATAACAGAGTAGAGTCACACTGTTGAGGTTTTCTGTCGACAGCCACGGGCCGGTTCGTCTGGGGTAGTACTACACTCTCGCGGTAGCAATGTAGTAGCAATATTCTGTTGCGCTTCGTTCGGTTAATGAGAGAATAGGCAGCCCAACTTTCTGGGTGGGTTTGGGGTTTTCATTGGTAGGCAACAGCCCAGCTGCACCCCTAGTATTACGAAGCTCCATGGGCGAAGGTAACATTTACCATGAAGTGTGTTCCTAGTTCGTTTGCAACCATAAGCAATAAAAAAAATTACACGTCCCGTTTTTTCTTTTTATTTATTACAGGAGATTACAGGAGTTTCCTGCAAAAGGTACCAAGCATAATGTGCATTTATAACGGTTTCATAAAACTTCTGTTAAGCTTCGAATACTCACGGCATGATAGTCGACATCTTGCACGCTCTTGCGTCCCGCATCGATGTATTCGTATAGCTCCGGTCTCGCTTCCAACGTGAAGGCAAGTGGCGCCCCCACTAGGGAGAAGCTCGCCGGCTCAGGCCCCGTAAATGCCTCCAAATCCAAGAATGCCTGCCACGCTAGAGCTAAGTGGCAGCCGAATAGATAACCCTATAAAATAAATATTTTATAATTTTAGTTTAATAGATAAATTATTTTATTGCTTTAATTTTTGACATAAATTTTCACATTGTATAAGTCTTTTTAATAATATTTATTCCAGGCACTGCCCACTAACAAGCTCAAAAGACTTTTGAAATAACACTGTATTTACGGATTCTAGCGCGTTTGTATTTGATTTTTTAATTGCTCGCTTCGAACGTTTATCAGCGTTCATGGCCACTAAGGGAGGACTTAGGTGTCTCACGTCCAATAAATCATTGTTTTACAGAGATTTATATCTATCCTCTACAGTATTAGCTATTAAAGTTTGATCAAAATTTTCAATACAAATTCATTGCCAGTACAGAAAGAAAATGATTCTATATAGTTTAATCTATGATAATTATTATCTTATGGCAATTTACTAGTTTAAAAAATTAACAAAACTATTAAGCTATCATCAGATCGGAACGAGGTCTCATTGAAAAAGAGCCAGCACAAAAACTCAGAGGTAGGTACTCGTATATATATTAAAATATCGACTTTTATGAGGCGGTTAGCAAGCCACCAAGTTTAATAAAATTATAGTTTACTATTATTGTGGGTCGAATCTATACAATAAGTGCTCAAAGAGTCTTGCAGTCTAGTGGTGGTCTTTTTTGTTATATTTTTAAAGAGTTCCTTTAATGATGATTGATGATAACACCATCTTATCTATCGAAATTTTTGTTTTAGGTGCTGTTGATAGTTCTCTGTCTACAGCTGCGGTCCGTCCAGAGTAGTCTCGCGGAACATCGACGTCTGAGCAGTGGCAATGTGTTGTCACACTTTATTAGGCAAGCAAGAGATCCAAAAGTCAAGTTTTCTTGGTTTTTTGGATGGTGGGCAGTGGCCTAGCTGTACGCCTGGTATTACAAAGACCCATGCCCTTACCATATTAAATAGGCCATATTACATAGACCCTACCATATTACATAGGCCATAACACTTACCATGAGGTACTGCTTGTTCCTTTGCCATCAAACGACCAAGCATTAAGCAAAAAAAAAGTGTAGTACCTAACTTTGATTGCTAATATGTCTTATTTATTTTATATGCCTTATAGAAATATATATGTAAGTCGGGACAATTCTGATGATTAACCGGTTTTTAAGTCTTCCATAGCAAAGTAAGAAGTGGTGACCTTTGAAATTCTTAACCTGTCACCACAAAGGAAAGATTATGGCATATTTCCTTCTTATTTTTAAGAGTAATTTTAATTTTGTTAATGTAAGGTTACCTGTGTCTGTAATTGAGCGTTGTGTCCCGCTAACTTTAGTGTTGCCGAACAACTCTTGCCGAGGAGTGCGCCTGCGGCGAGGATGTGGCGGGCAGCCCATTCGCGGCCCGCGCTACCAACAACTCCTGCCATCGGTAACGGTTCCAGAATGCACTCCCATTCTGAGGACAAGAAGAAAATTACACATATTACTAATCCAATATAAGTACAAAACAGATAGAATTTAATTACCGTTGTAAATGTAAACAAACTTCGCGTTTTAGATTAAACAAAATATCACACAAGAAACAGAGCATCTATTTCTGCAGTATGATGCACTTTATTATTCTATATTACTTTTTATTTTAAGCCTATATACAAGCGCATCCTACTCTTAGATTCGAGCCTCTTACACAAAAGAAAGGAAATTAACCTACTATACTGCGCTAGTTAGGTGACTTGGCATACTTTTTTCGACTGTTTGCCTATTCTTGCATTGATGTTATCTGCATATTTCTTAGTCGTTATTAAAACACCCAGGCTCCAAGGAAAGGGTTAGTGAATTGTATTCTTACTCCGTCACTACTAGTGTTGCCCAAATGCAAGACCAACACTCACTGCAAGAGTCTCACAGTGCTCCCTTAGACAGCATTTTACGATTCCTTCAGCAAAGAAAAGATTGTCAACATTTTGTATTCGCAATACCAGTACAAGGGGAAATAATTTAATGTTATTTTAAATAGTGAGACAATTATAGATAGGTGTGATTATAGCCCACTACCGTTAAGTGGTATGTACCTGACTATTGTTAGTTGTACAGTTAGTGCAACTAGATGAATAAAATTTCATTAATTTAGTTGAATTTTTCAATTCTATATGGATTTTTCCTCTCCATCAAAACAAGTGATTCTGTGTTATTCTAACACTGAGTTGCAAGACTTATCAGACTCGCAAGAGTTTTGGGCAACACTAGTCTACACACGCAAAATAGGACGTCGATCGCAATTCGCAAATGTATCAAGATCAATGAATGAATGGGCTGCTGCCCATTTTCTGGTAAACGCTTGGCAGCTCTTTATTACTCCCACAGGAATTAATAGGCGAAGTGTAGTACTAAAGGGAATAAACCACCATTTACACATTCATTCATTCTGTCAAACCTCTCTGGTCTACTTGGACAAGCTATGCTGTAGCTTTTTAAATAAAATAATATAAACAACACATTCAAAAATTGTATGCTACCGGTATTGGGTGGTCTTTTAATAACGTGTCCACTTCAAGTAGATAACGACCTGGAAATTAAAGTTCATGTGTTCATGTAACACGGAAACTGGATTTCACATTCATTGGGACCCAGAAACTGTGTGACAATTTATACGAAAAATAAAAACTCGACAATTGACATAATTTTGTGTACAGTAAGCAAATAATTTAAATTTAACATAATAATGTTAATTTTGTGGTGTTTATCCGTACTATAACGGATTTACCATCACTATAAACTCTAAATATTGTGTAAATGAACAAAAAATAACTAGCCCGCCATCTTGGACCGTCCGCCATATTGGATTTAGCATAAAATCACTCAGTTCACCATATATTGCCATCCAAATTGAAATTGTATGCAAAATTTCAGCTCAATCGGTTGTAATAACAAATTCATTTGCAAGATTTGACCCGAACACTCATTACAAGTTAATAAAAGCTTGTATAATAATAAAATACAATATCTGTACCATGGATGTCGTAAGTGACAACTATAAAAGTTTGGTATTATTCTTTTCTTATTTAGTGAATAAAATAAATGTTGTTCTTATAAATTACTAGCTTCTGTCCGCGGCTTCGCCCGCGTAAAGAAGCTAGTAATTTTAAGTAAGTTTATCATCCCCTAATATTATTTTACACCTTAAGAGTATTTTTTTTACAAAATTTTAATGTCATATTTATTTATATCTAATCAATAGCCTGAAAATAAGTTTCAAGCTTCTGGCTTTAAAAATAACGATACTTCCTTACAACTTTTCATCTCCCTTTACAACCCTTTTTTGCATTAAAAAGTAGCTTATTTCCTTTATCAAGCTCTGGACTATCTGTGTACCAAATTTCATTTAAATCGGTTCAGTAGTTTTAGCGTGAAAGGACGACAGACAGACAAAGTTACTTTCGCATTTATAATATTAGTAAGGATTATTTTAAAAGACTAGCCAATTGGGTGGGTGTTAGATTTTTCGATATTCTTTCTCTTGCATTAATATTATATGCATATCATATCTTTTACAACATCCACTCCATTATCTCTTCTTGCCACGCAGCTGTGGCCCAACTACACTAAGGGAATGTGGTCGTGAGTATTTATTTCGAATTTTTCTAAGTTCACGTTAACACCAAAGTGTAATTATTTATAGCCATAATTCGTTATGTCAACGGATAAAACGAGTAACGTCACAAGACATTCCTACGTGAAATGCAAAAAAGAAATCTGACAAAATGTTTTCATAACGAATAAAATTACACACTGGTATGGCGCAAGTGTCCTATCGTAAACTATTGAGCACAAGTGAAACCGGAGGCAACCGAACGAAACTCGATTGCCTTCCTTCCCTTTAATTCTGCACTTTTCTCTTTTATGGCAATTAGCTGAACCCCTGATATTGTGAAAGACCACGAGTAGCAGTTATCACATGAGATCCGATAGGTTTCTCGGTCATCTGCCACCAAAGACATTAAAAAAGCGCATCTTTTTTAAAAATTGGGCTGGTAGAAGAACCCCAGGTAGAAGGATTGGTATAAGATTTTATTTGGAGCTTCTTTTATTTTATAGTGGGCATTATCTGTCCATACACAGTAATAGAATTAGTTTAATTACTAGACTAGTATATCCCATAAGATATACTAGTCCAGTACTAGTCGTTTTTCAAGCCATCCATAGAAAGCTGTTGACGTTTATTCTGACCTAATTATTACACGAGAACCCAAGCAATCTTTAACAATTTTAATACGAAAATATTTAATAAACGGAACAGAAACCAAAAGTGGTACAATCGTATTTGACAACGTCATTGAACATTCAATGTTTCTATTAAAACTCAATCTGATCACGCGTCGTATTCAGGGCACAATCGAGGTAGCCACTATTCTTTGTGTTATACGACATTGTATGCATATTAATAGTGAATTATAGATTCTGTACTGCTAGGAATGCGATATTCGAACGCTTTGTGCTAGACTTTTGACTCAGACGGGCAATTCCAGGTAGATTTTTCTGTAATCTGGTGCATTGATAGTCTATTTATAAGCAATTATTATTATTATATTATTTATATAACACAGAATCTATTTTTCATAATATATACAGATATATATATATTATATATATATTATTTATGAAATGTTTTCATAAAATATATGAATACATTTCATAAATAAAATTTATAAAGTCGACTCTTATTCAATTTTTTATAAAGGACGCCACCCTTCACTAAGGAAATAATCCTTGTATGGCTAGGGACTTTAGAAACGTAATTAACGCAGACAAATTACATCCAGATTCAGAACAACAATTTGTGGATCGCACAAAGTAGTGTCCTGCGTAGGAATCGAACCCGCGGCACTGTCCCGGAAAGTCGGTATCTTAACCACTCATCTGTAATGCTAGGGCCGCACCTGCGTGTATCGTCCCGGAGTAATATGTGGCGAAACTTCGTACGTTTTATACACTAAAAAGTTATCGCGATAATACTGTGGTCACATTAGCGACTTTCGTATTTTACACAAAGTATCGTGCAATAATTAAAGATGGCCGTAATCATGTTCATGCGATTAACTATAGATGACGAATTGCTTTACTTTTATAGCTATATTATGCTAATAATTACATAATGATCTTTTTGAATCCCTTCATTGGTTCAGCTTCATAATGGTGTAAAAATTCTAACACCATTTCATCGCTCCACTCCATATTATTGATTAACTGGAGATCGTCGAACGCGTCTAAACACATCGAAAATTTCCGCCGAAATGAAAAACGCTAGTGTGACCACAGAGCGTGATATATTAGCGCGCTAAAACCCTTGACTTATCGCCAACCAAGCGATAAAACACACGAAGTCCGAATGTTCGCGACGATAGCCGATAATGACCGGTCACATATGCGTGTATCGTCTCATTACACGAAGCTTCGTGACGATACACGCAGGTGAAGCCCTAGCATTATACAAATAGTTCAACCAAAATAGTAATTTCATGGTGACAAATATTGTTTTTACGGCACGTTAAAAGTAAAATATATGGTAATAGTATAACGATAAAGTAGTTTGGAAGATATTGCGAAATGAAAACAATAAGTCTATACGTAATTTCGTGAGCACATTGGCCGATGGAGAGTACTAAGCAGCTAGCGGAGCTGGGTAATGGAAGGCCGATATTTCATTAATGGCCGTATTCACCGATGACATCTAAATTTAAGCAGGCATCATTTAAGACAATCTCATGTCATTACGCATGTAGGTAAGAAATATTGATGTTTAAATTGACCTAGGAATTACCTAAATTTATGTGTAGCTAGTGAAAGGGGCAGCCCTGAGTGCTATGGACTACATTTTATTTTAATAAACATATAGGTAAATTCAATGATAAATGCATGCGTACAAAGTACACATATCAGAAGTGAAACTTTGGCAAACTAATTTTTAAATCTCGATGTATGTACATCAACCAATAACGTGTATTCTGTCTCTCTCTCTCTCTCTTTCTCGTGCCGCGTTTCTCGTACCGCGTTTCTTCCGTAAAAATTTTAACCTCATGCACGCAAAGATGTTTGACGTCAAAATAAATATGGCGCGTAACGAAAAAATGTGACTTAGAAATAAAGATGGCGTAACAGAAAAACGTTACAATATAAAATTTCTCCCATACGTCGATAAAAAAGTTTCATTTCAATAATTTTTATTATTATGAATTACATTTGCGAAAGTTAGTTTGCTTGTTTGCAACGCTTTAACCAATTTTTATGAATTTTGGTACAACAATGGATGAGGCTCTGGTAAAAGGCTACGTTTTTTAATGGAGCTATTGTTCCACATATGGAATGGTGAAATTATTTTTATTGTATACAACGTGAGCAAAGCCGTGGGTAGAAGCTGGTAAGCAAATAAAAAGGAGTATAGTATATTAATTTTCGATTTGAGTATAGTATATAGATTAGGAATAAAATTCAACAGTGTTTTCTTTCCGACGGACAAAGACAACTGAGAAATGTAAGTAGATAACTCACTGCAAACAAACAAAAAAAAAATGTCAAACTTCGACCAGCATGCAATAATCATTTTTCCGCCCATTATAGAGGATAGCTGTGCCTAATGGTAGTATGTATATATAGAGAAGAAGAAAGAAGTAATTGAAGCAGTAAATATAATGAAGTTGTAGAAGAATAAGTCTGTTCTCTCTGCCTACCCTGCAAGGGATATGGCGTGATGATATGTATGTATGTATGTAAGAATAAGTCAATTCTCAGTAACAGATAGCCGATAATAACAATCACCTCATTTAAAGCCGAAATGTGATTATTACATCTCCTCCAAGTCCTTCGAATGTGAAGGCGTATTTCTCTATAAAAAATACTAATATTATTAAAAATTCTTTAATGAAACAAATAATGAATAAGAAACATAATAAACTTCGTATCATTAGCTGAGGGTTTCTTAAATATGTGGCCACCGAAGTTAAAAATCGGGTCCCGGTGGCCCGCTCGCACGACGAAGAGAGAGGATTTTTACGGTGGGTCTATGGGGTCACGCGCCGCCTTTCCGTCAGGCCAGACCAATCTGGCGGGGCGAGACGCATCCATAGTCCACCAAAAAAAAAAAAAAGGGTTTCTTAAGTATGTAACTTACTATACCTTCAAGAGCCTTTCTCTCATATGAGAATCGATTGAATTTTCAATGAAAAAATAAATATTTACTTATTTTTAATTTTTTTACTGGACTTTCAAAATTAATGCAAAATTTATAGAAGATGTTTTATAACGATAAAAAAACATTTAAAAAAAAGATAATATGCTTTTTATAGTGGTAATAAATTTTAATATCGTTTACAATAGCTACAAGTGCTATATGTTAAAATAACTCTTGATATTGTATTGTGTCAGTTGGTCACAATAGTAAGATCCGACACGAAGTAAAAGCGCAGTAATGACCCTTTCAAATATACACTTTCTCAGAATACTTGAACTTGTGTTGGCGGAAGTACAAGCTCGAAGGCTTGTATATTTTAGATGTATATTACACATACATATATAGATATTGACCTGTGCTAATTCTCAATAATGGTTGTTGTTAAGCATGTTCATCATCATCATCTCAGCTCATATATATCCCACTATTGGGCTCGAGGTTCCTCCATAATGGGAGGGAAATGACCTCCTATAACCACGCTGGTCAGACGTGTTGGTATAGAGTTTTGGTTCGAGTTTTCCATCTCTTGCATAGATGTTACATGCGTTTTTATATACCTAAGTCGTCTCTTACGATCACCCACGGGTAAGATGAAGAAAGTGGTGAATTGTATTCTTACTCCGTCACCACACGGTAAGTAGAAATAATTTTGGTAAAATCCTATTATAGTATTTTGTATTTCCTCTAACTATGTTTGAGGATAAAGTCATGCCAAACGAAGCAATATATAGATTAGAAGGATGATCAAAAACAGAAAATAAGCTGTATATTTTCATATATATCTAGCTTCGCTATATACAATCTACAATGTAATGGCTAGTTCGCTTACTATTGTGACAGCTACAGATTTTGAATTTTTTCTGATTGTCTCAATCCAATGAGTGATATAAAATGTTTATTGCCAGATATTGTACCAACTACTAGTGTTGCCCAAATTTAAGACTATCGCAATCTCGCAAGTCTTGCAACTTTCGCTATTAGAATAACACAAAGTCACTTGTGTTGATAGAAATGAAAAATCCACATATAAATGAAAAAACCTACTAAATTAATGACATTCCATTCATCTAATGGCACTAACTGTAAAACTATTAATAATTAGGTACATACCACTTAACTGAAGTGGGGCTATAATGAAACCTAACTATCATGAGACTTTAAAATAACATGAAATTATTTCCTCGTGTACTGGTATTAAGAATACTAAATGTTGACAATCCTTTCTTTGCCAAAGGAAGCGGAAAATGCTGTCTAAGGAAGCACTGTGGGACTTTTGCAGGGAGTCTTGATCTTGCAGATCGGTCAGGTACTGAAGGAAGGTGGAGTCAAGAGTTGCCGAAACCGGCGAGCGTGTATGAAGAGAATTATGAATGTTGAGGAAGCGAGTGAAGTATGCAGAGATAGAGTTCTCTAGCACTCTGTTCTCTCTACCTACCCTGCAAGGGATATGGCGTGATGATATGTATGTATGTATGTCTTGATCTTGCATTTGAGCAACACTACCAACTACCAACTTATTGACGTCCATTGACGAACATAGACCACCCTACCAACTACCAACTTATTGACGTCCATTGACGAACATAGACCACCCTACAAGGGGCTCTTAATGTCATAACTCACAGCACAGACGGCGTAGTAGTTAAGATACCGACCTTCCATACCAGTGCCATGAGTTTGATTCCTACACAGAACAATACTTTAAGTGATCCACAAAGTATTGTTCTGGGTCTGGGTGTAATTTGTCTGCGTTAATTGCATGTTTGTAAAGTCCCCCGGAATACAAGGATTATCATTCCCTTAATGCAAACAATTACACTTTGGGTTATAAGTTTCTAGAAAAATACAACTGCTCAATTCTCCTGATGTTTCCTTAGTCGATTCTCAATATTCCCAAGAGCAAATATGGAGTGATTCGTCGCCAAGCAATCACGCGTTCTGTTCTTAGTCCACAAACAGAGAAAACAGAAACTCCTATTGCATATATTTTGATTCTTACACTAAAAAATAAACTCAATCATAAACATTAGCCATATAACTCAATACAATATCAACCCATAAAGCCACATTTTCAAGTTCATTCGACATCCGCATCCTATTGGCTCAGTCTTTTCAACACCCAAACATTTACATTGTGTAAATAGCTATACCTTAATTTGCTCTCGCCTAAGTATATTTACTTTAGTTAATTAATGAACGGAATTATTCATATTTGTTAATAACTGTCCTATTGATAATTGACGAGGACTTTTGGCGGGAATCTAAAACGTCATGTAGTGCTCTTGTATTATATTCGATATCTTAGTGTTTTAACGTGTTATATTAGATATTTTTTATGGTATTTTATGTAATATGATGTGACAGAACAGCTGGGATGTAGTGAATATCATATAAAAGTGCTTTACAACGTTTTCGTTTTCCATCAAAATTCCTACAACATACCATTAACAGTGTCACCATAGCACTGTTGATGGCGACAATTCGACTGACTGACAGACAATGACTAACCTGAAGAGATTAAGAACGTGAAGATAATTATAACTCGACACTGGCAAAAATGGCTCGTATAAGTAGCTGATTGCCAATACATAAAAAGAAGAAGAAGAAGAACTGTCCTATTTATTTAATATTGATGAACGTGACACAGTGAGGAATGAAGAGTATCTCTCAATTTCAGAGTAGTTAAGAAATTAACATCTGTGGCCAGTTAATTGCAATAGGTTTGCCCCTATTTATTAGTATTAAGGATTGTGTAGTGAAATGTGGATATGTTCACACTTGTGGTTGCCCTTTCGAAGATAAAAACATGGGATTATAAAAACGCACTATCAATTAAAAATTAAAAAAAGGACAAAGGACTCCGCCTGGTTCAGGAGCAAAACAATTACAAAGAGTTTTCTTTATGATAAGCTATAGTGTGACTTCTTTTCCGTGTGGTGACGGAGTAAGAATACATTTCACCACTCCCTATCTTACCCGTGGGTAGCGTAAAAGACGATTAAGGGATATAATATGCATATGGCATATGTGCAAGAGAAGGAAAACTCGAAATAAAACCCTATACCAACACGTCTGACCAGCGTAATATAGCAGGTCAATTTCCCTCCAATTGCGGAGGAGCCCAGTGAGGGAGCAGGAACAGTGGGACATATATGGGCTGAGATGATGATAATGTAACTGCACCGACCAGCTATTTCTCGAGCGCTATTACATATACTTCTTTAAACGAGGTTTAAGAAGAGCACTTTCTTAACGATAAGCAGCGGTCTAGCTGTGGCCCTGGTATTGCAAAGATCAATGAGTGCAAGTATCACTTACCATCAGGAGTACTGCTTGCTTGCCATCATAAAAAATACAAAAATACTACCGATTGCCTCGATATCATAACTTCAGTGGTACGACAATCGAATTACTCTCTGGGAAAGCTAGCATATGAGCGTCACTCAGCTCGTTTCGGGGCAGTATATCATCATTTGCCTACTGTTATCCCAATTACTTGGGGTTGATACAATATGTACTCTTGTTTCATAGTACATATTCTAAAAGTTATTGGCAATAGTTTTAGACCGGCCGCCTGCCTGACGTCAACCCTCCTTGGGAATGTAATTGTTGACCAAACGGCATCAGATGGAGTTGGCCTAGGTCATTATAAGGTTCTTAGTCGTTTTTTACGATACCCACGAGCAAATCAAGGGTTGGCAGTATTTGAAGCCGCAACCACAAAGCTAACCGGAGCAGTACAGTAGTATATAAAATGCCTGCAACCTATATATTTAACTACCGATCTTGCCACCATAGTACATAAGGCCAATATCTCGATCGTAGTGTAGGCACGTGCCAAGGGCCACCGAAGACAAAGATCGGGTACCGGTGGCCCGCTCGCACGGCGAAGAGAGCAGTTTTGCATGGTGGGTCTATGGGGTCACGCGCCACCCCATCCGTCACCCCGGACCGATTTGGCGGGGCGAGACCGCGTCCATAATCCACCGCAAAAAAAAGGCACGTGCTAAATAGTAAGAATTGTGAAAACTATTTAAAAAATATGTCAGTGTCTTTTTTTGCTACATACATATATGTAAGAGAAAGAAAATTCGACAAAATACCGTATACCGGTCTAACCAGAGTCCAGCAGTAGGACGTATATGAGCTGCAATGATGATGATGTTTATAACTAAATATTTTTGATGTTACCTGAAGCAGGTTGACGTTCCTCGTCGGGTAATGGTCGCGATGGCAATGGATTGTTCTGTTCATCTCTTTCACCTAAAAACTCTGCTTCGGCTAGATCGCGGACTGCCGATGACATTAGTTCAACAAGTTCTTGATTTCTGTTGGAATAAAAATATTATATGAAAACTATTACCGATTCTGTCCCAAATAAAATCCGCCAAGTGCGAGTAACTCGCGCGTGAAGTGTTCCGAACCATAACCTATGGAAAAAAAAAATGTGATGTAGGTAACTAAAAATTTAAGGTTTCCGGAATTTTTCCTTTATATGTGCTACAAATCATTGCTTCATGCCAAATTTCAAGATTCTAGGTCGACTGGAAGTACCCTTTAGGTTTTGATTCCCTTGCGAATAGTTGCGTGTTTGAAAATATGCAGCTTAAATTGCTGTTTCTTTTGATTGCGTTGACATAGAAGGTTGATTTTGTTATAGCTTAAAGATACTATAGATTTGAGTATTTGGTATGAATTTCAATTTAATACCTTTACGCGTTCATGAGAAAAATAGTAGTAAGTTAAAAATTATTAAAAATATTTTTATTGTATGATGTAATTAAAAATTTACTGTTTTCGCAATTTTTCCTTTATTTGTGTTATAAGACGTTGCTTCGTACCAAATATCAAGATTCTGAGTTCACGGCAAGTACCCTGTAGCTTTTGATTCCCTTAAGAGTGTCGAAAATTTGTGAAAATTTGCGAAAATTTGCGGCATAAACGGCTGTATCTTTAGATTGCATTAGTTTAGAAGTTTGATTTTTTCATAGCTTTAAGCGACAATAGATATAAGTATTTGATATAAATTTCAGCTTGATACCTCCACGCGTTCCTGAGAAAAAGGGTCTTGACAGACAGACAGACGGACAGACGGACGGACGGGCAACAAAGTGATCCTATAAGGATTCCGTTTTTTACTTTTGAGGTACGGAACCCTAAAAAGAAGTAATAATAGAGTTAATTCACACATTATTCTGGTATTCATTCCAGAATCTAAGATTTAATATACATATATTTAAAAAAAACTTTTAATATCAAATTCATTTATTATGCATAAACCCTGCGAGGGCACTTACATATTGTTAGTATTAACATTTTAATTTAATCCAATAAACTACCACCGTATCGGAACGAGACCGCTACTGAGAAGATCCGGCAAGAAACTCAGCGGTTTTGTCTGCTATTGTTATTTCTTTACTGTTTTTTTTTATAAAATAAAATAATAATATTAGTAAAAATTAGCTCCAGTGTGATGCCCTTCAAACCCAATACTTCAAATACAATGTAATAAACCATGGCTGGACCGGATCCCACAAGTGATATTTATATCTATGAATGTACTAGCAGACGCGACCACGCGTTGCTGTGGCTAAGGTAGCCTCAGTAACACGTGGTGGTTATGCTAATAAATTGTAGCTTATATGAAATGTTTGTACGTTTAACATAGCCCCATCTATTAAATACTTACTCAATCCAGTCAAGAGACACCGCCATCTGTTTGAATCGTTTGGAGGTAACAGATAATTGTGACTGTCAAATAATAAACAAATAATTTGCAATAAAATAATATTGCGACTATAAATTAAGATGGAAGCTATCCTGTCTTTTAAACTGGATCAAACTAGACATGCTGTGCAAATTTGAATTAAATCGGTTAAGTACTTTAGGAGTCCATCGCGGACAAACAACATGACGCGTAATTTCTATATTAAGAAAATAACTTAGAAATTCTAGGGAACATTACCATCATGCTGTAATTAATAAAATTACTTGTGGTCGACATAGTATGTATTCTTAATCCATCATACATAAGTTTCATCAATCCATCGTGCAAAAGTTTTAGCTATAGTTTTATCCGACCAGCTACTTGCCTAAATTTAACCTTTATTAGGTATGTAATTATTGATCAGACGGCATCAGATGTAGTTGAACGAGCTCTTGTATATAACTCTTAGTCGTTCTTTACGACACCCATGAGCAATGTAAAGTTAGTAGTATTAGTAGCCATCATACAGCTGGGGTTAAAAACCAAATTTGTTCAATAGTAATTTTAGGTGTTTTTGTTTTTTATTTTCAATAATTTTACACCCACATGTATATGGATCATGTGTATATGGAAAGAGAATAGGAAATATCTTTTTTTAATATTTTTTTAATAGATAATAATGAAGTTAACGATAAAATTCACTAAATGTCAATTAGTATCTTTATTATTTATCGTTACCAATATAGAGATCATCAAGCAAGTGAAATACAATCAAGTACTATTTTAATTTGCCTGGCCGGCGACGTGCAAACGTAAATATGCCAACCTACCTAATACCTATCGCGTGACTATAATGGCCGAGTTCTCTCGTTTATTATGATCACGATACTACCGAAGATGTTACACCACCCAGGTCAATATGTTAAGTGAGGTATACCGGTTTACCATGACAATAAGTAACTGCACGAATGGTATAGTGGTTTTAATCAATATTTCGTAATGATTGTATGATCGACGAATTTACATAATACATACCTTAGTTATTAATACCGTATGGGGATTCCTTACGGACAGTATGCCACCTATTCCTTTCCGAAGGATATTTTATAAAAGGACTAAAAGGCCTAGGCTGATAACATGTCACATGGGGTTGCGCGCCGCCTCTTCCGTCACCTCGGACCGATTTGACGGGGTGCGACGTCCATAACCCATCGCAAAAAAAAAAAAAAAGGCTGATAACATTACTGCAAGGTAAGGAAAATTCCAAATAAAACCCTGCTATATAATAAATACGAGTAGGTCTAATGACAAAGTTAGAGTACAATTTATCACAAACAACAATTACAAACAATTTATCTTAATATCGTAAAGGAAAAACATCGTAACGACGACGTAAGAGAGCGAGTAGGTATGAAAGAGAGTATTGGTGTAAAGATGCGAAAGGGAATGCTCCGATGGTTCGGACATGTGGAAAGAATGCCGAACGAACGCCTGGTTAAGAAGATATACAATGCGAAAGTGGAAGGATGTAGGTACCGAGGGAGACCGAGACTAACCTACCTAGATCCAGATCGGTCATGTACTGAAGGAAGGTGGAGTCAAGAGTCTCCGAAACCGGCGAGCGTGTATGAAGAGAATTATGAATGTTGAGGAAGCGAGTGAAGTATGCAGAGATAGAGTTTTCTGGCACTCTGTTCTCTCTGCCTACCCTGCAAGGGATATGGCGTGATGATATGTATGTATGTAAAAACATATATGCAAGAGAAAAACTCGAAATAAAATCCTGTACTAACTAACACGCCTGACCCGGTCAATTATGACAGTAGGTCATTTTTCTGCTACAATAGAAAAGGCCCGAAGCCAATAGTGCGACCTATATGGGCTGAAATGATGTACAATAGGTCTTATAGTTTATTAGGTTCAATTTCTCTCCTATTCTAGGTGAAGGGCAGTAATAGTATTGATGATAATAACGATCGCTATTATCATGACGATGATATTAAATACCTTCCATCGTCATCAACAAACTTTATATCAAAAGAACTCTTAACTTTCACCGTTGTACATTACTCTTATATAACTACGTTCGAAGTTATTACGTTACTGCTTCGGTAACTTCAAACCAGTCTACATCACTATTGCAGAAGTTGGATAATTTATTTGTTTAAATTAATCTATTCATTTTCTGCATTATATTTTTCGTGAGGTAAGGGAGTAAGAATACGATTGACCAACCTTTATCTAGGCGTGTGGGTGTCGTAATAAACGATTAGAGGATTAAATTTTTATATAACATCTAAGCAAGAGTAGAAGAACTTGAGATAAAACTCTCTACAAACTTAATCAATAGAAGAATAAGGCGCTGCAATAGTTGGAGTGAGAGAGAACTAGTGATTCTGTCGACAATAGAGTTGTATTTTGTATAGAGTTTTTAACTTAAAAAATGCTGTCCTAATTTCGTGTGAATTCGCTGTCCATAATAAGACCTAAATTACGTGCACATTTGACTTTCTTGATTCTTCAACAGTGGCTTCATTTATTTGTATTATACACACGTCGATATGCAATATTTTTGTGTTTGGTTCCTAGTATCAGCATTTGTGATAATGATGATGATTTTTATGCACATATGTACCTATACTTATCTATGTATAGGGCAGAATTATATCTTTATATATATAATTCTGCCATACTTGTATCACATACACACTTCTGTTGAACTGCTTCTAAAGGACTTGATCGATTTTGATATTTTTTTTAATATACTCTGGTATTTTGGCGACGGGCTACAGCGCGGCCATGCTCCGCTAATCCGTCCGGGGCGACAAGAGAAGTGGCGTAATATGCATAAACCCTGCAAGAGCATTTACATCGGGCCTGCCATCGATGTCAGATTATGTTAATTTAAATCAATAAAATAGCACCGGATCGGAACGCCGCAACCGTCACTTAGAAGATCCCGTAAGAAACTCTTTCTAATTTAGTATATTATTTATCTTTTTAGTGAATTTTGTATAAAATTATATGCAAAATGTTTGTTGTTGTTAATGTATTCGCTATTTTGCACCCCATAACATAATCCTTAAATATTATGCAAAATATTGTAGCTATGATACCACAGATACGATTTTAAAAAATGGTTCTCTTCTTCTTCTTATATATTGGCAATCAGCTACATATACGAGCTATTGGTGCCAGTGTCAAGTTATAAATATTTTCACGTTTTTAGTCTTTCAAGTTTGTCATTATCTAAGTCAAATTGTCGCCATTAACAGTGCAATAGCCACACTGTTAATGGTATCTTGTGGGAATTTTGATGGAAAACGAAAACGTTGTAAAGCACTTTTATATGATATTCACTACATCCCAGTAGTTCCGCCGCTTTATATTACATAAAATGCCATTAAAATTATCTAATATAACACATTAAAACACTAAGATATCGAATATAATACAAGAGCACCACATGACATTTCAAATTCCCGTCAAAAGTCCAAAAATGGTTCTCTTTCTTACATTGAAATATTGTGGCACAAAAATTGAGAGTCAAATATGATAAGATATTTTTTAATAATTCCACACCCGCATCAGTAGTAGAGCAATTCTTAGTGAATCCAAATTGATTTTTGTGAAAGATATTATGTCTATTAAAATGATTTAACATTTGACTAAGCATCAGTTTTTCAAAAACTTTACTAAGTGTAGGCAGTATGGAAATCGGTCGATAATTATTAAGATCTGACATACTACCCGCTTTAAACAAAGGAATCACTCTACTAATTTTCATGAGATCAGGAAATACGCCCCGAGCAACACAACCATTAAACACAGATGCCAGATGGGGGGCAATAATATCAATTATAGAACTAACTGCCTTTACAGACAAGCCCCACAGATCTGCCGTCTTCTTAACATTAAGATTTTTAAAAGAATTTATGATATCATTCTTACTGACATCTAAAAATTTAAAGGATGTGTCGCATTTTAAAATACACTGTTTCAGGAGTGATTCAGCTAGAATAGAAGACGACATCAACGATTTAGTTGTTAATAAAGGTATATTACTGAAATAATTCTCAAATTCGCTTGCTACTTCACTGTTTCCACATATAATTTTATCACCTATTATTAAATTGAAGTCCTTCTTCCGCACAGCATTCCTACCAGTTTCACTGTTTATCACATTCCAAGTCATTTTTATTATGTCACTGGATTGTTTAATTTTATTTTTCAGATAAATTGCTTTAGCAGAGGAACAGGCACGTTTGAATATTTTGGAATATTTTTTTACATATTCCAAAAACACTGGATTATGGTTATAAGATTTTTGGGCATAAAGATCATATAACCTTCGTCTACTCTTGTAGATACCACAAGTTGCCCATTCACTAAAACCAGCAGGTACTCCAATTGTTACTGTTTTAGGTTTAAATATGTTACTAAACTCATCATCAATTATGTGAAATAGTGACGTATACAATTCATATATGTTAAACAAATATAGCCAATAAAATCGCCGTATTATTGTTAAGAAGTATGACTGGTCCCTACACGCAGTATGTAAAACCGTTACTCTAAAGGTGTGCTGTATTTTATATCGTACCCATTTCTGATTAATGTATGCGAAAAGGCTTCGTTGTTTCAATGCGCTGAGAATAAAATAATTACGTATTTCTGTAGTGACGAAGGGTTACATTCACCCCCACATCTTGGCCCAGGGGTGTCATAAAAGACAAATAAGGGATATAATATGCATATAACATACCCATGATACGTGACCTGTTTAGGGAGTCTAAAACAACAGACTGGAACAAAATTGGATCTTTGACGTATACTACCGGTGGTCACTAATTGTTAAATTTTGTTCAAAAAAATCCATTAATATAAATTGTTTCCTAATATCTATGCAAGAAAATTTTAAATAAAACCCTATACCAACCCGCATGATCAGAAGTGATATCGGTCAATAGACGTCCTATTGTGGAGGAGGCTCGAGACCAACAGTGGAACCCATTTGAGCTACGGGGATGTTAATAGTAAAAACGGTTTTTTTTTACGTAAATTGAGAAGTCATCATCATCATTTCAGCTCATATACGTCCCACTGTTCGGCGCGAGCCTCCTCCGTAATGGGAGGGAAATTAACCTACTATACTACGCTGGTCAGACGTGTTGATATAGAGTTTTGTTTCGAGCTTTCCTTCTCTAGCGTTTTATATCCCTTAGTCGTCTCTTATGATCCAGCACCCACGGGTAAGATAGGGGGTGGTGAATTGTATTCTTACTTCGTCACCACAAGGATAAGAGAGAGAGAAGTCATCATCTAGCATAAAATACATTATATTAGAATAAATATTCGAACATAAAAACTGATACATTAGATATACAGATTTAAATGTTTCAGATTAAAAGAACAGAGATGCCGAATTTTCACGTGCCAGGAACCTGGAATACCGAAAGAGGGTAGCAAGAGATAGTTGAAACATCATTCTCCTACTCTTATCCTAATTGCCTGGGGTCGATGCTATATATGTATATTCGTACATATTGCGAAAGTAATTGGTTATAGTCTTATAACCGGCCGCCTGCCGGACGTCAACTCTCCTTGGGAATGTAATTGTTGACCTAACGGCATCAGGCGGATTAAGTCCTAATCGATATAAAGCTCTTAGTCGTCTTTTACGACATACACGAGCGAAGTAAGGGTTGGTAGTATTCGTAGCCGCTACCACACAGCAGTTGAATAAAAAACATATGATGTGATAATGTTTGCCAAAGATCCAAAATAAAATTACAAAAATTAATTATATACATATAATATTTCACGAAGCAGTTTATTTTTATAACAAATAATGTTAATCTATGCATTAAAACGTGCTTCATAACTGCCCAAAATGTGTCGCGGATTGAATATATCAAAATTCTTGAACGTGTTGTATGATATCCCCTCCTGCCTAATGCATGTTGTAATAATCCCTCCCCTGGTTGATTGTGATATATGAATATGCATGTGACCTTTCACCTAGATGTTGAAGATAATGTCATTTCATATAAGTGTCAATGTCGATAGAATTTACGAGCAAATATTTATTTAACTTCTTAAAGGAACAGATTTTTTTAAATGTATTTTGTGTGATTTGTTAATGGCATTATGGGTAAGGGATGCCTAAAGAGATGATGGCTGGATTACATGAAGCGTGACATGAACAGAATCCGAAGTTAAAAGAACATCTATTAGTTTTGTGGTAGAAGGGTGCATACAGCATCGACGCCAAATAAAGTAATAATTCAATTCACCACCCACTTTCTCGTCTGTAGGTGTCGTAAAAGACGGCTAAGCGTTTTAATAGTAATATAAGCGATAAGCAGACAACATCCAAAAACAATATATTTTATTAAAACTATATTCCAAATGAGGATGTTGTCTGATGGTTTACTGTGTGAGGCACAAGGAGGTTTCAGGAGTGGAAGGAGATGCATGGTCCATGTGTTCTTTCTGCGCAACATTGTGGAGAAGCATCTGGCTCTAGGTCAGAGAGTTTTCTGCAGTTTTGTGGATCTGGAGAGAGCATTTGACACGGTTGTACGAAAGGAACTTTGGGACATTTTACCGGAGTATGGTATTAACGTAAACTGCTACAGGCTGTGCAGTCCAGTTACATGGGCTGTAGAACCTGTGTGCGGCTGGATGATGAAATGTTGCCTTAGCGTCAATATCAACGTTAAGCAGGGGTACGTTCTATCAGCCAGACTTTTTATCATATATCTGGACAAATGTCTCCAAAGGTTGAACGATATGAATGTGGGAGACCAGATGGGCGAGTCAGTGTTCAATGCTTTACTCTATGCAGATGATGCAATCCTGCTGGCACAGGTAGCGACTGACCTGCAGACCCTAGTCGACACAATGACAGAAGATTGTAAGAAAATAGGTCTACGCGTGAATGTGAACAAAACCAAAATAATGATCTTTAAAAGAGATGAAGCCAGAACAGATGTAAGAGTAACAATAGGTAATGATTTACTAGAGCAAGTGTGCGGCTGGATGATGGAATGTCGCCTTGGTTTGACGTCAATATCGGCGTTAAGCAGGGGTGCGTTCTGTCAGCCAGGCTGTTTATCATATATCTGGATAAATGTCTCCAAAGGTTGAACGATATGAATGTGGGAGTCCAGATGGGCGACTCAGCGGTCACTGCTCTGCTTTATGCAGATGATGCAGTCCTGCTGGCACAGTCAGCGACTGACCTGCAGACCCTAGTCGACACAATGACAGAAGATTGTAAGAAAATAGGTCTACGCGTGAATGTGAACAAAACCAAAATAATGATCTTTAAAAGAGATGAAGCCAGAACAGATGTAAGAGTAACAATAGGTAATGATTTACTAGAGCAAGTGGATGAATTTGTATATCTTGGATGTTGTTTAGCCGAGATGGAAGGTACACTACTGATATAGAGCGAAGAGTGAATGCGGGAAATAGAATGAACGGAGCGTTGGGGCAGCTTCGCGGTAGCCACCACCTTAGCCAGAAGGCACGTGTAGGAAATGTAGGAATACATAACGCAGTGCTTGTCCCAACATTACTATATGGAAGCGAGAGTTGGGTGTGCAGAAAAGAGCATGAAAGTAAAATTAATGCGGTCGAAATGCGATCTCTACGGGAAATCTGTGGAGTTAGGCAGACCGATCGCATTCTTAACGACGACGTAAGAGAGCGAGTAGGTATGAAAGAGAGTATTGGTATAAAGATGCGAAAGGAAATGCTCCGATGATTCGGACATGTGGAAATAATGCCAAACGAACGTCTGGTTAAGAAGATATACTATGCGAAAGTGGAAGGATGTAGGTACCGGGGGAGACCGAGACTAACCTACCTAGACCAGATTGGCCGCTTACTGAAGGAATATGGAGTCAAGAGTCTCCGAAACCGGCGAGCGTGTATGAATAGAATTATGAATGTTGAGGAAGCGAGTGAAGTATGCAAGAATAGAGTTCTCTGGCACTCTGTTCTCTCTGCCTACTCTGCAAGGGATATGGCGTGATGATATGTATGTATGTATATTCCAAACCATCTAACCAACATATTATAGCTGGTTAATTTCCCACCCATTGTGGAAGAGGCCTTAACCTAGCAGTGTGACGTATATGAGCTGATAAAAAGATGTAAAAGATGATATCCTTACCTCAAATTGGCCAGTTCTGAACATGAGTTGGCGAGTAAGTAGTCTCCACTGAGCAGTGCTATCTTGTTCCCGAACATCATGTCGTTCGGTTCTGCCGCGATGGGCTGACGAGAGTTCATGTTCACCAAGCCCTTGTGCACCAAGTGGGAGGTGCGGATCATTTCGGTCACTTCGGCAAGGGCACGTTGGCTGATGAGAAACAACATAACATTAATTTACATAATAAATTTAAAAAAATAATTAGTGATAATGTAAAAGAGATTGATATATTACAAATGCTACATAATCCGTATCTTTTGAAATTACGTTCCAATTGCTTTATAGGGTAAACGAGAATAATAAAAGAACTGAAATTATTAACTTTAAAATCAAGCACGTTTTTTATCTTTCAAATAAAAATAGAAATTATTATAAACAAAAAACTAAAAGGTTTATAATTTAAAAAGTGTAAATGATAGCGAAAATCGACGGAAAATTCCTTAAAAAGAAAGACATTTCTTTAAAAGTCTCGACTAGCAAAGCAAAGCACTGAAACCCTATAATTAATCTTTTGGCCGTTTCAATACGAACGCGCCGCCGCTAAAAAGAAAGTGACCCTAAACATAAGTTATTTCAAATGTAAAATATTACCTTAAATATTTAAAAAAAAAATGCAATAATATAGGTACTTAATGAAACTGTGATATTAACTAACAGTTCAAGCAAATAAGTTTTCATTCATTATTATTTTTATTAGTTAATAATGGACAAAATTAATTACTTTTACGTCACGGTTTCGTTAAGTACTTGTGGTTTTAATTGTGGTAGGACCACGCTGTTGACAGTTCTCTGTCTACAGCCGTGGGCCGGTCCGTCCGGAGTAGTACCAAACTCTTGCAGAAGATCGACGTCTGAGTAATAACAATATGCTATTGCGCTTCGTTCGGTGAGCGAGGGAGCCGGAAGCCCAACTGGGTGGGTTTGGGGATTGTAATGGTAGGCAGCGGCCTAGCTATACCCTTGGTATAGCAAAGGTCCATGGGCAGCAGTGACATTTACCATCAGGTGTGCTGCTTGCTCGTTTGCCACCATAAGCAATATAAAGAAATTAAAAAAAAAATACTTACATAAAACCACCTCTAAAATATTTCAAATTTTAAAACAATTTTAGATTTAAAATTTTATTCTGATGTTTATACATATAGGCAGAGGTATGCGGCGTCATTTATTGACAATTAGAGAAATTTCCTCCTTTTTAAGATAACATTTATTGATTTGGGCTATTATTCACTGTTTAGTTAAGTTATTTCAAGTTTCACTATTTAGTTCCAAACAACAAAAAAAAAATGTTTTCTGGCTTATAAAAATTGCCATTTTCCTTTGGTAACAAAAAAAAAGTATTCTGCAGAATTTTATTGCACTTCAAATTAGTCTATTCTTTATAGTTTAACTTTTTATATTTAGGGCAGCTAATTTACTTCACGACTGCACTATTAATACTTAGATAGATTAAGGTACAGGTTCACTTTTGGCGGGAATCTAAAACGTCATGTGGTGCTCTTGTATTATAATATATTCGATATCTTAGTGTTTTAACGTGTTATATTAGATAATTTTAATGGCATTTTATGTAATGTGATGGGACAGAACTACTGGGATGTAGTGAATATCATATAAAAGTGCTTTACAACGTTTTCGTTTTCCATCAAAATTCCCACAAGATACCATTAACAATGTGGCCATAACACTGTTAATGGCGACAATTTGACTTACTGATAGACAATGACTAACCTGAAGAGACTAAGAACGTGAAGATAATTATAACTCGACACTGGCAACAATGGCTCGTATAAGTAGCTGATTGCCAATACATAAAAAGAAGAAGAAGAAGAAGGTACAGTTATACCAATTAAGCTACAGTAGGTACCAATAATACCAATTAAGCTACAGTAATCGATTTCTTATTTACGTTTCGTTTTCGGGATATTTTAGTCCAAAACACTTACCTGCCTTTATCGGGTATTACTTCAAATGTTTTAAAAATGATCGTGCTATAAAATTTTGTTAATCTAATAATTTCATAATCTTATCAGTTAATTATAGAAAGAGTTACAAATTCGTTCTGATTAGTGTGGTGATACAATTAGAATACTATTATCACCCCCTTTTCTTACCCTTGGGTGTTGTAAAAGACCACTAACGAATATGTGCAGGTAACTTCCCTGCAAGAACTAACCAATTTTCTTTCTTTTGTAGGAAAGGCTTGGCCCTCACCGTGGCACGAGCTAAGAAGATTTTCACATTACCTTCTATCCCTAGCGACACAATAATTCACTTCTTAATGCGGAGTGTTGGATAAACAAAGTTTAATTAGTAGTAGTGTTTGATGATGAAAGCCATGTGGTGGTTTTATGAAGAATTACATAAAGTGACTAAGAGTACAAATTTTGTAGAAAGTTTTAGTCGCGATTACTAACTCTTTAGTAAGAATTGCTACCTATTATCTCTGAATAAAATCTATTGGTATAACATTTCAGGTCTTCAGTGCATACTTTACCATCTAGGATCACATTGCCAGTTGCCATTTCATAGATATCGTTACACATAAAAAAAAAATAGCAAACAAAAGGCAATTAAGGTAATTTACATTCGCGAAACTGTATTATTAAGGATGCAAATGTAATCGGTAGAAACGTAACCAAGACCAAGTGATTTACCTATTTTACAAATTTACAATTTTAATATTGGTATTCTTAAGGCATTTTCGTATTTCGTTCATCATAATCCGCATGATAGCGGAGTAAGAATTTTAGTCACCAGCCCTATGTAGGCCGTGGGTGTTGCAGAAGACCACTCAGGGATACCGTATGCATATGACATCTTTGCAAGAAAGTGAAAACTCTAAATAAAACCCTATACCAATTCTTCTGGCCAGCATATATAGTAGGTCAATTTCCCTCTTGTCGTAGATGAGGTTCGAACCCATCTGTGGATCTTAGATGAGCTAAGATGATGATAAGACATTGTATTACAAAACAGACTTAGTAAAGTCCCTAGTTATCATTACAGTTAGTCTTTGTCCAAATGTTACGCTCAAACCTTCTTCACAGTGGGAAGAAACCTACTATATTTTGTGCAATTGGCTTAGTATAGCCAAGCCTATAATTGTAATAAAGTACCACTTGCGTAAAAACAAATGAATCTTTAATGTAGGAAATCCCGTTAGCTTTGGTAATGTTGAACTTAAAACCGGTTTTGAATGCAACATGCACTGGGCAGGCGAATTTTTTTTTATTCATTATTAACTCTCGCATAACCAATTAATTACTTTAAGTTAGGAATATTTTTTTATGTGTACCTAATTTTTTCATGTGGTAACGGAGTAAGAATAAAATTTTGATGAATTGTTTGCTCTTCCTTTTCTGTGGGTGGCGTAAAAGACGACTAAGGATTGTAAATGACATAATTTGCATATAGCATCTATATAAGATAAGGAAAACTCAAATTACAATCCTGTACCAACCCGTCTGACATGCGCGTTAGAAGTAGGTCAATTCTTACTGCCGTCTTGTTGTGAAGGAAGCTCCAGCAAAGTAGTAGAACGTATGAGCCGAGATGATGATAATGTTGTGAAAAATAAGAATAATCTAATGATCGAAATACAATACTTCTTTATCCAAATAAGCATTTTTCATTCAGTAGAAATACAAAACTGAGCTGTACCTATATTCTTCGTCTTCTCAGACCACATATATTTCATTATGGAACTTACTTATAGTCTGCCATTTAGCTGCATCAGGGAGGCGCTTCGATACCACGGAGTGCCAGTTTACCTGAGGCGGCTAGTGGCAGACTATCTGGAGGGGCGCAGTGTCCTCTACACCAACCGAGTAGGGGACGTTGCGCGAACGCCCATGACGTGCGGTGTCCCACAGGGGTCGGTCCTCGGACCCACCCTGTGGAACATCGGCTACGACTGGGCGTTGAGAGGGAGCCTCCCACCCGGGCTGGGCGTAAGCTGTTACGCCGACGACACGCTCGTCACAGCCCGCGGTGGGACGCTGGAGGAGGCGGCAAGCCTGGCAACTCTCGGCACCGAAGAGATCGTCAGGCGGATCGAGGCGCTGGGGTTGAGGGTGGCCCTGGACAAGACGGAGGCCCTCTTGTTCCATGGGCCCCGCATGAGTCCTCCCATCGGCGTTTCGATCACCGTCAATTCGGTTGACATCAGCATCCGGGCCCATATGAGGTATTTGGGCCTGGTGCTCGACGGGCATTGGTGGTTTCGGGAGCATTTCCGCAGGCTCGCTCCGCGGCTCGTCGGCGCGGCGTCCGCCCTTTCGTGGCTTATGCCGAACGTGGGCGGACCGAGCGCTACGTGCCGAAAGCTGTACTCGGGGGTCGTCCGGTCGATGGCCCTGTACGGCGCACCGGTGTGGGCGGGATCCCTGACCGTCCGACTCAGGGCTCTTCTGTGGCGACCACAGAGGGCCATGGCGGTCAGGGCCGTACGCGGGTACCGCACGGTGGCGATGGAGGCAGCGTGCCTGTTGGCCGGGACTCCCCCGTGGGACCTGGAGGCGGAAATGCTCGCCGATTTGTATCGGCGGGTGTCGGGGGTGCGAACGGGGGGCGGTGTGGTCTCACTGAGGGAGCTCACCGCCTGGCGTGTCGACGCCCGCCGAGACGTCATTGCTCATTGGGCAGTCCGGCTGGAGAGGCCTCGGTTCGGGGTGCGGACTGTGGAGGCCTTCCGGCCGGTGCTGATGCAGTGGTTGGAACGGCGGCACGGGGTGCTCTCCTTCCGACTGGTGCAGGTTTTGACGGGGCATGGATGCTTCGCCAAATACCTGTACACGGTCGTCAGGAGGGAGAGTACACCGTCCTGCCACCACTGCGATTGCGACGAGGATACGGCGCAGCATACGCTCGAGGCGTGTGCCGCTTGAGCAGAGCAGCGCCGTGAACTCGTCGCAATCATCGGTGCCGACCTGACGCTGCCGACCATCGCCAGGGCGATGCTCGACAGCGTCAGGAACTGGGACGCGGTCGCAGCCTTCTGCGAGGCAGTAGTCTCGCGGAAGGAGGCGGCGGAGCGCGTGCGCGAGGAGCGTCTCCTCGACGACGCGAACCGCCGCCGGCGACTGGGGCGGCGTAGGCGCGATTACCCGCGCCTGATGCTGCCCTAGCCGAGGCCGCGGGTGACTGGACCGGGGAATTAGTCCGTCACCCGCCGAGAGGCTGACCGCGCGAGCAGGGAACGACGTCCGCCCCCCACGTCGCTCAAGGGGAGGGTACCTCTCAGGGGGTATTCCATCGGGCCGAACACTGACGACAACTTCACGCTGCTCCAGTGGCCGGTCCAACGACGTAGGCGAGGTTCGTGGGTGGGTTACGGGTATGCGTACTTACGCCCCTCTGTCGCCCCGGACGGAGTGGTGCGAGAGGAGCGCCGACCATAACCCACGCCAAAAAAAAAAAAAAAAAAATTACGGAACTTACTTCTGCATAATTAGAGGCAATTTTCTTTACTATATCCTGTTGGTTTAAGGAATTGGTATAGTTCTATTTTGAAATTTCTTTCCTTGATGTTTCCTACTTACTTCTTTTCATCGTTGTTTAGGGTAATAATTAGACGATTATGATTTTCATGAGGCAATAAAATCAATAATTAAAAAGAAAATATTTCCTTAATATTACCTAATAATTGTTAATGTTTAAATTATCGGGAAAAAAAATAATTATTTTAATTATTCGGACAAGTGGAAAGAATGCCGAACGAACGTCTGGTTAAGAAGATATACAATGCGAAAGTGGAAGGATGTAGGTACCGAGGGAGACCTAGACTAACCTACCTAGACCAGATCGGTCATGTACTGAAGGAAGGTGGAGTCAAGAGTCTTCGAAACCGGCGAGCGTGTATGAAGAGAATTATGAATGTTGAGGAAGCGAGTGAAGTATGCAAAGATAGAGTTCTCTGGCACTCTGTTCTCTCTGCCTACCCTGCAAAGGATATGGCGTGATGATATATATATATATATATATATATATTTAAATTATCACCAGATAACTTATTGAGATTTCCGTGTGGTAACGCAGTAAGAATACAATGAATAAATAAAAAAAATACGACAAACAACTAAGGGATATGCATATAACATCTGTGCAAGAGAAAGCAACCTCGAAATAAAACTCTATACCAACCCGCTTGACCAGTGTGGTATATAGTCAATATCCCTCCTACTTTGGAAGAGGTTCGAGCCCAGCAGTAGGACGTATATAAGCTGAAGCGTAAGTTTTAAACTGAAATCTTTAAATAAAAATATTTTATTTTTTTTTATTGCTGAAGGTGGCAATCGATCAAGCAGCACACCTGATGGTTAATGTTGCCGCCCATGGACCTTTGCAACCAGTCGTATAGCTAGGCCGATGCCTCGCAATGAAAACTCCAAAATTTTGTTATATTTTATTTATTTTGTTGTTATATTTTATCATGAGAAAACGAAATAATCTTCAAGATTTTGTATCAAATCATATTAACTTTGATATTATTAATCTGTGTCAACAAAATCTTCATGTAAGCTCATATATGTCCTACTGTTAGCCTCGAGCCTCCTTCATAATGGAAAGGAAATTAACCTACTATATCACGCTAGTCAGTCGTGTTGGTATTGGGTTTAGTTCAAGTTTTCCTTCTCTTGCATAGATGTTATATGCGTCTTATATCCCTTAGTCGGATCTTATGATCACCCACGGGTAAGACGAGGGGTGGTGAATTGTATTCTTACTCCGTCACCACACAGAAAACACAAAAAAAAAAACTTTTCAAAATTAATACAATGTAAGTACCCACTGTTGCAGAAATGCTTAATTCATTGCGGAACTCATCAATTATACAACTAATTATCTATAAGAATTTTATCCATGATAGTTAAGAGGCAATGACCTCAATAAGGATATAATGGGTTTGTAAGTTCACTTTCCAACCTTCGATTGAACGTTGCCCTTTCCGCAATTTGTTTTTGTGCAATTTGTAAAAGGTGAAGTCGACTTATGAAATACAGCGATACGATACTTGCTTTATTGCTTTAAAACTGGTTTGAAATATTTTTTACTCGTCTCCACTTTTATCCCCCAAGACCCCTTCCATGGACTAACACACTATAATATTCAATCACAACCAATAGACGGCGAATTTTATACAATTTCATCATCATTATCATCATCATATGAAATACACGTCCCACTGCTGGTCTAAATTTGCCTTCATTGAGAATGTTTTCATTCAGATGAATTCACCCAGAGAAATTGACCAAACTATATCACGCTGGTCAAATAGGTTGGTATAAGAATTTGTGTCGAGATTTTCTTCTATTGCATAGATGTTGTATCCATTTATATCCCCTAGTTGTCTTTTATTACCCCTAAAGCCCTACCCATGAATGTCATAAAAACCCTATCTTAATAGGAGGTGGTGAATTGTATTCTCGATGGATATATATATGTATGTATATCAGTTACCAGGCAGTAAACTAAATTTCGAAAGTTGGGAATATTTTAATGGAAAACTTAACAAAACTGACTTGTGAAACAAAAGTAATTTAATATATTTTATCACGTCGGGTGGACAATCCTCCCGTGACTATGAACGCTGAAGTGTTTGAAACATCGTACAGTAAAAATCAAATAAAAAGCAATAAAAATCCGTAAGAATTTAAGAATCCGTAAGTTATAGTTTATACGTGACATATTCGCGTAAACATCAGAATCATTAAAACTTATTCGACTCAGAACGCAAAAGCATTTCATAGATAAATAAATAAGTAATTTAATGTAAATTTAAATAATTTTCGATACTTTTTTTAATTATCAGTAAATATTAATTTATAGTAAACAGTAGGTTTTTGTTTTTATTTTATTGTGGAACGTTTTTGACTTTTATTCCGTTGACTGCTTTGTCATTCACTTTGTTTCACGACTTGGCTTGCGTTTGACTCACATTTGGTGATATTTGTGCCCAGCTAACGGCAAAATACCTAATTTTAACCATTTTATGTATAGTACTCCCCCACTAGGTGGAACAGCTGACAAAAGCTATTTTTTATAAAAGTTTCACAGATTGCTTTACATACATTCCTTTATCGTTCAAAGATCATTATTAAATAATTGCACAGATGATTTCATGCATGAGGATTGACTAAGAATAACGTAGAAGTCTTAAAAGTTGACTAAGGGAGAGGAAGAATGGAATGAGCAACAGAGCCTCGCTGAAAAACTCATACCTAATGGCAATCCTCAAGCCGCCTGCCAAGCTCGCCTATGACGTCCTTATCCATGCTTCATGGAGATACCTATAGCTAACAGTAGACGTCGATAGGCTGATAGATGGATGGGATTTGATAACAACAGCTTAGAAATACAACTGACGCCTTTTCGTACATATTCCGTTGTTCGTTTCTTTGCCGTAAGGTGTTAATTAATCTTACCTATGCAGAACGCCGGCAGCTTTGTCTTGTTCCATATCAGGTATCTCAGGGCTGTGGCCGGCGGCCTTCGACACCAGGAGAACGATGAGACCCCATGCTTGCATATTATTCTTGCCATTGTAGATCAGATTTCTGCACACAAAATAAACTTTTTAAAGGCAACATCCACTAAGGATACTATAAGGATATATATATTTGTATAGTAGGGAACTTTACAAACATGCTATTAACGAACGCAAATTTACAGCGAGACTCAGAACGAAAATTTGTGGATGGTAGTCACACACATACACGGTAAGTCGGTATCTTAACCACGATGTACAGATAAATGTACAGTCCATATGCTAGCCTAGTAAAATAAAAATTATATTATTATAATTGAATAACAGCCCCATCTACGAGGTTTAATTGCAAATCTGAACCTTCTAAGAACCCACTTAAACACTTACAACATTTACATTAAAATCTGTCCAGTCGTTTACTAAATGTTCAAACACAAATAATTATAAAAGGATAAGCGAACGATAATTTTACTCCGAGGTTTTTCTTTTTTTCGGAGTTACAAGAATACTATTAATTAATATTACTTTCTTGCGAAAATAGCAAAAACGGCTCAGGTATATAAATAATAAACACATATCAGTGTAAAAGTAGGTCTACAAGAAACATATATGAACCCGCCTGATCAGCAAACTAAATTTACTTAAAATATAATAAGCAAGCATTGTTTTGTTAAAAAATATAATACAAAATGTTTTACACGGTTAAAACAATATAATCGTTAAAATTGGAGTGAAATATTTCTTCTACTATCAAAAGTTAAAGATTTTTTTTATTTTTAAGCTTTCAGTATGATATGATAGTAAAATAACGGCTTTATTATTTATCAATATTAGATTTCACCCGGTGAGGTTATACGGATAAGAATACAATATGTCACCATACTTTACTTTACCGTGGGAGTCGAAAATCGACAGTTTGGAGTCGTTAAAGCATCGAAGAGACTTCGGGTCTCTGTGTGCAATATCGATGTTTTAATAGACAGTACTCTGTGTAGATATTTAGCTTGGTACCAACGTCTTCTATCTGTCATCGACCACCACTCGACACCACAGTATGATTCACCTATAACATCTGAAGGAAAATCGAAATAGAGAAGGTAAACTCGAAACAAATCCCTATACCAACACGTCTGACCAGCGCGGTATAGTAGGTTAATTTCCCTCCCATTACGGAGAAGGCCCGAGCCCAACAGTGGGTCATTTATGGGCTGTGATGATGATGATGATACCATCTGAAAACGATCGTCTTCGACTGTACGTTTTCAGCGTTCATTTCTCGAGCGCTTGTGTAGGCTCTGGAATAAAATACCCACAGTGGCATTTCCCGAGCACTATGTTACGTCCATCTTCAAATGAGGCTTAAGAAGCTTTAGCTCTTCTCTTATGATAAAATTTGGCTATAAGCCCCGGTATTGTTAACGTCCATAAGCGACAGTTGCCACTTACCACCAAGTGGGCTGTTTGCTCGTTTGTCACAAAAAAAGGCAATAAAAAAAAGAAAAAGAAACACACGGAAACTGTATCTACTCATACACTATGTTTAAAGTTTAATTTTTAGTGATAATTGGTAAGATTAAGCCACATTAAAATTTAACAATAGTGGTAGGACCACGCTGTGGACAGTTCTCTGTCTGCAGCCGCGGGCCGGTCTGACCGGGGTAGTACTAGTATCACACTCTCGCAGAAGATCGACGTATGAGTAATTGCAATGTGCTATTGCGCTTCGTTCGGTGAGCGAGAGAGCCGAAAGCCCAATTGGGTGGGATTGGGTTTTATATTGGTAGGCAGCGCCCTAGTTATACCCTTGGTATTGCAAAGGTCCATGGGTGGCAGTAACATTAACCATCAGGTGTGCTGCTTTTTCGTTTGCCACCATTAGCAATAAAAAAAATAACTTTGCTGATATGCCGTCAAAGATCGCCGAATTCAAAAGTCGTTTTGAAACGAAATAAAACGTGACTTTACAATAAAAAATATCCATTGGATATAACAATTACTGACAACAATTATTATTAAACTTTCTTTTTTTTAAACAGCTTTTCTAAATCTTCGTATGCTTGTAATTTTGTATGGTGTATAATGACGACGCTATGTAAATTCAAACATTAAACATTGTGTTCTAATGTATATTTGGTCATAAAATAATACTAAAGATTTCTACGTGAATCTTTTCGCACAATTTGTTAAACGTTTTTCCTCCTATATACGATAGGTAGTTAGCTTTGCTTAGTAAAGAAACTATGTATTTTGAATAAATACAGCCAAATTCCAACATGATGACAAAATGTTTTACAATTTTACATAGGTAATGTACCCATAAGTGCCCTATTTACTAGGTATTCCATTTGAAGCTTATCAAATATAAAAAAAATGTCTATTGTAAATTATCGTACATACAAATATAGTTAAATACATTCAATAGTTCATTCAAATTTCGATATAGCTGATCGTTTTATAGGCAGGCAAGGCGCAGTTTGAGAGCTAAAGAACACCATAATTCAAACTACGCATGCAACTTCACAAAAGGGCGCGCGGTAGTTTTTAAACAATAATTGAATTAATAAAAGAATTACAATAATTAAAATTACACATTTGAAATAAAACTATTTTTATGGATTCTCTATAGCGTTAATATTTGATTTTTAATTTGCCGCCGTTTCGTCTAACTGATCATAAACAGTATATATTTTTATATTTTGAATTATTTTCTTTTTGTACTGGCAATGAATTTGTATTAAAAATATGAATCAAAAATTTAATAACCGATACTTTAGCGGATAGATATAAATCTCTGTAATAACGATGAATTATTGGACTAAGATTCTTAGTCCCTCGTGACCATGAACACTGTAAAATGTTCAAACGATGGGAAATTAAAAATCTAACAGAGACGCGATAAAGAATTTATTTCAAACTAGCTGATGCCCGTGACTTCGTCCGCGTGACATTCAGTTTTACTACGGCCTTATAGGTTACCTACTACTACCCTACTACTACTACCCTTATAGGTTATGTGGCGTCATGACGTCCTTCTACTGCCCCGGATGGAATGGGTGGAGTGTGTCCAGACCATAGCCTACCAACCAAAATCAAAAAAAGAGTGCACTGTGATACTCGATCCAAAGTAACGTTTTGCCAGGCTATGGTCTGGGACGTACGGCATCCATTCCGTCCAGGGCGACGGAAGGGCGGTGCGTGGCCCCATAACCCACCGTATTCCCTTCCCATCGCCATTGGGTCGGCCACAGGTACCGTTTCCTTGACATCCATGGCCAACCTGGCGAGTAGCGTCTTACCTAAGAAAGTACGTTTTGTACGCTTTAGAATGTGGACCTTTACTTTTCTTTTTCGTGTATGACTGAGTTGTTAGTCACAGAGAAAACTTTACACATATTGTTGGGTAAGCGCTAAGGGCTTTCAACCCACACGGGTTGAAAGCCGTTAACGCTTAGAAGTTACTACTTTAACTTCTTGAATTTAGTAAAGGTGTGTACCTTACACACCTTTACTAAGTTCAAGAAGTAAATATAGTAACTTTTGAAAATAAAACGAAAGAATGTTTTAAAATAAAATTTTAGAGCCACCTATTGTTCATTTAACAAACTAAATAAATCATGGATTTTATTACTTTATAGTTAAACTATATATTATCATCCAATTAAAAAAAAATTACATCGCAAAAAAGTTTTAATGGTTCAGATGGTGGTCAGATGTTCCAAATGAACATCTGACCAACTTTATATAGCATTTCAACTTCCCCCCTACTTTGGGGGAGGCTTGAGCCTAGCAGTGGGATCTATATTAGCTGAACTGATGAAACTACTATATATTAAGTAATACAAATATTGTTTTTATATCACAGATAAATTAAATAATTATTTTTAATTAACCCTTCTAGTGACATAAAGGCGAGCCGTCGATTTTAGAAACTTAAATGGTCATAACTTTTTTCCTGACATCAGATTTGAATGAAACAAAGACTATAGTCATTACCACCTCTAATTGTGACATCAAATATTTATTCTAATTATTATTATGTATGCATCTATTATACATATTAGCTCTACGTGATCATGAAGTAAAAGCGTCGTCATTCCTTTCCTTATCATGAACGTCGTAAGAAAGAATGAACGTAAGTATAAATAAAGAGTAAAAACAGGACGTAAGTAAAAACGTCACGTAAGCAGATGGCATCACTGCAAGAGAAGCCAACTCGAAATAAAACTATACCAACCCCAAGACTAGCGTTGTATAATTAACTAATTTCCTTTCCAACCTGGAAGATTTTTAGGGCCCAACTATGTACGGTCTAACAAGAAAATATTATTATGGTTTGAAGAAAATTTTAATGTAGTCACTTTGAATTTAGTTATCGTGGTTTAAACATACTTAGCTGTTTTCAGCAAAGGATGATTACTGCCAACCAATTTGCGTAGGTGAAGCGCAACGTTAGCAATTTCGTCACTCAAGACCCATCGAAGACTGAGGAAGGATGTTGGATATCCTACTATCTTCTCAGCCTCACTCACAGCTCTATTCCAATCCGGCTTCGAGTTATGTTGTGCAATACTTGCTCGTTGCGTGCTGCATATGCTCACTTCCCTCACACTACAAGGTCCCCAAAGTTTCGAAACTAAGGCACAAGATGATTGAACTTTCACCAAATCGGATCTAACAACACCATATAAACGGCACAAACTCATTTTCTTAGGTAAATTACAAGTATTAGTAAGTACGAAAATCGAATTGCGAAAGTGATTGTTTGTTTAAGATTAAATTGAAATTGTGATATTTTATTATACAAGTATGGTAAGTACCTTGTGTCAACACATTAAATTTTAAAAAATTCTCTTAATCTCAATTTATTTGGCACTCTTACTATAAGTATACAGATATTGCGTAAAATAATTTAAATTCGTAAATAAATTCGAAGTTAATCGCAACCGTCTAACACTTTCGCGCGAAAATGATTTACTGACCGAAGAATGAATGAAAATGCGAAATATACTCAACCTGCTGTGTTGCCAACAACAATTTTGTTATCCCGTTTATATTTTATACACTATACCTATATATTTTATGTTATGGATCTAATACCATGGAGATATAAAGTTAATAGCTTAACAGTAAAATATATGAAGATGCAAGTAATTTGTAATCTTTAATCTGTTCCAGTAGCGCATAAATAAAAAAATGGAACCTATTGCTACAAGAAAAAACAATTTTTTAGTAATATATTATAATATATTTAGTAATATACCAAACAAGTAATTGATGCCAATGATTAATAATTTTCTCATTGATTTTTTTTTCACTGATATATTCTTCTTCTTCTTCTTATATATTGGCAATCAGCTACATATACGAGCTATTGGTGCCAGTGTTAAGTTATAAATATTTTCACGTTTTTAATCTTTCAAGTTTGTCATTGTCTAAGTCAAATTGTCGCCATTAATAGTGCAATGGCCACACTGTTAATGGTATCTTGTGGGAATTTTGATGGAAAACGAAAACGTTGTAAAGCACTTTTATATGATATTCACTACATCCCAGTAGTTCCGCCGCTTTATATTACATAAAATGCCATTAAAATTATCTAATATAACACATTAAAACACTAAGATATCGCATATAATACAAGACCACCACATGACGTTTTCAAATTCTCGTCAAAAGTCCTTCACTGATATAAGGAGAACTTTAAGTTGTTACATGGAGGACTTTTGACGGGAATTTGAAAACGTCATGTGGTGCTCTTGTATTATATTCGATATCTTAGTGTTTTAACGTGTTATATTAGATAATTTTGATGGCATTTTATGTAATGTGATGTTCGGAAATACTGGGATGTAGTGAATATCATATAAAAGTGCTTTACAACGTTTTCGTTTTCCATCAAAATTCCCACAAGATACCATTAACAGTGCGGCCATTGCACTGTTAATGGTGACAATTTGACTTAGACAACGACTGATTTGAAAGACTAAAATATTTATAACTTGACACTGGCACCAATAGCTCGTATATGTAGCTGATTGCCAATACATAAGAAGAAGAAGAAGAAGTTGTTACATGACAGCTGTCGACGACGAATTCATCTCAGAGTGCTCTGTCAAATTGTTTATGAAATTGATTTAATTTGTTTAATTATACCACCAATAAAATACATGTGTTTATATTTATTTATGTTATTATGAAACTGTTGTATTCACATTTTGTAATAAAAAAAATATTTAAAAGAATAAATCAAATTGAAAATACTCATCATCATCATCATCATTCGCCTGCTCTTTTGTTAATTACCTTTTTTTTTTTATTGGTGGGCTATGGATACGTCTCGCCCCGCCAAATCGGTCCGGGGTGACGGAAAGGCGGCGCGTGACCCCATAGACCCACCGTAAAACTCCTCTCTCTTCGCCGTGCGAGCCGACCACCGGTACCCGATCTTTGTCTTCGGTGGTCCGCCCGGCGGTTTACCCTCGCGGGTTCCTCTCGTCGACGCCCTGACAGGTTTCGCCGTCGGGGCGTCGCCCTCACGCGGTGGCCTCGCGTCGGGTGACCGGACAATTCCCCAGTCCGATCACCCGAGGCCTGGGTTAGGCCGGCATCAGGCGCAGGTATTCGCGCCTGCGCCGCCGTTTTGTTAATTACCTGGGGTCGGCGCAATATGTATTATTCTATCGTATCGTATATTCTTATACATATTATATTATCAGTAACACTAACAGTTAGTAACTCTTAGTTCCTTTTCCAAAGGTAATAATGAAATTAATGAAATGGATTTCATATTATCTGAACCTTAAAGACCACTGTCTTTAGGAAATTAGAGCACAACAGAAACATATTACAAATTTAGACGCTTAATGAAAACGATCGAATTAATAAGTCTTTAAAGTTTGTATGAAGAAAAAGAATGAAAATAATGACATTATTATTATCAAACTTTAATATGAATAAATTAATGGAAAAATTACAATTATTAAGTCTTTTTTTACGTTACTTACTGCAAAGAGTAAAGTTTGTATTAACTGAAAAAGAGTGGCAACTCAATGGTAAAATATGCATGTATGGAATGTGCTGGCTGCTACCTAGAGCTTCAGCGATGAACTAAAGTTTAAGTGATATAGATATATACGAATTTATAGTACCACAAACTTATCTGACCCGGTGACAGCGTCGCTGTTATCGCATTTAGTGTTGCCAGTAGATTCTATTTGCAATAAAATCGGTAAGTACTTCCTCATGTGGTAACGGGTTTATAAAAAACTAGTCAACACTCCTTTACACAATTTCCTGTGGAAGACATAAAAAATGGAATTATAGAATTTTCTCCCATGAGCTTACGGATGGGAAGTACGTAAGTGTGATACAAGCATCAATGCTTATGAACACATGACATTATGCTTAATAGAGAAGAAATATAAATGTAGTTTTTATAAATACTTATATTTTAACACAATCAATACAGTTGCAGTTAATAACAATCAAGCACATTCATTACAATTAAATTTACATAAATAGAATATTATTGTATTATTTGTATAAATATATAATAATTCTATTCAAAATATAATTACACTCTAAAAACAAATCAAATTCATTATATTTAACACATAACAAACTATATTTATTAATAGTGTTCTTTTTCTTTCAAAAACTAACAACACTAACATGTGATGTGTGTTACGTAGTCAACTGTGATTCGATAAATAATAACCTATGAAACTTTGAAATTTGTGGCGCTCTTTTTAAAATTCTTCCACTTGCTACTATAGCGCCACCTTAATTTGCTCCCGTTTAATGGACACTTCTTAATACACTGAGATGGTCCTCCTTAGTTTTTACCCTCCATACCTCCATAGTTAGAAACAAAAAATAACAATTCTCATTTGTTAGACTTTTGACAAGCAGGACAAAATGGCAGCTAAGTTTGAACAACCAATCTGTAGACGGCACGACGATCAATAAAAATAAGTAATGTTTTAACTATGCTCCCCAGAACTTCAGTATCACTTTTTTAGGTTACACTTATTTCATTATTTTTGACTATATAATATATATAATAATTAAAACGTAAGCATAAAGTTTTTTTTTAGCCATTAGCATAAAGATTTTTACCTTCCATATTAAAGATCATAGATCGATGATATGCCGAAAATAGATCGATGACAATAAGTACCTACGCTAGGAACAAAAAATAACAATTTTCAGTTGTCAAACGTTTGACAGCCAGGACAAAATGGCAGCAGTTAAGTTTGTACAACCAATCTGTAGGCGGCGCGGCGGTCAGTAAAAATAAATAATGTTTTAAGTGTGCCCCGCCAGCTATGAACCTATGAAATTTGTGGCGCTCTTTTTAAAATTTTTCCACTTGCTACTATAGCGCCACCTTAATTTGCTCCCGTTCAATGGACACTTCTTAATACTCTGAGATGGTCCTTAGTTTTTACCCTCCATATTTTGAAGGTAATATGAAAATGACATGTCGCGCAATTGAATAACTCATTTCTTTTGTGTTTTTTGTAGTATTCAATAAATTATTTATGGTATTTTAGATTTATATTAAAAGCAAAATTTAATATTCTTCGCTTCTGTTAGTGTTTAACCACAACTTCACCAATATAAAAGTAAAATCAGTTTAAAAAATTAGTAGATTTATATTTTAGTCGTCAAACATCTGTAAGCTAACATCACTTGCCATTTAAAAAAATGTATTGAAATAGTATAACTTTTGTATATGACAGTGTACATAAATGCATTAAATTATGATAGCGCTATAATAGCATTAGACTGGATTTAAAGGGTCAAAAGCTTTTAGAATAGGATAGTGAAGGTAAGATATAGAAATAAAGAAAGTAAAACTTTTACTTGCTTAGTTTGAGTTGGTTTAAATCAAACTATTATATGTTTATATTAGTTTTTTTTAAATATATGTTTAATAAATTTCAATGAAGTTGAAGAAGAAGAAACTAAGGATGTGATGGAATTAATCACTACCAACAATAGCCACGTATAGTGGCTTTTTGCAAATATAATAAAATAAGAATGACTTTCTAAGTTTATTTAGATTGAGTTACACAATAGATTGAGTTTATAGAATATTAATAAAAAGTTGCTAGAATAAAACCTAGTGAAAAAACAAAACCCTACCTAAACTCTTTTAACGACGACTGTCCACGCAAGTTGTATTTAGGTAGTTCCAGAACTAATATATAATGCTTTCTACTGGAGACTTTCAGTTTGACACTTACATGAAATATTGCACCTCTATTAATATTCCATCTCTAACCTCCATGTAATAAATTTAGGAAAGCACAATAATATAGTATTATAGCTTTTTTTAAATGGCATTCACAAATTTGGTCAATAACTCAATTCAGATTAACAGCTAGAGGAACTAGGAACCTAAATGCTAAGAAGTAAACTTTGTTGTTTATTTTCGAATTTTCAGTCATGCTGCTTATAGTTGGATTATCCTTAAAAACTACTATGGTATGATTTATTCTTTAAATCTACTATAACATTTAGCTATAATCATATGGATGATAGTATAGATTTATATTTTGATTTTTTTTAGAAATGTAAATAGGACTGATAGATAATAAATCAAAATATGGAAGATTCTAGTTGCTACTGTTCTTTCGAGGTTATCTAATTTTTTTTTAGTCGGCAACACTGCGTTGCGACATATTCTATTTTTTGTATTTGATTTTGTTCACTTAGTCATTCGCGTTCAGCCGGTTATTATAGTCGTCTGTAGAGCAGTCACTACCGTACCGGAATATTTTCAGTGTTCCAGTTAATTAAAATCCCTTGAATTACACAACTGTTGTTTTTGATAACAATTGTGTATTAAAGTGATAAAATCACGTTGTGTCGTAGACGAAAAAGGTTTATTGCATCTATATAAAGTATTTGAGGTAAGAAACAGCGTTTTTGTAACATTCTTTTTCTATATTTTTTACGACCATGTCTATAGTCACTCCACGTGTAAATACATTGCATACGTGGTTTATAAACTGTAATAACAGTAAATAAGATTTCAATGTCATTTAGTGCGCAATAACAATCATCTCTCGAGACTGATATAATTTCCTGTAACCGGTAACCAACAGATTATATTCTTTATACCCGTATAGTTAGTGCAATATTTATACTGCATCCTGTGTAGATGTGTCTGTGATATAATTAACTTTTCAGTTAAAATAAATTTGTTGACTAGTTTTAGATTACATATAAAATTGCAATAATTAATAGAATTCTACAGGTTAAAAATCATATTTTCGAGAAAACAAATTTTAGATTCAGATTCCTCATGGACATCATATTTTAGACGAAAGTAAATTTACACAATTTTATTACTTAACACGTTTTCTATGTATATAAAGTATATATTAGACATTTTCCTCCGTTATGAGAGCAACAGAAAAAATAAAAATCGTTAATATTTTTGAAATCTATCATGTTATCGCAAAAAGTGTGAGGGACTTGTTTAATATTTTGAAAAGCTATATTTTTAGAGCAGAGTACCAGACATTTCATATTTTTCTTTTGCAACAGTAGATTTGACTGATTTATAGCATATTTGACATGTAACTAGACCACTATGTAAGCCTATGACCAGCTCTAAACACTAAGGGCTGGTAGATAGGATAGGGCTGATAGATAGGATAGGGCTGATAGATAGGATAGGGCTGATAGATGTATGGAATTCTTAGACTAAGCAAAAATGGTAGGTACAGATAATGAAACCAAGAAGCGATTTAATATTTTAGTAACATGAAGAATGCAGGGTCATTATGGAATAAAGACTTGTATCTCAAAAAAGTGTGAAACAAATTTAACCCAATCTAGCAATTCAAAGAAGACTTATATTACTCAGAAAGCAAGCCAGTATGAGATATTGACACTCAAAGCTATTACGAAACTGTTATTCTAAATCTTACTAAACAGGTTCTCCATAGATGACACTTACCACTTTGTCATCACTAATTCAGTCCCGGGGGATATTTTTATTTGTCTTAGGACTTTGGACTAAAAGTGTATATACAGCTACAATAAGCCCAGTAGTATGTATAGCACCACTGCTAAGAGAGAACTTGACAGGACCTATGTGTGACTTTTAAGAACTGATAACAGTAGCAGGAATGCCTGAATGCACATACAACTTTTTTTGAGTTGTTACAAGTTTATTACTCCAGACTTGACTTGCATATATATATATATATATATATATATATATATATATATATATATATATATATATATATATATATATATATATATATATATGTATGTATATGTATGTATATATATGTATGTATGTATATGTATGTATATATATGTATGTATGTATATGTATGTATATATATGTATGTATATATATGTATGTATATATATGTATGTATATATATATATATATATAAAAGAGCTTGTCCTGATTGACTGATTCATCATCGCACAGCCTAAGCCGCTGGAGTTAATAACATGAAATTTAGACAGTTGGTGCCTTTTATATTGGAGGTGGTCACTAAGAAAGGATTTTTGGAAAGTTCTCCTCTAAGGGTGAAAAATAAGGGTTGCAAGTTTGTATACAACTTTGTCATTTTTGAAGTTAGATTCTTGAAAATTTGTATTTGCCTATTTAATATTAAATAAATAAAAACGTGATTCAACATTTTTGGAAATTTCTCCTAAAAGGGTGAAAAGTAAGGGGTTGAACGTTTGTATATTTCATATACGCATAGTGCCATGGATTTGATTCCTTCTTGGAACAGTGCATTGGATAATTCTTTGTGTGATCCATTGTTCCAAGTATATGTGAAATTTGTATTGTTTGTAAAAACAATTGATTTCTCAGTTCTGAATGTTTAAGGATTTTTCTTCTATTGATCTGGTTGTTTTTATTTTTGGAGGTACTTGCCTGCAAAATCTACATAGATTTGTTTATAAGATAATCTCAGTGAATTAATATATCCTGTTCAATATATACATATACAATTGTTGTCCTGTTGAGTTTTTGACTGCACAGATGGTGTAGTGGTTAAGATAAATCTTTCATGCCAGTGCCATGGGTTTGATTCCCATGCAGGACAATACTTTGTGCGACCCACAAAGTATTGTTCTCAGTCTGGGTGTAATTTGTCTGCGTTAATTACATGTTTGTAAAGTCCCCGGCAATACAAGGATAATTTCCTTAGTACAGGGTAGTGTTATTAAAAAAAGTAATTAAATATAGAACAGGATAAACCATTACTTCCTCATAATGTTTACACATAAATATACTAATTTTACTGCCTGCTTGCCTGATACTCAATTGATTTCTGTTTACCTATCTACACAGTGAGAAATACAATAATATAGAAACTTAGTAAAAAAGTCTTTTACTTGGCCAAACCAAGTAAATAAGCAATTAGTAGATTAGCTATATAGAAAATAAAATGTACCTAATCATAGTTTCATTACGCACCGTAGCTTGTAACTCTTGCTTCTAATTAATTTACCTCTTTAATTAACCCTGTTATAAATGGAAATATATGTTTTTATTTGTTACAAAGTTAATATGAACTACTATGGCATTTAAACGACACCTATGGCCTAGTGGTGGTTGTAACCTATCATTTGGGTTGCCACAACGTCTTAAATAATGTTAATATTATTAAAATTGTTGGTTGTATAGCACAGGGGTCGGCAACCTGCGGCTCGCGAGCCACATGCGCTTCTTGGGATGTGAAGTTGCAGCTCTTTAGTTCTATATGCAAAAAAATATTTTATAAAGAAACCATTTAAAAATGGTTCTGAATAATGAGGATTATGCACAAATTTTTGGTGTAATGTGGCTCTTTAAAAACTTTAAACCTTTATAAATTCTAATTTTTGGCTCTTTCGACTGAAAAGGTTGCCGATACCTGGTATAGCATATCAAATCTTATAATAACATAAAGCAATCACTTTTTCCATGACGAGAAAAACGTTATCAATCCAAGTAAAAGTTTCCGTAATCGACACCGTGACTTTCGTAATCTATCATTGTCACTTAGTATATTAAATTTGGAGTGATTCTGTAACCAAATTGCGATATGTTAGATTTTTCTATGCTTTTTCCCAAACTGCTTGGCTATAAAATGAGGATTAATAAGAGGTAGATTGAAACCAACTACACAGGGCGTTTATGCGGACCGAAGAGGCGATATATCCTAGTGTCATAATTAACAAAACAGACAGCATAGTGAAATTGTTCATGACAGCTCGTCATTAATCTAAATAACCGGATTATAATTATAAATCACCCGCATCCTATACCATCTATGAACTCGTATTGACGAAAAAGTTCAATGGTCATTTATTTACTCTTTGAGTTCGGTGCCATAAAACATGAGAGTACTATCCAGAGGTTTCAAGTGCGACGAGGCCGGGGTTGACAAAAATTGACATAGGATTTTCATAAGGATTTTTTTCAATTGTAAACAATATATCACCAAACGTTACTTTTTAGAAGGGATCATAAAAACCAGCTAAGCATTTGATGAGACAAGAGGAGTGGGCAGCAGCGCTTTCTTAGGCAATTTATAACCAACAGCGATTTCCAAACTTGTAAATATATTATAGCATAATTTTCTCTTCTTGGGCGGTCTTATGTCCAAGTTATGGACAACTATAGATGGATGGATAATTGAGAAATATATTTGTGTTTGAAATAAAACTATTTTTTCATATTACGAGACAATATATCACGGACGAATTCACGTGACGAACTCTGTAGTGTTCGAAACTTCGAGAAATTAAAAAAGTAATATAGCTATGAAATACGTTAAAATAGTTTTATTTCAAATGTATTACACATTTGAAATAAAACTATTCGCTAAAACTCGCGTAAACAGATGACGTATTTATGTTTTGCAAATATTTAGTTGTCTTCCAGCAACTGAAAACACACTCTGTGTTTTCATCATCATTCTCTTGCTCTTATCTCAATTATTTGGTGTCGACGCAATTGTACTCCTCTTCCATCGTACATATTGCAAAAGTTATTAGCAATAGTTTTATGTCCGGCCACCTGCCTGACGTCAAACTTCCTTGGGAATGCAATTGTTGACCAGACAACGTCAGCGTGCAGTTGGCCCAAGTCGATATAAGCAAAGGGTTGGTAGTATTCGTAGCAGAGTTATGTTATAAAATATAAAGTTATAACGGTAAATAAAAATTAAAAAAAAATCCTATTGAATTTGCAAAAATGTCTCCGTTTAATATTAAAAAATGTTGAAATATCTTAAAATAGCTGTTTTGCATTAAATTTACCGCTAAGTAGCGATCAGCGAAACCGGCTTACCGGTACACATACACTTCATTATAATTACTAATGTCAATGACCTGTATTTCTAGGACAAGGCTAATGATTTTTTTTTGTACCTCATAGGCTAGACGATAACGATATTATCGCGAGGTATACGTCATAAGTTTATAAATTGCATACGTAAACTCATGTCTGTTTCCAAGAGGTGTATGCAGAAACTACAAATTGTCAATTACCATCCTAATTTATTCCTGTAATATAATTGTCCGTGTGGTGACGGAGTAAGCATCCAATTTACCACACGCTATCCTACCGTGGGTGATCGTAAGAGACGACTAAGGGATATAAAACGCATATAAGATTTATGGCAAGGAAAACTCTAAACAAAACCCTATACCAACAAACCTGACCAGCGTGGTATAGTAGGTTAATTTCCTCTCCACTATGAAGGAAGCTCGAGCTCAATAGTGGGATATATATGTGCTGAGATGAGGTTAGAAGCTTCAAATCTGACTACATATAAATTTATATCGTCCAGATAAGTTTAATAAACCTACATCTCACAGAAGATCTAACGTGAGCCCGTATTTGAGACTCCGCAGATTGATTTCTCTTCTTTCATCTTTGTAAGGACGCAAAGCTTTTACGTAACTTCTTCAGCTTCCTCGTACGTGCCCTTTGACTTATTGAAATGTTTAATTTTTATATAAAATAAAACATTTACACGACTTATGTGTATTGTTATCCAGGTATGGAGTGGGAAGGGCCGCCCAAGCAAGGATTGTACGACCCACAGAACGAGCACGAGGCCTGCGGCGTTGGTTTTGTTGTTGCTATCGACGGGAAACGTACTCACAAAGTAAGTTCAAATATAAGCCGATAGGATGATTCAAAATACAATGTCCATATTAGTTATTCTAGATCTAGGTTTCTGACATTAAAGTAGCTCAGACGAACTTTTGACACCCCGCAATAGAAAAAAAAATGGGGTTTTAGTTGGTATTTCAGTGCTACACTGCATCGGCGAGTCCTACATACGCCATTGCCATGAGTGCAGGGTGTTTATTAATGGCAGGCCTGGTCGTAAAAGATAACTGCTGTACGTGGATCTCGACCATAACAAGAGCACAACCAAGCCGCGGCCTACTGCGTAAAAGGTGCTATTCTTTAAGTTTCGTTGATGAAGGACATAATTATAGCGCTCGAGAAACGCCGCAGCAGATAGTCCATTATACTTATGAATTTCCACTTATTTTCTTCTTAACTTACCTGAGAGAAATGTCCGCTGAAAACAGAATTGAGAACGATATCGTTTTCAAATAATATGAACGAACATTTTTGAAAACTCTTTATCATTCATAATTATGAGACTAAGGTTGTTGCTATAAAAAATAAATATATCCCACAAATATACCTACCTCATAAATATACTTGTGAAAGGAACCTCGTCGTTCGCAATTATGAATATCAATTTTTTAGACTTTCATAATTGAAGTAATAGTTCAAATGGACCAGCAATTCTTGGCATGTCTTTATCTAAATATCTCATTATTACTGTAGGTGAAATACTACATAGTTTTAAACGCATTGCTATGAACATCCAACAAGAAATAATTTATATTCCATTTGACAAAGCACATTTTTTTTAGATATTTTGCAATTGATGTATGATTGAGAGCCAAGCGATGAAGAAGATATAACAGAGATGTGAATGTAAAATTAGATGTGTAGGCTAACAACATTTGATGAAATTAAGGATTAATATATTAAAAGTTGGATGTTCTCGAGTGGCGACCACGAATCTGACGGCGCCGTGTAGGACGACACCCCCGCCGAAACCGCTGGATGCAGGTAGCGCGGGACCGTGTTGAATGGCATTCTTGTGGGGAGGTCTATGTCCAACAGTGGACGTTTACGGGCTGATGGATGGATATTAAGTCTTGAAGGAGCGCCGCGCCAGTCACAGCAAAATTAAAATGAGAATCGTTTGTCGCGGTGTAGTCCGGTAAAGAATAAGACGAGTCGAAAAGTGCATCTCGGAGCACCATTACCAAATGTGTGTTCGCTACACCTTTAGAGTTGATTGTTACATTGGATCTATCATTTCAACGATAAAGAAATAGTTGCCTTTTTATTAAAGCTGTGACGTAAACACGCCTAATGATCGGTTGAGAATAAATTGTGACACTATCCCAAAACCTTTTTTTTTGCGGTGGGCTATGGACGTGGTCGCGCCCCGCCAAATCGGTCCGGGGCGACGAAAGAGGCGGCGCGCAACCCCTTAGACCTACCCTGCAAGCACCTCTCTTCGCCGTGCGAGCGGGCCACCGGTACCCGATCTTTGTCTTAGGTGGCCCGCCCGGCGGTTTACCCTCGCGGGTTCCTCTCATGTCGACGCCCCGACAGCTTTCGCCGTCGGGGCGTCGCTCTCACGCGGTGGCCTCACGTCTGGTGACAGGACAATTCCCCGCGTCCGATCACCCGAAGCCTCGGTTAGGGTGGCATCAGGCGCAGATATTCGCGTCTGCGCCTTCCCGGCCGCTGACGGCGGCCCGGGTCTCGAGAATTTTCCCGGACTCGTTCCGCCGCTTCCTTCTGCGAGATGACAGCCTCGCAGAAGGCGGCGACCGCGTCCAGTTCCTGACGCTGTCGACCATCGCTTTCGCGACAGCCGACAGCGTCAGGTCGGCACCGATAACAGCGACGAGGTCACGGCGCTGCCCGTCCCAGCTCGGACATACCTCGAGCGTATGTTGCGCCGTGTCCTCGTCACTACTGCAATGGTGGCAGGATGGAGTCCACTCCCTCCACGCGACCGTGTGCAGGTACAAGCCGAAGCAACCGTGCCCCGACAATACCTGCACCAGCCGGAAGGAGAGGACTCCGTGCCGCCGCTCCATTCACTCCATCAGTACGGGCCGGAGGGCCTCAACGGTAACAATACCGTGTCTAAGCCTCTCCAGCCGCGTAACCCAACAGGCGATGATGTCTCGGCGGGCTTCCTCGCGCCAGGTGGCTATCTCGCTAGACGATGGTGAGCCATCCTCTTCGCGCACTGAAGTTACCCGCCGGTAGAGGTCGGAGAGCATCTCCGCCTCTAGGTCCCACGTGGGCTGTCCCAAAACCTTCCCGTACCATTCGTTCAGGCATTATGAAGAGTAGAGACAAACGTTTTCTTCTGGGCAACTTATAATACTAACTGCGATTGTCTAACACGCTTACTAAGCATTGCGATTATGCTATTGTCCAACCCCCGTGGGTTATTCCCCTATATTATGGGTTATTCCAGGCCTTGGCCTAGATCCAACGTTTGGAGCCGATAGAATCTATAGATGGTCAGACAGAGACATCATTGCCTTTTCAATAAAAACCAACCTGTACGGAGAAATAACGCCTTTTATTTATCCAATTTCATTCATCAGATCGTTCGCGATGCCGAGACGCTCGCTAAACGTATGGAGCACCGTGGTGCCTGCGCTTGCGACAATGACACTGGCGATGGTGCTGGAGTGTTGACTGCTATCCCTCATCAGTTCTATTGCGCTCAGCTCAGGTACTGTACAACTATCTTTAATTATAGCTACATTTTTAGCCCAATCTTGGACATACGTAGGCTTCTCTCAATCCACGCCGTAATATACACTCTTCAGCTGAACAAGAGAATATATACATTTTAATGAATGAGCGCAATATTAAATAATGCTTGTAATACGCAATATAATATAATAATGGGAACACGAAACTTATAAAAAAAAGAACTGTAACCATGCTACTTGGCACGGTGCCATTTTGTAACAATTGAGTCTATAGCCTTAAACTTGGCATTGTGCCAAGTCGTCATTAGAAAATTGATATGACAAGACAAACTGGAGCACTTATTCCAGTTTAAGAAAGATGAGGAGTCTGTTTTTAGATTGTGCCAAACGTTTTCCAGTCACTAATAAACACAATTAATCGCTAATAAACAAGTTTTCCCTGGGGTGACGGCGGATACGATTCACCACCCCTCTATCTTTCCCGTAAGTGCCGTGTAAGACAAATAAGAGATGCAAGCAGATAACATGACTGCAAGAAAAGGAAATCTTTAAATCAAAACCTTGTACCCACATGTCCGTTCATTCAGCAATGTGTAGAGTAGGTTAATAAAAGTGTGAGACCAGATAAAATCTTGAAGATATCTTATCTTCACGTCATGTACGTCCCATTGGGTGGTTCGAGCCTTCTCCCCAGTGGAACGGACACTGATCTACTGTGTCGTGCTGATTAGATGGATCAGTTTAGGGTTTTGCTTCAAGTTTATTTTCTCTTTCGCAGTAATGGTATTTGCTTGCGTCCCTTAGTCTTTTTTTATTATCATTGACGGCAGAAAAAGGAGTTGGTGAATGAACCTATTCCGTCACTCAGTAATAAAGATACCTACTACAGAACAAACCTTGTATTGTATAACGAGACCATACATTATTCCGCTCAATTTGTGTCCTTGCAATTTTAAGTTACTGTTGAAAGATGAAATGAATGAATAAGTACCCGTCGAAATGTTCAGTATTTTCCGTTTCGAAATCTTAAATCTAATGTTTCCGTCTAGCTTGTGTTTAGGTACGTGACGTAATAATTTAAATATAAAGATAACATTGTATGTAGTCTTTTTGTTTTAGTGGATACTTTGTTGTATGTTCAGGTTCGTTTAGTGATTATCTTCACAAATAGTTAAATACGAAAATATTTTTAAAAACACTGACTTTATTCTACAATTTCCTAAATTTTTAAGGATTTTGTCAATTAATTCGTATGGTGACAGTAAGAAGACTATGATCACCACTCCTTCCTTTCCCGTGGGTGGTCGTAAGAGACGAAGAACGCAGCGTATAACATCGATGTAAGAGAAGTACTTAATACTCGAAGTAAAACTCCATCCAAATGAAACCTAGCGTAATTTAGTAGATAAAAATTCTCTCCCAATGGTGGAGGCTTAGCCCGGGTTTGGAGATGAGTTCAAACGTGGAGAAATTCTTAATAAAATTTTATTTCCAGTTCACCTTCTGTTACAACTGCAACGTGTTCTTTGCTCATCCTTTAAGGGAAATGACTCATACTACTGACCAGTTCGTAAGGAGGTCTTCAAAAATAATACGCTTGAACAAAATTTGAACCTTTTTCTCTAGATACTAATTGGTCACGCAGAGGAGAGAGATTTTCAAAAAAAGCACAAATAGCTCACGTTCCCTATGCGTTTCTTCATCTCCGAGAGGATAGGTTATACTAATATTGTAAAGTATTTTAATCTGTCACCGCACATTGTTCTCTCCCTAATGATCCTATAATTTATTGTATTGTGGGCCCCTAAAGCATTATATCAATGGCCAATTTATGCCAGTCATTCAAGAGTAGATAACATCCAACATATAGGTAGGTACATAACTAACTGGTATTGTGGTTTAATGTAACTGCGCAGTTGTTTAATAAGGACTCTTTTACACTGACTTGACTGACTTTGGCGTGTCTAACCGCATCAGAGCTTGCGAAGTTAAACCTCAAACAAATAAATGAATATAGTTTTGATGCAAGATTCCGTTGTCGTTGAAACCTAGCAGGCATTGAATCGGCGACAGGGCCACCAGTAGCGTCAACTTATACTATCAAATATTGAAGCCATATTGAATGGAATATCACTATACAAAAATATACTTCGCAGTAAATGTAATAATTACATAGGCCCAGAAAAAATTTTGGTTGTGTGACGAATATACTTTTTCGGCGTATTTTAAACTGCTGAATGGATATTTAAAGTCATGTTTAATACCCTATGTACCATTTTTTAGATAACTTCAAAACTTTATTATTCTCGTTTAGCGATAATAAGTTAATTTGTTTGTTCACTGCATTTATTATACTGAGATATTCCCATATTAACACAAGGCTAGAAGTATATGGTATTACCCTGTAAACAAAAAAAAATGATTCAGGACCTGTAGAACCCGAATATTAAGCGAAAACTACACGAAAAATATATTTTGCTTTATTTTCATAACGCCAAAATTCAAACACTTTTGAGACTCTTATATCTGTAAAAAACGGAATCTTAATTCTTGACTTCGTATATCAATTCAGTAGCTCATAATACGTCGGATAATATAGTCTGGTTAGTCGCACAACAATTTTTTTTTTGGGCCTGTGTTATTATTAAGTAAGCCTTAAACGCTCAATAGTCTTATTTACAGTACCACCTATTTTTAATGATAAAGAATTTAAAATAGAGTGCAGCAAAGGGGCCTGCTTTAGCACCGACAAATAAGGGTTGTTAGACTCGGGTGCCTTTGACAACTTGGTGCAGACTACTGGTGAGCGCTGAGGGCTCTCAACCCGCTGAAAATAAGCTAAGCGACATAAATGTGTCGTGTCGAAATTGTTTATTCCGTCAGTGTAAAACCCTACTAATCTAAGGTCAATGCGACTATGCGTCTAGGTTTATCGGTTAACCTAGTAAACTTTATAATAAATCGGGGTTCCCCTATCCTGACATTGACGAAATGTTGTTCTTAGAGGGATGGAGTGAGATCGTAGATTAACACTTACCACTAACATCAGAAATTTGAATTTCTTGACTCAAACAACGCTCTGTTAAAACATTCAACTAAAATCGTTTAGTGGGTTCAGTATTCCCCAGGCATAACATTTATTCATCCATTAGCCCACCTCAACGTCGTTAGACATAGTCCTCCATACCATAGACAGATAATGCTATACCGCCATGCTTAGTTATTGCAATTTCCAAGAAAACCGCTTCTACCTACTCCTGATGCTCCCTTAACCGGTTTTTCCGACTTACGTCAAAGTAAGAGGTGGCAAAAATCGTATTCTTAAGCCGTTACCACATGTAGAAGCATTGATGGCACTATTCATCCTCTATACTTGGAGAGCATCTACAAGACGTGTAATGGGATATATTTCTATGATAAAAAAAAGTTTCAGTATAACACAACTCAATTATTCAGCTCATCACAGTTCACACACGTCCTACTATTCCTAGGAAATAGGAGAGTAATAGACCTCACTTTACTGTGCTGTGTGTGTGTGGTCAATATAGGCTTTTATTTCGAGTTTCCCTTCTCATACATAGAAGTGAATGAAGTGTGAGTACGGGCAAAATGGAGTGGTGAATGTATGTTTTCTTACTCCGTCACCACGCAGATGATACGTATAACATGCAGAGACTGGGTATTCAAACATATATTCTCAATACAACAAACACAATATTAATAAATTACACCAAATAAAGCCGCCAAATTTGGCTCATTTTATCATTATGGAGCGTATACAGAATTCTTAATTTACCATAAAGTTACGTAAACACATTGATTACGCTACTTGTTCTGATAACTTGGCCTTCGTTCTTTGAAGAATATGCTGTAGGTAAGAACATTACATAACAAGCGATAAAATTAATATCAACCATAAGTACAATCCCCATAGCATTGGAATAGCTATTCATTATTTACACGAGCAGAAATGAGGATAAGGATAAGAAGATAAGGAGAAAATGGAGGACTTTTTTCAATGCAGGCAGATTCAAATATTTGGATATCTACTTGTGAGAATAGTGGGTACTTAGGCATATATATTCTTAGTTATCATTTGCTTGAAATGGTATTTAATGTAATTTTTTGGGCGTGCCCTCTACCTGTAATGCCGCAATTGCAGAATTTTTACTACAAAAATTGTTCTAAACAAGAATCTTGTCGTTAACTTAGGACTTTATTTTTTAATAAAATATGTTAAAATAAATGTTTTAAATAGTGGATATAGTAGAATGAAGGTATTTGTAGTTTAAAAATTGCATTTCGTCAGCGATTACTGAACGTAATTTTTTTAAGACAGCATCCAGTAATTTACGGCTGGTGACATCCAGCTCACGGCAGACCATTTTACATTGAGTCGTCAGACGTGATGCCATTTGGAATTATTTCTTATTCACTTATTTTCTCCAAAAGAAAAATAAAACATGAATTAGTGAATTGCCAAAATATTTTTGGTTTTCGATATTTGTTATTGTTCAAATTTTATCAGATATTTTAATGTAGAATGGAATTATCAAATGTATAACTAAAGTTATTATAAGTCGAATTTATATAAAACACGTCTCTATCATGTAAATACTACATGAGAAGCACTCATTGTATGCATGATACAATAACATTCTACGTTTGTGCTTTTACCTAATATAAGGAGATCAATAAGATCTTATCTACGCAATAATATAGATTGAAAAAATATTATCAAAGCATAGTACTGCCTCAACAACTAACACGTATCAATAAATATATAATAAATATTATATTATCAAGTCATTATTCTCTTACTCTTATCCCAATTACTTAGGGTCGATAAAATATGTACTCTTCTTTCATATTACATATTGTAGAAGTTATTGGCAATAGTTTTATGACCGGCCGCTTGCCAGACGTCTACACTCCTTGGGAATGTAATTGTTGACCAAACGGCATCAGATGGAGTTGACCTAGGTCGTTATAAGGCTCTTAGTCGTCTTTTACGACACCCACGAGCAATTCAAGGATTGGTAGTATTCGCAGCCACCACACAGCTCAATAAATATTATCATGTATTTATTGCAATTAATTACGGTCATATTTTAAAATGAATATTGGCTGTGAAAAGATTTTGCGATTATATAAAGTATTTGGGGTTAACGCCGTTTTTTTTCAACTTGGCTTTTTACTCCCAAATCTTACTTGCCAAGAATAAAAATATTTAAAATCAATTATTGTGCATAAGCCCTATATAAGATTTTTTTTTCCGATACCTCGGTTCTCTTGTCCAAAGCGATGGCGACCTGGGTCGTGCGGTGAAACACAGAATAGATGTGGGATGGATGAAATGGCGGCAGGTCACGGGTACAACATGCGACCCCAAAGTACCTCCTAAATTAAAGGGTAAAATATATAAAACCCTAATAAGACCTGCTGTACTGTATGGATCAGCATGTTGGGCGACAAAAGCGACGGATGAGAGACGACTGCATGTAGCAGAGATGCGAATGTTGAGATGGATGTGTGGTGTGACGAGATTGGATAAAATAAGAAATGAGCATATAAGAGGAAGTTTGAAAGTAGCGTCAGTGACGGAAAAGTTAAGGAGTGAAAGGTTAACATGGTATGGACATGTGATGAGACGGGATGAAAGTAATGTTGTGAGGAAAGTTTTAAATATGAATGTTGAAGGCTTTAGGGGTAAAGGAAGACCAAAGAAAAGATGGATGGACGGCGTGAGGTATGACATGGATAGACAGGGAGTGACTACAGAGATGACGTCTGATTCCTATCAGACGTCATCTCTGCAGTCACTCCCTGCAGGACTGTATGGAGGAAGATGACATATTGCGTCGACCTCAAATAATTGGGATAAGAGCAAGATGATGATGAAGCCCTATATAAGATCACTTCACTTTTAATAGTGGTAGGACCACGCTGTGGACAGTTCTTTGTCTACAGCTGCGGGTCGGTCCATCCGGGGTAGTACCATACTCTTGCAGAAGATCGACGTCTGAGTAATGGCAATGTGCTATTGCGCTTCATTCGGTGAGCGAGAGAGCCGGAAGCCCAATTGGGGTGGGTTTGGGGTTTGTATTGGTAAGCAGTGGTCTGGCTATTATACCCTTAGTATTGCAAAGGTCCATGGGCGGCAGTGACACTTACCATCAGGTGTGCTGTATGCTCGTTTGCCACCACAAGCAATAATAAAAACTTCAATATTGTAAATTTTAAATTTGCTTTCAAACGGATCGGAACGCGGCTTCAAAAGGATCTCTCGGCTGAGAAATTCCGTCAAGAAACCCGGCATTTCCTTCTTTTATAAGTATTTTATTTTAAATGAAAATGTAAACATATTTAGTATTAGCTAAAACATGACTGGATCAGATGCCCTAAGCTGCACCCGATCACTAGTTTACTACTAAAGTAGCTATTGTAACGCAACGCAACAAAGTATTATGTTAATTTGGAACCGATCCTACGATTTTATGCTGATGCGATGTGTACATTTGATATTTAAATTAAATGGCTCCTGTTCTCTGTTGTCCCAATGTTCTACAATTCAATAGATGAATTCAATACAGTTTCCACACCAAAAAAATATCTAAATAACATGATTGAATATCTCGAAGTCATTTAAATATGAATATTTTTGATTATAGACACATTGAATAGGTAGTGTAAACGCATACTTAATCTTATAAATTTACACCGGTAAGTGGCTAGTTATAACATAGTTAAGCTGGCTGTTAGGTCTCTATGATCATTCATATAATGAATATATGTATGGACTATTGCTAAGTTTAGTAAAAATTGTCTCTTTATTTAACAAAACTTTAGTTATGTCATCATCATCTTTCAGCCTTTAGTCCATTGTTGGTGGTAGGCCTCCTCTATAATCGCTACGCTTCGCAAACGGCTTAATGATAGCAGTGAGGTATTATACGTTTTCAAAAAGAGAGTTGCTGCCCATTATCCTAGTGAGAGTACCCTTAATATTTTTTTTACGACTTTCACAGACAAATAAGAAATGGCTATAATTATATTCTTATCAAGTCGCCCCACGCGTATAGAGTTCAGTAATGTGATGGATTTGAAATAAAGGAGTATTATATTTTATTCTAGTAAAAATTCTTGCTTATTTTATGCTTATCACAATTGCCCCAATGCCCTACTATAAATACAGCAGCTCTTTTACATAGTTTAACTATTTAAACGTGATTATTAGCTAATAAATTTTCGATGTACGTTAGGATAACAGAAGTACAATCCGCAAGGCTAGTTAGTTATCGATAGTTTATACAAATACAAACTGGTAATAACATTATTATAATCTTAGACCCTAATATTTACTTTGCTAAATCACAATCTGCTTTCCTTGTAATAAGATATGTGGATTAGTAGTTATCACATTTGAAGGTCGTACTATATTAGTAACGTTCTTTAGGCAAACTACGAATCAGATAATTCATCATTAAATATTTGATCACAAGATTTGTCGTGTTTATGTAGGCGTATTGCTAAAATTTAAGTTACTGTTTATTTTTTTTATGTACACAGGTACTACATATTATCATATATATTAGGCTGTGTGGTAGCGGCTATTAATAGTACGTCGTACATTGATCATTGTTGTCATAAAGTACGACTAAGAGCTTTACATATACCTGGGTCAACTCTATCTGATAGCGTCAAGTCAACAATTAATTCTCAAGGAAGGTTGACCTCTGACAGGCGGTCGGTCGTAAAACTATTGCCAAATCTATTGCCTTTATTATTATTATTTTGCAATATGGATTGGGGAATTGGGAAAAAGAACAGGATAATGAAGATGAATTACATAGTAATATATAATTTGTACGTTTAACTTTGCAATTGATGATGTCTTCACATGTAATTGATGCTTCTTTGATGACGAGCTTACCAAATAAATATTAGTTCATTTTGGTATGGACCTAGCTACCAATATATATTCTGCCGCCCATGGACTTTTGCAATACCGATGGTTCAGCTAGGCTGCCTATCAATGAAAACCCCAAACCCACCCAGAAAGTTGAGTTGTCGATTCTCTCGCTCATCGAACGAAGCACAACAGCATATTGTCGTTGTTCGGATGTCGATTTTCTACAAGAGTGTGGTACTACCCCAGGCGGACCGGTCCAAGGCTGTAGACATAAAGCTGTCAACAGTGCGGTCCTACTACAAAAACAAATATAAATAATAGATTTTTAATAAACGCTCCATACCTTTTGTATCAGATACATTGGGTATAAAATCTCTCAAATGTCGGCCTCGTAAAAAAGCTCCAAGTAGCTCAGCGTGCTATACAGAGGGCCATGTTCGGTATTTCTGTACGTGATAAAATCCGCAATACCGAAATCCGTAGAAGAATGGGTGTAACCGACATAGCCCGAAGAATTGGTACGTTGAAGTGGCAATGGGCACGCCACAACGCTCGACGAACCGACAACTGTTGGGGGAGAAAGGTTCTCAAGTGGCGACCACGAATCGGACGACGCAGCGTAGGAAGACCCACTAGGTGGACTGACGACATCATCAAGGTTGCAGGAAACCGCTGGATGCAGGTGGCATAGGACTGTTTTAAATGGAATTCTCGTGGGGAAGCCTATGTCCAACAGTGGATGTTTACGGGCTGATTGACGGATGGGTATAAAATGTCTTTTAATATCTATCTAGGATGTGTAGCTATCACTGTGGTGGATACCCTTGCCAATATGATGCCTGATCACAATGTTGATAAGGATCAAATCAATTTATTTTATTTATTAATTTTTAAAACTACACATTTTATTGAGATGACTATGTGAATATTGTGACTTTCCCCTGACATTGAAGGTTTTTTAATGTACAACATAATCTGTTGATTGCGTGCATAATAACTTGTGATTTCAACGTATCATCATAATTATTTTGTTGTTTATAGCACACCTGGTCATATTCAACGACCTTAAAATGGATAATACGCCGGTAATAAATCTCTTTAAGAAAAAATCAATGATGTTGAAATGAGTAAAAAGTCTGTAAGAAATCTCCATCTATTTAAGAAAAAAGAACTACTAATGAATAATACCAAATTTCATACTAGATTAGGGTAACTATGCTAGTATGAAAATGGGAAATCGGGGTAGCTTTGTCGTGGCTACATTGCAACAATTTGGTCCTTGACTATGAGCAAATCACACCTCAGGCGATTATACAATGCTTGTCTTGCACCTGGATACCCTGAGCGCTGGGAAAAGGAAATGTTTTCGTTTCTGCCGAAGCCTAAACGATCATCAAATTCGGTCGCGGCTTACAGGTCCATACTGTTGTTGTGTGGTGTTTATAACCCGTTGAAAAAGATCTGTCGTTATAGTCAGGCATTTAGCAAAATGAGTTGGGAATTACTAATTATCTATCTTTTTATTTCATATAGTTTATCATTGCCTTCATTATTACCGCTGTGTGGTAGCGGCTACGAACACTACTAACCCTTACTTTGCTCGTGGATGTCGTAAAAGACGACTAAGAGCCTTACAACGACCTGGGCCAACTCCATCTGATGCCGTTTGGTCAACAATTACATTCCCAAGGAGGGTTGACGTCTGGTAGGCGGCTGGTCATAAAACTATTGCAAATAACGTTTACAATATGTACTATGAAAGAAGAGTACATATTGTATCGACCCCAAATGGTTGGAATAAGAGTAGGAGAATGAATGATGACGGCCGGTTGTAAATGTATTAACACTTTTGCAATATAAGTTTTTTTTGGGTGTCTTAGTTGTTAGCCTCAGATGGCTATGACAACTTTACCCGGATTGTGGGTGAGTGCTGAGGGCTCTCAACCCGAAATGCAATATATTTTTCTTTTTTTTTTGTTCACGCAACGGTCAACGTTTTCCGTGTGGTGACGGAGTAAGAATACAATTCACCACCCCATATCTTACCCGTGGGTAATCGTACGAGACGACTAGGGGATATAAAACGCATATAACATCTATGCGAGAGAAGGAAAACTCGAAACAAAACCCTATACCAACACGTCTGACCAGCGCGGTATAGTAGGTTAATTTCCCTCCTATTACGGAGGAGACCCGAGCCCAACAGTGGGACATTTATGGGCTATGATGATGATGATGGATGAATGAATGATGCTTTTATTATTAACTTTTGCGATCTAGCTATTTCAAATCACAGGCATTATTGGACGATACGTTTGCCCATCAGTCATTACGTGACAATACCAAAACCTACGTAATTTTTTTTCAATATATTGACAAGAAATGAGTGATGGGCGAAACGTATCATTTGAAAGTGTTCGTGAATGGCATGTTACAATATAGCCACTAACAGAATTAGAGTCTATTAGTACGAGCCCATGTCTATTGGCTCTATTGCAAGTAATGTCTTGCTGCGTAGTTATTGCAAGGTCGTTAGATATTTGTGTTAGTTTCTTTGATGAATAAAATCACATTATTATTGTATTTATACTTTAAGTTATATTCATAATCATCACCATCGTTATTCTTAAATATGTCTCTCTGCTGGACTCTCTCCCCAATAGGTGAGAAATTGAGCACGCTGGTCAGAGTTGTTATAAAATTTATTTTTAGCTCTCGTTCTTTTTTTTTGATATTATATTCCTTAATCGTTTTTTATGATAACCACTGGCGAGATAGGGGATTGAATTGTATTCTTACTTTGTCAGCACGTGGAGTTTTATTGGAAATTTTATTATCGTAATTTTTTCCTTATCCGTGTGGTGACGGAGTAAGAATACAATTCACCACACCTTATCTTACCCGTGGGTGGTCGTAAGAGACGACTAAGGGATATAAGAAGCATATAACTTCTATGTTAGAGAAGGAAAACTCAAAACAAAACCCTATACCAACACGTCTGACCAGCGTGGTATAGTAAGTTAATTTCCCTCCCGTTACGGAGAAGGCCCGAGTCCACCAGTGGAACATATATGGGCTGTGATGATGATGATGATGAAGAATTAACAAAACTTCAAAGAAATATCACTACTAAGCACATAACTAAATATGTTTAATTATTATATCTATATTTATCATTATAAGTTACAGCGATACAAATATTTACCTATCCCACTAGGGGATTCAAGCATATTTAACGGCGACCCTTTTAAATGTAGCCGTATACCAGTAGGATGGTATTGTAATTTATAATCTTTGGTATAACAACAATGTAGACTGCACAGATGGCGTAGTGGTTAAGATACCGACCTTCCGTGCCAGTGCTATGGGTTCGTTTCCTATACAGGACAATATTTTGTGCGATCCACAGTGTTGTTCTGTCTATGTGTAATTTATCTGCGTTAATTATGTTTGTAAAGAAGATCTTGCACTTTTGCAAATTTTAATTTCGTTCCAGGTACATCATCTTCCGTTAATTCCATTATAATTCTATATCTACGTTTGACGTTTTTGTCAATAGAGAATTCAAAACATATGTAACCCCACTGGTGCTGCCCCTAGCTCTTTTTTAAATCTTCCCAGGAAAAAGGCTAATACAAGAATTTCTTTAGCGTAAGGTGTCGTTTTTTTTTTTTTAAATAAAAATCAAATGTAAGTTATCGTAAAAAAAACATATTTCTCAGCGCACGATCGTCCCATTGTTGGGCAAGAAATGGTGCTCGCTTACTTTTTCCTTATACACACGTTTATCATGTGATTATATCGTGTCATTTTGCAATTGATAATCGTTTATCTATATTGCTATATTACGTTAGTGCAACCGTAAACGGTTACAACTATGCAGCTGTAATCTTATCGACCTTGGTGTTAAATTACTATGTGTATCTCGTGTACATATTGACACTATTATATAGTTATCGAATTACCTTTAATTATCCACTTAGGTATTTTTGTCGTTACACGAAGTCTAAACAGAACTAGGGATGTTGTGTAAATAAAGATTCAGATCTTGATACGGATATTAGAATGTCGTTGTCTTCTGTTTATTAGTGGTAGGACCATGCTGTGGATAGCTCTCTGTGTAGAGCCGTGGGCCGGTCCGTCCGGGGTAGTACCATACTCTCGCAGAAGATCGACATCTGAGTAATGGCAATGTGCTATTGCGCTTCGTTCTGTGAGCCGGCGAATCGAAAGCTCAACTGGGTGGGTTTGGGGATTGTAATGGTAGGCAACGGCCTAGCTATATATAGCCTTGGTTATTAGCAAAGGTCTAATCGGCAGTGACATTTACCATCAGGTGCACTGCTTGCTCGTTTGTCACTATAAGCAATAAAAAAAATACGGGTCTGTGATGAATGTGATGATTATAATATTATGCCCATTTGGAAAAGCTTACGTTTGACTGTCAGTTAGTTAAACTAGTTACAAATTTATGAGGCTATACCTATAAGTGGATGATTGATAAAATGACAGCAGAGTAATTCAACTTCTATGGAGTTTTATTAAAGATGAACTTTGACCACAATATGCACCAAGGAAATAATTCCTGTATTGCGGAGGAATTTACAAAATTTAACGGAGACAAAAAACAGTGGATCACTCAAAATATTTTATTACTTGAGAATCGAACCTGTGATACTTGGCACATTAGTTCGGTATCTTAACCGCTACACCATTTGTGCAGTCAAATTATATTCATAAAGACTTATTTTCAATGAAAACTCAGGTTAAGCTTTTTTTTTTAATTTAATAAATAATAATGTTTTTGGTTTTAAGCTTCATATAAGCTTTCGTTCCAATGACAATATCTAAAGAGCCTTGTGTCATTGTACTCGTATAATGCCGTTTAATAACGTATATTTTCTAATCACATTGTTTTCACATTTTCGTCAGTGTATTGTCAAACGTTTAAGTTAAAATCATATAACTAACTATGCTTACATAAAGCACAACGTTATAAGCGTGTTAATAACTAAGCCGTTTATCCCAATACTAATTCACGTATCGACATAAAAATGTCAATAATAATAAGCTACTGAACATAATATAATAACCATAAACGGCCAATATATTAGCCTCCTAGTCGGGCATACGACATGACTTTTAAAGATTAAATTACATTAAACCTTGATAATCGATAACCGTCGACCACGCTACATCGTGACACGCGCTGAACTCGTGCTTAGCTTTACTTGTTTATTGTTTATTTAGCTATCTTGATACGCAGTTCTAATGTCGCTGAACTCTATTTAGGGAGTTTTGTAACATGTAAGGCTGCCCGTCTGTTCACTAATAGACTTTTTAATACTTAGATGATATTGTACGTCTAGACTAGACGACTTTTGTCTTTATGTCCTGTTCTTGCTGTTAGCGTTATATATTTAAGGGGCCATCCATAAATTATGTAAGGCGTTTTACTGTTGACTGAATATTAAAACTTACTAAGAGGCAGGGAGGTGGTACCTGACATCACGTAAGATATTAAATTGAAAATTACTAATTTTGGTCAAAACTGAGATAGATTAATAAGAGTAATGTTATTGCAGTGACTTAATGATTTACCTACCTTGTAGTAAGAAGATTGTAATAAAAGATATTTTCAGAATAAACGGAGTTATATTTGATCAATAGAGCCTTTTACAGAAAATATTATTAAGGGGGAGTTGTTGCAATCTTATGGTGTCTTACGGTAGGCGGGGAGGGGCCAAATCATTCTTCAAAATCCCTTACGTAATTTATGACCGGCCTAAGTGAATATGAGGAGTAATTACCCTCAAATATATTAATTTATTATATACCAATGTTGTGTATTTCTTTGGGTGACGAAATTCAAAATGAAATTCATAATTTATCTGATTAGACTCGAAGTACGACCTCAATGCAATCCGGCGTAGTTAAAATCAATTTATGGCGTAAAATATTATTTTTCATGCACTTGATTTTGTGAATTATTTAAAAAAAAATTAACGTTAATACTTGTTAATTAGATTTTCGTTACTATTCGTGTGATGACGGAATAAGAATACAATACAACCACCCGCTTTCTTTCCTGTGGGAAATAAGACTTCACCACCACCCGCTTTCTTGACTTGAATTTCGTACAATACGACTAAAGGATTTAATATGAAGATAACATCTATGCAAGAGAAGGAAATCTCAAAATAAAACCCTACGGCAATACATTTAATCAATATGGCACGGTAGGTTAATTTGCCTGTCATTGTGGAGGAGATTCGAGCCCAGCTGTGGGACGTATATGAGCTGTAATGATGATGAGATTAATCAGACTTTAGTTATTTCACCTTATTGTTTTTATTATCTTTAAAGTATTCTAATTGTATATAGCAACCGTTTATTTAACAGTCCGTCAGCCATTACATAGATTCACAACATTTGTATGTAGGTATAAAGCTAGCAATTAGTTTTGTTAGTTTTCAGCCGTTTAAAAGTTAATTGTTTCTCCTCGTAATACTAACATGGGGTATTTGCCAATAACAACTTGAGTGTTAATGTTAATATTAAATAAATATATATGTTATAAATTTAAAGAATCTGTTTAATTGAAAATGTTAATTTCGGGTACCATCACAAGGATTAAAAAAAAAGTGTAACAAAACGCTGAAGTAAATAGGAGACGACATAATGTCTATTAATGTTAGCAAAATCAGGTAAAATTTGATGACAACATGATAAAGCGCATCAAAGGTTTGGCACAGTCATCGTTGCATGACGACTGTTGAGACAACAAAAATGGTGATTGATGTATCGTTGATGTTATTAATGTTACATACATACATATCATCACGCCATATCCCTTGTAGGGTAGGCAGAGAGAACAGAGTGCCAGAGAACTCTATCTCTGCATACTTCACTCGCTTCCTCAACATTCATAATTCTCTTCATACACGCTCGCCGGTTTCGGAGACTCTTGACTCCACCTTCCTTCAGTACATGACCGATCTGGTCTAGGTAGGTTAGTCTCGGTCTCCCTCAGTACCTACATCCTTCCACTTTCGCATTGTATATCTTCTTAACCAGACGTTCGTTCGGCATTCTTTCCGTTATTAATGTTGATATTATTATTTAATTCCACGCAAGCAAATCTGCTGACACAGATAGTAATAGACTCACTGTAATTTAAAAGTAATTTCTATAATAAAAAATGTCTATTTTATACATATTTTTGTAGCTATAAAATTTCTTCAGATACCCAATAAATAACACGTTTTACTTTAAGTAGGATGCCATGCCTAGATCCCGTGTCTGACAGTGGTATGCTATGCCCTTGTACATAAACATCATCATCATCTCAGCTCAACTATGTTCCACTGCCGGGCACGGGCTTCCTTCACAATAGGAGGATAAACGCTAGTCTGACAGATTGGTTATAGTATTTTATTTCGACTTTTGCTTCTCTTGCGTAAATGTTACGTGCATATTATACCCCTTAGTCTTTTCCTAGAGAAGGTCTCTTCTAGAGAAAGTAGTAATAAATTGTATTCTTACTCCGTCACCACACGGAAAGTAAGTTGTAAATAATATGGTTGTAAAAAAAATACAATAAAATGTCACAATAAAACGATTATTAAGTTAAATAAATAATGATAAGTCTCTCATACAGTTAGCACATGGTTCCCGCGTGGCTGTTCCACTATCTTTATTTGTTATTTTTATTGTATTACAGACGTATACATACAGATCAAAATGTCTCTATAGTTTATCTAATCTAAGAAGTGCATTTTGACGTTTCGCATTTTTTAATACACAATAACCTTGATCAAACGTATACATATGATTGCAAACAATAAATCCGAAATTTTAAAGAACTATTAAGTTATTTACATAATTAACGTTGTACAATAATCTAATGCTGAAACTCGTAAAACTAATTTAAAATAAAAATAACATAGTAAATAGTAATTATTATTGACTATCTTACAATGTTACGTCATCAGGTTCTACACAGTAGTGCTTGACCACTTCCAATTCACGAATATCCAAATAATCGGTAAAAATATTAGAATAATATAGTTAATCGAATAAAGATTTTGACAGAGATGTACATTTCGACAATTTTATTGATAAGGAAATAATTATTAATATTCGCGACGATGATAATTCAAGTAATAGTAGTGATTCTGAATAAATAGCTATTTCCAAATCCAGTTTTTGTTTTTACTTACCTAATCCTACTAAATATGATGAATAGATTTTATGCTGAAATAATTAAATTTGTTTAGTATTAATTTAGCACTTCATTTATTCATCGCTTTTTGAAAAAATAAAAATATACCAATTATTATTAATAAAAAAGAATCAATATCGATTTCTCATTAAAATCGGATATTTTTGATAGCGATTATTTGGCTCCATACCTAGACAACTTACTCCGACAGCTGTCAAAATGCACTTCTTAGATTAGATAGACTATAGTTCTTAAGCACTTACCTCGTTTGTCTTTGTGAATCATAACTAAAAACGATATTCTTATCATCGTAAATTGTGGACATCAATTATTGTAAAGTATCATGAGTTTTTTTGATGGTAGATTTATTCGCATTATGAATTTTATATAAACGAAAATGTCTGCGAAGTTGTTAGAATAGCTTGAACGAGATGTCGACCTGAGCCAAATTCATCTGAAGCAGAACATATCAACAATTGCATTCTAAAGGATGTTTGACGACAGACGGGCGCCCTGTTTGCAATATGTACAATGGAAGAGGAGTACATATTGCGTTATACTCAAGTAATTGGGATAAGAGCAGGAGAATGACGATGATGATGTTAAGGAATATATCTTATTCAATAGTGTGGGATATCTGGTTGGTACAATCAACTCGATATGCTGCACTATTGAATAAGTACTCGCAACTCCAAAAATGAAGACTACAGAATGAATCGATTGCTTTCAACGGTATCCAGCAAGACGTGCCAAATTTTCGCGTTTCTTATTATAATGTCTAAATTTGGAGCTAGAATTTAGTCGAACATGATAAAGCTAATGGACATATTTAAAGTTCCTCAGTATGCCGTTATGGTTCCATATTTTACGATATTTCTTTGTAAGCAAAACTTTGGAACATACAGATTAAATATTGAGTTGAACTCGCCAACACAGATGAGGAATTGAGACTCATTGACAATAATTGGGCGGTTTTAATGGACGTCGCAGCAGATAATTCTTAAATGTTCCGATGATTCTTAAGAACCCCCTAGCGTTATAGTTTGAGAAAAATATGTTGGACTGAGAATAGAAAAGAAGCAAGACTGGTCGGTCCCCTTACCGTACCGTAAGCTAATGGAATACCTTTATTTCCTAATTGTTTTAATCTGCCGAAAGGTACTAATTTAAATAAATATGTGAATATATACACAGTGTACATATACATCTTTATTATTTTTCACGCTTTCTATTCTTTCGTGGCTTGACAATTCGCTATGAAATTAATTACTTACACGGTAAGGCGGCGATGGTGCAAAAATTGGCAGTTCCAGTGCATTTTATCGCTCCTGAACGATACTGTTAGATCTTGATAATAGAGACACCAGACCTCACATGAAAGTTGACGTAGCCAATATAGATAGACTAATACGCGATTATAATTTTATCTGACTATGTAATACGATTGTTGTATAGGAAGTTTGTAAAATACTTGTGATAAGATAACTAACATGAGTATTACGACCGATTGCCACTCAAAATATTTATAAATAATATTTATGTATGTAACAAATGATAACATTACAATGTCGTTGACATAATTGGAAGATAAATATAGTGATATGCCTTTTTAGGAACGGAAAATTAATAATGTTTAAAAATACATCACATCTGTGTAGTTATAAGATTAAGTGCTGTGTGGTAAAATCTACGAATACTACCAACCCGTACATTATTTATGGGTGTTGTAAAAGTTGACTAAGAGCTTTATATCGATGGACTAACTCCATCTGATGCTGTCTGGTCAATAATTATATTTTCAAAGAGGGTTGACGTCGACCAGACGGCCGGTCATAAAACTATTGCCAATAACTTTTACAATATGTACGATGGAAGCTTTTGCAATATGTAAGAGCAAGATGATGGCGATGATATTAGATTAAGAATTATTCAACACTTTGTGTTTTAGTCAGTTTTACGTGTTGATCGTAAGATATGAATAAAAGACAGAGCTAGTAAGGGACGTTGTTCGATGAAATCAAATATATCTCAAAAAAGAAAAAAATAAATTTAATTGGCGGCAAGGTGTTGGTCCAATTTATAAGAAAGTCCATTATTAAGGAAAATAGGCTTATAAAAATGTTGACTTGAAATTATGCGTGTTTTCATGCGGGTTTTTTTACCTTTATCATAGACAACAGACTCGAACACTTATCAAATACAGATACCACGATAAAACTCAGACTAGGTAGGGTACGTAGTTGAACAGTGAACCAACCAGATACACTGAACCACCGCTATATTGAGAAAATTGAGAAGTTGGCGATTTGACCGACCATCTTAAAACATGCTTCGTAGGCACCTTTCCCCTCTCCCGTAGTGAACCGGCGGCCGCAGCTAGAGCGTAATGTACGCCAGCCGTTTGTTTGCTTTCCGCTCAAAATACATAGTATTTTCACGTAAGTGTCTCAATTTTTGTATATTTTGCTATTAATTATAAGACCAAAAGCCGTATTGTGTTAAATTTTTCGTGGGTTTTGTTATTTTATGAGCTTATTGCATCGTGCCAATTCGGTGTATAACCTATTTTTTTTTTATGTTATAAGTTGAATAGTATGTGTATTGAACAGTGAACCAGGTCCGCATAGTACACAGTGAACCGGTTCATTGTGTACCTTACGATATGGTTCTCTGTTCTTTGATGGTGTACTACTGCAAATCAATAATATATATGTTTTTTAAGGATGCCAAGTCCAAAAAAATAAGAAAGAAAAATAGTGTAACATAAAAAAGACGATATGGTTTAACTTTACAAATAACAGAAAATTGTGATTCTATTACGATGGCAGCAAGCCTACAAAATACCGTACCATACATTGCGCCGTTATGTTATATATAAACACGAACATGGTGATAATATATCGCTTGTACCTAGATATGACAAAGGGTAACCACCAGGCTAGCCACGGAGGTCAACTATCATAAGTCACATTTATCCATTAAAGTTCTAGCGAAAAAGTCTGGTGTTGTGGTTCTCATATTTCATCCTCACACTACGAACAAATTGCAACTTTTAGATGTGGGTCTTAATAGGCCCTTTAAAGACCTATTATTATTCTGCGCTTGAGTCATGGATGCTATAAAACTCAGGGAGACCAGTCACAATCTACGAGATAGCAAGATTTATTGACTATGCTCATCGCAGATCCATGGGTCCACTAAATATATCAACAGATTTTGCCAAATGTGGAATTTTCTTCTATAATAAGGATATATTCTCCGATGAAGACTTTATGTCAAGTAGCGTGGCAGACCGCTCGTGACAGACTGTATTCAAGCTATAATACCGTTGTTATTGCTGATCGAGAAAGTCCATCTATATTATCAGAAGAACATCATAGTTACTATCAAAACGTGACAACGTCAAAGAAACCAGATAAAGCATGTGATGAAAATTATAAATCATAAACCCAAGAAGTATATCATCACTCCACTAATGTTTCGGCCCCAACTTAAGGCTGGTCCTCGTTCCAACAAACGGACTAGGTAACAGCATCACAGCAACGGATACCCCAGAAAAAGCAAGAATACGGATACGCCAGAAAAAGAAAAGGTATAAGAGAAAAGTTCTACAGGATTGTGGAAATGGAATACTTTCATCAACAAGTAAGAATCGAAAAACGCAAAATATGAGGTAGAATAAAAAAAAGTTATACTAGACGGAGACAATGAAACGAGTGAAATAGAAAAATGTAATGAAAATAATAATAAACTAATAGTAAAATTATGGTTCACTGTTGAAATACGCGTGGTTCAGTGTAAACTACCCATAGTACACAGTGAGCCAAATTTCATTTTCTTTTTAAACTTTTTTTATGGCCTTATTTGTTTCTCTGACCTTCTAAAAACCTAATTTTAATAAACCATATGAAATTATCTAAGAGATGGTACATAAATGAGATTGTTAGCTTTGTTTTCTAGCAAGTTATAAGACTTAGAAAAAAGCTTGGTTCACTGTTCAACAACGTACCCTATATAATTATTGCACAAAGATAAAGACTATTCATTATTTAATCGTAGGCGATTAATTAAATTTATCATTTTACTAATCACGCCGATTTATTGTTTGTTTACAAAATTGTGACGTTAATACGCAATGTGACGCTTATAAATTATTGTTTTCGAAACGAACTTAATGGAAAAATATATTTAGGCTTCTGCTCTAACCCGTACACTCTGTTAGACAATGAGGCTCTTCTAAAATGGGAAGCAAAGTACTACTCCAACAAGCTTCGAATTGACCACTCGAAGAAGGTTTTGTTATAAGCTCAGAAGTCGCCTACGTCTCCTACGGGATAAATAGTTTTTTTTTTCAATTCATTATCACACGAAAAATCTGTATACACAATTAGAAGAGTATGTGCCATTATAAGCATCATTTTGCTCTTGCCTTATTATTTGGGGTTGATGCAATATCTAGCTACTATACCTCCATCGTATAATTATATTGCAAAAGTTTTGACAATAAACTAGGAAAATACCAATGAATTTACGTTTTCTCGATCGTTTTGAACAATGAGGTCCAACTTGCTGTTGCTAACCCTTAAGTTCGTAGGAGTCGTAATAACTGTGGGATCACAAGGTGAATGGACAACATCCTCCTGGGAAACATGTAACTCCCCACGATACGATCGCCAACTCAACTGCCAAGCGTGGCGATTACGGCACCATCCATTACCCTTTTGTGAATAAGGCCCACGTCCAGTAGTGGACGGCGAAAGTTTGAATGATGACGATGAATTTCCTTCTCACCTTCCTTGATTTACTCATCCTCCTCTGATAATATAGTAGACTAGTTTGAACAAATAACCAAAGCTATAGAATAAAAAATATTAGCAGTGTACGCGTGATCTAATTTATTTGCTCACAGTTTAGAAAAGCAACACCCGCACAAATTGCGATTGCTGACGGTATATATATATTGTTTAGACTTTGACCTGTATTCAATTGAGAACATTAACGTATTGATGTTCAGCTAATACAGTCACTAGACCGTACAAACGTTTAACGATATCCTATTGTAAAACTTACATTAGAATATTTGATAATACGCATCCGACTCGGAAATTTTGCGTTATTTTTATTGTCATATATTGGCAATTTGTATCTTAAAAATATTTTTATGGCAACCAAAATTAACGGGAAAAAATTACACCTAGATTCAAAACAACAATTTGAGAATAGTTCAAAGTTATTATCCTGCGTGGGAATCGAACTCACGCTGATACGGTATCTTAACCACTACGCCATCTGTACAGTTGCCATCTGTATAATATATAAGTACATATTCATATAGTTTTAATTTATCTTTTATTGTGGCTTGAGCCCAGCAATGGGATAAATATGAACTTTATGAAGGATTAAGAATACGTCATACGTGTTACCAACTCACTAATTACATTGATTCAGTAGGAATCTTAACATGTTTGTCTTCTCTAGTAGATTTTTCATGCACCTTGTCTATACACACGCCATCCGTTTTGCACTCTGGAACTTTATCGTAAAAGCAAGACGTCTTATTTTATCTCTCGTAACTATTCATTTAATGGCTCTACGAAAGGCTTCACTAACCAACGTTGCGTTGGCTTGCCTATTTTATATTTGACTGATTTTAGTAGATGTTGTCGTTAATGAGTAGAGTTTTAAGATAAAAAATCAAGGAATTGGTTTCGGTGATTTTTACAATTAGCGGAGAGGTTTAAAACAGCAGAGAGGACAAACATATTTATTGGTTTTGCGTTATATCTATTTTTATTGCTTATTAACTTTAGGAATTACTGTCAAATTATTGAGAAATAAATATATTTTATTATTATAAACAATAGTCTATCAAAAAAGAAAGTTTGAAGCAGTTAATATAGATTTATTTTTTCATACATTAATCTAATGGATGTACACTGTTGAGTAAAAAGATCTACCCGAATAGCTGTATAATGACATACTTGCCACGTATCGCAATTGGTGTTATAAGTTGCCCTGAAGAGTGCTATTGCCTATTTTCTTGGTGATTCTTCAAAGCATTATGACTCCCAATTTTAACCTATCACGACACAGGGAACAATATAACATAATAATTTCGTATTTTTAAAAACAAGTTAACAAGATTGTATATCAAAGGGAACTTTTTAATTAAAGGTTTTTTTTTGCATGTAACTTACCCAATTTATTGCTACAATCGGTACCTTTTGTTTGTTTTGTCCTCCACGAATTTTTACAAACAAATTTTCAATGCTGTTTACTTTCCTATATTACGCAATTACGTGTTTTATACAATAATAATTCTGATATTGATTATGGAGCAGTTTATCTAGGTCAATAGTAGGTCGTTCAACGCTCACCGACGATAGCCTATAATCTTGTATTGAATATATTGACTCGCTTGAACTTCAAAACATTGTAAATACTTGATGACATCTGTTGTCGAGATGTTCTTGTAACATTATTTTTATAGTGTATCTACACATTAGAATTGGTACGAATTAGAAATTAAAGACGTAACTATGATGAATGAGAACGTTTGTTAGCGATTCTAACTATATTTTTTTCAAGTCTACAGCCGCGGGCCGGTCCACCCGGGGTATTACCACACTCTCGCAGAAGATCGACGTTTGAGTAATGGCAATGTGCTATTGCGCTTCGTTTGGTGAGCGAGAGAGCCGGAAGCCCGCCCAATTGGGTGGATTTGGGGATTTTATTGGTAGGCAGCGGCCTAACTGTACCCTTGGTATTACAAAGGTCCATGAGCGGCAGTGACACTTACCATCAGGTGTTTTGCTTGCTCGTTTGCCACCATAAGCAATAAAAAAAAATGAACTGCCTCACAAGTAAATAGAATTTTTATATAAAATTAGAATCTATTACTAATTGATCTTTTAAGATAATAGCTCTACATACTTTGTTTTTTATTTCTGTAGTTGTTATGACAACGGCGATTGCCTATTAACGCTTTAATAATATTTCCTAATTACATAATTGATCACTGCTCGGCTCCTATCGTTATGTTTTGTATCTTTCTCGATATATCATCTATCTAATACAACAATAAACTTTTTCAATATCTGACACCGAGTTCACAGATTTTTTTTCAACGCCAACTTTTACCTTATTGAAATTTAGTCATTTATTATCTTTTGATATATGGGAACCACGGAGCAAATACAAAGAGGAGCTGTTGTAATGAATATTTTCTATGAAACAATGCGTGTCATTTACAGGGGGTGAGGGAGGACGCTGCTAATGGAGAAAGTGAGACAAGTAATAGTACTTGTCTCACTCCCTCCTTTATGTCCATCTACCGGCTATTAGCACAACTACTAATTCCGTATATTGTATGCAGTTGAGCTATCTTGCATTAGATGTCAGTAAGTGTATGGTGTAACAGGGACGTACTCAGAATTTACCTATATCAAGGAGTGCTAATTTTTTTTATTTCAAAGATACAAACAAATCTTATTAGCTGTTTGCTCTATTCAAATACAAATGTTTATAATCAAATAATTTTGCATAGCGAATAGCTGTATGACTACTGTTTTTAACCGAAAATTTCTTTATAAGGCTTGTCAGCATTGTTCATAATGTTAATATTTTATGAAAAAGCCATCTTTTCTTTACTATCATTCTGATAAACTCAGAAGTTTAGAAACCTTTTTTTTTCTTCATATTTGTGTCCTTTCCATACGACCAAATAATACAATTATTTGTTTGGGTTTCTAACAAATTATCGAATGAAAGTAGTTGGACTTTTAGTAAATATGTTAGTTACACGGTATTATTTTTTTCCTTTTTGTCTTTTCCATATAAAAAAAGAATCAAACCACTCTATTAAAATAAGGCTTTATATAATTGATAATGCAACAATGGTGTCAATGACCAAGACATGTAAAAGAGTATTTCAAGCGAGCAGACCAGCCCCCCCTGGTAGCAACTGTTTGATTGACGCACGGGCCATCTAAAACTTAGCCATGCCAAAGGTAACTTGAAGACCCGGTCTTCGACGCCACCACCATTTTGAATATTTTTGTGACGTGCTCAACCTCGTTAATCTTATCAAGAAATTGCATCGAGTGCAATTACATTATTAATAAATAAAGGAGAAAGGGTGACATTGGTTCCAATAATAAAAATGAAATACTCTTTTGCATCATATATTTCTTGAGCTATACCTAGTCTTGCCCTAAATACTGTAACAAAGAAAAACCTTTTTCTATTGCAAAAAATATTTATGACTTTTACAGTGTTAGTTTAATACATAAATATAAAACAATTTAAAATATAAAAAGCTTGTTCGAAGTGGTTTCTATTGGCTGCAATACAGTCCTTTAAATCTTCATTGTTAAAATGAGAAGAACAAATCTTTGTATATTTCGTAGGAGTCCAGTTTTTCTATTAATTTTTGAAATCCATTGCTTCTAACATCGTCATTGGATGGTATTCTAAAACATATAAAATTTACAGTTTAATTATAATAGGTTCATTTAAAGTAGTGTAAAAAATATTTTTCTTTGATGAAAAATCCGAATGTTATAATTATATTCTAATTACGACCCTGGATTTTTGACACTTTTATAGTTCTTCATAGTTAACGACAGCTGGCGTATTGCTTACAAAATAATTATTAACTACATATAAAACTCATATTTTTGTTGAGGTAAAAGGCTTTGAGTATAAATTTTAATACTCATGGTTATTAGTTATTACAATAATCTTAAATGTTTGAACTGTATGTGCTTTTGTTGTTCTAGGTCCTATTACGCAAAGTGGTGCCATCTAACGTTGAGTAAAATTATTTCTGAACATGATACCGTCAAAAGAACTTTCTAGAAATTATTTTGATAAATTATGAATAAATATACTTACAAATGGAATGTGATTCTTTCCATAGCATCTGTACGTTTATTGGAGTAGTTTTTACATGATAAAATACAACACTTCATGGTTTTCTTCGTAATAACATAAAAATACACCAAAAATATAATTTTATGCACCGTACGAACACCGTCAGCGACGACAGAAGACTAATAGGCCACGCCTACTATTGATGTTAACGTGATGACGTCAGGGCCTACTTGAGAATCACAGTGCACAGTTACTTAGGCCGTCTCCTCTTTGTATTTGCTCCGTGATGGGAACTAACATAATGACTTCTAATGATTACGCGAGTATTACACATTTGAAATAAAACTACTTTTCGGATTCTATCGCGTTTGTATTTGATTTTTAATTTCCCGACGTTTCGAACACTTTACAGTGATCATGGACACGGTGTCCATCCACACTGTAAAGTGTTCGAAACGTCGGAAAATATAAAACCAAATACAAACGTGATAGAATCCGTAAAAGTAGTTTTATTTCAAACATGGGAACTAAATTAACTTTAATTTAATTTTAAATTGCCTAAATATCTCTAATTTATCTATTTATATTACATAACTTTTTAAATATCCTTTCTGTGATCATCTTTTTTATTAGCAAACAATCGTTCAAAACTCAGTAATGTGGGCCAAAGATTAGTTATATTTTTAATTAAAAGAACTTGTGATTTTTTGTCGAAGTTTCTAATATTTTATTGAATCTTTACAAAATAATAAATTAATATAAATACATTTAGATGTTGAAGTTTCAACTTTTTCATACATCACGGAAACATATTCTCTAGCCAAGCGTGTGCCGCAGTACAGCAGACTATTTAAATTGCCTTCCTCGTCTTAATAATTACTAGTAATCCTGCAATGATAAAATAATCCATTAATCACATAAGCATGCAGAATTTATAGCGTAGTAATGAGTCTGTAAAATTTATTCATTGCTTATACTACACACAATATACTTCATTATTTCCATTTCTTATTTTATTCAACATGGTATGAATCAGAACGCCGAAAACCAAGAAAATAAACAATATTTTTAAATTTGTACGGTTCAACATCATCATTTAGGTCATATATTGTATATCCCATTGTTGGCAAGGAACCTTTTCCACAATAGGAATGAAATTAACCTACAATGCCACGCTCATTAGACAAGTTGGCATGGTTTTATTTCGAATTTACCTTCTCTTGCATAGATGTTATCTGCATATTATATAACTTAGGATCGTAGCCGATTCATACAATACCGCTTCCACACGGCAAAATTCTGCTAATTGAAATGTGAACTTTCGTATCATCCGATAGTTGACACCTCGTTTACCGCACGCTTGCCACGGGTTGCAAGCAGGTGGTCCACGCGATGTACAAACAGAGACTGCTCGCTTGAAGCACGTTGCTATGTATTTTCTTTAGTTAAGTCATTTTAAATAAACGATGATATGTAGTGAAATCAGTGTTGAACCATATAAAAATATATGAACATTTTTCTTAAAAATACGCGTTATTTCAATGGGGACTGAACACAAATGTGTTTGTCGCTAAAAGCACTAAACGACTGATAGTTGTAAGCAACTGGACAGCCGATGGCCTGCTATCTGTCAGCGCGTGAATAGTGAGTAGTTATCTCCATTTAAGCCGGTGTTGTGCGGGAGTGGTATCGGAGCGGGCCCATATAAGTGAGCTACGACCCTAGTCATTCATTTGCGACACCCATCGGCAACAAAGAGGGCTGTGAAATTTATTCTCACTCCGTTAAGTTATTTAGCAGTCTTTGTAAAAAAAATTTACGGATCAAATAGTATAATGGTTAAAATAACGTTATCCTACGCTCTAGTTCGACTCCTGCGCACCACTATTCTCTGTGCGACTGATAATTAGATGTTCTGATTTTTGACTGTATAAATTGCGCTTAATACTTGTACGGCTTCGGAAGTCCTTCGCGGTACAAGTCTCTCGGTACAAAACTACAAGGTCTTTAAAAATGAGGTTATCTATCGTCTTACGTCGACTGTCTTCAAATATAATGGTAATGGTACCATTAACTAACATACCATATACAGGGTGTCCCAAAATTCAACGATAAGCCGGCACCAGCAGATGGACCTACATATGACTACTCGAGAACAAAAAAGAAAAAAATTCTACCTTGATTTTTTTTTTCATTACGACAAAAAAACCGATTTCTTTAAAAATCGTCGTCTTTTATTATATTATTAAGTGCCATTGCTACAATTTTACAAGTAATTCTGTGATTTTTTTTGTATTGGCAAGGTAAGTAGTACTACTATCGATCACAACCATTAAAAATTCCAGAATATCTATAGTTTTTACACAAAAATCAACCAAAACTATGTTTTTTTCATAAATTATGTAAGATTTTGACTTTCAGCTCACTTTCACTCATCACAGTGAAAAAAAAAAGTATGGACACTACTGTGGCAAATAGTATTAAAAATTGGCGCAACTAACTACAATTCTAAAATGGTATAACATTCTAGGCAAACTAGCCACAAAAATATACTTAGGTGTACTATTTCAAAATAACAACCATACTTCGAAAATTGTTAGTGTTGATAGTAATCACTTCTACTATGTAGCCAAAATGTTTTTGTTGCAAGTTCTCAGAATTTGAATGAGACATGTGCGTAGTCCATAAGATAACATAAGTTAGAAAGAGATAGATATAGAGAGATTAGAATTTACTATATTATTAAAATTACAATAAATGTTCGAATTGTTTGCCATTGGCAGTAATGCAGGCACGACATCGCCTTAAAAATGAACGTTTTATTTTTCTTGCATATCTGATTCTGTTCATGTGATCCACAGCCTGAATTATTTTTTGGCGAAGCTCGTCCAAGGTTGCAATGGGTTTTGAGTAGACTCTGTCCTTTAGACAACCCCAATAGAAAAAATCCAGGGGATTTAGATCGGGTGAACGGGGTGGCCATAAGATAGGACCAAGTCGCCCGATCCAACGCCCTGGGTACTCTTGGTCTAAGTACTCTCGCACAGGGCGGGCATAGTGAGCTGGGCAACCATCGTTTTGAAACCACATGTTTTGCAAATCACTTAAGGGCACGTCTTCTAATAATCCTGGTAACTCATTTTGTAAGAAGTTCAAATAGCTATTGCCATCTATGTTTCCTTGTAACTCAAAGGGCCCTATCACTTTTCCATTTATTATGCCCGTCCATAGGTTAACCTTAAATTGATATTGGGATTTGTCTTCTCTCACCAGGTGCGGATTTTCATTGTTCCAGCTATGAAGATTGTGAAGATTTAAATAGCCATCTTTCTTGCAGGTTGTTTCATCCGACCATAAAACTTTGTCTAAGAATTGGGGATCTTCCCTGTGTTTTTGCAGCATTACACGGCAAAATGCGACCCGCAGTGGATAGTCCCGCGGTAATAACGCCTGCACGCGCCTGTAATGATATGGATGAAACTGGTGACGTTTTAAAATTCTATGTGCAGTACTTTTTGGAATTCCCGTTGCTACTTGTATGCCACGTACAGAGGTAGTTGTATCGCTTTCTATTTCTTTGAGAACTTCTTCATCGTGTTCCGATCTAGGTCTTCCAGCGTTTCTCCTGTCAGATGGTATACGACCCTCCGAAAATGCTTGATGCACGTTAATAAATACGCGATAATCCGGATACCTTTGAAGAGTAGGGTACCTTGCTCGATATAATCTGCTAGCAGCGTTGGCATTGCATCGGCATTCTCCATAAATTAGGTGCATATTAGCGTATTCTAACGCTGTATATGGTAGCGGCATAATGAATGCTAAACACTTGAAAATAAGGCAAAACTTCTTTAAAAAAACACAAAATCACAGTCTAAAATAATGCCAAGTCAGGTCAATTTCCAGGTCACTTAATTCAATCCAAAGTCGTTAGTATCAGAGCCACTTTAATTAAAACAGAACGGTGTGCAGTAAACAAAGAAGTAGAGCGTACTGACTTGCTGTGCTGCTGAGGACATTAATTACTTCTCTACCTGCATTAATGTTACTAAACAATTAGCATCTATCTATCTCCCTCTAACGTATAATCTCTCTATCTCTGTCTAACTTATGTTATCTTATGGACTAAGCACATGTCTCATTCAAATTCTGAGAACTTGCAACAAAAACATTTGGGCTACATAGTAAAAGTGATTACTATCAACACTAACAATTTTCGAAGTATGGTTGTTATTTTGAAATAGTACACCTAAGTATATTTTTGTGGCTAGTTTGCCTAGAATGTTATACCATTTTAGAATTGTAGTTAGTTGCGCCAATTTTTAATACTATTTGCCACAGTAGTGTCCATACTTTTTTTTTTCACTGTGATGAGTGAAAGTGAGCTGAAAGTCAAAATCTTACATAATTTATGAAAAAAACATAGTTTTGGTTGATTTTTGTGTAAAAACTATAGATATTCTGGAATTTTTAATGGTTGTGATCGATAGTAGTGCTACTTACCTTACCAATACAAAAAAAAACACAGAATTACTTGTAAAATTGTAGCAATGGCACTTAATAATATAATAAAAGATGTCGATTTTTAAAGAAATCGGTTTTTTTGTCGTAATGAAAAAAAAAATCAAGGTAGAATTTTTTTCTTTTTTGTTCTCGAGTAGTCATATGTAGGTCCACCTGCTGGTGCCGGCTTATCGTTGAATTTTGGGACACCCTGTATATTTATAACTAGAAGGTCGTCGTATCTGAGACGTCACTTAACAGTTTATTTTTAAGTGGACATCATTGCCTATGTTTTGGTTTATGTTATTATTACACTAACCGAGAATTTTATACGTGACAATGTGAATTTATAATACGCAATGTCAATTATTCATGCCACTTGTCTAAATAAAATATCTGTATTGTATCCATTTGTTTTTCATCTTGTGACGTACATAGTTTCATAAACTAGAACTAAATGTAAACATTTGATGTGATTTTTAATAGTTTATTGACTCATCATCATGAGGTTATCCCAATTATTTGGTGTCGACGTAATATGTATGTATTATTGCGAAGATTTTGATAATAATAGTGGTAGGGCCACGCTGTGGACAGTTTTCTGTATACAGCCGCGGGCTGGTCCGTTCAGGGTAGTACCACACTCTCGCAGAAGATCGACGCCTGAGTACGCTTCGTTCGGTGAGTGAAAGAGCTGGAAGCGCAACTGGGGTGGGTTTGGGGTTTGTATTGGTAGGTAGCGGACTTGCTATACCCTTGGTATTGCAAAGGTCCATGGGCGTCAGTGACACTTACCATCAGGTGTGCTGTCTGCTCGTTTGCCACCATAAGCAATAAAAAAGAAATAAAAAAAATAGTTTTATGACCGGTCAGTCGAGCGTGGCGGGGTTGTAGCATTATCATTTATTGGGAAGGCTCTATGTCAAGCAATGGATGCCTTAATTTTATCATTGTATAAAAGTTCCATCTCATAGAAAACTAATATTTTAGCCATATCGATGACCGCATAGGTGCATTTGATTTTTCGTTTCGTTTTTTTTTTTCGTTTTCCATCATGGAATCAAAATCATGTCAAGTCAATATTTGACTTGCTATTTACATGTTTTATTTCGGCTTTTATATATCTCTCTACGTCTAGTAGTCTAGTTTTCTTACGACACCCACAAGCTAGAAAGCTGGTGGTGAATTGTATTCTTACTCCGTTATTGCACGGCAATTTTTTTTTTTTTTTTTTTTTTGGTAACGCAGTGGTCCAGGAATGCGTGAAGCACTAACTCCCCGGATGGGAAGTGTGGGATTCCTAGCCCAGGGCCAGGTTACCCACTAAACCGCATCCACTGCGATTGCTGTTAGCCTAGGGGCTGTTACAGCGTAACCGGGCTGTGGGTGAGCGCTGAGGGCTCTCAACCCGAAAAATTTTAAGTGACAACGCCCGAGGGCTCTCCCTGCGGAGACGGACCTCGGCTCGGGGCGTCACTGGTAGCAAAGTGGGCGTGCCCACGTTTGAGATATTGATTATTACGCGTTGCGTCTTTCTACATCGGCGGCGGTGTCGGAAGCGCAAATGTTTGTGTGTGTTACGGCTGCGCGGGCCGTGTATGCTTTATACTACGGATAATGTTAAAATTATATTATATTTGTGTTGAAAGCGCCCAGTCTTTCGATCGTGGGAGCGAATTTGGTGGCGATGTTGAGAAGGGCGAGGGCATTACCTTCGTTCCTTCTCAACTCCGCAGCTATTTCGCGAATTTCCGCGTAATTTATAAGCGCCGCGAAGTTCATCACAAGGGCTAGATCCGGGTCTAGCCCCTGCGAAGCCCTTGGAGTCGGGGGGTTTACCGCCTTTACCGGTGGCGGAAAGTGTTTGTTTGAATTGAGGCCCATTGGGGGCTTGAGTTGGCCTACAGTGGGCTTAGTGTGCCCTGCAATTGGCGGGAGTGATGACGTCACCTGCCTAGTTGTTGTAGGGGGTGACGGGAGGGGCTGCCTTTGCGGCAGAGCGGGGAAGGCCTCCTTAGCGAATGCTAGGGGGCGATGCCACGCATTTTGGGTGGGTAGTGGGGCAGGCACGAAGGCCTTGTTATAATATTTGGCCCGGCTATTGTGCGGGACCATTCTGCGGGGCGCCCTGGGGCAGCAGCGGTAGTTGGCCGGGTGGCCTATCTCACCGCACAGCACGCACGAAGGCGGCTCAGTGCAGAGCGATCGGTCTTTGGGCCTTGTACACTCTGTAGTGTGATGGTCGCCTAGGCATTTGACACACCTAGGGTGGGCGTAACCGGCTGGAGAGGCCTAGACACGGTATCGTGACCGTAGAGGCCTTTCGGCCCGTATTGATGAAATGGATGGAGCGGCGGCACGGGGTCCTCACCTTCCGACTGGTGCAGGTGTTGACGGGGCACGGGTGCTTCGGGAAATACCTGCACACGGTCGTGTACAGGGAGTGGACTCCAGGCTGCCATCATTGCAGTAGTGGCGAGGACACGGCGCAACATACGCTCGAGGAATGCTCGGGCTGGGACGGGCAGTGCCGTGACCTCGTCGCTATTATCGGTGCCGACCTGGCGCTGCCGGCTGTCGCGAGGGCGATGGTCGACAGCGTCAGGAATTGGGACGCGGTCGCCGCCTTCTGCGAGGCTGTCATCTCGCGGAAGGAGGCGGCGGAACGAGTCAGGGAGGACTCCCGCGACCCGGGCCGCCGCCAGCGGCCGGGGCGGCGCAGGCGCGAATACCTGCGCCTGATGCCGCCCTAACCCAGGCCTCGGGTGATCGGACCGGGGAATTGTCCGGTCACCCGACGCGAGGCCACCGCGTGAGGGCGACGCCCCGACGGCGAAATCTGTCGGGGCGCCGACGAGAAGAACCCGCGAGGGTAAACTGCCGAGCGGACCACCGAAGACAAAGATCGGGTACCGGTGGTCCGCTCGCACGGCGAAGAGAGAGGATTTTACGGTGGGTCTATGGGGTCACGCGCCGCCTTCTCCGTCACCCCGGACCGATTCGGCGGGGCGAGACGCACCCATAGCCTACCAATAAAAAAAATAAAAAAAAAAAAGGGTGGGCGTATCAATTATTTGATGTATGGCCATATAATTGGCACTTGTGGCATTGGGCGATATTGCCCGTTTTGTATGGGGGTTCCACGGATATACCGGATAACCCGCATATTTTCGTGACTTTGTAAATGCCTTTACCCTCTTTCGAGTTGGTAAGGCAAACCAAGACCATGTTCATGGGTAGTCTACCCCTACCGCGTATCATGCGGTGGACTTCCTGCACGGGGAGGTCTAGACCTCTGAGGGATGTACGAATCTCCTCAGTGCCTATCTCCACTGGTATGTTGCGCACTACGGCGCGGATAAGTTTTGCCTCAGGCATGGTGTATGTATGATAAGGGATGTTTTGATCCCTTAACATATTGGAGAGGGCGCGGTGATCGTCCGTGGTGCGGACGTCTACTCTAATACCTTGTGTGGTAGATTTGGCTGATTTGTACAGCACCCTATTGGTGTTGCACCAAGCCGAGATGGCTAGCCACTTTCCCTTGTCCCTTATGTAAAGGGGTGGGGGGGTCGGTGACTTAGGTCCGGCGGGGGCCGTGGCTGTGGTAGCCTCGACTGGGCCTTGTTGGGAGTGTGCTGTATCGGGTAAAGGCGATACTACATCGGGTGGGGACGGCACACCATATTCCTCGAAATAAGTAGCGAGGAGAGGTGGTATGGTCGGGAGGGCTTTTTCAGCGTCGGGGTTGGTTTTAAGGGCCTTAGCAGCCTTGTTTTTGCGCGCCTTTTTGCGCTTGCGGGTGGAAGCCTTTTGGAATTCACCCTCGTTGGGCGAACCCTCGGTTCCAGAAGAGGTGGTGGTGGATGAGTGTACGGGGGAGGAGTCCTTTTCGGTCTCCATGTCGGAAATTGTCTCCTCCCAATCATTGGGGGTGATAGTCGTGGCTGGGGAGGCCGGACGTGATAGAAGATCGTCCGGTATAATGTCGCTGTACCTTTCGATGACGATCGCCCTAATGGCGGGGTCCGCAAGAAGGAGTTGGAGGGTGATTTCGTCCATTTTTACAAAAATAGATAAGTAATAGCGGGTCTCTGCCTATGAAAAACGCTGTTAAAAGCGTCTCCTATCTTTGCCTACAACCCCGGGGGTGTGTAATGTATTCCCTCCCAACCAGGAAGGTCGGAAGGATGTGTTTAGAATGACTGAGTCCTAAGCTTGTATCCGTTCGCCCTGGAGTGCGAAACGGTACCTAACTGCCCAAGTGTAGGGGTGGTATGTACCCTTTCGGGCAGGCACACCCAAACTCACCACTCGGGAATGGAAAATAAGGATCGGAAAGGTTTGGAAGGAGATACCTAGGGCCGACTAGGGTACACCCCAAGGCCGGCTGATCTAGGCCCGTCCGTTTGTGTTGTCAATCCCTGAGGGGGACCGACAGACGAGTCGGGGCCTCGCCCACTCGGTTTCGTTAGCACCGTAAGGTTTCCACCGAGGACCAATGTAAAAATTGGATTTACCCTTATGGGGTCACTTGACTTTTATCTCTAGATAATAGAAAAGAATTTCCCTTCCTGTGTCAGCTTTCGCCGAGCAGTAAGGAAAACTCGTGAGTAGAATAAGTGTCTTGACACAGACGGTTATTCCACCACTCCGGTGTCCGTATTGACGGTTGAGAAACGCGCGCGAAAAAACACACTCGTGAACGGAAAAACGCTATACAGCGGCACGTACGCACGCCAACACGGACCAACGCAAACTGTGTTGCACGGCAAACGATATTGACACTTAGCTAAATTTGACTAAGAACTAACTACCTGAATACCTTTTTTAGAATATATAATACTAGTAAACCCAGCCGGTTGGCCGGTTGTTGTTTGTAGAAATCGATATATCGCAGCGCCACCTGGTGTTCAGTTGCATCAATTTTGATAGCATATACACATTCTCCGTAAAAAATACATATACAAACTAATTTTCATAATGATCGGCTAAATAGTTTCTTGAGTTTAGCGATGCCATATAGACAAACATCCTCTTTTATAGATACAGATTTTATGTATTTTAGTACACAATTAATCATATTGATCTAGGAACGGGACTAAGTTCAGCGTCCGATGCGACTCTAAGCACTATTGTAAATATCCCGATTTGGCCGGCACGCTGGCCCAGTGCCAATACATTCCATGGTCTGCCTCACAGACCGTAGTAGATCACGCCATGTGACAACGCACATGGCGTTACAGACATGATATGGGATTGATGTTGACGTATTGTTTTTTATTTTTACGGGATTTGAGCGTTTCTTCGCCAGTTTTTTAAGGTACGATATCCACTAAGCGATATATTTGACACAAGATTTTTATTGTAGACAAAGACCTTGTACAGAGGAGGTAACAACTAAATTTTGGCATGTATTTCGTTTCATGTGGGCTTGTGTAAGTAATGAATTGTCAAGTTAACCGTGAAATCTGCTCTAATTAGTTAAACTATACTATTCTATGTGAAAAATATAAATACAGCCGTAATATTGTAGAAATATATTTGTTTAAATAATGGTACATATGATGAATTATAGATATAGGTATGTATAGATATTTAATTTTGATAGGGGCATACTGTTGACAGATCAGAGTCGCGCGTGTGCGGCGGGCCGATCCATCCAGGGTAGTACTGGACCACAGAAAATCATAGAATGTCTGAGCAGTGGCAATGTGCTGTTGTACTTCCGGGGTAGATCTGGGTAGCGCTCTGGGCGACGCAGGCGCGAACACCTGCGCCTGATGCCGCCCTAGCCAAGGCATCGGGTGATCGGAGCGGGGACTAGTCCGGTCACCCGAAGTGAGGCCACCGCGTGAGGACGATGCACCGCCGGTCAAAGCTGTCGGGGCATCGACTCGAGAGGAACCCGCGAGGGTAAACCACCGGGCGGACCACCGAAGACAAAGATCGGGTACCGGTAGCCCGCTCGCACAGCGAAGAGAGGCGCTTTGCAGAGTGGGTCTATGGGGTCGCGCGCCGTCTCTTCTGTCGCCCCGGACCGTTTTGGCGGGGCGCGACCACATTTATTGTCTACCGCAAAAAAAAGGGGTTGATCTGGGTTGGTAGACAGTGACCTAGCTATAGTATTGCAAAGATCCATGTGCGTCAGTATCACTTACCATCAGGTGTACTGCTTGCTCTTTTGCCACTTATAAGTAATAAAAAACATTAAATAATGATACCATATAAAAAACTAAGCAATTTCATAGATGATTTGACATCGTTACGAAAACCATTACACGGTAAGGGACTATACGCAATTCTTACGCCAAATTGAGACATAATATTAGATGCTATTTTCTAGTTATTCTATAAATTACAGCCGTATGTGTGGGTGTGTGTGATCGCTTAGAAACTAATGTATTTTGAGATTAGCTAGATTAGTAAGTTAGTCTTACAATTTTAGACAGAAACTGGGTTGGTTAAGTAAGTTTAGTACTTTATCTTTTTTATGTAAACATAAGCTTTACAGATTTCGCCAGCTTGAAATAATAGATCAACTTCTCTCTCACTGTGAAGAAGGCCCGATTCCAACTATGTCCAACATTGGCTAAGATGATAACGATGATGAATATAAAAATGCACACAGCCTGCACAGGTGGCGTGGTAGTCTTAGAAGGGACGTGCAACGTCTCAGATGCGTTCGATCAAATAGGACAATTTTTCATACGATCAGCGAATTCTTTATTAATTGTGTGTTTGTTAAGTATCCCGCGACACAATAATCTATTTCTTAATGCCTATAATTAAAAGATATACAAAAAAAAATATTGTTAGAAAGTCAGTGATTTTCTTTTTATGAATAGTTTAATGTTCTATATTAACGTAATCACATAAATCTTTATTTAGTCAGCATTGAAATTTTATTTGGAAAATGTTGAAAACTATTCTAACAGAATTGCTAAAATGCTTTGTCGCTTAGTTATTCTAATTTACATGACATTGAAACCATTGCATGTTGCAATACATTACGTAACAATATTGTTGAAAAGAAAGGAGCTGCCCAACATTGTATGGACGTTTGCCCCACTTGTTAATATTAACGTACAGACATAAGATTGGTATTATTACATAGTACTTGGTCTCTAGATTACAAATCGAAAAGAAAAATGTCTCTAAATGTTGCAGTTATTTTTTTAAATAAGTTTTTACTTTGTTGTTATGACACAAATATCAGGCACTTTCAATAATAATATTATTAGAAATAGGTATAGCCAGAACGTGTTTCTTAGTGCATTCCTAGTTATTTTCGAGTTATACCTTACTCAATATGTCTAACTCATGCAAAGCAGTCAATTTGCAATCTCTATTAAACTACACGAAGCAATAAATACCTTTCGACTGCACAGATGGCGTAGTGGTTAAGATACAGACCTTCCGTGCCAGCGTCATGGGTTTGATTCCTACGCAGAACAATACTTTGTGCGATCCACAGTGTTGTTCTGTGTCTGGGTGTAATTTGTCTGCGTTAATTGCATGTTTGTAAAGTGCTCCGCAATACAAGGATTATTTCCTTAGTCTTTTTAAAGAAAAATAAAAATCATTTGAATTTTGTGGAATATCCATACCAGCTATAATGTACGATATACTAAAAGAATATATGTTACTACATTTCATTACATATATTCATAAATTATAAAAAAACAACACTCAAAATTAATTATTTATTGTCATATATATTAATTATTTATTGTCATATATATAGGTACAGAACCATGAAATTAAGACTAATCATAAAGTACTGGCTCTCAAGTGCTGCTACTGGAACACACCCCAAACTCAGTAATTGGCGGCACTTCTGCACCTTGAGGGTGGACGCTAGCCAAGTAGGCATCAGTACCCCACCACGATGCTAATCATTCAATAATCATTAAATGCCACGATCTTTCTTCATATCCTCTAAATATGCAACGCTGAAACTAATTGCAACTCTTTTGTAATTCAATAGTATAACCGTTTCTATGGCCCCAATCACTAGCTGTGGTATAATTAGACCAGCAGGCATAACGGGAGGCTCAGGAATGTTAGGATGCTGTACATGTTGCATAACTGGTGCCAGCATTAGGTCTACAGGAGGCTCAGCAGCGTTTCCATTCTGAAGTTGCAAAACTAGATTTGCCATGAGTCTTCAAGGGGCTCATTAATATTGCCTTGCATTAATAAATGCCTTTCTGCACAAACCCAACATGTATCACATGAAATCATGTTATTTTGCCAACTTGCAGCCTGAAATAAGTATTTTTATATTAGTTTAATATTCACATTAGACTGAAGTCACTAACTTAAATAAAATAGTTCATGAGGATTATGGGTATTTATAATTCATCCAGTTATCCATCGGTGTATATAGATGTCCACTGTTGGACATAATCTTCACCAAAAGGGGGTAATGTCACAATCATCATGTTTGGCAAGCATATATATATATATATATATATCTTGGCAAGCATATATACACTATATATTATTTTGTTTATCACATTAACTATTAAAAAGGTTTATTGTTTCTTTAAGAGTTGGTACATACCAGATGCTCAGGATTCCATGATGATATAATGTTCCATAATGGGCTATTAAACACAAGCGTGTGTCTTCTTCGCCCTGTAGGTAATAATGTATGGCCGCAGCCTAAGCACACCATTTTGTGGCCAAATTGTCTTGACTGCGTATTGGTTTGTCTATGTACTTGCAACAGTCTGAAGCATTCGTGACAAATAACTGCATTATCAAATAGCTGAAAAATACAAACATTGTTTTTAATACTTAGACCTTATTACCCTGGCCACCGAAGACAAAAATCGGGTACCGGTGGTCCGCTCGCACGGCGAAGAGAGAGCAGTTTTACGGTGGGTCTATGGGGTCACGCGCCGCCTTTCCGTCACCTCCACCATAAAAAAAAAAAAGACCTTATTACCCTAATCTGCCAGATTAAACCAACGTGGATTTAATATGGTATTGGAAGTGGAATCTGTCAAAGATAAATAAATAAGGATGGTGATGTGAAATGTACCTGAATTTCAGACAGCCATTGCGCTAATATATTTTGAAGACTCGTCGATAGTGACGACATCAAGAGGCGCCTCATGCAATCAACAGTTAAACCGTAATTAACGCATCTCATCATTTTGGTATTGTAATCGTACTTACAGATACTTATACAAACATTAATTTAACTTGTACAAATCGTTTAAATGTCTTTTTAACTTTTCGTAACTAGGTGTTGAAACAACTTACGGAAAGTCCCTTGTCAGTGTTGTCAGCAGTGAAATATACTAAACATCGATACATAGAATCCTCTCGATAGTAATCCACTCGATGTAGCATATATTAAATTCATTCGATGTTTTTTTCTTTTCGGGAAATATTTTACCTATATTCTATCTATTTTTATTTATTTATTTCTGAACAATTTAAATTGTGTTGAAATTGTCACAGATATTAACGTTTACACTTATTTATACAATTATTTAAATTAACAATTATCATATAAAGCTATACAATTGTTTAAGTTAAAAATTATTATTACATCATTATCATTTCAAGTTAAGTAAGAGTTAAGTCACGATATTTAAATATATTGTTTTTTTTTAAATATTGTGTTAATGTAAAAATTAACTAAATACAGTGATACCTCGAGATAAGAGTTTAATTCGTTCCGTAACCTCGCTCGTATCTCAAAGCATTTTTTTCAGTGAAATTAATTGAAATGCCATTAATCCGTTCCAGCTCCAAAAATGCTACCGTTAATTGTTTTTGTTACATATTTTTGAATAAGAAAGTTTTTAAGTGGGATAATGCACGAGGTGCAGTTAACTGAGTAGATCGTGTACAGCGTCGCAGCTCAACACCGCATAAGTCATTTTTACCAACTTTACAGGAGACGAAAAAAACTGTCTATTTTAAAAAATCGGTGGAATTTTTCTATTATTACCTTATAAATTCCCTAGTTAGTCGTTAAGAAATAATTGTTTATACTTATTTTGAAGATTTACTCTGTTAAAACTTATATTTTATGACTTGAGCTGTGTTGACTGATATCTTATTAGATTAAGGTGGTTTTTTGCGGTAATGTTAGGGACTACAGGTATTAATATATGGTTTACAAAGAAAAACATTATTAAGAAATACTTCAAGAATAATTAACAATCATTGTAACATAGCTATCTATAACCTAAAACTTCAGAGTCACGTCAGTTGAGATCAATTGCTTAGTTATTTGGTACCACACAAACCTTTAAAAATAATAATTGCAGTAATAAAGTTAAAAATATATGATACGCACATAATCAACGCACTTAGTACCTAAATACAAAACATTAACATTACTTTCGATATATCGAAATATTCATAACTGCATTTTTGAATCGATAGAAGCATAATCGATACACAGGTCAATCTCTATTAATACTATCGTCCAAATAAAATGGCGATGAAGCTAAAATGAATAAATTGACTAATGTTTTAATTGCAAGAACAGTTTCTGCTAGTTTAATATCAAAATGGAAAATGGTTAATAATAGTTAAATACAAGTTGTGTTTTTATAAAGATAAGTCGAATCTGTACGTTTAATTCTAATATTAGGTGTTTTCGTACATCCGGGGCCAATCTCGGGCAGGTCCTTTCAGATCCTATTAATAAGGTAGCTAGTTTAGTTTCTTTATATTTTGCAAGACTAATATCAAATTCACGTTAGTAGATTGTATTCTATATTAATTTATATGTATAGCAAAATTATAACGGATCGATGTTTGTAAATATTGAAGAATAGGGATAAGAATATATATTGAATAATAATATATGGGAGTCTTTATTAGAGCGATAAATGACAAAAAAAATATTGTAAAATTTTTGTCGGTCTGTATATAATAAAAAATTACTGCCAAGAATGATGTATTGCTAAAAGTCTGAAGTGCTGTGTGGTAGCGGCTACGAATACTACTAACCCTTACTTTGTTCGTGGATGTCATAAAAGACGACTAACAGCATTATATCAATCTGAGCCAACTCCACCTGATTCCGTTTGGTCAACATTTACATTTCCGAGGATGGTTGACGTCAGGCAGGCGGCTGGTCATAAATCTATTGCCAATAACTTTTGTAATATATACGAGTACATATTACGTCGACCTCAAGTAATTAGCATAAGACTACCTGAATGATTATTGCTAAGCTTTGACTTTAAAATATGGTATCCTCTCTAATGGAAAATATCAATAAATTTCAAAATAATATATATTTAACTAAGAAACGCAAGCATAGCGGCAAGCACAAGCGGGCAAGCAATATTGTAATGAAATTTTGTTTTAGAATTAGGTATGGGACTGGAGAGTATAATCATAAATAAACGTTTAAACCTTTAACATGACTGAAGCGAATGCTTATTAAACCAATCTCAATAATATTTAGTACTCTTAAAATTTTACTTTAGATTGAGATCAGGTTTTAATACGATCCTTAGATCTTACCAAAATAAACGTGCAGTTTAAAGTATATAATACTAGCGACCCGCCCTCGCTTCGCTTCGGTTACGTTAATTCAGTTGTGTTGTTTACTTTTCCTACATAGAATTCCTTTCGAAGAAGGAATTTCTTAAAACCCTACTTCATCTGACCTTTATAGGCCAGAAAGAAAGTCCACACCAAATTCGAAGTCTGTATGGCCAGTATATGGAAATTAGATTTTTTGCTCCTCTCTTCGCCGTGCGAGCGGGCCACCGGTACCCGATCTTTGTCTTTGGTAGCCCGCCCATCTTGAGCATATAGACATTTATGCCATTGCGGACTTTTTTGTAGGCGTATATAAGATATACTCGTACAATTCCACTACACTACCAAAACTTTTGGGCCCCGAGCTCGAACGCGAGGCGGCCGCGTGTCCCGGTTGAATCACAGGCGGCGCGGCGACACGAAAATAATTTCGTTGCGCATTATTTTGATTTTGCTATATCTCCTAAGGTATTGATTTAATTTGCATGGTCTGAAGGAAAAAAATATCTTCGTGAAATGCTCAAGCCAACTAATGTATTTAAAATGATAAGCGAGCGTTTGCAATGTAAGCGCAAAATAATGTGTTTATTTACGACATCACATTAGAAACCTCAAAAATAACAGTATTTCTCTACTATTAAATGGATGTTATTATACATATAAACCTTCCTCTTCAATCACTCTATCTATTAAAAAAAAAACACATCAAAATCCGTTGCGTAGTTTTAAAGATTTAAGCATACAAGGGGATATAAGGACAGAAAAAGCGACTTTGTTTAATACTATGTAGTGATAAATTTATACCAGTCTTTAGTCCTAATCTCTCATTTCTTTCCTTATATGTGTAACAAAGGTATTATAATATATCACTTAATGCATATCACAGTTTTCATTCATATAGTCATTATCTGCGGCTATTTAACACGAGTATGCTATTGATAACCCGTTCGCACTTGTTCCTCCTCATCTTATATTTGTATGACTGACACTCGTTCTCATCATCATCATCATCATTCTCCTACTCTTATTCCAACCATTTGGGGTCGATACAATATGTACTCTTTCATAGTAGATATTGTAAAAGTTATTGGCAATAGTTTTATGACCGGCCGCCTGCCAGACGTCAACCCTCCTTGGGAATGTAATTGTTGACGAAACGGCATCAGATGGAGTTGGCCCAGGTCGTTATAAGGCTCTTAGTCGTCTTTTACGACATCCACGGGCAAAGTAAGGTTTGGTAGTATTCGTAGCCGCTACCACACAGCGGGACGCTCGTTCTCATCAATGATCCCTCAATTTAAGGTAACAACTAAAGCAATATTAATGCACAACATCTATATTGATATCATTTACATCATGTATCAAGAAAAAAAAGCTGCAATAACATCAATTTTTTTTAATTAATATCTATGTCAAAAAATGTGTCATTGACGTGTCCTTCTTCAAATGAGGTTTAAGAAGAGCTCTTTCTTCATGGTAGGCAGCGGCCTAGCTGTGCCCCTGGTGTTGCTGGGTCCATGTGCAACAGTATCACTTACCATCAGCCCCATCAGGTGTGCTGTTTGTTCGTTTGTCACCGTAGATAATAAAAAAAAATCAGATTGCCTTAGGTAACAACACCTAAAATTGCACACACCTAAAGTTGCTTTGAGGAAAACGGTCATGATACTATTTAGAAGTTGATTTTATTTGTTAAAACTTATTCTTGTGGGAGGTCATAGACACTTGATAAGCATCGTCTGTTTTTGTAACAGTAAATAAGGATAAAAACACATTAATTCGATTAGTTCTTTCGCTATGTGTTATTAAAGGTAACCCTTTGAATTAAACAACTAAATCCTTGTATGGTGAGGGACTTAACACATATACAAATAAGGCATATATCCAGACTCGGAATATTAGTTTGAGGATCACAAAGTGCTATACTGTATGGGATCGAACCCGCGATATTGGCCGCGGTAGGCCATACGTGTAGTATTAATTTATTTCAATTGTATTTAGTGTAGTTAGATTCATTATAATTTATTGATTTATTGATTATTTGTGATAGCGTTTAACATTTATAAATAATACTAACACATTTGTAGCTTAATCCGTAGTCTCTGCCTATCCCTCTAGGAAACAGGCGTGAGGTTATGTATGTATGTATCGTAGTTTGAGCTTTAACTAACTAATCTGTGATGATAAAATTCGCTGTTATCTCGGAAAAGATTCGATCAAACAGTTCACAAATGATGGATAACTTTTAATTACATCATTAAGCCATTTGCCGTCCACGGCCTCCTCACAGATTGTTACAAAAAACGATCCTGTATTGCCTGTATCCAACGACTCCTAGCAAATTTCTCCAGGTGAAATTGAACTCGTTGAATAGCGAAACTACTTTGAACGGAGACCGTTTCTATAGTGTCACTCATATCAGAGGAGAGTGTGGTAATCGCCATGCTTGAAAAGTAGGTTGACGCTTGCAGTGACGTTTACAAGATAGAGCGTTTGCCCACCCTCCTTATGAGACCGGGCCCTCAGCCGATTTCTACGAGTTTTACGGACAAGTAAGGGCGACAATTATACTCTTGTTTCGTCGCCATCGTGACAGTGATTATTAATTAACATTAAAACAAAATGCTACGTCGACACCAATTGATTGTGGTAAGGGCAGGTAATTATACCGTTAAATAAATAATATGTGTAGGCTTTAGAGATCGTATTTATTTCTTCTTTATATATATATAATTCTACTGTAAGTGTGTATGTCACTAAACCCCTCGTTAACGGCGGGACCGATTTTCTTGAAATTTTTTGTGTATATTCGAGGGGATTCGAGTATGGTTTAGATTCGTAATTGGATACGGTAGGTGGTGCCATTGTCGGTATGTCAAACGTCTGGACCTATTGGGATGAAATATTCTATGTATATTCCAATGGGTCCCTGGGTGATTTCAAAACACAATTGGACCCCATAGGTGCCGCTGCTGTCGGCATATCGCTTAAAGCTTTTCTGGGCAGGACGACGTCTGCCGTAACAGCTAGTTTATTATAGTTTTACAATTTTAATTCCCTCGGTGACCACTCGAAGCATACAAAAAGGCCCGAATATATTCTAGCGTAGTATTATTGAAGACCCAGTATCAAAAATAGGTCACGTCTTAGGTCTACGCATAAGATATATTAGGCAGAACAGCTGTTCTTTTTAACATGCCGCCGGTCTTAGGAACGTTGCACATGCGCGGTAGGTTTTATTCTAGAAGGCAGGCAATACGCGGTCTTCCCTACCTTTGACCTTAGTGACATTTGGGCCCAGGTATCTTAGACTACGCTTTTCCAGTTATTATTAACATTATTATATAATACTTCTGGATAATCTAGCAGTACTAAAATATTGTAGTAGTATCTGAAGTAATCTCATGGTCACAAAAAGTAGTAATCTTGATGAGATTTCTATTTAAGTATGGAGCAACATTTTTGTAAATTGAAGTTACTAAGTTCTGCTCAAAGTTCTTGAAGAGTATCTCAATTAGTTCATGCAATACAACATGGATATTATCTGGCTTCAGTAATACTGAAAGGATTATTAATTGTCTGGAGGTGACTGAGTCATATTCTCATATTGGTTTCAATGATACTGGACGAATTATTAATTGTCTGGAGGTGACTGGGTCATATTGGCTTCAGTTATTGATTGGGAACATTATTAACTGTGTTGTAGTGACTGGTTCATATTTATATGAAATGTGTCAACACGTACATATATCCAGTGCAAGATATGATTCTTGAGAGAATTGAAATGTTAACAACCATGTTTAATAATCAAGAATGGTCCTTTCAACAAAACTCGGCATCAGATTGTAAAATTATCCGTACACGTGTACATGAAGCAACGTTTCTGTTCTCGTCAGAGCTGAAAACTGACTCTCGTGTTTGATGTTAATGCGCTTGATAATTTATACTCTTTGATAGAATATAGCACGCTCTACAAGCTATGGCATGGGCTCTAGGACAATAAGGTTTGGCAGTGCCGAAGTTCATGGCTTTTTTTACGCATCAGAATTATTTTAATTTGATTTCGTACTTTTTATTTGCGTAGCAATATTTGACAGCATTTTAAATGTTTATGCGTATTTAAATCGTTAAAGATAGTTGTCCGTGTGGCAACGAAATAAGAATATCATTGTAGCCACCTCTTACTTGCCGAGGAAGCCGGCTTAGTGGAATGGCAGCAGTTCTCTTCTGGGAATTGTATAAAATCTCACTGGTAGTCAAGCGCCTGCCAAGCGTGGAGATTACGCCCCTATCCCGTCATTTATCTGGGAGACGTACAATTAGCAAAGGTCGGCGAAAGAACTTTTTTTTGTGGGGGGCGGGCTATGGTATGGTCACACCTCGCTAGTTCCATCCGGGGCGACAGAAGAAATGGCGCGCGACCCCATAGACCCGCCCTGCAATGCATCTCTCTTCGCCAAGCGAGCGGACGACCGGAACCTTTTCTTTGTCTTCAGTGGTCGGTGAAAGGTCTAATGTTGATTATTAGTAAGACCAGGTTTGTAATCCTTTTATTTCAGTTATATATTAACGCAAAATACAGCAATAAAACTACTTTTACGGATTCTATCGCGTTTGTATTTGATTTATAATTTCCCGACGTTTCGAACACTTTACAGTGATCATGGTCACGGGAGGACTGAGGTGTCTTACGTCCAATATGTCATTGTTATTACAGAAATTTATTTATATCTACCCTATAAGATATTAAATTTTGACCCACATTTTTATACAAAATTAATACAATTCATTGCCAGTACAAAAAGAGAATGATTCTATATATAAAATTTTATGTTGTTTATGATTTGTTATTATTAAGATATTTAATTTATGATAATTATTATTGTGGCAATTTTACAATTTTTTACAAAACTAACAAAAAACTATTCAGCTACTACCGGATCGGAACGCGGCCACTCTGAGAAAGATCCGGCGAGAAAACTCAGGAGGCATGATACTAATTTTATTATTGAATTTTTGAGTGGCGGCCTACTTTATCTTACTAAAATTAATTAAATTAAAATTTTAACTATTATTGTGGGTCAAATCTATACAATAAGTGCTCACAGTGTCTTGCAGTCTTGTGGTGGTTTTCTTAGTTTTATTTTTAATTAAGTGAATAACAGGATCCCAGCTTGATGATAATACCCAGCCATCCTCCCTATTGAAATTTTTATGTTTTTTGATTTCAATAGCCTCGCGAACCATTCTAGGCAGGTATCGGTGTTCTTTTGCGAGGATTTGTGGTTTATCAAACCTGATATAATGGCGGGCGCGGTCCTGACTATGCTCACAGACTGCAGACTTAGTGTGACGGCGGTGTTTCACATCAGCTATGTGTTCCTTGATCCGAGTTCTTACAGATCTCTTTGTTTGGCCTATATAAGAGAGACCACAGTCACAGTCTAATTTATAAACTCCTGCATCCTGTAGAGGGATCTGGCACTTGACAGGTGGTAAGAACTGACTAATCCTCTTCAGTGGCTTAAAATAGGTTTTTATAGAAGCATGTTTTAGGATATAGCCAATCTTGTCAGTGACTCCTTTTACATAAGGTAGGACTGCAGGGAGACGTTCAACTGTTGGTGGTTTCACACGGTCTCCGTGACGGGGGCGAGGAACTTGCAGCTTGTTTGCACGTAGAACCTGCTTGACATGCTGCAGCTCCCCAGCCAGGTGTTCATCGTCACAGATTCCTCGTGCTCTCTGTAACAAAGATTTTGAAACGGTAGCTAACTGTGAAGGGGGGTGGTGAGAATCACCATTCAAGTATTTGTCTGTATGGGTTGCTTTGCGATACACTGTATGACTCAAGGTGTTGTTGGGTTTAGAATCCGTAAAAGTAGTTTTATTTCAAATGTGTAATACTCGCGTAAACATTAGAAGTCATTACAGCAATAAAAGTTTTTTTATAATAGAAAAAAAAATTAAAACTACATTTGATTATGTATCTGATACAAGACAGAAGTATTATATGGAGTGTCTATTCACGGTTACGGATAATGATTAACCTTATCGCGCTTTCTATTACAAAAGAATATTGCATATTGCTCGTACTTGGAAATCTGCCCGAGAATAACATTAAGACTTGTTATGTCTTATGATTCGTCCTATACAACATTGCCAAACATCAATTCATTCATTCAATTTAACAATGCATTATATTTGGTGCCGAATGCACTGTTACCATTTATATACTATACTAGCTTCTGCACGCGGCTTCGCCCGCGTAAAAGCTACCTTGCCTATAGTTTTTCATCGCCTATTTTTATTTTACGCCTTAAGGGTAATTTTTTTACGAAATTTTTATCTAATATTTATTTACATCTATTCAATAGCCTAAAAATAAGTTTCAAGCTTCTGGCTTTAAAAATGACGATAATTCCTTACAACTTTTCTCATCCCCCTTTACAACCCTTTTTTGTATTAAAAAGTAGCCTATGTCCTTTATCAGGCTCTAGACTATCTGTGTACCAAATTTCATTTAGATCGGTTCAGCAGTTTTGGCGTAAAAGAGCGACAGACAGACAGACTTACTTTTGCATTTATAATATTAGTAAGGATTGCTAATAAAAAATGGATTTTTATATATTTATAATAGTTTATTCTTTGTAAATAAGAATATAAATTAATATAAGTATCACCATCCTGCTTGTATCTTAATTACTCGCGGTCAACCCAGTATGTATTGCGTCGACCTTATGTAATTGTGGTACTCGTAAAACCAAGTAATTTTTAGAGGTAGGACCACACTCTTGACAGTTCTTTGTCTACAGGCGCGGGCCAGTCCGGGGTAGTACCACACTATTCCAGAAAATCGACTTCTAAGTAATGACAATGTGCTATTGTGCTTCGTTTGGTGAGCGAGAGCTCCGGAAGCCCAACTAGTTGGATTTGGGGTTTGGTAGCCAACGGTCCAAGCCTTTGATATTGCAAAGGTCCATTGCCAGCAATGGCACCATCAGAAAGAAAGAAAAGATCTTTATTTGTTTTTACAAAGGAAAAATAAAATTACATTATGAAAATTAAAAAAAAAAAACAAATAATAAAAACAAAATGGTATTGGGCTCAACTTGTGGCCAGGAAAGCAGGCACATCCCAGCCGTTGATTTTCAGCACAAGCCAAGATTAATAATAATTAAACACACTATACACCATGATTAATAATTTAATACAACAATATCAGGTGTGCTGCTTGCTCGTTTTCCACCATAAGCAATGAAAAAAAAATAATAAAAGAGAGAGATGATGATTACGAACATAAAGTGTATTCTTCTTCTACCATACATATTGCAACAGTTCAAATCGTTTTATGATTGATCGCCTGTCTGACATGAACCCTCCATGAGAATGTAGATAATCATTAACCAGACGTCAAGTGAAGTTAGCCCAGGTCTATGTTAAGTTCTTAGTCGTCTCACGAGCAATGTAACGGTACTTAGTATTCGTAGCCCTCCACAAAGCATAATTAAATTAAGTTTAATAAATTAAAAATAATTTTCATATAGCCCTAAATTTTATCACGCGAACAGATACATGCGTGAGGAACCTTGAAGTTTTTATTTTAATATATTTTGTATAATGCCATGCATATTGTGTGTTCTGTGTGGTGACGGAGTAAGACTACAATTCACCACCCGCCTATCTTATTCGTGGGTGATCGTGACACCACCCCTCTATCTTACCCATGGGTGATCGTAAGGGATATAAAAACCATATAACGTCTATGCAAGAGAAGAAAATCTCGAAACAAAACCCTATACCAACGCGTTTGACTAGCGTGGTAGAGTAGGTCAATTTCATGGCGTGAGTATTGCCGTTAAATATATTTTGTTTAATGTGTCAAACTCACTATAATTTCAACACTAAAAAAAACTTGTAAAAAATTGATTACGAGCAAAAAATTAATGTCAAACGTGGGACTCACACGTCTCCTTTAAAAAGATGAAAATATGTATAATACGAGCCGAGAATTGACTATATCACAGCTCACGCTAGTCTAAGTGGAAGGACGATTGGAACGGTATTCCAATAGGTGTGGGTTCATGTCCCACGTTTGAAATCCATTTTTCGCTCGTAATTTTTATAAATAACCTAGCATGTTAAATGCTAAAATTCAGTAATTTCACTAAAAAGACTGTTTACAAACATATAATTAACTGATACAATTTACATCCAGACAATTTGTGTATCATACAAAGTATTTTTTGTGTGGGAGTCAAACACGATACTGTCACGGTAGGTCCATATCTTAACTACCACGCCATCTGCTCATTTAAATCTATAGATACACCGAATTGCCCTGCGTATTTCATGTAAATTATTTTGCATTCTGCTGTGTATGAGACGAGGGTCGAATACAGGTTCATCTTCAAATCTAGTTTGGCCCTAGCACTCGTTCGTGGCTATATTGTTTGATTATAACCGGTATCATAAACGGTTTACTTCGTTATTTTTCCTTAACTAATAAGTTTTGCTACCATTATCGAGTGTAGACGACGAAGTCGAATAGTAAACAACTTGTTTAATGAATCGTATAATATGTGCAAGCATCAGAAATTAGACCAACTGAAAAATTTGTAGGTATACATTAATAGTCATCATTATCCTGCTCTTATCCCAATTACTTGGGGTCGTCGCAATATGTACTTTTCTTTCACACAATCCTATCCGATGTCATCTCTGCGTTCACTCCCTTTCTATTCATATCATGCTTCACGCAGTCCATCCATCTTTTCTTCGGTTACCTTATACATTAATGGTATGTTCATTTAAAAGATGATAGGCATAACGATGTATTTATTATTAAAATCAAAGCGAACTTGCTCGTGCGCTCGTCAGACGACGTTTCTCTTACATATCTACATATTGTATCCCTCGCGTTTTAAGACACCCATAGACAAGAAAGGGGATAATGAAATATATATTTTAGTCGATCACTACGCGGTGACAAAAAAAAATACAGAATTTCATATCAGTAGGAATTTTATTATCAATAAACATGGGTAGCAATTTCAATTCACATAACAGCTATTGTAATATTAGATTATCATATCTATGTCGTATTGATGAAAAGCCGTCTCTTGTAGTCAATATTGCGGTCTGGTGTGACGTCACGCAATTGCGCGCGCACCCGTCCGTATGACCTTTACATGATAACAGTACATTACCGAACCCTACGTTGTAGCTCTTAGGTCTTATATATATACTAATTTACATCTATATACTATATATACTTAGTATATATATATAAAGGAATGTTTCGTATTACACCATATGGCGTATATTATGGCGGCACCACACTTCGGTATGTGTTATTCGATATGCGCGTTATTCGGCCGCATACGACGAAGTGTTGAGGTCTCATTCATCTATATTTGCTTTACGCAAACACATAAGCACGAATAGCAAATACGCGTATCCATCCACTTGTCGGTTTTAGCACACTTCAAAGGACACAAATAAGGCGATATGTGTGTCGAGTGCCCACAGCCCCCACACTTCGTTCATTCATTCATGTTGTCATTCATTCTATGTGTGTCGGCGTGCCAAATATTGGGCATGATGGCACGAAGTGTGCAGTAGCATGTTCGTAAAGTGTTTGGGTTCAAGTATTTAGGCATATAAATAGTAACCGCATAACAAATAACGCATAACGAAGTGTGGTACCACCATTACGTATGTTGTATTGTTTTCTTTTTGTCCTTGATTGACGTATTCTTTGGCCGAAATGTTAATTTAGTTTCTGTTTTGTTTTGTTGTTTAGAAGTTTACGAGTAAATGTCGAAGCGGATGACAGACGCGTAGTTTACATCTATTTCTCCATGTACCTTTTTTGAATCTTATACAAGAATTTTGTTGTGGATTAAGTTTCATACTCCTATGCTGAGTGTGTCGTGGATTCTATCATTACATAGGATAGTTTTTGTGTTGTCCGTAAATTATTGTTCAGAATCTGAATTTTAGTTATCCTCCGCGACGTAACTATCTATCTCCTAGTGCGGGTAATTGTCTTTTAAAACAAAATAAAAATGTAATAGAAAGCAAAGAAAGTGGTAAGAAAATATTGGCCATCTACTAGCATCATACGAGTTTTCATTAACTACTCCTAAAGCTTAGGTGACATCAAAGCAATATAGATGCCACAAAACATCAATATTATGTAATATGATATTATTCTAAATACACATAAAATGATATATATTCTCTTCTTCCATTATTCTTCTTTATAAAATACAGCCCTTCTCAAATATTTGAGAATACCACGCTTGTCAGATGATTTGGTACACCTATGATTTTATCTCGAATTTTCCTTCTCTTACTGTGATGAAAGTAAAGGAAAAACATTATAATATATAATTAGATGGAGAGTGATAGTTTTCTGACGAAGGATCCGTATTGAACGTTAGCATATGCGCGCCATCGAAGACAAAGATCGGGTTCTGGTAGCCCGCTTGCACGGCGAAGAAAGGCGCATTGCAGGGTGGGTCTGGGCGTCGCGCGCCGTCTCTTCCGTCGGACCGATTTGGCAAAGCGTGACTCCACCATAGCCAACCTTATAAAAAAAAGCGTGTTTGCGTATGTGTGTATTCGTATGCGTCCGCGAGCATAAGTGTGTGTATAAGTAATTGAACAACGTAGCTCTTATGCAATGAATTTGGGCACTAGGATATTAAAATTAAATAATTTGATAAATTTATTAATGTGACTGAGATAAAAATATGTTTACGAAACAAAACGTAAAAGACGTAATAAAACTTGTTATGACTGCTTTTAATTGATATTCCGTTTTAAAAATATATATTGTTATGTACTTATATCAGACTTACTAATTGGATTTACTATTTTCAGACCAATTAAAAAATTGCGCGTATGATAATATAGACTAGAAATAATTTATCTCTTTTTGTGTGATAACAGTGAGAACATTTCACCACGTTTTCCTTTCCTACCGATGTTCTAAAAGACGTGTAAGGTAGTTCATCATCATCATCATCTCAGCTCGATATAACTCCCACTGCTGAGCTCGAGCTTCCTTCAAAATGCGGCGCAAATTGACCTACTATACCACGCTGATCAAATGAAATCAAATCATTTATTATGCATAAGCCCCCATAGGGGCACTTACATATTGTCAATTTTACATTATTTTTTTTAAATATTTTTTGTTAATCTACCACCGGATCAAAAAGCAGCCACAAAAAGAAGATCCGGTATAGAGGAAGGACGGAAGATACGATAGAGTTGTATGGAAGGAGAAGACATATTGCGTCAACCCCAAATAAATTGGGATAAGAGCAAGTTGATGATGATGCTTAAGGTATATTTATACAACTGTTAACGACGAATACTTATTCCACAGAGATACTCATCAAATTGACCTGCCCGCCTTCGGCCGCTATGCCACCGGTATTTTCTTCCTGGACAAGCTCCATCACCAGGATATCGAGAAGAAGTTTGGAGAGATCGCCGAAAGCCTCGACTTAAAAGTCTTGTGTTGGCGAACAGTTCCTACCAACAACTCTACTATAGGTAAGAGTCTACTACTATTATATGTATTCCTAATCTTTTTTGGGTTACGAAAAATTATTTCTATTAGGAGTATTATTAGGTTTTTCATGTTTTGTCTTTTTGTGTTTTTTCATGAATAACTTTATGATTTAAAGGAAAATTATAAACATTACTCAATACAGAAAGTTACCATTTTGATATTGTGTATCAATGTAATGCTTGCTCATGTATATTGTACTATATACAGTGTAGATTCTGATTACAGAGTAAATGAATTTCCATCTATCCACCATATTGTTAAACAACCTGTGCACGTTCAGAAGATATAGTCCTTCTTAAGAAGAACTAATATTACACTCACCACATTTGGCAGGTAGTTTTATAAAAGGGCCCAATAGATGGCGGTGCTATTGTTTTTTTTTAATAATCCAATAAAACGTCTTTTGAGTCGGATACTAATATTTATATATTATAAAATATATATGAGCAAGCATTTCATTACACTTTACCGAAGTTTCTTTTATCCTTATAAAAAATAAAAGAAAATACATTTAATCAATGCTTACCTTTATAAAAAATCTTTGTTTTATAAAAAAATCAGTAAAGAAATAATAATGATAGACAAGTCCACTGAATTTCTTTCGGGATCTTCTCAGTGGCGGTTACGTTCTGATCCGATGGTAGTTTATTGGATTAATTTAAAATCTTAAACTGACTATGTAAGTGCCCTTGCAGGGCTTATACATAATAAATTAAATTGATTTTGAACCTTGCTAAGTTTTTAATTAGTATATAGAAATAATTTGCATAAATCTGATCAAATCGCTGTAAAATTTTCGTTTCTAAATAATAAAACTTTACGTCTGCTAAACCTGGTTTCCACAAAGCAAGGCAATCAGTTTTAGTCACAGTTTTTCACACGGTTTTTCAAATTCTATAATAAATTAGATGCGCTTGTTTATTTTATTGCATTATTTAAATAATTTTGCTAATTTATGTTGTTGTTATTTTACATCTAAGTACAAACTAAAAGTAATAATTAATTGTCTTTATTATTAATATTTTTTTAACTTTACGGATTATTATAATGAACTTGGCTGACGTAAATAAACTATAATATCGAAGAATTGTTATTCTCTTTTTCTTTTTTAAATTTTAATTAAATAAAATTTTATAATAGAATAGTTTTCTTATTTATACAATGTTAATAATTTTAAATTCTTGTTTTAAGTAATTATTAATTTAGCAAGTTCAATTCTATTACGGGGTGCATTGCTTAAATGTAATATTATAAATGTATTCTAATTTTAATTTAAAAATTTGTTGTCCTAAACTTTAGACTTAAACCTAATAAATTAGACCTAGAATATATTTTGAACATAACTATTACAGAGAGCCTTTTTATTCAATAATAGGCCATCTTTTTCATGTTTCTTTCTGTTTTGTAATTCCGATTACGTATCTTGTCGCTGCATTTGCAAAATCTTGTAAATATACGATGCTAAATAATATTTCTCAAGCTCAAAGAGCTTTCTGATGATTGAACACTAAATAAAATTGTTATATAAAGCACGGATGCAAGATTACATGATATATTGAGCATTTTGTAAAACAGTACTTTTGCAAATGCAGCGTTGATATTGCAAATTTAAACAATAAAAAGACCCTCAGCATAATATCAGGATTAAGATCAACTTATAAGTTATCATACTGTACTTTCAATCATTGGACTTATATTCGTTTCATACACATAATACTCTATCTATTTCGTTCGATATAAGAAAAGTTTCGGCGGTGCGATTTTTGTTTGCGACTATCATTGCAGGTCGTACACGTAGTAAAGTCGGGTCGTATATACGCGGCTGACGCGGTCATGCGATGCTTGACCATACGGTTTGTTCGATTTAACATCAAATAAACATAATACGTGTAATGGAATCTTTTGATAGCAGTAGTGCAAATTTCTAGTGTCTTTTTCTTTATATTTCTAAGACATTGGAATAAATTTTTGATGACACAGTAAATTTGTGTTACAGCTCTATTAAGATTTTTTTTTGAGCTATTTTGTGAGATTCTGTTACGCATAATATGATCTTAATATTATGATTTTAATGTCCAAATTTATTTGCATTGCCAATATTAACACCTAGTATGTCTGTACTATGTAATAGAATTACTGTTTTTTTCTGTATGTTAAAGTAATAATTTGCAATGCAAATATATGGATACGTTTTGCAATTTGTCCTGGTTTGTACTTTACAGGATATTTGAAAGTAATTTTGAAAATCTAAATGTCTCCAATATACCAATGTATCAATATTTTAGCTTAAGATTCAAGTTGAAACTTGGCATCCACTATATTTATAACGATGTTTTTTTTTTAATTTTGCGATTTCCATTTTTACATTCCATTTTCTTGAGTCTTAAGTTGAAAACTGAAAGTAAAAGTCGATAAACGAAGCTTTTTTTTACATTCGATCATTATTCGAATGGTCATAAATGTCGCCATTTCACTTCAAGAAGCTTTTTAAGTTTCTTGATTAAATTCAATTCAATTACAGATGTGATTTATATTATATTAAAGTTTAACTTCCTAATATATTTTTTTAATTGTTTGGCTGACATTTATAGACCACGTTTTATGCACTGTTAAAAAATTCTTAACGATTTAAGTATTTTTGTGAGAAGCAAAGACCTATTTCATAATATTAATCATAATTTAATTTGGAAAAATCAATTACACACACACAAATGTATCATCCGTTTGCTTCACACGATTGTAAATAGTATTATAGTCCTAATTTAAGGCTGACATACTCCCCTTGGTGAAGTTAGTAATGGGCTATTTTGGCTCGATTTCAGGTCAGGTGGCTCGTAACTCGGAGCCATATATGCGACAAGTGTTTGTTACGGGCGAAATCGACGATGAACAACTTACCAGGCAGGTAAGACCAAGAGGGAGCAATATAACGACGGTATCGACAGAGTATGAACTCGCAAACAACGTTAACGAGTTGCGATTTCATTCTCTTTGCGCGTTATTTTCAGGGTATAGTAGTAAGGAATTCTTATAGGTGTTTTTTCAGATCGTTGCGTGAGCCGCAGCCCGGAGCACCCCTTCGTGTTGAACGTAAATTTTATACTCCCTAATACAATATATTCCCTATGGGGTGTTTGTGCTGGAAAGTCTTCTACGTTTCAAAGGAGCGTGTATTTATGACCAAATTTGAATGATTTTATCAACCCCAAGTATGCTGTTTAACTTTCTAACACAAGCATCCCTAGTTGGTGTAGAGTTTTCAGGATCTGGAGTTTATATGCCTGTTTACAGATATTTGTGCTGCGCAAACGTGCGTCTCATGAACTGGTCGTGCCTGGAGCGAGGTTTTATATCTGCAGTCTTTCCCTGAAGACTGTCGTTTACAAGGGACTGTTGACTTCCAATCAACTATGGGTGAGTTATCCTTGTAATTTATTTTTTAAATTAACAAGCTTATAAATGAAAATGACATTTCTGTTTTCGATACACTATTTATTGTTAATGCTGCATTCTATAGTATCCGATGATTTTTTTAGGCTATTGATTTTAGCATCAAAGAATTACACAGATCATAGATAAATGCAAGAAACCCCCTTCTAACAATTATTCAATGAGATGCACTGTCATTTTCTTTGGAATAAAGGCTCAAGTTTTGAAAATAAGATTACTCGTGGTAGTTGCTTTTATGAAACGCGATTTCTAGCTTCAATGGCGAGGACAGAAGTTATTGTGGCACTTTATTGATGACTAGCTTTTTTAGGAACAAAACTAGAAAAACATTTGTACAACATTGAAATTATTAGTATATATTTCATTGCCGATACAAAACCATTTAGGTAAACATTGTTCTTAACTTCTCGCAGGAGTACTTCAAGGACCTAACGAACCCAGCGTTCACGACTTATCTAGCGCTGGTACACACCAGGTTTTCTACCAACACTTTTCCAAGTTGGGAACGAGCACATCCACTCAGGTCAGTAAGAAATATATTATACTTAGTCTTACGAAAATATTTGTATACACAGCATTTGTTTTAGATCTTCTTAGAATAGTTTGTGGATATTCGTGTGATTATTACATCTTAAAGAGTTGTGGATTTTCTAATCATCATCGTCTCAGCTCATATATGTCCCACTGTTGGGCTCGACCCTCCTCCATAATGGGAGGGTAATTAACTCATAATGCTACGCTGGTCAGACTTGTATAGGTTTTTGTTTCGAGTTTTCCTTCTCTTGCATAGATATTATATGCGTTTTATATCTCTTAGTCATCTTTTACGATCACCCACGGGTAAGATAACGAGTGATGAATTGTATTCTTACTCCGTCCTCACACAGAAAGTTTGTGGATTTGTATAGGTTCATTGGTCCAATCATATCAAATCGCTTATTTTCGTGACAATCGATGACATGTCCCACTCCTATTTTGTTCTATTTTTATTTATATTCTTCTCATTTTGTCCTATTTTGTTCCCCGTATTTTTATTTTTCAAAAATGAAGTAATGGACTTATTACAAGCGGACCTAATACACCTATAGCTAAACCCTTTAGATTGCTTCTGTCTTCCATCTCTTTTAATCACTTTAGCTGCTTAAATGATTCCTTATGTATGATTGGTTATTAGAAACCCGACAAAAGCGAATGTAAAATAGAAGAATTTTTAAAACTTATTTTCCATTAAAATCACTCCCCATAAAATCTGACACCTACTGACTGACGGCTTAGTAAAATATGATTTTTCTTTCATTAGTAATATATTAATAAAGTAATAGATGTGTAAGTATAGTGTAATCTGCCCTTATCTCAATTTGGCACCGCATTCCTCGTGTATTAGTTAAGTTACGATTGGTCACCTGCGTGAAGTCCACCATGTTTTTATCCTCAATCACTGATCGCGTAGCAATACGTAGAAGAAGTATTTATATATATTGCTGAATTTGAATTAATTGCACAATTAATTGCGGATAAACACAGCATGTCTACCACAAATAATTAAATACATACATATCATCACGCTATATCCCTTGCAGGGTAGACAGAGAGAACAGAGTGCCAGAGAACTCTATCCTTGCATACTTCACTCGCTTCTTCAACATTCATAATTAGAGAATTAGCGTGTATGAAGAGTCATACCCGCTCGCCGGTTTCGGAGACTCTTGACTCCACCTTCTTTCAGCACATAATTAAATAACATATATTATTTTATAGTATTTTATAAACCAATTATCCACTCTTCTGGGTGATGAGAGATTAAGAGTACAATTCACCACCTCCTATCTTACACTTAAGGGTTGTAAAAGACGACTAAATTATATAATTCATAGTGAATCTATGCAAAAGAAGGAAAACTCTAAATAAAACGCTATATCAATCTGTCTGACCAGCGTAGTATAAGTCGTTTTGTGTCCTAGAACAGCCTCCAGCTCAGCAGTGGAAACTATAGTGAGCCGAAGTGACGAAACCAGCTAATAAAAATCTTATTTCGATGTAGTTCTTATTCTGCTCTTTCGATACCTATGAGCAATATTAAGATAGGTAGTATTCGTATACCTTTTGGCAAATTCATATAAATGTTGTTCTAATTTTTTTTGCAGGGTACTTGCCCACAATGGAGAGATAAATACATTGCGCGGTAATGTGAACCTGATGAAGGCTCGTGAGGGTGTTATGAAAAGTGATTTGTTTGGAGATGGTAAAAAAATTATATATTTTACAAGCCATTATGATACTTTACTCATAGATTTTTAAAAATGAAATATTAGAGTTCTTCTTTTCTCTCTCTTTCTTCTCTTCTCTTCTTTGAATCTGAATGACAGTATGACTGAACAGAAGAAAGAAATATATCGGCAATGTAAGAATGACACCAAGGCCTTAGTGAAAGAGGAACGTGATAGAGCAAATATGAGTGCAGAAGATAGGCTGACTAAACACTTCGAGGGTAACACCAAACTCTTTTGGAGGGAGGTGAAAAAGTCTCGGTGTGGTTGGTCAGCCTTCAGAATGAATAAAATAAGCTCTAAAGGTGGAGACATTCTTACACAAACACAAGATGTGTTAAGCCGATGGAGTGAATATTTTGGCGATATGTATGCGTATACTCAAGTTGGCGCCGGTGTCGCATGTGGTTTAGTAGATCAACATTCGGCACCGGCGTCCTCCGATGGCATCAGTATGGATGAAGTTGAATGGGCGATAAAAAGTTTGAAAAATGATAAGGCAGCGGGCATTGATATGCTGTCTGCCGAGATGATCAAGCTTGGTGGCTCCTGTGTCTGGGAGGCGTTCCTGTTGCTCCTCAATTTATGTTGGAGCTCGGGAATAGTTCCCAGGGACTGGAATAGTGCAGTCACCGTGCCTTTGTTTAAAAACAAGGGTTCACATTATGACTGCGCAAATTACAGAGCCATAAGCTTGACCAGTTTGGCAGCAAAAGTGTACGGTAAAATTATTGAAAGGAGAATGAGGATGGTGTCCGATGGTTTGATGTGTGAGACACAAGGAGGTTTCAGGAGTGGAAGGGGATGCATGGATCAAGTGTTCTCTCTGCGCAACATTGTGGAGAAGCATCTGGCTCTAGGTCAGAGGGTTTTCTGCAGTTTTGTGGATCTGGAGAGAGCATTTGACACGGTTGTACGAAAGGAACTTTGGGACATTTTACTGGAGTATGGTATTAACGGTAAACTGCTACAGGCTGTGCAGTCCAGTTACATGGGCTGTAGAGCCGGTGTGCGGCTGGATGATGGAATGTCGCCTTGGTTTGACGTCAATATCGGCGTTAAGCAGGGGTGCGTTCTGTCAGCCAGGCTGTTTATCATATATCTGGATAAATGTCTCCAAAGGTTGAACGATATGAATGTGGGAGTCCAAATGGGCGACTCAGTGGTCACTGCTCTGCTCTATGCAGATGATGTAGTCCTGCTGGCACAGTCAGCGACTGACCTGCAGATCACTATCCTAGTCGACACAATGACAGAAGATTGTAAGAAAAGGGGTCTACGCATGAATGTGAGCAAAACCAAAATAATGGTATTTGAAAGAGATGAAGCCAGAACAGATGTAAGAGTAAAAATAGGTAATGATGTACTAGAGCAAGTGGATGAATTTGTATATCTTGGATGTGGATTTAGCCGAGATGGAAGGTACACCACTGATATAGAGCGAAGAGTGAATGCGGGAAATAGAGTGAACGGAGCGTTGGGACAACTTCTCGGTAGCCACCACCTCAGCCAGAAGGCACGTGTAGCAATACATAACGCTGTGCTTGTCCCAACATTACTATATGGAAGCGAGAGTTGGGTATGCAGAAAAGAGCATGAAAGCAAAATTAATGCGGTTGAAATGCGATCTCTACGGAAAATCTGTGGAGTTAAGCTGACCGACCGCATTGGCAACGACGACGTAAGAGAGCGAGTAGGTATGAGAGAGTATTGGTGTAAAGATGCGAAAGGGAATGTTCCGATGGTTCGGACATGTGGAAAGAATGCCGAACGAACGTCTGGTTAAGAACATATACAATGCGAAAGTGGAAGGATGTAGGTACCGGGGGAGACCGAGACTCACCTACCTAGACCAGATTGGTCACGTGCTGAAAGAAGGTCAAGAGTCTCCGAAACCGGCGAGCGTGTATGAAGAGAATTTTGAATGTTGAAGAAGCGAGTGAAGTATGCAAGGATAGAGTTCTCTGGCACTCTGTTCTCTCTGCCTACCCTGCAAGGGATATGGCGTGATGATATGTATGTATGTATGTATGTAAATATTAGAGTTAGAATTTTCGATACGAGAAAGATTTGGCAGTACAATGTTCTGAACTTTTTTCATGGCCTTTTAAAAACGTAGTATTTATTAGTGATCAAAATTCTTTAATAATAATTTTCTTTAGAAATATTTGTATTCTCAATGTACTTTTCGTTCATCGTTTTTTGTTTAAAGACAACACCCTGCCGTAAGGAAATGATCTTTGTATTGCAGGGGACTTTACAAGCATATAATTAATGGGCACAAATTACACCCAAACTTAGAAGAACAATTCATCAATATCTTGTTTGGGAATTGAACCCTCGACACTGACATATGATGTCGGTATCTTAACCATCTGTATATTGATTAATGATTTATTATATTATGCAAATAAAGAAGTACATATTCTTTGAAATTCTACTCGAACTAAAAATTGAGGTAGAAAAAGCTTTCAGGATTAAATTAGCCAGATTTCGATATATATTTTGGTGAGCAGTTATAAATAGATACTCTATTGACTATTAACATGAAATTCTCCAGTTTGGAAGTAAAAGAATTAACCAAATTTTCAATTTTATAGACCTGAAGAAATTGTATCCAGTCGTGGAGCCGAATCTCTCGGACTCCGGCTCTGCAGACTGCGTACTCGAATTTTTGCTGCACTGTGGACAGCGCTCACTACCTGAGGCCGTCATGACCATGGTGCCTGAGGCATGGCAGAATGACGTGACCATGCCGAAGGAGAAGAAAGATTATTATCAATGGGCCTCGTCTGCTATGGAACCATGGGACGGACCTGCATTGGTGTCGTTTACTGATGGACGGTACATCGGTAAGTTTCAACAGTAATCAGTCCACCGTCTTTCATACTTTTTTGCCCATGGACGCTGTTGTAGTGTTCGAAACGTTGGGCACTTAGAAATCAAATACAAACTTAATTTCAGGTGCCATCTTGGACAGAAACGGCCTGCGTCCATCTCGCTTCTATGTGACGAATGAGAACATTCTCGTTATGGCCTCTGAAGTTGGAGTCTACGATGTGGACCCTGAAAAAGTCATACATAAGGTGAGATTGTGATTTATTTGACCATAGTTTATACTTCCCAGATAGTCCCATGGTCTAGCTCTGCATCTGATGATGAAATTTTGAAAAATGGGTTTCATTCAAATTTTTGAAGCGATTTCGGTATAGTCCCCTATTGTTCCACCTACTCTAACCTTGGTACCTATTTTACATAGTGTAGTGTAACCACTAAAAAGCAAAAAATATATATTTGACTAAAAATAATTTATTCAGTAAGAAGAAGTGAAGAGCGGGAGACTCTTGCTCCTGAGATTTTCCTAACGGAAAACACCATTGACGATTGATCCAGATTTCGAAGCTAGTAGTTAACAGTTTAATGGCTAATCCTAATATATAGTATCCAAATTCCCTATCTCTTTTGGCAAACATATAATCAGACAAAATTCTAGTAAAGAATGGAGTGACAGGTACACCAACACAAATACCGGCAACACCACCAAAAAATTTTTCCCCAACACCATTATGGCTCACAAAACACTAAAAAACATCAAAATTGACAGCACACTAACACAAATATTCACGGGCCATGGAGGGTTCTCCGACTATCTTGTTCGTTTTAAATGTAAGGAGAACCCTCTTTGCCCCTGCAACACCGGCGCCACAGAAACAATAATACACATAATCACAGAATGCCCGATCAACAATAAGGACCGATACAATTTAGAACAGGAGACTGACATTACAATAACTGAAGACAACTTCCCACAACTTCTGACTGACGAAGACAACAGACAAACATTTTTAGACTATTGTAGAAAAGTCGCAAACATTGCCATCAAAAGAAACAGAACAAAATAACACATCCATACACTTACACATCGCATCATTACACCACCACATTATGTTAGGATAAGTTAGGTCTTATATACAGATGGCACTAGTATAAAAAAGTTGTAAACTTTCTATCACTTCTTTATTTTCTTCTATTTCTACCTCATGTCTTTAGTTTTATTTCTTTACTTTTAATAAAAAACTCTGTTTATTTTTCTAACTTCAAATTTATATTACTCCTTATCATGAAATTCTTGTTTTCTGCGTACGTATGTGTCTGTACTTTCTGTTTATTTATTACTTTAAATAACACTATTTATAAATTCTTCATATATTATTATTTAAAAAAAAAAGGTATATAATAAAAAAAAAAAAAAAAAAAAAGTAAATAAAATAATAATAATAATAAAAAAAAAGAAATATATAAATAATAATAATAGTTAATTACTCCCTCATTATCTAGTTTTAATTTCCTGTATTCTACTTTTCTAATAGTTTAACCTTAATCTAATATATAGTTACGTTCTGTATGTACTTTAGTGTTTGTACTTTCTGTTCTTTTCAACTTGTAAATTGTATCGTATTGTAATGTAATCAAATCTAAACAAGGTCCCTGATCATGTCAGGGGAGATAGTAGCCCAAGCATACGAGTGTTTGGAAAAAAAAAAAAAAAAAATATATAGTATCCTATTTATCAGCACTACCTATGTATCTCTTTTTATTGGCATTGATTTACTTCCTTTATGCTGATAGAAAATGCATTCAAGCACTAGTCTCGCTGATGACACTATAGGAGTATGTGGGACTCTAGTAACTAGCTAATCGGCAAACTAATTAAAAAGCATCAGCTCTTGCTGTCATTTGTGGATCATGAGTCGCCTTTCGGCATTCGAAACGGATGACCCGATGGTACGCATACTGGCCACGCCCTTTAAGACTTTGATCTATTACTTTATTTCGTGGTAAGTAATGGTGGTAAAAAAGTGGTAGTAATTACGGTACTCTTATCTTAACTCATATACGTCCCACTGCTAGAGTCAAGCCTCCTCTACAATATGAGGAAAATTGACCTATTATACCACACCGGCCAGACCAGACAGTATACGGTTTTATTTCAATGGAGATCTATGTCCAACATTGGACAGTCTACAGGCTGATGAATTTATTTCGAGTGGTCTTTTGGTAGCACAAATATTATATCCCTTAATCATCTTTAACGACACTCACGGACAAGAAAGGCGGATGAATTGTAATACTTACTCCCTCATCATACAGTAATTTTATCTCTATTGAAACTGAAAAGAGAGGGAAATAAATATCTATGCCCAATGACCTGACGACGATCAACTGCCCGCGATGACAGCAGCAGTCAGTATGGGGCTCTACAATGCATCGTGTAACAGCTCCTCACCTTTATACATTTGAAAATGTGTGCACTAGACATTACACAGTGATTGGTCCTTCTTAAGTGGGCATAATGCCTCATCTTCACGCTTGGCGAGGCGCTTCACGATAGGTGAGATTTGTTTTGCACTTTCTTGTCACTCGATTAGTTGGGAAAACAAGGGGTGGTGATATATACTTAACTCATCATTGTTTGTATACTATAAATTGTCATAATCGTTTGTGTCATATCTGTAATTGACAGAGTCGTCTAAAGCCCGGCCGTATGTTGTTGGTGGACACCGAGGAAAAGAAAATAATACAGGATGTTGAGCTCAAGATGAAGATAGCCCGCAGTCGACCACACTCACAGTGGCTTCAAGACAAGGTGACAATATAATTAATTCACTAGTTTTATAAAAATACTAGCTATAGTAGCTAATAGGCCCTTTTTTATTTCTTTTTCTTCCCTTGGGCTATAGATGTGGTCGCGCTCCGCCAAAACACGCAATCCCACAGACCCACCGTGCAACGACTCCTCTCTTCGCCGTGCGAGCGGGCCACCGGTATTCAATCTTTGTCTTCGGTGGCCCGCCCGGCTAGCTAATAGGCCCTAGGCTTTGTTCGTATTAATATAACTTTTGTCAAAATTTTTTTTTATCCATCGATACTAGTACTGGGGTACTATTCCTTTCGTTTTTTTTTGACGAGCCCTGGAAGACAGGATGAAAGGAACGGTGCGCGACCCTTTAACTCGCTCTTCATTGGTACTTTTCCCTGATTGAAATTTGCCTTTTCTGTATCTCTGACTGTGTACGAGAAATTTCAAGGTATCAATTAAGTATTTAACACTTCAATGCGTAACAAACAAACAAACTCACTCGCATTCATAAAATTAGTCAGGATTAACGTTCTAAAATGGAGGTTAGAGAGAGGAAAATCGGGCAATACAATTCTGGTGTGATTATAGTCATATATTTTTCTGCAATATAACAATGTATGTCAGTGAATCGATTGACACTTCTTCTATTTTCTCTTCCTAAAAAGTACACGTTTTAGATACATACTATATAAAGTTCCTGTGTAGTTTTAGTAACAATAATGTGTAAAATCTCTTTTACAATGGAAAAATACACGCTCGCTTATACACGCTCATATTGAAATTCTATTCCAATTATTTAATTGATTGGGCCAGGTACGAATGATAACCAAAATATCTCTAGCTTTTTCGTCTTTATGTGAGACGTTTTCATACATATATATTAGAAAAAGCTTACACATTAATACTCAATACACAATAATCTAAAAATTATTGATCACTTTTTATTGCTTTAGCATTTCACATTAAAAATATATGAACCCTATACTTATATTTTATAATAACTTATTTACGAACAGCAAATTATTACCTTACATTGCTATAATTTGTAAAAAAAATCTATATAACATGTGTATTTCCACTTTAAAATTAGCTTTCCATTCATATTTGTTACAATGGTATACTAATAATTCAATCTTCAGGTGCATATTTATACAACTCATTAAGCCTACGCCCACAAATACATGTTTCATTCACAAGTCCATAGAATTAGATGATACATTTATGTAATCTAAACATTTCTTTCTCTTTTTTATGCATTCCGTTGGGGCACATATAATATATCAGATGGTGAGTCAGCATGGGAAGTGAAAGCATTTTATAAATTGCTTTAACTACGAACTCGCAACTTTTATGATGCTATTTTTAGATTCGATGATTTATAAACGGTCAAAATTAATTATTAAAATTAATTTAAAATCTCAATATGTTAAAATACTATGTGATCGGGGTTTCCACATCACACGAATTAGACCAATGTTGTGCTTAATATACCTAGCTAAATAACATGTGCTTGACGTATCAATTGGATTTACTTGAAATACGGGAATGGCTTCTATCCATTTTTCATATCTATCTATCAAACAAAGTAATACAAACTTTATTGAGTCTAATAATCGATCCAGTGTTGAATTATTATTATCTAGAATATTTTGTTTTTGACCACTTAACCTTCAGGTGCTGCCCCTTTGATTTTGGAAATAATAGATTATATCTAATCGATATTAAACTAAATTACCCATTAAAGTACAATTATTGATTATTAATTTTGACCGTTGGTTTAGTCTTATAAGGCTAAAGATTTTGGCTGTTAAATTTCGCATGATCATAACCTTGCCTTTTTTTTTTCATTAGTTTGCTGTAGTAAGTGGAACGTAAGACTTATAGATAAATCTTTAACTAGTACATTTATTATAAATAAACTTTAACCGTTTTGAATATTAATGAAATGCCTACACCTACACGGTGACCGTGTAAGACTCTATTTTTGTTTGGCTTCTAGAGTTAGGCTAATAAGATTTCAATAGGTTTTATATATATATATATATATATATATATATATAAAATAGATTTGTTATATATATATATATATATATATAACAAATCAATTTTTTAACTTTAATGTTTACTAAATAATAATTATTAAAGAAAACGTAAACACCAAAAACTTCAACCATATTTTTTTTTCAAATACACCACCCTGCACTAAGGAAATAGTCCTTGTATTGCGAGGGATTTTACTAACTTGCAATTAACCCAGATAAATTACAATCAGAACAATGTTTTATGTGGATCGCACGAAGTATTGTCCTGCGTGGGAACCGAACCCTCGGCACTAGCACCGAAGGTCGGTATCTTAATCACTACGCGATCTGTGCAGTCAAATCAGTATTAAAGAGTAGCCGTGTTTCTTTTGCACTCATTATTTTTTCCTTTTTTAATGTGATTTTTTTAACTTAACGTTTTTGACGGTAATAGCACTGCCATAGATGATGATTATGATTTGCGGTGGCTGCTTTAAACTTATGTTTGTAAAAATAGTCCTTGATGCTGTTTTAAATGTTTATCGAATCGCCCCCAACAATAACGCCAATTATTTTTGATAAAGGCTCAAACGTTTTTTAAATAATGTCTTCAATTCAGTAATTAAATTATGCTGCCCTTCCACCGTGATGATTATTTTTTGTATAAAATTTACTATTCCTGATATATTCAAGCCCAAGCCTAAACTTTATTTTTCTTTATTAATGACCTCCTTTTAAATATATGAAGGCATTCTAACAGTTTCAATCACAAATTTCACCATATTAAACACGTCTACATATTAGATTCTGGCTCGCAAACTAATATTTCCATTTGCGAGTAACTTTTCCATCAATATTAAATGCCATTCCGAATGCTCTTCTGGCCATACTCGTATGCCAACGATTCTTTGCGGATTGACGTTACGTCCTGGTCGCCTTTTTTATTTTATACGTAAATACTATGCAAGTCTAGTGAAAAACATTCTCAGCGACACGATTATGTAAGAACTTCTCGTTTTAAAAACAGAATCTATAATTCTAGATAACAATGGAAGACATCCACAAATCCGTCACGTCTCAGCACAGTGCGCCGACTTTAGTTACAAACGGAACAAATGGCGACTTTACGAATACGAATGGATCAGCTATTACCGGACTAGCTGACAAACGACTTGGATTATTTGGATATACCCTTGAGTCTATCAATATTCTACTTCTGCCCATGATAGAGAACAAGTAAGTAATCTTTTATTGTATTCCTCTCGAAATAATTTTCTAATAAGTTGATGCAATATGTATTCCTGTTCCATCTTACATATTGCAATAGTTTTGGCACTAGTTTTATAACCGGCCGTCTGTTTGACGTCCATGGCAATATAATTGTTGACCAGACAGCATGAAATGTAGTTGGCCCAAGTTTATTCATCAAGCTTTTATTCATATTTTAAGACACCCACGAGCAGTGTAAGTGTTTGTAGTGTTCGTAACCGCCACCACACAGCTCCTCACTTCCATAGGTTGGCAAGAGTATATGTTTTTATACTATAAAAGTTATGATTAAAATTCCCACTATAATGTTTTTTTTAATTTTAATACGAAGTTAAATTATGAAATGTATAATTTATATAACCAGATAATATCTCTGTAATGAGGTAGAAAGAATTGAATGGTCACCGCCCTTGCCTTCCTCGTGGATATCGTAAAAATATTTATGGGGTTTATGTCAACCCGTCTGCTCAGCGTGGTGTAGTAGACTAATTGTCATCATCTGGTAATGGCCCGTGGTCAATCATGGGATTATATAGCTAGATTAAAATAATTATTTTTTTTAAATCGAAGATATCATAATTCTTTCACAGAAAGGAAGCTCTAGGCAGCATGGGTAATGATGCACCATTGGCCTGCCTGTCGCAGTTCCAGCCTTTACCCTATGAATACTTCAAACAGCTGTTCGCTCAGGTCACCAATCCACCAATTGATCCATTCAGGTAAACCAGTCACATTTTTTTTATATAAGTTTCTGTTTGTAATTTACTTAGAATATGAAGAGCTAGTACATGATCACCATTCAATGCTATTACAAATTAGACTTAAACTTGACTAATCATGCAGGTAATATCCCCAAGTAGTGAACTCAATATGAAATTCTTTATAGCTGAAGATATTTAAGCTCGCCAATGCCAACGGCATTGCCTTAATTAATATCTAAATCGGGCAAGCATTACGTTATGTTTGTCGTGCTATATTTGAAATAAATTGAAGTAAAGAGGAAAATAAGTAATTTTTATATGATATAATTGCAGAGAGAAAATCGTCATGTCTCTGTTGTGCCCCATCGGTCCAGCACCTAATATTCTAAAGCCGAGCGCCGAATTCGTCCATCGACTATTCCTACCGCAGCCCATCCTGTCTCTACCTGATCTGCATGCTCTTAAATATACTAATCATCGAGGTTGGAAGGTAAATAACTGTCATTTATTAGTAGTTATATTTTTTTAGTACTATTATCTATCATAAAATATTGTAAAGTTTAGAAATATTGCTCAAAAATTAATTGATTAGATGTACCTAGCTACTTGAGAGGAAGAAACTGAACATAAAACACTATCACACGGTTTTGTTGGACTAAAGATATTATTGCTTAAAAAGTACTAAATAAAAGACGCAAGATATTGTAGAAATATAAAAACCTATTTTATCTTAATAATAATTTTATAAATATTCATGCTTTATGCTTTATATATCCAAAACATAATAGAAAAAAACTATGACCGTTATGATGTTCAATAACACAGTGGGCATTTACAATAAGAACTCAAATTTAGTTCATAATACTCTTGCTAGCGTTTGAAGACGGCACAAGAATCAGTTTTTATTTTTTTTATTGCTTATGGTGGCAAACGAGCAGGTAGCATACCTGATGGTAAGTGTTACTGCCGCCCATGGATCTTTGCAATACCAAAGGTATATCTAGGCCGCTGCCTACCAATACAAACCCCAAACCCACCCAGTTGGGCTCCGGCTCTCTTCACGTTTTATTTAATAATTTGTAATATTAGCAGTGGTTAAAACGGTGGCACGGGGTGCTCTCCTTTCCACTGGTGCGGGTTTTGACGGGATATGGGTGCTTCGCCAAATACCTGCACACGGTCATCCGGAGGGAGAGTACACCGTCTTGCCACCACTGCGATTGCGATGGGGATGCGGCGCAGCACACGCTCGAGGTTTGTGCCGCTTGGGCAGTGCAGCGCCGTGAACTCGTCGCAGTCATCGGTGCCGACCTGACGCTGCCGACCATCGCCAGGGCGATGCTCGACAGCGTTAGGAACTGGGACGCGGTCGCAACCTTCTGCGAGGCAGTAGTCTCGTGGAAGGAGGCAGCGGAGCGCGTGCGCGAAGAACGCCTCCTCGGCGACGCGAGGCGCCGCCGGCGACTGGGGCGGTGCAGGCGTGATTACCTGCGCCTGATGCTGCCCTAGCTGAGGCCGCGGGTGACTGGACCGGGCAATTAGTCCGTCACCCGCCGAGAGGCTGACCGCGTGAGGAAAGACCGACGTACTCCCCAAGGGGGGGACATCGGTCAAGGAGAGGGTACCCATAAAGGGGTATTCCGTCGGGCCGGCCACTGACGTCAAGTTCACACTGCTCCGGTGGTCGGTCCAACGACGAAGGCGAGGTGTCACGGGTGAGTTACGGGTGTGCGTGCTTACGCTTCTCTGTCGCCCCGGACGCAGTGGTGCGAAGAGTGCGCCGACCGTAGCCCACCCAAAAAAAAAAAATACATTATATTAAGATCCGAGTCAGTCAATCAATTTCACGTGTTTTAACGAGATTGATATTATATTTCAGACAAAAGTGATTGATTGCACATTTGATTACTTGGATGGTCCGGAGGGTATGGAACCAACCCTAACACGTATTTCTGGCGAAGCTCACAATGCGGCCTCCAGCGGCTACCAACTTATCGTTCTATCCGATAGAGCTTCCGGACCCAAGAGAGTGCCCGTCAGCTCACTATTGGCTCTTGGTAATTATCTGTATAATTATTAATAATCTTCAAGCTGTCCATTGTTGATATCATTGCACTTTATAAACATTAATTTTTTATTTGATTTTTAAGTTTATTAATTTTAAAGTCACATCAATCTCTAGAATAAAATACTGATAATAAGTAAACGTTTCACACGTAATAAACATCTTTTTTACACGTTGATTATAATTAAATCACAATATTTTTGTATTTAAAATGTTAAATAAATCCATACCAAGCTCCATTAATACCAATTCACCTTTTCAATCCAATAATACAAGTATTTTTAATAGACTTATAAAAGAAGCAGTTTCTCAATTTGGATTAAATATCTAAGGAAGTCTGTTTTGTTAAAAAAATCTTATTACAGGTGCTGTACATCACCATTTAATTGAGACCCGTCAGCGTATGAAAGTCGGAATAATTCTGGAGACAGCTGAAGCGAGAGAAGTGCACCACATGTGTGTTCTTCTAGGTATGACACATTCACTTATTACTAACTACCACTAAGTTATATATAGGAATAAACGCAATAGTTGAAACAATTTCAACGTCCACGTCTGCTATCTTTGTCTGCACGTCTACCTATACAGAATACACTAACACACTCGCAAGCGTATAAATGGCATTTATGCGTTTGTAAAGTCTTGATGCTTGTAGACATTTACGAATACTAGGTAAGTGAATAAAGGTAGCATTAAACTTTCCCACAAACCCCTTCCCCTACCTAACTATTCGCATTCCGTTCACCTCAATCTCGCACTTACACAGCTGTGCAACTACTATTGTAAAAGTCTATGAGCAGCAGTTATCACTTACCATCAGATGAGCTGGTAGTTTCTCTGCCACAAAACACATTACCAAAAAATTAATCACATTTTTTTTGTAGGTTATGGTGCCGATGCTATATGCCCTTATCTAGCTTTCGAGCTAGCCTTCTCGCTTCGCAACGACAATATATTAGACCCGAACTTAACCGATATTGATATTTACAACGCATATCAAAGCGCCATCGAAACAGGTCTCGCCAAAGTCATGGCCAAAATGGGCATCAGCACGTTACAATCATACAGGAGCGCTCAGATATTTGAAGCAGTCGGTCTCAGTGAAGAAGTTATTGATAAATGCTTCAGAGGTACACAGTCCAGAATTGGTAAGTTCAGTGAATAATTTATTTTGTATTTTCGTATCGTCTCGATTCATGTATGTCCCACTGCTAGGCTCGAGTCTCCTCCACAAAGGAGAGTCATTGACATTACTATGTAGTAGGCTCTCCTTACGCTAGTCACACGGGTTGATATAAGGTTTCATTACAAGTTTTTTTTGTTAAAATGTTGTTTTACACCGTCAAAGAAAACCCTAATGAACATTTTATCTATATATTTAAAAAAATATAACTCATTGCCAGATTCAAACTTTAAAACCCCGCGTGGCAGTCTATGGTTTTCCGTTAAACTGTTATTGCTTTTCGCTCTTAAATAAGTTTTTAAACAAAAAACTAACTTATCAAATGTTAAATCTGAGTGATTTAGATTATCGGGCTGTATCATCGGTTAATACAATTCTAGCTGCAGTATGTGATTTTATTTTATAAATAACCTAACGTGCCAATTTTCCGTGTGGTGACGGAGTAAGAATACAGTTCACCACTCCCTATCTTATCCATGGGTGATCGTAGAAGACGTCTAAGGGATATAAAACGCATATAACATCAATACAAAAGAAGGAAAACTCGAAACAAAATACTATACCAACACATGTGACCAGCGTGATATAGTAGGTTAATTCATTCCCATTATGTAGGAGGCTCTAGCTCAACAGTGGGACATATATGAACTGAGATGCAACATGCCAAATGCTAGGTTACTGTAATTTATTTATTTAATGTGCTCTTATAAAATGTATTTATTTTTCAGGTGGTGTTAACTTCGAGATCTTGTCCAAAGAGATTTTCGATCGTCACGCATTAGCTTACGGCGAAGTTACTGACGCTTTAGTGTTGAGGTAATCTTCATTCCTATATATATGACTTGGCAGTACTACTATCATTATTATTTTTGTAAATAAATTCTTGTATGTTATGGAGGTTATAAAAATATATAATTTTAATTATATTCTAATATTCGTCTAAACTCGTATTTACCACCACTCAATTTCAAGTTTTTCACTCTTTTCACACAATCTATTCATTTTCAGTATTGCTAGTATAGAACAAATAATAAAAGTGTAAAGAAAATATAATTTTATATTGGTACTACTAATCTGATTAAAAAATTACTTTTCTTGCTGGAGAGCCTGTATATCTAGGAAAGCTATAAATATAAAATGTGATCTTTAACAGTGGAGCAGTGAAAATGTTAGGAAATCCGGCAATATATCATAATGATGGCATTACTTAAGTTAACAGAAGGAAATTATATCCAGACTTGGAACAATAAACCAGGTTTGAAACAACAATAAGAACCTAAACTCACCTAGCTTACCTACTGAGACTACTCCGCCATCTATGCCATTTGTCATCTATAAACAATATTTCAGGAATCCTGGTAACTACCACTGGCGTGCTGGTGGCGAGAAACATATCAACGATCCTATGTCTATCGCGAACCTCCAGGAGGCTACGCTCAACAAAAGCTCATCTGCCTATGATAAATACAAGTTAGTATACTTTTCTCTTAGTATGTTGTTACTCTTTAAAACTAGTACATACATACATACCATCACGCCATGCCCTTTGCAGGGTAGGCAAAGAGAACAGAGTGCCAGAAAACTCTATCCTTGCATACTTCAATTGCTTCCTCAACATTCATAATTCTCTTCATACACGCTCGCTTAAAACTAGTTATTAATATTTAAACATTATCAGTCATACACAAGAGCCATGTAAGCCGTGAGAGACTCTTAACCCTAAATTCCCTCCCACTCCCTTTCTGTCCTCATTCTATTCCTTCCAATCCTGCACCTACGGTAGACAGTGACTACGCTATACCCCTGGTGTTGAAATTTATGAACGCATGACACTTATCATTAAGTGAGGTGCTTGCTTCTTTGCCACTAACGGGCAAAAAAAAGATTTTTAATGGTGTCCATGACGTATTATACAGATGTTACTTAATGTGTATACAGGGAGAGCGCTCTGGAGTCGATACGCGCTTGCACACTCCGTGGTCAATTGGAATTGGTCAAATTAGATGAGCCCATACCACTTGCTGAAGTTGAATCTGCTGCCGAAATCGTCAAAAGATTCGCTACTGGTAAGATGATATTCATATATCATCATAAGATGACGTTAATAATATTTATGATTAGCAAAACCCAACATCGTGGTGACGGAATAACACTACAATACATACCTTTCTTACCCGTGGGTGTAGTAAAAGATTGCTAAGGGATATAAATGCTAATGCAAGAAGAAAGAAAACTCAATATAGCAACACGTTTGACCAGCTTGGTATAGTAGGTCAATTTCCATCCCATTGTGGGGAAGCTCGATCCCAGCAAAGCGACATATACGACCTGAGATGATGATTGTCTGTATTATAGTCAATTTTATTATACAGATATACATAGTGTTATATGAAGGGCTAACTGTCCTAAAAGATGTGGATTCATCGTTACATATATTTGTGTGACTCTATTCGATCCTGTCTGTTTTAAGTTATTCAATGTGTGTCAATCTAGTGCTGTAATGACGTGATGGGAACACAATTTGTAACTATCATTAACTTTTAATTGTCCTTGAATTCACAAAAAAAAACACAACTGAAAAATCACTAGGATGGATGGACAGCAATCCCCTGAGGTGGACTTCGATAGGCTGATGGATGAATGGGTGAAGTGAAACCAACTGCCACAGAAAAGATTTTATCATAGCAATGCTTCTTTAATGCTAGGAAGAAGAAGAAACTTTCCACGCGGTGATAGACTAAGAGATAACAATTATTATTTATAATGGGGTGACCTATTTGCTGCCTGTATCGAGTGTCGTAAAAGACGACTAAAACATGTAATATGCCGATAACAGCTACATATTCAAGTAAATAAATCATTTCCCAAACTTTTTGACCAGCATGGTATAATGGGTCAATTTCTCTTTTATTGTGGAGGTGGTTTCGAGCCCAGCAGTGGGACATAAGTCCCACAGTTTAAATAATTAAACTGAGATAATAACAATGATGATTTTAAACAAACTGCAAAATAATGTTCATCATTTGACAGGTGCTATGTCCTTCGGTTCGATATCGCTTGAGGCTCATACAACACTGGCTATTGCCATGAATCGCATTGGTGGGAAATCTAATACTGGAGAAGGTGGTGAAAATGCCGACCGATATCTTAACCAGGTACGTATCTTATCTATATAAAAGATAAAATAACAATAAAAGTAAAAATAACCATTAAAAATTTTCCCTTTCCTCCTATTACCACCTTACTTTCAGTGTTTAGACGTCCAGAATAATGTTGAACTGTGATATTAGTAGGTTTTCCTTCTTACCTTCTATTTTAAGATAATAATGGCATTTCAACATATACCACCTAATTAAATCTATTGTTTAGGTACTAAAGTTATATCATGGAAATATGTATTTTTTATTTATTTTTGTTTCATTTATTGTATCCCAGGACCCTGAGTTCAACAAGCGCTCAGCTATCAAGCAGGTCGCTTCGGGACGATTCGGTGTGACTGCTTCGTATCTCGCACACGCAGATGACCTCCAAATCAAGATGGCACAAGGAGCCAAACCTGGCGAAGGCGGAGAATTGCCTGGTAATTAATTTTTTTTTTAAATTAAACCCTATATACATAGGTGGACAAGTACGTCTCCTCAAAAGTGGATAATGTCTACATCGGTGGTCAGCCCGAAATGGCGATGGAGAAGTCATGCGGTAGGTTGTGTAGCAGTTGTTAAGCAGGCGCAGACCAACCATCCAGGACGATTCGGACGAGGTGTGTCCATCCATGCCTGCCAAAAAGGTAGAAATTGTCGTAATGGCCCGATTCACAAATCACAGGTGAGTTTGCGGTTGGCGTTTATGTTAATGTGCCCAAAAGAATGATGCTGCCCAATCTCTTGGTGATCCCTCAACTATTTTTTCGACTCCCACACGAACTTAAAGATCGCATTTTATTCTTAACTGAATCAAAATCATAAGTATAGACCAAAAATATTAATCTTTTGAATATGTTTCAGGTTATAAAGTAACAGAAGACATTGCCAAGACCCGTTGTTCCGTCGCTGGCGTAGGTTTGATCTCACCTCCTCCACATCACGACATTTACTCCATCGAAGATTTGGCTGAACTGATTTATGATCTCAAGTGTGCGAACCCTAGAGCTAGGATATCTGTCAAACTGGTCTCTGAAGTCGGTGTTGGCGTCGTAGCATCTGGCGTTGCAAAGGTAAGTAAGATAAATGAAACCATTTCAATGGCATTAATTCTTTTCTTTTTCAAAACATCTCATCGCCATCAAGGCATTTTCCTGTAAAGATATCGAACTTGCGAAACTACACAGGAGTTGCTATTTCGATCCCTATGGTATATTTACAGTCAAGTATAAATTAATAAATATCTGCCTTTAATGCCATACATCTTTGTAGTATTAAATGTCTGATCTTAGTACTCATTGCTATTCTATAAAAGAATATAGAACAAAACCAACATTTAACATTACTTAAAGAAAAAGCCTGGAAAGGGAAACAGGAAGCAAAAATCTTATACTTCTCTGATGACAAGATATCTCGGTTATTTTTTTTTAAAAACTCAAGATGCACCGCCGTACTAATTCTTGTATTGGGAGACTTCACAATGACCTACAATTAATGTACACAAATTACATCCAGACTCAGAGCAATTTGTGAATCGCACAAAGTATTATATAATGTAGTAAGCGAATTGCGAGTGATAGTTTGAGGCCATTCATGTCCATCGAATATTAAAATTATCACCCTACTCTAATTACTGAATTTAGCATTTAACTATCTTAATTATTTAGAAAAAACTGATTACGAGCGAACAATAATTGTCACACATGGGATTCGAACCCACACCTATAGAAAATCTGTTCCGATCGTGCTACCACTTAGCGTGAGCTGTTGTATGACATTCAATTTTCGGCTTATGTTGTATTTTCGTCTTTAAAGGAGACGTGGGCCATCTATCCGACAATGTTTACACATTTTTCGCTCGTAATCAAGTTTTTATAAATATCATCCTACTTGTTACAGTAAAAGCTTCTTATTTGCGCTTCCTTCATTCGCGTTTTCACTATTCGCGGATTGAAAAATGCGACTCAATTCCTATATTCGCGTCTAAAAATTTCTTTATTCGCGGATCTAATAAGTACATACATAAAAATAAAAGGATACTAATAGGTATCCAACCCAATATCCTTTGTAAATGCCGTCAAATGGACTTATAAAAAAGTAAAATAGTTCTTATTATAATTTTGTCTACAAAGTCTTATTTTTAATAGGCAAATTGCTAATACGACTGCTGCGTATCAGTCTGAATTGAAGGAGCTTTTAAAAAATCAAGTAAGAAAAAATTACAAAATTCTTCAAACCATTTAGGCAATGGTTTTTAAACATTTTGATTAATTAGGCTTCCTAAGCCTTAAGATAATTATAATCGAAAGGTTTTTAAATACTTCAATTAAATTGATTTTTCATATGTTTTTGTTTTTTATTTTGTCACCTAGGAACGTATCCCCTATAATCACATATAAATTACCGTTCCATATTCACGGTTTCTGTATTCGCGGCATATTTATGGAACACATACCCCGCGAATAAAGAGCTTTTACTGTAATTAACTTTTTACCTAGATGAGTGATTTGCATACATTCAAACATATATAGGTATGGAATATAGAACCTGCTTTTTGAAGTCTATTAAAAATCACAATTAATATTGTCTTTTTTTTTCAGGGTAAAGCAGAACACATAGTGATCTCAGGCCACGATGGTGGTACCGGAGCTAGTTCGTGGACGGGTATCAAGAGTGCAGGTCTGCCGTGGGAGTTGGGTGTGGCTGAAACACATCAAGTGCTTGTGCTTAACGATCTTAGATCAAGGTAAAGTTATTTTAGCGGACATATTATAGTTTTCACCAACCATGTCTAAGTTTTAGGTAACACCTAAGGTAATTGACTTCATTAATAGCGTAGCTGTTAAGATACCGACCTACCATGCTACAAGTGTCGACGCTTCGTTTCCTACGGTCCTCCGTACAATATTTTGTACGATTCACACATTGTTGTCCTGAGTCTATGTGCAATATGTATTCCTTATTTATATATTTGTACAGCTCACCGCAATACAAGAGTTAGTTCTTTAGCACACAATGTTGTGAAAAAAAAATGAACATGAATGTTTCATCTTGAATGATACATGCCATTAATTAATCATTGATTTTATATACCATATACAGGTGCAGATCTTATTACTAGAATAACTTAAACTAGGTGTAGGAATGACTTCATATAAAACATTAAAATTAGTTGCAGACTCCCAGCTCTGCCCAATCCCGAGATAAAGTGATTTGTTTCTTATCAAAACGGTAGGTTTGTCGGCGTGCATTGACCTGTAGGTACATTTTTCGAGCAGCTGTGCGGCGGTGAACGCAGCGAGAGCGGTGTGCTGAATGTGAGTTTTGTCGTTAACATGACGCACTCTGCAGCGTGCGCGTAAGCATGCCATTTGTATGAAGAAATGTACAGCGCTACTAGCGCCGTGTTTTTGAAACTACACTCAACTACATTTCTTCATACAAATGGCATGCTTACGCGCACGCTGCAGAGCGCGTCATGTTAACGTCAAAACTCACACTCAGCACACGGGACTATTTGCCTACTAGTTCAATGTCACACGCATGAGTATATGCCTACATCGATTTTTTATAGTACAAGTGTATTGACCGCTTATCAGTATGTCAATTTAATCAAATGTTAGGTACTATTTTTTTTTATTGATTTGGTTAGTGTATCATGGTCTCATACACCCCCTTCAAGGCTTCTACTAATTAAATCTGTAACTTGTATATTGCTTAGGGGTTGCTTAGAATTCAGGTGTAGGTCAAAATAGACATATTGTGAAATGTTTATATTATTGTTAATGGATGAATATATAAGTGCGGTTTCTATTGTAGAGTGGTAGTGCAAGCCGATGGACAGATCAGAACTGGTTTTGATGTGATGGTGGCAGCGCTACTCGGAGCTGATGAGTTTGGTTTCAGTACAGCACCACTTATTGCTCTAGGTAAGTGCTAAGATCATTTATTATAAAAATGTACTATTTTATTTCTATTGTGTGGTGATAGAGGAAGAATATAATCTACCATCAGTATTTTCAATGACATCTAAGGGATGTAGACAGATAACATCACTGTAAGAGAAGGAATACTCACAGCTTAGTGTAATAGTGTAGTAGCTTACCTTGTGATGATTGAGTAAGAATACAATTCCCTCTTATCTCCTCCGTGGGTGCCGTAAAAGACGAGCGAGAGATATAAAAAGAGATAGAGCCAGAAAACTAGAAATAAAACTACTTACGAACCTGCCTGACCGGCATAGTATTCTAGATGTTTTATTGCTTGTGGTTGCAAACGAGCAAGCAATACACCTGATGACAAGTGTTACTGTCGTTCATGGACCGTTACAATACCAGGGGTACAGCTAGGCCGCCGCTTAGCGACCAAAATCCACCCAAAAGCTGGGATCCGGCTTTCTCACTAGTCGAACAAAACGCAACAGGCCATTGCTACTACTCAGACGTCAATATTTTGCGAGAGTGGCACTTGGACGGACTGGCCTATGGCTGTAGACAGAACACTGTCACCGGGTGACCCTACTACTAAGAATCAAATGGGCTCCTATCCTATTACAGGGACAGATGGAGCCCAATATTGTGTTTGTATTGTGTTATTCATTAGTGTGTATTGTGAGATGATGTAAAATAGTAGGGATATTACCTATTATACCACACATAATAGGTAATATCCCTACTATTTTGGGCGATTGAGGTGCCGTTTATAGACTGAACTAAAAAAATAATTATCTATAAAAATATATATGTATAAAAAATCTTCTCGCAATGTTTGTCCTAAAGTCCGAAATTACACAGTAGAACGTTAATCCCCTAGCCGGAAATCCATATTGAGTGCTATTTTTCCTTGTGGTGACGGAGTAAGAATACAATTCAACACACCTATTTTGCCCATGGGTGATCGCAAGAGACGACTAAGGAATATAAAACACATATAACATCTATGCAAGAAAAGAAAAACTCAAAATAAAACCGTATACTAACACGTCTAACCAGCGTGGTATAGTAGGTCAATTTTCCTCCCATTATGGAAGAGTCTCGAGCCCAATAGTGGGATATATATACGCTGAGATGATGAGTGCTATTATTGGTATTAATAAAATGTGTATACTCCCTCAATATCTTCAATTTTGCGGCAGTTATATATTGTGTTTTTGCAGGTTGTACTATGATGAGGAAATGTCACTTAAACACGTGCCCGGTGGGTATAGCCACACAAGACCCAGTGCTGCGCAAGAAATTCGCCGGCAAACCTGAACACGTCATCAACTACTTATTCATGTTAGCTGAAGAGGTAAACACTTGAATTCTCTATTCAGATCCGGCAAGAAAAGTTTTCTTTCTCGCTGTGATCGTCTAATCTCTATTCTTTCTCAGTGTAGATTTTTTAGATTTTTAAACTAGTAAATGGGCACAATATAATAATTATGATAAATTACACAAACACAAGACATGTTAAGCCGATGGAGTGAATATTTTGGCGATATGTATGCGGATACTCGAGTTGGCCCCGGTGTCGCATGTGGTTTAGTAGATCAACATTCAGCACCGGCGTCCTCCGATAGCATCAGTATGGATGAAGTTGAATGGGCGATAAGAAGTTTGAAAAATGGTAAGGCAGCGGGCATTGATATGGTGTCTGCCGAGATGATCAAGCTTGGTGGCTCCTGTGTCTGGGAGGCGTTCCTGTTGCTCCTCAATTTATGTTGGAGCTCGGGAATAGTTCCCAGGGACTGGAATAGTGCAGTCACCGTGCCTTTGTTTAAAAACAAGGGTTCACATTATGACTGCGCAAATTACAGATCCATAAGCTTGACCAGTTTGGCAGCAAAAGTGTATGGTAAAATTATTGAAAGGAGAATGAGGATGGTGTCCGATGGTTTACTGTGTAAGACCCAAAGAGGTTTCAGGAGCGGTAGGGGATGCATGGATCAAGTGTTCTCTCTGCACAACATTGTGGAGAAGCATCTGGCTCTAGGTCAGAGGGTTTTCTGCAGTTTTGTGGATCTGGAGAGAGCATTTGACACGGTTGTACGAAAGGAACTTTGGGACATTTTACCGGAGTATGGTATTAACGGTAAACTGCTACAGGCTGTGCAGTCCAGGTACATGGGCTGTAGAGCCTGTGTGCGGCGGGATGATGGAATGTCGCCTTGGTTTGACGTCAATATCGGCGTTAAGTAGGGGTGCGTTCTGTCAGCCAGGCTGTTTATAATATATCTGGATAAATGTCTCGAAAGGTTGAACAATATGAATGTGGGAGTCCAGATGGGCGACTCAGTGGTCACTGCTCTGCTCTATGCAGATGATGCAGTCCTGCTGGCACAGTCAGCGACTGATCTGCAGACACTAGTCGACACAATGACAGAAGATTGTAAGAAAAGGGGTCTACGCGTGAATGTGAGCAAAACCAAAATAATGATCTTTGAAAGAGATGAAGCCAGAACAGATGTATGAGTAACAATAGGTAATGATGTACTAGAGCAAGTGGATGAATTTGTATATCTTGGATGTGGTTTTAGCCAAGATGGAAGGTACACCACTGATATAGAGCGAAGAGTGAATGCGGGAAATAGAGTGAACGGAGCGTTGGGACAACTTCTCGGTAGCCACCACCTCAAACAGAAGGCACGTGTAGCAATACATAACGCTGTGCTTGTCCCAACATTACTATATGGAAGCGAGAATTGGGTATGCAGAAAAGAGCATGAAAGCAAAATTAATGCGGTCGAAATGCGATCCCTACGGAGTTAGGCTGACCGACCGCATTCGCAACGACGACGTAAGAGAGAGAGAGTAGGTATGAAAGAGAGTATTGGTGTAAAGATGCGAAAGGCAATGCTCCGATGGTTCGGACATGTGGAAAGAATGCCGAACGAACGTCTGGTTAAGAAGATATACAATGCGAAAGTGGAAGGATGTAGGTACCGGGTGAGACCGAGACTCACCTACCTAGACCAGATTGGTCACGTACTGAAAGAAGGTGGAGTCAAGAGTCTCCGAAACCGGCGAGCGTGTATGAAGAGAATTATGAATGTTGAAGAAGCGAGTGAAGTATGCAAAGATACGAGTTCTCTGGCACTCTGTTCTCACTGCCTACCCTGCAAGGGATATGGCGTGATGATATGTATGTATGTATAAATTAATTGTTAAATAATAACTGATCATAAACATTATAAAAATTTATATATAGAATCATTTTTTCACAAACAAACAGTTTGTTGTTTTTGGAAATGAATTTGTATTAAAAATGTAGGTCAAAATTTAATAACTAATACTGCAGCAGGTAGAAATAATAGTAGCGGTATAAATCTCTATAATAACAATGACTTATTGGGCGTGAGACACCTTCGTCCTCCTGTAACCATGAACGCTGTAAAGTGTTCGAAACGTTGGACAATTAAAAATCAAATGCAAACGCTATGGAATCCGTGAAAATAGATTACTTCTAATGACAGTGATTTAGATGTTTATATCTCTACGATTTATATTTCTTGGTAGGTTCGACAGCACATGGCAGAAGTAGGTGTTCGACGGTTCCAAGATTTGATCGGCCGTACGGACTTATTAAAAGTTCGCGAGAATAACGAGAACCCTAAAGCGAGGATGTTGAATCTCAGCTTGATATTGAAAAATGCGTTGCACATGAGACCAGGTGTCAATATTATTGGAGGATCAAAATCCCAGGTAGGTGTTAAACATCTTTGAAAAATGTCTAATATTTCCACTTTAAAATAATTCATTTTAGTTATTAACTTACATTAGAATTACAATACTTTAATATATTTCAGGACTTCCAACTGGAAAAACGGTTGGACAATCAATTGATCGAACAATGTGCCGGAATTCTGGATGGCTCTCAGAAACATGTTGACATTAAAATGAAGATCACTAACGAAGACAGGGCCTTCACTAGCACATTGTCTTACCATATCGCCATGTAAGTAGCATCTCATTATTCAATTCTCCATCTTATTTAAAAGGGCCACAAATCACCATGTGGTGACGGATAAAGAATACCATGGGTCACCATCGCATACTTTTCAGTGTTGATCATATAAACTGGCTGAGAGATTTTCATAACCATTTTGCTCTTATCCCAATTACTTGTGGTTGACGTAATATGACCGGCCGCCTCTCTGACGTATATCCTCTTTGGGAATGTAATAGTTGACCAGATGGCTTCAAATGAAATTGGTCCACATCTATCTTAAAGAATTCAAGAAAAAAAAAATTAACAGACCATCCTAATACGTTATGTTTTACAGAATTTTCTTAAACCTTATTACCTGACAGATCTATCGAAATTCACTGTTGAATATATGCCTGTCCCCCAACGGTAGATAATTCGTAATCGTCGCGTTTGTCGAGTGCGCTGGCAAACAAAGTTGCTTTTATGAGTTGGCCAGGAAAAGGTGGTGCTTATGCTGGTGTATACATACTGTACCCTGTTATCAGCAATAGGATCGCCTGTAAATTAAATTTATGTGGGATTTATGATAAAGGCATAAGAGTGTATACATTAATAATCTATGGTAGTGATTAGAAAATAATAAATACTAGAAAACTCATACTTCACTCTGTTAGCAAGGAATTTTATTACTGTAACCTAGCTATAGAGTGTCTTATACCGAGGTGAATATCTAGGTATAAAAATATTTTTATAAATGTACAAGGTTAGCTGGCGCGGCATTTTTTAATGAAAATATTAATTTAAAATATTTACTTATTTTTTGTAATCGTGGGGAAAATAATCCTCGAAATTTCATATTTAAACATTAAAATTGATGCAATACTATGGGAAATGAAATAACATACAAAGACATAAGTAAATTATGAGGTTTGATTATAGTAAATAATGAAATGATTTTGTTATTTCAGGAAATATAGCGAGGAAGGATTGCCTGATGGCACACAAGTGAACATCTCACTGATTGGCTCGGCTGGACAAAGTTTCTGCGCTTTCTTGTCTAAGGGTATCACCGTCACACTGGAAGGCGACGCCAATGATTATGTTGGTCAGTAATCATTTCACTGATACAGTTTTTCTGACAGTAATTTTTATTTTCTTTGTGAAACGATTGTTTCATGTGTCAGTAAGAATTTAAAGGAAGGTGAAATGGAACTAAACTCTGTATGAATAATATAGAACGGATATTAGACAAAAGTATTTTACGGCAATATTCACGCGTAGAGTCGATTATGTCGACCCGGGTTTCGAGCATATCCGATGCTCATCATCAGGGTGAGTGCGCAGAGTCGTCATTCTCCTACTCTTAGCCAAATTACTTGGGGTCGATACAATGTGTACTTTTCTTTCATAGTACTTATTGTAGAAGTTATTGACAATAATTTTATGACCGGCCGCCTGCCAGACGTCAACCTGTCATTGTTGACCAAACAGCATCAGATGGAGTTGGCCCAGGTCGTTATAAGGCTCTTAGTCGTCGTTTACGACATCCACGAGCAAAGTAAGGGTTGGACTACCAACCCTACTAATTCGAAGCCGCTTCCACACCACTTTATCTGTCTTGCAGAGTATTGCCGTAAAATACACTCGTCTAATATGTGTCAAACTCACGGTAATTTCAACACTAAATTATAGAACAGACTACTGCCAGATGAAAAACCCCCGATTTATGTTTAACATTTTTGATATTTTACTTTATTAATATTTTAGTATTACAGACTTTATCTTCGTGCAGTGACGGAGTAAGAATAAGATTTACCACCCCCATTGCTTGCCCATGGGTATCGTAAATAACGACGAAGCTGTTTATGTATACAGTAATTACTGTAATTTACTACGTAGTATGTGTAGTAAAGTTTAATAGTGGTAAGATCACGCTGTTGACAGTTTTCTGTCTACAGCAGCGGGCCGGTCCGTCCGGGGTTGTACCACACTTGCAGAAGATCGACGTCTGAGCAATGGCAATCTGCAAAACTGGATGGGTTGAAGGTTTATATTGGTAGGCAGCGGCCTAGCTATACTCCTGGTATAACAAAGGTACATGGGCGGCAGTAACAATTACCATCAAGTGTGCTGCTTGCTCGTTACCCAACAAAAGCAATATAAAAATTAAAAAAAAAACGAATATTTGTATGAGAATCCATTCATAGTTGAACTTTTAGCTTACATTACATATAGGTATATAGCAGAGTTCTTTCTGTGTTCTGATTTCAATTATGCTTAATAATATAATACTTGTATTTGATTATAGGTAAGGGTCTATCTGGTGGCAAAGTTATCATTTATCCACATAAAACTTCAGTATTCGAGTCCCACCTGAATGTAATCGTTGGAAACGTATGCTTGTACGGTGCTACTTCAGGACGAGCTTATTTCAGGTTTGTTATGTTTTCCAGCTACAACTATTAAATTAGTGTATATGGACTAAACTAAGTTAACACTTTTTTAAGTAAAAGCAGTTATCTCACTACATTAAAGGAATGCTCCAAATGAAAATCCGAACTTGTCTGGCCAGTGCAAACCTTCTACGAGGTTTAATTATCCTTATTTTTTGATCGCCAACCGTTCTGCTAAGCCTGACACCTTGAGGAAATATTTATTCAGCAGGGAACGTCGTTGGATTGATAAATGGATGTATGGATAGATGATGATTTCACATATTACTTCGTATCGTCTATGACGTCACTAACTGGTCTTATACTATGGTCTTTTAAATTATTAGTCTGAGATATTAGAGAGTCTGAACGTTTTTGTAATGCTAACAGCTATCAGATTGTTTCCTGACATAATTACACATCTCACTGCTATTATAAATGCGAAAGTTTCTATGGATGGATATTTTTACTTAACTACGCTAAATAGGGTCAACGAATCTGCAAGAAATTTCACAGGAAAAACCTCACAGAAAAAGATTATGATCTGGAATAGTAAGCTATCCTGGATAACAGTTATTTTGGAAAAAATGTACAGGCCCCGGAGAATTCGTGATTGGCAAAGTTTACATTAATACGAGCAGTCGTAAGCATAGTGTGAAATTAAACTATTTAGGGAACATACACCCATACTACGGGGCCCACTTCTTTACGATTTTATAAACTAATCGGTGACCAACTGCAGTCTGAGGCAACAGCTCAATATTGTTCTAACGCAGTATTTTTGAAGGCTCTCCCCTGAACTGGTTACATGATATGGGTACGTTCTCTTATATTACTATTCATTGTCGCCAGACGACTGAATTCTGAAGTTCATCGTTAGCGTGGAAAAGAAATCCATATTTATATAATAAAAAAAGAAGTAATTAAGTAAAGTAAGAAGAATATCAACGAGTGGTTATTAAATATTCACAGGGGCATTGCGTCGGAGCGTTTCTGCGTGCGGAACAGCGGCTGTGTGGCTGTTGTGGAAGGTGTTGGTGATCACGGTTGCGAATACATGACGGGCGGGGCTGCTCTAGTGCTCGGACTTACTGGCAGAAACTTTGCAGCTGGCATGAGCGGTAACCACCTCTTTAAACCCATTCTATACACTGAAAAGTAATGAATCCGATATTTTTGTAGATATTTTGAAGGTATATAATTTCATAATAGGATTTCTATAGTTTTTACGACATGACCTTAGAAATCTTTTCAATTCTCGGCTTCTTACTAATATAATATATGCATTTATTATACATCTAAACCTTCCTTTTGAATCACTCTATCTATTGGCGAAAACCGCATTAAAATCCGTTGTGTAGTTTAAATGATCTAAGCATACATACAGACAAGGAAAGCGACTTTATTTTGTTCTATGTAAAGTTTTAGGCAGAATCTAAATGTACTGATTCAAAAATGAAATAACTTTAATCCCAAATTGCAGGAACACAGTTTAAAATAGTGTAAAAATTCTAATTCAAAATTGTCTATCTAATATACAATTATTTCATAGTTTTTATGTGTACGTTATGTTATAGGTGGCATAGCATATGTATACGACATCGATGGCTCCTTCTCTGGCAAGTGTAACCACGAAATGGTGGAACTGTTACCTTTGGAGTTAAAAGAAGACTTGGACTATGTTCAGCAATTGCTCGAGGAGTTTGTGCAATATACTGGGTTAGTTACCGTAGTAGTTTTTTTTTATATATAATAAAGTTTTAGTTCACAGACTTTTGTCCGTGCCTTTTTTATGTTTTGTATTTTAATTATTATATTGATGTTATTTACCGTAGTAGTTAAATCCTAACCAAAGTCACTACCAGATAAGTGGACATCGCCGAATGCCGAGTTGATTATTTATATGTAAATTACAAACGATTGGCAATACTCACCGTGATCGGCTTGATTTTAGTAATTGAACTACTGTTTACTATTTTTGAATAACTTATTGAGATTAAAATTAATTACATATCGACCTATCCGTAGGATAAAGTTACATCTGCATAATCATTACTTTAGGCGAGAGCGATTTAAAATGTGTCAAACACAATCAATATTATTTTGCTTTATTGTTTTGTATAGGGATGGATTCTTTTCCTAATATTAGTTCCTCTTATATATAAATCAGTTTAACTTTATAACTACAGCAAAAACGATTTGTTATCATAATCATATGGAACTTTGTTCTTCGGTCGATATATCCTTCTATAAATAGTTATTGATGAATAATACCTACCTAAAATTTCTATAGAAAAATTTTATACAAAATTACAAATCTGTTAATTTGTCTGCATTAATTATGTGTTTCTAAAGCCCCCAGCAAATACAAAGATTATTTCCTTAGCGCAGGGTGGCGTTTAAAAATAAAATATATCTTCTGAATGATAACTTTTTTATTGCTTATGATGGCAAACGAGCAAGCAGTACTCCTGATGGTAAGTTTCACTACCGCCCATGGACCTTTGCTATAACCAAGGCTGTAGCTAGGCCGCTGCTAACCATTACAAACCCACCCAGTTGGGCTTCCGGCTCTCTCAATGTCTTCATCAATGTTAGCCATAATTAAAAATATAGATTTATAGACTTACGTCAAACATAGTTAATACTCTCAGCTTTAAGTTCGTAATATATTATTCGTAATATATACCTAATAAATTTATTCTACGTAATTGTAATTGCTTCCTTGTAGATCAATAATTGCCCAAGAACTACTTGCATCTTGGCCAGAGGCGGCTAAGAAATTCATCAAAGTATTCCCCTTCGAGTACCAGCGCGCACTGAAACAGATGGCAGTGAGCCAACCCACGCCTGCTAAAGTAGAGAACGGAAACCATGACAATGGAGTGCTTGATATTGAAGAAACTGTGAGGGATGTCGAATTGGATAAGAAAAATTTGGAAAAGATCCTTGATAAGACTAGGTAAAACATATATTATAATATTTTTATATAGATTTTATCCATGAATCATGGCAATACCTGGACAAGCATGCAAGATAAAGTCATGAGAAATCACACCCACATTCAGCTATACAACTTATTAGTTTCACGTTATCGGATATGAGTATAATATTACTGCTTATCGGGCATAGTCCAAGACTTACTCAGAAAAACTTATTTTGTCTAACATATAAATCAAAACCCTAACCTCACATTAAATGAATACTAACTAAATATATTGATACTACTATATAAATTATATTGATTTATCTCTCCGTGATTTCGTATTAAACGTTCATTTAAAAAAAAAATCATCATATTAATTAATTACCCCTACACAACACTTACAATATGTCACACCAACTGCTTGTGTCCTAAAAACCAATTGAGTGATGAACTAGCTAGAGGATGGATAGCATTCTCTTGCGGAAGGAAATTTCATAAAAATGATCGCAAACTCGCGTACCTACCCCGTTAGGAAGCCTGTGTTAAAAAATAGGCTGACAGAAGGATGAATTGTTATTATAGAGAGTGTAATCTATTAATTATTATATTATTCGTATGGTGACGAATTAAGAATAATGTATGTCACCATATGTTATTTGCCAGTGTGTCTTAAAAACCAAACAAAGCATCGTCAGGTGAATGTACAGCAGCACTACCCTTGGAATAAAATTATGTAAGAGGGAGGACAGTCCTCCCATGATTACAAATGACGAAAAGTTTTCAAAATTTGGTAATTAAAAATCAGAATTTTCCATGTGGTGACGGAATAAGAATACGATTCACCACCCTCTATCTTATTCCTGGGGGATCGTAAATAGACGACTAAGAGATATAAAACATACATATAACACCTATGAAAGAGAAAGAAAACTCTAAACAAAACCCAACACGTCTGACCAGCGTGATATAGTAAGTCAATTTCCTCCCATTACGAAGGAGGCTCGAGCCCAATAGTGGGACATACGACATCTTGTATATGAGCTACGATGATGATGATGATGAAAATAGTTTCAAACGTGTAACACTCGTGTAAACGTCAGAAATCCTTACCCCTAGCGAATTTATAACTGCAACTGTGATCACCTGTAAAGTGTGTAATTATGATATAATAGTGGAAGGCTTACATCTAACAGTGCACGTAGATAGGAGAATTGATGATGAATCAATTATATTGTTGTTTATAGGGGCTTCATAAAGTACCCTCGCGAGACTTCACTGTACCGACCAGCTGAAAAACGTGCCCGTGATTGGGACGAGATTTATAATTTTGGGCACGTTCGGCGAGGCCTACGGGTTCAGGCGGCGCGTTGTATGGAATGTGGTGTGCCATTCTGTCAGAGTGGGCACGGCTGTCCCCTCGGCAACATCATACCTAAATGGAACGACCTTGTCTTCCGCGGTGACTGGAGACAGGCGCTCGCCCAGCTTTTACAGACAAACAACTTCCCCGGTAAGTGTACATAAATATTACTTTAACATAAATAATTATAATGCTCATAGCCTTTATTATTAACAATCGTAAGGGGATCGGCTTTCTAGTCAAACCAGTTTCGACAATATAGATGTTATAGTCTAACTGACTGCACAGATGGCGTAACGGTTAAGAGATCGAACTACCGTTTCAAGTGTCGAGGCTCGAATCCCACGCAGAACAATACTTTGCGTCATTCACGAATTGTTGTTCTGAATCTGGGTGTAATTTGTGTCCGTTATTTGCATATTTGTAAAGTCCCGGCAATTCAAGTATTATTTCTTTAGTGCAGGGTGTTTATCTTTTATTTAAAAAAACAAAACTGGAATCTCCGGCGCTCCTAAATTTGATTAGTAAAATCTCAGGTTTGACAAAACGTTTTAGTGAATGTCCAAACTGATTCACTGCACAGATGGCGTAGTGGTTAAGATACCGACCTTTCGTGCCATCGATCCACAAAGTGTTGTTCTAAGTCTGGCTGTAATTTGTCTTCGTTAATTGCATGTTTGTAAAGACCCCCCCGCAATACAAGGATTATTTCCTTAGGGCAAGGTTTTTAAAAAAAAACTAATAGCGTTTTAGACCTTTGACTAATGGAATTGTCTAAGGCCAAAACACAGCAGTCAAACCGAGTACGTAAAAAATGTGTCAAATGCAAAGCCGAAATTCACTATTGTTTTCGCCGTTGACTAAAACCTCTTACTTAATTTCTTTGTTTGCTACATATATAGCTTCATGCCTGTTTCCCAAAGGGGTATGCAGAAACTACGGATGGTCACAAGTCACGATCCTGGCATACCTCCATTGCTTCATTCAAGCTCATCACAGTCTCCATGCATGCTCTACGATTACGCATAACCTTAATATGACTTCTATGTTTAATTATAGCATTATTGCATGGAACGCAGTGCAGTTCAAATAGGTTTGCGTAGTGTACCAACATAATCTATATATCATCATCATTCTCCTAATTTTATCCCAATTACTTGGGGTCGATACAATATGTATTCTTCTTTCATAGTACATATTGCAAAAGTTATTGGCAATGGTTTTATGACCGGCCGCCTGTCACACGTCAACCCTCCTTGGGAATGTAATTTTTGAATAAACGGCATCGGATGAAGTTGGCCCAGGTCGTTATGAGGCTCAGTCGTCTTTTACGATATCTACGAGTAAAGTAAGGATTGGTAATATTCATAGCCGCTACCACACAGCTCTAACATAATCTATATATATTGTAAAGAAAAAGAAAAATATACGGAGCGTATGTACTTATCGAAAAAAAAAATTAAATTGGGTAGGACCACGCTGTTAACAGTTCTCTGTCTACAGCCGCGGGCTGGTCCGTCCGGGGTAGTACCACACTCTCGCAGACGATCGTGTCTGTGTCGACGTCTGAGTAATAGCAATATGCTATTGCACTTCGTTCAGTGACTGAGAGCGCCAGAAGCTTAACTGGGTGGGTTTGGTGTTTGTATTGGTAGGCAGTGGACTATATATACCCTTGGTATTGCAAAGATTCATGGTCGGTAGTAACACTTACTATCAGGTGTACTGCTTGCTTGCTTGCCACCATATGCAATAAAAAAGTAATAGAATAGACTCTGATTCTCTATTACATGTATACCTCCATACAATAATGGGGCAAAGTTTTTGTTAATTTAAACGCAATAACAAATGCATTTAAATGTAATCATGGTGTACCTCGTTCCATCTAGAAGTCTGAAAGTGTCATAACAGCCTTGTTTGCCTTTCCTAGTATAGCTTCGACACAATATAATGTTGATGATGGTTCAGTATCAAATGCTAAAATAATATTTATGATTTTATAGAATTTACGGGACGTGTGTGCCCGGCGCCATGCGAAGGTGCTTGCGTGCTAGGCATCTCTGAACCGCCTGTTACCATCAAGAACATAGAGTGCGCTATCATTGACCACGCCTTCGAGTCCGGCTGGATACAACCTGAGGTACGTCGTATATTACATGTTTAATTACAATATTCATCATATGTATCACTGCAGGGATCAAGCCTTCTCCACAGTGGAAGGGAATTTTACTTACTGTAATACACTGATCAGGGGACGTATAGAGGTTTGTTTCTAGTTTTTCTTCTCTTGCAGTATGTTATCTACTTGTATCACCTAGTTGTCTTTCACAATATCTTACGGGAGAAGAAGGGCATTGAACTATGGTATTCTTACTCTGTCACCACACGAATCACCGCCTCACATAAATTTAAATAACATTTCAACTATTTAGCCCGGTCCGCAATTTAAATATTGAAACATACAATGTTTTATGCTTAAACGCTAAAAATTTAATTTAACAAGGGTATGGGACATCTGCAGACACACTTTACGTCTACATAGACCACTCGTGGACTGCCAACGGTAAGTCTAAAACTTGCGTGATTATGGTATCTGATATTTGGCTGTGGGGTTTGGCAGTTAATGGATTAGTTTACCTAAAAACTATAGATATAAATGTCGTTTGCCTTCAAAATTCATTTATTTTTATCATTGCTATCTGCAGATACCAACACACAGGAATGGAAAGACAGTTGCTGTCGTTGGATCTGGACCAGCTGGTTTGGCGGCCGCACACCAATTGAATAAGGTAATATACTCATCATTAGTTTACTCTCATTCCATGCTAAGTGGAGTGGACACAATATCTCTTCACCTTTCATAACTCCTGTCAATCGTCACTGTTACTATTTTCCTAACCATATTTTTCACATAATCAATTCATCTTTTTACGTCTCTCACAATTCTTAAGTCCTGCATTTATATTGATAACTTTCCTTGTCACATGGCTTTATCATTCCTCATCACGTGTCTGTACTAAGGCAATTTCGCGCTCCTGATCTTTTCTATAAACAAAGTAATAAACTATAATTTCATATGTGACTATGTTGCGGGTATAATTAAAAAATAACCCCAGAATAGAAGTGAAACTAGTATTGAATGGCAACATTTTATTCATTTATCTAGAACATTTTTTTTTAATTGCTGATGTTGGCGAACAAGCAAGCAGTACACCAAGTGGTAAGTGTTACTGGCACCACCTTTGAAAAACCAGTGGTACAGCTAGACCGCTGCCTACCATTGAAATCCCCGAATCTATCCAGAAAGTTGGGCTGCCGGCTCTCTTGCTCACCTAACGAAGGGCAACAGCACAATGTCACTGCTCAGACGTCGATTTTCTGCGAAATTGTTCTAGATCCGAATTTTAAAGCTATCCTATAAGAAGTTTCACTTCGAAAATAATCAAAAACATAATTTTTTAGGCTGGTTACACAGTAACCGTATTTGAGCGGAACGACCGTCCGGGTGGGCTCCTCCAGTATGGTATCCCCACGATGAAACTCAGCAAGGAGGTGGTGGGTCGGCGCATCAAGCTCATGACTGCCGAAGGTATTTCATTCAAATGCAACGTGGATGTTGGCAGAGACATCTCAGCCAGCGACTTGGCGAACGAGTAAGTACATATTTCAAACTGATTGCAAGAAACGAGGAATATTTTAAACTATACCCTCTAGCTCGGCAGTTACAATATGCAGTATTTGAACTGTTTTCGTTTTTATTGCTCTTGGTGGCAAACGAGCAAGTAGTAAACCTGATGGTGAGTGTTATTGTCGCCCATGGACCTCTGCAATGCCAAGGGTACAGCTAGGCCGCTGCCTGCTAATAAAAAACTCCAAACCCACCCAGCAAATTGGGCTGCCGGCTCTTTCGCTCACCGAACGAAACACAGTAGCACATTGCCACTGCTAAGATGTCGATTTTCTGCGAGAGTGTGTACTACCTCGGACGGAACGGCCTGCGACTGTAGACAGAATGGTCCTACCACTAGAGTATAGTAATACTTTATCTTTTGATATTGTCTCTCTTCTCAGCACATGAGTTTCCTCAAAATGAGGGCAATTATGCTCCTACATTACTCGAGCGACGCATTGGCAACGGCATTTTGACATAAGCATCTTAATTTCAGATACAACGCTTTGGTACTTTGTATGGGTGCGACTTGGCCCCGTGATTTACCACTCAAGGGTCGTCAGCTGAACGGGATTCACTTTGCGATGGAGTTCTTGGAGAATTGGCAGAAGAAGCAGATGGGTGCCACGCCGGGCCACCATCAGACCAAAGACAACCCTGAACTGAACGCTAAAGACAAGGATGTGCTTGTTATCGGCGGTGGAGATACTGGGTGAGTAAAACATGATTAGAATATAGATGATAAATAGTGCAAGAAAACCTTAGAAAGGCAAATGTCTTATTAGAGTTCTTCTAAAAGTTTGACCCATTCGATCTCTAAAGTTTGACACTTAGTCCCTAGTTGCTAGTATTGTAAATTAAATGATAAGAGTTACCCATTTCATTGGATTCTTTTGACCCGTTCATGTTTAACATTACGGTTAAAAGAATAATTTCAAATTTTTGGATTAACAATAAAATATTGGTGTTATTTGGAACATCTATCCAATTTTCTCTTTTTATGTGAGGAAATTTATGGCTAAATTACTACCAGACTGGTGAAGGAGTCATGTTAGACTTTCTGTGCAAGCCACTAACGTTCTAAAACTCGCCGGTGTTCCTTTCAACTACCATTCACCGAAACTGTGAGCTCGAATTAATTCCCTTGTGCACTATGTAAGGAATGTCTATTTCTAAGGGAATAGGATAAAACTATGTATATAAAGAAAACTTGTGTTACAGATGCGACTGTATTGCGACATCGCTACGTCAAGGAGCTAAATCTATCACCACATTCGAAATCTTACCAGAGCCCAAGAAAAATAGAGGACAGGACAACCCATGGCCGCAGTGGCCCAGAGTTTTTAGGTGAGTTGGGGCCAGAATCAATATGTCACACATAAACGTTTGATTGTTTCGAGTCTATGTATATTTTTTAATCGTTGCTCTCTTTCTCTCTGCTGTTTTATATTGAACTTTTAAATCAGGCTGTATTTGGTAATATGTTAAAAGTAGTAAGGACTTCTGCATATTTATCGTAATCACGATAGTCATGATTTATTGCCGTGAACTGTATAATTAAAAATATAATAAAAAGACAATACAGTTGGCTATTTGATGTGTTAAAATAATTACATTTTACTAAATTGTAATGTACATATCATAATATATACGGAGTTTATAATTAAAAACCTATACTTAAAATATATCCGTCGATTTGTACCTGTGAACCTCTGAAAAGTTTGGTCCGCTTTTAACGAAATTTTGCCAAGTAACTCATTTAATTAAGCGAGGGCGACGCCTCGACAGCGCTGTTGTAGGAATCAAAATATCGATGGCATTCTTGTCTTTAGGTACACGACTTACCTTTTGTTAAATGCAGTGACTTTTAATTAATATGCCAAATGCTAAATCACAAAAGTTGCTAATGATTTAATTTTCTTTTCTATTCAGGGTTGACTATGGGCATGAGGAAGTAAAAGTTAAATTTGGTAACGACCCAAGGAGGTTCTCTACACTTACAAAGGAATTTCTGGATGATGGTAAGTGACGTATAATGTACATTGTATATATACCCCTACCCCTATCTTGCCTATGACTGTAGCATATAACATCTATGCAAAAGAAGGAAATTTCGAAATAAAACCCTATAATACTAATACGTCTGATCAGGGAAATATAGTAGGTCAATTTCCTTTCTATTGCAGTGGGGCGTAATCATGATGAGATGATACATATCCGATATTCATCCATCAGCCTTTTGTTGACCACTGCTAGGATTAAGTCTCCAACGTAAAATGATACATAGCATCCAACGACTCCCTGTTTTGTCCAAGTTGACCAACTGAGCCAGTTCACCTCATAAACTTGAACTTAATGAAATTCATATTTAATCTTGCTTAACTGTTTTCTTATTAGGCGAAGGCAATGTAACCGGAGTTGCTGCAGTGGAAGTAGAATGGATCCGAGGTGCTGGTGGACGCTGGGAGATGAAAGAAATACCCGGCACTGATAAAGTATACAAAGCGGACCTTGTACTGTTGGCAATGGGATTCCTTGGACCCGAACGATATGTAGCCAATCAACTAGGTACGTATTTGTATTAAAGAAGTGAGAAAGTTTAGCGGCATTGTGCACTGTTTTGGGATGGGTAAAAATGTTAAACTCGCGTCAGGACACGTAACCGATCGAAAATTCATAAGACGGAGGGACAGTAAACCATAGGAGAGGAAATTCGTAAGACGGAGGTAGAGTAGAACGTAGGAGCGGCAGTAATAATATAATATGTGTATAATATATTTGATATATGTATTTATAGTATGGTCACACCCATACATACTCCCTGGAGCACGCTTTTTATTTTTATATTTTTTTTTTCATTGGTTTAAATTTCACCTTCGTCGGCAGTCCTCGTGACTGATTTGTGTTGCAGTCCTGTTTCGCAGCTATTGCTATCCTTATAAGTAAGACTGATAACTGGCAATTCAAATTTTAAAATCGTTTATTATGTATAAATCCTGCGGGAGTATTTACATATTGCTAATTTTAACATTTTATTTTAAAACAAACTAACTAATTCAATAAATAATTCAATAAATTACCACCGGATTCGATTTTACCGACTTCCTTTATCTAAAATTGCGTACAATATTACTTCACAATATTAGCTTTAGTGTAAAATGACAATACAGCCCAGCCATGCTGTTTACTTTAACTAAAAATAATAATGTAAATGCAGATATTACAGGTATCATAGAGCAGTAAATAACTTATAAAAACTTGTGTAAACATTGTCGGGTAGATGGCAAACGTGTCCTTTAAAGTCGAAAATAAAAAGTCATACAATAGCTCGCGCTGGTGTAAGTGGCACGATTGGAATTGTTTTCCGAAAGGTGTGGGTTCGAATCCCATGTGTGACAATCATTTTTCGCTCGTAATCAAGTTATTATAAATAATCAAGCATTTTAAATTTCTGTAATTTCAGTACCATCTTTTCTTGAATATGTACCTATTTAATCATTTTAAATACAGGAAACGAAGGTAGACACACGACTATTCCACAGTTAATATACCATAGCCTCCAGAGTTTCAACTTGTAAATTCTTTTTAAATTCTGGAAGCTGCTGATCATATAGGAGTAAGACGACTTCCTTCTTTCTATTTTACTCCACAATGATTTTATCGCGTATTCCATTTGTGTGTATATTGATTAACCGTGGGAAAGTGGTCGCTCTACCTTCCTTTTCTCAATGAGTGTGATTGTTGGTTCTGACATTTTTTATGCCTTGTGACAGATCTACCGCTGGACGCTCGAAGCAACGTTGAAACTGAAAAGTCAAACATCTACAAGACGCCTGTCAACAATGTGTTTGCGGCTGGAGGTAAATATTTGCAATATTTTTCTTTAAAAACATTTTATTTCAAGTTAGAATGAATTATTATTAATTATCTACTTTACGCAATTTTTAATTCCATTAAATATGAAAGTAACAATAATTTACTGTATTTAAATTAAAAAAGATTTAATTATATTTTGTCTTCTTAATCTTCTCTTTAATTATATATTAATCTCTCTTGTCTCACATTTAATTTAAAAAAACTGAATCTGATTAGAAATAACAATAAGAGAAACAATGTCCAAAGTCACAGTTCTCTCTCTTAAAAAATACTGCTTTTAACGGACTTTGATGAAGCTCTCATATGAACGGAGTCTTACTATGTAGAAACACGTTTACCAGATAAGGAACACATTCCGTCTTGTAACAGCTGCTAGTAATAATTTGGTAACATTTTAATACATAATATCTCTAAAACAAATTTTAAGGTCATTATCGACGCATTCTCTACATTATTCATGACAAAATGTATTTTTCAACAGATTGTCGCCGTGGACAGTCGCTGGTCGTGTGGGCGATATCAGAGGGCCGCCAAGCCGCCAGAGCAGTCGATATTTACCTATCAGGCAAATCGGTCCTGCCCGGCCCGGGTGGGGTCATCTACGATTACTGAACGACAAACCATTGATGTTATAGGTTATAAACAACGTTGGAAACAGACTAGCTTGCAATATAATATTCGATAAGTTTCGATAAATATTTAGAATATGATTGATAATCTCAATGAGGTTAATATCGTGATGGGGGCTTGTTATACAAAAGAATCGACCACATATTTCTACCAATGCCATTGTCATCATAATAACAAGCTCGTAAAATTTATTTAAATATAAACTTCAGCCATAGCAGATGCCTGTATAAAAACTAACAAAGATATAAAGTTTATACTTTGGCCATAATTTTACGTCTCAAAATAACTGCACCAAATAATGAATAGGCAAAAAGGACAATACCACCAGCTACAATAAAAACTAAAGTAAATTTGTAAAAAAAAAAATTAAAAACAAAAAACTTTCGAAGATAATCAAATATATACTGTAACAATTTATTTTTTATTTGCGTAGGAAATTTTATGTTCAATCCAAATTGTAATTATATACAGATAAATACAAAGAACATTATAAGCCTTTGAATTTATATTAAGTAACAACCGGTTTTTATTTAAAAAAATAATTGCGATTAAGTACTGGTCTAAGTAGCTACCTCCGATGTCCTAAGTTTGAAACCCATGTAGGTATTTTGTTCTGCGATCTACAAACAATTGATCCGAGCTCTTGTATCTTTAAAAAGTCCCTCGTCACGTAAAGAATTATTCCTTATAGTAGACTTATTTTAATACTCGAATATACTTATCGAATATTTGCAAGTGTATGGTTACTAGTGACGTATATATTTGCGTCCGTTCACTCGGCGGCTGCGGCTTACAACATGTAGTTGAATAGATATAATATAATATGGCTCTATCGTAAAGTGCCAAGGTATATGTTGAAGTTGATACTCTAATTACAACCATAAATGTACAATATTCCTTTATTTTTTTATCTGTAACAAACCTGACATGTAATTGTTATATTACTATAGTCTGTACTAATTTCATCCGCCATACGTAAATTTAAAAAAATATATTCCTTACAGTATAAATCTGCCAAAATAGCTACAATAATGTTGAGTACTCCAAATTGTAATTTTGCTTTTAAGATGATTATTAATTTGTATTATATTTATAATCACGTGTTATTTTAACAATAAGTAATTTATATCAGTAATGTATATAATAAATTAATATTATGAAAATAAGTAACCGGGTTGAGACAATAATGTATGATCTGAGAAGGTGCTTGCTTTGACTACGCAGTCGCCGAGTAGAATAGTTGAAGTTGAAAATTACATAGAACGTAGTGGTAATACGTAGTCACTGTTTATATAGAACGCTTATCATAGGGTCATTTATTTTAACATTAATTGATCCTCATATATATAGGAATCTAAAGTTGAAACCAAAATATGTTAATAAATTATATTTTCTTTGTAATTATTATATTCATTAATATCGCATATTTAGAATTGAAGGGAACTAATTAAAAAAAAAATATTTTCACCTTTTCTCATAAAATGATATTTTAGAGTCTTTTTGTCACCTCATAGTTAAACGTAAGCCAGTTATTTGTCTTTTTCAGGCTGCAACTGGCCTTTATTTTATTATTAGTTGACAAAAATGACTATAAAAGATCATTTTATGATAAAAAATTAAAATCTTATATTTTTTATATTAATTAAGTCAATTGTAAAGGTGCGATATGGAAATAAATCTTTTAGTTATTGTTCTTCTGAGTTCGCTTCGTTTGCATATATTTGTAATAACAATAGATTATTGTTACAAATATTGCTTATAGATTGCTAACTATGAATGATAATATCTATCTATATTTATTTATTGGATTTATTATTTATGAATATATTTTTAGGAAATATGAAATTATTATTCTTACTTTCTGGCGATTATCTCACTCTGTTATCGCTGGGATCTTGTTAGCACCATTTTATTCCTTTTCGGTCTATTTCCGATTAGAGTATTTGCCACATAAAGAAAAAATAATTGTAATTTCTCACTGAATGGAACAATCATGTTGGAATATATCAAGTCATTCTTAATTTCGTAAATATTTTATACGTTTTTAGATTTTTATATTTGATATAATTGTCTTTTGTTTTGTAATCACATTCCGTTTTCTAGACCTATTGGTCGTTATTGCGTTTTAAAAGTTTTTCAGAAATTTATGTAGATACATCTAACTGTCTGTCCTATTTAGAACTATTTATATTTAGAATGTAGTGTTGCCAACATTATCGCTTATATGTTGCAGGTCGGAAACTTATTAAAACTTCTGACATATCTATGGATTAATAATCCGTTTATATTATTTAATTTTAAATTTCATATTTGAATCGTTTGGTTAATACACGTTTTCAACAAGGTTTCATTTTAGGTGACACTTTAAGACAATATAAATGACCCATCGCCCAAACTAAGGCAATAATAATTAATTTTGTCGATGTTAATTGAAATTAAAAAGCTAAAATTTTAATTAAGATCAATGTACATCACACCTATGTATTTATACTTTCGTAGGTGTTACTTAAAAATCTATGAATCCTTGACAATCAAAAATATAACTCTTAAAACAAATGTTAAAAAAAAAACAAATTTTATATAATTCAAAGATATAACATTTCTATAGTATGGCAACATTAAATATTACTACCAAATTAAACTCGCATAGTTTTAAAGACTTCATATATGCTGTGTATTTACGTCACAATGACGATAAACTTTTGTTAATACTTGATCGCATAACTCAAACGATATATCGGTGTCAAAATTTGATGAACAATCATTAATAGTAATAATAATTGTTGGTTATAATATTTTTTAATGTTATTGTTTTAGATATTACATTGTTTAGACAGTATTCTTATACGATTATAACTGTTAAAGACACAAATTAGTGTTATTTAAATTTAATTATAATCATTTACAGGTGTTTTTTCACAAAGAACTTTTTTTAAATGTGATTCTTTATATATTTTAAATAATACAAAAGGAAGTTGTTTAGCAATAAGGATCTAAGTCGTGATGTTATCGCCATTAACCAATGTAATATGTATATAATATTCATCAACACATTTTTTGTAATAAGTTATTTAAAATATATTATTTGATGTTCCTTTCGTTTGTTAATTTAATTTTATTTTGAAAATAAACATTTTATTTAAGATTTTTGTTTTTTTATAATTAATTGTTACATGAGAGCAAATACAACATTTCTGATCTTTACGCGAGTATTAACTATTTTTATGGCTTTTATCGTTTTTTTATTGTCGGGAAATTAAAAATCAAACAAACGTTGTAGAATCCGTAAAAATAAGTTTTATTTAAAAAATAAACTATTGTTTTGCATTGGAGGAGAGAAGGAAGACATACTATTTTTTTCCATGCACCTCATGAAAGGAAGGAATATGGGATAGGATTAAGGTGGAATATGATATTGTTTAATCTTATATAAGAGTACCTATATATGTGATGAGTAGACTACAAAACTTACGTGTTGTAATTTTGCGCAGAACTTCGAATATAGATTCGATAACTATTTCACTGCTAATCGAGGCGTCGTCGGGAGGACATTTTGTCATCGAATGCATACAGAATATTGATTAGTCATGCGAAAGTAGTGAGTCCTCTTTCTTAATCTCCATTTCCACATACATCATTCGCAGTGTCGAATTATCATCGGCAACACATCAATGACGCGTACACAGATGTCATAGTCTTAAATGAAACCTTACCCATAATTCCGTACGCCTGCTATACAAATTTTCAAAGAGAAAACATCCAGAAATGTAGTAGCTTTCCACCAGTAAAAGCATTTTCAAAATTCGATCAGTGTTAACCCAAAATCCATAATCACAATATTCTTTATCATTATCCATCATTTAGTCTACATTCATTAGCCATAGGGCTCCTCAAAGAGGGAAAAAACGATATCGCCACTCTCGGTTGGCGGCTTAACGGACGTACATATGTATATGAAATTAAAGTACGCTTCCATCCTGTCTGCTTCTGTCCTCTACATGCAATTATTACAACATCAACGACCAAATCAGCGCCATAGATTATCATCTCGAGCCGTTTCCATAATAGGAGAGAAAATGACCTAAGCACTAGACAACGTCAATCATCTGATTGGAGAGAAAGAGTAGATATAGAGCTTTATTTCGAATTTTCCTTCTTTTACAGACGTGTTATATGCATATTATATCCCTTAGTAGTCCTTTACGATACCCATGGTTATGATTCAATGAGAACCTACCTAAATGTCCAGGCGATGTAAAGGTCAAATAATAACCTACCATTTTATCTCTGCCAATTCAAAGTTTGTATATTTAAACATAAAAAAGCGTACTGAATTTCGAACTTTGTACACTGAATAAGATTGAGATAAGTTCAGTGCAGATATCGCTTTGCCAAAATATAAAATCCATTTACTAAGAGTTACTTTTTCTTGCTCATTGTTAAGATGACACTCCGTGGGTCATTTTTAAAACACTTAAAATTATATTGAATGAAAGAGATACAATAAACTACGCTGAAGTGTAGTGTAGGCACTATAAAATTACTCCGTCTCTAATATTGATGAGCCCTAACGTTGTCAATATATGTTTCTGCCGAGTATTGAAGTGATGTGACGTGACTATCCGTGTGGTGACGGAGTAAGAATACTATTCACCACCCCATATCTTACCCATGGGTGATCGTACGAGACGACTAAGGGATATAAAACGCATATAACATCTATGCGAGAGAAGGAAAACTTGAAACAAAACCCTATACCAACACGTCTGACCAGCGCGGTATAGTAGGTTAATTTCTCTCCCATTACGGAGGAGGCCCGAGCCCAACAGTGGGACATATATGGGCTCTGATGATGATGATGATTGAAGTGATGGGAGTTTATGCTTACTTGGCAACTTTAATAAACATATCAAATCAAATCATTTATTACGCATAAGCCCCATAAGGGCACTTACATATTGTCAATTTTACATATTTTTTTAAATTAATCTAACACCGGATCGGAAAGCGGCCACAAACTGAGAAGATCCGGCAAGAAACTCAGTGGGCTTGTCATTTTTTTCAATTATATGTTTTCTCACAATGATTGGATACATATTTATTCTATATTAGCTTCAGTGAGATGCCCTTCGAGTAACGATTGACTTTTTTAAAAGTTAAATACAAAATTAAAACAAAACAAAAAAATATCAGAAATGGTTGGAGCAGATTCCACAAGCGGCACCCGATCACGAGTTAACTACTAGAGCAGCCATCACACCCGTTAACCACATTCGAGGGAAGAGAGAGACCCGCTACGTGGAATCAGCAATATTTTGTTCTTATCATTATTGAAAGTTTTTCTTTAAAATTTATTCACTCGTCATTAGTCATTAATCACCACTAGCTCTTCCAAAATATTATAACCTTTGATTGTTATTGCCAAATACTTAATTATGCTTCAATTGACGTCAGTTCCATAATTCATATATACCATTTATATCAAATGTATACAATAAATTACTCATTATAAATTATTCACTCAATTTTGCATTGAAACAATTACCTAAATGAATATTTAGAATTAATAAATTATTAATAGTTACATATTATTCGATGTTACTTCGTTGAAATGAAAGTAGGTGGTAAAATAAAAAAATGATTTATGGTTGACAATAATGTCTGTTAACGGAATGATGAAATAAATATGAATGTATCAGCAAGTTGTATGAAGTTATTACTCTTTTTTTTTTTGGTGAACTATGGTCTGGAGCCGTCCTGCCCATTGCGTTCGAGGCAACGAAAGGGCAGCATGTGGCCCCATAACCGACCGGTTGCCTCCCCATCGCCATCGGGCTAGCCACTGGTACTGCTTCCTTGACGTCTGTGGTCGGATGAAGTTTTACTCTAGTATTTAAAATTAAATACAATAAAATTTGCCGGTGTGGTAACGGGGTAAGAATATAATTCACCACCCTCATCTTATACGTGGGTGATCGTAAGAGACGACTTAGAGATATAAAACGCATTTAACATCTATTTTGCTCGCTGCACCACAGGTGCGTACATATACCGCACAATACGCACCTACCAGCCAGGCCGTTGCACTGCTTAACTCACTGATCGCTCACTATCCAGAAGTTGATATATTCTTCACTAAATTTGATTTATTTTTAAAATATTGTTTATACTTTTTATCTTATAATTATACACTTAAATTATAGAATTGTAATGGCTCACTACACGTATTGGGAAACTGTAAGTGCAGTGAGCAGTTGAATAAAATAAATAAATAAATAAAATCTATGCAAGAAAACTCGAAACAAAACCCTATACCAACACTAGCTGACTAGCGTGGTTTGGTAGGTCAATTTCCCTCCCATGGTGAAGGAAGCTCGAGCTCAATAGTTAGACATATATGAGCAGGATGGGATGCGGATGATGATAACCATAAAATTGGAACGTTGGACTTGTAAAGTACAAGGAACTATAGCATAATGATGCCAGTGATGGATTTAGATTCCACGGCGCTGAGTCGCGAAGGTAGACCGCCGGGTGGGCCACCGACTACAAAGACCGGGTTCCGGTGAGCCAGTCGCACGGTGTAGAGAGGTACGTTGTTGGCCGGGTCTATAGGGTCGCGCGCCGCTTCTGCTGTCGCCCCGGACGGATTAGTGGGGTGTGCCCACACCATAGCCCACCACCAAAATAAAGGCCCAAGTAAATATGGGCAACGAAGTCAAGGACCGGGTACTGGTGGCCCGCTTGCACAGCGCTGAGAGGTACTTGAAGGACGGGTTAATGCGATCGGGTTTGCGGCTGTATGTAGGCCCGGGCCTCCCGGACTTAAGCCTAAATCCGTTACTGATGATGCCTGGCATAAAACTGTGGCAAATAAATATTTAGATCGTAATCTAACAATTACAATTATAATATAAGTTAGGAAACAATAGAAATTATAAAAGATCTTCGTTTTTCACTGTATGAAGCACATCAATAAAAGAAAATAAATTGTGCTTTCTCTCAATGTATTAGCATTAAAAGTTTATCTGAGAATATTATGAAATATTATTTCCCTTCATATTAAATTTTGATTTTGATTGCACAGATAGGTGCTAGGTGGTTTAGATACGACCTACAATTCCAGTGCCGTGACTTCGATTCCCACGCAGGACATCACTTTATGTAAATCACAAATTATTGTTGCAACAAGTCCGTGTGTAATTTTTATCCGTTAATTATAAATCTGTAAAGATTTAATGCAGGGTCTTTTAAAACTTAAAGCGTTAATTGGCTGAGCAATTTTTATATAGGATATAGTACTCTAAATTTTAAATAACGTAATAAAATCTAAAAAAGGAAAAAAAATTGTGAAACTCTCTGTTGGTCGCGTTATTGAAATTACCTGTATTGACTATGAACAGTTCGTAGTTGTGTACGTTTACAGACCCACACGTCTTGTCATGTGATGATTTTGAGAGATCCATGAAGGATAAAACATATTCAAAAGGAAGGAAGGAGGAATAAAACATATTCAAAACCTTTAACTCATATAAAACAGTCGCTGTTGTAAAGATTTTTACATAAATAATAATACATGTTTACACAATTTGAATTTAATAAAATCTTATTATTTATATAATGCCTTCATGAAACCCACAAGCATTACCGCTAGGAGTGCAATTTATATAAGTAATATTTTTATGCTAAACCACCCCTAATCCTTACCCCCATCCAACCTTTATCCTGTCTATGGTTGTCGTAAAATAAAATACGAATATAACATCTGTGCAACTTGAAATAAAATTCTATACGAATCCGCCTGACCAGCATGGTATAGTAGGTCAATTTTTCTCCTACCGTAGAGGAGGCTCGAGCCCAGCAGTGAGACGTATGTGAGCTAAGAAGATGAAGACGAAATGCTAAACTAATTATTAAATCCATAATCTTCTTTTTTTAATCCCATAATCGCTAAAATTGTACAGATGAGAACCATAACGGTAGTTAAAGCTACAGTGGCACCAAGTCAAACGGTTCTTCAGAGAAAGAGTCTCTCCGCCGCTACAGCGAATTCAGTGTTTGTTCGTAAAAATGAGATCGCCAACGATTCGAACAGCATGTCTTTTGCAGTACTTCAATTACTTTTAGCTGATATTTAAGCGTGCTTTCCCCAAAATATGAGCAGTACTCCACCTATAAACGAATTTGTGCTTTATACCGGCAGACAAAGCAGGCTGCCTTTTCGACGATGACGACGATTGACAATGATTGATGAAACCTCGATGTGAAGTACTTCTTAACTCTGTTCTAGACTCCGAGCGTTGCAAATTTAGTTTTTATTTAATTCGTTTTACTTTAAACTTTGTGTCCTTGCCTCAGTACGATACTTAATTATGCTTCAATTGACGTAAATTCCAGGTCTCATGCACGTGACACGTATCAAAAATGTACTTAAATGCAATTTACATTTATAAAGTTAAAATTCAGATGTTAATTAACTTATTATCATCTAAATTAATCATTTAATTTTCAATTAAAATACATATTTATTCCATGTTGCTTTGTTGAAATGTAGATATTTAACGTCTAAATGCAATTAAATTAGAATGCTGGACTTCTAAGTGCAAGGAACGATAGAATAACGATATGCCATATAACTTTTGATTGAGTCGAAACTTGGGTGGTGCTGCAGTCCCTTCAACGGTGCCAAATCGACCATCGTTATATCGAAGTGCTGAAGTGTTTGTAAAGGAACGCCACAATGTCAGTCCGTATCCGGGATAAGAGTACGAAACCGATCCAGTTGCAGAAAGGCGCGAGACAGGGAGACGTCAACACCTCGAAACTATTCACCACTGCACTGGAATATATCTTCAAGCTCTTAGCCTGGACCCGACTCAGCATCAACATCAACGGCGAATACATCACTCACCTTCGACTTGCAGACGATATTGTCGTTATGCCAGAATCCATGAAGGATCTCGACATCATGCTTAACGATCTCAGCATGGTATCGCAACTAGTAGGTTTACGAATAAACATGGACAAGACAAAAGTCATATGACCATGTCATTTCTGTCAAATGACCATGTCATTCCTGCACCGGTTCTAGTTGGCAATGCGATTTTCGAAGTTGACGATCATTAGGTATGTTTACCTTGGACAAACAGTCCAGTTAGGTAGATCCAATTTCGAGAAAGGGCTCAGCCGATGAATCCAACTCGGTTGGTCAGCGTTAAGGAAACTTAAGAGGATCTTCTCGTCCAACATACCTCAGTATCTGAAAACACAGGTCTACGACCAGTGTGTGTTACCAGCGATGACTTACGGCACAGAAACGTGGTCTCTATATGTCGGCGTGATAACCAAGCTGAAAGTTGCACAGCGTGCTATGGAGCAGGCTATGCTCAGGATTTCTATGCAAGATAGAATCCGAATTACGGAAATACGCAGAAGAATGGGTGTAACCGACATAGCACGAAGAATTAGCATGCTGAAGTGGTGGTAAGAAAGAATTAGCATGCTGAAGGGTAGGCCACATCGCTCGACAAACCAACAACACCAGGGAAAGAAAGGTTCTCGAGTGGCGACCACGCACCGGATGGTGCAGTGTAGGGCGCTAATTAGGTGGACAGAGGACGTGGTAAAGGTTACTGGGCGTCGTTAGATGCAGGCGGCACAGGACCGCACTCTGTGGCGTAACATTAGGGAGGCCTACGTCCAGCAGTGGACGGCGATAAGCTGATATGATAATATATGTAACTATGGGTGTTGCGGATATGAAGATTCGGATCTGGGGCCCAATTCTTATCATATGAATGAATCACTAAATGAGATAAAAATCGATTTAAAATTTTGCACAAGCGGGATTGGTTTCATCTCAAAGACTCATCGAGAACGAACCCCCCTTCCCCTTGAGGAAAATATGAAATCGAGACAAAATTTATCTCGATTTCGTAATTTAATCTTTTCTCAAGCGGAATTGGTTCATCCGATTGGTCTGTTCTGCAAGTCTTCGAGAACCGATCAATCCCGTTTGTGCGAAATTGGAATTCGAAATTTTATCTTGGTTACGAATATTGATTTTTTAGGCAATTGTAAAAAGGAAGTGCTGAGTGTGATGGTTATCGAATTGTTCCCCTTTAGAGAGACTTACGTTTATGTTGTTAGTTCGACTGGTTGAAAGAAAGTCTGTCGTAACGTGTCTCACAGGGGCGACTCTAGCACATGTAGCACGCGGGTGCGTCAATCACCTGGCACCCTCTTGTATCAAAAGGTAAACAAAATGGAATTGGTTAATAGTTACAACACGTTCGACTAGACTCCTCGCTGGCATACGTTGTCACATGCTTAGTCTCGTTGTTTTGATACGAAACCAGGTAAACGCGATCGGATTATGAAGTTACAGTGAGCATGGCGACAAATAACCTACCCAAACCTATCAAATAATGCACCCACTACGTTTATAAATGTTTAGGCACTCGCTGCGTACGGTGCGCCCGCTCCGTGCGGAGCGTCACTCTCTATGGCTCTGTGTCACGAGCAGCTGTCGGAGTCCCTTAACACCCGGCGCCCGGGTGCACCGCACCCTCTGCACTATAGGTAAAGCCGTCCCTGGTGTCTCATATAGACACTGATTCTAACCGAAATTATTTGAAAAAATCGTAGTATTGGTGGCGGTTACGGTTTCAGATATATTTTTATTTCAGATATTCGATAGTTTCAGTTTCATTTCACGCAGTAAACCCTTCACGGGTTTTTATGAAAATGAAAACTATGAAAAATCGTAATCACTCGTAAGACGCAAATATAATTCTGACATCTAAAACATACAATTATGATACAAGTTATGGGTACTGACGGTCGTAGAGACGTGTGTAGAGACGGTCTTCATAAAAAATTACAAATTAGTTATTGGTTGAATAACTTTTACGATTATATGTATGGCTAGCCGCACACCAGCAGGGCGGGTCGATAGTGGACTTGTCGTTCGCTAGCCCCGCTGTCGCGCCACGGGTGAGGAACTGGAGTGTCCTGGAGGAGGCGGAGACCCTATCGGACCACCGGTACATCCGGATGGAGGTCTCCCCTCTCCGGGACCCCAGTAGGGGTCACAGGGCGGACGGAGCTCCCGCGTTTCCGCGGTGGGCTGTGGGTCATCTTGACAGGGACCTACTGGCGGAGGCGGCCATCGTTCACACGTGGCTGTCCTCACCGCCCCCAGCGGACGGAGTGGACGCCGAGGATGTCCGCATCCGCAGTGCGTTAACGCAGATCTGCAATGCGGCCATGCCCAGAGTGCGGCGGAGTCTACCTCCGAGGCAGGGGGTCTACTGGTGGTCCCCAAGACTGGCGGACCTTCGTGCGGCATGTATCAGAGCCCGAAGGTCCTACACCCGCAGCCGGCGGCGTCACCGCGACGCTGAGCGGGAGGACCAGCTGTACGAGGCGTACCGCAATGCGCGGACGGCCTTTCGGCTAGCCATCCGAGCCGCCAAGGATGCGAGTTGGCAGGAGATGCTGGACGGTCTCGACCGTGACCCCTGGGGTCGCCCGTATCGCGCGTCGCTGAACAAGCTTCGCGCGATACGGAAGCGGCGTTCCACAGGGGTCGGTTCTGGGGCCGACTCTGTGGGACATCGGGTACGACTGGGCGTTGAGAGGGAGTCTCCCCCCCGGGCTGAGCGTGATATGCTACGCTGACGATACGCTCGTCACAGCCCGGGGCAGGACACTCGAAGAGGCGGCGAGCCTGGCCACTCTCGGCACCGAGGAGATGGTCGGGCGAATCGAGGCGCTGGGGCTCAGGGTGGCCCTAGATAAGACGGAGGCCCTATTATTCCATGGGCCACGCGTAAGGCCGCCAATCGGCGCCTCGCTAGTCGTCAACTCCGTCCACATCAGCATCCAGGCCCATATGAAGTACTATGGTCTGGTGCTCGACGGGCGATGGTGGTTCCGGGAGCATTTTCGCCGAATTGCTCCCCGGCTGGTCGACGCGGCGTCTGCCCTTTCGCGGCTCATGCCGAACGTGGGCGGACCTAGCTTCGAGGGCCGACGGCTGTATGCGGGGGTGATCCGTTCGATGGCCATGTACGGCGCACCCGTGTGGGCGAAGGCTCTGAACGCCCAGCTCAGGGCTGTTCTGTGAAGACCCCAGAGAGTCATGGCGGTCAGAGCCATTCGCGGGTACCGCACGGTATCGACCGAGGCGGCATGCCTACTGGCCGGGACACCCCCGTGGGACCTAGAGGCGGAGATGCTCTCCGACCTCTACCGGCGGGTGACCTCACTGCGCGACGAAGGTGGCTCCCCATCGCTGAGCGAGATAACCACCTGGCGCGAGGACGCCCGCCGAGACGTCATCGCCCGTTGGGCTACGCGGCTGGAGAGGCCTAGACACGGTGTCGTCACCGTCGAGGCTCTTCGGCCCGTACTGATGGAGTGGATGGAGCGGCGGCACGGAGTCCTCTCCTTTCGACTGGTGCAGGTGTTGTCGGGGCACGGATGCTTCGGCTTGTACCTGCACACGGTCGCGTATAGGGAGTGGACTCCGGCCTGCCACCATTGCAGCAGTGACGAGGACACGGCGCAACACACGCTGGAGGTGTGTCCGGGCTTTGACCGGCATCGCCGTGACCTCGTCGCTGTTATCGGTGCCGACCTGATGCTGCAGGCTGTCGCGAGGGCGATTGTCGACAGCGTCAGGAACTGGGACGCGGTCGCCGCCTTCTGCGAGGCTGTCATCTCGCAGAAGGAGGCGGCGGAACGAGTCCGGGAGGATTCCCGCGACCCGGGCCGCCGTCAGTGGCCGGGGCGGCGCAGGCGCGAATACCTGCGCCTGATGCCGCCCTAACCGAGGCCTCGGGTGATCGGACCGGGGAATTGTCCGGTCACCCGACGTGAGGCCACCGCGTGAGGGCGACGCCCCGACGGCGAAATCTGTCGAGGCGTCGACGAGAGGAACCCGCGAGGGTAAACCGCCGGGCGGGCCACTGAAGTTAAAATCGAGTACCGGTGGTCCGCTCGCACGGCGAAGAGAGAAGGTTTTACGGTGGTTCTATGGGGTTACGCGCCGCCTTTTCCGTCACCCCGGACCGATTTGGCAGGGCGAGACGCATCCATAGCCCACCAATAACGGCCCGTATTGCGGTATTGTTCAATATTATTGCCGATTTCCAGAAATTCTGATTTTATCACCGCAATATCAGGGGGAGGCAGGGGTATTGTTAATAATATTGTCGTATGCGGACGCACGGCGATATTTTAGTTGAGAAAAAGATTTCAAGGCAGGCGGACGTTCATGTTTTTTGTAAAAAATGGACGACGAAAACAGTATCCATAGCGAAAATAGTGTTGATAAAACTACTTTGACACAAAGTCAATATTTGTCAACATTAATTAAAACATGGGAAACGTATCCAGAATTATGGAATACATCCAGCGAAGCATATCGTGATAAAATTAAGAAAAACAATGCGCTTGATAAGATGCTCGATATTTATAAAAAAAGCGAGAGGTGTCAAGGGACACCCGGATGGAACGAAGTTCTATTTTAACGCTGTTACTAATAATCTTTTACAAGCGACGTATACCGGGGTTATAACAACAACGTTACCAATAAACGCTATTTGACAGTTCGTCTGTATACGTCTGTTATAAGGATTGTGTAAATTCTTTTGAATTTTATACAACTGTTATTCATCCTACGACCCTTGTTTAACTAACAGATAACCTCGAGTTTCTGGACTATATACTGCGTTTTAAAAATTTATATCTACAGATAATGGATTATGTACAATATTTCGATATGTTTGATGAATTAGACAGTGAAGAACCACAAAGAAAAAAAAATCCTACAAAAATCGTTATGATCCTTTTACATTAGAGGAAAAGGAATTTCGAGCGAAATATAGATTTGGCAAAATATACACAAGAAATATTGTAGAATAAGTTAGATGCGACATTGAAAAAGAAAATCGTGGGGTGGATTATCTGCAGAAATTCAACTGCACTCAGAACGTAGGCTCGATAAGAAGTATCTACAAGACGATGCAACAGACAAAAGAATAACGAATATTCAAACAACCTTATTATCTGTTGTCATTTGCGTTCGAAACCTTCCTTTCGTAAACGCGAAGTACGGTAGGTATAAAGCAAGACTTATTAATAATAAGGAAAATAATAATAGCCTTCGTTTAGCGGCAAACAATAATTTAGGCGTTATTTTTTATTTTTCAGTATTAAATAATTACATTTAAGAGAATTTTCACATATTATTAAATTGAATAATATTGAGGAATTATAGTTTTCGAACGTTAGTAGTGAATGTTGCCAGTAAACGTTGATTAGCAAATTTTTAAGTATCCTAGGCTTACACACTGATTATTAGTAAGAGCGGTGTGTAACGGTTATTCAAAGCTTATTCATTGATTAAGAACACAGCTGTTAAACACTTGTTTTAAACATTTTTATTAGTAAAGCAGTAATTATATAATTTTTTTCTGCCTTAAGCGATTTTTATCGTTATATTTTAGCCAATTTGCAAAATATCTTTATAAATTATAGCCTATGTGTTATTCTGATGGGCAAGCTATATTACTATGAAGTTTCATCAAACTTTCACGTTTAAATATTAATAGGGCCCCGAGCTCGAACGCGAGCGACACGAAATTAATTTCGTTGCGCATTATTTTGATTTTGCTATATCTCTTAAGGAATTGATTTAATTTGCATGGTCTGAAGGAAAAAAATTATCTTCATGAAATGCTCAAGTCAATGAAGCAAATGTATTTAAAATGATAAGGATTAATACCGTATTTGTGTAAATAGCTTTTCAATTATCGTTTTATAATAGGCCATTTTTTAAAGTATTAAAATGGATATAGTATGTTATCCTTAGGAGATAGGCATATACCATCGCGGACTTTTTTGTAGGCCTTTTTAAGCTGTATAATACTGTAGTACTTTATTTTGATCTATTTCGTAGGGTTCGGTCGCAAAATAATGTGTTTATTTACGACATCACATTAGAAACCTCTAAAATTATCAGTTTTCTTTACTACATTATGCATATATTATACATATAAACCTTCCTCTTGAATCACTCTATCTATAAAAAAAAAACCGCATCAATATCCGTTGCGTAGTTTTAAAGATTTAAGCATAAATAGGGATATAGGGACAAAGAAAGCGACTTTGTTTTATGTTGTGTCGTTACAACTTTGTTGTGTCGTGACAACTTTTGGTCTTTTTTTTTTTTCCGTCTAGCCCCCTTTCGCAACGCGCGATAAGGAACTTCGTTCCAAAAATCAAACCGCAAGAGAGAAGATGCAAAGAAAAAATTAAATTCTCTACGAACTAATTTTCTAATTTTTAAAATCATTTTCTTCAGTAACTCTTAGTTCATTTATTAGATGAAAATGATTCAACTCTAGCTTTTTTCTCATCCAGTCCTTAATCCATCGTTTCTTTCTTGATTGCCTTTTTTTAGTAGATAAAATTAATGCAATACTAAGTGCAACGACTTTTTTCTTTCTATCCATTATATAAAACGTTCGCACACGCGTCTAGCTGCCGAGCGACTATGTCAGATTGTACCACAAAATATTGACAATAATATTGCGTAGTATGCGGGACCATATATTGAAGAACATTATTGACAATCTTGGATTGACAATATTATTGCGTGTGTGCGGCTAGCCTATGTGTAGGATCAAGTGCTTGTATTATTATTTTGATTTGATATATATTGTCATATTTCTTTAAACTAACCTTGTTAATATCGAATATTTAGAAGACGCTCATGCTTTTTTACTATTTATCGAGTACAATTTAAGTTAAGAATTCTCTGACAGTAAACTCAACCAACACGAAAACATGGTATCAAAGCTGTGACCTCACAATCAACAGTCACATGCGTGTTTTTCTGTTATATATCAATTAAGTATAATCTCAACTAAATGTAAATCATTTATTTTTCTTATTACTTTCAAATAACCATTAATTCTTATAAAAATAATTGCTTTGTTTTTTGGACATAAACGTGGTTGCTGACACTATAATTTTGTTCTACCCGAGAGCCCCAACCGGACTTCATCCGTCGCCTTTCAATACTACCTATTGTATTGAACAAAGGCGACAGATTTAAATTAAATAGATAAAAAAATATCTCACGATAAAAATTTATAATCTGAATAAAGAATTATCATCATCTTGCTCTTATCCCAATTATTTACTTGTCCAACCATTCATCAGTCCGTAGACATTAGAGGATTCGATTCCGGGATCCCGAGATTCGGGATCCCGGTTATATTTTAGTCCCGAAATTTTCGGGATCAAATTTAATGAATCCCGGGGTTTTCGGGAATGATGTTTTTTTTTAAATTAGTCAATAAAAATGTGCGTGAGACGAAACGCATTTACCTTGATTTAACGTTTTAATAGCCACCTTGTTTACACGGCTGATTTCACTTAGAATACACATTATTAATTGATTAATACTAAGTAATTTCATTTATTTTTGTTAATGACCGGATTGTGCGTAAAAGTGTATAAAAATTTCCGCTTCACTTCGTGTAACTATTGATTTTTTTTTTAATTGGTGATATCAAATTATTAAAAAGCAAAAATGCATTAATGATTTCATTTTCGTGGTTTAAATAAGTAATCTATAAAGTTTCTGGTCAATTTAATTTAAAATATAAGTACCCATAAACATAAGTAGAAAGAAGTTGATTTTTGAAGTTTATTGTTGGTTTCATAAATTATTTACAGAAGTGCCTAGTTTGTTTATTTTATAAGAAGAAAGTTTATAAAAAAAGTAAAAATCGGCCAAGTGCGAGTTGTACTCGCGCACGAAGGGGAACCCGTAAAACTAAAGAAAATATGTGATGTAACTAAAAATTTAAGGTATTCTGAATTTTTCCTTTATATATGCTATAAAACATTGCTTCATGCCAAATTTCAAGATTCTAGGTCGACTGGAAGTACCCTTTAGGGTTTGATTCCCTTGCAAGTAGTTGCGTGTTTGAAAATATTCGGCTTAAATTGCTGTTTCTTTTGATTGCGTTGACATAGAAGTTTGATTTTGTTACAACTTAAAGGTATTATAGAGCTGAGTATTTGATATGAATTTCAATTTAATACCGAACGTGTTGAACGTTCAGGAGGAAAGGGGTAGTGAGTTTAAAATTATTAAAAATATTTTTTATATATGATGTAATTAAAAATTTACGGTTTTCACAATTTTTCCTTTATCTGTCTTATAAGACGTTGCTTCGTACCAAATTTCAAGATTCTGAGTTCACGGGAAGTACCCTGTAGGTTTTGATTCCCTTGCGAGTGTCGAAAATTTGCAGAAATTTGCGACATAAACGGCTGTATCTTTTGATTTCGTTAGCTTAGAAGTTTGATTTTTCACGGCTCTAAGGGACAATACACCTGAGTATTTGATATAAATTTCAGCTTGATACCTCCACGCGTTCCTGAGAAAAAGGGTCTTGATAGATAGACAGACGGACGGACGGACGGACGGACAACAAAGTGATTCTATAAGGGTTCCGATTTTTCCTTTCGAGGCACGGAACCCTAATAATTTTGTTTAACCGTCTTTTTGGAGAATTAAAACTTAAATATTCTATGTCTTCAAAAATTTATTTTGATATATTTACTGACTTTTGTTACCATTTTCCATTACCAATACAATCCCGGGACTATCCCGGGATCCTGGGATTAACTGTAGATAATCCCGAAATCCCGGGATTAGAAAAATCGACCGGAATTGAATCCTCTAGTAGACAGCCACTGTTGGATATAAGCCTCTCCTCCTCACAAGATTGACACTCAAAACAGTCCTGAGGAACATGCATTCAACCACAGAAATAACTAATTAATATTTCTGTGCATTCAACGGTTTCCTGCGACTTTCAAATGCGGGCAGTCCGCTTATCTGTCGTCCTAAGCTGCGTTGTGTGATTCGTGGTCGCCACTCGAGAACCTTTTTCCCCATGGGTTGATTTTTTACTTTTTATTGCTTTTGATGGCAGACGAGCAAGCAGTACACCTGATGGTAAGTGTTACTACCACCTATGGACCTTTAGGGCCGCTGCCTACCAATACAAACCCCAAACCCACCCCAGCTGGGATTCCGGCTCTCTCGCTCACCGAACGAACCGCAATAGCACATTGCCATTACTCATACGTCGATCTTCTGCGACAGTGTGGTACTACCCCGGACGGACCGGCCCGCGGCTATAGACAGAGAACTGTCAACAGCGTGGTCCTATCGCAATAGTTGTCGGTTCGACGAGCGATATGGCTTTCCCATTGCCACTTCAACGTGCTAAGTCGTCGAGCAATGTCGATTACACCCGTTCTTCTACGGATTTCTCTATTCTGGATTTTATCACGGAGAGATACACCGAGCATTGTGCTCTCTATAGCGCTGAGCGACTTTGAGCCCTTTTATGAGACCAACATTTAGAGACCTACTTGAAGTCAACGCAATATGTATTTTTCTGCTATCGTACCTACATATTGCAATAGTTTTACGGCCAGCCGCCTACATCACGCCGAACTTCTTTGAGAACGTAATTGTACCAGCCGGTATCAGAAGTACCTACCTAGTAGGAAGTGTTTAGGTAATAAATGTCTATTTATATATCTTAAATTATATGACAATTTCAGTTCAGTATAACGCTTATTATTATAAATTGCTGTAAATTTAGTCTTGCGTGTGTCGTTATTAACTGCGGTAGTTAAATCTCTATTTGAAGTTATATTCTCACACTCAATATAGGTATGTATCTAAGTTCATCATCTAAATCTTAGATTTTTTATTATTTTTACAATTCTTACATTTTAAACAAAAAAATTATTACTTTTGTGAATATTATTACAGGTATCTAAAAGAATGATCACTAAAATACACAAAATGGTGTTTTTTAATTTATTGTTTTTTTTTTAATTATAATAAAATTGTATGTTATTCTATTACCACGTAGATTGCCGTAATTATATCTAAGCTTCTAATTTAAATTACTTATATATTATGTTTTAAATTTATAAATACAATAATAACATTAAATGAAGGCGAAATAGAATTGTTTTTAGAGATTTTATCGCCTTTGTAAACTACAGTCACATAGAATAACAGTCACATAATTGTCTTTTCAACTCGTTTAATAATTACCGTTATAATCTAATAATTGAAAATTCAGATCAGACAATTTCAGTTGCTTATTTCATTACATATAAAAACAGCCAGTTGATGTAAAGAAGCAATGCCGAGTAAAGGTAAGAAAAATGTAGGTATATTTAGTTTGTAGATACTTGTATGATAATAATTTTTCTTCCCTTCTTTCAGCTCATGTAGACCTACTTCGTAACCAAGAATACAAGAGAAATTGACCTACAGAGCCACGCTGACTAGACAGGTCAGTTTGAGTTTTATATCATGTTTTCCTTCACTTATAGTAATGTTATTTGTTTATATTTTTGATTCAAAAAAGAAAGATTTTTAATTATTTAACCTACCAGCTCTAAATGCAAATAGTATTATACTGAAAAAATATAAATCTCTACTATTAGTACGTACTAAAACCATATTTGATCCAACATTTATAACAAACTAGCAAATAATCGTATACTAATATCTGTATAGAGTTGAAATATGCTATAAATTCTTCTATTCCATCCACCGAAAACCACTACCCGCCCAAACACAATCCACCTGAAAACACAGCAACCTGTTTAGGCACTGAAACGCGCGCAGGCGCATACACAAGCAAATTTCATATAATAGCACACCTTCAGATTATAATTTAATATCAATCTTTTCATTTTCTTTATCCTTTACTTTATGTTGTTTCTATTATTACTACTCTTGCTTTAATTTTTTTTTTTACTCTCTAGGGGTTTGCTGAAAACCAGCCGTGCATATATACTATGCCATACAGCGCTGAGCATTCCCCTGTTGACAATATAATATGTAAATAGTTAATAAAAGTGATACATATATTGTAACTGTTACTTATTTCCTCATGTTGCTATATTGCCAATAAATCTGATTCTATTCTACTGCGTGGTGGTGGCTAACAACACTAAGAACTCTTGCACTGAAGGTTTCGTAAAAACGGCTGAGAACTTTACACGGATATGAGACAACTCCATCTGACGCCGCCTGGTGAAGTTGACGTATAACTGCCCGATCATATAACTATTGCCAAAATATATGTACCATAGAAGAAGCGTATACAATGTGTCGACCCCATAATTGAGATAAGAGCAGGATGATGATGATTTAAAAGAAAATAGCAAAAATATCCTAAAATATCGTGATAAAAATTGCCGAGATTTAACATTTATACGAGTTTATTTATAAAGACTCGTTTAAGTGCTAAAAATGATTGTCACATATAGGACTCGAACCCACATAGGGTTCGAGTCCATCAGGACTCAGTGATTTGGATAATAGGGGTCATGCCATCGTTAAATACAGTTCTAACTGAAAAGTTAAAGTATTAAATCGGTACATTCAGTAATTATAATATAATTATTAATAATTATATTTATATTATAAATACCATGTGCGATTCACAAAGTGTTATTTTGAATCTGGGCGTGATTTGTCTGCGTTCATTCTGTTTTTTTATAGCTTATGGTGGCAAACGAGCAAGCAGCACACCTGATGGTAAGTGCCACCCGGGCCACCGAAGTCAAAGATCGGGTACCGGTGGCCCGCTCGCATGGCGAAGAGAGGTGCTTGCGGGGTGGGTCTATGGGGTTGCGCGCCGCCTCTTTCGTCGCCCCGGACCGATTTGGCGGGGCGCGACTACATACATAGCCCACCGCAAAAAAAAAGTGGTTAGTGCCGCCCATGGATTTTTACAATACCAAGGATATAACTAGGCCGCTACTTACCAACACAAACCCCAAGCCCACCCAGTTGGGCTTCCGGCCCTCTCGCTCACCGAACGAAGCGCAACAGCACATTGCCATTGCTCAGTCGTCGATCTTCTGCGAGAGTGTGATACCACCCCGGACGGACTGCTATAAACAGAGAACTGTCAACAGCGTGGTCCTACCACTAGTTATGTATGTAAAATCGCCCGCAATACGAGAATTCCTTAATGCAGGGTGATATTTAAAATAAAAATGTGGACCAGTAATTGACACAGGTCTCCCATAAAGACGACAAAATAATCATCATCATCATCACAACCCATAAATGTTCCACTGTTGGGTTCGGGCCTCCTCCGTAACGGGAGGGAAATTAACCTACTATACCGCGCTGGTCAGACGTGTTGGTCTAGGGTTTTGTTTCGAGTTTTCCTTCTCTCGCATAGATGTTATGTGCGTTTTATATCCCTTAGTCCTCTCGTACGATCACCCACGGGTAAGATATGAGGTGGTGAATAGTATTCTTACTCCGTCACCACATGGAAAAAAAAACACAAAACAATACGAGACACAGTTTGATTGTTACACTACAGCTCAAACTTGTTGTCTAAGGCTTAGGACGATTGGAACAGATTTCCAATAGGTGTGGGTCTAAATTCTACATGTGACAACCATTTTTTTGCTCGGAAATAAGTTTTTTATAAATATCGTCATGAAATCTTACAACCTACTAATATGTACGCATCATTAATTATTATAAATTAATCTTCACCGACGTACCATTTAAAATTATCATAACCTGACAAAGTGTTTTAATATTTCTCTACACTCCATTTGCTCTAACACACACATATGTGTTCATACATAATTAATTTGACTTATTTCATAAAATATTGGTGATATTGTGTTTAAATTAAGGAATAATATGTGATCATATTATCTTCAGTTGAGTTTTAAGATCCGTGAGGATAACTTTCTCACTTGTGGTACCTGAAGGTGGTGAGTTGAATTTTTTTTTATGATTAAACTATCGTTTGTATGGTCACAGAGTGAACGCAATGTGTTACATCTTCCCTTCCTTTCCTACGAGTATTGTAAGTCTCACAGTACAGCCTCTGAACTGCTACTAAAACCTTTTTGGTTTAGGCGGAAAATGACCCAGATCATAATAGATATATGGTCACCTAACTACTTGTAATTTCATAAATGTTGCTAAGTTGTTTCTAAAATGAGAACAATTATAGTAATTTACAGAATATGAAGATCAAGGAGAAACTCTGTAATTTTTATAAAAAGATTAACAATAAATGCTTAGAGCAATTTGGTTTCAACGTAGAGGATGTGACATTCGATAAAATAGTATTATACATGTACACGCCAAAGGATGCTTCAAGTTTGGCTGTCACGAGAATTTTGTTCGGTAAGTTATAGTGTGCTTAATAACGTTATTTTTTTCATAGAATATATATATTTTTTTTTTATTGTGGACCGGCTAGCCCAGTCACCGTGTATGGTTTTCCATGTGGTGACGGAGCAAGTATCATCGCAGTATAGTGGGCCGTTTTCCCTCACGTTGTGGAGTAAGTTTAAGTCCAGTAGTGGGACTTAAACGAGTTGTGATGATGATGTCCAGTCACACCACGACGAGACAACCCGAGACGGCGGAAGGGATAGCGTGCCACCCCATAGCCTTTTTTTTGTATTGGACTATGGATGCGTCTCGCCCCGCCAAATTGGTCCGGGGTGACCGTAGAGGCGGCGCGTGACCCCATAGACCCACTGTGCAACTCCTCTCTTCGCCGTGCGAGCGAGCCACCGGTACTCGATCTTTGTCTTCGATGGCCTACGCCACCCCATAGCCTGCCGCACACAACTTCTCTGTCGCTATGTGGATGAGTAGTTGTCAGACTTATCTTCAGTCCAATCGCCAGCACTGTATATGTCACTAGGAAACATATATTTTTTGTTTTGATATAAACAGTACAAATATTTTTTAACCATGTATTTCAAAGCATTTCCAAATCAATTCCAAACTAGTATATTCTTAAGAATTCCAGACACAAAAGTCATTTTCGAGCTTTCGTCGTTAGTCAAATATGATTGTTCTAAATCACTTCTTGAAACAACATCGTTTTTTTATTGCTTACGGTGATAAACGAGCAAGCAGGACTCCTGATGGCAAGTGTTACTGTCATCATAGACCTTTGCAATACCAGGAGTACATCTAGGCTACTACCTACCATTGAAAATTCCAAACCCACCCAAAAAGTTGGGCTATCGGCTCTCTCGCTTGCCGAACGAAGAATGTTCTGGGAGAATGCAGAACTACTCCGGAGTCCGGACGGACCGGCCCGTGGCTGTAGACAGACAGTGTGGCCCAACCACTCAAATAATTCGGCTCCATATCTACTGATATGCAATTAAATGAAGACGATAATTACTCTGTAAGTTATGATAATTTTCTTTAAATTATTCTTTAATCTTCTCAGGTCTTGCGATGCTATTTGATATACCGGACGAGCGTGGTGGTGCTACTATGGTGAAGCGGTGGGGTGATCCCCAAACCTGTCACTTCCCTTTACTACCGATATTGCAACCAATGCCGTTACCATTCATGGCTTTGGTTTATGCTGCGCTATGGTTAGGTAATTATTATGAAAATTTATATAATTTATTTAAAATATACCTATTTTCATCAACAACACTTAAATTTTAAGTAAAACATATGGCAACATAAATCCTTACTAATATTATAAATGTGAAAGTAACTCTGTCTGTCTGTCGCTCTTTCACGCCAAAACTACTGAACCGATCTAAATGAAATTTGGTACACAGATAGTCTAGAACCTGACAAAAGACATAGACTACTTTTCAATGCAAAAAAGGGTTGTAAAGGTGGGTGAAAAGTTGTAAGAAAGTATCGTCATTTTTAAAGCCAGAAGCTTGAAACATATTTTTAGGCTGTCGATTATGTATAAATAAATATGTTATTAACATGTTGTAAAAATTTACCTCTAAGGGGTAAAATTAAAAAAGGGAATGAAACATTTTAGGAAAGTAACCTTTTACGCGGGCGAAGCCGCGGGCAGAAACTAGTAAAACATAACTTAATGATGTATCTCTTGCTGTATGGTATTGGCTAAGATTTTTTATTGCTTATGGTGGTAACCGTGCTGTATGGTAGCGACTACAAATACTACCAACCCTTACTTTGCCCATGGATGTCGTAAAAGACGACTAAGAGCTTCATAACGATCTGGGACAACTCCACCTGATGAAACTATTGTCAATAACTTTTTGCTATACATACATATGTACGATGGAAACAAATTACATATTGCGTCGACCCCAAGTAATTGGGATAAGAGCAGAGTTAGGAGTAGTTAGTTAAGAGAGATTTTTATTATAACAATTTTGGCTCGCTAATGAAAATGGAGACTCGTTTGTTTGCTTTGTTTTATAAAAATATGGTAAGTTAAGTTATTATTATGGTACCCCAGCCGTAGTTACGGGTAATTGCATCGGCGATTATTCCATTACTCGTAGGAAAGTTATACTTGAAAATGTATCCCACCGAGCGGGCCGTCGAAGTTAAAACGATTTCTTGATTAGTGGTCAGCCCAACAGCATAGGGAAAGTGATAAACATATTTCTGATGTTTACGCAAGTATTACTTATTATTTTGTATTAAAAATGTGGGTCAAAATATAATAAATAATACTGTAGCGGGTAGATATGAGTCTCTGTAATAACGATGATTTGTTGGACGTGAAACACCTTAATCCTCATGTGACTATGAACGCTGTAAAGTTCGAAAAATCGGCAAATTAAAAATCAAATACAAACGCGATAGAATCCGTAAAAATTGTTTTATTATAAGTAATAAACAGTAAAATATCTTGATTCGTAATATTATATAATTAGAAGTCTAATGTTATACTCGTATATTTGCTATAACTTAACCTATTATATAATTAGAAGTCTAAAGTTATATGTTTGCAGTAACTTAATCGTTCAAGTTAATACAAAATGATTTAGCATTTATATACAAGTAATTATACAAATCGTTCACAATTAATTTATTCATATATTCTTCCACAATATAAAAAGCCTTTGGAGTGAGTCAGCACCTGAGTTTAGCTTTGAACGCCGATCTTCTAACAGCTGAAGTAACAGTCGTCGGCAATCTACTATATACCTGAGTACCCTTAAGGGTTCCTTAGGGTCCTTAAGGGTGCCCAAATTATATGATCTGTTCTCTTTAGTATCTTTTAAAATACTACCCCTGGTCAAGGACGGAGGAGGGATTAGATGGTCATCGCGTAATCGAGCTAAATTGATTCATCATCGAGCTTTTTCTTAATTCCTGTTTGAAAAAAATGATTTAAAACCATATCATTGAATTACTAAGTGAAAACGTGGGGTGGGGATTGGTCTTGGGGGATACTACGTACAGTCTAGTCACTAAGGAGAAAGGGGGTTAAAAAATTGTAAAAAATGGGTACCTTCCCTATAATAAGCGTCAATTTACATGATTTTGACTGTGCAAAGTGCATATTAGCCTGCCGAACGCTATAGTTATTAGTTAGGTCTGTTTCCTCGACGTTTATAAACATTTAGGTTATTTCACATGTACACAGCAATCTGGAATTTTATTACTTATATATATTGCAAAAATTATTGGTTTTGTGACTCTGCCTAACGTCAATCCTCCTTTGAAATGTAATTGTTGACCAAACAGCATCAGATAGAGTTCGCCCTGGTATGTAGCTCATATAAGGCTCTTAGTCATCTTTTACGAGATCCACGAGCAAAGTAAGGGTTGGTAGTATTCGTAGTCGCTAACTAGCTGTGTATACACCTCGTGCGAGCTTCTATGCATGAACCCTATCAATCTGAACATTTCTATGCACCGTCTTATCTTCTATTCTAACTATGTGTCTTCTTGTCTTATTATCGTGTTCTTATGGCTATGACTCAGTCTTCGCCTCAGCTCACATAAGTCCTACTGTTGAGTTTGAAATTTCTCCACACTATACCTTGCTGGTGCTGATTAATAAGGAGTTTTATTTTCAATTTACTTGCTCTTGTAAATAATCTTATCTGCATATAAGATATACCCCTCAATTGTCTTATACGACACCAATGGGTAAAATAGGAAGTGGTATGTATTATCACATATAAAAAAAAATATTAAAAAAATCAAAAAATCCGACTGCGTAAAAATCGTCCCAAACTCGTCACCAAAACTACGTACATAATAAAAAAACTGAAAAGAAAAAAACAAGCACTTAAATGTCCGGTGGTCTAGAATTCCATACTATATTATTGAATAAATACTATTGCAGAAAATGAAATATATTTTAATAATAGAACATGACAACTGAACAGTCGGGATCCATTGAAAAATTAGATTTGCTGTCGAATAAAGGATCCCGACTGTTCAGTTGTCATGTTCTATTATTAAAATATATTTCATTTTCTGCAATAGTATTTATTCAATAATATATTATGGAATTCTAGACCACCGGACATCTAAGTGCTTGTTTTTTTCTTTTCAGTTTTTTTATTATGTACGTAGTTTTGGTGACGAGTTTGGGACGATTTTTACGCAGTCGGCTTTTTTGATTTTTTTTAATCATTTTTTTTATTTTATACTTTTTAGTTATAAATACCTAGGTAGCTATAGTTATTTTATTTATTAATAAGTAGGTAAGTACCTAACTATATATAGTTTTTCGATTGAAGTTGAGTACTAAATCGTTAGAAATTGGAGATGGGCGACCGCGTCAGACATTAGATACTTTAGGTAGGACTACCTATGGTATATTGGACAATATACCTACTAGATACTTCAGTATATGTCCATCCACATCCAGTTATATGAATTTTTCGTCTTTTCATCGTAAATTTCTACTGTCTAAAAAACCTATATGTGAGAAAGGTTGTTACGAAACTTTAAATCGATATAGATCCTAAACGGCCAGTCAAATCGAAAAATGTTGAGAGAAAACTAAAAATTATTTTTAAATACCTATTTAACGATACCCCACTCGATATAGTTTGTTGACTTTATTTTTTTTAATTTTCACAATATGGCGTCCAGTAGTCGCCATATTGAATTTTCAATAACGTCATATCTTTAGTGACACTCGCCGGATTAAGAGGAATCGATTGACGTTCGAATCATAAAAATCGGCCCAGGCGTTTAGTATATATAGTGCTTCAAAGGAACATACAAACATACATACATACATAGACTGTTAAACACAATACCACTCCTTTGCAGTCGGGTAAAAAATGATTCGGTCTTACAGTTGGGTAATTTATGTGGTACTCCGATGCACGCCCTGTACCTGATCCTAACGGTCACAGCACCGCAGGCACTGCCTTATATACGGCTCTGATCACAGCGGCATGATTAATCAACTAGTAGTAGACATATTCAAGAGGAACCACTATCAATACTTTTTGATGTAGGTACAGACAAAGGCAGGTCATTTCGTTTATTCCTTTACTAAGTTTTATCATTTTATATTTCCTTTGAGTACGAAACGAATATTATTCTACATTTTAAAATTTGACTGTTCGCTTTTTTCCCTTTCTTTTGAAGTACCACAGTCATTAATAAATAAATTCATGTGTACTTCAGAAATATATAGTTTAAGGGATATGAATAATACTCAGACCAGACAGTAAAAAGGGATGACAAATTGTGTTCTTAAACCACGAGGAGGATAATAATAGGTTTACAAGTGTTTTTTTAAACTACCCTTTTTTTTTGGTAGTCTACGGGCGTGACGCAGAGACAATACTCTGCACTAACGAATGAATCCTTGTATTGTGGGGGGGACTTTACAAACATGTAATTACACATACATACATACATATCAGCACGCCATATCCCTTGCAGGGTAGGCAGAGAGAACAGAGTGCCAGAGAACTCTATCTCTGCATACTTCACTTGCTTCCTCAACATTCATAATTCTCTTCATACACGCTCGCCGGTTTCGGAGACTCTTGACTCCACCTTCCTTCAGTACCTGACCGATCTGGTCTAGGTAGGTTAGTCTCGGTCTCCCTCGGTACCTACATCCTTCCACTTTCGCGTTGTATATCTTCTTAACCAGACGTTCGTTCGGCATTCTTTCCACATGTCCGAACCATCGGAGCATTCCCTTTCGCATCTTTACACCAATACTCTCTTTCATACCTACTCGCTCTCTTACGTCGTCGTTACGAATGCGGTCGGTCAGCCTAACTCCACAGATTTTCCGAAGAGATCGCATTTCGACCGCATTAATTTTACTTTCATTCACTCTTTTCTGCATACCCAACTCTCGCTTCCATACAGTAATGTTGGGACAAGCACTGCGTTATGTATTGCTACACGCGCCTTCTGGCTGAGGTGGTGGCTGCCGAGAAGTTGCCCCAACGCTCCGTTCACTCTATTTCCCGCATTCACTCTTCGCTCTATATCAGTGGTGTACCTTCCATCTCGGATAAATCCACATCCAAGATATACAAATTCATCCACTTGCTCTAGTACATCATTACCTATTGTTACTCTTACATCTGATCTGGCTTCATCTCTTTCAAAGAACATTATTTTGGTTTTGCTCACATTCACGCGTAGACCCCTTTTCTTACAATCTTCTGTCATTGTGTCGACTAGGGTCTGCAGGTCAGTCGCTGACTGTGCCAGCAGGACTGCATCATCTGCATAAAGCAGAGCAGAGACCACTGAGTCACCCATCTGGACTCCCACATTCATATCGTTCAACCTTTGGAGACATTTATCCAGATATATGATAAACAGCCTGGCTGACAGAACGCACCCCTGCTTAACGCCGATATTGACGTCAAACCAAGGCGACATTCCATCATCCAGCCGCACACAGGCTCTACAGCCCATGTAACTGGACTGCACAGCCTGCAGTAGTTTACCGTTAATACCATACTCCGGTAAAATGTCCCAAAGTTCCTTTCGTACAATCGTGTCAAATGCTCTCTCCAGATCCACAAAACTGCAGAAAATCCTCTGACCTAGAGCCAGATGCTTCTCCACAATGTTGCGCAGAGAGAACACTTGATCCATGCATCCCCTTCTACTCCTGAAACCTCCTTGTGTCTCACACAGTAAACCATCGGACACCATCCTCATTCTCCTTTCAATAATTTTACCGTACACTTTTGCTGCCAAACTGGTCAAGCTCTGTAATTTGCGCAGTCATAACGTGAACCCTTGTTTTTAAACAAAGGCACGATGACTGCGCTATTCCAGTCCCCGGGAACCATTCCCGAGCTCCAACATAAATTAAGGAGCAACAGGAACGTCTCCCGGACACAGGAGCCACCAAGCTTGATCATCTCGGCAGACACCATATCAATGTCCGCTGCCTTACCATTTTTCAAACTTCTTATCGCCCATTCAACTTCATCCATACTGATGCCATCGGAGGACGCCGTTGTCGAATGTTGATCTAATAAACCACATGCGACACCGGCGCCAACTGTAGCATCCGCATACATATCGCCAAAATATTCACTCCATCGGCTTAACACATCTTGTGTTTGTGTAAGAATGTCTCCACCTTTAGACCTTATTTTATTCATTCTGAAGGCTGACCAACCACCCCGAGACTTCTTCACCTCCCTCCAAAAGAGTTTGGTGTTACCCTCGAAGTTTTTAGTCAGCCTATCTTCTGCACTCATACTTGCTCTATCACGTTTCTCTTTCACTAAGGCCTTGGTGTCATTCTTACATTGCCGATATATTTCTTTCTTCTGTTCAGTCATACTGTCATTCAGATTCAAAGAAGAGACATAGTCCAACCACGGTTTCTTCTTTTGCTCTACGGAAGCTGCCACTTCCGCATCCCACCATGCATCACCATTTGTTTTTCTATGCTTCTTTGAACTTCCACATACTTCTTTCGCTGTATCTACCATACTCTCTTTCAATACTCTCCAGCATTCTTCAATGTCCGATTGCGGCTGGCTTGCCATCGTCAGCCGTTTTCGGACACCCTCTGCATACTTTTCTCTTACATACTCTTCTTGCAATCTTTCAACCTTTATTCTTTCAAGCCCTCCGAAGTGGACACGCTCTCGCCAGTGCCTCCACTTTCTGAACAGACCACTAAATCTCGCAATAACGAGATAGTGGTCCGTATTGACTGTGGGGCCCCTGTAGGCTCTTGCGTCCAATATTTTGCTTCGGAGGCGACTGTCTACCAAAATTAAATCTATTATACTTTTCTGTTCATTCCTTCTCCATGAATACATATGGATGTCCTTATGTTGGAAAAATGTGTTTGACACAATAAGGTTTCTCTCCATGCATACATCCGCTATGAGCCTACCTGCGTCGTTCACTCTCTTATCACCAAATGGACCAAGTACGTCCTCATAGTCGGGACGCTTGGTCCCCACCCATCCGTTCAAATCTCCGCATACAATCACGCATTCACTGGTTTCTGCCATATCCAGAACTTCCCTAACATTATCCCAAAACCTCTCTAGGTCTGATGCCACCGAGGATCCTACGGGAGCATATGTAACAACCATGAATACCTTGGTGACACCTAGTTTTATACGGACCCAAAGAAGTCTGGGATCATACATTCCGTAATCCTTCACACCTGAGGCCAAGCGAGAGGACAACAGCACTCCTACCCCCATGCTGGCTCGATCGCTCTGTGGTACACCAGACCACAGAGCCATCCCGCCACCAGAAAGATCGCAGGCGTCGCTGCCCCTTCGCTTGGTCTCTGTTACACAGAGCACGTCTAGCTGTTTGTCCGCCATGACGGATATCAGCTCGTGCAACTTCCCTTCCACACAACCTCTTACATTCCACGTGCCCACCCGGCACTCTGCTCTCCTCGACTCGTCTGACTGGGCAAGGCGTGATGGGTGGCGGCCCCCATCGCCGCAACTGCCGAAGTTCGTACCGACGGGGGCGGGTCGGTACGCGTCGCCTCCGGGGGACGCCCTAACCCGCATTGCGGTACGCATATCGAGCCGGATTAGCAGTCTAATTAGACTGGCAGAGGACGCGAACGAGCACGCTCCGGACTATGCCCCCCGGACCCGGATTAACGGACACAAATTACACTCAGACTCAGAACAACATTCTTTTAATCACACAAAGTATTGGTCCCGGTTGGAGTTGAACCTGTGTCATTTGGTATGGTAGGTCGTTATCTTAACCACTACACTAACTGTTCAATTTCAGGTATTACTGCAATCTGTTGCAATATACTGCAATTTATTTTTATTATATAGACTAATAGTTGTAATGGATTGAATAATTTAGCTGTAGTTTAAGTTGCTATAACGTCAACAAAGACATCATCATTAACACGCTAAATATGTGTTATCCTAAATTAAATAGTGTTATCTCAAAATAGCTGCTTGAAATAAATGGCTCATAAATCAAAATTATTTTGTCCTCATAAATCCATCCTATTACATTGTACAATGCGTGTATTTAAGTTATATTGAAAACATGAAAAATACTCACATAAATAAAGTTGAAAAACTACACGTCAGAATCAGAATTATAAATAATTATAAAATTTAAAATATAACATATAAAAAAAAAGATAACTAATGAGATTTGTATTAGCATGTATTCTTTTTTTTTGTATTTAATAATTATTCACCAGTGAATTAAATGAGTAGACCGAGATGAAAACAATAAAAAATCCCGACCGAGCCTAATATTGCGACGTATTTTTTTTTAATACCAACCAAGGAAATAATCCTTGTATTGCGGCGGATTTTTGTCATCATTATCTTAACCATTACGCTATCTATGCAGTCGATATCTGGGCTAAGATATTGAGGTAAGATGAAAAAATATTACCTATATGGCGAAATACTATCCGTTTGGTGACGGAGTAAGAATACAATTCATCACCCCCTATCTTACCCGTGGAAGATCGTAAGAAACGACTAAGGGATATAAAACGCATATAACATCTATGCAATAGAAAGAAAACTCGAAATAAAACCCTATACCAACACGTCTGACCAGCGCGGTATAGTAGGTTAATTTCACCCCCATTACGGCGGCAGCCCGAGCCCAACAGTGGGACATATCTGGGCAGTGATGATGATGATTATGGGGAAATATAAGTATTACACTAAATCACTAGGTGTATAACTGTGGATAAATAGAAAAAAAAAATTAACTTTTTTATTTTTGCTTTAGGAGCCTTCGGCATAATGCTTGGATATAAATTTTCTATCACCGCACCTATTTTCACGGCATGTTACTGGTACCTATTCCTTATTGAGAAGAGTTTCTGGAACAATCATAGTTATCTATTTGGATTAGTAGCACTGTTATTAACTTGTACGCAAGCTAATTGTTACTGGTAAGTATATTTATTCACTTTGTTGTCATGATAATCTTCTTTAATAAAGATATGAGATTGATTGCATATATCAATTGAATTTTAGGATCAAACAGAACGGTAATTTAAGGTCCTGACTTAGAAACCTAATCATTCTCATCTCATTATGGTTTTCGACACTGCATATTTGATCACAAATTTTATATTTACTTTTTATCTAAAATTTTTAATGTATCTATCAGCGTGGAGACGTCCGCTGTTGGACATAGGCCTCCCCACGAGAATGCCACTCAAAATGGTCCCGTGCTACCTTCATCCAAGGGTTGCCTGTGACCTTCATAATGTCAGTCCACCTAGTGGAGGGTCGTCCTACGCTGCGTCGTCCAATTTATGGTCGTCATTCGAAAACCTTTCTTCCCCAACTGTTGTTGGTTCGATGAGCGATGTTGAAATTTTTAATAATTACTAATATTTTTGTAATATGTACATATAAATGCCATACGCGATAATGATATTGCTCCTCTTTGTTAGAGAGACCTATTGGACATGCCTCTCCAAGGAGAGCAATAAGGGTCGATATGCAGATAGATCATACAGGAAATCACATAAATTTTTCCATCACTAATGATTCTGATGTTAATACTCTTCTTTTTTTGTTTACGGTGGCAAACGAGCAAGCAGCACACCTCAATGGTGTATATAGGTTCTTCCGCTGAGAGATCCACCCAGAAAATTGGACTCTCTCGCTCACCAAACGAATCGCAACACCAATGTCACTTGATCAGAGGTTAATTTTCTGCAAGAGTGTGGTTGCTGCGCCGGACGTACTGGCCCGTGGTTGTTAATAGTAAATTGTCAGCAGCGTGGCGCTACCACTACTGTTGTAATAATTACAGGTCGCTAGATTCATACTTGGATCCTTCAAAAAAGAAGCAGACAGTGCCGTATTGGAACTATTTTATTTTAAAATATCAATTCTTCATCCTTTACTTTATGGCTGGTATGAAAAAAGGTACTACTGAATGGTTAACCGGCTATTCTGTTCAGAATCTCAGTGAACATTGGGTATTTGACCCTTTCAAGTAAGTATTAATCTACACTTACAAACCTGTGTATAAAAGAATTCGTTCTTGTGGCCTATTTGTTCGTTTTATTTTGTATTTATATTTTTTAAACTTAAATCAAATTTATCTCATAGCCTATCTGACAAACGTGACAACGTGCATCTTGAATATAAAGTGAAATTTGATCATGGGATAAATTTGAATTTTCTAAAGCAAACTAATAAACGCTTGCCTAACCCAGTCTTTTTTTATCCGATATCGCATAGAGAACATAGACCGATGAGTGTTTAAAAAAAATTAAAATGTATTTTTATAAATTAATATAGGCGTCAAAAAATTATTTTTATAGATACTTCCTGACAGTATCCCAAACTGATTATCTGGTGGTGCATTGGTTCGTGTTCATGTTCGATCTGACTGTGGCTGTATGGATGATGTGGGCATACACCAGGCACGCGGCCATGGTCTTTTGCGCGCTATTTCATCTTATGAACAGCAGACTGTTCTCGATCGGTTTGTAGAACAATATTTTTTCTATATTTATAATAAAAGAAATATAATAAAAGAAAAATACAATTATATTAAAAGGAATTAAAAGTCTTAGTAGACGTTCAAGATTGATTGTGTACGTAAAAATTCGTGTCAAAAATATTTTAAATTGAATAAACTTTTTCAGGAATGTTCCCCTGGGTGTGTTTAGCAACAATGCCTTTATTTTACCCATTTGATTGGCCTAAAAAAGTATTATCATATTCTAGAACTATTTATAAAAAGACGAGTGACTATTTATTCATTGTAATCACTCAAATGAAAGCAAAATCTACACGTAAATGCGAAAATAAAGTTATAGACACTGCTGATACGAGCAACACAAAAGAAATTGCAGAATTAACCGGCGATAACCTGTGCAATAATGATAATTCATTTAACGAAACCAATACTAATGACGTGCAAAACAAAGATGATAATAGAGGAATGGAAAATAAAAAAATGATTAAAGATAGCAGTAAATGTGATAAAGATGTAAAAGAAATTAGTAGTGCTGACCAAGATGATACCGAGAATGCTATTAATAGTAATTGCAATAAAAAAATAAAGACTATTTATTTGATTGCAATTTATGTATTCATGCAGGCATTTCTTCCATATTCTCATTTTATAACAAAGGTGAGTATAAATAATGATCATCATCATCATTATTTAACCTTTCGCCGTTCACTGCTGGATATACGCCCCCATTTATTTCAGGAGATAGTAATCGCCATGCTTGGCAAACTGCTATGATAGCAGGTGTTATACGTTTTACCAGAAGTTAGATGCTACCCAGTCTTCTAGCGAGACACTTAATCGATTTTTACGACTCCCATGGGCCAGTAAGCGGTGACGACAATTGTATTCTTAAGAGATTAAAGATGATTCCTCATTATATTCCATAATTACATATTTCTCAGCTTTTTATTATAGGAGGATTTTCTTCTCCAACTGTCACGCATATGACGATAATAGATACTGAAAACCTAGTCTAAAATAAACATTCGCTAGGTGCCATTATTTGCCTATATGGAGATAGGATAGGTATATAATCTTCACCCCTTATTTGTTTATGGGATTTGTAGAAATCAACTAAGGGATTATCAATAGATTAAGCAGCATCACTACCTATAGTAATACTAACTAAGAGGTAGCCTCTTGCTAAGCATGGCGATTATGGCATTAGCCACTTTGGGAAGGGCCATGACCAGCCGAGAACAAAAAAAGTTAACCTCATAAACTTATGTTTTTTTTTTAAATCAGGGCTATAACAACTGGACGGAAGGACTCTACGGTTACTCTTGGGACATGATGGTCCACACTTGGGACAGCAGTAATGTCATTGTTAAAGTAATTGATAACGATAGAAAAAAAGTTATGTATGTAGATCCTAAATTGTATACGCTTAACGATAGATGGTCGAGGCATGGAGACATGGTATATCAATACGTACAATGCTTAAAGAGAAACATTGAAATTATGAATGAAAACAAATGCGACGATAAATCGAATTATTTGTTAAATAATATATCAATTTATATTGATGTTTGGTGCGGTATGAATGGCAGATTCGTTCAAAGGATGTTTGATCCAAGAGTTGATTTATTACAAGCTAAATGGTCACCATTTAATAAAGTATCATATTTAATGCCTCTTTTAAATGATGCAATATATATGAGGAAGGATTTAGATGAAATTAGAAATGAAGTACACTCGTGGAGTAATTACAGTGATGTTGTTTTCATGGCAGATTTTCCGGGTTATGAACAAGAAAAATATATCCCGTGGGATTTAAAAAATATTTCGCTTACAGTTCTTAAGGGTACGGTGGTTTATGAACCAGAACCGCAAAGTAAACAGATTGGACAATCATATAAATTGTCTACATATGATCATATTAACGTAAGCTCTGGAATATTCCATAAAGTATTAAATATCGATGAAACTCCATCGTTCTACATGTATACATTCTATAATATGACCAAACCAAATTTAGACAAATTTGGTTTAAATGTGAATAAAACTAAGTTACCAATTTTACGAGAGTTGTACAAGAGGTTCCATGGAATGTTTATTTTTGCAAATTTAGTTATTAATAATATATTTCAAATATTTAAATGTATTAATTGTAATTAAAATACTTATTTTTATCATCAATATAATGTGTTATATAAGGTATTATAATAATTAATCTTTGAGCATAATAAATCAGTGATGGCTTTGACCTTTGTTTCATTTCCACAATTACATTTTTTTTTATTTGATGCTTAATATTTGTTATTAATTTATTAACGGCAATGGATACAAGTCCTTTATTTTTTTTATTATTTTCTGAATTTTATAAAATATTTCAATAATTTATAAAGAATGATGACAATATACCTTTTAATTTATATCATGATTATGATAACCGTATATTTACATGAATGAATAAAGCTATTGTTTTCTGATGTCATAAGCCTAAGAAAATAAAACGATTCACGATTTAGGTTTCAGAGAATCAAACAGTCAAACATGTCATAAAAATATAAATTACTTATTTACTAATTTATAGAGGACTTTTGACAGTAATTTGAAAACGTCATGTGGTGCTCTTGTATTATATTCGATATCTTAGTGTTTTAACGTGTTATATTAGATAATTTTGATGGCATTTTATGTAATATGAAGCGGCGGAACTACTGGGATGAAGGGAATATCATATAAAAGTGCTTTACAACTTTTTCGTTTTCCATCAAAATTCCCACAAGATACCTTTAACAGTGTGGCCATTGCACTGTTAATGGCAACAATTTGACTTAGACAACGACTGACTTGAAAGACTAAAAACGTGAAAATATTTATAACTTGACACTGGCACCAATAGAGCTATTGGTGTGGTGGTATACGAGCGTATATGTAGCTGATTTCCAATATATAAGAAGAAAAAGAAGAATACTGGACTTTTGACTGGAATTTGAAAATGTCATGTGGTGCTCTTGTATTATATTCGATATCTTAGTGTTTTAATGTGTTATATTAGATAATTTCAATGGCATTTTATGTAATATAAAGCGGCGGAACTACTGGGATGTAGTGAATATCATATAAAAGTGCTTTACAACGTTTTCGTTTTCCATCAAAATTCCCACAAGATACCATTAACAGTGTGGCTATTGCACTGTTAATGGCGACAATTTGACTTAGACAATGACAAACTTGAAAGACTAAAAACGTGAAAATATTTATAACTTGACACTGGCACCAATAGCTCGTATATTTAGCTGATTGCCAATATATAACAAGAAGATGAAGAAGAATACTAATTTATAAGTCAAATATGTGCACTATTAATTTATAAATTACAAAACAAACGCATTTCTACAAGTTTAAGAAATATTCACATATATATTGTAAAGTTTGCTGTGTGGTAGCAATTACGAATACTATTAATCCTTAGATTGCACGTGGATGTCATAAAAACGATTAAGAGTCATCGATCTGAACCAACTCCATCTGTTGCCGATCAACAATTACATTCCCAAGGAGGATTCATGTCAGGCAGGCGACCGGTCATAAAACCAAAACCAACTTTTGCAATATGTACGACGCACGCAGAGTACACATTGCGACGACCTCAAGTAATTTGGACAAGAATAGGATGATCTTCACATACCTAATCTTGCCATAAATACTGGAACAAAGAGAAAAAAATTCTAATGCAAATGTGCTTTCCGTGTGATGACCGAGTAAAAATACAATTCACTACTTCCTATCTTACCTATGGGCGATCTTAAGAAACGACTAAGAGATATAAAACGCGTATAACATCTATGCTAGAGAAAGAAAACTAGAAAGAAAACCCTATACCAAAACACCTGGCCAGCGTGATATAGTAGGTCAATTACCCTCCCACTATGGTGAAGGCTAGAGTTGGGCTCTAGCCTTCACCGGTGGGCCATACATGAGCTGAGGTGAAATTTGTTAAAACAATATATTTTATATCTATCAAAAATGAATGATATTTAGAATTAGTTGAATTAGACAAAATAGCATGAAAGTCGACTTAACTTTTAAATTGAAAATAAACTCGAGATAATGAGCGTCTCCAAATGCAAAAGTATGCTAAAGCCGTAAAATAATAACATATAAAAAAAACATACAATGAAACATAGAACCTCCTCCTTTTTGAAGTCGGTTAAAAAGTCAACTCGGCGCACAACATTCGAAGCCTAACTATATTGGAGCCAGAAATGGCTCCAATATAGTCTGGCCCGTTCCGCAGTGTACAAGGTAATTATGCTCTGAACTAGACTTGGATAGCTCCTAAATAAGAGATACAAATGAACTAGCTCTTTGACTTCAATCTAGCTCACATTAGCTCAGTAGCTCAGTTAATAGTTCAACGACTTGATCGGCTCTTTTACTCATGTCGTCATGTTTTTTTTTTATTGCTTATGGTGGCAGACGAGCAAGCAGCACACCTGATGATAAGTGTCACTGCTGCCCATGGACCTTTGCTATACCAAGGGTAAAGGTAGCTAGGCCGCTGCCTACCATTACAATCCCCAAACCCACCTAGTTGGGTTTCCAGCTCTCTCGCTCACCGAACAAAGCGCAATAGCACATTGCCATTACTCAGACGTCGATCTTCTGTGAGAGTGTGGTACTACCCCGGACGGACCGGCCCGCGGCTGCAGACAGAAAACTGTCAACAGCGTGGTCCTACCACAATATCATGTGGTGCACAACGACCGAAAGTGCCCGATCCATACCGAGCACCGCTGAACAGAAAAAGTACTGAGCATGTTCCGATATGCATTGCAACTATTGCGATCACTAAACGTACAAGTTATATTAATTAAGTTATATTATTAAGTCATATTTAAAAATTTAATATTCATGTTTGAATAACAATATTCAATAATAATATTATCAGTGCAAGCCGTCAAATTTCTGGCCGCTGTCGATGCTGTCAGCCCACGGAGCAAATACAAAGAGGAGACGGCCTAAGTAACTGTGCACTGTGATTCTCAAGTAGGCCGTGACGTCATCACGTTAACATCAATAGTAGGCGTGGCCTATTAGTCTTCTGTCGTCGCTGACGGTGTTCGTACGGTGCATAAAATTATATTTTTGGTGTATTTTTATGTTATTACGAAGAAAACCATGAAGTGTTGTGTTTTATCATGTAAAAACTACTCCAATAAACGTACAGATGCTATGGAAAGAATCACATTCCATTTGTAAGTATTTTTATTCATAATTTATCAAAATAATTTCTAGAAAGTTCTTTTGACGGTATCATGTTCAGAAATAATTTTACTCAACGCTAGATGGCACCACTTTTCGTAATAGGACCCAGAACAATAAAAGCACATACAGTTCAAACTATTAAGATTATTGTAATAACTAATAACCATGAGTATTAAAATTTATACCCAAAGCCGTTTACCTCAACAAAAATATGAGTTTTATATGTAGTTAATAATTATTTTGTAAGCAATACGCCAGCTGTCGTTAACTATGAAGAACTATAAAAGTGTCAAAAATCCAGGGTCGTAATTAGAATATAATTATAACATTCGGATTTTTCATCAAAGAAAAATATTTTTTACACTACTTTAAATGAACCTATTATAATTAAACTGTAAATTTTGTATGTTTTAGAGTACCGTTCAATGACGATGTTAGAAGCAATGGATTTCAAAAATTAATAGAAAAACTGGACTCCTACGAAATATACAAAGATTTGTTCTTCTCATTTTAACAATGAAGATTTAAAGGACTGTATTGCAGCCAATAGAAACCACTTCGAACAAGCTTTTTATATTTTAAATTGTTTTATATTTATGTATTAAACTAACACTGTAAAAGTCATAAATATTTTTTGCAATAGAAAAAGGTTTTTCTTTGTTACAGTATTTAGGGCAAGACTAGGTATAGCTCAAGAAATATATGATACCAAAGAGTATTTCATTTTTATTATTGGAACCAATGTCACCCTTTCTCCTTTGTGTCATTTATTAATGTCATTTATTAATAATGTAATTGCACTCGATGCAATTTCTTGATAAGATTAACGAGGTTGAGCACGTCACAAAAATATTCAAAATGGTGGTGGCGTCGAAGACCGGGTCTTCAAGTTACCTTTGGCATGGCTAAGTTTTAGATGGCCCGTGCGTCAATCAAACGGTTGCTACCAGGGGGGGCTGGTCTGCTCGCTTGAAATACTCTTATACATGTCTTGGTCATTGACACCATTGTTGCATTATCAATTGTATGAAGCCTTATTTTAATAGAGTGGTTTGATTCTTTTTTTATATGGAAAAGACAAAAAGGAAGGAAATAATACCGTGTAACTAACATATTTACTAAAAGTCCAACTACTTTCATTCGACAATTTGTTAGAAACCCAAACAAATAATTGTATTATTTGGTCGTATGAAAAGGACACAAATATGAAGAAAAAAAGGTTTCTAAACTTCTGAGTTTATCAGAATGACAGTAAAGAAAAGATGGATTTTTCATAAAATTATTAACAATGCTGACAAGCCTTATAAAGAAATTTGCGGTTAAAAACAGTAGTCATACACCTATTCGCTATGCAGAATTATTTGATTATAAACATTTGTATTTGAATAGAGCAAACAGCTAATAAGATTTGTTTGTATCTTCGAAATAAAAAAAAATTAGCACTCCTTGATATAGGTAAATTCTGAGTACGTCCCTGTTATACTATACACTTACTGACATCTAATGCAAGATAGCTCAACTGCATACAATATACGAAATTAGTAGTTGTGCTAATAGCCGGCAGATGGTCATAAAGGAGTGAGTGAGACAAGCACTATTACTTGTTTCACTTTCTTCATTAGCAGCGACCCCCTCACCCCCTGTAAGTGACACGCATTGTTTCATAGAAAATATTCATTACAACAGCTCCTCTTTGTATTTGCTCCGTGTGTCAGCCCATAACCAGCCTGCCAGCCCCGTTTAATCTGGTCTAGCCGTGTTAGAGATTTGCCGGCACAAATAGACACACAGATAGGCAGCAAAAATTATTAAAGTAGGTACCGAAAATACTTCCATATGCATTTAGTGAAAAGCTGTTTTTAACTAAATATTTAAATTACAAACAGACATTTCAATTTTATTTATTTTTTTATATAAATATATTTATATCCTGCGATCACCAATCAAAATTTATATTATGCTCACGCATAACAAGCTTATCGCTTAATGATCGCATAGTTCAGACTTTGAACTATTCAAAAGAGTTAGAGTCGTGAACGAGTTGAAATTAAATAAGCTAACTCAATACTAGCTTTCTTGATGAGATAAATGAACTCAGGATATATATGAACTAAGGGAACTAAAAAAGCTAAGAGATAGCTCTTTTGATCGAAAGAGGTATATCTGTCTTTTCTTTTCAGTGAGTCGTTTTTCGCATCTCTACTCTGAACACATCTCTTAGAAAATAAATAAATACGAAGGTTTGTACAATTAAATGGTATCACAACTTATCTCAAAAACATAAAGTGATGTTCAATATTCACAGGAAAGCTTTCAATATACTGCAGTACATATTTCGACGATTTATACAATATTATTTTATTTGTTTTTTTTTTATATTACGGTCTATTTTATATTACGGTCTAGTAGATCAACATTCGGCGACGGCGTCCTCCGATGGTATCAGTATGGATGAAGTTGAATGGGCGATAAGAAGATTGAAAAACGGTAAGGCAGCGGGCATTGATATGGTGTCTGCCGAGATGATCAAGCTTGGTGGCTCCTGTGTCCGGGAGGCGTTCCTGTTGCTCCTCAATTTATGTTGGAGCTCGGGAATGGTTCCCGGGGACTGGAATAGCGCAGTCATCGTGCCTTTGTTTAAAAACAAGGGTTCACGTTATGACTGCGCAAATTACAGAGCCATAAGCTTGACTAGTTTGGCAGCAAAAGTGTATGGTAAAATTATTGAAAGGAGAATGAGGATGGTGTCCGATGGTTTACTGTGTGAGACACAAGGAGGTTTCAGGAGTGGAAGGGGATGCATGGATCAAGTATTCTCTCTGCGCAACATTGTGGAGAAGCATCTGGCCCTAGGTCAGAGGGTTTTCTGCAGTTTTGTGGATCTGGAGAGAGCATTTGACACGGTTGTACGAAAGGAACTTTGGGACATTTTACCGGAGTATGGTATTAACGGTAAACTGCTGCAGGCTGTGCAATCCAGTTACATGGGCTGTAGAGCCTGTGTGCGGCTGGATGATGGAATGTCGCCTTGGTTTGACGTCAATATCGGCGTTAAGCAGGGTTGCGTTCTGTCAGCCAGGCTGTTTATCATATATCTGGATAAATGTCTCCTAAGGTTGAACAATATGAATGTGGGAGTCCAGATGGGTGACTCAGTGGTCTTTGCTCTGCTTTATGCAGATGATGCAGTCCTGCTGGCACAGTCAGCGACTGACCTGCAGACCCTTGTCGACACAATGACAGAAGATTGTAAGAAAAGGGGTCTACGCGTGAATGTGAGCAAAACCAAAATAATGGTCTTTGAAAGAGATGAAGCCAGAACAGATGTAAGAGTAACAATAGGTAATGATGTACTAGAGCAAGTGGATGAATTTGTATATCTTGAATATGGATTTAGCCGAGATGGAAGGTACACCACTGATATAGAGCGAAGAGTGAATGCGGGAAATAGAGTGAACGGAGCGTTGGGGCAACTCCTCGGCAGCCACCACCTCAGCCAGAAGGCACGTGTAGCAATACATAACGCAGTGCTTGTCCCAACATTACTGTATGGAAGCGAGAGTTGGGTATGCAGAAAAGAGTATGAAAGTAAAATTAATGCGGTCGAAATGCGATCTCTGCGGAAAATCTGTGGAGTTAGGCTGACCGACCGCATTCGTAACGACGACGTAAGAGAGCGAGTAGGTATGAAAGAGAGTATTGGTGTAAAGATGCGAAAGGGAATGCTCCGATGGGTCGGACATGTGGAAAGAATGCCGAACGAACGTCTGGTTAAGAAGATATACAATGCGAAAGTGGAAGGATGTAGGTACCGAGAGAGACCGAGACCAACCTACCTAGACCAGATCGGTCAGGTACTGAAGGAAGGTGGAGTCAAGAGTCTCCGAAACCGGCGAGCGTGTATGAAGAGAATTATGAATGTTGAGGAAGCGAGTGAAGTATGCAGAGATAGAGTTCTCTGGCACTCTGTTCTCTCTGCCTACCCTGCAAGGGATATGGCGTGATGATATGTATGTATGTATGTTTTTTTTATTTATTTATTCGCTCTTATGGGCAGGCTATAGTCAGTCGATCATACTGCCTTGTCTTACGTGAAAATTAATTTTCATATACTACTAGCAGACCCGGCCACGCGTTACTGTGGCTTAGGTAGCCTCAGTAACACGTGGTGGTTATGCTAATAAATTGTAGTTGATATGAAACATTTGTACGTTTAACATAGCGCCATCTATTAAATACTTACTCAATCCAGTCAACAGGTACCGCCATCTGTTAGAATCGTGAGTGAACAGATCATTGTGAATGTCAAATAATAAACAAATAATTTGCAATAAAATAATATTGCGATGAAATATAATATAAATTGAGATGAAAGCTATCCTATCTTTTAATTTGAATCAAACTACACATGCTGTGCTAATTTAATTAAAATCGATTCAGTACTTTAGGAGTCCATTGCGGACAAACAACTTGACGCGTAATTTATATATGTATACATATTAAGATTTATCTCTTCTTATTATTACGTAGCCTTAATAGTTACTGTCCGTCAGTAAGTCCAGTCGTTACCATTAATTTGGCGCTGATAACCAAATCGATGATTTTATTGGGCATTTCGGCAAATTATGAAAATATACGTAAACTACCTACTATTATACCATATTGACTACACTTCAGCACTTTAATTGTATCATATTCCATAAAATACCAGCAAAATTATTCAATATAACACTACAAAACATAAAAGAAAATGAATATAATACAAGAGCATGACATGACATTTCCATATTCGCGCCAAAACTCTCATAATTTGTAAATGCTCAGTATTGCCAGATACGGCAATTATTTTCCTTTTCTTTCTATTTATTTAACAATAAGTACATGCCAGTTCCGTTTGAATAATAAGTTCTATAAATATATAAGTTCTATAATAGAATAATAAGTTCTATAGTACACTTATCGAGAACTAATATAGAAAAATAAATGTTTAGCTGCGTCTGACGTTGGTGAAGCTAGCACTTCATGGAAAGTGCCCATGTTTAGTATATTTAAATTAAAGTTCCTCATCAAGTTCTCTCGTTCTGACTGAAATCGGACACACTCAACCAGCAGGTGTACATCTTCCGGGACACCACACACACGTTACAGTTAGGAGATCATATGACTTTCATCATATATGCAAACTTGTTTAGTGGCATATGTCCAGACCTAAGTCTGAACGCTGTTACACTTAGATTTCTATTTAGCTTTGTATTAATCAATGTTTTGTACAATATAAACTTCTCTAATGATCTTTTGTCAAAAAATTCTTTCCATTCATGGTAGCCTTGCTTCTGGTAATAAGGTTAGTATTATTGTAACAGGTAATATAAGATAGTCAAAATTCTTTCCTTAAGTATTGAGTTGAAGTCGAGGTAACGGATAATACGGGGGTAAGTGAGTAGAAACATCAAATACAAAAAGGGGCACGCGAATGTCTAAGAAATCACGAATTTCTTTTTCGCGGTTTTGGGGAAACGACATTTTAGAGGAACCACATTTTATAGTAGTGTGTGTGTGTGTGTACTCGTGTAATCGCTTGCACACTATCGTGATTTGTGGCTTCCTATTTTTAAACAAAGTACCGAACTAACCTTCTATGCGTTATTATTCTAATGCTAGGGCCGCACCTGTGTGTATCGTCCCGAAGTAATGTGCGGCGAAGCTTCGTACGTTTTGTACACTAATATATTATATCGATAAAACTGTGGTCATATTAGCGACTTCGGTATTATACACGAAGTATCGTGCAATAATTAAAGATGACCGAAATCATTTTCATCCATTTAACTATGGATGACAAATTGCTTTGCTTTTACAGCTATATTATGCTAATAATTACATAATGATTTTTTTGAATCCCTTCGTGGGTTCAGTTTCATAATGGTGTAAAAATTCTAACACCATTTCATCGCTCCACTCCATATTTATTGATTAACTGGAGATTGTTGAACGGGTCTAAACACATCGAAAATTACCGGCGAAATGAAAAACGCTAGTCTGACCACCCTGGCGCGCTAAAACCCTTTGACTGATCGCCACCCAAGCGATAATGCACACGAAGTCCGAATGTTCTTGAAGATAGCCAATAATGATCGGTCACATCTGCGTATATCGCCTCATTGCACGAAGCTTCGTGACGATACACGCAGGCTCTATTGCCTTTAAAATTGTTTCTCCCCAAAAAATAGTTAAACTGCCGACATTGTGCGCCTGCTGACATTTAATATCAAACCGCTGACACATCAACAGAGAAGTGTTGCCAGCAGTTTACTCGTGCTATCCTTTTACATTCTGCTGGCATCCTTTAAATTTAAGCATGTATTTAAATATGTCAATGTGTATCCTTAAATTCGACGACTATTAACTATCTCTACATATTCAAATTACTGAATTTTTTAGCATTTAATATGTTTAATTATTTATAAATACCCGATTATGAAGTGTAATCGGGTATTTATAAATATCTCTACATATATTTAAAAACATAGAATTTTAAGATTGGATAGAAAATATCAGTAGCTCATCAAAATCTGTAAAGCATGAGAGCAATATCAAAATCTGTAAAGATAGTGCAAAAATTTAGGAGTATCTTCCCAATAACATCATGGCCCTATTAGATACCCATAGTACCAAGATAGTTTTTTAATACTTTTTCATTTATCCTCAATTCATGGGTTAGCAAAGTTTAAGCATAACGCATATCTGTATGGACTGGTCATAGTAATAGAATAAAGCGGTGGTGCATGTCAGAAGGATAACGTGCCTACTATTTTTATACGCTACCCTTGCCTGATTCCACCCTAGCTACAGCTGCAAGTGATTGGACTGGAGATAATTTTACTACCCATAATAAGGTTATGAGAATGATAGTAATATTTACGTTTTGTATCGGGACGTTGATGAGGAATACATTCTCAAATGGGAAGCCTAAAAGAAAAGTTTAAAGACTAGAATAGATTGCTAATTTTGATCAAGGAGGATATAGTCTAAATTCCTGGGTACGAAGGTGATAAGTAGCTAATCCGTTTGAACTAGATCCAAAGAAGTCGTGATTCCAATTAATCGACATCCCTAGTTATAATGATTAATATAAAATAGTTTTATGATCGAACGTTTACCTAATGCATTAAAAATCATACCCATAAAAATCTTAAAAATATATTGTGATTCATAATTTAATAATAATAATAATTTTTCATCTCAATTTTATTATTAGCCCTTGTAAAAATGATGACAGGAGTACATACATACATACATATCATCACGCCATATCCCTTGCAGGGTAGACAGAGAGAACAGAGTTCCAGAGAACTCTATCCTTGCATACTTCACTCGCTTCCTCAACATTCATAATCCTCTTCATACACGCTCGCCGGTTTCTCTTGACTCCACCTTCTTTCGGTACGTGACCAATCTGGTTTAGGTAGGTGAGTCTCGGTCTCCCCCGGAATCTACATCCTTCCACTTTCGTATTCGCAACAACGACGTAAGAGAGCGAGTAGATATGAAAGAGAGTATTGGTGTAAAGATACGATGGTTCGGAAATGTGGAAAGAATGCCGAACGAACGTCTGGTTAAGAAGATATACAATGTGAAAGTGGAAGGATGATAGGAGAAGGTTGTTAAAAAGTCTCAAGCGACGTTTCTCCAGTCTTACAATGTGATTAAATTATTGCTTTTTATGTCAACATTAGTTTCTAAGCTTTTCACATTAATACAAATTATCTATATTGTTTAGTACATTTTTTAATAGTATGGCAACATTTATTTGATTAGAGGTGTGGAGGTTGGTGGGAGGAACACTTTTAAGATCTGTCTGTTTTGTCATGTCAAATAGAAAATGAAGGCGGCGCATAGCGTGGCGTGGAACGGGTTCATTCATCTGTCTTTCTTGCCGCTGTGACGAGTTGAATAAGTTCGGGCTTCCGCCGACACCTCGTCACTGCGAATAAATAGCTATACAGAGGACATTCCGTAATCATTACAAAAATAAGTGCCATAAAGGCAGCGCGCTTCACGGTCCTCAAAAAATATTGACATTTCGGTCATCTGTGATATAACGATACATCGGTTCCCCGTTTTAAATTTTAGGTTAAAATCTCATGTGATTTAGTAGTGCAACGTATCGAATCTTAGTTTTGTGCGTGCTTATTAATCATTACCGGTATCTAGGTAAAATTAAAAAAATGGAGTCCCCGGTGATGGCATATAACTTGGACATAACACCGAACTATTCATATATTTTTGATTTTGAGAGTGAATTCATTCATTCCAATTATCGGAAATGGATGACAGAAAACTGGACCGTAGCATTTTATTATGTCGGGGTGTATATGGCGTTTATCTTCGGCGGGCAATATTACATGCAGAACCGACCGAGGTAAGTTATCATCTCTATTATGCAAATCCTGTTATTTCTAGTTTTATGTCCTACTGCCCTAGGTATTTAAATTGACTATTACGTCAACAATCTATCGTATTAACATAAAAATCAACATATATACATACATCTTTATGATTTTTGAGAAAACTTAAAGGAACATTCTAAAACTATAGTGCAATCCTTTTCACTAATACTGAATCTTATGATATTACTGGCTATATCATTTCTTCAATAAAGCTTGAGTAAACAACAATAAATGTTGAAGGTAGGAAGTAAATAGACCATACTTTCTATCATTGTCTTCTAATATTAAATATTTCTCTACCTTATTCTATTTATTATAATTTCTTATTATTGTAATATATTTAAATTGATGTAAACAATTTATTATGGTCTCATTCTAGATTTTTGATTTTTATTTTATATTAATATTTATACCTATTATATCTATGAATATCTATGAATCTTTCTATATTTGTTACATCTACAATGTAGCTTTAACTACCTACTTTTATCTGTAATTAGTATCACAGAATAAATAATTATGTCATTGATATTAGAAACCATGGTCAATGACAGTCTGATAAGTTTATACAACTTCATTTTTTTTTATTATAAAAGGGCAAAGATATATATATACCTACTGCTCTATGGCAGCAGTGCATAAAAAATATGTTAAGTATATTATAGAAGGTAACTTTGAACCTTCACCTTACAATAGCAGGCTACTTAAATATGTATAGAAGACTGTATATATAATTATTTGGAAGTTAATAACTGCCTTAAAATCTATTTTAAGTAAAGAATAAGTTTGTTATGTATATATGTTTTCATGTTTTATTTCATATGATTAAAATATATTGTAATGGCATCACAGTTTTTTTTCTTCATAGTGTGATAACATCTTCTAGAGCTCACAAAATTCCACCATTGCGGCTCTCTAAAATAGAATGGAAATTAACCTGCTATACCATATTGATCTAATAGATTGGGTTTTATTTCAATATGTATATTAAAAGATATTATCTTTTTATATCTGGCTCTGGCATCGGGAGGTTCATGAGTGGCAGTTATCACTTATCATTAGATGTGCTGCTAGCTTGTTTTTAACAAAATAAATTAAAAAATATATATATTTATGTAGTATATATAATTATGTACTTAAAGTGAATTAATAAAAACATATTACATAAATAATATGACACTTCTATATACAGGGTGTCCCAAAATTCAACGATAAGCTGGCACCAGCAGGTGGACCTACATATGACTACTCGAGAACAGAAAAGAAAAAAATTCTACCTTGATTTTTTTTTTCATTACGACAAAAAAACCAAAATCTTTAAAAATGGACATCCTTTATTATATTATTAAGTGCTATTGCTACAGTTTTACAAGTAATTCTGTGATTTTTTTTGTATTGGCAAGGTAAGTAGCACTACTATCGATCACAACCATTAAAAATTCCAGAATATCTATAGTTTTTACACAAAAATCAATCAAAACTATGTTTTTTTCATAAATTATGTAAGATTTTGACTTTCAGCTCACTTTCACTCATCATAGTGAAAAAAAAAAGTATGGACACTACTGTGGCAAATAGTATTAAAAATTGGCGCAACTAACTACAATTCTAAAATGGTATAACATTCAAGGCAAACTAGCCACAAAAATATACTTAGGTGTACTATTTCAAAATAACAACCATATTTCGAAAATTGTTAGTGTTGATAGTAATCACTTTTACTAAGTAGCCAAAATGTTTTTGTAGCAAGTTCCCAGAATTTGAATGAGACATGTGCGTAGTCCGTATATCCACAGTCTGAATTATTTTATGGCGAAGCTCGTCCAAGGTTGCAATCGGTTTTGTGCAGACTCTGTCCTTTAGACAACCCCAATAGAAAAAGTCCAGGGGATTTAGATCGGGTGAACGGGGTGGCCACAAGATAGGACCAAGTCGCCCGATCCAACGCCCTGGGTACTCTTGGTCTAAGTACTCTCGCACAGGACGGGCATAGTGAGCTGGGCAACCATCGTTTTGAAACCACATGGTTTGCAAATCACTTAAGGGCACATCTTCTAATAATCCTGGCAACTCATTTTGTAAGAAGTTTAAATAACTATTGCCATCTATGTTTCCTTGTAACTCAAAGGGCCCTATCACTTTGCCATTTATTATGCCAGTCCATAGGTTAACCTTAAATTGGTATTGGGATTGTCTTCTCTCACCAGGTGCAGATTTTCATTGTTCCAGCTATGAAGATTGTGAAGATTTAAATATCCATCTTTCTTGCAGGTTGTTTCATCACGACGACGTGACGTTTTAAAATTCTATGTGCAGTACTTTTTGGGATTCCCGTTGGTGCTTGTACAGCACGTACAGAGGTAGTTGAATCGATTTCTATTTCATTGAGAATTTCTTCATCGTGTTCCGATCTAGGTTTTCCAGCGTTTCGCCTGTCAGATGGTATACGACCCTCCGAAAAAGCTTGATACACGTTAATAAATACGCGATAATCGGGATACCTTTGAAGATTAGGGTACCTTGCTCGATATAATCTGCTAGCAGCGTTGGCATTGCATCGGCATTCTCCATAAATTAGGTGCATATTAGCGTATTCTAACGCTGTGTATGGTAGCGGCATGATGAATGCTAAACACTTGAAAATAAGGCAAAACTTCTTTAAAAAAAACACAAAATCACAGTCTAAAATAATGCCAAGTCAGGTCAATTTCCAGGTCACTTAATTCAATCCAAAAGTCGTCAGTACCAGAGCCACTTTAATTAAAACAGAACGGTGTGCAGTAAACAAAGAAGTAGAGCATACTGACTTGCTGTGCTGCTGAGGACATTAATTACTTCTCCACCTGCATGAATGTTACTAAACAATTAGCATCTATCTATCTCCCTCTAACGTATAATCTCTCTATCTCTGTCTAACTTATTTTATGGACTTATGGACTACGCACATGTCTCATTAAAATTCTGAGAACTTGCTACAAAAACATTTTGGCTACATAGTAAAAGTGATTACTATCAACACTAACAATTTTCGAAATATGGTTGTTATTTTGAAATAGTACACCTAAGTATATTTTTGTGGCTAGTTTGTCTAGAATGTTATACCATTTTAGAATTGTAGTTAGATGCGCCAATTTTTAATACTATTTGCCACAGTAGCGTCCATACTTTTTTTTTTCACTATGATGAGTGAAAGTGAGCTGAAAGTCAAAATCTTACATAATTTATGAAAAAAACATAGTTTTGATTGATTTTTGTGTAAAAACTATAGATATTCTGGAATTTTTAATGGTTGTGATCGATAGTAGTGCTACTTACCTTGCCAATACAAAAAAAATCACAGAATTACTTGTAAAACTGTAGCAATAGCACTTAATAATATAATAAAGGATGTCCATTTTTAAAGATTTTGGTTTTTTTGTCGTAATGAAAAAAAAAATCAAGGTAGAATTTTTTTCTTTTCTGTTCTCGAGTAGTCATATGTAGGTCCACCTGCTGGTGCCAGCTTATCGTTGAATTTTGGGACACCCTGTATATATAAAATATATTCAACTACAAATAGTTTAATAAGTACATAATTGAATCTGGACATTTCCTGTATAAACAAGTAGCTGCTGCAAAATTAATTTATTTTGTAAAAATTGTGTATATTATTTATGAAAATATATAAATAAATATTATTTTTTCTTTATTCAACAATATTTATTAAGTTATAAATTTGGTGAGAAAGAAAAAATACAATTCACCATCCCTATCTTCTTTATCATCCCGTATTGTAAAATATGACTAAGACTTAGTCATATTTTACATTTAGGCACTAAGTAATATAATATGCAGATAACATCTATATAAGATATAAAAACTCAAAATAAAACTCCATACCAATCCATGACCATAGTGGTTGGTGAATTTTCCTCGCATTTTGGTGGAGGTCCAATCCCAGTAGCTAGTAGTATGGATGGATGGATTTAGAATTCTAACGGAAAAAAAATCTTTTAGTTATCTGTATTTTTGCTATTTATTCTAATTTGCATATTTATTTTCTAAATAATAATTTAGAGAAAGGAATTAAATCTAGATTTTATTTTCTCCTTGTGAATAAGTTCATAATGTATCGCTGCTACCCCATACTTTGCCATGGAAGCTGTGGTAACTGACTAAGGATTCATCAGGGGAATAACCTGCAAAATTCGCCTGAAAACTTATAATATCCAAGTGCGACTTTATGCTTTTCATGTTGAGACCTATGTCCAATAGTGAACTTTGATAGATGGATAGATGAATAGATGCATATTAAAATGATTAGCACCTGAAAAATGTATTATGCACTTTTCAAGTGTTTATTCATACCTTTTTGGGTTCAAAAAATAATGTCTTAACAGAATCTACAATGTCTCTAATATCTTTTGTGTCATACAAGTGAGGTAAAAGAACAATGATTTCCAATAATAAATTAGAGATTTCAATTTCAGACAAAATATTAATCGTCTATGCTATATGTATATGATTACCTTAAGGTTCATCCTCAAGCATCACAAACACGTGCGGCTCTTGTGGCAATAGCCAATGTAAGAAAATTTACGTCAATCGTTGCTTAGGACTGTCGCGGACCTCGGAAACGGCGCCATACATTTTCGTACTTTGACTATTGTCGTATCAGCCGCACGCGACAGTTCTTCACCGCCGAAGCTGTCCATCAGGTACAGTGTCCTGCACTGAGCTGACGGATGATTTCGGCGAGGATTAGGGTTTATTATCATACACCTTAAAAGCTAAGACATCAAATGCTTGTTCTGTTCCGGTGTCCTACTTAAGTGTAATAAAAAACACTAAACACCATCATCTACGAGCGCCTCCTACATTGCTGTTTAGTTTTTGGTGGAGTAATCTAAGTACCAACAGTAACCTAACCAGCCGAGTGTCGTTTTATGTTTATTCAGAATATTATATGTAATTGTAAACTGTCTTAACTCCCTGTCTAGTCAATTTCGAATGTCTCCTATATTAGACAAAATAAACTATTACTGAGGTTGTTCCTCGATTTTTAAAGATTTCTTTTTAATTAATTTAAAAGATAGCTTGAAAATTGAAATTTTAACTTATTGGGGGTAATAGGGTCGTCTTATTAGCTACGGCTTGGGATCGTGTTACGAAATATGAGTATGTTTACACTTTTGCTTGCTATCTTCAGTGATAATGGCGACGGTATATCGTGAAGGTATTAAAATTTTATTTAACCATTAAATATTTTTTAATAAAAGTCAGCATTATAAGTGTGGTGACGGAGTAATAATACAAATCACCACCGTAAGATCGTAAGAGACGACTAAGGGATACAAAAGGCATATGACATCTATGCAAGAGAAGGAAAACTCGAAACAAAACCCTATACCAACACGTCTGACCAGCGTGGTGTAGTAGGTTAATATCCCTCCCATTACGGAGGAGGCTCGAGCCCAACAGTGGGACATATTATGAGATGATGATGATCATGATGAAAAGTCAGCAATACGCAAATGATGACAGAAATAAACAGTTTTTACAACCCTAGATTAGAAACGCATTATAAGCCATCCGTCAAAGTAGTTAAGAGAAAAACGAATATGTACATTAAATAAGTTTCATAAAAATACAATACCTTTTTTTCCACCACAATACATTATAATGATGATGTATATAATAAAGTGTATTCTATTGTATAACCTGTCAAAACAGTGACAAAAAGAATCTTTAATGAGAATCTTTTGCACTAAGAAATACATCATTTTGTCGTGGGGAACATTATAAACATACATTATAGGACACAAATCACACCCAGACTCAGAGCTATATTTGGATTGCACAAACAACTATCCTTCGTAGATTCGATACCCACGAGACTCAGCACGGCACGTCCGTATTTAGACCACTATTGTTAGATCAAGAAACTGAAAAAAAGTTGTCATACTTTTTCTCAGCTCATACATGTCTTATTTTTAGACGCGGGTCTTCTACAAAATGAAAACCTAATTCACTTAGTATCTTAACGGAGCCAGCGGGATTTGCATACAATTTTCTTTCGAGCTGTCTTTCTCTTGCATTGATTATACTCTTACTGACAATATTTACCTGAATGCCTGACCTTAACGGTCATATAAATGATAAGAAAAGTATAATTATTTTATCCGATAACAACATGTTAGTCGTTATTTAAAAATATTCACTTTTAACCTCTAATGACATTGTATTTGTAGATAAGAATAAAAGTGCTAGCCCACTATGCTGTTTCATATTATAGCCGTGCTACGAACCTGTCTGGGTCAAAATGTTCTTCGTATTGAAAACTATGAGAATTATGGCTACAAGACCGTTCCGTCACCGACAGAAACCATTTCGTGCCGTACACGTTCCCTCTCGTGTTTTTTCGATATCTGACACGTCGTAACAATATCAAACAATAACAAAGCATGAAACGATGTAGTGGGCAAACTTGTTAAGATAATTAAAGAATATATTCTTCTTCAAAACATTGAATGTTGACTTCATGGCAAGAACGTGGTCTTTCAAGTAACCGAATTCTTTAAAGTACTAAACACGTCTCAATTTTAAATGAAAAATATATTGTGTATAATGATCACCCTTCCGCGATTCGATTTTTCTATTTCGATACTCTGATTTCGGTTTCGGATCTATCCCATTGATTTTAGTGCTCTGTTTAATAACCTTTCATCATTCTTGATGCATTGTGTGTAAAGATCACCAAGTTTTCCTTTCACGTGGATATCGCAAAATGGATTAGGGAATGTGAGCAGATAACGTCATTCCAAAAAAAAAGGGATTTCAATGTCCCCATAAGGTACTTGATTTATTAGCCACCTTATATTATTAACTTGTTTTGAATAATATGTTAAGTTTACAATTTCATATATTTTTTGTTTGTTTTGCAATCATTTCGTAAGCCAATTTTAATTTATTCTTGGCCTTGACATTTAGAGATAACTTTAAGGTTATCTGCTATCGTCCCTTAATTGTCATTGTTAGGGTTAATTGTCTCTGTCATAGAAAAAAAAGGGGTAGTGACACAGTATTCTCTCAATGTGTGTCATAGTCGTATACATTAGTGGTCACGTTGAGGATTAAAAGTTGCAAAAATATGGATGGCGTAGTATGGGTGTGTTTCCTTAGGACTTTAAAGTAAATGAAAATCTATATAGTTCTCTAGGCGCAGTTTTTGTTCCATGAAATTATAATATCTCTTATTATAGTTTAAGTAATATGGAAGTAATAGGAATGAAAAAGAATCTGGTTTTGTGTGTGTGTGAATGTGTATTTGTATGTAAGGTTACCCGAATGCCATAATATGAGTTGAGATGACAAGGAAGTCTTTGGTGAGGTATACATATATATGTTCAGATACCTATATAAGCATTAGAATGTTTATATAATACACGAATTCCGGCAAAATATTAGATAAATTAAAAAAAATATTTATCGTAACAAAGAAACTGTAAAACCTAATGTTTACAAACTGGAAAATCTACAAGCGTGGATGTTTGTGGTTAGGCGTGGGTTGTTTGGAGTGTGAGGCTGACGGAGCGAATCTCATGAATGAAACACCGCATCTCATCTGCAGAGTTACGTAACAGTTTGGCAAGCTTTCGTGTGTCAACCTTGGATTGCAGTTTTGTCCATTCAATTTTATAATTTTTATGATTCAGTATCATTAGAGTTTTCTGTGTGGCGCCGGAATAAGAATACAATTGCCACCACTCCATGTTTGTCTGTAAGGATCGGATAACTGTTGGGTCGGGTAAGACAATCACGAACAGAGTGGGTAACAGTGTAATCCTAATAAACGTAACACTTAGCTGCGATCCCCAACCCCCTGCAAGCTTAGCGTTAATGGGCCCTTCATTTATGAAGTTCTACGTCTACCACGGTGATAGAATGAACTATGATAATAAATTTTATTAAGACTTCAGAGAGATAAAATTAGCGGACATAAATTCAGATTTGTTGACCGCATAAAAAACCGCGTAATTCGTTGTTTTGTATAGGAAACGAACCCATTACACTCGAACACGATGATTTCGACTCGACACACAATAATTTGAGTGCCCTGCCATCAGTGCATTCTTTTTACATAGTGTTACCATTTACCAAATCCGACGGCAGTTCTATCTATAAAAGTAGTATAAAAGCTGTTTGGAAATGCGTTAATTTTTAACGATCACATACAATCACTTTCGTTCTACGTGGTGTAAGTGAAAGTTAGCGCTTACTTTGGTCTCTTTTGAGTTATGCCATCGTTGTGACATTGTTGAAGTGTGTTACGATGAGAATATTGTACAATTCATAATTTTAAATGATTTATAATATTATACATTAGGGTTTTTTATCTAGAGATGCTGCGAATATGAATTTTCGGATGGGATATGGATATTAAAATAACATATATACATCCATCCATCCATCAGCCCGTAAACGTCCACTGTTGGACATAGGCCTCCCCACGAGAATGCCATTCAACACGGTCCCGCGCCACCTGCATCCAGCGGTTTCCTGCGACCTTAATAATGTCGTCAGTCCACCTAGTGGGGGGTCGTCTTACGCGGCGCTGTCCGATTCGTGGTCTCCACTCGACAACCTTTCTTCCCCAACGGTTGTCGGTTCGTCGAGCGATGTGGCCTGCCCATTGCCACTTCAACGTGCTAATTCTTCGGGCTATATCAGTTACACCCGTTCTTCTACGGATTGCCGTATTTCGCATTCTATCACGTAGAGAAATGCCGAGCATAGCCCTTTCCATAGCACGCTGAGCAACTTTGAGCCTTTTGATTAGGCCAACATTTAGAGACCACATTATATATATTTATATGAAATTATTTGGGATTAACTGGCAGTTTCCAATAGTATCAATTACGGATATTGGATTTTTAGAGAACTTGAAAGCGCGCTGTAAGCGAGCGGTCTGCTAATTGGTGTTGTCAATGTAAATTGTGTCTATAGAGGACGCTCAAAAGTTCACATTTCAATGAACATTATTTTGCCGGGTGGGAGCGGTGTTGTATAAGTGAGCTGCGACCCTATGCGTGGTGATTATCGTATTACACATTCCCTCTTCGAGAAGCCTACGTTTTGGCTGTTAGTCTGACCGATTGAAATAAAACCATGTAACGAGTTTCATACAGACCTTGAAACTGTCCGAAATTTTATTTTCAGAATCGGGTACGATATCGAATAGATTTTCATCTCGGATATCCGATAGTTTCGGTTACTATTGCAGAACTCCACAGCAGCTCTATTTTAATCTAACTCGGGTTTATGTATATATACCTATATATTTCCCAAACGTAGTATTTTTCCTTATGAAATATTGTAGCATTAATTTTAACGTTTGTTGCGATATTTTGTAAAATATTCTATCATCTTAGCTGATAAATTTACCACTGCTGGCCTCGAGCCTCCTCCACACTAGGAGAAAAATTGGCCTACTACACTAAGCCTGGTGTCATGTCTACCAGGTCTGACTAGCGAGTCAGACGTGGTGGTATAGGGTTTTATTTCGAGTTTAGCTACTCTAGTATAGATGTTATATGCATATTTTATTATCCCTTAGTCGCCTTATACGATCACCCATGGTTAAGATAGGGAGTGGAGAATTGTATTCTCACTCCGTCACCACACGGAAATCTTTCCTCTAATCACGTAATAGATATTTTAAAATCAATACTTTCATTAAGAAAATAATTTCATTCTATTGCATAGAATGTTTGTTTATCACATTCTATAATATTATCGTTGCCAGCTTACTGCCATGCCATGTACGTGATAATTCGTCTCCTAAACCTACAAAGAATTCGCACGGATTTAATATAATATGCGTATGTTAATACCTTTGATTATTATTAATATATAATATTTCAAACCTTCTGTTTTAAACCAATTTTCCACCCCTGTCGTGGTTGTCGTAAAAGATGACAAAGGGATTTAAAATGCAGATAACATCTATGCAAGAGAAGGAACACTCGAAATAAAACCATATACCAAACCGCAGCCCGCTGATCAGCCTGGTACAGTAGGTCAATTTTCCTCATATTTTGGAGGGGGCTTGAGCCCAGTTCATATATTAGTTGAGATGATGATGATGATGATACTTTCATGGTTTAGTTGGGTATTGATAGTTGTTAAATTCTAAAGGTAGCAGGTGGTTCAAGTTTTCAATATTGTATGTAGAGAATCTGTTTAAGGTTGGCCCAGCATATTTGCCCTATATGCAATGATAAAATAAAAACAGAATATGCCAGTGTTTTTTTTTACAAGCTTAAGTTAAGCTATTCTCACAATCTTGACAGTTTAGCAAAACTCAAAAGCTCTTCCTATATTCATCATATTAATCACATACCTATTTCTTTCGTCACTAGTAGATGCATCATCATCTCAGTTCATATATGTCACATTGTTGGTCTCGAGCCTCCTCCGTAATGGGAGGGAAATTGACCTATTATACCACGCCGACCAGACGTGTTGGTATAGGGTTTTGTTTCGAGTTTGCCTTTCACTTGTCCTGATGGATCCTTTACATAGAAAAAATTGAAACTATAATGTCTCAAATCTCAAGTTATTTAGTCTGATATTTTTTTTAATTAGAATAATATATCGAGCTGAAAACTGTGGATTTTAATACCAACTTGTCATTGTTTGAACAAGTGCTAATAATTTAGTAATGCTCACATTATTTTCAAAAGTTAACCTTGATTGAAATTCGATACTTTACAATCACGGTCGATTACTTTTTTAAATATTATGTTTATCATATTTATATATAAAACGTTTGTCCTGATTGATATACAGAGGCATCAAAGATAGGGATACTGCATTTAAATTTATTAATGAACTGAGTTATTTAAGACTGAACAATATTTAAGAGGATTTAACATTCTTTTAGGGACAACCGTGAAGAAATAATAAATGCTATTTGATAGTTGAAAGCTTTTGAAATAATATCAAATAAAAATCATTCATATTTGTATCGATCTCTAAAAGAATGAAAAATATTGAAATAGTTTGCGTAGAATAGCAATAATTATTTAAAAGAACTGATTATGAAATGTATAATGAAGTAGTGGAAAATAATATATTCAGATGCAGAAAAAATTATTCTTTTACTCAGACGAAACCGCCGCAAATGTCTACTAATTAAAAACAAGTAAATGTAAGCCGAGGTAGGTCAAGGCATTTATCGAGCTTTCCGTTCATACAGCGATCTTGTCAGCCGCATGATTGCATAATTATGAACTGTCGTATTATTAAAATTTATCATTGAAAGGAGAATGATATATATATTATTACGAATATAAATTATAATCCATAAAGCGCTTGACTGCGGGGTAATATTTTGTTCATATTAGTTTTCTAAATTTTAAAGTTGCCTGCTATACAGATTCTTTATAGACTACTAAATCGAGCTCCTCTATGAACGATGATGATGATGCCTCTTACGTAAAAGCTACCTGAAAATTTTATTTTTATATTTACGATTTACTTTTTACATTAGTTGATAAATAAAAATTAATATTTAAGACAAATATTGCATTTTTATGCATTTTTATTTTTTCAGTCGTTTATAAGATCATGCGAATTAATTATATATAAATAAAAATTAGCTGCATGTTTGTACAGTATGTTCTCTGAAATTCATTAATTATAGCTAAATTTAGTATAGTTATTTTACACATTCCTGGTAATAGTTCTTTAAGCAAATTAATAATTATAAAAACATATACCTATTTTCAGTGACATTGGAGCAGATATATAAAATATCTATACTACATATTACTATTATAAAGCTTAAGGTTTTGTTTGTTTAATCTCGTCACTCTCAAATACTTGGATTCCAGAAATAATATTCTGTAAGATAGTCTTATTTATCGATCTGCTGATCACTGTGTAATATTAATTGGAGAAGAAGATTTTAAGGAAACTAAGAATTATTTTGATATAATTACAGAAATAAGGAATTCCCTGCTTAAGATACAACATACGAATGTTATCCTCTGTCTTCCTACTTTCAAGTTCAACAACTATTCTGATATGTTTAATTCGAGAGTAGAAACTTTTAATAATTTGTTGTATCGTGATCTTCTAACAAATAGCTATGCAGCATTATTAGATTCTAACTTAGATTTGTCGTACGATGTTGATATGTTTATGAAATATAGTGGTCGGCTCAATAACTACGGAATGAAGAATGTTCTGATAAATGTCTTATTACACACTAATTATACATTAGAGCAAAACGCGTTTCCCACGGAGGAATCTCATAAAGTTAGCGTAAACTCTTCTAAGAAGAGTTTTTTTCTTGCCTGATCATTATTTAACTTTTCTTCATCAAAACATAGCAGGTCTTTTAAATAAGTCTGACATATTAATAGTACATCTACAGGAACTGATTAATAAACACGCTCATGTTGACATACTGTGCATTACGGAACATTTTATGATGTCTGGATATGAAAAATTATTACAAATACCCAACTATAAGCTTGCAGCATGTTATTCAAGAAAGAATATTAAACGTGGCGGAGCTTGTATCTTAGTTAGACAAGGTATCAATTACAAAGAATTAACAGATATCATGAAGTTTTCCCAAACGAGCGTCATTGAGTGTTGCGCTATAAAATTAACTACACTAAACATTATAGTCTTGTGTTTGTATAGACCACCAAAATTATGTGACTTAAATATATTTTATAATAATTTAGATAACATCTTAAGAAAGGTATGTGCTAATAATAAAACTAAGGTAGTATTATGCGGTGACTTTAATATAGACATCTTGAAAAGAAATAATATTGCTATGGACTTTGAATGCCTTCTTTTAAGCTACAACCTAAAACTGGTTATTCACCAACCGACAAGGTTGATTAGTAGCAGTTGTTTGGATAACTTTGCTCACAATTTGAATCAAAATTGTGAATATGAGGTGATCGACTTAGCTCTCTCTGACCATAGTGCACAAGTATTAAAGATTAAGGTAAAACAATCGTGTCTAATAAAATCTTGGCGTAAGAAAATAAGAGATTCATCTATGGAAAATTTAATTAAGTTTAGAAATCATTTACAAAATTTAACATTTGCAGACGTTTACAGCGCTGTGGATCCAAATTGCGCATATGATAACTTTATTGAGCTATTTCTTCTACTTTTTAATTTATGCTTTCCCTTTAAGACAATCACAGTACGCTCTGATAAACCAATTAAATGGGTTTCGCGGGGCATCCGTACTTGCAGTAAAAGACAACGTTATTTACTATGGCAAAAACGTTTCAAACCAACAGATGAAAATAAACGCCTATTTTTTAACTATTCTCGTAAATTTAAAAATATTATTAATCTCACCCAAAAAATTCAAAATAACCATTTAATCAAAAATTCTAAAAATAAATCCAAAACATCCTGGCAAATAATAAACAATTGCAAAAAATCACTTGAACCAATTTCTCATATAACAAGAAACGGTTTATCAATAAGTAATCCAAAAGAAATCGCAGAATTGTTTAATGATTTCTTTATTGAACAATCTACAAAAATACGAAATAACTTGTCACCGCTTAACTTAAAAACAATAGATTATAATCCTCATTCAATATTTATGGCTCCTGTAGTACCCCAAGACGTGAATCGAATAATTAAATCTTTAAAGAATAAAAAGAGCTTTGGATATGATGGCATTTCAACTGTAATTATAAAATTCGTTTCTACAAATATAGCCGGACCCATATGTCACATCATAAATATTAGCATATCAGCAGGAATATTTCCTGAAAGTTTAAAAACCGTGATAGTGAAACCAATACACAAAAAAAATAATAAAGAAGAAATGGTAAATTATAGACCAATTGCTTTAATTTCCGTCTTTTCAAAAATATTAGAGAAAGTCATCTATGATTCTATTTATTCATTTATAACGAAATTTAACATACTTTGCGATGAACAATTTGGATTTCGGAAAAATAAAAATATTAATCTAGCAATTTTTAACTTATTAAAACTTTTAATGCCAAGTATAGATAACAAAATACCCATATGCGCTGTATTTACGGATATGTCGAGGGCATTTGACTATGTTGATCACGAAACACTTCTAATGAAATTAAATACTTATGGTATTCGAGGTAATGTTTTAAATCTAGTTCAATCATATCTAACTAATCGGAAGCAACTTATAGAAATCTCTCGAATATGTGCTATGTCCAATTGTGAAGTCAAATATGTATCCACCCTTAGGAAAATTAGTTTCGGCGTTCCTCAAGGTAGTGTGCTAGGGCCTTTGCTATTTTTACTTTATATCAATGACCTCCCACTCCAAATACAACACCCGATGATATTGTTTGCTGATGATTCTACAGCCGTTATCAAATCTACTGACAAAAATACCTATCGGAACGACATTAGTACCTCAATAATAACAATAATAAATTGGATGAATAATAATAATCTTCTTATAAATATAGAGAAAACTAAAATAATGCACTTTTATCAAAGAATTAATGCTGAGGATCTAAATATTTGTATAGACAATCAGAAAATAGGTAGAGTATTTGTTTCCAAGTTTTTAGGTATACTAATTGACTCTCAATTAACATGGAAAGCCCAAGCTGTTGACATATGTAAAAAACTAAGTGCATCGGCATATGCCCTCTTTAACCTATCCAAAAAAGTCAACACTAAAACGGTATTAGTTGCTTATCATGGACTTGTCGCTTCTGTTTTAAGATTTGGTATTATATTTTGGGGCAACTGTAGCGAAAGAGAGAGCATTTTCAGGGCCCAAAAGCGATGCATAAGAGCAATTTTTAACCTGAAAGTCACAGAAAGCTGCATACCAGTCTTCAAAGATCACAAATTGTTAACGTTTCCATGCCTTTATATTTTGGAAATTGCATTATTTGTAAAAACAAATCCTCTGCTGTTTCCAACATTACATGAGACACGTTTCAGAAATGTAGCTATGAGATCTCAATACCAAAATTTGCTTCATACTAGTGGTTTTAAAACTGCATTATACAAGAAAAATGTTATTATCATGGCTCCTACTATCTTTAACAAAATACCTAAAACTATGAAAAATCAAACTGTAAGAAATTTTAAAATACAGTTAACTGATTTACTTATAACTAAATGCTATTATTCAGTGTCAGAATTCCTAAATGATGTTAGTTTATAATTATTAATCCTGTTATGTTATTTTAAGTGTTATACAGAGCCATCATTATTTTTCTTTTATTGTTATTGTCAATTATATTTAAATTACAAACCTACTTACTCCAAGAGAGTACTAGTAGTCTATCATGTAAGCTATGAGTAGTAACTATATATTATAAACCAAATATTTGCATGCCTAAACGGCAGAATGTATAAGGCTCTCACTATTATGTTTGTCATCTTCATGTAACTACCTGCATTCCAGCGAATAAAATTATTATTATTATTATTATTATCGAGAAAAGTTTTAGTCTGTAATACATAACGCAAATATATCAAAATTGGGTAATAGTGAAAGATCGCGTATCAAGCGTTTTGTGCTGTCACCGTTGCATGTAGAGGATTCGATCCCGGTCGATTTTTCTGATCCCGGGATTTCGGGATTATCTACAGTTAATCCCGGGATCCCGGGATTGTATTGGTAATGGAAAATGGTAACAAAAAGTCAGTAAACATATCAAAATCAATTTCTCAGGACATAGAATATTTAAGTTTTAAATCTCCAAAAAGGCGGTTAAACAAAATTATAGTTTTTTTATAAACTTTCTTCTTATAAAATAAACAAACTAGGCACTTCTGTAAATAATTTATGAAACCAACAATAAACTTAAAAAATGCAACTTCTTTCTACTTATGTTTATGAGTACTCGTATTTTAAATTAAATTGACCAGAAACTTTATAGATTACTTAGATTAGATAGATTACTAACCACGAAAATTAAATTATTAATGCATTTTTGCTTTTTAATAATTTGATTATCACCAATTAACAAAAAAATATCAACACGAAGTGAAGCGGAAATTTTTACACACTTTTACGCATAATCCAAACAACAAAAAAAAAATGAAATTACTTAGTAAGAGTCAATTAATAATGTGTGTATTCTAAGTGAAATCAGCCATGTATACAAGTTGGCTGTTAAAATGTCAAATCAAGGTAAGTGCGTTTCGTCTCACACACATTTTTATTGACTATAGTTCATCTAATCTAAGAAGTGCATTTTGACGTTTTGCATTTTTTAATATACAATAACCTCGGTCAAACGTATACACATGATTGTAAACACTAAATCTGAAATTTTAAACAACTATTAAGTTATTTACATAATTAACATTGCGGGTGACTTTCTTGTACAATAATCTAATGTTGAAACTCGTAAAAATCATCTATACATATAATAAATCAGTAGAAATCCTGTGTCTGTACATTTGATAAATTTATTAAAAAATGAATCTAGGCAGTAAGAAAACACTAACAGAAAACAAAAAACATTTTTTGGAATTTCTTGTCTGTCTGTATGTCTGTGTGTCTGTATGTCTGTAATCGCTAATCTCCGAAGTTACTGAACGGATTGTTTCGCAGTTTTGATAAAAAGATTCAGCCCAATTCAGAGCAACATTTAGTCTTTGTTTCATTGAAATTCGGTGTCTGTAAAAAAAGTTATAATCATTTAAGTTTTTAAAATCACCGCTCGCCTATTATATCACTAAAAGGTGCAATTCAAAATAATTATTTAATTTATCTATAGTGTAAGGAAAGTATTTGCATTCCTGAATATATAGTAGTTTCATCAATTCAGCTCATATACATCCCACTGCTGGGTTCAAACCCCCTTCAAAGTTGAAAGGAAGTTGGCATAATACATAACATTAGTCAGGTAGTCAAAATAACTATTAAAACTATTTGTGATAAAAAAAAATGTTTTAATTAGTTAATAATATATAATTTAGCTATAAATTAATAAAATGCTTGATTTATTTAGTTTGTTAAATGAGCAATAGATGGCGCTATAATTTAGTTAAAATTTTAAATCATTTTGTCGTTATATTTTCAAAAGCTACGATTAACTTCTTGAACTTAGTAAAGGTACTTTGAGTGGAAGGCACTCAGTACTCACCTAACGGTCCGAGTAAAGTTGTCATAGCCATCTGCGACTAAAACTAAGTCAAACACGAAAAAGAAAAGTAAAGTCCACATCATAGAGCGTACAAAACGTACATTCTTAGTTAAGATGCTACTTTGGGGCGAGTATGTAAAGTGCACCCTTTTTTGTTTTTGTTTGGTAGGCTATGGTCTGGACACGGCCATTCCTTCCGATGTAACAGAAGGGCGTCGTGTGGACATCCGTAGCCGGTCCGGGGGTTTACTCTTCCAGGTATCGTCTACGTCTATACCCCGGCAAATAACAGTGTTGTATCGCCCTCACGCGGTCGGTGTCTCTGCGGGTGGTACATTAATTCCCATGGTCCATCTAGCCGCGACCTCAGTTAGGATGGCAACAGGTGCAGGTACCGCGCCTGTGACATCCGATGCGCCGGCAGCAGAGTGTGTCAGCATGGAAAGTCTCCTCTGTGACACGCTCCGCCGCCTTTTTCTGTGGGACGACTGTCTCGCAAAAGGCGGCAATCGAGTCTGAGTTCTTGACGCTATCGAGCATCGTCTTTGCGATAGTCGACAGTGCCAGTTTGGCACCGATGATTGCGATGAGTGCACAGCGCTGCACTTTGCCCAGGCCACGCAAACTTTAAGCGTCTGCAGCGCCGTGTCCACCTCGTAATCGCAGTAGTGGTTAGACGGTGTGCTCTCCCTCCTTGTGACCGTGAGCAGGTATACGCCAAAGCAACCATGCCCCATCACTACACCAGTCACTTTAGCAATAGTGCTGTTACTGCCGCCTGTTGCTGCATATTGTGCGAGGGCCTACTTTTTCACATTTTTATACACTGTTGATAGCATAGAGTACATTTCAAGCAGCTTGCAGAGCACTTGAAGGTAATCAGCGCTGAGATGACACCCTTGAGTAGGCCTGTAACAGTCATAGCCCCATTCGTTTGAGTCTTTTGCTTTTAATGATGCTATTGTTTTACAGTCTTTCAAATCCTTTGACATTATTATAAAATATAAAAGATATCCATTTGAAGATATTCTGCACTACCAAAACGCGACATAAACCAAGAAATTCATTTTTATTAATTCTTTCGTAATGAAAGCCATTGATTATATATTTATCCGTGCGTTTGCGCAGTTAGAATACAATTCACCAACCGCTTTCTTACCCGTCTAACACGTCTGACCAGCGTGATATAGTAGGTCAATTTCCCTCCCATTACAGACGAGGCCTTGAGCCCAATAGTGGGACGTATATAAGCTGAGATGATAGATGTCCATGTCGCCAGGTAGCCCTGAAAAGACTTATCTGAGCAGAGCAATGCTACCAAAATGAGGAGACAGCGTAAAATAACTTAGTAAGTAACTACGTCAGAAACTGCAGCTGCATTACTTCTTGATGGTAAAAGAGCTTTGTTTAAAAACCCGATAGATTTATAAAGCAATGAAACACCGAGATGTTCAATAACACGAAACAGCGACACATTCAAAGTGTTTTTTGTTTTATTGTGTACGGTGGTAAACGAGCAAGCAGCATGCACTTATTTTTTTGGCAGGCCATGGTCTGGACACACGCCTTGCATTCCGTCCGCGTGGCCCTATAACCCACCGTTTTCCCTCCCCATCACCATTGGGCCTTTCGAGTACCATCCCCGATGACGTCCCGGGCCATTGGGCTTCACCCTCAACTGGTCAGCCTCCCCGCGGGTGACGGACTATTCCCCGTTCCAGTTACCCGCAGCTTCGGCTAAGGCAAGTAGACACAGGTAATCGCGCCTGCGCCTCCCGCCGCCTCTTACAAATGAAGCGGAAATAACACATTGGCACTATTAAGACATTGCTTTTATGCAAGAGTGGGGTACTAGGCCCGACTGGGGGTCGGACCGGCCCGTGGCTGTAGAAAGAATACTATCAACTGTGGCTTTACCACTATTATTGTTTTTATTAAGGATTGCTATCTAATCGTTTTCGTTGATTGACAATGATAAATAAAAAAAATCGTAGAGGCCGAAGATCGAGTACTACGATATCGTAATGAAAAGTCAATGGTGCTTTTCTTTGGAGATTTTCGGCAAAACCTTCCTGTTAAAACTTGAGGAAATAGAACTGATGATATCAATGCTTCACTGAAGTATTCTTATCTGTGGCCCCAAGTAGGAAAGCTGACCCTAATCATCAACATGCAAGCAAAGCCAAGGTCACCATTCACATTAGTGTTGCCCAAATGCAAGACCAAGACTTGCTGCAAGAGTTTCGCAGTGCTCCCATAGACATGATTTTACGATTTTCTTAGCAAAGAAAGGATTGTCAATATTTCATATTCTTACGAGTAATACTAGTACACGGAAGAATAATAGCCCCACTTCCGTTTAGTGGTATGTACCTAATTATTGATAGTTGTACAGTTACTGCCACTAGATGAATAGAATTCCATTAATTTAGTTGGATTTTTAATGTCTATGGGGATTTTTTATTTCTATCAAAACAAGTGACTTTGTGTTATTCTAAAAGCAAAAATTGCAAGATTTGCGAGCCTCGCAAGAGTCTTGCATTTGGGCTTTAATTCACTTGCTTAAAAAATTGCCGATGTTTTAAAGAAAATTGAAGAAAGAGTCCTCCTTAATGAAAATGGTCAAGTGGCTGCCGGAAATACTTGGTCGAGTTTGAATTTTAAGTTTCAAATAGAAGTAAAACTGAATGTCACGCGGACGAAGTCGCGGGCATCAGCTAGTTTAAAATAAAAATAACATGGTAAATAGTAATTGTCATTTAAATAATTTAAAAAAATGTATCAATCCCGAAAATCCCGGGATTCATTAAATTTGATCCCGAAAATTTCAGGACTAAAATATGACTGGGATCCCGAGATCCGGGATCCCGGGATCGAATCCTCTAGTTGCATGGCGACTGCTGAAATAACAAAAAATCGTGATTAATGTTGATATTACTAATGCCACGATGTAGGTGTTCAAACAAAATGATAAAGTTAACTACCAAGGCTTAATCAATGCACCAGAATACAATTCACCAGCCCCTTCCTTACCCGTGGATATCTTAAAAAGGGTGTAAAATCACATTTTAAATATAGCTCCAACAGACTTGCAATTTGGTACGTACATTTTTTCTGCTCTGTAAATGTCAGATAATTGCAGATTTTACAAAATTCCGTTCCCAAAGGGAAATGCGGAGGTGTTAACCTAAAAAAATTCAAATTTTTAAATACTGTCTCTACAGACTTGGAATTTGGTGTGGACTTTCTTTCCGCCCTGTAAAGGTCAGATGAAGTAGGATTTTTAGAAATTCCTTCTCCGAAAGGAATTCTATGTAGCGAACGTAAACTACACAACTGAACTCACGTAACCGGAGCGAAGCGAGAGCGGTTCGCTAGTATCTTTAATAAAATAATAACGTTGTCTGACTTTAAATATTATATCTCTTTTATTACCTACATAGTATATTCAAGTTATATAATACTTAACATGTAAGGCATACTTATTGATGAACCAGTTGTGATATATCAAAATAAATTCTAGTCCGCACGACGCCATCTCGGCTGTGTAAACAACATATTATTTACTATGTCGCCGGTGTTTCATTATGCCATATAACCTGTCTTCGTAGAATAACATTCACTTCTGAGTAATGATGTCATAGACGGATGCCAAAACAGACAAGATAATGGCGAAAACTCGGCTGTCGGTAGAGATAGAAATTTTGACTCTTTCAGTTCACATCTCTAATTCACTATGATGGCTTCGCAAGCGCATATTTGGCTGTAGAAATAACTGTCCTTTCGAATATGAATAGGAAACGAAACGACTTGCCAGGTCTTTGGCGCGCTACTGTAGCATGTAAATTATGATTACATCGAACGGTTGACTTGTGTTTGTAAATGACTTTGGACATGTCTATTCTTAATAATCGATTATTAAATTTTATCCACTGATATCGATTTTAATTATGCGTTAGTGTCGTCTTCAAGTGTAGCTAACTACCAATTTGATCTTAATCCCAATTTATTTAGTGTTAAGAGTGGCTCTTAAGGCCCTGATCTCGCTTTGTTTGCTAGACCCGAGCCATGAAACATGAATTTACTAAAGATGAAGTGCTGACGTCCCACCAAAGTAGGCGATGCAGAATAACTGTTGATTTTTAAAGCAATAAAAATATAATAAGCAGTAAGTTTTGCCAGTCTTGGCTGGGTAGCTCTATCATATCCATCTATGACAGTCTTTATGATGAATCATTGCTTTCAATATTCTGATATCACACGTGTGGGCTTTATCATGCATATGGATATGCAAAAACAGTTTTTATATACGCTTTTAATTTTACTTTTAGTCAGAGTATTATAAATATCGACTGCCTGAATGAATGTGCCCATACCAGGGCTGTGAGTTTGATTCCAACGCAGATCAAGATTTTGTTTGATTGATACACATTGTTTTTCTGAATCTGGGTGTAATTTGTGTCTATTAATTATATGTTTGTAAAGTCCCCCGCAATACAAGGATTATTTTCATAATGCCAGGTGTGGCCTTTAAAAAAAAGACAACGTTACAACACGAAATACCGGCATTCTCAAATATTAATTCTCTAATGCACATTTTGAAGAAGTTTTCCCTACGGTTTTTAACAACAATTATATACTTTATTTGTTTTATAAAACATTTTTAATAAAATTTTGAAATCTAATGTTTACGCGAGTATTACACATTTGAAATAAAACTACTTTTACGCATTCTATCGCGTTTGTATTTGATTTATAATTTCCCGACGTTTCGAACACTTTACAGTGATCATGGTCACGGGAGGACTGAGGTGTCTTACGTCCAATATGTCATTGTTATTACAGAAATTTATTTATATCTACCCTATAAGATATTAAATTTTGACCCACATTTTTATACAAAATTAATACAATTAATTGCCAGTACAAAAAGAGAATGATTATATATATATATATATATATATATATATATATATATAATTTATGTTGTTTATGATTTGTTATTATTAAGGTATTTAATTTATGATAATTATTAGGTATTGTGGCAATTTTACAATTTTTACAAAACTAACAAAAACTATTCAGCTACTACCGGATCGGAACGCGGCCACTCTGAGAAAGATCCGGCGAGAAAACTCAGGAGGCATGATAGTATCATGCCTCCTGAGATTTTATTATTGAATTTTTGAGTGGGTGGGGAGAGTCGGGAAATTATAAATCAAATACAAACGCGATAGAATCCGTAAAAGTAGTTTTATTTCAAAATTTTGAAATATTTTTAGAAGTTGTTGATTTATTCATAAGGATTTTATCAAGACCTCTCTTTGAGCTTGCCATTTTAATTTGTAATTTGGTAATAATAGGTTTAATAAGGTAACCAAATGTAAATTAGAATTAAGTTCAGGCCAAGATAAGCTTTTTGAGACTAAAAGTTCTTGAATAAGAAGATAGATAGAAAATTCTGATAACATACCCAGTTATCCCCCTTTTGCCAGTTGTGTGGTATCAATGCCAAACTTTTAATAATTATTACTCATTTTTAAGATGAATTTAGGAATTTGTCTTTCAAGTAAAAAAGTGTATGTAAACCGACCTGTGACTGCACACATGGCATAGCCAATGTCGTGGGTTCGATGCCCACGCAGGACAGTATTTTGTGTGATCTATAAATTTTTGGTTCTAAGTCTGGGTGTAATTTGTGTTTCGTAAAGTCCCCCGCAATACAAGTATTATTTTCTCAGTGAACGGTGTTGTCTTTTTATAAAAAAAAAAAAAACACATCGATTTTTAATGATTTTGTGTTATAAGATACTAACGAAATAAATTTTTATTGGTTTGAATAGGCAACTTTGATTTATCATGCTTAAAGAAATTGTTAGATTTAATTATTATATGATGATATTATAATTGTTAGATTTAATAAAATAGGTTTAACATTACGAGAAGGTATACCCGAAATAAAACCCTATACCAAGTGGACTGACCAGTTTAGTAGGTCAATGTCATCTATTTTGGAGGAGGCTCGAGCTTAAGATTCGACTATTTACATATGTATATACTATACTGAAATCTAAATCTCGGAGATGTTGAATTTTAGAACGGAATACTAAAAAATAGTTACTATGGATAGCGGTCTCGGCATCAATATCATTGGGGGGGAATTTAAGCTAGACAGTTACGTGCTGAATGCTGACATTTATTCATTCGAAATATCGAAGTAGTAAATTATACAAAACAGAAAACGTTAAATTTCGTAAATATACTTTTTTAACCGACTTCAAAAATGAGGAGATACTATGTTTCATTGTTACATATAGCAACCTCACTACTCATATCATCAGAGTCAGGTAGTTACATAAACATAAGTGCTCCCGTGACTATGAATGATGTACAATATTGGCAACATCGGGATAGTAAAAACAAAAATAAACACGGTAAAAATCGTAATATATTTTTTTTCGTAAACATTATTAGTATTAAGAAAAAAATACCATAGGTAATTGTAAAATGCGTAATGATTGCTGATATTCATAATTTGATATTTTGTTCAAACATTACGTAATAGAATAAAAATTAAATATCAAGAATTTTGCAGTTGGCAATATTGCTCTTTAATACGGGCGATGACGTAATTTCTCCGTAAACTAATATATCTTGCGCGTTCATTCAATACTTGCACGAAACTAAATATGCTTATTCATTCTGTAGCCATATAAATTTCCACTTAAGATTTTAATACAATTTAATCAATGGAAAATAACAGATTAGAATAAGATGATGTAGATAAAATTATTGTATTACTAGCTTCTGATCGCGGCTTCGCCCGCGTATAAGGTTACTTTCCTCAATTTTTTCATCCCCTATTTTTATTTTTAAGGGTCATTTTTTTACAAAATTTAAATGTCATATTTATTTATATCTAATCAATAGCCTAAAAATTAGTTTCAAGCTTCTGGCTTTAAAAAAGACAATACTTCCTTACAACCCCATCATCCCCCTTTACAACCCCTTTTTGCATTAAAAAGTAGCCTATGTCCTTTGTCAGGCTCTAGACCATCTGTGTACGAAATTTCATTTAAATCGGTTCAGTAGTTTTGGCGTGAAAGAGCGACAAACAGAGTTACTTTCGCATTTATAATATTAGTAAGGATTAATAAGGATTGTAGAAGAATATGTATTTATAATATTAGTAAGGTAAGGTAAGGATTTATAGATGTTTTACAATTGTGTCTAAAGAAAAATGTATTTCTATACATAGTAAAAAATGCCTTCTTTTGACAGCCATTTAATCTGGTCACACTCCGCGCAAGTGTCTATCTAGGGCAACGAAAGAGCAGCATGCGGATATCCCTCAACGGGATTGATTCCTTGACTACCACCTATTTATACCTAAACCTGTCGCCCTTGAAAGGTCGCCTGTCTGCTGATCTTACGGCAGATCAGTCCGCCTCCCCTAAGAATTAAAATTCAAACAGGGCAGCACATTTTCTCATATATCTAAATATATTTCAAGATATTAAAATTCACACCATAAACAAGATCGATGGGGAACGCACAGTTACACATTAAAGTAAAACTGCGCAAATGATATCGAAGCTATTTAACACAGAAAAATGAAACTGTGGTCGTAAACATAGAACTATATGTATAAACCAAAAAATTGATAACGATACGTCGATCGTGTATATACACAGTCAATCTTTCTATAGGTACATAACCTATATTGATTGATATCGCTAATCGGTACGATATTGTTCTTAGTTTTGCATAAATCCCTGTAATTTGTTAAGTACGACGTTTCCCGCCTCATCAGATTATGTAAATCTGTCCGTTAAACACTCGATACCATACAAACGGCTTTAGAACATTCGACATGGATTAGCGAAGTGATACGATCATTGACCTCTAGCTATGTCAAGCGTAACTGATATAAACGTATTTATCTATATCTCTGTATATATTATTTCTGAAAGGTGTTTGCCTTGTTTATGAAATTTCTACTATAATGCTACATGAACATTAATATTTGTTGTAACATACTTATGAAAGATAAGTAAATATATCGAAATTGAGTGTTTCATTAGGAAAATACAGTTTTAAACCGACATTCCACTATCTATTTGGTGATAATTTCTACACTATCTTAATTAACACGTTAACTGCCATAGTCTATTATAACAAATCGTAAAAAATGCATTGCAAATTCTTACTCAATATCGTATTTTAGGCTTGAAAATGCGCCCGACAACGTATCTGTGTGGCTACACAATTGAATTTATCTATGTTTTGTCGGTCATATACTCCGACAAGGCCTGAATGATACTCATTTGTCGGACATATAGCCTGACATGGCAGCTAACGTGTTAAATTTAAGTAAAACATACCTTGCTGTGTGGTAGCACTACAAATACTACCAACCCTTACTTTGCTCGTGGATGTCGTAAAAGACGACTAAGAACTTTATACATACATACATATCATCACGCCATATCCCTTGCAGGGTAGGCAGAGAGAACAGAGTGCCAGAGAACTCTATCTCTGCATACTTCACTTACTTCCTCAACATTCATAATTCTCTTCATACACGCTCGCCGGTTTCGGAGACTCTTGACTCCACCTTCCTTTAGTACATGACCGATCTGGTCTAGGTAGGTTAGTCTCGGTCTCCCTCGGTACCTACATCCTTCCACTTTCGCATTGTATATCTTCTTAACCAGACGTTCGTTCGGCATTCTTTCCACATGTCCGAACCATCGGAGCATGCCCTTTCGCATCTTTACACCAATACTCTCTTTCATACCTACTCGCTCTCTTACGTCGTCGTTACGAATGCGGTCGGTCAGCCTAACTCCACAGATTTTCCGCAGAGATCGCATTTCGACCGCATTAATTTTACTTTCATACTCTTTTCTGCATACCCATCTCTCGCTTCCATACAGTAATGTTGGAACAAGCACTGCGTTATGTATTGCTACACGTGCCTTCTGGCTGAGGTGGTGGCTGCCGAGAAGTTGCCCCAACGCTCCGTTCACTCTATTTCCCGCATTCACTCTTCGCTCTATATCAGTGGTGTACCTTCCATCTCGGCTAAATCCACATCCAAGATATAAAAATTCATCCACTTGCTCTAGTATATCATTACCTATCGTTACTCTTACATCTGTTCTGGCTTCGTCTCTTTCAAAGACCATTATTTTGGTTTTGCTCACATTCACACGTAGACCCCTTTTCTTACAATCTTCTGTCATTGTGTCGACTAGGGTCTGCAGGTCAGTCGCTGACTGTGCCAGCAGGACTGCATCATCTGCATAAAGCAGAGCAGTGACCACTGAGTCGCCCATCTGGACTCCCACATTCATATCGTTCAACCTTTGGGAGACATTTATCCAGATATATGATAAACAGCCTGGCTGACAGAACGCACCCCTGCTTAACGCCGATATTGACGTCAAACCAAGGCGACATTCCATCATCCAGCCGCACACAGGCTCTACAGCCCATGTAACTGGACTGCACAGCCTGTAGCAGTTTGCCGTTAATACCATACTCCGGTAAAATGTCCCAAAGTTCCTTTCGTACAACCGTGTCAAATGCTGTCTCCAGATCCACAAAACTGCAGAAAACCCTCTGACCTAGAGCCAGATGCTTCTCCACAATGTTGCGCAGAGAGAACACTTGATCCATGCATCCCCTTCCACTCCTGAAACGTCCTTGTGTCTCACACAGTAAACCATCGGACACCATCCTCATTCTCCCTTCAATAATTTTACCATACACTTTTGCTGCCAAACTGGTCAAGCTTATGGCTCTGTAATTTGCGCAGTCATAACGTGAACCCTTGTTTTTAAACAAAGGCACGATGACTGCGCTATTCCAGTCCCCGGGAACCATTCCCGAGCTCCAACATAAATTGAGGAGCAACAGGAACGCCTCCCAGACACAGGAGCCACCAAGCTTGATCATCTCGGCAGACACCATATCAATGCCCGCTGCCTTACCATTTTTCAAACTTCTTATCGCCCATTCAACTTCATCCATACTGATGCCATCGCAGGACGCCGCTGTCGAATGTTGTTCTACTAAACCACATGCGACACCGGTGTTAACCGTAGCATCCGCATACATATCGCCAAAATATTCACTCCATCGGCTTAACACGTCTTGTGTTTGTGTAAGAATGTCTCCACCTTTAGACCTTATTTTATTCATTCTGAAGGCTGACCAACCACCCCGAGACCTCTTCACCTCCCTCCAAAAGAGTTTGGTGTTACTCTCGAAGTTTTTAGTCAGCCTATCTTCTGCACTCATACTTGCTCTATCACGTTTCTCTTTCACTAAGGCCTTGGTGTCATTCTTACATTGCCGATATATTTCTTTCTTCTGTTCAGTCATACTGTCATTCAGATTCAAAGAAGAGACATAGTCCAGCCACGCTTTCTTCTTTTGCTCTACGGAAGCTGCAACTTCCGCATCCCACCATGCATCACCATTTGTTTTTCTATGCTTCTTTGAACTTCCACATACTTCTTTCGCTGTATCTATCATACTCTCCTTCAATACTCTCCAGCATTCTTCAATGTCCGATTGTGGCTGGCTTGCCATCGTCAGCCGTTCTCGGACACCCTCTGCATACTTTTCTCTTACACACTCTTCTTGCAACCTTTCAACCTTTATTCTTTCAAGCCCTCCGAAGTGGACACGCTCTCGCCAGTGCCTCCACTTCCTGAACAGACCACTAAATCTCGCAATAACGAGATAGTGGTCCGCATCGACTGTGGGGCCCCTGTAGGCTCTTGCGTCCAATATTTTGCTTCGGAGGCGACTGTCTACCAAAATTAAATCTATTATACTTTTCTGTTCATTCCTTCTCCATGTATACATGTGGATGTCCTTATGTTGGAAAAATGTGTTTGACACAATAAGGTTTCTCTCCATGCATACATCCGCTATGAGTCTACCTGCGTCGTTCACTCTCTTATCACCAAATGGACCAAGTACGTCCTCATAGTCGGGACGCTTGGTCCCCACCCATCCGTTCAAATCTCCGCATACAATCACGCGTTCACTGGTTTCTGCCATATCCAGAACTTCCCTAACATTGTCCCAAAACTTCTCTAGGTCTGATGCCACCGAGGATCCTACGGGAGCATATGCTACAACCATGAATACCTTGGTGACACCTAGTTTTATACGGACCCAAAGAAGTCTGGGATCATACATTCCATAATCCTTCACACCTGAGGCCAAGCGAGAGGACAACAGCCCTCCTACTACCATGCTGGCTCGATCGCTCTGTGGTACACCAGACCACAGAGCCATCCCGCCACCAGGAAGATCGCAGGCGTCGCTGCCCCTTCGCTTGGTCTCTGTTACACAGAGCACGTCTAGCTGTTTGTCCGCCATGACGGATATCAGCTCGTGCAACTTACCTTCCACACAACCTCTTACATTCCACGTGCCCACCCGGCACTCTGCTCTCCTCGACTCGCCTGACTGGGCAAGGCGTGATGGGTGGCGGCCCCCATCGCCGCAACTGCCTAAGTTCGTACCGACGGGTGCGGGTTGGTACGCGTCGCCTCCGGGGGACGCCCTAACCCGCATTGCGGTACGCATATCGAGCCGGATTAACAGTCTAATTAGACTGGCAGGGGACGCGAACGAGCACGCTCTGGACTATGCCCCCCAAAAGAGAGAACTTTATATCGAACATTATTTAAAAAAAAAGAAAAAAAAACAGTAATTGTACCTATATTGAGAAAATAGCTACAAGTGATGACCAAAATAATTTAAAACGAAGTTTATTAATATATCGTAATTGAAAAATTATAGTGAGTAATATTTAGTTCTATATTTGCGATGTTTGTAGAAACGAAATACCATATTTATTATTCATACTTTATTTTCCCGTACATATCGTAGGTAATGATTAATAGGAGAATTCAGTAAACTAGCGTACGAGAAATAAACTGAAAGGGAAACGCCACTCTTTGATATTGATGAGGGTATCCACTTGTTGCTAAATACGCAAGTTTTCTTTATATATATCTATATATATATATATATATATATATATATATATACACCTCGCAGAGCTACTGACAGCAGCCGGTCAACGTAATGCCATTTCTATTTATATCTAATCAAAAGCAAAAAAAAAAATGTTTCGTCAATCTAGCTTCTAAAATAACCAATTTCCATATAAACTTTTACCCCTATATTTATTTTTCCCCCTTAAGGGTAATTTTTTACAAAATTTTAATGTCATATTTATTTATATCTAATCGACAGCCTAAAAGTAAGTTTCAAGCTTAATGACTTCTAATGTTTACGCGAGTATTACACATTTGAAATAAAACTACATTTACGGATTCGTTTGTATTTGATTTATAATTGCCCGACGTTTCGAACACTTTACAGTGATCATGGTCACGGGAGGACTGAGGTGTCTTACGTCCAATATGTCATTGTTATTACAGAAATTTATTTATATCTACCCTATAAGATATTAAATTTTGACCCACATTTTTATACAAAAATTAATACAAATTCATTGCCAGTACAAAAAGAGAATGATTCTATATATAAAATTTATGTTATTCATGATTTGTTATTATTAAGGTATTTAATTTATGATAATTATTATTGTGGCAATTTTACAATTTTTACAAAACTAACAGAAACTATTCAGCTACTACCGGATCGGAACACGGCCACACTGAGAAAGATCCGGCGAGAAAACTCAGGAGGCATGATACTAATTTCATTATTGAATTTTAGAGTGGCGGCCTACTTTATCTCACTAAAATTAAATTAAAATTTAACTATTATTGTGGGTCAAATCTATACAATAAGTGCTCACAGTGTCTTGCAGTCTTGTGGTGGTTTTCTTAGTTTTATTTTTAATTAAGTGAATAACAGGATCCCAGCTTGATGATAATACCCAGCCATCCTCCCTATTGAAATTTTTATGTTTTTTGATTTCAATAGCTTCGCGAACCATTCTAGGCAGGTATCGGTGTTCTTTTGCGAGGATTTGTGGCTTGTCAAACCTGATGTAATGGCGGGCGCGGTCCTGACTATGCTCACAGACTGCAGACTTAGTGTGACGGCGGTGTTTCACATCAGCTATATGTTCCTTGATCCGAGTTCTTACAGATATCTTTGTTTGGCCTATATAAGAGAGACCACAGTCACAGTCTAATTTATAAACTCCTGCATCCTGTAGAGTAGTAGATGAACAACATGAATTTTATATATAGAATCATTCTCTTTTTGTACTGGCAATGAATTTGTATTAATTTTTGTATAAAAATGTGGGTCAAAATTTAATATCTTATAGGGTAGATATAAATAAATTTCTGTAATAACAATGACATATTGGACGTAAGACACCTCAGTCCTCCCGTGACCATGATCACTGTAAAGTGTTCGAAACGTCGGGAAATTATAAATCAAATACAAACGCGATAGAATCCGTAAATGTAGTTTTATTTCAAAAGTTTCAAGTTTCTTTAAAAATGACGATACTTCCTTACAACATTTCATTCCCCTTTACAACCCATTATTTTGCATTAAAAAGTAGCCTATATCCTTTGTCAGGTTCTAGGTCTAGAATCTAGACTATCTGTGTACCAAATTTCATTTAGATCGGTTCAGTAGTTTTGGTGTGAAAGAGCGACAGACAGACAGAGTTACTTTCGCATTAATAATATAAGTAAGGATTAATAAGGATTGTAGAAGATTATATATAACTGATTTATTATCCTGGCTGTAGTTGTAGAACTTTAAGGCAAAACATTTTTTTTTTTAAATTCAGGCAATTCTGGCGGCACACTATACTTACTCAGTCACCACATTGAAAAAAAATATCTTTTTTTTTTCTTTTAATACAGCTCTTCAATCATTCGTAATACGCTCGCTTTAATATAACCTTGATTTTTTGCTCTCAGTGCAGCCGTTTAAATAATATCACAACAAAGTAATATTTTATCTTGTTAAGATAACGTTGTTTATATAACATTTTATCGTATTTGACATGTTATGCAATGGAGCAAATTATATTCTCTTTAATAAAATCTTGTGATTTATTTTCATTTTATTCGATTTTGTGCTCTTCAGCTTCTTTCTGTTAGCTCTTTTTAGCAAGTTTGTGTTCGCAATTTGTTCTTTCTATCATTAACCCGTAGACATCCACTGTTGGACGTAGAGAAAACCACTCGGAACGTTCGTTTGCGATCTGGCGCCAATGGTTCCCTACGATCTATAGTAATGAGACACACTGTTGACAGTTTTCTGTCTACAGTCGCGGGTCGGTTCATCCGGGGTAGTGGCTCGTAAAAAATCAACACCTAGCAATGACAATGTGCAGTTGTGCTTCGTTCATTGAGCGAGAGAGCCAGAAGCCCAATTTGGGTGGGTTTTGGTTGGTAGGCCTGAGTGTACCCCTGGTATTGCAAAGTTCAAAGGCGGCAGTAATACTTACCATTAGTATGCTGCTTTCGCTTTTGCCACCATAAGCAATTAAAAAATACCTTTAAGATGTCACATTCGTTGACGCAACACGAGAAATTTTCTTCCCCCTCGGCTGTTCTTTCAACGTACGACGTGAACTTACTATTCCCGCATCAACGTGGTAATTCTTCAAGTTATGTGCAATTTCATCTTTCTTATAATCATCATCATCATAGCCCATATATGTCCCACTGTTGGCCTCCTCCGTAATGGGAGGGAAATTACCCTACTATACTGCGCTAGTCAGACGTGTTGGTATATGGTTTTGTTTCGAGCTTTCCTTCTCTTGCATAGATGTTATATGCGTTTTATATCCCTTAGTCGTCTCTTACGATCACTCACGGGTAAGATAGGGGGCGGTGAATTGTATTCTTACTCTGTCACCACACGGATATTTACTTTCTTATAAGGATTTTATATCCCGGCTTCTATCACATAGAAAAAATCCAAGCATATATGGACTATCCACACAATTTGTTGTTCAACTATAATCCCAATTTTCGTCTAAAGTATACCCAATCGAAAGATAGACGCCAGATGTTCCAATTTAAACTCGTAAAGATATCGTGAATATATAATAAACGCCAAGGTTGAGGGCTGAAACCGCAACCATTTTCTGCCATTGCCATTCTCTGGAGAATTTGTTTCAAGCCAAGTTTAATAAATTATATTTGGTAATTTAATGAAATAATTTTTAACTTACTTCCTCCGAAACTTAGTTATATCTCTACATATATTTCAATAAGGTAAAATTACATTACCTACTCATTACTTGGTCTACTATACCATAACCAGACAGGATTATTGGGTTTAATTTCCAACTTTAATTCTCTTAATGAATAGTGTAATCTGTTCGTCTTCCTTAGTCGCCTTTACAATAACACAAAGAAGGTAGGTAATGATCATTGTATTCCTACTCTGTCATCTGTCACGTCTATTTTATGAATATTGGATAACCAGAAATTTTAAAACAAAAAGAACCTGGTGCTTTTATCGATTACGTGATACGGATCTACACTGATGATGAAAATACATACATATCATCACGCCATATCCCTTGCAGGGTAGGCAGAGAGACCTGAGTGCCAGAGAACTCTATCCTTGCATACTTCACTGGCTTCCTCAACATTCATAATTCTCTTCATACACACTCGCCGGTTTCGGAGACTCTTGACTCCACTTTCCTTCAGTACATGACCAATCTGGTCTAGGTAGGTTAGTCTCGGTCTCCCCCGGTACCTACATCCTTCCACTTTCTCATTGCATATCTTCTTAACCAGACGTTCGTTCGGCATTCTTTCCACATGTCTGAACCATCGGAGCATTCCCTTTCGCATCTTTACACCAATACTCTCTTTCATACCTACTCGCTCTCTTACGTCGTCGTTAGTGCGATCGGTCAGCCTAACTCCACAGATTTCCCGTAGGGATCGCATTTCGACGGCATTAATTTTACTTTCATGCTCTTTTCTGCATACCCAACTCTCGCATCCATATATGATGAAAATTCTATTAGTTTAACCAGAACATTGACCACTACTTTTCAAACCATGTTATTTAATAGTATTTTTCAAGATTAACGCGATCAGACATACTCTTCAGGTTTGAAATAATATCCAGCATAGATTACAAGAAAATGTAATAATATAAATGTATATAAGAGAAATTAACGTTGGTTGCTATAGATCATTTTCTTGGAATCATATCTGGGACTGACACGACCTCTCATGCCAACTCAATGTATGTCGACATTAATGTTTCTAATATTATATTATAGTTCAACTCACTAATATAAATTGTACTGTGATGTGATGTGGTGTGATACGGAGCCACCGTGCCAGTGTCGTGGGTGCGATTCCCACGCAAAACATTACTTTCAGCTATCCACAAATTTTTGTTCTGAGTCTTGGTGTAATTTGTTTTAGTTATATATCTCTTAAAATTGAGGCTTTGTAGATAGATACCTAATAGAGAGAAGGTTTAAATATTGTTACCACAATATTTTGATGGGAATATGTAAATGTTATCTGGCACTCCTAAATTATACTAAATACTTTAGAATTTTAAAGTGTTCTATTGAATAACATTGCTAATATATTATGTAATATATACCAGCAATTATAACTTACGTTTGAACTGACCTTTTTTTTGGCGCTGGGCCATGCTCTGGTCACACCCCGCTCAGGATTGAATAGACCTTTTTCTTTTTTGGCGTTGGGCTATAGAATGATTACACCCCGTTAAACGGCGGCGCGCGACACCGTAGACTCGCTATACAAGTAACTGTCTACGCCGTGCGAGTGGGCCACCGGACCCCGATCTTTGTCTTCGACCTCCCAAAATTGAACAGACCTGGATGAAACTTGACGCAAATATAGTTTATAATCTGTCTCTCCAATCTCCCATTAACGTGCACTTATATGGTGAGTTTTCGATACATATATGGTGACACGTGACAGTAACGTGGTAATGAATATTACACATTTACGACAACGGAGTCAAATATTAAAGATTGATCACAAAATTATGTAAGTTTTATTTTCCTATAATTACTTTTAGATGGTGGAGATAAAAAGTATAATTTATTCTAATTCACCATGATCTCATTTTTTAAGCGTCTACGTTTATGTGTCAGCTTAAATACAGTAATAAATTGTTCCACAAACTATATATGTGCTAAATTAATTGAATTATTCAATAATCGTAATTATTTTTTTATTCAATGCGTCCAATTAGATTTGGTTAATGTGTTACTACAGAAGAAAAAGTATATTTAAAAAATATTAACAACTTTGTTTACGCATCTCAAACACTGTCATAATTGTGCTACTTTTTGTCCAGTTCTTTTTGTATCGTCGCTTTTGCGTAATCTTGAGGAAGGTAAGATACCTTTTTTTTTTATTTTTTTCTTGCAAGGTGGACCGTAGATGTGGTCGGCCCCGACAAATCGGTCCGGGGCGACAGAAGAGGCGACGCCAGGGCGACAGAAGAGGCGACGCGCAACCCCATGGACCCACCCTGTAAGCACCTCTCTTCGTCGTGCGAGCGGGCCACCGGTACCCGATATTCGTCTTCGGTGGCCCGCCCGGCGGTTTACCCTTGCGGGTTGCTCTCGTGTCGACGCCCCGACAGCTTTCGCCGTCGGGGCGTCGCCCTCACGCGGTGGCCTCACGTCGGGTGACCGGACAATTCCCCGGTACGATCACCCGAAGCCTCGGTTAGGGCGCATCAAGCGCAGATATTCGCGCCTGCGCCGCCCTGGCCGCTGGCAGCGGCCCGGGTCACGGTAATCCTCCCGGACTCGTTCCGCCGCCTCCTTCTACGAGATGACAGCCTCGCAGAAGGCAGCGACCGCGTCCCAGTTCCTGACGCTGTCGACCATCGCTTTCACGACAGCCGGCAGCGTCAGGTCGGCACCGATGACAGCGACGAGGTCACACTTATCAGCTCGCACATACCTCGAGCGTATGTTGCGCCGTGTCCTCGTCACTACTGCAATGGTGGCAGGATGGAGTCCACTCCCTCCACGCGACCGTGTGCAGGTACAAGCCGAAGCAATCGTGCCCCGACAACACCTGCACCAGCCGGAAGGTGAGGACTCCGTGCTACCGCTCCATCCATTCCATCAGTACGGGCCGGAGGGCCTCAACGGTAACAACACCGTGTCTAGGCCTCTCCAGCCGCGTTACCCAACGGGTGATGACGTCTCGGCGGGCGTCCTCGCGCCAGGTGGCTATCTCGCTAGACGATAGGGAGCCACCCTCGTCGCGCACTGAGGTAACCCGCCGGTAGAGGTTTGAGAGCATCTCCGTCTAGGTCCCACGGGGGTGTCTCGGCCAATAGGCATGCCGCCTCGGTTGACACCGTGCGGTACCCGCGAATGGCTCTGACCGCCATGACTCTCTGTGGTCTCCACAGAACAGCCCTGAGCTGGGCGTTCAGAGCCCTCGCCCACACGGGTGCGCCGTACATGGCCATTGAACGGATCACCCCGCATACAGCCGTCGGCCCTCAAAGCTGGGTCCGCCCACGTTCGGCATGAGCCGGGATAGGGCGGACGCCGCGTCGACCAGCCGGGGAGCAATCCTGTGGAAATGCTCCCGGAACCACCAACGCCCGTCGAGCACCAGGCCCAAATACTTCATATGGGCCTGGATACTGATCTGCATGGAGTTGACGACTAACGAGGCGCCGATAGGTAGCCTTACGCGGGGCCCATGGAATAGAAGGGCCTCCGTCTTATTTAGGGCCACCCTGAGCCCCAGCGCCTCGATTCGCCTTACCATCTCCTCGGTGCCGAGAGTGGCCAGGCTCGCCGCCTCTTCGAGTGTCCTGCCCCGGGCTGTGACGAGCGTGTTGTCAGCATAGCATATCACGCTCAGCCCGGGGGGAGACTCCCTCTCAACGCCCAGTCGTAACCGATGTCCCACAGAGTCGGCCCCAATACCGACCCCTGCCCCAGATGTTGATTTTTTGCGATAGTGTGGTACTACCTCGAACGGACTGGCCCGTGGTTGTAGACAGAAAACTGTCAACAATGTGGTCTTCTACCACTAGTGTTACAAGATTTTATTACAAAATCTGTCATCCCTTAAATCATTAGATACAAACATGTTTATTTAATAAAACTGTATATTAAACTGTGGGTTAGTTAAAATATCATTTTATTCAACTTTTATAGGATAAAGTAAACCGCCTTTTAAAAGTAATTAATTAGTATTATGCAAGCTTGAGTTTTCTTGTCGGATCTTTTTCAGTGTGGACGCGTTCCCATCCGGTGGTAGCTTATTAAATTTATTAGTTTTAAATTAATAAATTGTCATAGTTGGCAATGAATTTATATAAAAAAATGCGGGTTAAAATATAATAGCTAACACTGTAGCGGGTAGATATAAATCTCTGTAATAACGATGACTTATTAGACGTATGGTGTGGAAATTATTATAGGAAATTGCGTTAATTCTTATCGCAGATCCTTAAAGCGTTACCTACAGATCGAATAGATATGAAGAAAGACTAGTATATTATATACTTATGAGGGTCTGCGTTGAATCTAATCTTTGTATATATGGTATAATATATAATTCTTATAAACTTTCTTAAACAGCTGAACCGATATTTATTACGAGTTAAATTTTGTAAAATCTTTCTTAGTAAGTACGTCGCAAGAAGAAACTATTATCAAAGTTTAATGTTTCTGGTCGGCGTTAATGAACCAGTTTTTTTTGTATATCTAAATATATATATAAATTACGTGTCACGTTGTTTGTCCGCGATGGACTCCTAAAGTACTTAACCGATTATAATCAAATTTGCACAGCATGTGTAGTTTGATCCAGCTTAAAAGATAGGATAGCTTCCATCACAACTTATAGTCGCAATATTATGTTATTGCAAATTATTTGTTTATTAATTGACAGTCACAATTATCTGTTATCGCCAAACGATTCTAACAGATGGCGGTATATGTTGACTGGATTGAATAAGTATTTAATAGATGGCGCTATGTTAAACGCAAAAACGTTTCATATAAGTTACAATTTATTAGCATAACCACCACGTATTATTAAGGCTACCTCAGCCACAGCAACGCGTGGCCGAGTCTGCTAGTATAAATATAGATTACTATGTTATTATCAAAATTGATAAATGGTTTAAAAAGTGGAATTAGCTATCAGTTTCCATAGAAAGAAATAATGATATTACAATATTGATTATTATCTAATCAAGGCTTAGGTAGGGTTTATTAGTAATATAGATTACATTGCACCTTTATATATTACAGATATGTATCTATGTATATTTTTTTCTGTTTAATTTTTGACAGCACTTAGATGTAGCAATAATTTGTACTTGCAGATTCCGCCAGTATATTTTTCTATGTGGAAATACTACCCATTACGCTGGTAGATAACATTTAGACTATCTGTTGTTATTTTTTAATCTTAATCACCTCAACTCGTGTACGTTTTACTGCTAGACTTAGGACACCTCCACAATAAGAAGGAAATTGTCTCTTATACCACACTACGTAACCATGTTGGTAACGGGATTTGTTTGAAGTTTTCCTTCTCTTGCTATATTTTTTTTTTTAAACATCACCTTGCGCTAAGGAAATAATTCTTGTATTGCGAGGGACTTTACAAACATGCAATTAATGTGGACAAATTACACCCAGACTCGAACAACACTGGATCTCACAAAGTATTGTCCTGCGTAGGAATCGAACCTGCGGCACTGGCGTGGAAGGTCGGTATCTTAACCACTACGTCATCTATGCAATCATGTTATGTGTATAATATCCGTTAATCATCTTTCACGGCATCCACGGGCAATATAGAGGGTAGTGCATTGTATTCTTACTCCGTCACCACACAGTTAAATATATATGCGGATAGATAAAACACATATCCTTTCTATTTTGAGGTGCGGTATAATGATAACCGTGATAAATTAGGTCTTCCCTCGTATCTTCCATTTCATAATAATAATAAATTGCCATCGTGTAACGCCTGATTCAATCTATTATATAAAACATTGGATATATTATTATTTTCTCATAATAAAGTCCCTCATCGTTCTCCTACTCGTGTCCCAATTACTATGGGGTCGACGCAATATGTACGAGTACATATTACAAAAGTTATTGGCAATAGTTTTATGACCGGCCACCTGCCTGACGTCAACCCTCCTTGGAAATGTAATTGTTGACCAAACGGCATCAGGTGGAGTTGGCCCAGGTCTATATAAAGCTCTTAGTCGTCCTTTACGGCATCCACGTCACCATTATAAAAAAGTACCTGTTATACAGATATTCCGATAATTGGCTTGGGTTTTGGAAAGGAATGAATTTCATATTAAACCATTTTATGATTAATAGGCCACGTATTTGGTGCAAGATACAGTGACTTCTGATGTTTACGCGAACGTTACACATATGAAATCAAATATTTTCTACAAATTTTTATTGCGGTTTTATTTGATGATTACTTTCTCGAAGCTCTGAGCAGTTAACGTTCATATCATCCTTGACCATGAATGTTAAAAAGTTAAAAATCTGGAAAGTAAAAATCAAATACAAAAGCGATAAAATCCTTAAAAATATTTTTGCCTAAGATGTATGATCCAGTTGAGACCATTCTCAACATCAAGCATTTCATAATATTTATATATCTTTTAAGATAACCCTCATAACTTATAGATATACATATAATAGCTTGTTACATAATTCAAGCCCTCTTCATTCAAGTTCATGAACTTGCGGCCCACCCTGAATAAATTGACCTAGTTTCTTAGTATACAGTCTTGAACGGGAAAATGCTTAGGTCTTTAAGTGTGCCTTTGTGACAATCTGAAGTTTTATTCTCAATCTGTAAAGATATATTCATATTGAATTTATTTAAATCAATTTCTATATCCTCCATATGTTACAATGTTACTGGGCAAATATGTATTTTGATATATAATCAAATAATCTACATAAAGAGTTATTTAAATCCGTTAATCGTGTATTAACGTTATATTTTTTTTTTATATATACCATCCATAAATATAGAAAATAGACACGTTGGCATTATCAGTATGGTACCATTTTGCATCATGTATTGATATAACTTATCGCCCTGATAGCAAACTGATGTGTGTACTTTTTTTCTTATCGTTATGATCAAAAACGTTAGTTGCACTATATTTAATATTAAATGCGACTAACGCAGTTTGATTCGCTTGAATTATAGTCCAATCTCCATTTCTCAATCTAAATCTCGTATTAATTAATATGTATAAGCCATATGATATGATTTACATACTATTAGTTAGCCCCACCCGCTTCCCTCCTTGCCGGATAAGTAATCACCTGTATATTATATACTAAAACCTTCTCTAAAATACGCTGCATTTTATGGTATATTATTGCGATCGGTTCAGTAGTTTTGGCAGTATAACCAAACAAAAAAACTGACTTTCAATTTATTAGTATAGATTTTACTTTTTCTTTGAAATTACTGTAATAATGTACCGGATAGGAACGCGGCCGTAAGTTGAGAAGTTCCGGCAAAAAATTCGGCGAACTCGTCATATATTGAATTACTTCTTTTTTATATAAAAAATGTTCAGTGAGCATTAGCTTCGATGTAAATATGGGTGGAATTCTACACACGGTACCCGATCTTGAGTTAACTACTGCTTTGACGACCGAAGTTTGTGATATAAGTTTCCTTAAAGAACTTACCTGTACATTTCTATAGTAATAAATTCCTAGTGGTAGGGCCAAATCGTTGCCAGTTTTCTGTTTGCGGCCGTGGGTCGGTCCGTCCGATATAGTACCACACTCTGGGAGAAAATCGACGTATGAGCAGTGGCAATTTGCTGTTGCGCTCCTTTTGATGAGCGAGAGAGCAGGAAGACCAACTTTTAGATGGATTTTAGTGGGTACGCAGCGGCGTAGCTGTGTTCCAAATGCCTCTTGTATTGCAAATGTCCATGAGCGGCAATAACATTAGAATAAGGTGTGCTGCTTTGCCACCATAAGATAAAAAATATCTCGGCCAGATGTCCATAGAAATAACTCACAGGAAAGTAAGAAGTCTTAACACATTATATTCTTAACGTGACATTTTATGAATAGTATTAGTTATAATGACGGTAAATTGCCCAAAGTGTTCACAAAATTGTTAATGAGTTAAGATCCCATAAGAAAATCTTGTCGCAAGGTTATCAGGAAATTGAAAATAACCATCTGCTACTATTGTCCTCGTCCTTGCCTTAACACACCGGTAACGGTTAAAATTAAGACTGGTTTCGAGTGTGTTTCTTTATCGAAAATATATTTTATTTTGCTGAGTGAAGACGATTGCGATTATGCTATGATTCTCTGCGTCCTCAAAGACTAAAGCCTCAGTTTGTTAATATTTTAGTATATCGATCTAATTCGTCGCTGACCTTGTTATATAAATATAATTAGAATACTGAGTGCATGTATAATAAGTTTTACATAATACATTTAATTATTTATGGAATTTGACATGTCTGTCACCTTGTAATACTGTTTCATTTTGTTGGAAAATCGGTCTATACCAAGAGTCGATCGAGTTTTCCTTCTCTTGCATAGATGTTATATGCATTTTATATCCCTTAGTCGTCTCTTACGATCACCCACGGGTAAGATAGGGGGTGGCGAATTGTATTTTTACTACGTCACCGCAGGGATAACCGATATAGACCGTAGCTTAAAAGAAGCTAAAAGGGAATCGGATCTTCTTTAGGAGTCTAATACATCAACGACTTCTAAATTTTAAGTAATACTCAACGCAATATAAATGATTAATAACATTATGGGGGATGTTTTTTTTAGATACTAATTGATATTAAATATGTACATACATACCATCACGCCATGTCCCTTGCAGGGTAGGCAGAGAGAACAGAGTGCCAGTGAACTCTATCCTTGCATACTTCACTCGCTTCCTCAACATTCATAATTCTCTTCATACACGCTCGCCGGTTTCGGAGACTTGACTCCACCTTCCTTCAGTACATGACCGATCTGGTCTAGGTAGGTTAGTCTCGGTCTCCCCCGGTACCTACATCCTTCCACTTTCGCATTGTATATCTTCTTAACCAGACGTTCGTTCGGCATTCTTTCCACATGTCCGAACCATCGGAGCATTCCCTTTCGCATCTTTACATCAATACTCTCTTTCATACCTACTCGCTCTCTTACGTCGTCGTTACGAATGCGATCAATCAGCCTAACTCCGCAGATTTTCCGTAGAGATGGCATTTCGACCGCATTAATTTTACTTTCATACTCTTTACTGCATACCCAACTCCCGCTACCATACAGTAATGTTGGGACAAGCACTGTATTATGTATTGCTACACGTGCTTTCTGGCTGAGGTGGTGGCTACCGAGAAGTTGCCCCAACGCTCCGTTCATTCTATTAATAATATTTTGATAAATTTTAAATAATATTTTTCAATTTTGATATTAAATAATATCAAAATTGAAGAACTACGGTGATTTAAATGGCATCTGTATAATTTAAGTTGCCTTGAGTGTTACTAAAATTATAGGGATCTTTGTAAACGAGTATGTTTAAAACAAATATATTTAATAGTTCTTATTAAATAATCAATCATGTAACATAACACGTGCGTATAAGATATTGTACATCCAAACTCCTGCCACGGATGATGTCTCGAGATAACGCTTAAACCTATCATAATTATTATCATAATAGTCTTGAACTTGTTACCGGCAACGTGCGGTCAATAGCACTAATAGATAAGGAGCGTCCGATTAGTTCACGTGATATAACAATAAACTAATCCATTTTCAAATTTTGGGAAAACGTACGAACGTTACGGTTTTCGTAACGTCCGCGTTACGCGGTGCCGTTACGTGACAATATGAATATTCCTTTACATCAATAATCTATGAGTGTATGGTATGTTTCATAGGTATATATACTTAATTTTGTTAACATGTATTATGTTTTTTTTAAATCTCCGTTACTTACAGAAGTTTCACATATGCGAGTGTACACATTGATACATGTTTTTTTTTGTGTACCTACTCGTTTTTGCTTTGAGGTAGACAGAGGCGGTAATATAATTTTAACCAGGCGTTGTATGTCTTATTACATTTTCTTATTTAAATAAATCAGTTATGCTTTTATTCGAAAATTGATGCCAGGACTTCATGGACAGAAATATTAGCTATACTTATAAGAATAGTCAGTTTTTAACATAACATCAATAGCCTTAACATTCGTTCGTAGCACGTGGGATTGTAAATATTTTGTAAATTGTAGTTAAACAATGGCGTTAATTGCCATTAACGTATTAATTAAGATCTTTTCTTGAAACTAGTTGTTAATATTTTAAATTTATGGACGTAATTAATCACTACGCCTCTATTATCTTTATTATATTATTAATATTTTGTAATGTTCGTTGCGTTTACACAAATAAATGATTTGATGTATTTGGTATATAGTCTAGAGGCACGTGCGATATTCGTATACTACACTCGTTTACCCGACGTAAATCATATTCATCCTGATATCAGCTTCGCAAAACGAGTAATGTTCTGATCATTACCTTTGGCAAGCGGGTTGACGACAGGGAGTATTAGGTATGAGTTCAGTGATCCTTCAGCTGGGATTTAGGACTGCCGCAAAAAGTAAGGGTTTGTATTGTTAAGCGGATTAACTATACAAAGAATTGTATGTAAATATAAGCATTTTCGGGTAAATTCGAACAATAGATATTAAGTATATATTTCATTTTCAAATTTCATAAATAATTCAATTTATTTCGTAATCATTGAACATTAATTATTTTAATGAATTATAAAATTTACGTAACAAGGTCATCGCCGAATTAGATCGATATACTAAAATATTAACGAACTGAAGCAGTCTTTTGGGAAGCACATGCCCATAGCATATCGCATTGTATTCTTAACTCGTCACTGTACACGGTAGGTATATTAAATCTTAAAAAATTACAGTATATAGTAATTCTTGCCATCCATCTTATTATTAATATATTCTATTTTTAAATTTACTAATTTAGCCAAAGGTCGTAATACCATATTACCAATTTGGAATTTCCCCAAGTTGTTATTACTGATTTAGTAATGATCTCGCTTTGCCTTGAGCTTTTTCCATCAATGTAAAAACTTGACTCGCTTTTATTGATGATTTCTTAAAAGTGATTAATGATTGAAACTGAAATATAAAAATAAAACAAGGACGTCTATATATTTCGCTAAGTCTGTTTGAATCTTGAATTCTCATAACAGTCTTCGAAAAATAAAAAAATATTTTTCTTTACAAATCTAAAAAGTCACTATACAAATAGGTTATTTATAGAAAGGACCTTTACTTTGTGTAGCAATGAATACATTTTTTTTTTCTTATTATATCATTGTAAGTTAGCCAGGCATTGTTATATTTCGGTTCTTAAAATATGTTATATACCTATTTATATTGTAAAGCTATAAACCATTAGCTTTATTATGTATATTAATACAGTAAATATATTGTTACAATTTAATTATAGCACAATATACCGAATTATTAACGAATCGAATCTAATTACTAACGAATATTACGGTTATAATACATATTTGCTATGTGGTGACAAAGTAAGAATAATAATCACCACTCCCTATGTCTTGTTTGTGAGTGTCGTAAAAGACAAAAGATATAATATGCATATAACATCTATACGAGAGAAGGAAACCTCAAGATAAAACTCTTGACCAACCTATCTGACCAACATGGCAAAGTAGATCAATACTAGGTCATATATAGGTTGCCTCGATTTTCAATAGCAAGAACTGAGTTTAAAACTATATACCCGGTTATCGATGATAGGCTAGTCCCATATTAAGGAACATTCCCATACTGCGTAACCCATTTCAATCTTAGTATTTTTCAAAACAAAGTAAGACAGATACTATGCGTATGTTCCCCTAATGGAGACAAAACCACATTTGGCCGCAATATCCTTAATATTGCGGCCAAATGTGGTTTTGTTGCTGTGCCAATCGTTGGAGGATAGAGAATTAGATATAAATATTTTGAAATAATATGCAAGGATAGAGTTCTCTGGCACTCTGTTCTCTCTGCCCACCCTGCAAGGGATATGGCGTGATGATATGTATGTATGTTCATTTATTAAACCTTTATTTTTTTTCCGCAGATTTGAACTACGACGAACGCTAATGGTTTGGAACTGTTCGCTGGCCGCATTCAGCATTATGGGAGCCTGTCGAACGCTCCCTGAGTTTATCCACGTGTTACGGAACTACGGTATATATCACTCCATCTGTGTGCCAAGGTAAGTGTCGTTAACCTTAATGATTATATCAGTTAATACATTTTCTATTAAAACTAATAACAATTTGAATTATTTTTTTTTATCCAGATGCAAATAAATATTTGTGACTTCATAATTTTACTACGACAAAAATTGAGCACGTTGTCTTTATCAGTATTGCCCGTTAATTGGGCAGTTGAAAGTTTTGGTTTTTGGTCAAATAATTTAGATTTTTAAAAGGCGTTAATTATTTTGTGGGGTTTATGACGAGAGTAGATAAAGCGAAGTAGATAAAACATTAAATAGTTTCTTGTTTTTGAACTTTTTCCGTGTCTATGATTGAACCAGGAAGCAACTATGCTTTTGATCTAATGATCAAAATGCCTTGTCAGAGTATGAAGTTGGTAATTAATTGATTGGGTTTATGAGTGACAGCTGCCATTTACAATTAAGTGGCTCAAAAGACGGTCTACAATTTCAAAGTAGCTATTTGGGTTAGAAAATAATTATTGGTAAAGCGTTGATTTTTTGTTAAAATTTTGAAGGCCATACACAATTATTGTGTCTCATTATCGATACCAAGAGCTGTGTGGTAGCGGCTACAAATACTACGAACTCTTACTTTGCTCGTGGATGTCGTAAAAGACGACTTACGAAGAACCTTATAACGACCTAGGCTAACTCTATCTTATGCCGTTTGGTCAACAATTACATTCCCAAGGAGGGTTGACGTCTGGCAGGCGGCTGGTCGTAAAACTATTGCCAATAACTTTTACAATATGTACTATAAAAGAAGAGTATATATTGTATCGAACCCAAGTAATTGGGATAAGAGTAGGAGAATGGTTAATGATTATCGATACCATTAATTATCCCAAATTTGGAATAGAGAAAAAAGATTAACCTGACATACCAAGCGGATAAGACAAGTTGATATAGGTATTTAATTGTTTTCATATTTCGTCACCACTTAGATTTAATGAAACACTTGTTTTTTTTTTTAAACGCTAACTCTCACTTTAGATATCATAGGTCATATTTTAATATCATTATATACTTTAAAATGATTATGATTTCATAGGAAATAAAATGTTATTTCTATTTCCTCTGATGATTAGATTTTTTTTCTATTATAATATTAATACTTCTATTATAATACTTAAATTCTTTTTGAAACGATGTAGAATACTTCAGAAAAGCGATCCGTTACATTTTTATTCACCTACTTCAAAAAGGAGGAGGTTCTATGTTTCATTGTATGTATTTTTTTTTAAGAAAATAATCCGCACATATATATCAATGTTAGTGCGTCCAATTACTGAATTCTTTTTTACAATCGTTTAAAAATAGTCAAAAAAATTATAAGAGTACAATCTGTGAATGTTTTAAGTGGTAGTTTCATTAGCGCTCGTTTGTATGCTGCTAAATATCATTATAGTTTCTTTAGTAATGATATAATAACGCGTTGCAGTTATGTAATTATGACGACAATGCGTAATTTGACATGCAAACTATATTAAAATGTTTATTTTAATAAACGCATTTTAAAATTATTCAGTGTCCAAATAACGTAAAGATTATGATGACTTTTTTTGGACGGTATATAAAACAAGGACTTCGTACGAGTGTTTAGCACTAATAGCCTTTATGGGTTTATGGGTTTCTCAACCGACAACCATATAAGAGTTGAAGTTCCGGTGGATTCCATCTGCTAACAGCCAAATCATTCGTATTCTTTCTATCTATGTATTATCGGATGGAAAGGTTTTACTCTTTACGTCCTTGTCTGTTTTGCAGAACTTAACTCTTCCTAAAGAGAAAAACACGCCATAATGATGATACTTCATATTTAGATACAATTGCACAACGAATATATATGAGAAATATTTACCCTATATCGAAAATCGAATAAAATAACGCTTGACACGTGTTGTTACTACGTCACTTAAGCATTAGAAACATGATTTAATATTGATACAATCATTTCCAATAGTGTTTTTGATACCTTGGACGGACACTTAAACTTTCGCTTCGAACAATCGCAGAATATCATATAAGAAGCCGTACGTGCTTTAAATATCCAATGCGTTTGGAATAAAATGTATTTTTATGGATTCTATCGCGGTTTGTATTTGATTTTTATATTTCCGAACACATTACAGCGTTTATGGTCACGGAAGGACTGAACGCTGTAAAGTATTCGAAACAATGGAAAATTAAAAATCAAATACAACGTGATAGAATCCGTTAAAATTGTTTTATTTCTAATGTGTATAATACTCGCATAAACATCAGAAATCATTATCCGTTATTGACAAATATCGCATAGAATGAACAAAATTCGTCTAGGCCAAACTAATGAAAAAAAAAATGCCAAATTAATAAATCTAACCATAATTCCAGTTCCGTCAATACGGGATGTGCCGAAAGTGTATTTTTATTGCCTTCATGGAAGAAATCTCGATTACCTTGAACGTATTTTTACATTTATTAAATTAACATATTTAAATATGCCTAATCAACTGTGCTTACTAAGCTTGATATAGTATCTTAAAACTCTCAACTCATATATGGGTTTATACATGGGTTTTTTTTTTTTTCAAATTTACTTATCACGTACCTACTAGTATATTTAAATTTACTTATCAAATGACAATAATATGAAAGCAAAGTCATTTACATTAGTCATGCGCAATATGGATCACCGCGCTGAAAAGAGTGATACATATCTTTTGAGTGTAAAGATACATATCACTCATTTAGCTCACTTAGCTCAGCAGTCAACCATATTATTAAATCACTCCTCTAGCTCACTTTAAATCTATCACTCACTTTAAATCTATCACTCACTTTAAATCTATCACTCACTTTAAATCTATCGCTCACTTTAAATCTATCGCTCAAACAAATCTATAACTCATTTTTCGCATTAGCTTGATAATGTTTCAAATTTACTTTTCAGATAATTATATTTTTTAGAAGATTTTGTCAAATTCATCTATTTTCTAAAATCTATATTAATTATTAAACTTTATAGCTAAGGAAATAGAGTGTATTCTCTTTTGACAACTTAATTACATCGATACGAAAACAGCGTGAAATATCATTCTCGTCGGCCGGCCACGCAACGCACCTATCTCGCTCATTTTGTGAGAGGTGAAACATTCTGCGATGCGAAGTGAGCGATGAGCTAGAACTGAGCTAGTGATATATTCAGCGATAAAGTGAGTGAGTGATAGATTGTGTCTATGTGAGTAATATAGCTCTTTTATATCACTCACTCAGGAGCTACACAACTTTAATTTACATTGACTGCACAAATGGCGTAGTGGTTAAGAGACCGGCCTACTGTACCAGTGCCATGGCTTCGATGCCACGCAGGACAATTTCGATGATCCACAAATTATTATTCTGAGTCATCATCATTCTCCTACTCTTATCCCAATTACTTGGGGTCGATACAATATTCTTCTTTCATAGTATATATTGTAAAAGTTTTTTTTTTGATTACGCAGTGGTCCGAAATGCTTTTACGCACCACCCCCCGGAACGGGAAGTGCCTCGGTAGCCTCGGTAACCCACTAAAACGTATCCACTGCGATCGCTGTTAGCCGAGAGGGCTTTGACAGCTTAACCTGACTATGGGTGAGCGCTGAGGGCTCTCAACCCTTGTAAAAGTTATTGGCAATAGTTTTATGACCGGCCGCCTGCCAGACGTCCTTAAGAACTTTCCTTGGGAATGTTATTGTTGACCCAACGGCATCAGATGGATTTTTTTTTTTTTTTTTTTTTTTTTTTTGTGTGTCTTAGTTGTTAGCCTCAGATGGCTATGACAACTTTACGCGGACTGTGGGTGAGCGCTGAGGGCTCTCAACCCGTAAAAGTTAAGCGACCGTTCCCGAGGGCACCCCCTGTGGGGTACGGACCTCGGCTCGGGGGGTCGCTGGCAAGGTGGGTTCTCCCACGTTTAGGATTTGAACGCGACACGACTTCCGACCTCGACGGCGAGGACGGAATCGTGGATAATTATTTGTCAGGGCCGCGCGGGCTGTGTATGCCTCCGTTTGGGCGAGCGTGATTATGTCGTCGGGTTCGTCGAGTATTAATCGCGGTTGGCGGATCGCGGAAATTTTTGAAGGGGTATAACTAGACGCCCTAACCACTATGGGATTAGGGTGAGTGGCGGCAGAGTCGAAGTAGCGGCGAGAGCACTGCTTCATGTACTGCCGGATGGTCGGCAGGCCGAGATCTATGTGAAGATCCACATTGCGCATATACCACGGTGCTCCCGTCGCACGGCGCATGAACCTATTCTGTAATGTTTGCAAACGGTGTAACCGGAAGGGTTTCGCTTGTGTAAACACAACACTAGCGTACGTCATGATGGGACGTACGCAAGCGGTGTATAATCTAACTTTACTACTAAGTGATAGCTTGGCTTTGGCATGCAGCAAGCTGTGAAGGCGTCCTAACACTAAAGCTGCGCGCGCGCGGACTCGCTTTATGTGAGGACCGAAGGACAGACGATTGTCAAGGGTGACGCCGAGGTATTTGACCTGTTTCGTCCATGGGATGGACTGGTCGGACATTGTTATTGGAGGGAAGGAAGCCATTGGGTGTAGGCGATCCGTCCACCGGTGGAACATGATCGCTTGGCTTTTTATGGGGTTGATAGTAATTCTCCACTTCCTAGACCATTTATCTAGGGCGGTAGCCGCTCGTTGGAGATTACTGATCACTGTCTCTATAGAACGACCTGCATAGAAGATAGCAGTGTCGTCGGCGAATAGTGCAGTTTGCACATTCTTAAGCTGAGGGATATCGCTGGTGAACAGCGTGAACAAAATTGGTGAGAGCACCGATCCCTGGGGGACGCCGGCTTTTAATGAATGCGGTGCGGAGAGGGTACCTTCTACCCTGTAGCGGAAGCTACAGTCGGTTAGAAAGTCCCTAACTATTATAACTAAATAACGGGGGATACCTAACTTTAATAACTTGAAAATAAGGCCATTATGCCAGACTTTATCAAACGCTTTTTCTACATCGAATAGTAGCATACCAGTGAAATAGCTATGTTGTAGCTTAACACTGGCATACTCGACTATTCGATGTACTTGCTGTACGCAAGAGTGTTGCGTGCGAAAGCCGAATTGAATCGGCGGGATAAGGGCGTTAGCCTCTGCGTATGTTCTTAGGCGGCTAAGAATTACGCGTTCGTATATTTTTGCAAAACTATTGAGTAAGCTAATAGGGCGGTACGAGGAAGGTTCGGTACGCTTTTTGCCGGGTTTGTGTATACCAATTACCACGGCTTGTTTCCATTGAGATGGAAAGATACGGTTAGTTAATGCGGCGTTAAATATAGCTGTTAATATAACGAGTAATGAGAGGGGGAAGAGTTTAATTACTCTGTTTGTAATGCCATCCGAACCTGGGGATTTCCTAGGGAGGAGGGCCTTGACAATCGTTCCCACCTCGTCAGTTGTTACTGGCGGAGGGGGGTCGTCGGGTGTGTCGGTAATGGTGGGTGTACGCGACGTACAACGCTCCACCTCGCTATTTACTAGTTCGGTGTGTCGCGCGTCTATGTTTTGAGTGCTCGACGTACATTGCTGCTCAAGGCTAGCTGCCAAGCATTCGGACTTTTCTTCGTCCTCGAACGCTGGCAGTTGATTAGGGCGGGTGAGTGGAGGCATAGTGGACACTGTGTCCTTTTTGAGTGAACGGGCTAGTTGCCAGTAGGCGAGGTGAGACGGCTCAAGCTCGCTTAGCGTGGCATCCCATCTGTTTTGCCGAACTTCTTGGACGGCCTGTTTGACCGCCCTCTGCAGTGACCGCATTCGAAGGCGGTTGTCTTCACAGGGGAAGCGGTCATAGGCTCGAATAGCTGCGTTCTTTTGCCTTAACAGATCACGTACGTCAGCGGGTAGGCGCCATAAACGATCGCTCGTGTCTGGTACCGTCCGTGAACAATCACTAACTAGTGATTGTACGTGATTTGTTAGGGAATCGATCGCGGACGTGACGTCCTCTTGGGAGTTTATATTGGTGGGGATTTGATCTAGGTGTACTGACGAGGAGGACTGAAGTTTGTCCTTCAGTTGATTCCAGTCCGTACACACTTTTGTGGTGGGAGGGTTTGGGCCTGAGGGGCCATAGCGCGGGGAGAGTTCTACTATCACCGGACGGTGATCCGAGTTAAGCTCGTGAAGTACTTCTATCGAACTTAAACGTAGGTTTATGTTCTTAAGAAGGGCTATGTCTAACACGTCGGGCCTGTGCTCGACGTTGTAGGGGTAATGCGTTGGTTCAATAGGCGCTATGATATCGAAACCAAGCCGGGTGGCGTAAGTCTCCAGGGCCCTGCCTCTGGCGTTGTTGGTGTGGCTATTCCACGACTTACTCTTGGCGTTTAGATCGCCTGCTATGAGCACGGCGTCGCCGAGGTTTAGTAGCGCTTGTAAATCGCTTTCTAGTAGAGGGTTGCTCCCGTTGTCGCGCGATGGAGCGAGATAGACTGATGCTACAATCAGTGGCTGGTGGCCCGTGAGGGCCAGCCGACAGACCGAGGCTTCAATGTACGTCATGGGTGGGGTGGGGATTGGCGTGCAGTGCAGCGACCTTTTGTAATAAATGAGAGTCCCGCCTAGGGGGGAGTGTACCCGATCGTCGCGCACTATATTATAGTTTGCGATTTTCGGGTCTTTGTGATAGGGCTTCAAGAAGGTCTCCTGGACCAGAAGAAGGTCGAGCTGCTGGTCTTGTAGCAATGTACCTACTTCGTCTCTCTGTCGGGAGAGACCGTCCGCGTTAAAAATCCCTAACTTGAGGTGTCGTGTTTTAACTCTGCCTGGTGTGTGCCTATCCATTTCTAAGCCGTAAATTTGTTAAGATTCTCGAGGACGGACGAGAACTTAATAGCGGTGTTTAATAACGCGAGGCTGTTGCCTTGATTTTGACGCAGTTCGGCTGCGATTTCGCGGATTTGATCTACGTTTAATATTGCCGCGAAGCTTTTCACTATGGCGAGATCCGTATCAAAGCCCGTAGTGAATACCGCTTGTGTGTTAGGCGAACGGTTGCCCTGATGGGGCTTAGGGAGGCCCACGGTGGGCGGTTGTTTATGCCCAACGGTTGGCGCTTTTTGTACGCTATTATTAGTCGACGGCGGTGTCGCGATCGCGGGTGCCGGCGCTATATTTTTGTTAGGCAGTGGTGGGAACTCCACACTGCTGGTTGTCTTAACCCACGGGTTTTTGGGTGGGGTATAAGGTTTGGGCGGGGGTTGGGGTACCGAGGGGTACCTAGGGGGGGGCGGAGGTCTCCTGATCACCGGCCGTGGTGCGCGTGGGCAGCCACGGTAGTTCGCAGGGTGACCCACCTGACCACAGAGTACACACGACGCAGGGGTCGCACTCTTATTGGGGTCGTTGGCCTTAGGTCTGGCACAATCCGCCGTTGCGTGGTCGTCCAGGCACTTAACGCACCTTGGCCTCGCATGGCAGTTGCGCGACGAGTGACCGTATAGTTGGCACCGGTGGCATTGCGAGAGCATGCCTTTACGGTGCGGGGGTTCGACAGTTATGCCGGAGAGTCCGCAAACTGTTTTAATACGGTAAATGTCTTTACCGTTTTTGGTAAGGTCCAATACGGCCATTACCATTTCGTAGGGGGCGCGGGTGTAACCTCTGACCATGCGGTGAACCTCGATCACCGGCAGGCTTTGGTCGAGCAGAGATTCCTTGATGGAATCGCTAGTTAATTCTACGGGTACGCCCTTAATTACGACCCGTAGTTTACGTTCCTCGGGTAGAGTGAACGTATGGTAGGGAATTCGCTCGCGGAGGAGCATCGCAGTTAGCTTGCGATGGTCGTCTGAGGTCGCAAGGTTGACTCGTATGCCCTCGAAAGTCGAACGGGCCGAGCGGTAGCTCACGCGGTTGGTGTTACACCACGCGGAGATCGGTAACCACTTATCCTTGTTGCGGATGACAAGGGGTGGCGGGACGGGGGGCTTGTAAGCCTGAGGAGCGGGTTGCGGGGCGGGCTGCGATTGCAGGGGCGCGCGCGGGTGGTGGGGGCCTTTCGGCTTGGGAGAGGAGTTGGCCCAGGTTGTTATAAGGCTCTTAGTCGTCTTTTACGACATCCACGAGCAAAGTAAGGGTTGGTAGTATTCAAAGCTGCTATACCACACAGCTTAAATTATTATTCTGAGTCTAGGTATAATTTATGTCTGGCAAATTATATGTTTGTAAGGTCCCCCGCAATACAAGGATTATTTCCTTAGTGTCGGGGGTTGACTTTAAAAACAATACCACCTTCAATAGTAATCCGTATATCTGTTTCATTGAGAGAGTCATGAATATTAGACATTACGTCCTAATCATTATAGGATAAAAAAAAAAATTAAAGGATAAATAAATTTATCTGTGTGCTGTCGGAATAAAAATACAATGATCACTATCCTATATGGTAATTACGACATTGTTTTCCTAATAGGGAAAATTTATTTAATTTTTTTTTCCCTGGGATCTTTGTTGCCGAGATAATACGCTTAAACAATTATTTTCTTATTGCATTTCAACTTAGCGAGACGTAGTACCATTATTGGTCGAAACAAAACGTGACGTCACTTTCCACGTTCAGTCTTTTATCGGCGCCGATATTCATATTGTGTGCTACAGGTGTTTCTCGATTAAGAAAGTTTTTACTTGTATTGTGCTATTTGCATGAACAATCTAGTTTTCGTGTGTTCGCATCACTTGGATATAGCTTATAGTATTTATACATATAGGTGCGGGGAAATGCCTATACAGGGGTTTCTTTTAGGCCGCGGGTGACTGGATCGGGGAATTAGTCCGTCACCCGCCGAGAGGCCGACCGCGTGAGGAAAGACCGACATCCTACCCGAGGGGGGGATGTCGGTCGAGGAGAGGGTACTCCTCAGGGGTATTCCGTCGGGCCGACCACTGACGTCAAGTCACTCTGCTCCGGTGGTCGGCCCAACGACGAAGGCGACGTCACGGGTGGGTTACGGGTGTGCGCGCTTACGCCCCTCTGTCACCCCGGACGGAGTGGTGCGAGGAGTGCGCCGACCGTAGCCCACCCCCCCAAAAAAAAAAAAAAAAAAGGGGTTTCTTTTAGTTTTATCCATCGTCTGAATAATAATTAAGACTGTCAATTGGTATAAAATTACTGTAACACTTAAAGTAAACAAGCACTAAGCGTAGGGTTTTATTTCGTTACATACATATCATCACGCCATATCCCTTGCAGAGTAGGCAAAGAGAACAGAGTGCCAGAGAACTCTATCCTTGCATACTTCACTCGCTTCCTCAACAGTCATAATTCTCTTCATACACGCTCGAAGGTTTCGGAGACTCTTGACTCCACTTTCCTTCAGTACGTGACCAATCTGGTCTAGGTAGGTGAATCTGGGTCTCCCCCGGTATCTACATCCTTCCACTTTCGCATTGTATATCTTCTTAACCAGACGTTCGTTCATTCTTTCCACATGTCTGAACCATCGGAGCATTCCCTTTCGCATCTTTACACCAATACTCTCTTTCATACCTACTCGCTCTCTTACGTCGTCGTTGCGAATGCGGTCGGTCAGCCTAACTCCACAGATTTTCCGTAGAGATCGCATTTCGACCGCATTAATTTTATTTTTTTATTTCGTTATTAGCATATTATATCCCTTAGTCGTCTTTTACGACATCCAAGGGCAAGAGAGTTGTGAATTGTATTGTTTGTTACTCCGTCATCACACGTAGTCCAGATTATATGAAGTCTTAAAAAAGCTAAAAAAAAAATCTATGGTATAATTCTTATTTAAACATTCACAAATTTGTTTTCTAATTAAAATATTAAATTATTAATGGAAATATTTAGTTTTAATTATCAAAGTTCCTTATAATTTATTATAATGAAATCAAAATATTTCAGCGGTCAAATTTTGCCGGTGCGTATTTACTTGTAATTAAAACTTTACATATTTAATGAACCATTAACTACTAATGACTTGAATAATTAAGCGTACATCAATATGTAGTAAGATTTGTAATAAATTAGCGATTTATTATACATTAATAAGACCTATAAACCCGTAGTACATTATTCTGTTCTATCATTTGTTTTTCAAGCGTACCTACGCCTAAAAAAATATTTTTTTCATATTTTGGGTTTTAATAATGCGATTCTCTTAAGGATCTCTAATTGTTTTAAAAAAATAATAGGCAATTTTACTTCCTGATATCTTGATTTTTTATTGGTGCAAAATTGATTAAGATCGGTCCTAGTAGTTTCAATGCCGATTCATTACAAAAAAAAATCCTCTTTATAATATTATATTAGTATAGATATTAAATATCTTTGTATTTAATAGTGATGGTTTATCATCATTCTCCTACTCTTATCCCAATTACTTGGGATCGATACAATATGTACTCTTCTTTCATAGTACATGTTGTAAAAGTTATTGGCAATAGTTTTATGACCGGCCGCCTGCCAGACGTCAACCCTCTTTGGGAATGCAATTGTTGACCAAACGGCATTAGATAGTGTTGGCCCAGGTCGTTATAAGGCTCTTAGTCGTCTTTTACGAGATCCACGAGCAAAATCAGGGTTGGTAGTATTCATAGCCGCTACCACACAGCAAATAGTGATAGTTTATATACGAGATAATCTGAATAAACATATAAAAGTAATTATAATCGCCAATCCCGACGGACTAGGCGTGGCAATTATGGCATTATTTCCCCTTTTGTGAGGAGGAATAGGTATGTTCAATAGTGTAGCTGGATAAGTTGATGAATGGATGATGTACTTTTACTTTTATATATATAAATATAAAAGAATATTTTAAAATCAATCGTTTATTGGGTTGGTTTTCTGTATGAAGACGGTGTAAGAATATAATTCACCACACACTATCGTAACCGTGGGTCTACCGGTGGATCTTAAAGCGGACTAAGGGATATAATGTATATAACATTAATGCATTTATGACATTTATTTTCATTTTATGAGATTTTACCGGAATATGGTATTAACGGTAAACTGCTACAGGCTGTGTAGTCCAGTTACATGGGCTGTAGAGCCTGTGTGCGGCTGAATGATGAATTTCGCCTTGGTTTGACGTCAATATCGGCGTTAAGCAGGGGTGCGTTCTGTCAGCCAGGCTGTTTATCATATATTTGGATAAATGTCTCCCAAAGGTTGAACGATATGAATGTGGGAGTCCAGATGGGCGACTCAGTGCTCACTGCTCTGCTATATGCAGATGATGCAGTCCTGCTGGCACAGTCAGCGACTGACCTGCACACCCTAGTCGACACAATGACAGAAGATTGTAAGAAAAGGGGTCTACGCGTGAATGTGAGCAAAACCAAAATAATGGTATTTGAAAGAGATGAAGCCAGAACAGATGTAAGAGTAACAATAGGTAATGATGTACTGGAGCAAGTGGATGAATTTGTAAATCTTAATGTGGATTTAGCCGAGATGGAAAGTACACCACTGATATAGAGCGAAGAGTGAATGCGGGAAATAGAGTGAACGGAGCGTTGGGGCAACTTCTCGGTAGCCACGACCTCAGCCAGAAGGCACGTGTAGCAATACATAATGCAGTGCTTGTCCCAACATTACTGTATGGAAGCGAGAGTTGGGTATGCAGAAAAGAGTATGAAAGTAAAATGAATGCGGTCGAAATGCGATCTCTACGGAAAATCTGTAGAGTTAGGCTGATCGATCGCATTCGTAACGACGACGTAAGAGAGCGAGTAGGTATGAAAGAGAGTATTAGTGTAAAGATGCGAAAGGGAATGCTCCGATGGTTCGGACATGTGGAAAGAATGCCGAACGAACGTTTGGTTAAGAAGATATACAATGGGCAAGTGAAAGGATGTAGGTACCGGGGGAGACCGAGACTCACCTACCTAGACCAGATCGGTCATGTACTGAAGGAAGGTCCACCTTCCTTCAGTACATGACCTACCGTGCCAGTATCGTAGGTTCGATTTCCACGCAGTACAATTTTTGACTTTGTGCGATCCACAAATTGTTGCTCTGAATCTGGGTGTAATTTGTGTCCGTTAATTGCGTTTGTACCTACCCTTATATTGCGACGGAAACCCAGTAATGGGATGTTTATGAACTGAGGCGATGACATTGGGTTGAGTCAGTATCTTCGTCTGATAAATACAGATAACCTTTGCTTCTGTTTTTATTTTAATTGCATGGGTTTTACGACCGACCATGCAGGTGGGCGCTTAAATAAATATCCTTAATAAATAGCCTTTGACAAGGTCTTAGAATCTATTGACCATATGTACATATTGGCTCGACAAAGATCACGTTAATTGACCGCCGTTGATTGATGCCCCGTCATCTAAAGTCAGTTATTGTTTCAAGGTCAGTTATATTACCCTAGTTAGTTACTAATGTTATTATGAGCTTAGCTCTGACTCTATTAATTGAATGTTGCCTTAATTAGGCTCAGGTCTTCTAACTGTATCTTAATTTAGATGAATCACGAGTCCATCGCGCTAACCGAATATGAAATTGATGAATTCTAAATAGTTAAAAAAAAAATATTAAGGTAACCAAGTTTGTTTTCCGTGTGGTGTCGGAGTAAGAATACAATTACCACCTACATAATAATACAATTACCTATCTTACTTATGGGTGATCGTAAAAGACGACTAAGGGATATAAAACGCATATAACATATATACAATAAAATGAACTCGAAACAAAAACCTGTACCAACAAGCCTGACCAGCGTGGTACAGTTGGTCAATTTCCTTCCTATGACGGAGGAGGCTCGAGCCCAACAGTGGGACATATACGAGCTTTGATGATGATGATGAAGTTGTTCTAATTACATAAACTAATATTGGTCGTATTCCTTGTTTATACAATGTCAGGGACAAGCGAAGCGTTATTGGGTTTTCAAAATAGAAAGCTAAAAAATCTAATTTGTAAAAATATTGTCATTCTCCGTGTGGCGACGGGAATACAAATGTCACAATCCTTTGGCTCATGGACTCTTATAAATCGTAGAAACTACCAGGAGAGAAGGCAACAGCCATCTCCTAGGAAAACAAGTCGTCTGCCAAGCCGGTTAAAAATTGTATAACATGGTCCCGTAATATATGTACGTTACCCAAGTTTCATATATAAACACACTGTATAAATGAAGTCAATTACAAACGTCATGAACTTTGCCCAAAAAAAGACATAAACGTTGACATTCAAAGGTGTATTGTCTAAGTGTGAAATTGATTTATTATCATGATGATAATTATATGATGGTTAAAATTGTTTATTTATTTTTAAACTGGAAACGTTTATTTTTAACGTACACACGGAACTTGTGGTTTGAGGAAAACTTTTCTATCGTCATGATGTTAATGATCGTGTTAAATAAATATAGCCTTATAGCGAATTTATTTACGCGTATACTATATTTGCGCAGAATTTGAAGTGTCCTTTCAACCGGACGAAGATAAAATATCGGCGATCATATTCAATTAATATTCATTATTGGCATCGCTATTTCATTTCTTGTTTATAGGGTACCCGTATATAGGTGAACCCTTATACGGTTACTTTTTTATCGTTCCATGATGAGATATTTTTCTTTTTTCATATCTACCAAGGTGTATAGTCTTGTAAGTTGGGAGAAAAATAAACTTTGTAGTCAACGTCGTTCAAAGCTATGGCCGTTTATATTGCCTTTTTTGTCTTGTAATCTAACCAATATTTGTGTGGTTAACATCATCTCAGCTCGTATATGTCTCACTATTAGGCTCGAGCCTCCTCCATAATGGTAGGGAGATGGACCTACTATACCACGTTAGTCGGGCGTGTTGGTATAGGGCTTTGTTTCGAGTTTTCATTTTCTTGCATAGATATTATATGCGTTTTAGAGCCCTTAGTCATCACTCACGAGTAAGATGGTGTGAGAGGGTAGTGAATTGTATTCTTTTTCTGTCACCACACGGAAAACATAGGGTTTAGACGCGGTCGTCTTCTTCTGCGAGTTCGTCATCTCGCAGAAGAAAGAGGCGGAACGAGTCCGGGAGGATCTCCTTCACGAGGATTCGCGCCGCCGACGGCGACTGGGGTGGCGCAGGCATGAGTGAGTGAGAGACGCCTTATGCCGCTTTAGCTGAGGCAGCGAGCGATCGCACTAGGGATTAGTCTGGTCGCCCCAGTGCGAGGCCACCGCGTAGACACGACATTCTGACATCGAGACTTATTGGTCGAGATGACAGGGCGTGGACTCGAGAGGATACCCGCGAGGATAGACCACCGGGTGGGCCACTGAAGAAAAACACCGTGTTCCAGTGAGCCACCCGCACGGCGTCGAGAGGTACGTTGTAGGGCGGGTCTACGGGGTCGTACGCTGTTTTTCCTATCACCCCGGACGGATTAGCGGGGCGTGACGTACCGTAACCCACCGCTAAACAAAGGTGGCTAATGTAGAATCTGAGATCTGTGCATAGCAGCTTATTGGCACAATAAGTTTTGATATTTAGTTATAGAAAACTGTGTTGAAAATATATTCGTGTATTCAACACATACACATCCCAATATCGGCCATGGATTTGCAAAGAAATGGAAACGAAAATGCTTTACAATTCCATTTTGGACACACAGACATTCTATTTCGAGTTTTCATTCTCTTGCAGTGATGTTATTTACTTATATTCGTTAGTCGTCTTCTACGACACCTAAGGGTCACATCTGGTGGTGAATTTTATACTTCGTCACCGCACTAACAAATGATACGAAATGTTATTTGGAAATTTTAAGAGATTTGTTATCTATTAGCATAAGATAAAAGTAGCTATAGTTTAACCTCTATTAAAATTGAGATTATAATAAGCTAAACTCAATATTAAATTTTCCATTAAAAATATTATTTAATTTTTATGAATGCATTGACGTCAATGAGTAATTATTTATAAATCTCTAAGCTACGAAATAGAATCGAACCGGTTTTAATGTGCTATATATAGTAATAATACGAAATGTAACATGCTCGAGGTATATTTTTTTTAAATAACACGCCGCACTCATTACCACATAGGGGTTTTTACTGACGTACTCACATACAAACACAAAAACATACGCACGCATACCCACATATCACAGATACTAATTAGAATAGGTGTTCGTGTCAGGAGAAGAACGCAGAACTTCATAATCACATTAGTATACTTATGAGCAACGAGGCAAACTTAAATAAAAGAAATTAAAGAAATAAAATCATACTTTGTATCTCAACAATAAAAAGTATACTTTTTTAAATCTCTATTTCAAACGGCAGACTGCCGTTCTTATATTCATATTGTTTTTATTTGTCATCGAAAAAGTTGTGCTGAGAAATTGTATATTCAAATAATATTATTTCTAGGGATTTGCGATAATTTTTCAGTTTTAAATTAAAACATAATAAAAAATTAAACTTCGTATGAGTTTGCTTTTAATTGCTCTGCAAAGCCTCGACAGATGTTAGTGAAATTAGTAGTTATTAATGATATACGTATTAGGTTATAGGTTATTAGTATTTTATATAAGGAGAACCTATAAATATAAAATACTTCTATTCTCCACTACAAAAATAAAGAATTATAGGCAGGCTTCTTATTTATTATTTCGCAGGTGGAAGGACAAGGGATTGGTTAACTGCCCGTAGAAAGGCAAGCGAGCGAGGGCAATGCCCCGGTAGCACTGTTGGTTGCTGCCTGAGCGTCGAGGGGACGGTATCCGAAAGGGTAACCCGCTGGGCTGATCACGAAAGTCAAGGAATCGGTACCAATGATCAGCCCAAGGGCGATGCGGAGAGAATTAGTTAGGTTATAGGGAAAACACACCACCACCCTTTTGTCGTGTCAATGCCTTCCAAAAAAAAAACACGTTATTTGCCGGGTAAATTTTTGAAGATACGGACTTACATCCGGTGGTCGGTCTAAAAAGAGATAAAACGGCACTATACTACTATAAGTGATGGGGGGTCGTCTTGAATTATTTAGGCGGATTGTTATCAGACCCTGTTAAAATAAAAAAAAAATAGTTATCTTACTACCCGAAATTAAGTGTCTATTTTATTAGTTTCTAATCGTTTGGGCCGACAGCCAACAGTGCTAAGTTTTAATAGGGAACGTATTATATAGGTGTTTAAGCAGGGAAAGGTCAAATAAATGTCTGGGTAACAGCTTAATGTTCTGTGATATCGTAAAAGCGAATTACAGTTGGTAGTTACTTATCGCCACTGTAAACTCCATTTAGATAACAGCCTTCTGTATTGCTTCGTTTTATACACACTGTAATATTTTTTCTAATGACATCACTCTTGGACGTATGACTAAACGTATAATTTATTCATAGCCTATTTGCTGGGTGATGATCAAATAACTTAAAAGTACAATATTTACCACCTCCTTCATTTCCCGTGGGTGATCGTAAAATATTATAAAGAGACACAAGAACATGACATCATTGCAAGATTAAGAAAACTCGAAATAAAGTCTTATACCAATAAAATCGAATGACCAATCTATTATAGTAAGTCGAGTTTTCTCTCCCAGTGTGGAGGAGGCTCGAGTCCAATGGTGGGATATGTATGAGCTGATATGATGATGTAGTGATATTTTAAGAATGTCACCATTCTTTATTTTCTCTTGAATGTCTGACAGAAATAACCACGAGAATGGAGAGCAGTATACTCCTGAAAAACTTAGCACTAACCATGATCGTCAAGTGTGGTGTTAAGATCATTATACGCCCCTGGGGAGATTGTCCACAGGTGAACGTCGATAGGCTGATTAATATAATGAAAAACGTTAATTTAATACTATGAAAGTTCAGTGCCCGTTTATATTTGAACCTGAACTTGGCAGGCGATTTCACTTGAAAATAATGTATTTAAGAAATAAAAAACAAATCCGTAGGTGGTGGTTACCAACCATTAAAGCACACTCGAGGTCAACGCAAGCGATCGGTTTTTATACTTTCAAGAGATCAATGTTCGTGGTCGATTTATTCAAATATTTCTTGGTATCTTTAAAATCTGATCAACAAAGATGGCTGTCAAACTTATTCAGAGACATATTCTAGTTTAAAAACCCGATTACGAGCCAAAAATGATACACTTGTACTCTGTGTAATCAATGTCGGGTAGATGGCACACGTCTCTTTAAAGACGAAAATATAATACGATGCGAGAATTGAATGTCCTACAATAGTTCACGGTGGTGTAAGTGGCAGCACGATTGGTACGGATTTCCAATAGGTGTGGGTTCGAACACACTTGTGACAATCATTTTTCGCTCGTAATCGGGTTTTTATAAATATTCAAGCATATTAAATGCTAAATTTCAGTAATTTGAATAATCTAGTTTGTCAGCGACTTAAGTATAGTGCCACAAACTTATCTGACCCGGTGACAGCGTCGCTGTTATCGCATTTAGTGTTGCCAGTAAAATTCCATTTGCAATAAAATCGGTAAGTACTTCCCCATGTGGTAACGGGTTTAGAAAACAATATTCAACTCCTTTACAGAATTTTCTGTGGAAGTCATCAAAAATGGAATTATAGCATATTCAACCGTGGGCTCACGGATGGGCAGTAGATAAATGTGTTACAAGTATTAATGCTTATGAACACATTATATTATGCTTACTAGAGAAACAAAAATGTAGTTTTTATAAATAATTATATTTTAACACAATAATTTTGATCTACAAATATAGGGCAAATTATTTGTAATGAACATATTCCTGGTATAGTCATTTGAATCGTCAGTCACTTCATCATATGAATCATCACTTTCAGTCTTACTGTCACTGTCTAAAGTCATAATCAGGGACCGCACAACCCCGCTTAAGGGTTAACCCTTTCGACAGGGTAACCCGTACATGGGGTCACCCATATCGCAGTGTAACCCTTTGTTTGTGTTATATCGGCAAAACCCAGCAATGGGGTTAACCCCTTTATTACGGTAACCACTTGAGGGGGTTAACCCCTTGAATGACTTAAGCCTTTGAAGAGGTTACCTTCATGAAAAGCTTTTATTCGGGTTACCTTGTATTACCTAATAAAATTGAGCAACATATAAGTGTAGGTATATTTTGCACCCAGCGGCGCCTCTTTGTCTTACTATTTTTTATTTGGTTACTACCGACCCGCCCTCGCTTCGCTTCGGTTACGTTAATTCAGTTGTGTTGTTTACTTTTCGTACATAGAATTCCTTTCGAAGAAGGAATTTATTAAAACCCTACTTCATCTGACCTTTATAGGCCCGAAAGAAAGTCCACACTAAATTCGAAGTCTGTAGGGCCAGTATATGGAAATGTAGATTTTTTGCTCCTCTCTTCGCCGTGCGAGCGGGCCACCGGTACCCGATCTTTGTTTTCGGTGGCCCGCCCATCTTGAGCATATAGCCATTTATGCCATGGCGGACTTTTTTGTAGGCATATATAAGATATACTCGTACAATTCCACTACACTACCAAAACTTTTGGGCCCCGAGCTCGAACGCGAGGGGGCCACGCGGCCCGGTTGAATCATAGGCGGCGCGGCGGCACGAAAATAATTTCGTTGCGCATTATTTTAATTTTGCTATATCTCCAAAGGTGTTGATTTAATTTGCATGGTCTGAAGGAAAAAAATTATCTTCGTGAAATGCTCAAGCCAATTAATGTATTTAAAATGATAAGGATTAATATAGTAATTGTGTAAATAGCTTTTCAATTATCGCTTTATAATAGACCATTTTCTAAAGTATTAAAATGGATATAGTATGTTATCCTTAAGAGATAAGCATATACCATCGCGGACTTTTTTGTAGGCCCTTTTCAGTTGTACAATACTGTAGTACATTATTTTGATCTATTTCGTAGGGTTCAGCGAGCGTTAGCGCAAAATAATGTGTTTATTTACGACATCACATTAGAAACCTCAAAAATAACAGTATTTCTCCACTATTTAATGGATGTTATTATACATATAAACCTTCCTCTTCAATCACTCTATCTATTAAAAAAAACCACATCAAAATCCGTTGCGTAGTTTTAAAGATTTAAGCGTACAAGGGGACACGAAGACAGAAAAAGCGACTTTGTTTTATACTATGTAGTGATTACGAATTTGACAACAAACAGCGGCAGATAAGTAAGCTAGCTAACACAGACTACTAAGAGATTCTAGCTATACATATATATATATAGGGATATATATAGGGATACATATTTAGAGGAGTCTTATATTATGACTCATAATAGAAGACTCCTCTAAATATGTATCCCTTTAGTATTCGTTTTCAAATTTTTTCACGTGATTTCAGTGATTTTTCCATTCGTTTATAGTTATTTTATTAATAGCCTCTGCAATTAATTTAGGCGTTGTTGAATTAGAGTTTTTAATATTCTGCTCTATTATGTTTCGTTTCATTGAGCTCCAAATCATTTCAATTGGATTTAATCGCAAGGGTACGGTAGAATGGATTTCGTCAATTTCATAACTTCGCTTAGACGTGTGTCTTAATTATTTCATAAAGCTGCGCCTATGTAAGCCGTTGATGCCATTTAAAATCTATCTCCTCTTGAAGTACATCATTAACTTTGGAATTGTGGGAATTATTTTTTGCACACTGTAAAATTGATGTATTTTTCGTCTATTGACACCGAGATCAAAATCACCAACTTCAATTTTACTTTTCGTCCTCTTCAGTCTTTTTTTGGTGTAGAAATTTTTACTCCACTCTCATCGGCCTGTCCTTTTTTCCTTTACAAGTTTTCTTACAAATCGTTCTCCAACCCTTAAATAAATATTTTTTACATTAAATACACATATATTTTCTGATCATAAACAGATAGATGTATACACAGAGATACATATATATATATATATATATATATATATATATATATATATATGTATACTAACTATGTACTTACAAGAAAATTATGTTACAGTTAATAACAATCAAGTACATTCGTTACAATTAAATTTACATAAATAGAATACTATTGTTTTATGTGTATAAATATATAATAATTATATTCAAAATATAATTAGACTCTAAGAACAAATTAATTCATTATATTTAACACAACAAATTATACATAATGTTTATTAATAGTGTTATTTTCATTTCAAAAACTAGCAACACTAACCTATGGCTGTTTATATAACTTTTCAAAAGGTATTAATGATGCCTTTTTTTTTTATTATATATATTTGTTTATATATTTATTATATTTGTTTATATATATATTTGTTTATATAATTTTTCAAAAGGAATTAATGATGCCTGAAGATGTTTTTCTTCCTTCATATAACTTAAAACTTGTAATATAACATTTACTGCATCACATTTCGCATTTTAAAACCACAAAAAGTAAATAAACATGGAGTAAACAACCAACAACTGAAATATCAGCATATAGGGAGGACGTTTGACGTTTGATGACATTTCAGAATGGCGTCATTAGTTCATCAATTTGCCACCGGGTCAGATAAGTTTGTGGCACTATAATATTAAGTATTTAAAATGTAAGCATCATCATCATCTCAGCTCATATATGTCCCACTGTTGGGCATAAGCCTCCTCCATAATGGGAGGGAAATTAACTTCTACTATACTACGCTGGTCAGACGTGTTGGTATAAGGTTCTTTTTTTCGAGTTCTTCTCTCGCATATATGTTATATACGTTGTATATCCCTTAGTCGTCTCTTACAATCATCGACGGGCAAGATAAGAGGTAGTAAATTGTATTCCACGGAAACGTAAGCTATATACTTGCGAAAGTAATAGAATACGCTTATGTTCTCATCGTTTCTATATAGGTTTTAGTAGATTACAAAAATTCAAATCATATTGATACGATTGCAGTTAGTGATTATAATCGTTTTAACCCCTTAGTCGATTTTGAGACACCGTTTGACCCAAAAAAAAAATGTGCTCAACGCGCTTTTGGGACGCACGTTTGACCCAATTAAACACTCTAAAATTAGCAAATGTTTTTTGCACTCTATTTCATATTTCCTTGTCATATAGCAACAATAACAGTTTACGTAAAACCATAAAATTCACCGAACTTTTTTCAATAAACCAAAGCGCGGGGCACTCGAGAGCGCCGCGAAGTCCGACGCGTGAGGGGAAGGATAACAACATAAACGGAAATTCAAAAAGCCGACACCAAAATAACTCGTCTGACTTTACAGAGTTTAAAGTTTCTAGTTCCCCAAACTGTTAATTTAAATCTGAGGTTTGACGTAATCATATGTACGTCATTAACAAAACTAAATTAATAATGTATGGAGGGCGGCGTATCAAGTGGTGGAAAACGATTTACGTTCTTACGGTTTGATACATTCGAGAGATTCAACAATATTTTTATTGAAATTAGTTTTCAGTTGAGAGATTAGAGAGGAAAATAAGGTTTAAAATGATGTATCAAAAAGTCAATGTTGAAACTATGGTAGAACTTGTTAAATAAAAAAAACAACTTTCAGAAATCTATATCTATAAAAGAGGATGTTTATACATATATATGACATCGCTAAACTCAGAAACTATTGGACCGATCATTATGAAAATTAGTATGTGTATGTATTTTTTCACGGTGATGATTTATATCCCCGTTGATGTAATGCCACCAGGCGGCGCTGCCGTATGTCGATTTCTACAAACCAATAAACTGGGTTTGCTAGTAAATTAAAGAGATAGATAATAGATATTTTTATGGTAATATCCTATTCGCAATGATAAACTTAAAATTTATCATGTCCATATAAATAGTGTTATTGAATGCGAGTTCACTTGTATACATATATATAACGTAAGTAAATAATACAAGTTGACTTTTTGTTAGTGTAATAAGTATGTTGTCAATATTTGGTTATATACTCACGTGTTCATATAACCACTGTGTGCAAAATGTGATAAAGGAACAAACATGACCAATAACACGCGGCTATGCTGTATCATCGTCGATCTTCTCGTCCAACATACCTCAGTGTCTGAAAACACAGGTCTACAACCAGTAGGCCAAGCGCCGGGTCTTTTTTTTTTGCAACGTACGGGACCTGGTATTTTTTTTTGGGAATATGTTCAAGGTCGTCCCCTGAATGTAAATCCAAGTTGGCGCGGCGGGGGAGGGTTCACTTCAGCCGCCATCTTGGAAAACACGTTTTATTGAATATCTCGCGAACTGCGCATCGTACGACAAAAATTGCAGAGACCATTATTGTAGATAATAATATTTGCCATCTTTTTTATTTGAAACTTTTTTTTGTATAACACATAGGTTTTTAATTATAGCGAATCAAACTTTTCACAATATGGTTTTTACTAAATATTTATTTAATGGTCAATGATAAATTAAAAATAATGGTGACTGAATTGTAGAGCATAAAATTACCTATAAATTTTATAAAAACTTTTTCTCGTAGCATTTATAGTCTAAGAGCTGCAGCTTAGTAAAACTTGCACCTCGTACATTATCAGTGGCAATATTGCTCGCTGTATACGAAAACCATTTCATAACGCATAAAATGACATAAAATGTTAAAAAAAATGTCAATACAGCTGTGCAGCAAATCAATTAAAATTATAAATAATGTGGAGAACAACTAATAATTTGTCGATCTTTATTGTTACTTAAAACGGTATCATCATAAAAGATTGTCTATGTAGCAAAAAACAATAGTACATCCCGCTACATCGTAAGAATTGTAATAGTTATTATTTTTATTATTATGTATCTCCAATTGTTATCGAAATCACAAAAATGAAAAGAATTTTACGAATGTTACTTTAAAAAAACGGAAAAAACATTTGTTTACCCAAACAAAAAGTTGCGCATTATTTTACGGTGCGAGTCTTATTTTTTTCGATGTCGAGGGAAGACACTCATCGTCTTGTGGATCTATCTCTTCTGCCTCCGCCATATCCGAAGGAGACGAATCAAAGGTTAGGTCTTCGGTTGGGATGGCATCTAATATGTCTGGCACGTTGTCGCATGTTTGGCCGCTGCAATTGGAGCAAATAATCGAACATTTGAGAACAGCTTTTCGGCATCCGCAGGCAGCTCCGCAATTTTTGGTGCATTTACACGATATTATTTGCACAAACTCGACGGTGCAGGAGCCATAGTAGTTCGAATTGGTTCAAGCCCTTGTGCAGTTCGCTTCCAACCCCATTTTTCAGCGTCGTGATAAAATCCAAGCCAAGTTTGAACCTGGTGGTACACTCTGAAAGAATAGTAGCGTGCCATATCTTGTGTTGGAGATAGAAGTGATAAATTCAACCTTGTCTTACTCGCCAATTTCCCGAAGCATTTGTAGCGAAGCGAGTTAATAGAGACTTCCGATTTTGTAAAACGGTTGGGATTTATACCTGAATACTGTTGGAATGTTAAGAGGGAAAAATTCCGAACGACCCGAAATATATACTACAACTTATAGGGACATAATTGAATATACAGCATTATAATCTCATTTACAGCGTTATAGCTCTTAAACTATAAATGCTACGAGAAAAAGTTTCTTATAGAATTTATAGGTAATTTCATGTTCTACAATTCAGTTACCATTATTTTTAATTTATCATTGACCATTAAATAAATATTTAGTAAAAACCATATTGTAAAAAGTTTGATTCGCTATAATTAAAAACCTATGTGTTATACAAAAAAAAGTTTCAAATAAAAAGATGGCAAATATTATTATCTACAATAATGTCTCTGCAATTTTTGTCGTACGATGCGCAGTTCGCGAGATATTCAATAAAACGTGTTTTCCAAGATGGCGGCTGAAGTGAACCCTCCCCCGCCGCGCCAACTTGGATTTACATTCAGGGGACGACCTTGAACATATTCCCAAAAAAAAAATAGCAGGTCCCGTACGTTGCATTACAAACCTACTTTTTTTGCTACGGCGCTTGGAGTACAGTGTGTGTTACCAGTGATGACTTACGGCACGGAAACGTGGTCCCTAAATGTAGGCCTCATAACCAAGCTCAAAGTCGCTCAGCGTGCTATGGAGCGAGCTATGCTCGGGATTTCTCTGCGTGATAGAATCCGTAATACGGAAATCCGCAGAAGAACGGGTGTAACCGACATAGCACGAAGAATTAGCACGCTGAAGTGGCAATGGGCTGGCCACATCGCTCGAAGAACCGACAACCGCTGGGGAAAAAAGGTTCTAGAGTGGCGACCACGTACCGGACGACGCAGTGTAGGACGCCCCCCCCCCCCCACTAGGTGGACAGACGATCTAGTGAAAATTGCTGGGCGTCGATGGATGCAGATGGCATGATGATGCTGTATCATTATTACATACTAAATCGTTGTTACTAGTTTGTTAAAAATTAGAAACTCTACTAATGATTTTAAAAATGATCGTTTCGAATCTAAAACTAGTCGTAAAAAAAGAAAAGTATTATTTAGTTATATATGGGCCGAATGTACCGGTAAAAGTAAGAAACACATGAATCGCTGCAGTTGAATATACACATAAGAAACACCCACCCATCTGGTGGATCGCTGTAGTTGAATACACAAGATGACAGTCCGCTCAAAAGGGAAAAGCGGACACTCCGTGTGTTATATTATCCGGGATATAATGGAGGAACATATAGCTATGCTGGTTGGATATAATAGCAGATGGACATGCAAACGTTAATTTTATATTTGCAACAGTTAAACGTGACCCGATTTGTGATAATTGATCTTCATTTTCTGAACAAATAGCACATGCAAATTATTATCGTCTAAGTATTTATGTATTATGCCGGTTTTCACCAATGCCACTTAAATTTTTAGGTAACATAAACACAATCTATAATACGGAAGCGGGTATTAGGTTTTGTAACTCTAGGTAGGCAGTTGTGTTACGGGTTCAATTGGGAGAGAGGGGTTATACGGAAGGTTATGGAATCCCGCCCCGCTGACGCCCTGGACGTTTTAAACCGGCGGTGTGGCCAGAGCAAAATAGACTGTGAGAACTTGACTATAAGTATGATTTTGTTTCATAAATATAATATCCCTCACAAGGCAATATGCTTGTGTCGTGGGAGACGCCACAAACATAATTAAAAGTCACAATTAACACGCATTCAGATGAATCGTTTAGAAATTAAATACAAAATTGTTTTGCCTGAGTAACGAAACCAAGCACTGTATAGTAAGTACCAGTACTGATCATTGTTCCATCTGAACCGTCTAATTTGATGACAAAATATTGTAATTCCAAGTAATAAAAAATACGAATTCATTATCTAAATCAATTTTTATACTTTCCAAGCTCCAGCTTGTTTAAAATTTATATTATATTGTCAAGAGTACCAGTAATATAAAATAAGACTGGAAACGGTAGTAATTTGCCCAAGTTACATCTTTGTGTCTTGTTATATCTACCATTTGAATCGTGGCTATGTTAGGGATGTCAAAAATATAATATAAAATATTTATATATTTTCTGTGATATTTTTCCTTTTCCAAATACGTGGGTCTGATCTTTGTAATGGTCTGCGAATACATTGACTATTAAACTGTATCAAGTATTTGTTTAATATAATTCTAGCTATAACAGTATAATGTACTAATCGCATCGATATACTTCGTAAATATATCCGATAAATGGCGTCCCCGTATGATGATAAACTCAGAATACAATGAGTCATTTGTTCTTTCCTTCGCTGGCGTGTAAGACAACTAAATGGCCCGATTCGATCATATCTCTGTAAAACCAATAGTCGATAAGAAATTGAAACTATCTGACAGATCAGCGTTGTATAATGGGCCAAATTTCTATCAGACACGAGATCATAAATTGTAGTATTTTGTAATATTCAATAATCCCGGAATGAACCAATAAATGATAATGTCAAGAAATTTCTTATTGAATAAAAAAATAAATTAACATATTCAAGAGATGAGCTCTCGTCTCAGCTCATATATATCCCACAGCTGGGCTCAAGCCTCCTCCACACTAGGCGGGAAATTGACTTATGCTGGTCAGACGTGTTAGTATAGTTTTATTTTGAGTTTCCCTTCTCTTGCATAGATGTTATATGCATATTTTATACCTCAGTCGTCTTTTACGATGACCCACGGTTAAGATCTGGGATGGTGAATTGTATCTCCTCCTCTTACTCCGTCACCACACAGAAAGGAAAAATAAATAAACAAATTACCCAAGAAAAATTGTACCTAAGTGGTGGTACTTAAATAATATTCTGTTATTATGTTAACGGAAGGATAAAGGTCTTTACTTTGTATCTGAATTGCGTTCAGTTTAATTAGGTTTCAACACGATACATAATTTTTTAAGTTACCAGGCGTGTTTTCTATGTAAGAAATCGATTAATATCATGCTATGATTTCATTTTACAAAGTAGCACAGGAAATAACTATATGATTGCATATTACGTATTTACACAGTTAAGCCATCTAATATTGATTGAGAGGTAATTCAATTAAAATTGACAACCGAAAAAGATGATGTTTTGAAATGTAAGATATATTAATTTGTAATTCTAGGACGTATCAAAATATATTTTCATAAATTGATTCCACAGATTCCCACGCAGGATAATATTTTGTGTGATCCACAAAGTGTTGTTCCGAGTCTGGGGGTAATTTGTCTGCGTTAATTGCGTGTTTGTAGAGTCCCTGGCAATACAAGGATTATTTTCTTAGTGCCTTAAAAAAAATTATAATATTATTTTCATTTGCAGTCCTGTCCTTGTGTTGTATGGAGTTCTAAAGTTTATTGATTGCTAAAAAGACCTTTTGAACTATTTTTCGATATTTATTTTCATATTATGTAAATTATGATAAAATAGTAATTGTGTTATTTTATAGAATAAATAATTTTTATTTGGGAGTTATTTTCAATGAAAATAACTAATATTTTTGTATTTGTCAACCCTAACAATTTTTATATCGATTTGGGTTAGTGCTTACGGCACGGTCATGGCCAATGTCATTTTTCCGTTGCCTAGGGCTTCATACTTGTACATCGGTAATATTACTTTACAAAGCAATTTCTTTATACTTTTTTTATATATTTCATAACCCTGTAGTCGACGTGCTTGATAAATACAAAGAATATTATGATGATATTTTTACAATCACCCATGGGTAATATAGAGGGTAGTGAATTGTATTCTTGCTCCGTCAACACACGGATAATAATATGGTCTACGTGTTGTAATACTTAATATTCCATATACAGGTATTCCTTATGGCGGTCTTAAAAGACTACTAAGAGATATGCTGTTCTAACGGAAATCCCAACATAAAACCTATACCAACACGGCTGACCAGCAACGTGGTAAGCTTCTCTTCCATAGTGATAGAGGTCGAAACCCAACAGTGGAAGGCATTTATTATTTTATAAACGTAATTCTATTTAATTGCCACTTGTCTGTATAATCTTTGTTTGATTTGTTAACTAAAGAGATTGGTTTAGGATTTACGGTATGTAGATGGGTATGTAAACAATTTTGAATTAATAAAAAGCTATAGTGGTATTTAAATAGATGGTTCAACAGCCTAACTTTAGGTTCAACGAATTATTTTCTAGATTTATTTTTAGCTTTCCCATCTAAGTTTCTATCGACTTTGATATAAATCTTTTCTTTTTTACTTTTCTTTAATTTTCCCCACTAGGTGGACTGATGACATTACGAAGGTCGCAGGCAACCTTTTCGATGTAGGTGGCACAGGACCGTTTCGAATGGCATTCTCGTGGGGATGCCTATGTCCAACAGTGGAGGTTTACTGGCTGATGGATGGATGGAATACGTTGTCATCGAAAATGTGTGTCGTTGTATGTTCATCTAGAATGTTCGTTTGTTTTTATTTGATAAGTGAAAGTCTCGTTTTACCGTATGATAAAGAAGTAAGAATACAATTCACCCTGTCTTGGCCTGGTGGGTATCGTAAAGGATGACTAAGGGATATGACATGTATAAATAGCAAGGAAAAGGAAACTCTTGAAATGAAATCCAAACCGTCTAAACTGGCATATTTGGTCAATTGCCTTACTATTGTGGAGGTGGATTGAGTCCAGCAGTAGGACAGATATGAGCTGATATAATATATATGATGATGGTCTAATCACGTTCCCATAAAACCTCCGCGGCAACGGGCGAATCGCCTTGTAGACCCATAATCTGCCACATTGTATCTTTGTCACCATTTTGAGCTGATCGCAACTTCCGAGCTTTGTTGTCGGTAAGCATCTTCAATGTTATAGTTAAATTGGGTTGTTGATGTCGCCCTTCTTGTATAGGCTTCACTCGAAAAGATCAGGTTCAGGCCAGGTACTCTTTCGGGTACCCCCGTCGACGACCGCCGACGATCCTGTCACGCGGTCAGCCTCTGCGGGAGGGATTACAGTCGGCCCTGAGTCACAGATTGAGATTTCAGTGTCTTGAGTACAGTCGCCCTGGTAAGAAAACTCTTTTACCATGAAGCAGTAAGAATTTTCACACCTTGAACATTTATATGAAAAACATAAAAAAACATCATTCTGCCGCTAATTCGTACATGCAAAAGTTATTGACAATAGTTTTATTACCGCCTGCCTGACGTCAACCCTCCTCGAAAATATAATTGTTGACCAAACGGCATCAGGTGGAGTTGGCCTAAGTTGATGTAAAACTTTCGAATGGACGTGGCCAGATGACCTAGTGTTAGGGTGTCGGGGATGTCAATAGACGATCTCTCCGGCACCCCGTAAAAAAGTAGAAAAAAAGGGCGATATAAAACTTTTTCGTCTTGTATATACGACATCCACGAACAAAGTAAGGGTTGTTGGTATTCGCAGCCGCTACCACACAGCTAAAAAAAACATAAAAAATATGTAATTAAATAATAGTTTGACTTTTACACTATAGAGAACATGTTTCGTGACCTCGTATACATATATATAATTTGCATTAATTAATTATGTTGGTACATATTCAAATATTCTCAACAAATAATGTTGTGTATACACGCACTTTATGACGTTGTACTTTAACTTTTCTAAAATATGTACTTTTTAGGGGTTTCAGTAATATTTTTCTGCATTGTTTTTTGTGATATCTTTGATTAGTAATATTTACATTTTTGTAACGGAAACTCAATGGCGTAATTATCATAGCAATCTCGATTATTAGAAAAAGTATTTATATTAGTGGCGTGACTCATAACAATATGGGGTGCTTAACCCCTGCTGTTAGGTTCACTTTCGTCCAAATGAAGAGTTAGGTATTTAAAATATTGTTAAGCTGTAGTCAAGACAATTTTTTAAAGCTACATTGTATTGTGTTTTTACAAATTACACTCGTTATTTATTAACTTAATTTATAATTATAAAATAATAAATTTTGTATACATTAATTAACATTAAAATTTGTTATATAATTATTTTTTATATAATAATGGAATCTCTATAACTCGAATTCTGTTAAGTCGTAATCCTGAGGAAGTCGTCAATAAAGGCTCTTCCTTGACGCTTAACTCCGACGCGGTACCCCAAATTCCTTTGAACTTTTAACTCGAACTTCGCAAAAATATACAATTGCACCTTTCTAAGTAGAAATTAAACATTTAAATTCTCTGTATTTTGTAATATTCGTTAACTGGAAATTATCTAATATGATTTTTTGTGGGTTGCTTTTGAAATTCCATTAATCTAGATTTCATTAGACAAGCATATCCTATTTCAGACTACATATCAAAGTTATAAAAAATCCCGATTTATTATTTACTTACAAAATAAAACATTTTCTTTATATAACAAATACGTTTTCACTGCAAATCCATGAATCTGCCATATTCATTGATTTGCTGCGTAAACCAGCTTATCCGCAATAGATTGTATTGATGTTTTCAATTGATTGATGAGTTGCAACGTATTAGCCGTTCGGTCGAATGGCTATCAATTCAAGCGTCTGAAAGCATAATCGTGAAAGGTTTTCCTTTGATATAAATCTGTTTCACATTTAATAGATATAAAATCTTTTAGGGATTAAATTCCTATTGGACAATTTATTTTTTATTTGAAGTGGACCATAATTTTGCTTGAAATGTCTCACTTCATCATTCTCCTGCTCTTATCCCAATTACATGGTGTGCACGCAATGCGTACGCATACTTATTGCAAATGTTATTGGCAATAGTTTTATTACCGGCTACCTGCCTGAGATCAACCCTGCTTAGAAATGTAATTGTTGATCAAACGGCATCAGGTGGATTTGACTCAGGTCGATATAAAGCTCTTAGTCGTCTTTTACGACATCCACGAGCAAGGTAAGGGTTGGTAGTACTGGCAGCCGCTACCACATAGCATATAATATTTATCACTTATATGACTGTATTTTTTTTGCGTAATATTACATTTTGCATGTTTAACTTGGTATGTGCCAACCTTTTTGTTATTTGAAGTGCCATAAGTGCTATTTTTATTTGTTTAAAGTACCTTGCGTGCGAATTGTATTTGTAATACTTAGTTATTTTCAATAACAGCGCCTGTTGCATATCTCGAAAGCCTTGTTTGTACTTGCTTTAGGCAACTATACCATTTGTTTTTAAATAATTTATACAATAAATATAATTAGTAAAAGCGAATATTTATTGTCCTTAGTGCGTTCTTGTTGGATGGGGAATGCCTGATAACTAAACAACTTCACATTTAAATAAAACTTGTACGGTTTGATATTTACTCGCTTAATATTTAATTAGCATAATGATGTTTTAAACGTCAATATGGACTCAATTGCATCTTGAATACTTAGTAGTAATTAAGCAGAGTAGTGGAGTACCTAAATACAGACAGAAATAATATGTACCGAGCTTGCGAGGATAAAAAGAAACTAAAGTGAAGAGGATGAAAATTTAAAAATTTAATATTTTTATATATCTATGAATACATTCATCCATCTGACCATCGACGTAAAATATTCGTACGACGTAGACCTTCCCAATAAAATAATGTTATAATACCCAAGGCAGATGGGTTGGATTCCAGATTATGTTATAAATATCCCATGAGAATTCTGCACTCCATAATTACTGTTCTCAAATAGATGAGCATCAAGACATAGAACTATAACATTACATGCAGGCAGCTCAAAGCTGTCCTTCATGACATTCTCGTCATATCTTATTTTGAAAACTAGATATCAGTGAGCTGTCGGAGTCGCTTTAATTAAATGGCCTCAAAACACAGTCCCACTGGTTGTGTTTTGGGACCCCAAATGTCTCCGTAAACGTAAAGTTTCCTTACAACAGTTATTATTTATATTATGATTGATAATTTATGATTGAGGAAAAAGTGTAGTGTCATTCATATATTATATAGTGATATTTTAGACCTACCTGTAGAATGAATTCGAAACTACTACTACACACTATTTCTACATTTTCTACACTATTTCCTTCGATAGGCTTGATTTCCTTTAAATGTTTTGTGTTATTTTACCTCTGCTATCATTCTTTAGATAAACTAGTACCCTAATCTCAAATGAATTGCTTGAAACACAATTGGCGAGTGGCATTTTCATTTTGCCAATTCATAGATATCAGTAGGAAATCTTCATAGGGATCCACACTCAATACACAACGCTCGGATCTTAATTTCTCTATGGAACAAAAGCCGTCCGTTTTCATCGTTAGATATTTCGTTTTAGATAAGTTAGTCTTTGATAACATAGTCTAGTATATACAGAGTGGAACTGGACCGCTCCCGAAAACAAAGACTGGTGACTCTACTAGACCTACTTGTAATGATAGGCTTTTCTTTTTTCATCCGAATCGTTTTTTTTTCTAGCCTATCATTACATGTAGGACTAGTAGGGTTACCTGTCTTTGTTTTCGGGAGCGGTCCCCTTCCACCCTGTATATATGAAATTAGCATCTGCCCGCGGCTTCCCCGCGTAAAAGGTTACTTTCCTAAAGATTTTTTATCCCCTATTTTTATTTACCCTTAAGGGTAAAGGTTTTTACAAAATTTTAATGTCATATTTATTTATATCTAATCAATAGCCTAAAAATAAATTTCAAGCTACGGGCTTTAAAAATGACGATACTTCCTTACAACTTTTTATTCCTCTTTACAACTCTTTTTTTTTGCATTAAAAACTGCCTATTATACGCCTATGTCCTTTATCAGGCTCTAGACTGTGTACCAAATTTCATTTAGATCGTTTCAGTAGTTTTGGTGTGAAAGAGTGACAGACAGACAAGTTACTTTCGCATTTATAATATTAGTAAGGATATTTCTTATATTACACGGGATTTTACAAATATCAATTGTCGGACACAAGTTACAACCAGATTCGGAACAACGATTTGTGAATCGCAAAAATTATCGCCTTACATCAGAATTGAATCTGTGACATTGGCACAATAGGTCGATATCTTAAACAATACGCCATCTGTAAAGTTGTTATTTGTTTAAAACCTTTAGTCTTCTCATACAATGATATTAAGAAAAAAGGGATATCGATCTATCACCACACAAAATCTTGTTCTAATATCTATATGAGAAATTACATAACAATGGTTTTCTATAGCTATATAAGGAGGCCAAAAAATCGTGTAAACAATAATTTTACCGCAAAAATTACATCAGACCGACTCGGACCATGGTTTAGACGGTCAGCTGTTGCGAATAGAAAGTGTTTTTGTATTATGTAATATGGAAATGTATTCGTTGCGCCGAATGCCATGAATACGAGTCGAATAGTAGGCTTTAATTAACCCGGTTTTACGTGATGTGCTTATAAGAGTTGTAATCGTATGTTAGATACTACTAGCATTGTTAAGAATACAATCTGTCGTCACCGTATTACCCGCGGTAGTCGTAAAATCCGGCTGAGAAATCACCAAGTGAATGGGTACATAACACCTACAACGATTGTTAACCTGTTTCCTAAGATTAGCGATTGTAGCCCTATCTTATAAGGAGGCCTTATATTCAATAGTGAACGTTGATAGATATGATGATGAGATGTAATTTAAAAAAAACCTACCGTAGCTTTTTTGATACTCTTACGCTTTTATGCCCGAAGAATATTAAAAGTATTAATACAGGTATTGCTTTAAAAACATAATAGCTTAGTTTAGGATATAAGGGAGGTTTTGATCGATAATAATGTGATATTATCCAAATGTATTGCTTTAAAAACATAATAGCTTAGTTTAGGATATAAGGGAGGTTTTGATCGATAATAATGTGATATTATCCAAATTGCCTCACGCAGAATATAACTGAGGTATTGTTGATTTATTTTTTATTAGCTTTTATCGAGCAACATTAATATTAGCTTTATTACAAAATGATGAATACTCGTAGTAACCGTTCTGTAAAAGATTTATCTTCCTATCATTGTGAAAGAGGCTGTAAACATGTGGAATCACTAATAAAATAATAAAAATAAAAACGAAAGTTTAAATCTACCGCTGCCTATTAATATTATAAATGAGATTGTTTGCAAAGAGGCATATAGATATGTTGTTTTCGTTAGACAGTTGCTAAAAGTTTACAATGATATAGCTTAGACTCCATTACGTTATTAAGGCTCTTGTATAAATATACTAAATTACTTTAAAGATTAAAGCTTTCGGGTTTTATTGTATATAAATGTGCTGTCATAACAAACTCGTACATAATTCTCACTAAAGTATTATTTAAAAATGTTTAGTAAATGTAAAATTTTAAGTAGAAATGTGAAATCAAACTTTTTGTGCTTTTGTATATTGAAGAGAACAATTAACAGTCAGTTGCAATAGAAACCGATGCAGCAGATATTTAAAGAAATGATTGCATAATAATTTTTGACATTTTCTCGAGCGTTAATTCAAATTAAATACTTTATCGCGTTTTTATTGTTAATAAGTTTTATTTTAACCGAAATTATAATACTCTCTGTATTATAATTTCGGTAATAAAAAATAATTTTTTTTTTTTCGGGTAATAAAAAATAAATTTTTGAAACTGAACCTCGAAGAGTATGTTAAACCATCAATCGAGATGGTGATGAATATCTATGATTATGATGGCTGCATCTGATTTTCGCATTTGTTTTCCATAAAATGTGCAAATTTGTTGATTGATATATAAGAAAATAACAAAAATTTTATACGCGACTGTATAAAGCCAGACTGAGCAGATGGTTTTTCATAGTATCCGGTGGTGGTTTATTTAAAACCATTTATGACTAAAATAAAAATTTATTATCTTCGGATCGGATGTGTGGTGATAGTAGATAAAAAAAACGGAACTTATCACCTATTGCCAGATCTTGGAGTTGTATAAAAGGCAAAATACAGGAACCCACAAAATGCGGACACACGGACTTGCTGATAATTTTAGCTTGGTTCATCGTTAACTTATTTTACATAAGTCTACATTATATGCATGTACAGTTGCAATATATTTTAAAAACATGCGTAGAACGAATTATTTTAAAGTATTTCTTTCTCTTCAGTTCCATGCTTCGCATATGGTAAGTTATTAGATTCTAACCAACAGGTTGTTACCATCGTTAAACACGGCTTGATGGTCATTGATTAATGAAAGCGAATTGCCTATACGCTTCGTTTGTATCAGGTAATTTCCATTCAACATTGTATTCATTGACTAGAATGTATACAAGCAACACGCAAAATTAACTTCTATTAATATAATAATACCTCTGCAAGATACTAAAATTAGCATCCTCGTAAGACGCGATAATACGAATCATATTACTTATGTTCGCGTGACGGATTCTATTTTACCTACCGCACGCGATATGTTTAGGTGGGGTTGCCAGGATTATTGAAATTTCCCAAAGAACAAGGTAAAATATTAGTTACCTTTAAATAAAGATTTACAATTTCAAGCAATTGAATAATTTGACTGCCATCATAAGTATTAAATATATTCATAAAAAGTTCACTGTTTTTTGTTGTCATAAAAATATTTTTTATAACTTCATTTAATAAGTTATTTTAATATTATGTAAGTGCAGTATTTTTTAGAAGTAACCAATAATATGATTATCCAAAATACTTATTGTAAGTTAGATAAGAAAAGAATACTTGTTATTCAATGTCTTAATGTACGAATATTTAATTGTTTTCCATACTTTTTTATTGGGAACGATAGCAGAATAATAACCCGATAGCACTCTATGCAAGATAAGATAAAACCTTATACCAATCCATCTCATCAGTGTCAGGTCTATTCTTCGCCCATTTTTGTCAAGGCTCAAGCTCAACAGTGGGGTACATCAGCTGTGGTTATGAACTTTATTATATCTTTAAACATAACCAACTCTCATCATACATTACTCTTTTGCTAATAGTTATAGAAGTTTATGAATCTTAATGACGTTCCGCATTATGATTTAGGTACTATAACGCTTAATAAAGGAGTAATCTATTAACTTCTGTAGAACAATACCGCATTTAAGTCTCTTATTTACCTATTCCAATATCCGTTAGATTAAGAGAATTTATTAGTCTGTAACTACATCGAAAATGCCGGATATAATGATATCCTATAATAAAATTTTGTACAGAATGGATAATAATGCTCGCTTGATTTGGTAACATTATATTCTCCTCGAACAAGGTAAAATGTAATTCAGTGGATTACACATTACATTACCTCCGGTAATTATAGCATGTCATGTCTACATTGATTCCTATATTTTATTTACCTATTTATTTAGACGTATAATACGGATCTTACTGACTTTATAAATGTTAATTTCAATCTTCTATTCCATCTCTCGCTCATTCTCCCTATTCTGGACAATTATTTCTTGGCCGGCTATAGTCAGGACAAGAAATAATTGTCCAGCGTCAGCAGCGTCCGTCCGGCGACAGAAGGGCGGCGTATGACTATACAATCAAATCTGGATAAACGAGAGTTCAAGGGAGCACAATCTCATTCTCGCTTATAGAGGTTTCTCACTAACCCGAATTTCTCGCTAATGCAGGTACATGCGTAGCGTTTCTCTCTTATAGAGGTAGGCAGCAATAACAAGTCACAGCAAGTACGAATGTAGTAAATATGTAATATGATAAAATTATGTGCATAACATGCACAACATATATTATGTACATACATATATATTTTTAATAGTGTGTATATGTTACGTTCGATATCGTAAGATTTCGACATATGAGTACTTTAAAAGGGTAGGTATCAAGATGCTTACGAAAACAAAACAAAAATTCATGCACTATGTAATTTTATTTTATTTACAACTTATTTAAACTTAAAAACATCCGCCAATATCGTTTGGGTTTGTTTTTGTATTTTGAATGTTTTTCTCTAACTCATAAATTTTGTCGAATATTGCTTACTTATTATATATACCTATATATAAAGAAATAATATAAATGAATAATATAAATAAATAAATCTTGACTGTCGCTTATAGAGGTATAGATAAGTAGCAGTCTCACTTACGGAGGTCCATGAGGGAAAAACGACTCTCTCTTACAGAGGTTTCTGTTTCTCGCTAATAGAGGTTTTGGGAGCTTAAAATGACGGGTCCTGGCTATTACTCTCACTTATAGAGTTTTTTCACTTATCCAGTTCTCACTTACCCAGGTTTGACTGTATAACCTACCGTATTACCTCCTTATCGCCATTGGGCTGGCTGTTGGCACCGTATCTTTGACGTCCGAGGCCAGCCCGGCATTCTGAAAACTTTCTATTCACTCATATTTTTATTGTAGTTTAGTTGAAAGATAGGCAATACATTTTAGTTTTTTTCTTGGCAGATATGAATGTTCATACGCCATGCATGAGGCTTGATCTAACTTTATCATCTATTCGTTTGAATATGTTTATGAATATTTTTAATATAATGTATAGGTACATATGCAGAATTTAACGGGGCCATATTATCTATGAGCCTTAAGATTGATTATGATGTATGGATAATGTCTTTTTTTTATTGGGACTAATCCCACCACACATTCCCACCATTGTAACTCCTGTAAGCCAGGATCCACAATGGTCACTATAAATGACACCGAGGTTTGACCCTCAGGCAGTCCCAGGAAATGATTTTAATTGTCTTGGAACCCGCAACAAATTTAATTAGAAAAGTTAAAGAGGAGGAGTTGGAAAAGAGTGATTCCACTTCCCTCCCAGGTAAAGCGGGTGACAGAAAGCAATATTGACTAGTCAGCCAATGGATAATGTCTGCAAAATTTTAATCTTAGCTATCATAGGTACATAACCTATGTGATATTTTTTGCAATGAAGTCATACTTTATTTTTGCGATTCATTTAGACTGGGGATCACCGCCTATATCTGAAATGCCAATCTTTATTGCGTTAGCGTATATTTTAAGATTCGTATAATTTCGGTTAGGTTTTTTTATTATAAAGATAACACTGCATTGATTATTTCTGTATATATTATGGTGACAGGATAAAAACATAATAATAATAATGATTTATTTCCGGACCATATATCCATAGTAATTAATAATAATAATAACTAAAACAAGACAATAAAACAATAATAAATATTAATAATGTCAACGAATTCAAGTTTATTTACAATTCTTTTTTTTTTGGCGTCGGGCTAAGGAGTGGTCACGCCCCGCTAAATCCGTCCGGGGCGACAGAAGAAACGGCGCACGACCCTACAAGTACCTCTCCACGCCATGCGAGCAGGCCACCGGAAAGTTTATTTACAATACAAAATAATTCAGTTGCTACTACTACATAGTGAGAAGACTATCTATGGCTTCTCCCTGTGATGCGCAGATATCTAATGTTAGAAACTATTGTCAGCCCAATAGACGATACCCCACAGCATTAGATATTACATTATTTGCCGCTCGAAAACGATACCAGAATGACTGGATACGGAAACGGAGAAATGTGTATAAGTCGTATAAGGGCACTTATATATTATTGATATTCAGATTTTCTTTGAAATTAATCTAATAATCTATCATTGGACAGGAATGCGGTTGCAAGCTGAGAAAATCCAGCAAAAATAGTAATTTTTAAGTTAATTCTTTTAAATAAAATTGTATGCCTACAGTATTAGCTTCATGTACTTCGCATCAGGTTTCATAAATATATCTATATATAAATATGTAAATCAAAATACATCTAATATTTTTTTTCGAAATATAATGGCGAAAATGTTTGCTTAGACTAGAGTCCAGAGGCAGCACCTAATTACGAATTAACTATTAGAGCAACCATCAGTCTCCTGGGAAATAACACCAGCTAAATAAACTGGCTGACAAGCATGGCAATTAAGGCATTATCTCTCATTGAGTCAAGGATTATATCCTACATTCAACATTAATAAGCTAGATGCGAAGATGGATATCATATTCTTGTGTACCAAAATATAAATATCTTCATCAAAGTCCATATACATCCCACTGTTGGCCTTGGACCTCCTCCATAGTGGGAGGGTAATTTCTCTACTATACCACACTCATCATCATCATCATCATCATTTCAGCCCATCGCCGTCCACTGCTGGACATAGGCCTCCCTCATGGTATGCCACAGAGTGCGGTTCTGTGCCGTCTGCATCCATCGACCACACTAGTGAGACGTATTGACATGGGGTTTTATTTTGAGTTTTCCTTCCTTTGCAACAATATTAATCTGTATATCATATCTCTTAGTTGTCTTTGACAACACCTGAGGGCATGAGATGAGAGGAATTGTATTCTATTTTATTTATTCTCCTGTCTAATGTATTATAATTTTAATTTCCAGTTTCATCGAACAAGACAAAGTGTCCGGCTTTTGGACGTGGATGTTCGTGCTGTCGAAGCTACCGGAACTTGGCGATACGGTGTTCATAGTCCTTCGCAAGAAGCCACTGATCTTCCTCCATTGGTACCACCACATCACCGTGCTGCTTTACACTTGGTACTCATTCACGGAATACACGTCATCTGCGCGTTGGTTCGTCGTTATGAATTACTGTGTGCATAGGTGAGAATCAAGCTATATTTTTCTTAAGCCATTTAAGTCTCATGAGGAGCAAAACTTAAAATAAACCCCTATATTCACCCGTCTAGTTAGCATCAATCAGGTCAATGTCCTTTCTATTTCCAAAATAAGGGGGAAATTAAGGCTTCGAGCCCAGTAGGTAAAATTAAGGCAAATATGAAATGAGAAACATAAATGTTACAAGATTGATTCATGTAACTAAATCTATACAAATAAATAAAATTTAAGTGTCTGTTTGCAATGTCAAAATAACAGATATTACTGAATGCATATGACAATAATATAAAGCACTGGTAATAAACAAAAAAAAATTGTAACTTTTTGTATGTTTCGCTGGTCTGTCTGTTTGTTCCGGATAATGTCTGAAAATGCTGGACTGATTTTAACGGTACTTTGCACACTGGAACACTGCTCCCACTCTACCCACACAAACAGGTTTTTGGATTAGAATTACCATTAAAAGTTCCCAAAAACATAATAGCATGACCCATGCCTTCCTTACGTTATTACATAATATATGCTCTACTCTCGTTATTAAATATATCGTCTCTTTTCTTCAATAATTTGTTATCTTGAAAAATTAGATTTTAGAAGTCTTTTTCATGTTTCAAAAAATAATTGTTTCGAATCGAATATTTTTTTATCGTTAATCTGATTTAAATCATAGATCATTTAATTATAAAATAATGAAATAATTAAAATCATAGATTTATATATCAATTATTTTTTGAAACTTGAAAAACACTCCTCTAAAATTTCATTTTTCAAGATAACATATTATTGTAGTAAAGAGGGGATATGTATATAGTTAATTCCGTGTGCTGATATAAAAATATCTCTTTCTTTCCCGTGAATGTATGTATGACGACACAATATTCCAATATCTAATTCTATTCAACCTTCGACATTTAGATCCAAAAGTTGAATACGAAAGCATGTTCTGAAATAAAAAAGCAAAGAACATTTCGTGACCGGGCGGCACCGGTCTCCATTTGTAATTTTAAATTGTTTCACGTTCCTTATGATAAGTTTACTATGAAGTATCCCGTTGCGTTGTTCTATAATATTGTGAAATGAATATTGATCGTGATACATTTTTAAGATATTAATGTCTAATTATTATTTGCCACGATATTAAAACATTAAAAATATGTATTTAATTTAATGTTTTTTTTTAAATAAAAGGCATTTAACTATAAATAAATAAAATAAAATAACATGACCTCATCTTAACTTATAAAGTTATTTATATATTAGTACTTAAGTTTAAATCAAATTACAAAATTCACAATAGTCTTCTACAATAAGTCTCTTCATAACTTATATGTATAACAATAATACTCGTCTTCATTTTGAGGAGCTTATTCATAATGGTTGCTTTCCATTTAGTTAACACAGAGGGACTCTGCGGTACATTGTGAAACACTGCCAAACACTGTGTAAAAGTTTAAATGAAACAGCTAGCTGTCTCTTTAAAAGTTTAAATGAAACAGCTAGCTGTTTCTTTTACACAGTGTTTGGCAGTGTTTCACAATGTACCGCAGAGTCCCTCTGTGTTGTAAATGGAAAGCAACCAATAACGGTCAGTCAGTAAAGTCGTCAATATTAATTGGGCGCTTACAACCAAATTAAGATTACTCTGATTAAAACTACTGGCTATTTCACAAAATATGTAAATATACGTGTTTACGTATATTGTTTGTGTTTACGCTGTTTTAGCACACGCACTAAACTTTAGCTAGCAATTTCTCTATATTACATTACATAAAGTATTAGCTAAATTATTCAATAAAACACCAAAATATTTAAAAGCACCTCATGACATTTTCACAATTCTATAAAAACTCCCTCATTTTAAAAAACCCAATAACAAAAAATAATTGGTACTTGTTTTAACATTTTTTATTTTAATCCTTATGAGGCTCATGTGTAAATTTCAATGGCCAAGCAAGCGAAGACCCGTAATGGCTAGTTAATTAAAAAACTATTATTCCTTATTTTTTTTAATAATTTCGATTTATTTTTTAACTCAGATATAATTTGAATGCATTTCACGGTTATAAATGGCTTAATAACTTTATTAAATATATACAATTTTTATGTATATTAAATTATCTCTAAAATTACCAATTTCACAGATATCTTTTATTTTTCATTGGCCGGTTATATGAAAAAAATATACATAAGGAAATAATATTATCGGTGAGAATGAAATTAAAGATTTGTAAAGCATATTTTTTTAAACGTGGTTTTTACCACATTTAATAATGGATGTATAATTTTATAATCGATGTCTCTCTTCTTCAATAAACAAGAAGCCGATAATTGTCACACAACAAAATATTGAGATAAAACATTTAGGTATAAAGATGTATTTTTTTGTTATACAGCCATTCGACGTATGCATCTTGAAGGTTGTCTTTAATCTGAACCCTTGAGTTTATTTGTCATAGTTTTTGAAAAATAAAGTGAATGGGGTTTTCATCGGACATATATAAATTCAGAAATCGTATACCAACTGTTGGGCTCGAACCTTCTCCACAATAGGTGGGAAGTCAATCAGCCCTTTTCAGATAAATTTGATAATGCTAAGAGAAGGAAAACTCGAAAGAAAACCATATACCAACACGTCTGACCAGCGTGGTATAGTATTTCAATATCCCTCCTGTTGTGGAGGAGGCCCGAGTCCAACAGTGGGATATATATGGGCTGAGAGGAAGGAGGAAGAATAATGTTAAGGCAATAGTTTTGACCAGCCAGGTGCCTTACGTCAACCCTCCTTGGGAATGTAATTGTTGAGTATTGACCAAACGGCAACACCACGTCACCACGCCAAGGACGATAAAAAAATCTCTTAGTCCTTTACGACGTCCACGAGCAAAGTAAGGGTTGGTAGTATTCGTAACCACTACCACACAGCAGACTTCAAACATCCATAGATTGATAAATGTATGGTTTTTATATCTTTAATATTATATGTACATTCCAAATTATTTTACGTATCTGATTAATAATAACTTCTACACACTCCCAAGACTTGTACAAATATCGTTAAAACAAAGCGTGCGGTTACGACAAATTGTTCTATTCATAGCGTTCACAATTGCTCTTGGCTTCATAACGATAATTGTCATTTACCATACGCCGGTCTTGTCTACTTGATTAATCACCATGTGGTTACATTAGAAATACCGAATCTAGTTAACTTTAAATTATGTAAGAATTTGTTAACTATCTTAATTAACATGTTTAACAATTACAAGTTTTGTTTTTTTTAAATAGAATTAAATAGAATTTTGTTATTCTATAGAGCTGTGGTGTGGTAGCGGCTACGAATACTACCAACCCTTACTTTGCTCGTGGATGTCGTAAAAGACGACTAAGAGCCTTATAACGACCTGGACCAACTCCACCTGATGCCGTTTGGTCAACAAATTACATTCCCAAGGGGGGTTGACGTCTAGCAGGCGGCCGCTCATAAATCCATTGACAATAAATTTTACAATATGTACTATGAGAGAACAGTAACACTGTATCGACCCCAAGTAGTTGGGATAAGAGTAGGAGAATGAAAGAATTTTGTTAATATTAAGGTTGCTGCCGCAATGTAACTTCTGTAAATACGGGTTCGCTATGGTCCCCATAACCTGATATCGAGGTTTGACTCTCATAAAGTCTTGGACAACGCATTTAATTGTATTGCGATCTGCAACTTTAATTAGAAAAAGAAATTAAAATTGTTTATACAGATTATTTATCCCGTGTGGTTTAAGAATTCAATCTGTCACCCGCCTTTATGAGCAAGCACTCTCCACGACAAAATATGACAATAACAGCAAAGTAGAACTTGCCTGTCAAGTGTGATCATTTCATCACTTGGGGCAGTCCATTTACAGATTAATTTGAATGAAATGCGAATTATTAACAGGTGTGTGCAATTTCTTTTACAAATAGCGACTACGTGGTTTATTGCCATCCACCTTATCAGCAGTTGCTGTCGAACCCTAAAACTTTATATTAAAACTAACTCGGAGTTTCACCCGCGTGAAAAGTAAATTTCCTAAAGTTGAACCCAAGTTATTATCCCAAGAGATCCGTTACTAAGATAAGGAGTATCCTATGTGATCCTATGTGTTATCCAGAAACTGGTTTATCTATGTGCCAATTTTCATCCAAATCTGTTTAACGATTTACGCGTGATTGAATAACAAAATATCCAAACATCTTTACAGACTTTCTCATTTATAATATTAATAGGATCATATGCCGTTTGGTGGCAGCTATGAATATTCCTTACATTGCTCATGGGTTATAAAAGACGAGTAAGAGCGTTACATACTCGTAGACCTGGGCCATCTCCTTCTGATGTCGTCTGATCAACAATTACATTTCCAAGGATGGGATGAAGGGTTGATGTCAGGCAGGCGGCTACTCATAAAACTATTGTCAAGCAGAGTATATATTGCGACGACCACAAGTAATTAGGATAAGACTAGGAGGTTGATGATGATTAAAACAGTCGTATGCGATCACATTGTATTAATAGCTAAAAACTTCCTTTCCTTAGAAAAATCAATTTTAGAGTTGAATTTTCATACACTGTTTTTTTATTTTGATACGAATCGTGCAAATAAAGTTTATAATTGCTTGACATCGTGAAATTTAATCTGTAATTTCATACGAAAGGGTTTTTATTCGCGTTCAATTATTGCAACATTGTTATTACCTATATACATATTATAAACATTTGTTGATAAGCTTATCGTCATAAATATTATAAAGCCAACATTTATCAAAATTATAAAATGTTATAAGTTTTTAATAGCTTTTATTATTCATGACATTCGATAATCGTTTACATATGTAATGCCTCGTGATTTTGATGCCTTCTTTTTTTCTTTTTTTGTTTAAAATTTATGGCTTGGTTACTAAGACCTTTAAGCCAAATCTTTGTTTATAAATTAACTTCATTTAATGTCCCCGTCAACAGTGCCCTGGCCACACTGTTAAAGGTCTCTTTTGGGAATTTCGGTGGATAACGAAAGCGTATGTAAGACACTTATATCATATTCACTACACCTCAATACTTCCTCCGCATCAAATTACATAAAATTCCGTCAAAATCACTTAATATAACCCATTAAAACACTAAGATATTGAATATAATACAAGAGCACCGCATGACACTTTCTTTACCGCTAAAACTCTCTTGTAATTATCTTCCATCGTTTTTAGAGCACAGACTAGGAAATTGAATCTCGATGAACCAAAGAGAACGTGATTAGTACCAGTGCTTTGTGGCTTAGACACGATATATATTTGTAGACATATGCCTTGGCTCTTGTAAACAGATAAATACTACCATATCGTCATAAAACTTTTATTTCCTCCTTATCGAATTTATTACCATTTACGGATCAATTCCTTAGCCTGTAAACAATGGGCTTCGTAACGATACGTCAGCTGATCTATTAAGTTGCTTTCTGTCAAATGGTATAATTATTGAATTAAATATGTGTCTATATATCTATACGTTATCTCTGTTGAGAGTTCATTCTGAAGTCCATTGCTTACACGCACGCTAAGTCGGATCCAGATTTCAATCTTGCTTTTGAGAATTTCTGGACAGCAAAATCTAAGAAAGCCTGTCTGACCTAAAATTCGCATTCGCGATACTATTTTTTACACACCTGATCGTAAGAGTTACTGCCGTTCATGGATCTTTACAATATCAGACGCTTCCTACCAATAAAAAACCCAAACCCATCCAGAAAGTTGGGCTGTCGGCTCTGTGGCTCACCGAGCGAAACGCAACAGCACATATCAGATGTGGATTTTCTGCGAGAGTGTGGTACTATTCCGGGCGGATCAGCTAACGGCTGTAGACAGACATCTGTCAACAGCTCGGTTCTACCACTATTAAACTATAGTAACTATCAGATTAACTCTTAGACGTAATGTTTTTATTTTTTGATTCTAACGAAAGTTTTTACTTTTTTACAGTGTAATGTACTCGTACTACGCCTTGGTGAGCATGGGTAAATACCCACCCAAGATGTTGGCAATGACCATCACAGTATTGCAGCTGTCCCAGATGATTGTCGGCTGCGCAATCAACATCTGGGCCCACAATCACATGATTGCAGCGCCATCACACTCGTGCCACATCAGCCAAATCAACATCAAGTTATCCATGGCCATGTACTTCTCATATTTCGTTTTATTCGCACAGTTCTTCTACAAAGCTTACTTATCACCCAAAACGAACAAGAAAGCCAAAGTCGAACCTATTCCCGATGTACCCGCTAAGAATATAAACTATAACAACGGTTACCCACGACAAAGGAATGGTGTTGTCGCTCACTAGTCGAGGTCACAATGTGATATGTGCTAGTTTTTAGAGGTTATGGCTGTTATATATTTGATCATGATTGAGTTTAACTCTCGATCCAACATCAGTCTTCCATTCGTTCTTTAAACATACAACGAATGAGAATATTTAATCATTCTTAAACGGTTATTTTAAAATAACGACATTGCCCAGACGCCATATTGAATTGAGATTACTATGATGATTTTGTATATAAAAGGTAGTGAGTTATGTTCAATCGTGATCAAGCGACTCTAGAGACGTCGTCGCATTACATTCCACGCTAACTTTGTTTGCGGATAGTACATAGATAGCTATTGTTAGCCTACCTACCCTCTTGTGATGACTCAATATTGATTTAAATATTATATAATTTTCTATTAATCTATACAAATAAACTTATTTAATTTGAAAAATATATATATATATTATTTTGTAATTATCTACATTTTCTTCTTATTTTTATAAAGTTTTATTTTTGTTCATAGTCGTCACAACAGGTAAGTGTATAACCATTACATAAATGGCGACGTTCTCACAGTGTCAAATAAAAGCTTTTATATGGGATCTGTGTGTCGATGATTTAGGACGTGTGTGGATGCTTTATCGATTTGAAAATGGAACGTGTGAATGCAATTGATTAGTAGAATATGAAACTATCAATTACGTGTAGGTAGGTAGTTTTATGATTTCTTAAATTGGTAACATAAAACTAAGCATAGACTGCAAAATTTTATATCACAAATGAATTTTGAAATTTAGTGTTTTGAGATGCTGTTCGGTCGAAATTTAAAAATATATTTTAGTACCTATTATTATGTAACAAAAGAAAGAAGGCATAATGTATTCTTTACGTAAATAATTATAATTAATAATATGTATTCTTTTAACAGGGTGTTGGTATCCGTTAAGATATATAATTGAAACAAATGAATTTACTCGTTACATAATTACTTAAAAAACCCTGATATTTTTCAAATATTTAATAATCTTCGCAAATACATTCCCAATGCTTATACATATTTTGTTGTTGAAAATTGTTTAGCACTTTCCTAAATGATTGTTTCTACATAACCTATATAAAAGCTATAGTTTGTTGTTTCGTGTCGTATTTATTACTTAATGAAGAAAAAACTAAGTGTTTTTTTATAATTTATTTTTAATGGGATATTTTACCTATACACATTTGTAAAATGTTATTATGATGTTTTTTGCGCTTTGAGTGAACCGCTTTATGTGCGGCGTGTTGATGTTAATACTTTGATATGCTTGTTAAACAAGCGTACAAAGTGATTTAATGTTTTTCCTAATAGCGGAATAAGCAATATTAAATGAAGTGTGAGCGCGATAGTTTATACATTAGAAATAAATTTGTTAATCTGTGGCACATATTGTTTCTTTATACTCTTTTTAGAGTTTAAAAAAAGAATATGTGTCCAGTGACGCGCCTCATGTTTACGCGCGAAAAGTGAGTTCAAATCAACGCTTCCACTTGAGTAACGTTAATGTAAGTGTTAACGTTATTACATGGAAAACTTCTACAACCGACGTCTTTACTTAAGGTAAACGCGGTCGTTGTAAATATAGACTTAATTAGATTTATGAGGCGCTAATGTTGGACGCATACAAATTATAATATAAGGCGTCCTGTTTAATGTCCAATTGCGTTCATATTTGTATAAACATCGCCAATTGAAATCACAATATTGAATGATTATGAATTAGAAATCTTTTATGCTGTAATTAAATATACAAAAGCTTAAACGAAAGAACGTTAAATAACGTTATTTTTAACTTCAATTAAGGCTAGTGTAGATTTATTGCCCCGTAACTGTCCGCTAAATATTTGACCTCTTTACGGCTCGAATTTAATTATTTTTAACCGTGTTCGTACTAAGTCATGCTTTATTAGTACCTAATACGGCTTTAAAGTCTAGTTATAACTACGGCTAGATGTTACAAAAGTCTGTGTGCAAATTAGTATAGTTTTTAGAGAAGGTCAATTTTGTCTTGTTACAGATTACTAAAGTCGCATTTCGTATGTAGGCTATTTTCAAATAGTCTATTATTTATTATCAAATTCATTGCTTTTAAATTAACAATGGTGAATTGTAGATATGTCTAGTATTAACTTGAAGACAGTGGTGGGGAGTGTGTAGGCGTAATCGGGTTCGGGTACTAGGTACTTAGTGCAAACTAACCTTTACATTTGAATCGCAATAGTTATAATAAAAATAATAACGGGTAGTGCTGTAAGATAATTAACACTAAATAGCACTACCTAAGCGCTATTGTCACTGATTAATGAGATTTTTTTATTATTTTTTTTAAGTGCAACTGGTCGCATATTTAAGTTTGCCTTTGTGACCTCGTGATTATCCAATAAGAACACAATAATATTTATGATTATAATTGAATTTACACGTCACTTGTTATTATTACTATTATTTTTTGCTCTTTTATTACGTATATGTATTCAGTTACATGCAATTCAATTCAAATCTGTATTAAATAGCATATTATATAATTTGAGTTGACCTCTGTCACAAATTCGGTTTCGAGGTTACTTTTTTAAGATTTTTGGCGTCATATAAATCACAAATTTATGATTATTATAAATACATAATCATGTTGTGAAAGTGGGACGATTTGTGTATCCGTAAATAATTTTCTAATAGTGTACATATTACGCGTGTTATATACGTATATTTTGTACTGTTGGTTAATACTAGCTGCCATTACAGAAATGCGAGTCGGCCATTGTCATATCTATCAAAGAATAACGAGAATATCGTATCCGCCCACTTTAATAACAATGAGCATTTAAAATATATTTTACAGCTTGAAAATACTGTTTAAAATATTGCCGTTATTTTTTTTTGTATGTTGATTTATTAAGAACTCTGTTCATGCCTATTTTAAAAGTTTATTTATGATATCATGTCGTTTAATCTGAATCGGATGGTTTCTAAGAAACGTTACGGTTTTTCTATTAGTTAATAAAAAATCACTTACGCATTTACGTTGTAACATCTTTTGTCACATTTACTTATGTCTTATAAAAACGAGTTGTAATTTTGTTTTTTTTTTCTGAATAAAACGAGCGGTTACAGTTCCATAATCGAATATTTTTAATAATATATTTTTATGGATGTCGTTTTGAAATTACAACTTGTTCTGAACTAAAGGTATAGAGTACATTGTATAACAACAGAGAATTGTATTTGAAGTTAAGTGAAAATATTCTTGCAATCATTCATTTGTATTTTCTGGGCAAATAAAGAGTTATGCGTAATTGTTTTGTTTGTTTTTTTTTATTCGTTTTAAGCGAATAGATCAAGTTTTTATCAAGCAATTGGGTTATATATATGTAGGTATATATATTTTACTATCAAAATGTTATCAGTACACATAAAGGTACATTTAAAGTAAACCGTTTAATGTTTGGAGTAAAGGTCGCTCTAAAGGTGTGGCGAATTCATGGATAGAATATATAGATAGTTAAATGTTTCTTCGATGACAAAATAATTCGAGGAGCTACAGTATAACAATTGCACGTAAGACTTGCAAAGGTATTAGAGAAATTACAAGAAAATAACTTAAAACTTAACAAAGACAAATGTACATTTTTCAAAAGAAGTATTAATTACTTGGGTCATACTATTGATAGCCAAGGACTACATATAAACAAAGAAAATGTTCGAGCAATTTTAGATGTTGAAAAACCAAACAACATAAATGAACTGCGTACCTTCTTGTGTATGAGTAATTATTATAATAAATTTATTCCGAATCTAGCTTCAATTGCTCTTCCACTTTAATAAACTACTGCAAAAGAATACAAAATTTATTTGATCAGGTGCATGCGAACAAAGCTACAATAAAATAAAAGAGGCAATCGTAAGCAACAGAATTCATTTTGATCAAAATAAACCTCTGATTATAGCAACGACGCATCACCGACAGGCCCTTTTTTTGCGGTGGGCTATGGAGTGGCCACGCTCCGCCAAATAGGTCCGGGCGACGGAAGAGGCGGCGCACAACCCCCAAAGACCCACCCTGCAAAGCGCCTCTCTTTGCCGTGCGAGCGGGCTACCGGTACCCGATCTTTGTCTTCGGTGGCCCGCCCGGCGGTTTACCCTTACGGGTTCGAGTCGACACCCCGACAGCTTTCGCCGTCGGGGCATTGTCCTCACGCAGTGGCCTCACTTCGGGTGACCGGACTAGTCCCCGGTCCGATCACCCGATCCCTCGGCTAGGGCGGCATCAGGCGCAGATATTTACGCCTGCGCCGCCGGCGGCGCGGGGATCGAGTCGAGGGAATCCTCCCGGACTCGTTCCGCCGCCTCCTGCGAGATGACTGCCTCGCAGAATCACCGACAGGCCTGGGTGTATAATGGTCTTAATTGTGCTGCCCGCCGACAATATTGATAGACCGATTGCCTTCGCTTCTCGATCACTCAAGCATCAAATCAACAAGCAAAAACAGATACAGCCAAATTGACAAAGAAGCTAAAGCTATATTATATTGAGGGGTTAATATTATTTTTGCATTATTGTTAAGGCAGAAAATTTACACTCATTAAAGATCATAAGCCCTTAACTACAATATTTCATCTGCAGAAAACTTTACCAGCAATGAACACTATGCGTCTTTTTCACTATACTCATTTTCTTTCTGGATTCGATTACAACATTGAATACATTAATTCAGCTAGTTACAGCAATGCCGATTTCCATCCAAAGTTTCCCGTAGGAAAAGTTTCTGAGAAGAAAATAGACCAGCACATTCATTTCAACAACATCAAATAAATACACTAATGATTAACCAAGAGGAAATAGCTAAAGAGACGGCAAATTATCCTGAATACTTAAGGATAATACAAACTTTACAAAAAGGACAATCTTTAAAGATTCTTGGTTCTAACAATAACAAAATTACCATTGAAGATAACTATCTTGTCAAAGGGACTAGACTAGAGTAATGATACCTCAAAGCTTACGTTATACAATTATGGAAGATTTACACTTAGGTCACTTAAGAATACTTAAATTGAAATTACTAGCACGCAATTACGTTTATTGGAAAAACATCGATAAGTATATAGAAAACCTAGTACATAAATACCGTGAATGCCGCTTTAAACAAAATGAAACTAACAAGGATCCATTTCACCATTGGGAAGTACCAAAAGAACCTTGGCAACGAATACTCCTTGATTTTGCTGGACCATTACATGGTTATTACCTGTTTATAATTGTTGATGCCTTGTCAAAATGGGTTGAAATCATCCCAACTAAGACAATTACAAATGCTTGGTGTATTTCAAAGCTTAAAGAGCTATTTTATTATTATATTATTAGATATTGACTTACTTTACGTTTTGGTATCAGATAATGGAAGACAATCTACATCTAGAGAATTTTCATTATTTCTTCATCACAACGTTGTAGTTCATAAAACCGTTTCGTTTGCCATCAAAATTCCCCCAAGATACCATTAACAGTGTGACCATAGCATTGTTGATGGCGACAATTTGACTTACTGACGGACAATGACTAATATGAACTTATGAAAATACTAAAAACTTGAAGATACCTAATTCAAATGTTAATTATAGCTGTTCAAAAACCTACAGAGAATTCAATGGTGGTGGAGACCTTTTTGCAATATGTCATTTGCAAAATACATTTTATAAATGAATTTACATTAGAGACAATGAACCGACATGACTGATGACTAAAATATAAATCTATTATATTTTTTTAAACTTATTTTACTTGACATTGGCGAAATTGTGGTTAATCACTCACAGAGGCCATTCATTAAGAAGAAGAAGAAGAAGAATTTACATTAAGTACATGTCAGAATTAAGACATTAGAAATATATATATTTCGTATATATACGAAATAAAACATAATTCAAATGTATATTTATATAACATAATTCAAATGTATTAGTATATTTTGTATTTATTAATTTGTATTCATTTACTATAGTCTATAAAATATAGCTTGATCTCTGTGACAGTTCTCACTAGTGCCGCACGCTTACGATGCAGTCCGTATTTTTGTCGATATAATTCTTTAGTTTTTAAAGTTATTTGCTACTGCAATTGAAAAACAATGTATGAAAATCTTATTGAATTTCAATCAAATGGATGGGTGAATTGATTATAAATTTAAAATAATCTATGAAAATCTTATTGAATTTAAATTAATGGATTTTATTTAATTTAAACTAAAGCTGTTAATTAATTATTTTTATTATTCGAAAGAAATACATCAAAGTTCATCGTCACTATTATCATCATCGCTGGGGCATTTCTGTAGGTTGATGATAAGTTATTGGTCACAGATTATTTCATGAATAATCATGTTTATTTTATAAAAGAAATTATCTTTTTAATATAAAACATTAATATTTTAACTGATGTCTGAATACTAAATTAACACAATTTACTTATTTTATAGCGTAACCATATGGTTTACATAGGTAATGTATTGGTTTTACTTGTTTTATAAATAATTAATAAGAATGTTATCGATTTACGTTTATCGATTGCCACATCTCTATCTTATTCTCAGTCCAGTATGACTTTGTACTTGCATAAGAATCATATATTTATAAAATGGTTACTAAGTATTTTAAAACATATGAGGTACAAATTTTGGTGTAAATATTTATATTTTTATATTCATAATTCAGTTGAGATATAAGTATTCAGTTGAGGCATGTAAAGAATGAAAATATAGGCGATACAAAATAAAATTGTAAACATGATGCGTATTCAAAAATACTTCATCGGTTTTGTAGCTAACTGTCACAGAGATCAAGCTATATTTTAATTACTATAGTTACCTGTGTTCTCTCTAAAGCGTTGGTTGGAGGCTGTATATTAGACATGCGCGAAACAGTACTTCGCGAAGTGATGTGATATGGCATTACATTTCATGCCGAATAATATTACATTTAACCATCACTTCAAACATCACACATGATATTTCATGTCACGTGTGATGCGTAATGCGATAGCGCTCTATACATACGGCGGGTGGCGGCAAGAAATATAAGCCTTAACGTTCTGAAAATAAAGCTCAAAATAAATATTGAATTGCCAGACACCTAACATTGTAGAAATGCAGAACAGTACACGGGTATTCGCGTCATGTTTAATGTGATGTGATGTTTAGTCGTGTAATGTGTAATATGACAGTACGCGGTCGGGTAATATTACGTGTGATACATCACTCGCATTACTTACACATGTCTACTGTATATCATTAACTCTCATGACAATTAAGCCTTTGACACCTCGGACTTTATTTTCTACCATCATACTACAAAGTTACAAACGTTTCATACAAAAAATTCTGAACGAATAACAGCTGACTCAACTGACGTTTAGTTTGTCAATAATATTATATTTCATATTTCATTTGTTATGTACTGTCATTCTTGAAGTTAAAGATTCAGAAATACAGATTGACAACAAACACGCTTTATTTTTGATAACATTTAACGTAACCATGGAGTTGATTGATAATGATATACGACAGTGGAGTGCTGAGGAAATCAAGGAACAGTTTGGAGATAGTTTGACGCTTTTGCCTTTGAACGATAACATTAAAGAGCTTCAAACAATACTGAGAGACAAGTGAGGTTATTGCCTTGTGGCTGTCTATCTATATTCTAATGAATCATAATACAACCTCAAGTTATATATAAATACTTCATAAACCTTGAGAACATGAAATTTTATAAGATTGTTTTGCTTAAATATGTTTAATTAATAGAATCTAGTTCAACTAGAAAATTTACGATGACTAACTAGGTTGATTTTTGTCCTTTTTGTCTTGTGTAGGTTACTCGAAGGTCGTTATAATAGTTTGTTTATTACCAGTAAATAAAACAAGATCCAAATATATGTCATTGGTGTATGATAGATAACAAAATAGATTTTGGCAATTCTAAAACTCGGTAACAAGCACTACTCTTCTAATATTTTCAGAAATACGTCTAGAAGTGATTTCAAGTTTTATGCGGATCGTTTGATCAGACTTGTTATAGAAGAAAGTCTGAACAAGCTACCTTTTACTGATTGTGAAGTCATTACTCCTACAGGTGCTCTGTACAAAGGTCTCAAGTATGGAGCAGGCAATTGTGGTGTATCTATTGTTAGGTCAGGAGAGGCTATGGAACAGGTTAATAATACTTTTACATCTTTATTCCTTTGTGGCTAATTTTAATCAAGAAGATTTCTGTGATCTGAAATTCACAAAAGTGCATCCTTTACTCCTTTATTGTTGTAGTCTAATGATAGTTAATTTTAAAAAAGACGTAAAGCAATATAGCAAAGCTATTGCTGTTTTGGTTATAAATTCAGTCATAAATTTATACAAATAGGTACAACTTAGAAAAGTGGTTCTCAACTATAGAATTTAGACTTGGCATTTTATCAAAATTTTAAAATCAACATAATTATGCTATTTGCACAAGTTCACAAGCAACAAGCTCTGTTTTGAAACATAATTTGAATACAAAATCTAATGAATGATAGAATCTGCTTGACAACCCTCTTCTAATCTTTCTTTAATTTGAATTCATAATGAGACAAGAACATAATACTCTCATCATTAGAGCCCATAAATGTCCCACTGTTGGGCCTCCTCCGTAATGGAAGGGATATTAACCTACTATACCGCGCTGGTCAAGACGTGTTGGTATAGGGTTTTGTTTCGAATTTTCCTTCTCTCACATAGATATTAATGCGTTTTATATCCCTTAGATGTCTCGTACAATCACCCACGGGTTAGATATGGGGGTGGTGAATAGTATTCTTATTCCGTCACCACACGGAAAATATAATACTCTATTTTGACAAAATGTTTAATGAGTAGTCTCTAAAAGTAATTTGGTTACAGGGACTCCGGGATTGCTGTCGTTCCATCCGAATTGGCAAGATCCTTGTAGAGAGTGACACAGACACGCATGAGGCACATGTAGTATATGCTAAGTTCCCCGAAGATATAGCAAGAAGACAAGTACTGCTCATGTATCCTATCATGTCCACAGGAAATACAGTTAAACAGGTTGGTTAAAATAGTACTTTAGTGAAATCTCTGTAACTTAAACCTCATTAAGTTGTAATCCTCAGTAAATCAAACAAAATTGCCATTCCCTACTGCTGAACCCCTAAACATGTAATGTCTCAAATTATCGAGATTGTTACTCCAACAAAATGTTACTTCTCCATGAGATCATCGTCATCTTGCTCTTATCCCAATTACTTGGCATCGACGCAATATGTACCTCACTGCCACCATACATATTGCTAAAAGTTATTGGCGAACCCTCCATGGGAATGTAAATGTTGACCAGATTGCATCAGATGGAGTAGACCCAGGTCGATATATTGCTCTTAATCATGTTTTACGACATCCATGAGCGAACTCTTACTTCTCTGTGAGGTATTAGTAATATATATTGATATTCGATGAGACTAATTTCAAAAAACAGAGTCCGTAACTCAAAGTTAGTAAAATATAATAATGTCTCACTTGGAATTCCCTGAACCCACAGCTACAAATAAAAAAATAATGTTTGGTGCTTCCAGTCTATTGTTGATGCTTGATACATGATGCAATGAACGAATACATTAATTAAACTTCCTAAGCAACTTACAAATCATCATCAACATGCCTTTCTTACTTAAAATTTTAGTAAATAAATCATCTATATTTTGAAATACTTGTTAAGTCGCAAACTCATTAATTGAAATACATTTCAGAATTTCTCTTCTTCACAGTCCCTAAGGGGAATGTATGCCATCCCACTTTTAGTGCCTTCAGCCTGTATGCTGGAGAATGGCAGTGCCTTCTTCTGGAGGTGAAGGGAATAAAATTAACCTACTAGATTTGATTAGCATTGTTGTAATTTCCCTCTGTTACAAGTCATGTTATATTGTGACATCCAATTCTTGATTTTTACGATACATACGAAGGATGGGTGGAACTCGTTGCATTTTTACGTCACCATCAGAGGGATAGATAACACATAGCATGCAAACATTTTAATCATAAAATTTTCTTAAAATTAATTTACGGCTTAAACAAACACACTTAAACATCTATTTAGATAAATCTATATTAGAATTTTAAGATCATAAATGCAGTTTTGACCCGTATGGTGATGAGAGTAAGAATATATTCACCACCCCTTTCCTTTAGTTGATGGTAAAAGATGACTAATTTAGTAAGTAGATAATGTTGCTGCAAGAGAAAAATACTCGAAATGAAGCCGTGTACCAAACAGTCAAACCAGAGTTGAGCTCGAAAAGTTTATGGGGTGTGATGATTAAACATCTGTTTTGCCTGAAAAATAAAATTAGATAATATATTAACACTTCTTACATATTCTAGGCGGTGAATGTTCTAACTCAACATGGAGTAAAAGAAGATCGTATTATCCTATCCAATCTATTCTGCACACCGGCTGCAGCTCAAGCAGTGGTTGATTATGTACCAAAGATGAAGATCCTCACTTCTGAATTGCATCCTGTAGCACCAAACCACTTTGGACAGAAATATTTTGGGACTGACTGATATGAGGATGAGTTTGAAGTGTAGCCTGTATTTAGTTAATTTTAAGAAAGCTTTTATTAGCTTTTATTTGCAGTTAAATAGCTGATCCAAAAAATGTTCTGTAGAAAAAAAATTAAGATAAAAATTTCCTTAAAATTGATTGCAGTGCCACTTAAAGAGTTCTAAGGCATTGGTTCGGTGGTCTAAATCCATTTTCGCATTCTTTATAATGAAACTGATTTGGAGCACATCCTTTTTTTAAACACTATAATGGACATAATATGTAGCAACTATTTTTTACTTTTATATATAAATTAGATTAGGCAGATAATGCCTAAGTGATACAAGCGAAAGAAAACTTGAAACATAATCTTATGCTAATTCTTTAGCGAATATGATATGATAGTCTAATTTATCTCCCATTGTCAAGTCGACTCACATCGAATAGTAGGTTGTGATGGTTGAGCAAATGTTGTCTTAACATTAAATCAAAGATAGGATTGATGACATTTTATATTTACTCTATAACCGCGTTAATATACTTTGGTATTTAATGCAGCGTCTGTGTGGTGGTGATGACAGATTTTTGTTTAATAAAAACTTAATTGTATAAATTTTCTAATTTGAGGGATTACCACTGTCCGTTGTAGCAGTACTAAATCAGTCTTAAAATGCAATTTCGAATCATGAAGTGACCGAAATAAGTTTACTTTATGATTGCTACGGTTAAGGAATTTTGGTAATGTCACTTGAAATGTTCATTCTTTCGGAATGTGACGTTATAAATTTCTCTTGTTCTCTCTTACAGCACTATTAGTCCAGCTATTTTAGAGGTTCCACCTCAGAATGAGAAATAATAAGCTATAAACTCATATAAAATTTTATTTTGCCGTTATAAAAGTTGAAGTACAATAAAAGAGAAGCAATGTTTTACTAATATTTCTTAAAGTTTGTAAATTTCACTTCAGTATATGGGCTGCTGCCTGCGTTACTTGTAATTTTTGTTCTGCATACCACATGCATATCTCACTCCATATATGTCTCATTATCAGACACTACTGTTTTATACAACGGACACACTCAATCGCCATCGACTACTCTTTAGATAGATTCGAAGAGAATTGACCACTGGTCAGATAGATTCGAAACGGTTCGAACGGTATCGACCATTGGTCAAATAGGCTCGAAAGGTTTCGATCAGAATCGACCACTGGTCACATAGGTCAGAAAGGAATCGAACATTGGATCGATATATTGTTATTCTATTTTGTTTCAAGTTATCTGCATAAAAAAAATATAATTATTTTTAAACAACAGTCCAAAGTAAAGTCAACCATTTGTAAACTATAGCTTTACGCTTCATTGACAAAGATATCTGAAAATGTAACCCACCAGGCGGGTCACCGATATGAAGGAAAAAGTACTGAGGGTCAAGCTAATAGGCGTTGGGAGGTAACACCGTAATTGTATTAATACATATAAGAATCTTAACCTGTATTGCTTGCAATAATAGACAAATGCCAGTTCTCACCAACGTTACTTAAATTATAAGCAACAATTAAGGCAATCTATATTACACAACATGAATGATTGAGTGATGTTGTGTCATTCAACAAGTATATAAGTGTTACCTAAAAGTTAGGTGTCGTTGGTGAAAGCGGACATTATTGTATCTACAATATTATCTAAGCTATTATAAAATTATATTCTTAATCCAGTTCACTGGACTTATTGTTTAAGTAAAATGATCTATTTATTGTTAAACTATATTTAAATAAAGCTCATTTTCACCAACAACTCTTAAAAGACAAGTACATACATACATACATAACATCACGCCATATCCCTTGCAGGGTAGGCAGAGAGAACAGAGTGCCAGAGAACTCTATCTCTTCATACTTCACTCGCTTCCTCAACATTCATAATTCTCTTCATACACGCTCGCCGGTTTCGGAGACTCTTGACTCCACCTTCCTTCAGTATATGACCGATCTGGTCTAGGTAGGTTAGTCTCGGTCTCCCTCGGTACCTACATCCTTCCACTTTCGCATTGTATATCCTCTTACCCAGACGTTCGTTCGGCATTCTTTCCACATGTCCGAACCATCAGAGCATTCCCTTTCGCATCTTTACACCAATACTCTCTTTCATACCTACTCGCTCTCTTACGTCGTCGTTACGAATGCGGTCGGTCAGCCTAACTCCACACATTTTCCACAGAGATCGCATTTCGACCGCATTAATTTTACTTTCATACTCTTTTCTGCATACCCAACTCTCGCTTCCATACAGTAATGTTGGGACAAGCACTGCGTTATGTATTGCTACACGTGCCTTCTGGCTGAGGTGGTGGCTGCCGAGAAGTTGCCCCAACGCTCCGTTCACTCTATTTCCCGCATTCACTCTTCGCTCTATATCAGTGGTGTACCTTCCATCTCGGCTAAATCCACATCCAGGATATACAAATTCATCCACTTGCTCTAGTACATCATTACCTATTCTTACTCTTTAAAAGATAAGTAATATCTATGATAAATAATAATTTGTGATGTTAAATAAAATATAAATTTTATCTAACACTTAAGTTGTCTATGTATAAAACCCGATTACGAAGCGAAAAATGATGTCACAAGCGGGATTCGAACCCGCGCCTATTGGGATTCCGGCCCAATTGTGCTGCCACTACATCACCGTGAACTATTGTAGGACATGCAAATTTCGCTTCGTATCATATTTACGTCTTTAAGGTGACATGCGCCATCTACCCGACAATGTTTACACATTGTTATAGGCTTAATACTTCTAACTTTGCAGTTAGAATTGTATTAAACGATGACACAACCTTGTTATTGAAATTACTGAAATTTATAGCATTTAATATGCTTAATTATTTATAAAACCCGATTACGAAGCGAAAAAAAACGATTGGGCCGGAATCCCAATGGCGCCGGTTCGAATCCCGCTTGTGACATCATTTTTCGCTTCGTAATCGGGTTTTATACATAGACAACTTAGGTGTTAGATAATATTTTTTTTTTTAGTTTTTATAAATAATTAAGCATATTAAATACTAAATTTCAGTAACCTAAGTTGTCATCTACTTTAGGGGTCATTGGTGAAAACGAGCATAAGTTATTCAGACTCGATTCTTAAAAATAAATTCTTCTGTATATCAAGAAAGAAAATAAAATGAATAAGAATCGTGTCTTTTTATTTTAATCTGTCTGTTATTTTAGTCTGCCTATTAAGCAAGCTCTTTGCTTGCTATGTCAGGTTTAGCCGCCCATATAGGGCGACGAAAGGGTAGTGTAAACCGGAACCTAAGTATTCAGTGTTCATAGACAAACCTAAAATCGTAATTTTTATGCCACGCCTGTTGACGGTTTGAGAATACAATACGTGCCACCGCTACTTACTTTCCTATGGGAGTCCTATTAACCGGCTTAAGGATCATCTGGAATGGGCAGTTGCACTCTCCTTTTTCAAAAAGGCCATGGTCTGGGAACACTCCGTCCCAGACTACGGATCTTGATATTGCCGTAGTGAACCTATCTGTCGCTATTTGGGCTAATCTACTAGTCTAGTAGTCTCTAGTGTCCTGCTCCAACTAACAATCTTCTGGGAAATACATAACTACCTTTTTTAGGATTACCAGCCGGTGGCGATATATACATGCGAGTTTAAACTGTCCATTTCAAGCCTTAGACACATTTCTTTAATACCTTCATCATCTCAGATCATAGACGTCCTGCGGCTGGGCTCGAGCCTCCTCCATTATAGGAGGAAAATTGACCTACTATACCACGCTAGTCAGATGGTTTGATATAGGGTTTTACTATGAGATTCTGCGAGGTTTCCTTCTCTTGCATAGATGACATGTTTTTTTTGTTCTCTTAGCTGTCTTTTACGACATGCACAGGCAAGCTAGTGAATTCTATTCTTACTCCGTAACCACACGTAACTATTTCCAACACACTTATAAAATTAAAAGTGTTAAATCTTGCTTAAAATACTTAATTGATAATTTGTAATAACACATACATCACAAGTCCGTTATGCCCTGTGAAGTGGCCCTTTGCGCAAAGACGCACAAGAATAGGAGCTATTAGTGGCTACCACATATATCACGGAAAAGAAGAAGAAAGCTGCAAGAAATTTCTCGAGGGAATCTATCGACTTGACGCCTTGTTGCGGGCTTGGCTCGAATGAATATCTGAAAGGTAACATAACACAGTAGAGTGTAGCCCATATTGTCCTGATTCAGCGATGGTAAGCTCTCTGAAGTAGCAGGTAGGAGACTGGTCGCTGTCGATTTTCATCTCTACTGCTAAATAAATAGAAAGTACGGATGTGTCAGGACCTTACTGATGCATATTAGGCATGGGTGTTTCGGTAAGTACTTGATTCAGATCGAAGACCTCCGAACGTCTTGAGTGTGGTGTATCTATAGACAAACTGTCACGATTTGGAGAAATAACTTGATTGGAAAGCATCACCTTCTAGTGGCTTCGTTTTAAAATAATAATAATTTATTTTATATATACCTCGAAGGAATATTGTTACAAATTGTTTAATTTGAAAGTTGTAAAATAAGAGTCAATGCAAAATATTATAGCATCTCATCATTAGTTTGACTACTAGACCACAGATGGCGTAGTGATTCAGGTACCGTCCTATCTTGCCAGTGTCGTTCTTGTTCTAAGTCTAGGTGTAATTTATGTAAATTATGTTTGTTAAATCCCCCGCAATATTAAAAATAGCTTAACTAGATAGATAGTCCAGGATATTTAAAAACAGCAGCCCAGGCGTGGCCTTTCCGGCTAGCTACGCCTCCGGCTCCAGTCGCTACTGCTTGTACCCGTATAATTCACTATTATTAAATTGTTATAAATTCTATAGACATTAAAATAGAGCTATTATCATTAAGTAATTTGGTGGTTTTAAATATCTCACACGGTTTCATTTATGTAATAATCACATTTTCAAAAAGAAGTACCTGATCTGATTAAGAATACAATGTATAACCATCCCTAATAGCTCGCGGGTATTGTGCAAACCAACTGAGCAACAGAGTGATATGCCTACTGGACAGCAACACTCGTCGAGGAAACTTTTTAACACTAATTTCCATCGTAATTCAATTCCGACTATGTGATTATTAACTCAGTTTGATGACAGATTAAGAATACAGTATATTTCCTCTTTCATGCCCGTGGATATCGTAGATGTGATATATTTTATATATAAGGGAGACGTACATTAATCACGTGATCTTTTTTTAGCAAATTTTTTAATCCCTCCTCCCCTTGGTGATACGTGGTGAGGTTTAAGACTCTGACCCCCTCCCCCACCAATATTACGTGAATTTTTAGTACCTACCTAGAAGTAGCCCACAGCTCATTATATTCTCGGTTTTTTGGTTTTGTACACATCGCAAATAGGTCTTTATACCGATCACCTACTTTAAACTTCGTTCTTTGCCTGGCAACGGCAAGTCAAAGTCACACTACACGCCGCTTTTCAGTTTAGAAATCGCAGCGTTTGACGAAAAAATAATACGCGATATCTTACTACACCCCGCCTCCCCTTGTGATATTTCGTGATTTTTGTTAAACCTTTGCTAAACCCTTTCAAATCTCACGTGATTAATGGATGACCCCTAATAGCTACGCAAAAAAGGCAAACTCCAAATAAAACCGTATATTATATAGTATATAGTAATTCAACTATTATAATGGAAGTTTGAACCCAGCTATGATATGATGAACAGTGAGATCATGGCAACATTACCATGTCTTATGTCAATAACAATGTGACAATATTATAATGCCATATGTGAATAGCCATATGTAAAGCGGATCAACAGGATAAAACTCAAAATAAATAACAAACAATAAAATATACTTTTAAATCGTTTATTTCAGTTTTCATAGTTTTACATTCTATGGATATATAGAAATATTTAATTAGATCAGATCACACAGCTAAGCGGTTTGTTTTTAAGTTACATTATATAAATTAATAATTCAAACATTGAACATTCGAATAATTTAATATACTAACAAGTAACGTTTAAAAGTGTTCCCCAAACATTTAATGGTCGGTTCGCTAACGCGACGTTAACACACAGATGTTATTTCACTTACATACGATTCTAGAAGCTAAAAATATTTATCTCCATGTAAAAATATCGATAACATTCATATTATCATTATTGTAACACCATTGTTTCTTATTCGAGAACAAAAATATTTTTTTTTTGTATATTATTTTTTATTAGTAAAACTAGATGTCGCTTAAAATTATTGTTAGGTAGTGAACTACCGATGGCGTTTATGGCAACACTACATCTATAAATCTCATTTTTTTATTTAATGTGACACGGCAACACCATCGGTGCCGCCACAGATAATAAGTGCGTACTCCCATATAAATAAATACTTAAAATATAACACGTACATTAAATCTGTCAATAAATTTCTTAAAAACTATGTTACATGACAAGCACTTAAATACCATCCATATGGATGTCTAATTAATATAGAAAAATTATATATCTGGCAACCCCAGATTAAGTTGTAGGACCTCTTTAATTATAAATCTTGAACACAGCTAATTGTCCTTTAGAATATGAGAGGCAAGATTTTACAATCACAAAATTTATAAGTAAGGTAGGTTGTACAACAAGAAATATATATATTCTCAAAATTGACTTAGATATGTTATTAAGGCATCGTGTGAATCGCACTATATAAATTGACAATATAAATCTAAGACTAATACAACAGCCAAAGCGAAATTAAATGGCAATTAGCATATACATAACTACATAACAATAGATAAGGCTTCAAATTAATAATGGGAACTATAGAGACAATATATATAAATACAAGTTTTCAAAAAAGCGAAATTAAAATAATCGATAACACATTTTGTGCATTCACATTTTTTTTTTGTGATTTTCGTTTTTTTTTGTATAAAAAAATAATCGTTAACAAGTTTTTAAACTTCTAGGGGTTGACGTGGACTTTCCGCAAGTTTATTTTATCAACTAAGTCGAAAAGCATATCGGCGGATGTATCCTGCTTTTTTGATGTACACCAATCTCTGGCGTTAGCGATTACCGGTAGAATGGTTTTGTCGCTACAAAGCACATAAAATAATATATTAGTCACAGTGTTACTATATAATCGATCAACCGTATCGATATAAAATCGACTATACGGTTTTAAACTATCGAATGGTTAAGCTTATGTGTTTGCCAGAGCAGGTTATATGATGGGTTGGTGATGTATTTACATGAGCTTCTGCTTGGCGCATTCTGGGCAGATGATGTCCTGTCCGTCGGTGATGAAGCCCTTGCCCACGAGAGAGGTCTTGCACTGAGCACAGATGAAGCAGTCGTTGTGCCAGTGACGATCTTCGAACGAGATGAAGCGAGTGCCGCCGATACCTGAAAATCCATTGCTAAATTTTAGTCAATTCTTAAATTTAACCTTTATAGTTTCTCAACTATATGTACATTCCCAAGAAGGGCTGACGTCAGGCAGGCGGCCGGTCATAAAACTATTGCCAATATTTTTTGCAATATATACCATGATAAGAATAGGGAAATGATGATGAGTTTCTCAACTGGCAGTATCGAGTTGGCCCATTAGTTAAAATAATATGATTAGAATTCAAGTTAATCTTGAAAATTTGCACCATGACATGCATGCACGCATGACGAAAATAATTTCAGGAACACCAACTACGATTGTCAAATCGCTTTTTGAGAGTGGTCATTATGGCATTATGCCCCTTTGAGGAGCCCCATGTCCAGCAGTTTAGGTTTAGGCCTAGGTTTATCCAAATATGAGGGCGAAGTATAATCTATAACTCATTAAAGGATTACGTGCAATTTTATGACAAAATATGTACTGACCAGTGATAGGCTTGGTGCATGACGTGCACCTCTTGGCGAAGAGCTCTCCGAAGCATTCGGCGCAGTAGGGCTTCTCGTCACGTGAAGTGAACCGCTGACCGGCCAGCGAAGTGTTGCAATTGGTGCAAGTAAAGCACTCCCGATGCCACGGTTCATTCTTGTATGTTACGCCACCTTGCGTGATGATCTGGACCAAACAATTATCATTCGTATTTTTTATCACGAACACTGTATGTTGGCGTCTATAATTTCTACCAGTAACCTTGACATTGCTTGTAGGTGTCATAAAAGGCGACTAAGAACTTTATATCGACCTGGGCCAATGTCATCTGATGCCATTTGGTCAATAATTATATTCCCAAGGAGGGTTGACATCAGGCAGGCGGCCGGTCATGAAACTATTGCTAAACCTTTGGCAATAAGTACGATGGGAGTAAAGTGCAATGTGTCTAGTACGTAATTGGAAGAAGAGTTGGATATTGATGATTTTTACCATAAACTGATTATTCTTGTATGGCGATAGGATGAAGATACAGTTGTCACAACTTAATTATCCGTGTGCAGGATTGGGCAGCAGCGCTATATTGGGCAACGTACAATATCTTAATGCGATACCTAATTGGACTGAATAATGATAATCTCGAGGACCGCAATATTAAGAATACCGTATTAAGAAAGACTCGCACTTTGTGGCGAAATATGAGGGAGGCAGTCCAGCAGTGGATGACAAAATGCTGAATGATCAGTACGAAATATAATATATCAAAAAGACCACTATATTAAAGCATTTGAGATTTCTCTTTCAATAAAAGTTCTTTAAGATTACATACCTTATTGCACTTGACGCAACGAGTAGCGAACTTGTCTTCGTAGCAGCCGGCGCAGTAGATCTCCTGCTCACGTGGGATGAAGCTCCTGGTGCCGATGGGGTTCTTGCATACTACGCAGCAGAAGCACTTCTCGTGCCACTGCCTGGTCTTGTATTCCATTTTCTTGGTGCCTGTAACAAAGAGATAGAAATTTTAGATCTATAAAATATCACGACAAACACAGCTAGCTCAGATTTAGACGGGAGTTTTATGGTGATTTCGCTCACAGTAAACCAGTCTTAAGAGATTAACGTTTATTCATGGCATTTGAGATTATCAACAAGTATTTATTCCATTATTGAGCACGGCCTAAAAATTTACTAAGCTGGCCTATTTACTATAGGGTGCTCATTCAAATTTTCCTCTTACTCCAGTGATGGTTTCTCCTTACATTTTTACGATAACCACCGAAAAAAGAGAACTATGGTATCCTTACAACGTCCTCTTACTTTTAATAGAATTTGTGGCGATTGAATTGCTAGTAAAATGTTTTTCTTTTTGAAGTCATTACTAATAACAAAAACGTTTTGAAAACAAAATAAAGGCATTTGTAATTTATTATCCATTTTTAAGAGTGATACTTTATTTCGCAAATAATGTCTTCGTTGAATTAACTACCAAGCATTGTTTTGTGACGATTTACGACTACCAGACGCTGAGCAAATAATTATAGTGACCCTATGGTCAAGTCTATAATTAAAGTAAAAAATGTTTTACTAAGCTATTATTAGATATATTTCGCAGAATTTTTTAAAAATACTTTATACGAATCCTTGGCGGACTGGAAGGTCAATGTCGGGTCAAGGATAAGAAATATATATTTAAAATTAATAATCATTATTTAAAAATAATAATGGATTGCTGTTTTCCATTAAGCAAAGTATTTTTTTAAATATTAAATCAAGTTATGTAAAATTGTAAATCTATATGAAAACAACATGACATCGTAAGGCTCAATAATAAATTCAAAAGCTGTTAGACTTACTGATTATAAAATAAAAACTTGATTACGAGCGAAAAATGATTGTGACATATGGGATACCATATGTCACAATCATTTTTCGCTCGTAATCAAGTTTTTATAAATAATCAAGCATGTTAAATGCTAAATTTCAGTAATTTGATTATAAAATAAAAAAAAATCTCATTAACCTTATATCGCCAATTTCAAAAGTCTGTCTTCTTACATAAGAAGTGTAAGTACACAATTTACCGTGTGGTGATGAAGTAAGAATAGAATTCACCAGTCCTTATCAAGATAGGGCAAGCCCGTGGGTGTCATAATGATAACTAAGGGATATAATATGAATATAACATCTATACAAGAGAAGAAAACCATAATAAGCCAATTTCCCCCCTATTGTCGAGGAAACTTGCATCCAACAGTGGAACACATACGAGCTGGTGTGACGATAAAGAGATTTATATACTGAATAAGAGAATATTCTCTTGAAGATATATTTGAATTATAAGTCGACAACTCAATAAAGAATGATAAATATTGTTTGTAATAAATCGTTTTATTTTCCTAAATATTCATCATTCTCTTACTCTTATACCAATTACTTGGGGTCGATACAATATGTACCTACTCTTCTTTCATATTATGTATTGTAAAAGTTATTGGCAATAGTTTTATGACCGACCGCCTGCCTAACGTCAACCCTCCTTAGGAATGTAATTGTTGACCAAACGGCATCAGATGAAGTTAGCCCAGGTCGTTATAAGGGTTTTAGTCGTATTTTATGACATCCACGAGCAAAGTAAGGGTTGGTAGTATTCGTAGCAGCTACGACACTGCAAAAATTTGTTTTCCTAAATGTTATTATTTGAAAATTGATGTTAATAGATGTTGTAAAACTTTTAAATAATTCAAAGGAAAGTATCTCGTTTCCATTAGTATCAAAAGTTTCATAAATAATGGCTACAATTTTCGTTAACCAAAACTTTATGTTAAAAGGCTGCCTTCATAAAAAGTCAATAAAAGTTTGGCAACTAGTTGCTAAGTTATACAATTTGATATACATAAGTTTTTATTGTAATTCAGACCGTCGATATCTTGTTAAATTTTGATAAAAAAATATTATGTCACGTTTGTATACAGGGTGGAAGTGGACCGCTACCGAAAACAAAGACAGGTGACCCTACTAGTACTACTCGTTATGACTATGCTAGAAAAAAAATCGATCAGGATGAAATTTTTTTTTTCACAAATATTTTTAAGTTTTTTTCACATTCCATCGTATTAGGACAGTGCCATGTAACGTTAACTCGATAAAAATGCGTAACTATACTCAGATGAGAAAAGACGCAATCTATTCAAAACTCACGATCATATGTTCAAGAGTTCAACGACCTCGCGTGGTGAGAAATAAATTTTTTTTTCTTTCGAATCGATTTTTTTTCTAGCCTATCATTACAAGTAGGACTAGTAGGGCATCTGTCTTTGTTTTCGGGAGCGATCCCCTTACACCCTGTATATGTTACGTTGTATATGTAAGGTTAAGAATGTAATGTGTCCCCATTCCTTATATTTATCTCGAGAGTCAAAGAGATAAGGGGATGCAAGTAAGAGGGTTGCCGCCATTTTTTTGGGGCTCCTTTACCCTAGTAAAGGTGTTCCTTGGTGTTCCAAGAAAATTGCAGCAGCAATTCTCATAACACCAATTGCGATCGTCAATCGAAAGAAAGTACGGCTACTGAGCACGAGTCTTTTTCACAGTAGGGTTTTTTCTCAACAGTGCTGTGCATACTTTATTTAGTCTTTTACAATACCCAGAGGGTAACATTTTATATCTCTAACCCTGATGGGACTCACATAAAAGATTTACAAATAAGTTGCAGTACAGTTACAGAGAAAAAAATATCCTAAAACTACTTTCTTTATATCCTGTTGAAGATTTATATGTTCGCGTGTCGCTCAAAGATATTGGGATGTCCTTGATATATTAATGATACTGAAACTTCAAGTTATATTTGAATGATGCACGCGACCTATGCATTGTAGAACGATATGCAAATATAAGAAAAATAGAACTGTAAATGTCTTCTATTCTTGTTCATATTTTAGTTTGTGTTCAAATATTTAAGAGCTGTTCATATTGTCCTAAAATGACTTAGTTTACCCACTGTTGTTTTAAATAAATAAAAAAACAGATATTTGTTGATACTATTATAATTAATAATCAAAAAATTACCAAAAGAAAATCAAGTCCAAAAAAATATTTTTTGAAATAAATTTATCAATATATTAATTACTTTATAAACTCATTTGCAAAAAAAACGGGCGGTTTTGATTTTCATTCATATTTAAAAAGATACAATACCAAAAAGGTTTCAATCGTTTGTACACGTTACTGGCCGGTTTTAAAAATGCTGTGGTATTTAAAAAAGTACGTTCTAAATTCAATTTTTCATTTGATGTTCATTTTTACAGAAAACCCCTTTTTATCCTACATTTTTGGCGCGAAGTTCCAGAAGTTAACATCGACTTTCATAACTTTTATTCAATTTTTATCGATTAATTTCATATCCTTGACTGTCAAAGCTTTATTTAATGCTGTTTGGCTGTATCAAAAATGGTAGATAAAGTGGTAAAAGCTACCAAAATTATCGCGCTGCTTGAAGAGGGTTGCAGCCAATGTTTCGTGGCTAGGAGGCTAAATGTTAGTCGCTCGACAGTCCAAAGGACCTGGCAGCGATATCAGGAGACTGGTTCCGTCGAGAGAAGGCCTGGTTCTGGAAGAAAACCATGTACCCAACCACGGGATGATCGTTTTCTTGTGAGTCGCGCATTGAGAAATCGCAAATCTTCGTATGTGGATCTTAAGAACAACCTCCAAGAAGTAAGAAATGTGCATATTAGTCTATGGACGGTCAGGAGGAGGCTTCTCGCTGCCAATATACGCAGTCACCGCCCGGCCCGCGGCCCCAAATTACTCCGTGAGCACAGAGTTCACAGGCTTAGGTTCGCTAGAAATTGTGAATCATGGACTCAAGACGATTGGAATAGGGTTTTGTTCTCTGATGAAGCCAGGATATCTCTGTTCGGTGAAGATCGACGTCGGCGAGTGCTAAGAAGACAAGGAGAACGCTTTGCAGAGGCATGTTTCGAAGAAATCACACCTTATGGTGGGGGCTCTGTTATGTTTTGGGCAGGAATAAATTCAATGGATCGTACAGCGTTAGTCTTCATTGAAAACGGCTCACTGACTGGGCATCGATACATAACGGAAGTTCTAATTTCTCATGCACAACCCGCATTGGCCGCTCTAGGTGAAGACTCGATTTTTATGGACGACAATGCTCGCGCCCACTGATCCCGCGATGTTAATGCGTATGTGCAAGAGGTCGGCATTCGTCGTTTGGATTGGCCAGCTCGAAGTCCCGACCTCAATCCCATAGAGCATGTCTGGGACGTTCTGAAACGGCGTGTGAGATCAGTACACCCGGCTCCGCAGACCATCAGAGAGCTGAAGAATGTGATTACTGCGGAGTGGGAACGTATTCCGCAAGCAAGTATCCGGGATATACTCGCTAGCATGCCCAGACGAATTCAAGCTGTGATTTTAGCTAGAGGGGGTCACACTCGATACTAAACATTTATCTGCTTTTACTTTATTAAAGAAAAACAAACAAAAAAACTTTTTTATTTTTACTTCATGAGCATATGCACTACTAGCGAATATACACTACTAGCGAGGTTTAGCATTATTTCCCATAAATTGTATCTAAATTTTATGAAATACCGATGAAAACGATTATTTTCTTATTAATTTACCAAATTGTGTGGATAAAACTACCTATAATTATCAAACAAAGAAATATTAACATTTGAAATGGTTCATTGCTTAGGTGCCCGTTTTTTTTGCAAATGAGTGTATTTCCTATTTTATTTCGAGGAGTCCCCCTATATAGATGTTCTAAGTTCAAGCACCAACGAAAACGAAAATAAAATAGAACATCTTTGAAGTATCCGTTTTTCAATAATAATAAGAATTGTTTAAATTGATTCTAAACAAATGAGTTATTAAAATTTCTTTGTAAAATATACAAGTGAATCTCCTGCTTCTAAGTTTAAACCTTTTTAAAATAAGGGTAAAAACCAAAACAATTTCCTTTTACGAGATATTAATGACATGGAGTTCTTCAGATATGCTAACTAAAATTGGCTACAGTTGAAATAAGACGGTTGTACTAATAACTCCAATATGATAAATTGCATTGTTTTATTCATAATATTTTATGAACAATTCTTTTATCCAGTATTTTACCCTACCGGCATCTATTATTGACTATAAAGTAGTAAAATTCCATAATCATTACACCCAGTAGGCGAATTGGCAATCGATTTGGTGTTATCAATTTCTCAGGCAAGCTTTACTGCCATTGGCCCTTGTGCTCAGTCAGTTTTTATAATTATAGTATAGCCTAGCCTGTTACATAATCCGCAAAGTGGCGACGCGCCTAGTTATGAGAACATTTAGATACTATTTATAAGGATTCATTCAGTTAAACTTTAGTAATTACGTTCCTACACGTGTAGAGTAACGATCAACATTATTTATCATCTAAACAAAGTTTTACAATTTGCCACGCCGTGGCAGCTATTAGTAAATAATATGAACATTAATCTTCATCATTATCCATTTAAAGATTCGGGACGTTTAATGGTGTAACATTTTTATTAAAGTAACCACATTTTAATAAGAAATATACTATTTTATCTAATAATCATAAGATTATTATTATGAAAACATACAATGTTTATATTTATAGATATTTTCTAATGACAGTACAGATAGGCAAACAAAAACATTGTTAGAATAATTAGAACATTAAGTATTTGATATTTTCACATAATATCAATAAATTTCTTTACCTAAAAATAAATTTATGAAAATGCTGAATTGATAGATAACATTTTATAGATTTTTTGGATAATAGAAAGGAATGGTACATTATTTGTTTTTTCGACATTGCTATTTGTTCTATTTTGTTTTAAATATATTTTTCCCCTACGTAACGGCGGTATAAGAATACACCTGTCGTTTTGTTGCTGGTTTTTACAAATATAATTAACGGACACGAATTATACAGAGAATACTTAGAATAATAATATTAGGCAACATATAACTATCAGACGTGGCTATCTAATCCAAGACTTTCTTCACAAAAGACGATACATCACTTTTACGCTGTTTTTGCAGTCCGTTTCCGGCGTAGTATTTAATTAGATTTTGTCATGTGTTTGCTTTTGCCCCACTTTAATTTCACACTATTAAATTACGTAGCCCCATGTATTTATATGGTATTGCCCACGTATATCATGAGAATGGCCAGCAAAACTTTCCTAGGATCCCCTCTTGGGGAGTTTTATGTCCAACATTAGACGTTGACGGGATGTTGGATGGACAGAAACTCGAGATGAGGCTAAGATTGGTATCTTCTAGAATGTTATATATAAGCGTGACAAATACGTGTCATTTCATTTATTTGAGACTGGCAAGCGTCATTTTGTATTTAATACTCTCTAGAAGACAAAGTCAGTTCAGACATCTAGTGTAGACAAAAAGTTTTTAACAATCGCGTGTTTTCGTACGGAAACTATCTAGTTTCGTGACTCGTACCAGTGTCTGGTTATGTTTGCAATACTGGGGGTCTACGAACTTTCATTTCGTATATCATATCGATTTTTGTAATCGTTGCAATCTCAAAAACTTTATGTTCACGGTTTTTATGTAATTTTATTTGTTATTTCTTTAAAGATTATTAAATTTATATACCCATTGTGTAATAGTTTGTGGCCACTTTCCAATAATTTTTAATAAATCTACAATTACTTCAAAGGGAAAGCTGACTATGAAAAGAGACAGCAGCACCTGCGATCGCCAATTCATTTATAGGGCTCCGTACCTCAAAAGGAAAAAACGGAACCCTTATAGGATCACTTTGTTGTCCGTCCGTCCATCTGTCCGTCCGTCCGTCTGTCTATCTGTCAAGACCCTTTTTTTCAGGAACGCGTGGGGGGTATCAAGCTGAAATTTATATTAAATACTCAAGTCTACTGTCCCTTAAAGCTGTGAAGAAATTAAACTTCTAAGCCAATGCAATCAAAAGATACAGGCGTTTGTGCCGCAAATTTTCTACACTCGCAAGGGAACAAAACTTAATAATTTTAAACTTACTACTCCTTTCCTCATGAATGCATAGAGGTATTAAATTGAAATTCATATCAAATACTCAGATCTATAAGACCTTTAAGCTGTAACAAAATCAAACTTCTATGTCAACGCAATCAAAAGAAACAGCAATTTAAACCGCATATTTTCAAACACGCAACTACTCGCAAGGGAATCAAAACCTAAAGGGTACTTCCAGTCGACCTAGAATCTTGAAATTTCGCATGAAGCAACGATTATACTATTTATAAAGGAAAAATTCCGAAAACCTTAAATTTTAAGTTACATCACATATTTTTTTTAGTTTTACGGAACCCTTTGTGCGCGAGTACAACTCGCACTTCGCCGATTTTTTTTATTGCTATAATGGCAAACGAGCATGCAGCACACCTTATGGTAAGTGTCACTGCCGCCCATGGACCTTTGCAATACCAAGGGTATAGCTAGGCCGCTGACTACCAATACAAACCCCAAACCCACCCAGTTTTGCTTCCGGCTTCATCTTCTATGAGTGACGATTATGGCACAAATTTCCCTTGGGGAGATTTATATCTCAGAGTGAACGTCTATAGGCGATGGGTAGAAAAGTGTTTACTACTTAACTAGGAATTATTTAATATTTAATAATTTAGTACTTAACTACTTAGTATTTAATAAAAAAAAAATCTATAGGTTATTTATGTGTGCCATAAATTTAATTAAAAAACCTTTTCATAGACTTATAGATAATATTAAGTCAGATAAATCACATATTCAATATAAAGCCGACGAGCGCACAATACAGTTAGAATGCTCCACTTTTCCATTGTTGCCAGTGAAAGGACCCTTTGGAGGCATTCATCGATTGCTACCTAATATAATTATGCGATTTCTTTTATAACTGTTATTGATTCATATTGCAATAAATGCCATCAATAATATTTTTACAAAAAAATAACCGAGTTTAATTTACACAGAAATATTAATACCTATATCGATGGCCCTTCTAAGGTAATTAAGATTTCTGTGATAATTAACATTCTTCGCTTTATTAGTTATTTTATTTTAATATTTATTAGCTTAGTACCAAACGGAGCCGAGAATCTAATATTCAATTTTGCAAAGACGTAATTATAAAAAATTTCAATGGTACTTAATGTAATCCAGAGAAAGCCTTTAAATATGTTGAATATAAAATAAGCGTGCTTTATGTGTAATATCAAATTTACTAAAATGCCTAGAGAAAATCTTCAGTATCGCAACCATGTCTCTACTAAAGGCAATGATAAGAAACTTACTCGATACAACATTGCTTTGTATTAACGGACATTCAAATGCAAAAAAGGAGTGGCCGAAACTACAAGTGGGTGGTAAAGGCTCGCGAAATATTCAATCAAGTGGATAGTTACTGTGTATGGCAGCATGCCTTTGATAATATAATTTGACAATATTATCCTCCAGAACTTATTTCTTTCATCATCTCGGCTCATATACATCACACTGCTGGACAGTGCTGGATGCGAGCGTCCGTTACGAAGGTAAAATAGTTATATCGCTGGCCAGACGGGTTTGAGTTCGACTTTTGTCTCTCTTGTATAGATGTTATCTGCAGATATGCACAAACTTAACTTAAAACTAAGAAATGTTGACATTTCTTAATGACTTTTAAACTGTGTTATTTACTGTTAAAATAGGGGGTGGTTAATTGTATTCTTACTCTATCAACGGTACCACCAAACAAAATGTCTCGAAATTCGTTTTTTACTACGCTATAAAAAAGTTTTAATACATAAGCGCTATATAAAAAAATACGTGATATCAAATCAGTGATGGCTTGAAATTTGCATTATAATAGGATATTATATGGTAGCTGGATGCATTAGTAATTAAACACGTTTGTCCAGGCTAGTGTCATAGTCTCTTGAGAAAGTTGTCTTGATCTGATTCTAGTCGCGTAGGATGAGGATATACTGAATAATTAATGTATTTATACTGTTTTAATGTATGTTTGTAGGTCGTTATTTCATTGAGAGTATAAATACTTGAAGTTTGTGTCCGTTTTATATATCTATGTAATCAATACTTCCTTAGCCGCGAATGTATGAAACGACTAAGGGATAAAGCATCAATGTAAGTGAAAGAAACCGCGAAATAAACCACTATACTAGCGTGTTATACTGGACAAGATTCTGAATGACTTATTCAATACATATAAATCCTGTGGCGGGACTTACATATTGTTAATTCTAACATTTTACTTCTTATATTAATCAATGGACTACTACCGACTCCGATCGTGAGCGTCACTGAGAAGAACCGGCAAGAAACTCGCTTTGTCTATTTTTTTATTGACTATTTTTATTTAAAATTGTATACTATAAAATGTTTAGTAAGCTTCAGAGTGACGCCCTTAGAACTACGATATAATATAATGGAAACGATAAAATAAAAAGATTAGGGCTGGACTAGATCTCACAAACGGCACCCGATCACGAGTTAACTGCTGGAACAGCCATCCAAGACATCATCCTATTAGAGCAGATTCAAAAACTAATTCTATTTCTCATATAATGACTGAAGAAAAAAAGATAAAGAGTAGTTGTGTACATACATTATTGGGATATCAACTTGTATTTAAGATATTAGTGTTTGGTACATCACGTTCGAGTAAATGATGAAGGCCGATGATGTCATGTGGTCAAGTGTGGGCTAGAGCAAATATTAGCGAGCCTTGTTTTGAACAGTGGTAATCTGTACGAGATCAATATCAACTTACCTACGAAGTTATCATAATATACATACATATGTATGTATTAAGAATTTAAGTGACGGTTCGAGTTAATCATAACAAGTCTAGATGTTTTTAAAAGATATTCGGAGCTTCGTCTGCGTAGAAATTATGTATATATTATTTGTGATGTATGGTGAAAAATATCAAAGTAATATTCACCCCGTATTTTACACCAGAAGATGATTTTTAGAATACTCCTTTTCAGTGAGTTTTTACATCACAAAAATAATACACTCTCCAATGTGCTGATTTTTAATGCAATAAGAAATAGAGTGGATATTATTTATTCTCTAAGGGAGTACAATACTTAGAGATTAAAAATGGACAAATATTGACAAAAATATTTCTACTAAAAAATATTTGTGCTTAAATTGAAGATAGTGGATTGTTTTTCTTCTCATAACAGCTTTCTCACTGCGTTTCACCTAATTCAATTCCGTAAAACCCTTTCTTATTGAATCTCTAAGTCATAAAAGATCTGTTGTCATAATTTTATATTTGTAGCTACAATAGTTTGAGCTCGGCGTGGGTGATACAGTAAACCGCTTTCTTTATATATATGTATAGATAATAAAATTAATCAATTTATAATTCAAGTGTACCTTTTTCGTATTATATATTTGGTAACGTAAGTTGAAGAAGAAGGTAAGTTGCACGAGCTGATATCCGTCATGGCGGACAAACAGCTAGACGTGCTCTGTGTAACAGAGACCAAGCGAAGGGGCAGCGACGCCTGCGATCTTCCTGGTGGCGGGATGGCTCTGTGGTCTGGTGTACCACAGAGCGATCGAGCCAGCATGGGGGTAGGAGTGCTGTTGTCCTCTCGCTTGGCCTCAGGTGTGAAGGATTACGGAATGTATGATCCCAGACTTCTCTGGGTCCGTATAAAACTAGGTGTCACCAAGGTATTCATGGTTGTAGCATATGCTCCCGTAGGATCCTCGGTGGCATCAGACCTAGAGAAGTTTTGGGACAATGTTAGGGAAGTTCTGGATATGGCAGAAACCAGTGAACGCGTGATTGTATGCGGAGATTTGAACGGATGGGTGGGGACCAAGCGTCCCGACTATGAGGACGTACTTGGTCCATTTGGTGATAAGAGAGTGAACGACGCAGGTAGGCTCATAGCGGATGTATGCATGGAGAGAAACCTTATTGTGTCAAACACATTTTTCCAACATAAGGACATCCATATGTATACATGGAGAAGGAATGAACAGAAAAGCATAATAGATTTAATTTTGGTAGACAGTCGCCTCCGAAGCAAAATATTGGACGCAAGAGCCTACAGGGGCCCCACAGTCGACACGGACCACTATCTCGTTATTGCGAGATTTAGTGGTCTGTTCAGAAAGTGGAGGCACTGGCGAGAGCGTGTCCACTTCGGAGGGCTTGAAAGAATAAAGGTTGAAAGGTTGCAAGAAGAGTGTGTAAGAGAAAAGTATGCAGCGGGTGTCCGAGAACGGCTGACGATGGCAAGCCAGCCGCAATCGGACATTGAAGAATGCTGGAGAGTATTGAAAGAGAGTATGGTAGATACAGCGAAAGAAGTATGTGGAAGTTCAAAGAAGCATAGAAAAACAAATGGTGATGCATGGTGGGATGCGGAAGTGGCAGCTTCCGTAGAGCAAAAGAAGAAAGCGTGGCTGGACTATGTCTCTTCTTTGAATCTGAATGACAGTATGACTGAACAGAAGAAAGAAATATATCGGCAATGTAAGAATGACACCAAGGCCTTAGTGAAAGAGAAACGTGATAGAGCAAGTATGAGTGCAGAAGATAGGCTGACTAAAAACTTCGAGGGTAACACCAAACTCTTTTGGAGGGAGGTGAAGAGGTCTCGGGGTGGTTGGTCAGCCTTCAGAATGAATAAAATAAGGTCTAAAGGTGGAGACATTCTTACACAAACACAAGACGTGTTAAGCCGATGGAGTGAATATTTTGGCGATATGTATGCGGATGCTACGGTTGGCGCCGGTGTTGGATGTGGTTTAGTAGATCAACATTCGACAACGGCGTCCTCCGATGGCATCAGTATGGATGAAGTTGAATGGGCGATAAGAAGTTTGAAAAATGGTAAGGCAGCGGGCATTGATATGGTGTCTGCCGAGATGATCAAGCTTGGTGGCTCTTGTGTCTGGGAGGCGTTCCTGTTGCTCCTCAATTTATGTTGGAGCTCGGGAATGGTTCCCAGGGACTGGAGTAGCGCAGTCATCGTGCCTTTGTTTAAAAACAAGGGTTCACGTTATGACTGCGCAAATTACAGAGCCATAAGCTTGACCAGTTTGGCAGCAAAAGTGTATGGAAAAATTATTGAAAGGAGAATGAGGATGGTGTCCGATGGTTTACTGTGTGAGACACAAGGAGGTTTCAGGAGTGGAAGGGGATGCATGTATCAAGTGTTCTCTCTGCGCAACATTGTGGAGAAGCATCTGGCTCTAGGTCAGAGGGTTTTCTGCAGTTTTGTGGATCTGGAGAGAGCATTTGACACGGTTGTACGAAAGCAACTTTGGGACATTTTACCGGAGTATGGTATTAACGGTAAACTGCTACAGGCTGTGCAGTCCAGTTACATGGGCTGTAGAGCCTGTGTGCGGCTGGATGATGGAATGTCGCCTTGGTTTGACGTCAATATCGGCGTTAAGCAGGGGTGCGTTCTGTCAGCCAGGCTGTTTATCATATATCTGGATAAATGTCTCCAAAGGCTGAACGATATGAATGTGGGAGTCCAGATGGGCGACTCAGTGGTCACTGCTCTGCTTTATGCAGATGATGCAGTCCTGCTGGCACAGTCAGCGATTGACCTGCAGACCCTAGTCGACACAATGACAGAAGATTGTAAGAAAAGGGGTCTACGCGTGAATGTGAGCAAAACCAAAATAATGGTCTTTGAAAGAGATAAAACCAGAACAGATGTAAGAGTAACAATAGGTAATGATGTACTAGAGCAAGTGGATGAATTTGTATATCTTGGATGTGGATTTAGCCGAGATGGAAGGTACACCACTGATATAGAGCGAAGAGTGAATGCGGGAAATAGAATGAACGGAGCGTTGGGGCAACTTCTCGGCAGCCACCACCTCAGCCAGAAGGCACGTGTAGCAATACATAACGCAGTGCTTGTCCCAACATTACTGTATGGAAGCGAGAGTTGGGTATGCAGAAAAGAGTATGATAGTAAAATTAATGCGGTCGAAATGCGATCTCTGCGGAAAATCTGTGGAGTTAGGCTGACCGACCGCATTCGTAACGACGACGTAAGAGAGCGAGTAGGTATGAAAGAGAGTATTGGTGTAAAGATGCGAAAGGGAATGCTCCGATGGTTCGGACATGTGGAAAGAATGCCGAACGAACGCCTGGTTAAGAAGATATACAATGCGAAAGTGGAAGGATGTAGGTACCGAGGGAGACCGAGACTAACCTACCTAGACCAGATCGGTCATGTACTGAAGGAAGGTGGAGTCAAGAGTCTCCGAAACCGGCGAGCGTGTATGAAGAGAATTATGAATGTTGAGGAAGCGAGTGAAGTATGCAGAGATAGAGTTCTCTGGCACTCTGTTCTCTCTGCCTACCCTGCAAGGGATATGGCGTGATGATATGTATGTATGTATGTATGTATGTATGTATATTTGGTAACGCTCTCACTATTCAAGGATCTATTTCTGTATTGTGATAGAGAATTGCTTGACCTAAAACCCAACTTCAAAAGCACAAATCCTACAGGGATACATGATCAACAATTCCCTGCTTATGCACGTTGGCCAAACGCTTCTGCTGACAGTTCTTAATCATTTGTACGATGATGGTAGAGGTGGTGACCATTATATTTTTATTCCGTTTTAATACGGATAAATGATATTAATATAATATTTATTCGAACTTACACTTCTCATTAGCAATTTCAATTATTCCAACGATACTCTGTGAACACATAATGTCCGCCAATCAACAACTAAACTGAACAATGACGTAATGTTTTTCTAAAACCGTAAATTTTGCATACGACTTTCGACTTTATATCTATGCAATAATTCGACTGTGTTAAATTACCGTAGGATCGATTATTTTAACGCGATTTGTTCTGCGATACTAATATGATACAGTAGGACATGACTAATTAAAATTTACACACTATTGTTTACGAAGCTTAGTATATGAAAAAAGCATATATTATGGCCCTAGATATTTTCTGTGATCTTATTCTATATTATGACTAGCTTCCCGTAACCTCGTCATCATCGAAATTATATGTCACGTACCTGTTAAATATAATTTTAATTATTTATGATGTAGGAAAAAATATAGACTGAGATCACAGCCTGCTATAAAAAGGGTGAAAATTACAAAGCAAGGTTCAATTCCATTATTTAAACAAGAAGGACTAAGCTTAATTTGAAGACAATGGATTAAGTTTTGTTCTTCCGTCCCATAGAAACCCTATCTGGGATTGCATTCCGTAAAATCCTTTTAGAGATAACGTGGAAACGTTGCAGAAAGAAAGTACCATCACTGGGCCAACTCCACCTGATGCCGTTTGATCAACAATTATATTCTCAAGTATGGTTGACGTCAAGCAGGCGGCTGGTTATATAACTACATATTGTCAAAACCTTTGCAATATGTGCAAAGATGAGCATAATATGTTGCGTCAATCCCCAAGTAATTGGGATAAGAGAAGCATGATAATAACGATTACTAATTATATTAAAGATTCTTTTTAAATTTTGAAAAAAATAAGTCATGAAAACCAGCAAAGGAACGTTTTCAATATATTTTTATTCTACCCACAGCAAGTTCTATTTGTTGAAACAAAAGTGAACTCAGTTCAATTCAATTTTATATGAATAATGTCATCTCAATTTTTATGAAACGATTTCGGCCAAAGTTTTCCTATTTGCCCTCTATTACAAAAGGTCTTTTATTGAATAGAGAAATGGTGAAATACTTATATAAATTGTTACACGAATACAAAAGAAAAGGAAGCGATTTTATACCCAGAAATAAAAAACAAAATTGCAATAGGTATAATTTGTACAAATAATATTGAAATACAATTTCTTGTTTTATAGATGCAATAAAAACGAAACACAAAATTCTAGCACGCGAATCAAATTGAACTTTGGGAAAGTACCGCTAGTTCGAAGAATACGTTTTTAGATTTTTTGGAAAACCAGTATCAAGAATTCGCGCTATTAGTAAAGGATTTTTTATGTATAATATTGTAAATTAGCAAAAGCATGTTTAATAAACATATATTCTTAGAGGCGAAATTTTGAATGAAAACATTAATTTTGAAATATTTGGTTCTCTTTTGTCATTAAAAAAGGCAAAATAATCTTTAAATTGGCTATTCAAACATTAAAATTTATTATTTATGGTTTACTGTGTGAGACACAAGGAGGTTTCAGGAGTGGAAGGGGATGCATGGATCAAGTGTTCTCTCTGCGCAACATTGTGGAGAAGCATCTGGCTCTAGGTCAGAGGGTTTTTTGGAGTTTTGTGGATCTGGAGAGAGCATTTGACACGGTTGTACGAAAGAAACTTTGGGATATTTTACCGGAGTATGGTATTAACGTTAAACTGCTGCAGGCTGTGCAGTCCAGTTACATGGGCTGTAGAGCCTGTGTGCGGCTGGATGATGGTATGTCGCCTTGGTTTGACGTCAATATCGGTGCTAAGCAGGGGTGCGTTCTGTCAGCCAGACTGTTTATCATATATCTGGATAAAAAGAAATGTCTTCAAAGGTTGAACGATATGAATGTGGGAGTCCAGATGGGCGACTCAGTGGTCACTGTTCTGCTCTATGCAGATTATGCAGTCCTGCTGGCACAGTCAGCGACTGACCTGCAGACCCTAGTCGACACAATGACAGAAGATTGTAAGAAAAGAGGTCTACGGGTGAACGTGAGCAAAACCAAAATAATGGTCTTTGAAAGAGATGACCTATCATTATGTACCAGAGCAAGTGGATGAATTTGTATATCTTGGATGTGGATTTAGCCGAGATGGAAGGTACACCACTGATATAGAGCTAAGAGTGAATGCGGGAAATAGAGTGAATGGCGCGTTGGGGCAACTTCTCGGTAGCCACCACCTCAGCCTGAAGACACGTGTAGCAATACATAACGCAGTGCTTGTCGCAACATTACTGTATAAAAGCGAGAGTTGGGTATGCAGAAAAGAGTATGAAAGTAAAATTAATGCGGTCGAAATGCGATCTCTACGGAAAATCTGTAGAGTTAGGCTGATCGATCACATTCGTAACGACGACGTAAGAGAGCGAGTAGGTATGAAAGAGAGTATCGGTGTAAAGATGCGAAAGGGAATGTTCCGATGGTTCAGACATGTGGAAAGAATGCCGAACGAACGTCTGGTTAAGAAGATATACAATGCGAAAGTGGAAGGATATAGGTACCGGGGGAGACCGAGACTAACCTACCTAGACCAGATCGGTCACGTACTGAAGGTGGAGTCAAGAGTCTCCGAAACCGGCGAGCGTGTATGAACAGAATTATGAATGTTGAGGAAGCGAGTGAAGTATGCAAGGATAGAGTTCTCTGGCACTCTGTTCTCTCTGCCTACCCTGCAAGGGATATGGCGTGATGATATGTATGTATGTAAAATTTATGCAATATTATGGGAGTAATCGTAAAAAATACCTCTGAGAAATACGTACTTCCTAATTTATATGGATTTTGCACGTGTACTGTTGCGTACCTAGTATGTGTTACTTACGTACATTCAAATCTGATAAGGCTATTGTGTTTGGTTTTACAAAAGAATCTGAAGAAAATTGTGAAACTATTTTCAATATATATAATATTATAAAGCAGAACAATTTGTTTGTTCGAACGTACTTATATCAGGTAGTTACTACATCTTGAATTTTATAGAATCTTATTTTAAAAGATAGCGTACGCTTGAAACAAATGGTTTCAGCAGGACATCTATAATTGTAAGAAAATCGGTTAAAATTTGGTACCAATAGGACACATCGCACTTCAAGCGTATAGCACGTAGTCTTCTTTGTATGACAACTGCTGAGATAACAAAAATGGTGAATGATGTATTGTGTACGTTATTAATGTTCCTATTGTTATTAATGGCACGGTATGAAGTGGACGTTGAAATTAAATAATAACATTAAATACCTAAGTACTTATTCCACACAATAATAATGATATTACTAATAAAAAAAAGTTTTAATCAATTACGAGAATTGTCAGTTGTATAAGCGTCCGCGATTTCCCGCCCTTGACCTTAGTCGTAAACGTTCGATTAGCAGTTGTAAACAAGGTTCGGCACGACCCACATTACCAACCCACCTTCCACAATAAAATCGAAGGGCATCACACTTTTTTCACATATGTATACGCTTTCTATATTTCCGCGTACGTTTATATCGTAATATGATAATAATATGATTTATTCTTGGGGTTTATTTGTATATAAAATTGAAGTAGGCAATATCATGACAAATAATATAAAATTTATAGCCTAAACTATTAGTATTCAATTGTCTATCTTTTCTACTTCCATGTTAGTTTTTAGCGACTGTGCAAAGCTCGGTCGGACATTGCAATTTTATAAGTATTTTGAGATGGGTTGTAATTTTGTATTTCATTCGAGTCGAAGTTATATAGGCTGCTTATCGTATATAGATTCTATCATGTATTTCTTCCTTTTTAGGTGTGTGGTGTATTGATTCACCGTTGATTCTCTTTTCTTTCCTCTATTTCAAAATAATAATGCATTGCCACCATGCATTGCCTAATTCATTTAAATAGTTAACTACAAGTTTGATCTTGTCTGATTAGCCGATTGTCAAAGTACTTCTAAAGTTCAGACGGTAGCGTCATTATGAGATAGTCAATACTTTTTTTGTGGTGGACTATGGACGTGGTCTCGCTCTGTCAAATCATTTCGGGGTGACGGAAAAGGCGGCGCGTGACCCCATAGACCTACCATGCAACTCTCCTCTCATCGCCATGCGAGCGGGCCACCGGTACCCGATCTTTATCTACGGTGGCCCGCCCGGTGAGATAGTCAATACTGTCAATAGGTACTAGCCAAGACAGATTTTTTTGATGGTGATTTTAAGTACGTTAAAAGTTCAGCTTTTATAAGAGATATTTATAGAATAGATATGGTGCACCTATTTAAATGGTTAAAATTATGTCAGTATATTTTCTTATGATTAGAATCTATTAAACTAGTAGTATTTTTGTGCTTTTAATTGCGTACAAGCCTTATTAGCTCACGTGGAAATCAATAAATGTCTAGAACATGACTTATGAGATTAAATAAGAAATAAGATAAGGGAACCGAAGGTCATGGCTATCCACCATCTGCTCTTACTGTCCATACATGGTTGTAATACATCACTGTCATTATCAAGAGCAATCCTTAACCCAACGATGTAAGGTGTCTTTTTGTACACCAAATACGATGACGTTATAATAATTTCAGATTAATTAATTGGCAATGAGAAATTGTTGGTGCCTTGAACTGTGTTTTAAAGTTTATAGAAAGTGTATTGATGTCTTAACCTAAAGGAAATATTGCTAGTTATTTTTGTTTTCCTATGATTATTTTCTTTCAACCCATTATCGATTTTACCCACACATTAATTTATTTACGAATTTAATAATTACTATATTGCTTTTCCGTCAACAGAATCGGCAATTATTGGATTTCTCCCTACGAGGGGATATAATATCACAATCACCGGTGTTGACAGTGACAGGTGCGTTAGCGATATTAGCCATTATTGTCAAAAGCCTCCCAGTAGATAGCTTCTAGTGATACCTTCAGTCCGTTTTTACGACTTTCGACGAGAAAGGGTCACCAACCAGAGGATTATTCATATGTTAAGTGGAATCCTCATATGCGTAAATCTTATAACCTATAGGTTATACTTGTTGACCACAGGTTAATTAACATTAACTAATCTGTGGCAAGTTTTGTGTTTGGATTATCTTCTGTGTATATTATGTCACTATTGGTCAAACTACATATAAACGAGTACAAATAATAAAAATATATGTAAATAGACGTGAGTCTTAGACGAGTTTTGTAAAACGACCTTGAGGTAAATACATATCGCTCCATCGCTACGTGACGTTATTATGGGGAGTTACTTAAAATTATAGCGAAATGATTGTCATTAAAAAAATGCCAAAAAAAGTAATTTTAACCGTAGTTACGTATAAAGAATAAAATCTACGTTGCCCTGGGCCAATATAATGTTATACTTATAATCCCCATCCCAGCTCACATAAATCCCGCTGCTGGGCTCCTTTATAATATGAGAGAAATGGACTTACTACACCATGCTGGCCAGTTGTGTTAGCATAGGATTTCCTTCTCTTGTGTATCTGTATATTACATCCTTTAATCGCCTTTTAAAACAACCACGAGAAAGTTGAATTGTATTCTTACTCTATTATCGTAAGAAATAAAGAAATCATAAACGAAAAAGGTGAAAAATAAAATATAAACGTTTATTATTTGATGTCGGGGGAATATTTAATGTATAATCATTGTGTTTAGCTATATATTATGTAATTAATATTTAAATGAAATAAATCTTTAATATTTCTATTACTTCACCTCCAAAAGTGGATCAAACAAACCTCAGATTAAAATACTGACGTAATTACAAAACTTAATGAACAATAAAACGTTAACCACCTCAATAATTAAAGCTATAAAAATTCAATTAATCCCCTTGACATTACAAATCAAGGAGCAATTAATACATTTGTTGGCCATTCGTATACAATATACGACGGCATTAATATGTCAGTTATTGCTGTATATTATGCAAACTATTAATGTAAGAGTAACAATAGGTAATGATGTACTAGAGCAAGTGGATGAATTTGTATATCTTGGATGTGGATTTAGCCGAGATGGAAGGTACACCACTGATATAGAGCGAAGAGTGAATGCGGGAAATAGAGTGAACGGAGCGTTGGGGCAACTTTTCGGCAGCCACCACCTCAGCCAGAAGGCACGTGTAGCAATACATAACGCAGTGCTTGTCCCAACATTACTGTATGGAAGCGAGAGTTGGGTATGCAGAAAAGAGTATGATAGTAAAATTAATGCGGTCGAAATGCGATCTCTGCGGAAAATCTGTGGAGTTAGGCTGACCGACCGCATTCGTAACGACGACGTAAGAGAGCGAGTAGGTATGAAAGAGAGTATTGGTGTAAAGATGCGAAAGGGAATGCTCCGATGGTTCGGACATGTGGAAAGAATGCCGAACGAACGCCTGGTTAAGAAGATATACAATGCGAAAGTGGAAGGATGTAGGTATCGAGGGAGACCGAGACTAACCTACCTAGACCAGATCGGTCATGTACTGAAGGAAGGTGAAGTCAAGAGTCTCCGAAACCGGCGAGCGTGTATGAAGAGAATTATGAATGTTGAGGAAGCGAGTGAAGTATGCAGAGATAGAGTTCTCTGGCACTCTGTTCTCTCTGCCTACCCTGCAAGGGATATGGCGTGATGATATGTATGTATGTATGTATGTATGTGTATTAATGTTTTAGGTCACGTAAAATTGTTACGACCATAATTGACGTAATATTTATTTAGAAGTCGTGTAAAAAAATTAATTGTTGGAACTGCAGTAACATCAACGACGTAAGTACAGCGAAAAAAATATTCGAATGTTTACCGATAGAGAACTTTTGTTTTTTTTTTTAATAAAATTGGCAAACGCCTACAATTTTCAAGTATTGGATCCTCGTTAAAATAAAGTTGAAAGAACTTTGCTAAAGGTTTTAATTGAAACTTTTTGTGACTGTGTCTTTAGTCTCCGCGATATCACACATCTGAAATAGGTATCCCTTACATATTAATTGATATGGTGTATATATTTACGCGTATTATATATTTTTCCATTTTATTTACTTTTATGATTAGCAATAAATGTAAATGTATAACTAATCTACACCATAAATGTCAATATGTACTTTAGCAACGTATCAAAGGTACTAAATTATTTTTCAAGATCTTTATTGAAACTTGCAACTGGAATTCTGGTGTTAATAAGAATATATATATATATATATGTGTGTGTGTGTGTGTGTATATATTTATATACTCATAATGAAGCATAATTTCAAATTAAAAAACTGCTTATAATAACTGTTCGGTTTAAGCACTCAACTATTAGGTATTCGTGTATGAAAATTACAGAGTTTTAAGTTAAACGTAAAATATTAAAGTGTACTTAAATTGCCCGCCACTGCGAAAATAATCCCGCCAAAAGTCCTACGAAACGTAACTGATTGTTTTGTCGTTCGAAATTTGAACTTGACAATCAAAATCCTACGCATGCCAAACGTCAATAAAAATAATTTATGGCATCTGTGGTTTGCCTTGATCGTATTAGTTCAGAAATATTGTATTTTTAAATATTTCATAATATATTGAATTATGTGAATATATTAATTTTATATCGTATATGTATTGTAGATAGCAGGTATGTGCTTATAATTACACAAGTGGTAGTTTTTGTGGTCTTTCGTTTGACGTAATATAATGTTATAGAAGTACCAAGTATAATACAACATTACCATTATAAAAGAACCAATTCAGTCAAATAAGTACCATTTACGATTCATTTAAAATTGGTTCAATGGATACTTAACAAGAATCAGAAAATTGCTTGTTTGTAATAGCTATTCGGGATGACGGCCTACTTACTATTCAAATTTTTTTTTGAGTATTAAAAATGTCTTTTAAGTACAATTGCTTTAAAATGTTATACAATAGAATTAGATATCTATGATTTCTGTCTACATGGTTTTACGAATAAAATCTAAACATTTTCTTAAATCGTATTTAGTTGTTAGGACTCTCCAACAAAACGAATTTCCTTTAAATACAGGAGGCAGGAAGAGTATTTTTACATCATGCAGATATGAAAATCATTTACCAAACGGATATTACAAATTTATACGGGACCATTTAAATTTCCGACTTGTTTAACTTCGAGATTTAACGTCGTCCATTCTTTATGATAATACCTAGGCGTTAAAATGTATACGAGCGCATTGCATTACTTTTCTTTATGCGTAATAAAGAAGCGTAGAAGTGTTATTTTCATCCGATAAATTTATTATTATTTTTCACGATTATAGCTCGTTTAAACCAGTTAGTGAACCATCTAAATTTATCACCGTCAAAAAATCGTGTCTAACCACTTTCTAAATTAGGCCATCGACATCCGATTACATTAGTTTGTCTATTAATAAACTGCTTTTTACATTACTTTGATGTTCACATAAAAATTTTAAGCCGTAAAAATGATCTTAACTGTTAAAAATAAGTAATGGTGTTTTTAATTTAGATATATCTGTGCTTAGTTATTCAGCTTATTTCCTGTCTTGAATTCTTATTTTTAGCAACATTTTATATTATTTCGAATAATATTTGACAACTTCACTTATTTGTTTGAAAATTTCTCTGATTATAAATTTGCATAGAATTTGTAGAGCTGAACCAGTTTCAAAGATACATAATTATATTCAAATTTTGCATTTAATTTTCGGATCGAGAGATTTAGAAGTTTTAAATTAATTTTCAAATTCTTTGCCAAACATAATATTTGATTGATTGATTAATTTATAAATCGAGAACTTTAAACAAATGTCGTAACCTAAATGATTTTTTTATTATATTCATATAAAACTAAGCATTTCTATTCTAGTAATAATAAAATCCTATTAGCCTTACATATTCTACCACCTGCTGAAGAAATTAGCAGCCAATCACGTTCTCTATGTATTTTAACATGGTACATTTATTTAATGTTAATAAATATTTTTTTTAACATACGATGAATTAGACTTAAAGTATTAGTTTTTGCTCAAGTATATTTGCCTATTGTTATGTGTACAAATAAAACAGAACCTCTTAAATATAATATGTACATACAATTTTTTTTTCGTATTTAACATTCATTGAACAATCAAACAAACGCGTGTTAAAATGAATTAACACCGACCTCTATAGAATGACAAGATTAATGGAATGAAAAGATAAGACTACTTCATTGTTCATTCAATTAATGAAACGAAGTAATGGTTATGGCGGCATGAATTAAGGAGTTATGAATTCATAAATAATATTTTATTTAAATAATCGGAGGTGAATAGACGTATTTGAATATTTTTGAATAGTGTTTTGTGAAATGCGATTAATGGACGTCGTTCTTTATAACGTTTAGAAATAACAGTAAGCCTGTATTTAGTAATCGAAATATATTTCGTGATGTCTGAATATCAGTTATTATGGGAAACGACTTTTTGAGACACGATTTGACGTAAATTTTCTTTGTAGCAAATTAGTTTTCTGTCTAATGCTAAAAGTTAATACAAATGTAAATACAACATATTTTTTTTTAACATTGTTTGTGAAGAATACAATGTCATTATCTCTGACTTTACCGTAGAAATCATGAAAACCGGCTAGATTTGCTTCTTTAAGACTGTCCTTTTTCTTTTTGAAGCTGTGTGGTATTACCAAACCTTACTTTGCTCGTGGATATCGTAAAGGACGACTAAGAGCCTCATAACGACCTGGGCCAACTCCATCTGATGCCGTTTGGTCAACAATTACATTCCAAGGAGGGTTAGCAGCATTACAAGGAGGGTTAGCAGGCGGCCGGCCATAAAACGGTTGCCAATAACTTTTACAATATGTACTACGAAAGAAGAGTAAATATTGTATCGACCCCAAGTAATTGGGATAAGAGTAGGAGAATGATGATGAAGACTGTCCTTTTCACTAAAGCTCTAAGGGGTGGATTGCGGTCCTCTTCTAGAACATTCATAATAACTGCGATGACCATTTGCCTGGCGAGATTATCACACCTTGCGTAGTGAGGCCAACAGCGTACGTTGAAAGGCGTTGAAAGGTTATGAGTCTCATAATTGATCGATCGGTAAATGATGACAATTAAAATTTAAAAAAAAGTTTTCTTGTTTATAGTCATAATGTTATGTTTATTATGTTTCTTCTGTTATATAATGTAGGACCATTTTTTTATACGTAGGACAAATTTCTTTTAAAAATGGAAATATAACTTTTATTTCATGGCTTTATTTTTTAAAAGAACTGAAGATTTATATCTGCAAGATAAAGCGTATGACATTTAGCTTTAGTGTACGTTATAAGTTTTATATTAGTTTTTATATAATCATAAATCAAGTTAACTAAGTTAACTAGAGTGATGAGAAAGATTCTTATATAGGTATACTGTATGTATTTGTACTGCATATATTCGTATATATAGGTATTTTTTATGTTTTAACTTCATTGTGATAAAAGATCTATTCTAGTCACGATCATCGTTAGTTTGGTACTAACGATGATCGTGACTAGAATAGGTAGAAATTTAAATAAAGAATAAATAAATAAATTTAAGAAGAACTGATAAAATTAATTTAATTTAAACTTAGAACTAATAAATATAATTATAGTGCAAAATCGGTTTATGAAATCTTAAATTTATTTCACTTTCTAGACGCTTAGGTTTTGTTAGGCGCCAGTCTGGTCTATGTTGACGCCTGAAAACCTGTTTTAATTGAGAGGAATGGTTTATAGAAAGTGTTGATTTCTTATTAATTTTTATATTAATGAGTTTGAGAAGATAATGAAAACATAAATATTCGTTTAGAATTAATTGATAGATATAAATACCTACATATTTACAGACAATACAATTTTTTTTTAAATAACCAGCTAGTAATTCCAATCATATTAAAACGTAGATCTAAAAACTTCAAAACCGTGTCATGTTATGCTTATGGTTAAGCTAAATATAAATGCTACATGAAAAAATATGTATCCACCTGCGATTGTTTTCCTTGCATCACCAAGTCGACACTGATCTCTTAATGCACAACAGAATTTCTTGTTTTCTCGGTCCGCGGTCGCATTCGGAAGGAACATCGAAAGTATGGCGACATCTTCGTTATTCTCCCTAGCCCTCCGTATCCTTTCCTGACCAACTGTTTTTGTAGTTAAATGCAGGCGAGTTTTTAAATCTTCACTTAATACATCCGCTGACATTTTAGATTGTTTGGATGTTTAACTTTATATAGGATTTAAAAAGTAAAAAGCCCGCCAAATACTTGACGTATAGAGTTTCGTCGAGAAACGCGCGTAGGCTTCGCGGCTCTCCGTACGGTACTGAAGTGCTTGAGAGATTCTGCCCGTGGAGGGAGCTATTTGTGTAGGCTTCGTGTAGGCTGACGATTGACTTAATTGATCCAAAGCGATAAGTAATGTTTCTGATATTGTTCCCTTCATTAATTTTAGAGAGTACCTTACACGACTTATTGTGTGATATACGCTGTATAATATAAAGTTATTCAATAAAAAAATTGTGTGTTCTATAATAACGTTGTAAAAGGAATAATACCCGAGAATTATTATTTTCACATGGGACAACGTGATAAATGTTTTATTAAGACACTATATACTTCTATCTTAAAAATTATTATGAATATTAAAAATATCCTAAAAAATATTATCAATATTAAAACCTCCTATCCTAAAAAATATCCTAAAAAATATATTACCTACGTGTGCATATGGGTTTAAAAGCAATAAAACTAAACGCACGTGCATATTTAACTACCGTCACGTGTTATTATCGGTTATTCATGAACCAGTACTTACATAGTAAAATGCGACAATAGTTAACTAGATTTAGTTAATGTTACTAGATTTCGTTATTATCTTATTTTGATTTCATTTTATGCAATGTGAATTGACATTTGTGATTTAGTTAAAGTTTAGTGACTGGTTAATAGATATAATGTCACCAACCCATGGATGGCACAGACTTGATTAAGAAAGTGAAAATTATCGCAACGAAGACAGCAGAATATACCATGGCAATAAATAGTTAATTTTAATAATTTCAATAATTACAACTAGCGTAGGAGCTGGAAGTTCCAAAAATAAAAAATAATAACGATATTCTCATTATTATTAAAAAAGAAGTGCTGTATGGTAGCGGCTACGAATACTAACAAACCTTACTTTGCTCGTCATCAGGAGGATTGTCAGGAGGGCCGAACGAGAGCCAAAGAACTATTACCAATAACATTTGCAATATGTAAGTTGGAGTGTGTCGACCCCAAGTAATAGAGATAAGCGCAGGATAATGATGATAATTATTAAAAAAGACCTGAATAAATTATAATAATCTAAATAGCATCATACAAAAGCTGTGGCTTATTGTATTATAATATATACGTTGCATAAAAACCACATTGATAACATTTTCAGATCCCCGTCTCGAAAGATAAAGGGTTGGAGACTAATTGAATTCTAAATTCGTCACCAAAGGGACAGACAAAGTTTCAAGAGACAGGAAAGTATGAACAAACAAACTTGTTTGACTAGAATTCCACACCAACTCGAAAGGACCAAGTGCGTACTTTAAGCTTTTGTTTAAATGATATCACAAAAGAGTATTGTTTCCTGAGAACCCGCACCAGTTTCCACAATCCATACAAACTGTGGTCACATGTTTTATATTTATTTAGTACCGTGTCTTCCAGTAGGTCCATAAATAAGGTTTTATATAATCGGTAGGTATCGGATATAGTGAGCTTAAAGTTCTTTTTATTGTCTTTGAAAGCAAATGACTAAATAATGACTTCTAATGTTTACGCGAGTATTACACATTTGAAATAAAACTACTTTTACGGATTCTATCGCGTTTGTATTTGATTTATAATTTCCCGACGTTTCGAACACTTTACAGTGATCATGGTCACGGGAGTCCTCCCGTGACCATGATCACTGTAAAGTGTTCGAAACGTCGGGAAATTATAGATCAAATACAAACGCGATAGAATCCGTAAAAGTAGTTTTATTTCAAATGACTAAATGATTCACCTATCGAATCTTGGTAATACCATGGACACAATCATGGAATAGAAAATCTGTCAGCAGCAAGGTCCAAGAGCCCTACTCAATGTATTATATTTTTTTTGTAAATACTACAAGCTTGTTCACAATTCACCAGTTACTTTCTTGTTCGTGGTTATCGTAAAAGACGACTAAGAATATCATATGTAAATACCATCTAAGCCATTTGATCTAACCATCGTAGTGTAGATCAATTTCTCTTGCAATGTAAAGGAGGTATCAACCCAGTGACGCAACGTATATGTGATAAGATAATGATGATGAGTACATATGTGTTGGTGATTTAAGGGTATGATAAATAAATACCACAAGGTATAAGTGATATAAATAAACAACACCAATATCAGAGAAGGCAAATTTAAAATAAAACTCTATTTTAAATCCGTCTATCTCGCATGATATAACAGCAAAAGGCTTCTGTCAACTAGTAAAACGTATAAGACCTGATTTGCCGTGTGGTGACGAAATAAAAATACAATTCAACACCATTATCTTGCCCGTGGGTTACGTAAAAGACGACTAAGGGATTACCCCTTTATTCATATATATAGTAAGACTTATATAAGCTGAAATGAATGAAATGATCTGAAGAAGAAGACAAAGAAAATAATAATATTTGCGGTATTATGACATCGATAAAATTAATTTTATCACCATGCAAAGAAACATATGTTCATTTCAGAAGACTTAGACAATAGAATTTACCGTGTACGTAGATTAATGGTTGTGATGTTCGTTTAAGATAATAATTTAAGAGTTCTTTATTGTTCCTAAGACCTAGTACTGGCATTGCTGCCTACGATCAATTGCTACTTAACCTATTAATGGAGGCTAAAGACTAAATACTATGTGGGTGAAAACGATTATACCTCAATAGATAAAGTTATAGGCAATAATAGATAATAACAAATAGTTAATATAGTAACGCAAATAAAATCTACGCCATTTTGAAAAGGTAAACATTACGTCGGTTAAAAAGAAAAGTGACATTTCGCAAAAAAATTGAAAATTGGTATTATTGTTTAAAACGTTTTGTTATAGCGTGTATTTTAATGAAAAAAAAAAATGATATATCATCAAATTAATTGTCAAAAACTGCGCTATCAGAAGTGTTATTCTATGCTAAACCGCACATTTGTTCATTGAAAAAATCTTTAAATGCGTATACTGTAAAATTTTGTAGTTTTGATTAATGTGACTTTTCTATTTAAGCGACGATTTGTAGGAGACTTTAGAATATGAAATAAATAGATACAAATTAAACTCAGACAAGACAGAAGAAACATTTGTCGATCGTAAAATTATTCAACCTGCTTGATAATTGAGCCATATAGTAGGTTCTGACGTATATTATAACCGCTGATAGAAGAGTAATAAATCAGCCAAGTGCAGTTCGAGCTTGCTCACAAATGGTTACTAAACGAACGCATATGGTTAGGTACTTTTAAATATTTTCGCAAAAGAAAAAAAAACACAAAACGTTTCTTGTAAAGAGATCTTTTTAATATTTGACCCTTTATATTTTGTTGAAATGAATGACAATAGAAATACCGATTCTGCGCAAATTTAAATTGTCTGTCTATTACGGTTCGTGAGATAATAATTAAGACAAACCGCTGACAAACGGATGATAGAAAATTAGTCAAAGGAAGGTTAAATGGCAAACGGTTCCGTAGACACCATTTAGATACGGAATCCTAAATATGAGTGGTGTAATTTTCTTTTTTAGTCTGCTGCATTTTTTATCTTATACCCCTTTTATGGAGCCGAATACGGCTGACTGCACCGGCCGCTGTCCATTGAGACAATGCAAGCATGAAGAGAATGGACAGTATAATACAACGTACGTAAAACATTGTGCACACTTTAAAAGCAATGAACACAAATTACGTAATGACTATCGGGCAGAGCTTTTAGGGTCAGTCCTACTAATGAGAACTTTCTGAATGACTTACATGGTAACGCCTAGCTAGAACTCTAGGTGCTCACATCCGCCATTTTGAATGTGCGTGATAACCAATAAAATGACTTTTTCATTAAGTGAAAATAAAAAAAAAAGAGTTCCCTACAAAAATAGCAATAATTAAATAAATACAATTATGATAGATATTTTAAACATTAACAATAACCACTATGTTCAGAGTCTTACTACTGCTCCCCTTTAAATCAAAATAATATACGAAACTTATTCCTATGATGCCTTAGCCTTATTTGAGTATTGAACTTAAGACCAAAATAACTAATAACTGGACTAACGAGGCATAATTTTAACGATATTAATAGTTTGATGAAATGAAAAAGTTTTTGATCAATTAAGCAATAACTTTTATAAATTCTCTTTTGCGGTATAGAAATTGAGTTGTATTAATAAAGAAAACAGTTTGATTAATGTTTATTAGACATCATATATCACTTGGACCAGTTATATAATTTATTTTTATATTTATTTCTAGGAATATTAATGTTGGATATTAAAATCTATAATTGTGAATATTTTGTGTATACATTCAAAATTAATTCTGTTTTTAAATAATTGATTACGATTACGTGCATGTTCTGTTTTTAATTTTCATTTAAAAATATTTATGGATGTTCTTTTTTTAAATTATTATTTAAAAAGCCAATTATTGACAATACACATTATTTTTGTCTTTTGGCGGGAATCTAAAACGTCATGTTGTGCTCTTGTATTATATTCGATATCTTAGTGTTTTAACGTGTTATATTAGATAATTTTTATGGTGTTTTATGTAATATGATGTGACAGAACAGCTGGGATGTAGTGAATATCATATAAAAGTGCTTTACAACGTTTTCGTTTTCCATCAAAATTCCTACAACATACCATTAACAGTGTCACCATAGCAGTGTTGATGGCGACAATTCGACTGACTGACAGACAATGACTAACTTGAAAAGATTAAGAACGTGAAGATAATTATAACTCGACACTGGCAAAAATGGCTCGTATAAGTAGCTGATTGCCAATACATAAAAAGAAGAAGAAGAATACACATTATTGTAGACGGCGAAGTATTATTTCATAACGGAAAATCGCGACGTCGTCTTAGATGTAAGAAAATAAGCTGAAGGAAAGACGTTTTATCCTGAAGTTGAAGTATGGAATCTATTAATACAAATTCCAAGATGTCATCAATAAATTACGGTATTATAAGGTCTATAATATGACCTATAGAATAAATAACCTTAGCACATTTTTAAACGTGAAATTAATACGCATTCCGATGAGTCATATTTATAACGAGTTATATTTAATAAAATATCGTTAAGTCTTATAAGGGCACGTTACATAAGGCCGTTCAGTATACTATAGTAAAGCGTGTAAAAAATTATTGTAGCGATGACGAAGGACCGCTTATAAGGCGGTTAGAGTACGCATGGCATGACGGCGCAATACCGTCGATCCGGACACTGGGGAAATTGCTTCAGACCTCAGTGGTACTTTACCGCGTGGTGACCGAGTAAAAATACAATTCATGACAACCTTTTTTGCTTGTGGATATCGTAAAAAACGCGTAAGGGACTTGATAAGCATATAACATTTGCAATACGAAACAACAAATTTGATTAGCGATCATCATCACATTTCAGTTAATATACGTCTCACTGCTGGGCTCGGGCCTCCTCCACAATGGGAAGGAAATTGGCTTGCTATAGGAGAGAAATTGACTTACACGTTGGTGAAGCCAGTTGCTGCAGGGTTTTATTTCAAATTTTCTTCTAGATGTTATATGCATATTACATCTCCTAGTCTTCTTTTACAACATCCACGGGTTTGTAGTATATTATATTCTTATTCCGTACCTCATGGAAGATTAAATTGATAAGCGGTGTAGTAGGTCCAACTTTCCTCCTATTGTGTGGGAAATTCGAGCTTATTATTCGAGCTCTCGGGACATATATGAGGTGAAATGACGTGGGTACAATTTCGTAATTTATGTATATCTAAATCTTTACAGCATTGGTTCATATTCATTACCTTAGTGTATATGTTCTATAAAAAAAAAACTATAATGAATAAATTACCTTTAAAAAAATATATCGTACGTTTCACCCACGCGGATGAGTCAATATATTGTATGTATTTTGTCACCGCGTTAAATAGATGATTATTATTGTAATTTAAGGTGTAGTCATAGACAATCGTATTTTTTTTTTACAACTAGTCAAACCACGTAGGTTGTATTTGTTTAAAAGAAACATTGTTTAGATTAGTTTGACAGTTATTAATAAGCGGGTCGTTTATCTGTGTACTTTTTATGTCTTTAGATAAATTGATTTAAAAAAAATGCAGTAGGTGATAAAATATTGCTATTTTTTTTTAAATATCATTATCACCATCATCATCGTGCTTTTATCCCAATTAATTAGGGTCGAAGCAATGAGTGATTCTATTCTTACATATATTGCATATAGTTTTCGCAATTGTTTTATGACCGGCCGCCTGCCTAGCTTCAATCCTCATTGGGAATGTAATTGTTGACCAGATGGCATCGAATGGAGTTAGCCCAGGTCGATATAGAGATCTTAATAAGTTTTTATAAGGGTTAGTAGTAAGAATACAATTACCGCTACATCTTATTTCGCAGTGGGAGACGTTAAAACAACTCGGGGATAGAATGTCAATAGACGATCTCTCCGGCATCCCGTAAAAGCGCGGAAGGGACCGCTGTGGTTTTAGTGGGTATTTCGGTCGAACCAGCTGACCGGCGAGTCCCACACACCCCCTCATCTGTCACCGGCGAGGGCTAGTGCGTAAATGCATTTCCACAGCGTGAACAAAAAAAAAAGACGTTAAAACGAAGCTAAAAGTACCAGGAGGGTGGGTAGCAGCTATCGCATGGTAACCATAGAATACCTACTGCAATTGCCGACGAAGTATGCCAAGTGTGGCGATTACGGGATAAGAGTGCAGAACACTAGAACAATGTTAGTAAGTTAGTTTCCCGAGAAATTTATAGCCATATATAGTTAGAGCACTAACTGCAATCTGCAAACTTCATCATCATCATCACAGCCCATAGATGTCCCACTGTTGGGCTCGGGCCTCCTTCGTCATGGGAGGGGAATTAACCTGCTGTACCGCGCTGGTCAGACGTGTTGGAATAGGGTTTTGTTTCGAGTTTTCCTTCTCTCGCATAGATGTTATATGCGTTTTATATCCCTTAGTCGTCTCGTACGATCACCCACGGGTAAGATATGGGGTGGTGATTAGTATTCTTACTCCGTCACCACACGGAATAACTGCAAACTTAGGTATTACTTAAAATTTAAGAGACCCTTGTTGAAAATGGACATAATTCTCGCATAAATACGAAAGATCACATAGTTTGGATATGTATATTTTATTAAATTAATTTATGCCCCTCACTAATTTGTTACCGTTATTTTAATTTAGATCAACTTTGTAACGGTTTAATTTTTTTATTGCTTATGGTGGCAAACGAGCATGCAGCACGCGTGAAGTGTTACTGCCGCCTATGGACCTTTGCAATACCAGGGGTACAGCTAGGAATCTGCCCACCAATGAATACCCCAAACACAACCAGAATATTATATACACTGGTGAGGATATAAGTGTTTTTTTTTTTTGGTAACGCAGTGGTCCAGGAATGCGTGAAGGACTAACTCCCCGGATGGGAAGTGTGGGATTCCTAGTCTAGGGCTAGGTTACCCACTAAACCGCATCCACTGCGATTGCTGTTAGCCTAGGGGCTGTTACAGCGTAACCGGGCTGTGGGTGAGCGCTGAGTGCTCTCAACCCGAATATAATAAGTGAATGTTATTATTTTCTTATAAGCAAAATGGCTTCAAGTGTAATTTTTTATGAGAGAGTTTTGAAATACCGATTTGCAGCTTTTTAGTGTTACGAAAAATGCACGGTAAAAAGCCTTTAAGCGATTACTACATTGAGTATTCACACGTATTCATAATACAATCATTATTCTCCTACTCTTATCACAATTAGTTGGGGTCGATACAATATGTACTCTTCTTTCATAGTACATATAGTAAAAGTTATTGGCAATAGTTTTATGACCGGCCGCCTGCCAGACGTCAACCCTCCTTGGGAATGTAATTATTGATCAAACGGCATCAGATGGAGTTGGCCCAGGTCGTTATAAGGCTCTTAGTCGGCTTTTACGACATCCACGAGCATATTAAGGGTTGATAGTATTCGTAGCCGCTACCACACAAATAATTGTTCATAATACACTCGTCAGTGAAAAATGAAAGAATGAGGCGTATCGCGCTGTATTTAGCAAGACATCGACAACTTTGAAATTCATACAATTTCAATCAAACATATTCAAATTATCAGGTTGACAACAGATCCTATTTCTTTTCTCATTGTAAATTACTGGAGTGTGATAACCAAAAGACTGTCTTCTTCTTCTTATTTTTATGTATTGGCAATCAGCTACTTAAATGAGCCATTGTTGCCAGTGTCGAGTTATAATTATATTCAAGTTTTTAGTGTCTTCAGATTAGTCATTGTCCGTCAGTAAGTCAAATTGTCGCCATCAACAGTGCTATGGCCACACTGTTAATGGTATCTTGTGAGAATTTTTATGAAAAACGAAAACGTTGTAAAGCACTTTTATATGATATTCACTACATCTCAGCAGTGCCGTCACATCACATTACATAAAATGCCATCAAAATTATCTAATATAACACGTTAAAACACTATGATATCGAATATAATACAAGAGCACCACATGCCGTTTTAGATTCCCGCCAAAAACCCAAAAGACTGTCGTAACAAGTGTTCGGAGAAGGATGGCCAACAAATACAAATTATGTCATCAATATTATTAGCCTGTGGTCAAAAATTATTATTGAATCATCGCCACAGATACTTAAATCGGTACCATATTGGACAGATCGTTCAGAGTAGCTGTTTTTTATGTATATTACGGCATAAAATGAACTTGAAGTGGGTGCCTTTTATCAAAAATACTCGCAGTGACGTAAGTGTACTGAAGTATTACTGATTTGTTTAAGAGCAGGTTTATTATGTTATATTTTGTATGTATATATGTTATATATAGTTGTTAATGAGAACGTTTATTATATGATCATAGACAATGAGCTAGGTGTCTCAAAAATGTGAGGCCTACGGCTAAATCAATTAGTGCATTGCTTTAATATTATTTTATTCAGATTTATTTTATAATTGTGACATGTTTGCCGGAATAAGCAGCGATGTAACAAACTCACCTTTCGTCTTGTAATTTTAGCCTTAGGTAAGATGAGAGCGAACATGTAGTGGTAATCAAAAATATAGTTCGAAGTTCTTTCGAGCTTGATATTAATTATCTGAGAAAATTATTCAAAATCCAGGCAATTTGTAATAACAACTACATTTTTTTTATACTGGAACCGGAACTCCACACCAAAATTTCATATCAAGCAATCGGAATTAATTTTATATCAGATTAAATTATGGATTATATATATTGTACATTAAATACTTTTTTATTTGCATGTACTTTTTATTTAAATTCTATTAGTAAATATCATAAGCAAAACCAGTTTTAAAGTAATAGTATGATTGATTTCACGCTTAAGTACAGTTAATAACGCCTTACAAAAATTATTATTAAAAAAAATTACTTGTACTACTTTATAGTCTCTGGTAAAGGTTTTTTGGCGCGAATGTGGAAATGTCATGTCACGCTCTTGTATTATATTCATTTTTTTAGTGTTTTGTAGTGTTATATTGAATAATTTTGCTGGTATTTTATGCAATATGGTACAGTTAAAGTGCTGAAGTGTAGTGAATATGGTATAATAGTGGTTTACGTGTATTTTCATATTTTGCCAAAATTCCCAAAGAAAACCATTGATTAGGTTATCAGCACCCGATTAATGGTAACGACTTGACTTACTGACAGACAATGACTATTAAAGCTACATAATATGAAGAAATGATGAACATATATGAAAAATAATTAAATAAGATTTGGCTGTATGGGCTTTGATCCCTTTGCCTGTCCGAATGGACGAACAGAACAAAAAAAAAAAGTCTCTGGTAAACGTCATCGCTAAATTCGGCACCATAATCATTGAACACATTATTTTGTGCAAAACAAAAATAACAAACTCCCGTTAGCTATCTTGAGCTATGTACTTAATAATTTCCTTTCTCTCAATATTATATTAATCATCGCAGTTCTTAGAAATTCGATGCTAAAATAGACACACTTAATATTTTTATTGTCTATGGAAATTTGAGATTAGATTGATGGATTCAATAATTGCTAATATGTTCTGCGGTTTTCGTTGAACTTTTTATTGGATATTTTGTGTTTTTATAGTTGTAAATTTCACAATAAATTATTTTAACTAACAAAACTAACAATTATCGTCTTTAATTGTGATTTTATCCTAATTACTTGGGATCAACGTAATATTTACTTTTCTTCCATCGTACCTAAATATTATAAAGAATAGGCAATAGTTTTAAGACCTACCGCCTGATTAACGTCAACCTGTTTGGGAATATAATTATTGATCCAAATCGATGTAAAGCTCTTAGTCATCTTTTGTGACATCCACGAGCAATATAAGGGTTGGTAGTATTCGTAACCCCAATCACACAATCACACAGCCAAACAGTAAATTTAATAACTAATATAAAAATCTAAAGTCTATAAATATGAAATTGTTTATTTTTCCCATCTTAATTACTCAAGTCGAGCATCATCGTAAAATATTGCATAAAGACGGGCATTATCTTTCATCCAGAAAAAATGCTTTGCCTAAGGATTAAAATTTTAAATGATTGTGAGACAAGCACGCGTAGCAAGTTCTTATTAATTTAGAAAACCATAGTGCTTCTATCCACGCTATGTAATCATGGAGGACCGGAAGGCAGGCTTCCTGTCTCCGATGCCGCCCCTTTGTGGTCACAAATGACATATGTAACAAGGAACACTTCTTCTTCTTCTTCTTATATATTGGCAATCAGCTACATATACGAGCTATTGGTGCCAGTGTCTAGTTATAAATATTTGCACGTTTTTAGTCTTTCAAGTTAGTCATTGTCTAAGTCAAATTGTCGCGATTAATAGTGCAATGGCCACACTGTTAATGGTATCTTGTGGGCATTTTGACGGAAAACGAAAACGTTGTAAAGCACTTTTATATGATATTCACTACATCTCAGTAGTTCCGCCGCTTCATATTACATAAAATGCCATCAAAATTATCTAATATAACACGTTAAAACACTAAGATATCGAATATAATACAAGAGCACCACATGTCGTTTTCAAATTCCCGTCTTCTTCTTCTTCTTCTTATATATTGGCAATCAGCTACTTATACGAGCTATTGGTGCCAGTGTCAAGTTATAAATATTTTCACGTTTTTAGTCTTTCAAGTCAGTCGTTGTCCAAGTCAAATTGTCGCCATTAACAGTGCAATGGCCACACTGTTAATGATATCTTGTAGGAATTTTGATGGAAAACGAAAACGTTGTATAGCACTTTTATATGATATTCACTACATCCCAGTAGTTCAGTCCCTTTATATTACATAAAATGCCATCAAAATTATCTAATATAACACGTTAAAACACTAAGATATCGAATATAATACAAGAGCACCACATGACGTTTTCAAATTCCCGTCAAAAGTCCAACAAGGAACACATCATAAGACATCTTCATTAATGAAGTTGACAGCGCAAATTTATATTTTATTATTTGTTTGTCAACGTCACCCCTTTTATTTCAGAAGTACTTTTAATTAATATATAGATCTAATACGGATTCCAAGTTAATTAGACTGGAGCTGATTTCTCTCTATGGGATCGAGTTTTCTTAATGTTCTTTTATGGTTTCACTATATTGAATGAGATGTAAATATTTCCCATTTGTCTATTACATATATTTATGGTTACAATATAATTATAATATAGTTATAATATTATCAAAAAACGTACAGTCCGAACATAAGACTCAGGCATCTTTAATTAAAAAAAAAAAATACTCGGTCATATCGCGTTCACGTTCCATATTTCTTCTGTTTAGTATTAAAAGTGCATTTACGTTGCCTAAAAGTGTTGGATCAAGATGACGTCTGATCTATTTGTATGAATAAGTACATTTGCATGCCTAATAAATTAACCAGGTTGAGACCTCAGCGCCCACCCATAATCCATTTCAAGTTGCCAATCTATCTGCGGCTAACAACTGAACACAAAAACAAACACGATGCTTTATACTTTAATCAAAACTTAATACTTAAGTAATTTTTGTTAAATTTAAAGGCTCCATTATGCTTAAAATATATTCAGTATATATTGTGCCCATAAGTAATACTCTTAGGTATTACAAGGCTAGACCAAAAATAATGAAGCCATATGTTCCAAAATTCGTCCTTACTGCTTCCATATCAAAAATTGAAAATTTCATTTCCACTTGCATTTATGTAAGGAACAACGAGGTTACGACAATGACAGTGGCCGAGATTTTTTCTTGTTCTTTACCTTACGATACCATAAATAGGTTGAGGGTAATGAAGAGCCTTATACGGTAATGACTCCGCATTGAGTTTCACAGATAGAAAGGCGATAAGATTAGATAATTGATTTAATGTTTCAATATTGATGTTTATTTAATATGTTTTCAAATTTTATCGAGAGTTTTTATTAGTTTGAAAAAAATAATTGCAATTTTGTTTTTACTTTGTTTCTTTAATAGTGTTTCTTTAGTACTAGTTTAGTAATATTTTAATACCGATATCGATATCGTAAGTCTCGTATAAAATTTCTGTGAGGGATAATTAATGCATATCTACAAATTCCATATTTTTTCCTGAGTCGAGACATAATTTGAGTCTATTAATCGAGTTTGTAAAGTCACTCAAAATGCCTAGAATTTATTTAGAGTGTATTGTGAATTCTAAAAAAGCTTTTAAATGTAAGATCAGCATCGCAAAAAGAATGGTCTATAACGTTGGCCAGGTATATTTCTAGTTTTCCTTTTCATAATATGGTTATTCTTATTTGTTTTATATGTACTCGTCTCATACGTTATCCGCAAGAATAGAAGGCACATTTTCATCCGTACGGAATATGTATATAACTATAGCGTATATACTATTGATATAAACGTTAATATTATAAATGCTTGGGTATTTTAGCTTCATAAAACTAGTTAACACCATAACCGTAATATTATTTATGTAAGGTCGATTACGTAATAAAAGTTTACAGCTTCTGGACGAATATTGATTGATTGATCGTAATTTATTATGTGTAATATTTATAATGGAACGTTTTAAGATTTTTTAGGTTACGAGTGTTGCTCCTATTTTGTTATCTTGACTTACGGAATCGATCAACGATCGATTCATATTTTATAGAATGCAAATTTTATATTTCGATGCGTTATTTTTAGTTCGCATTTTGATGAGTCATTGGTCTAAATTATTTGTATGTACTGATCTGATATTTATGGAAGGTTTTAAATCTAATTCTATATTGATACCACCCGCCCGGGCTTTGGTAGATATCACGCGTTTAAGCCACCAACATCCTAAATTAGTTCCCTCAAAATTGTTTTTAGGAAGCTGATGAAGTACTATTTATTAACTTAATTTTACGAAATACTATTAACTTAGTAATATTAACTTCAATAGAAAGATATACTGTAAATAACTTTCTGAACGTATTCGCTATATGCAGTTTTTTAGAGCTGGCACTAGGAGTGCAGATTTCATGAGTAACTTATATCATTATCAAGCCGTATATCACGTAGAATATTTGCCTGACTAGCGATATAACTACACCACTTTGATGGTCAATCATAATAGGATAGGCATTAAAACTAGCTGCTATTTGGTGGCGGCTACGAAAACTACCAACCCTTAAAATACACTCGTGGTTAACGTAAAATATGATTAAGAATTTTACACCGACCTAAGCCAACTTCATCTGACGTCGTCTGATCAATAATTACACTCCCAAGCAAAGTTGACTTCAGACAGGCGACCGGTCATAATATCCAACATTTTTGCAATATATACGATAGAAGATATAAGTACATATTGCATTGACCATAAAAAATTAAAATATTATGATGATTTTAGATACAACTTCTATAATTTCACAGATTGATTTGCATATTTTTACATACCTAGAAAATCTTACTCTATATCTTATGCTAGTTTTGCCCAAATGCCAGACCAAAAATTGCAAGAGTGTAACAGTGCTCCCTTAAACAACATTTTACGACTCCTTTGGCAAAGGAAGTGTTGTCAACACTTAGTATTCTTAATACCAGAACATGGAGAAATAATTTGATATTATTTTAAACAGTCTCATAATAGATAGTTATACTTATATCCCCGGGTCAGTGCTATTCCTAATTATAGATAGTTTTACAGTTAGCGCCGCTAGATGAATGGAATTTCATTCATTTGTTGGCTTTTCATTTCTATGGCATGTGCTCAAAACAAATGACACGATTTTATTCTAACAGCGAGAGTTGAAAGACTGCCGAAACTCTTGCTGCAAGTCTTGGTCGAACAAGTTGTTCCTGCTAAAAAAATATTGAGAACAATAATAATATAGGTACAATAATATAGGTACTCACCAGCGCGGAACACTTCGCCGCATCCATCACAGCGGCTAGCGAACTGAGCATCGTAACAGTTGCCGCAGTAGATCTTGTCGAGCTTGGAGCCGAACTGCTTGTCCACAAGGGAGACGCGGCACTTAGCGCAAAGGAAGCATGCCTCATGCCAATGCTTGTCCTTGTACGACAGGTCCTGTGACAAAATTATATATTTTGGATTACATATTATATTAAAATTTATTTTATAAAAAAATATATCTATTATATTTGGATTTGAATCAGATTAAAGTTCAAATTAATTTCATCAAGATTCGTCCATCCATTTTCCAGCCCGTAGACGTCTATTGTTGGACATAGATTTTCCCACGAGAATGCCTCTCAGAACGGGCATGTACCCCCTGCTTCCTGCGACTCTCAAGATCTCTTAAAGGCACTTAGTGGGGGGTCGACCTACACTGCGACTTCCCTTTCGTGGCCGTCACTCGAGACACATCGATAGTGCACACAATGACAAGGGATTTAAACATTTAAGCCTTACTTCTCTTATAGTAATAATATTTGCTTATATCATTTAATGCTCCGACATTCGTAGGAAAGGAAACAATTGTATTCTTACTCTACCGTCACACAAGTCACATATATTCCTGTAATATTCCTAACTTTTACCTATTAAAATTATATAACCACTTACTAATACTTTTAAAATAGCTAAAATCTGACTGACCTACTCGGGTTTCATGTTATACTCGTATTGTTTTGAGGAACATAATTCTAAGAAGATTATTCGGGCAATTTTCTTTAATTAATATACATCTCAAATACTCATGTAATTTAAGGAAAAAATTACATGTTCTCTCGCAAAACACAACTAACGAAAATACGTAATTCTGATAATCTGTTAATATAAATAAGCTATTAATAAATATGACATGACTGGGTAGTGACGGAGTAAGTATACAATTCAGCAATCCCTTTTTTGTCTGTGAGTGTCGTAAAAGGCGACTGAGGGATATATATTGCATATAACATATGTACAAGAGAAGAAAACTTCGAAATAAAGCCCTATACTAACACGTCTGACCAATGAGGTATAGTAGGTAATTTTTTCTTCTATTGTGAAGGAGGATCGCATCCAGCATTATGACGTATCTAAGCTGCGATAATGAAATATAACATCATCATAATTCTCCTGGTCTTATCCCAATTACATGGGGTCGACGCAATATGTAGATACTCGTACATATTGCGCACGGCGAAGGGAGTTGCTTGCAGGGTGGGTCTATGGGGTTGCGCGCCGCCTTTTCCGTCGCCCCGGACCAATTTGGCGGAACGTGGCGACTCCACAGCCCACCGCAAAAAAAAAAATTAAAAAAAGGTATAAAGCCCGATCTAAAGGTTTTAGTCTTTTACGACATCCAAGAGCAGAGTAAGTATTGGTAGTATTTGTAGTCGGTTATATGCAAGAGCAGAGTAAGTATTGGTAGTATTTGTAGTCGGTAAAATACTAGAAATTAAATATGACATATAAATATGTATATTAATATTACTATATTAGCAGCTGTATATTAATATTACTATATTAGCAGCGCAGGATAAAAAAACCTAAGCATTTTTATTTTGTTCTAAAAAAAAATAAACAAGAAAGTTCATAGCTTTTCCATGAGAAATTTCTCGTTAGGAACTTTCCGTATTAAGTCTCGTTTGATTTCTTTTTACGGGTAAAAAAATATTGTTGGATCTATAAATGGTTGTGCCGAGTCTGGAATATTTAATTATATTTGTAAAGTGATATAAAAAAAATCCTCGTGTTGTGTAAGAAATCTAACAACATAGTAAGTACATTCTCAGAATTGTGACGTTCATGTTAATATATTACGCGGTTTTTTTTATTGTAGATGGTGGCAAAAGAGTAGTACAGCGAGGTCGCTGTCTGCCAAAAAAAACCTCAAACCCTCCCAGAAACTTGGCTCAAAAAATCAAATACAAAAGTAATGGAATCCGTAAAAATAATTTTGTTTCAAAACTGATGGATGGATAGAAGGATAGAGATTACTTTAATCGGACTAGTTCCATTCTGTACTTCTTTCGTGATGATGTAACATATGACTTCATACAATTTATATAATATAATTGATTATAATTATATTGGTAAATAACTATAATTAATGACAATGTCCTCCTTATAAAATCAACTTGATTACAACTGATTGATCGTAGTATGACACTAAGTTGAAGTGCCCAATTACAACCTACGCTCAAACTGAACATCTGTCGTAAAAAAACATACTTTTTACTTTAAAAGTAGGTTTTTCCATGTAGTTGAAAACTAAATTGTTTGTCAAAGTTAATAGCTGATTATTTTTTTATATAGTTATAATTATTTTTTAATTTTTGTCTGTTTCGTTGGTATTGTGACTTAAGTGTAAGACTGCTCAACGTAAGGCAGACAGAAGAGAGTGTTGCGTTTTCTTAAAATTTTCTCAACGACGTGTCCGTTTAACGAAAATAGGCTTATTATCTGCATCTATCATTGCGACCAAAAATTACACTGAAAGCACCTCTGGCTTATTCCTTCAGGGATAAAAATTTGAAACTATATAGAAATTATTGTCAAAAAAAATACGCAATGTGAAATACTCTATTTGATTTTTAAAGACGCTTCTTACATTAAAATATGTTTCGTAACTAAAATTTTAATTATTTATCCTACATGAGAATCGAACTTTTCAAAGCGAATAAACAGTTGAACTACACCAAAAAGTTCATAGTGGTAGGCCACTGTTGACAGTTTTCTATCTACAGTTGCGGGCCGGTCCGTCCGGGGTAGTACCACAATCTCGCAGAAGATCGACGTCTGAGTAATGGCAATGTGCTATTGCGCTTCGTTTGGTGAGTGACAGAGCCGGCAGCCCACCTGGGTTTGGGGTTTGTATTGGTAGGCAGCGGCCAAGCTATACCCTTGGTATTGCAAAGGTCCATAGGCGGCAAAAACACTTACCATCAGGTGTGCTGTCTGCTTGTTTGCCACCATAAGAAATAAAAAATAAAGTCTATGGCCAGCCCAGCGGGTTACTCTTTCAGGTACTATCTCCTGTTGCCGCCCCGGTGGTGTCAGAAGTTAACCTTCTGGTGGTGGCATTAATAGTACAAATGAGTTGGAATGAATTTCTTACAACAACTACGTGCCCGTAGGGTGAAATGTAAGGGTTTTGTAGTATTCGTAGCCGCCACCACAAAGCTCGTCAAAAAACAAAAATAATGAACTAATCATCAATAATTAATCGCGCTAAGCTTTCTTAACCTTACTTTAGTTTATAGATGATTCACTCTATATAGCTGCCTGTGAGCGCCGTTTGATAAACTAATAAACATATGTATGTATTTGTTACATTGATATGAAGTTCAGTGACCAAATAATAGTCTAAAATTCACTCTGAAATATAAATGTCTGCATATATCTATTTTCATATTTAGACTTCTCTCGATTCATCATCATCATCGCAGCTCATATATGTCCCACTGTTGGGCTCGAGCCTCCTCCATAATGGGAGGGAAATTGACCTACCATACCAAGCTGGTAAGACGTGTTGGTTATAGGGTTTGTTTCGAGTTTTCCTTCTCTTGCATAGATGTTATATGCGTTTTGTATCCCTCAGTCTAACTCTTACGATCAACCACGGGTAAGATAGGAGGTGGTGAATTGTATTCTTACTCCGTGACCACACGGATATCTCCCGATTGCCTTGTAGGAATATGGATGTGAGAGCTGTGCCCTCCCGGGATAGAATACTATGTAAAAAACTTTGTATTAATTCGTCAACAACTGAAATAGTAACCAGCTCGATTTATTATGCGGCCTTTCAAAATTTACCTAGAGAAATGTGAGCGTAAAACCACTCTACCTAGCCTTAACAATAAAAGCGTGACAAATAAAGCAGTATTTTAGTTTACCCCATCCGTTCGTAACGTATTAAAAACTATACATTCTCTAACGTTGTATTTGACGTGTTGAGTTCAAGTTTCAAAATAAATCTCCCCCATTCTGGTTTCTATTCCTGTACGCGGTGCGAAGACCGCGGGAACGCACATTTAAAACTGAATGTCGTAATGTCAATAAAATATGAATGTTTATTTTGGCTGATTACGACACTCTCACACAGATACTTGTGTCGGGTAAATCTTTAAAGAATCGTCTGACGGATCCAACCAGAGCTTTTCAAGGTTGACGCTGAACGAAAACATGAAAATAGTGTATCCGACCCAGAAATAGTTCGAGATTGTTTCTGCAAACGCCGATTAGTTACAGTCCCGTTTGTTCAACAAATATTTACTGTTAATACCAACAATATTGGTTGGTCTACGTAAGTAAACATGTAACATAAACAATAGCAATACGAACATAATTGCTTCAATAGATGCCATATTCAAGTCATCATATAAAGCGTCGAAACGATCATTTCCATCTAATTCTAACATGATTTATGATGTATAAATCATTTATACTGATAGAAGTTCTATTAAGATGCAATCAAATTTAATTAATTTAAAGAAACATTATAATATTTGTAGTCATTATCTGGCAAATTTAGTGAATACTCAGCATGTTTGCAATAGTATATATTATGGAGAAGTTAGTGATTTGTTCAGATATATATGTGTATCTATATGTTATGTTTGGCGTAACGATATGTTGGCTTGGCAGCGGTCGGCCTGGTGCCGTGTGCAGAGGTACGCCCGAAGAATCTGGGCCGGCTGGAGTGACATTACTAAATTTGATCGTTGAAACAAAGCTGACGAATGCTTTGGATTCACGTCCTACTGGCATTATGCTCGCGAATAGACCAGAATTCTGTGTCAATGGTATTTTAAATATATTATGTTACATGTACATCAATTTGGCAATACAAGATTATTTGATTAATTGCCTTTCAGTTAAAGTTTATTGGTTCTTAATCAAGGCAACACGGATCGATCGTTCAGCATTTACGTTTGTTATTCCATTCATCTGTAAGATTATCTGTTTGAAGACGCCATTTACTGAAAATAGCTGTTGTCTCATAATTTTATGCCAGCGTTGTGACTATTTTAGATTTTAAATAACAATTGTTTGACAAGAAGAATATGGAGGCTTCGCAAATCGATTATTTAAGAAGATTTCGTTCAATATCTTGTTAAGATTGAGTCGTTAATATTTTTTCATAGCTAATGACAGTAGTCAAGGGCTTACCTTGGAGTCAATGCCGATGGTCTTGTTGCATTCTTCGCAGCCATTAGCGAAGACGCTTTCGTAACACTTGATGCAGTATGGGTGTTCGTCACGGAGCACATAACGCTGACCGGTGAGCGACTCGTCGCACTGCCAGCAGCAGAAGTGGCCGCTATGCCAGTCCTTGTTCATCGCCTTGGTGTACTCGCCACTGAAAATAAGCTGTGGACAAGAGAATTCAATGTTAGTCTAACGGAAGGATATAACTTAAAATGTTTGCAACAATAATTGCGTATTTCTTGATATTACTTAATAAATGGTTTGATTTCTAAGAAAATATGCTTTATCAGAGGTCTTTATGTAATATATGAAGGACTTATATGAGTACAAAATTCTGCGTTAAAACGTTTCAATCAAACATCTTTATTATATCTAATGTAATAGTTAAAATCTAGTTTAGTATAAGATAATTTCAAAAGTGATATGTACCTTTGATTAATTTGGGTATGTGAGGGTGGCCAAAACACGCCTAACAGAATAGATATTGTTATGTATAAACAATGTCATGTCACTTTAAGTAGACACTGCTCAATCACACACTGATTTGGGGTCACACTCACACGGGGGGAGACTGGCCACCACAACACATACCCATCGTCGTTGGTCGCAGAGGTATTAGTCTGCTCGAGTTCGGTGACGGTCACATCGCCGTCCTTAGACTCCCTGCGCTTGGAGGTCTTCTTGACCTTCCTAGTTTTTCGCTCAGTAGTGGTGTACTGGACTTGTACGTCAACGTCAGCCATGGCACTTGTCGGGGTTGTCGGTTTAGGGAGGATACGATAACACCGGACGCGATCGCGACCCGAATTCGAATGGCGAGCAACGGTGGCCGATTCGGAGGAATTATTCCAGAATGTTTAGTGCACGGGCCGGTGGGGGGAGTTTGGGATTTAAATTTGGAAGAGTGACGGAGAGAGCAGGTGCGCGGGCGGCGTTTCCGAACAACAGTGATCCGAGAACCGCGCATTTTCCTATCCAAGATCCATAGCTATCCTTTACTACTTGTAAATGATATGATTAGCTTGTACGCCGATTAATTTATATCTTAATTACGCAAATACCTATCATTGACAACAATATACATTCTATTTCAACAATATCTTTTTAAATAACACTCAATGTTGAAGAATATATATGTATGGTAATAATAATGTATTAGGACGAAAACTCGATAAAATCCAACCCGTCGGACTAGCGTGGTACACTGAGTCAACTGTCCTCTCACTCTGAAAGAGACTTGAAGTCAATAAAATATATATGAGCTATGATAACAATTAAGAAATAAAATTTCCTTATGATAATGGAGTAAGAATTCATCACATCACATTTTGGTAGTAGTCATATAAAAAAGAAAAAAAAGAAGGAAAACTGGAAATAAATCTCTATACCAACCCGTCTGACTAGGGTGATATAGTAGGCTAATTTCCCTCCTATTGTAGTGGAGATTTGTTATGCCGATAATTGCGACGTATATGAGCTAAAAATAAATAACTAAAATCCTTATGTTGCGAGGAAATTCATAAAAAGATTTAACGAATACATATTATACCCATAATCGCAATAAATATCTGTGGAAAGCACAAACAATTCGAAACCGCGACAATCAACAGGAAACCTTACTTCTTACTACTACGCCATCTGCGCGGTAAATTAAAGAACTATCGTAAATTTATTATAGAAAAATATTTAGTTCAATTCTTCGCGTATTTCGACCTACAAACGCAATTATTCTATTAGAATTAATGTCTACAATATATCTTTCTAAGTCTGACAGCTTTCTTTATATTGAGAACACATTGAATTAATCAAATACAATCAAAAGGTTTGACTTCACAGATGGCGTCGTGGTTAAGATAGCGATCTACCATGCCAAGTGTCGTGGGTTTGATTGCAAGACAATAATCTCTGCGAATCTGAGTCTAGGTGTAATTTTTTTACGTTAATTGTATATTTGTAAAGTTAAGAATATTTTCTCAGTGCAGGTGATCGAAACGCGACTGCCATGTTTGCAGTCTAATTTATTAGATTTACTTGCGTTATTATCGTCATCTCAGCTCATATACGTCCCACTACTGAGCTCGAGCTTCTTCCACAATAATAATGACATTGACCTAATATAGTAAGTCAATTTTCCTCGCGCACGCTGGTCAAACAGATTGGTATAGGATATAAGATTATGGTACAGGATATAGGGGATTTTTCTTCTCTTGTGTTAGTATTATATGTCCATTATATAATGGATATTTCTTAGTCGTCTTTTACGAAACCCAGGGGTGTCTTTCAATGACCACTGAAGACAAAGATCGGGTACCGGTGGTCCGCTCGCACGGCGAAGAGGGATTTTACGGTGGGTCTATGGGGTCACGCGCCGCCTTCTCCGTCACCCCGGACCGATTTGGCAGGGCGAGACGCACCCATAGCCCACCAATAAAAAAAAAAAAAGGGGGTGTCTTTCAATAGTCAAGGCTAGAGGGTGGTGAATTTTAATCTTACTCCGTTACCTGTAGAAGTAAAATGAAGAAAGTAAATATAGCATTTGGGTATTAACGCAAGTAAGTAAGTATGTACCTAGTTAATTCTAGAGCCTGCATGTTCGTTGGAGAAATCATTTGAGTTGACGATAACGAATCATTTTTATGAATCACAAATGAGGATTCTGAGTCTGGGTGTTATTTGCGTCAATCTTGTCGTCATTATGTTTGTAAAATTCTTAGCGACTTAGTACAGGGTCTTAAAAAGAATTAAGACGAACGCATAATGGGTTCTATTTTGAGGTCTCTTGTCGTCTTTAAGAGAGACGTATGCCATCTACCCAAAAGTGTAATAATAAGAGAGAAAAGACTTAATAATACGAGTCGCAAATTGAATGTCATAAGACAACTTACACTTTTATAAGTGGTAGGACGATTGGAACGGATTTCCAGTAAGTGTGAGTTCGAGTCCCACATTTTTCGCTCGTAAACAACATTTTATAATCTAATCAACAGAAAACTGATAACCAGAAGAGCGGAGCAGTGACCATGTATCTCAAGAAATTCAGCAAAATATACATTAATGATGACGGTACAATAAATAAACAAAAAAAAGGGCTTTGTGATGGCGTTTATGAAGATTAGCAGCCTTTACATGGCTTGAGGGTGGCGTAAAAGACGTCTAAGACATTTACATAGACCTGGGCTAATTCTATATGATGTCATCTGATCCGCAATTACCGACAGGCGGCCAGTAATAAAAACATTGTCAAAACTTTTGCAATTTGTATGATGGAAGTACCTATTACGATGTAATTACAATGAAAAATGATCAATGCAATTACAATTCTTGTAGTGAAGCTTAATCTCACTTTACACTTTAAACCTTGGCATTTAGATCAATATTGCTATTAACGCGATTTACGCCATTTTGCTTACAAAGAACGTAAGTACATAGCTTATAGTATGAAAGTTACTGCGTATTATCGAATGTGGTGCCGCAGTTAAAAAACTATTCACCACTCCCTATCTTTCCTGTGGGTAAACGATGACTAAGGAATGTAATATAACATTTATGCAAGAGAAGGGCAACTCGAAATAAAACCCTACATCTATTCATCTGACTAGCGTGGTATAACAGGTTCATTTCCCTCCCATTATGGAAGGAGGCTCGCGCTCAGAAGTGAGGCATATACGTACCGAGAGATGATGAGTATGATGACCTACAATATAGCCAAACTGAAATTTAATGCCATTTATAGATCGAGAGAACTACTTATGGTGATGATAGAGTGCTTATGGTGAATGTGATGATGGATGAAAAATATATCACGTCCACACCTCTTTATTGTGAGGGAAGTAAAATGGTCTGAAGTTACAAAAAGAGAATGAGTTGCAGTAATATCTTGGTGCAGTGGTTAAGGTACCAATCTACCGTGCTAAATACCCGGATTTGATTTCCAAGTGGGACAATACTTTGTACCATCCAAAAATTGTTGTCTTGAGTCTGGGTATAATTTGTCTCCGTTTAATTATATGTTTGTAGAGTCCCCCGTATAATAAATGGATTAGTTTTTAGTGCAGGTTATTGTCTTTTAAATAAAGGAAAAGAAAAATGCGATCGCAAATCCGCCCGTCAAGCGCGGTTCTAGTGCCACTATATTCCTCTTGGCAATGCCTCTGTCCGTGTGCATAGCACTAGCTAGCATTTCTTATTGATAAAATATAATGTCCACAATCCTAACACAACAATTTACAGCTATTGAACAATTGACCTTTGATACAACGAAAAGAACATCTGGCACATTTAACTAGGTGTTTTGAATTTGCTATCGATATTATTATTTTAATTTAATTCATCGTTCGCTTCAATTATATTTAAGTAATTGACATGCTAACTAATATGATACAATAATAATAATCTTATAAATTCCCCAATTTAGAAGATTTTCGTTATCATCAGAACAACTCATATAACTTTGACAGTAGTCGGCCCAGCCCAGTAGGGCTTTTATTTTCTTTTTTTTTCAGCGGGCTATGGTCTCCTTACAACCCGCTAAATCTGTCCGGGGCGACAGATGTAACGACACGCGACCCCGTAAACCCGCCCCGCAATGTACCTCTCCACGCTGTACGAGCGCCATCAGCTCAGTAGGGGTAGAGCCACCTACAAAATAGGATGGAAATTTTCTTATTACGCATAACAGTATACGTTTTACTACGCATATAACATAATCAGATAACATAATATGACTATATAATAGGCAAATAAAATTTGCACAAGAGAAGGAAAACTCGAAATTAAACCATGTCCTGTTTTATTTCGAATTTTCCTTCTCTTGCGCAGATATTATTTGCATATTAGATTCCTAGAAGTCTTCTATTGATACCTTTGGGCAAAATGGTGAATTGCATTTTTACTCCGTCACCACACGGAAAATTAAAAAGTATTAGGTAGGCCATATCAAGTGACGCGTGCAGGAGCCGTATTACATTTGGATGACGTAGTGTAAGACGTCCTACGACCAAGTGGACTTGTGTTTTAGTCAGAGTCACATGAGGAGATTGGATGTAACTGACAGTGGAGCACGTTATGCGGAGTTTTTAGAGGATGTGGCGATGGGCTCCAGGAGTGAATGATGAAAAGTTAACAGATCATACGGAAGATCATCGGAACTTTTTCATTCATTTGTTTATATTTGTTTTTTTTTAAGTGGAAAATTGCTTATATCATTTCCATTGAATGGAAATATCCAATACATTAGTAATTTATATTAGTGCGAAATACGATTTCTACCAAAATGGCTTCCATTTCTTCATTGAATCATCATTGGAATTTCATATCGACGATGTACGAATCAAAATTTCTTTAACAATTTTATTTTAAAACGATGGATCATTACAATAGAAAATTAGCATGAACGTTTTAAACGAAACGTAATAAATGCGCATTTATCTAGTATTTAAAAAAATTGAAGGAAGGAAAGATATTTTTTTTAAATAATAAAGGATTGACGCCATGTGTCGCGTAATTTAGTCAATAATTTTTATCTTGTTATCAATTTCATAAGTTGCAAAGTATAATAGACAGATGTAAAATATATTAGGAAAACAAGCATCCGTCGCAAAAATATTTTCATATGAATGGAAACAGCGCATGACCAAGACCTCGATTTGAAGGTGCAGTAAGGCATCGACCGTATGTCTGCACGTTCAAAATTGAAGGTTTTTCTTACATAAAACCGTGTACATTAATGATTCACGGGCAAAAACGCAGTAGAATTTTGTTTTTCTCAAGTATTCACAAAAATTAGACGCATTTCTTTGTCAACGGCGTGAATGTTCGACAAAATATTTTCTTACGAGCATTTTAAATTGAGAACGGCAATGTCATTCTCTTACTGTTCTATTTATGAAATTATTTATATGCGCAGAATGTGCCAAAGAGATCGATAAATGTATTAAATTATTATAAGACATTTATAAATGTTTATAATGTAGCAACACTAGATATCTGCTGTCTTATTAAATAATTTTGATGTATCACATAAAATGATAGGTATATAAATATTAAAAGTTTAAACAAAAACACACATAACTGTTGTTTGTCTGGAAACGCGGTTTTTTTAAAAGATCGCATTTGCGTATAATTTAATTCCATGTAATTGTTTTTTTATGTTTGTAACAGCTCATAAACAGATACCTACTATTTATCGACTGGCTAAATTTACAAAAATACATACATACACATCATCCCTTACAGGGTAGGCAGAGAGAACAGAGTGCCAGAGAACTCTATCTCTGCATACTTCACTCGCTTCCTCAACACTCATAATTCTCTTCATACACGCTCGCCGGTTTCGGAGACTCTTGACTCCACTTTCCTTCAGTACATGACCGATCTGGTCTAGGTAGGTTAAACGATATTTACAAAAATAGTATAAAAAAATAAACAAAAAGAAAATATAAAATATTAATATCAAAACAAAATCTAACTACTGTCTTATATGGTAGAATGTATTGCTTTTAGTCGCATATGTTTAAATTTAAACTTTTTTTTTTATAACCATCATCAATAGTTTATCAACTTCCACGATTGTTCATAGGCCTCATAAGGGTATAAAGCCATAATGTTTACGTTTGGCAGGCGGTTTGGTGACCGTTAGTGTTATGAATTTCCCAGGAGAGCGCAGGTATCTCTTACTTTGGTGAACCCTCAGTCGGTTTTTACAACGCCACGAGCAAGGAAGGGATGGCGACATATTGTGTTATAACCCATCAACACACGTGTTTTCTAAGAATAATTTATTGTTAATCTTTTCCGTACAATCATATCAGGTAAATATCCTAACTGCATTCACACTTTTTCTATGTCATTACTTCACTGAAACGCTTCATCTTTTCTTTGGTACTTAACTAGCCCTGACCAGAAGCTTTCCAAAGACCTTCCTTATGCTATTAAAATCATTTAAAATTTATAGGTAATAATTCTTCATAAGTAAACACTGGTACAAAGTAATTGTTTCAAAGAATAAATACACTGTCAATTTTTATGTTTATTGCATATTGTAAATTAAATAGACCATCACATTTTCTGTCTGCCAAAATAAGTTTTTATTTTGAATACTGAAGTATGAAAAATAAATATTCCTTTGAAGACGCTAAACAGTGTGTTGTTTTACTTAATAGTGACAGCGTAAAAGTTGCCAATAAAAATTAAAAATAATACTATCTGCGTCTGGTTTTTTAAACTCAACGAATAAGGTCGGTGGAATATTTCATTCTTCAATTAATATTTTCCTACTAAAAGTAGACATTGTTGTAAGTCAATCATTTTAGTTCAAATTGTACACGATTGAATAAAAAATATTAATTATTCAGCGAGATATAATTTTTCGAGCTGTCGCAAGTAGTGTCTTAATAAAGCTTCAACAACTTAACAACTGAATAATTTTGAAAGATTGACTCTGGCAAGAACTACATGTATTGATAGCCAAAACTAAAAAATAGATAGTTATTATCATGTGTTAACCAGCGGTGAAATATTTCGGTTTGTTTGAGCTTGACACTGGGGGGGCACACTTAAAACATTACTTATTTTTACTGACCGTCGCGCCGCCTACAGATTGGTTGTACAAACTTAACTGCTGCCATTTTGTCCTGCCTGTCAAACGTTTGACAACTGAGGATTGTTATTTTTTGTTCCTAGCGTAGGTACTTATTGTCATCGATCTATTTTCGGTTATTGATATTTTTCTGAAAATTATCTCAAGTTTCAATGTTAGGCTGATATTATTATTGTTTAATTATCAGCTGATATGTTTTTTTTTATATTTCAGGGTAGCTTTCATAGTAAAAGAAAATTCTATGTAATTACACATACACATGTAGATATGTATATATATTACTTCAACTTTAGTTCACCGCCTAAACTCTGGGTGGCAGCACTTTCCATACATGCATATTTTATCATCGAGTTGCCACTCTTTTTCAATTTAATAACTTTACTCTTTGGCTTGACAGAAGAACAAATGATCTTAACCTCACTTCTATGTTGAGCCTCGTGGGCCAATGGCTCGTGTCATCATTCGTAAAAATTAAAAAGAAAACGCTTTTCATTCAATATAATACAACCAAGCCGAAAATAGATTATTACTTTAATGACATTTTGGAAACAACGTTTTGTTGCTTAATGCATTGATAATAGAGTTGCCAATTAATGTATTAATTTGCAGCGCAAAATATAAGGCTTTGCCAACAGACCATTTTGCACCTAGTATGTTGCTTAATTATGAATGGTCAAACATTTAATTTATTCAATCGAAAAAGCAATTAACTGATGCTAAAGTACCTAAACCCCTAACTTGCAATACCAGTGTTATTAACAGACAAACAGAGGGTATAATCCGTTAGACAGAATATATCCAATTATCTTTAAGAATCTAATAATATTCCAACTGACAATACAAGGCACTGTTTTCCTACAGGCAGTAGGTACAGAAAGTACACGACAAATTGATTAATCTGCCGAGCGAGCTACTGAAGTTGATTTCTTCTTATGTATTGGCAATCAGCTACTTAAATGAGCCTTTGTTGCCAGTGTCGAGTTATAATTATCTTCAAGTTTTTAGTGTCTTCAGATTAGTCATTGTCCGTCAGTAAGTCAAATTGTCGCCATCAACAGTGCTATGGCCATACTGTTAATGGTATCTTATGAGAATTTTGATGAAAAACGAAAACGTTGTAAAGCACTTTTATATGATATTTACTACATCTCAGCAGTTCCGTCACATCACATTACATAAAATGTCATCAAAATTATCTAATATAACACGTTAAAACACTAAGATATCGAATATAATACAAGAGCACCACATGACGTTTTAGATTCCCGCCAAAAACTACGCTGAAGTTGATTTATACTATACATAATGCAACTATTTCGCTGTAAAAGCAAAGGGTATGATGGGGCATACCCCATCATACCCTCGTCCATAGTCGCTTTGCGATCTGCTATCCCATTACACAGCCAGATAGAATTGAATCAGACCATACTTATATACTTATAAAAAGGTGACAAGCCGATTAAACAATATCAGTAGACGGCTGGATATTGCTATATCACAGTTTAAAAATTCTATATGTATCTAATACGGTATTTTTCATAATCATACTTTAAGCCTATATAAGACTATTTTTAAACAGATAAGCATACTTAGTAAAGGTAAATTAGTAAAATAAGTATCTACTTAATCGGATAAACCACGCGCGAATGTACACAAATGGAAGATGGCAAGGAACGAACGCATAAACCCTCATTCCTACATTTAAAGAAAGAAAAAAGGACGCCATATTGTTTATGATTTTAATTTGAAATCTGTATTTTACATCTTTTATGATCATATTAATCCGTGATGAAATTCCTAATGATATAATCGCAACTGTACGCGAACTATAATTTAATCTACAATAGTATTTTTATCGATAATACTGATGTGTAAATTTTATGAAGACCAGGAAGAGGATTTAATTATCTTGAATAGTGGTATAAATTTAAATTCAGAATGCAAATACATAAGACATACGCAAACATTAGTGGCGTGTGCCGCGAAAATGTGATTGTACTATTCTGATGTAACGATTGCGAGCTACGATTAAAATAAGTCACACTCTTTAACACGTGCAAAATCTGCAAAAAAAGCGCATGAGCATTACGTTAAAAAAATTAAGGCGCAATCAGCCATCTAAACTAAATAAAACACGTGGCCTAGGAGTATTGGCGGGAACGCGAAAATGTCATTTGGCGATTATAAATTATATTATTATATAACTTTAAATTATATTTTTGAATTTTATGGGGTTTTATTAAATGATTTTGTTAGTTTTTTAATGTAAAAATGGTGTAGTGAATGTGCTAAAAAGTGCTTTAGGCGTGCACATTCATATTTTAATAAATTTAGAGGAGAACCTTTAATAGAATAGCTAAGTAACGCTTGAGTTGAATTACTGATTGACAATGAATTTTAAGAGCAAGCGCAAATTTGAGAAATATATTCATTCGATAATAGCAACAAGGCTCGTATTATTAACGGATTGTCAAAAACTAAAAAATAAGAAGAACACGAAGTCAAAATCTATTTTATAATACAAGAATATATCTTTCCATTAATTTCTATTCTTCATATAAATTTGTGGATTTAATTATTAAATATTCATAATTTCATCCAAGAAAGTCTCATATGTTCTGTTCGTAGCAATTGTTCTATTTACATTTTATTATGTACTTGCTTCTTTAGTCTTCATTCTAAGAGGAAATTAGAATAGATTTCTTTTTCAATAATGACCTTATAATAGTAAAATTAGATCGTCCAAAATCTTCATCATCATCATCACATCCCATATAATTATGTCACACTGTTGGGCTCGGGCCTCCTCCGTAATGGGAGGGAAATTAACCTACTATACCACGCTGGTCGGACGTGTTGGTATAGGGTTTTGTTTCGAGTTTTTCTTCTGTTACATAGATGATATATGCGTTTTATATCCCTTAGTCGTCTCGTACGATTACCCACGGATAAGATAGAGATGGTAAATTGGAGTCCTACTCCGTCACCACACGTATAAAATCTTAATAGATCTCAATTGTTCTGGTAACACAAGAGAGAAAAATTCAAATTATCTTCCAACTTTAATCCCTCCATCAAGGCATTCATGAGCCTAATGACATCCCTGTTCGATTTAGGCCTCCCGAAAGCTGAATAATGGCACAATCGATAATTCAGCAAACGGGTTGGGATCTCAGTCAATGTTATTTATTTGCCAGAACAATGCTAGAGCTACTTCTCCTAGATATCTCTCAGGCCGTTTTAAGACTCTAGTAGGCAAAAAAGCGTTGGTGACATGCTATGCTTAACCCATCACCACACACGGACTTAAGCTATTAAAATAAAACGCATGACAATTGTTATGGTTTGAATTCTTAGAATCAAAATTTAAAAATCTATACGACTGGAGTATTGGGTTGGCAACGTTTGCCGTTTAAATATAGAACCACGAATGTAACTCAGTCCGATAGAAAATAGAAAGGAGATAGGTAAGACTGTCTTAATATTTATTTTGATGTACTCTAGAATGATAAGTAGCATGATTGCTAGCTTCAAGAGTTTCTAAAATGTCACAAAATGTTATAATTATTGATGAACCGTCGAGACAAATAGGACGTCTTAAAATAAATAATATAATATTGCCAGTCTTCTACCGAAGGAATAATATTTGGAAACAATTCTTGCAATACTGACAAGATATAATACACAAACTTGGCGCGGTCGCTGTGTAGACAGGTGTTTTTTTGATTGAATATCGTGTCTTTTCGAGTTTGGGATCACTTAAAAAGTTGGCTACGTTATAATGTAATATTTGGACTCTGCATCTGTGATAGTACATAAATGAGTGTGATTTTTTACGACGACCTTTTTGGCCGTTCCAAGCAAAAAATAAAAAGGATTGGAAATCACGTTTTTCACAACTGGATGACATATTGTCAAGAAAGATCAAAAGACATTAAAATTTAAGAGAAAAGTTGTAGACGATATCAAAGACAAGAATTAAATTTAAATCTAGAAGCAAAAGAAAACAAAAGTGGTGTTCTTTTTTTATCAGAATCACCAGGGCGGGTGACCGATGTGACCATTTCGTTTCCTGTCATAAAACTAAGTATATATTTGATATTATTGCAATGTATGTTTATGAGAAGCTTGTGGTTAAATATGATGAACATTAGAGAAGTGATCGTAGTAAGAGTAAACTTATCTTTTGGTGTTTATAATACATTCGTCTAAATTTTAATATACTTGTGGAAAGTGATCATTGTTAACTTGAACATAGTCTTATTGTCATCTCCGTCTATTTTTCTCATTTTCATGTAAATTTTTTCTAGGCGCCATTAACCGCGTGCTGACGGAGCAAGAACTACATTTCACTACCAAGATAGCTGGGTAGTGTGGTGGGTATCGTAGAAAACGGATAAGAGATATAATATGCAGATAGTATTCATGCAATAGAAGAAAAATTCGAAATAAAATTCTGTACCAACCCATCCGAACGCCGTGATATTGTAGAGGTTAATTTCTTTGCCATTGTGGAGGAGACTCGAGCCCAGAGGTGGGACAGAAAAACTGAGATGATGCTACTAAGAGCTATTAAGGGGTAACTAAATACCTTAGGACAAAAGCGCGTTACAGCAGAAATGACGTTCATTTAATAAAACCACCATCAGTCAAGTATATACTGTCGCTAAACGATTGTACAAAGTATCCAGCATTTGTTTGGTTTTATAAATTGAATGGACAGACGGACGGATAGACTTTTTAATCTAGCCACATTTTCTTTTTTGTTGGCTGGTAATCATTTATATATAACACTTATTAATATTTAACTCATCATTATCTATCAAAATGTCAGAGAAGTTTTGCTTCAATCACGTGTGACGGTAACGGAGACTTAATTTTTTTTTATTGTTAGTTCATAAGTTCATAACACTGATGTAATCGTAGATTTATAGAAAAGTAATTATTTCGATGCATCATTAGCCAAATCGTATTTATTTTAATAGTTGTGAAATCTCAAATTAAAAAGATATTAGACTAAGTATATTTTGAAGTAAATACTATAAAAATAATTCAAAGTTATTGTCTACTAATAATATATGGATATGAATAAATTATGACCGACATTACTACTGTAATCGTAAATTACATTTTGATTAGAACGAGTAAACATCATAAAAATCCGTATGTTTATGACGAATGAATAAGGGTTCATTAGTGTCATTATTTCGAATTCAGAACAAATCGGAATAATCATTCTGTTCTCTATGGTGAGGGAATATGAAAGCAAGTCTTTGGCAATTGCAGCTTTTATTCATGATTGACGCGTGGATATTTGACGCTGATTGGGTTATTTGTTCGACGTCGAATGAATATGGACATTTAGCGGGATTATGAAAATATCATGTGGGGTCTTATTTTGTATTCAAAATTAAGATGTTGAACAACTTTGATGGTGTTTTATGTACTATAATGCTAGGAAAATGCCAAAATATACATACATACATATCATCACGCCATATCCCTTGCAGGGTAGGCAGAGAGAACAGAGTGCCAGAGAACTCTATCTTTGCATACTTCACTCGCTTCCTCAACATTCATAATTCTCTTCATACATGCTCGCCAGTTTCGGAGACTTTTGACTCCACCTTCCTTCAGTACATGACCGATCTGGTCTAGGTAGGCTAGTCTCGGTCTCCCCCGGTACTGCCAAAATATACTGAATATGATTATATGCAGTGCTGTGTTTTTTATATTCCATAATTAGTCAAACATAATGATCTAACGAATTGTATTATCACAATCCATATCATGTCATTGTAATCCAAGTCTTCGCTTGATATCGTTAAAATAAAGGTCGCGAATGATCTTTACAAATGCAGGCACTAATCAGACACATCTAGGTCGAGGCTTTGATATATTTAGTCCATTGTGTAATAATTATGATTAACAAGCATACAATTAAAATACCTTTGCTATAACCTTGGAATTTTGTTTCGTATATATAAAATAAAGATATTTATTATTAGAAATGACTCATAAACAAGAAAACATGGAACGCAAGGGTCAATGAGTATATTAGTGTATTTTATTAATAGATTATCACAATGTTTTAGATAGTTTAAATTTATTAACTTAAAATTATTTACGAGAGATCATTTTGAAGTAATATATATACACATATAAAAATAATATTATATTATAATATACGAATGTATATTATAATTTTAATATATTTAAAATTTTACTATATAGTTAAATTTGTTGAGAATTTGTAACTTCAAACTATTTGGGTCTCGTCAAAGAAAGTATAATAAATCGTTGTGAAACTAATGAAAGATGGATATTTAGTAAAAAAGATAATTTTCAATAATGTCTACGTATACACATTATATAAAATACTAGCGGACCAGACAAACTTCGTTCCGCCTAACAGTCAATGCACGGAAAGTAAAAATTCCACATCTCGATCGCAGCGCCACCTACCAGGTTCAATTGCACATCTAAACCATTCTCGAATCCACTTGAACACACACCAAAAAATTTGAACTAAAATCGTCCTCCGTTTAGGAGTTCAGTGACATACACACGTACATCAGAATTATATATATAAAGATATTAAACTAATTATGCTTTACTTTTCTAATAAGAATTTGTTAAGGTGTTCGTGCATTTTGGCAAAGCATATTAAATTGTTAACACTATTTGCTTCGGTAGTATTTTTTCATTAATTTAAGTAATATTAAAAAAAAATATAATAAATAATGTACATATCAACCCTATGATGGTGAAGAATACAATTTGTCAACACAAAAGTTAAAGGATCACCGTGAAAACAGGCCCTGATGTTTTCATGGGTAACATAATGTGAGCTGCGGTCTCTAAACCGTGTGTCGTGGCGATTGCGGCGTTCCCGTGTGTGAGGGAAGTTATGCCCAGGAGTGGACGTTGATAGGCTGATGATGATGAAATCACGAGTGTTTAAATTTTATCAGCTAAACACGGCTGTCAAGCCTTAAGAATTAAATACTAATTATAAAACTACTACTATTAATAAAACCAGCCTGATTGTTCCAAGTGTGTTCAAACATTTTATTGTTCATCTAGGTGTCTCGGATTCGGTTCTAGATATAAGCCAAACAGATTAGAGCCTCTTACGTATTCCTGTCTCGGAGGAATTCAAAACAACTTTTCTATTTTTATGGGTTTCAAAGAAAACAAATCACAAACCGGGGTATCATATTTTAATTCAGTCATGCTTATAGAAGCGCATAGTATATTGTGCTCGTGCTGTTCTACTTCGGGTTAATCTCCGGAGTTACCCCAAAAATCTATTTCGTCTTCCTCTTCAATTACCTCTTTCGTTTCTTCTTCGAAGGAGTTGATTTTGGGAACGTCTTTTATGTGTGGTTTTAACGTCCCGTTTTCATCGGACTTCGCGCTGTCTACTGAACCGTCCATGCTCCAGTGTTCGGGTCTACCTTCTCTCGAGTTCTCTCTCGAGCGACTTCTGGAATGAGAACGCGCTGATAGATTAGGAGTACTGCCAAAACCTCCGACTTTATCTGTATTCATACGCTCGAACTCAGCTTCCTCGAGTGACGTGAACATTTTTAGTTCCTCCTCGCGTGACGCTCGCGAATCTTTGGAAGAATTTGAAGACGAAGAGTGACGCTTTTTGAAACTCCTACGCCTGCCACTCGGGTCGCTTCGTTGTAACGGTCGGAGTTTTATTCCGTCAAGTGATCTTAAACAAATTCATAACACATGAATTGATATATTACAAGTGAATAAAATGGTGCCATGATTTAGCTTTCTACTCGTGCATATGCTGATATCCGAATGATCACTCATTATGATAATGATGTGCAGCTAGGTTGCTATCGTTCTGCAAGCGTGAGACATTTTTACATGAAACATGTTTAATGGCATATCAATGAATATTAACCTGAGGAAATCTTCGCTGTAAACCCCTTTTCTGTCGTCATCAAATGATTGGAATTGTATTTCGGGCAATGTTTGCGGGGTGCGGTCGGGGCTCATTGGACTATAATGCCATGTCAACTTCTCTTTAACACCATTTTCTTGGCCGTAATCGTCCGGTTCAACAGAATCATTAGTTATAGTATTCGAGTCAGCAATATTTTCACGAGGTGTAGGTGATCGGTTCCTGTGGTTGATATTGATCGATTCTGAACTGTTTGTTAGTATGGTTTTCGTTTTCGTTAAATACCTGTCGCTCTTGTAGTGGCCGTTGGCTTGATTCTCGTTATCGTCGACAGATTCCTGACCAAAACTGGATATTTTTGTGGAAAACAGTATAGCAGTCGAGTTACTTTCGTTACCGTAATATTTAACGGCGACTGATTTTAGTTTTCCACTTTTGTCCTCGGTTAAATATAGGTATCCTTGGCCACATTCTTTAGACCAATCTGCGGATGGGTTAGCGTTCTTAGCTGTTCTTAATTGTGCTGTGTAGTACTCGACAAGGTCTTGGAAGTCGGGTTGTGTTGCAGGAACAATCCCGCTGATTATGTGTTTGACACATTCAACTGCCTCGTTGATTCCAGCGTAAGTAATAACAACAGATAGCAGGAGTCCCATTTCAATGTCCTCGAACAAACACAGCTTTATGAAAAGGAATGGAAAAGGGGTACTTTTGAAAAGGGTCTCGGGGGAACGGAACGGTACAGCGCTATTACGCTGTGACAAGATTTGAACAACTGAAATTAAAGTGCTATAGTTGCCAAAGTGTTGTGTCCAGATTTAGAATTCATTTGGCTATGCAGCCAGATATAAGCATTGCGTGTCATTTGATCATTGAACCAAAGGTCGTATAGGGTTTACGAGACAATAAAATGTTTTATCCATAGATTGATTGAGTTTGGTTTGGTGCCGTGTCGAAATTGCATTCGTTTATAACCCATTTTATTGCGGACGTTTTAGTTATATGCATGTAATTTATGATCTAACCGGCCTACCGCTGTGTAACGAGATTGCAATTATTATAGAGTATTAGTTTTGTTAATTTATTATATATACATGTGTTAAAATAATTATGATGACACAAACTATATGACATAATTTCGTCGTTTTAGAATGGCGTACAAAATGGTGTAAAAATGGAGACATTTTGTTTAAAAGTACTGTACTTATTCTTTTAAAATCTATATACAGCCATTCTTCTGTTTTAGTTTACTCTATGCATTTACGCACTATGAGGAAGAGGGAGAGGAGTATACTCGCTCGTCACCTATGCGACCGGCATACCCATTAAAACCAAAATACCCTTTGTGGCGCTTTTACAATAATTTAAAAAAAAATGGAATTGGTACACTATGTCTTTTTACTTTAACATTTGTAGAAAAAGAAAAACATAGGCCAATGTTTCATAAAGTATTTGCTTGTTTTAAGACCAACCTTGCTTAACGTCAATTTTCCACTCAATTTTTATGTTATGTCCATAGATTTAATGAAATCAATCTGTCTTAAGAAAAATATATGCCTCTTAAATTCTGTCATATTCGTGATGCGTGTTATGATATGCGTGATATTTAAGAGTGGAATGGTCCGTTTTATTTTTAATATCAAGCATTTTTAGAAAATATAGTGTAAATGTTTAACCATTGTCGTTTTTGTTATGTTAGGTGAACTAGTTTAGCTAATGACGAATTACTATATTGTTGCCAATACACACTAGACGACCCTCATAGATGCTTTTGACGTTAATGCTATTGTTGAATGAATTAACACAGAGTTTATTTTAAAAGATACATTTTAAAGAAGACAAATTTTATTGAATTCTAACTAATAATATTAATTTTTAAATGTGAGTTTATTTATAACGCTTTCACGCTTTAATTACTCAAAGGAGTGTTTTGAAATTTCAATTGCAAATAGAAAAGGTTATAGTAAGTTTTCACCCAGGAAAAAGTACTGTTCTTGAGGGATAGCCAAATTGAAAAGGGGAAGCTATGATAGCTAGGATATCTGGTAACCGTATAAATATATGTTACCACACAGATAGATTGTCCGTGTGGTGACGGAGTAAGAATACAATTCACCACCTCCTATCTTACCCGTGGGTTATCGTAAGAGACGACTAAAGGATATATAAACGCATATAATATCTATGCAAGAGAAGGAAAACTCGAAACAAAACCCTATACCAACACGCATGATCAGCGTGGTATAGTAGGTCAATTGCTCACACAGATAGAATATAATAATTATCACCACTTCCTTACCTGTGGGTATCATACGATTCTTAAATATTAGTAAATATAGAATAAGTAGAATAAAAATATGTATGTGGTGATGGAGTCTGAATACAATTCACCACCAATTTTATAGAAAAGGTCGTAATTATGTGCAAAAGAACCTCGAAATAAAAATATTATCAGCAACACGTCTAACCAGCGTGGTATAAATATGCCAACTTCCTTGTTGGAGTGTTGGGGATAAAATATCAATAGACGATCTCTCCGGCACCCCGTGAAGGCGCGAAAAGGTCCGCTATGGTTTTAGTAAATATGCCGGTCGAACAGCTAGCCAGCGAGTAGAGAGAACTGTATTCTTATTTAATCAATCTGATTCCAAAGCAAATACTAATTCCGATGCTATTGATATTTCTGAATGACCACATAATATTTTAATAATTGCATCACACGATTTTTTTCGAAAACAAATTATTTACATTTTCGCATATAGAAATTTAAAATAATAAACATCATTTCATTAGTTCAGGTCATTTACATACGTCCCAATATTGGGTTAGTTTCTCTTTCACAATGAGAGGGTAATTGATCTATCGCTACTAGGTCAAACGGTTTAGTATAGTGTTTATATTGGAGTTTTTCTTCTCTTGTATAGATATCATTTCTCTTAGTTATTCCACGGGTAATAAAGGAAGTGAATTGTTATCTTACTCCGTCACCACACGGAAAATGCTAAAGATATAGTACAAGTAACTGTGTTACTAAGCATTATTAATAATTTAGAACAAATGTTGATATTTTAGTACGCATTCTGGATAATTTTATTAAGAATTAATCAATTTTATACAATGCCGTTATCCATTAGACAAAGATTGTTTGTCTTATCCTAGTTCTATTCATCGCGATGGAGCCTAGAATATTGAAATTCTGATCGCCAAGCTCAAAATAGTGTTTCAACCTTTTACGTGACAGTGAGGTTGATATATAAATAATAAATCTTAAGTTAGAATTTTATTTTAATTTTGCCGTCTTTTGCACACAATTAAGTTATCTTTACGAGGCTCATGTAAAAAAAAATATGATGAATTGTACTCTTATTTCGTCAAATTTATTAGAATTCTAGTAGTAATAAAGGTCCTCGCCAAAAAAATAATGTAATTTTGTTAATCATAATATTTTAAACGACGAAAGTTAACTACGACATGAAAAAAAAGTACGCAATAACACGTGATGATGTTATGCCATCGACCTCCTATCGTTAAAATCTTGCACACGTAACCATAGCATTTAAAAAACAAATAAAAAAAATTAAAAACAAAAGAAACTTCAAAACCAGACTTAGGTTTTTGTCAAACAGCCAAGCGTTTAAAGTAGTCGCTTGATATTTTTTTGTCTTATCACTTACATTGAAGATTGACGACGACAATTGATATATGGGATTGTTTGATTTTGATTTATTGGAATTTATCATCATCATCCTCTTATCCTAAATACTTACTTAATATTTAGAAATTTTGGCAATTCTTTTATGACTGGGCGACTGCTTGGAGTCAACTCTCCTTAGCAATGTAATTATTAACGAGATTCAGGTCTCCATCTGAGTCTATCCCAAGTTTATGTGAAGCTCTTACTTATCTTAGTAATGAAGGTTTGGTAGTATACATAGCTGCTGCCATACAGCAATTTACCAAATAGGTATAAGTAATTTCACATAATTTCTCTTTTAGAAAAAACTTAATTCGTAATAATAATCAGTCGTTATATAATAAGAAGATACTGCTAAATTTACAATAGAAGATAATGCTAAAGATGTTTTTCCAATTCTGATGTTGAAAACCATCCGCCTATCAGCCATTCGACGTTTACTGTTTCATATACAAGCAGATTAATTATATTATATATTTTAAGATATATTTTTATTCCATAAAGAATCACTTTATTTAAGGAATCGTCAGAGTTTATCTTGCGCTTAAAATATCCAAGGCATAGTTATATCTCATCTGTATAAAAGGACAGACGGATATCTGTCCTTCAGCCCATCAACACATCAGTATCACTGCCACCCATGGACCTTTGCAATACCAAGGGCTATATAGCTAGGCCGCTGCCTACTAATACAAACCCGAAAAACCCACCCAGTTGGACTGCCGGCTCTCTTGCTCACCGAACGAAGCGCAATAGCACATTGCCATTACTCAGACGTCGATCTTCTCCGAGAATGTGATACTACCCCGGACGGACCGGCCCGCGGCTGTAGACATAAATCTTTTAATAGTGTGATCCTACCACTCGACCCTTTAGAGACCTACTATTAATATAGTAGGTCTCTAAAGGGCCGATAATTCAATAATCACCATACCGGGTAAGGGCGGGTAATGAGGTTCCCAGGGGAACGTTGCTTTCCCTGGTAATTTTCTGACGTTTTTATGGCTCTCACGTCAAAAACAGTGTGGAGAAAAACAAAATTATAACTAGTTGTTAAAAAAAAATAAGATAAATGTACCTATATGCATTTTATTTTTACAAATCCATTACTTACATATCGATTCAATCAACAAGTACCTTACTCTCGTTTTGGGAAGCCATTTTCTAATTACAGCACTATGACGTCACAATGACGTATATTCGTACGAGTCTCATGCAATGTATATATATATGTAGGCGAAGTTTTAGGATTCAATGTGAGTTATTTTTGAAATATTTGTTTAATTTAGTTGCATAACGGCTCGTGGGTGCGGTTTGATTCATAGATTACATAATACCTAGGCACAATCTAGAAATATATAGGGAAAAAGATATTTATTAAGTCTTAGAATTTCTCCATCGTAGCGGCTCCGAATAATAAAAAATAAATACTACCAACCCTTACTTTGCTCGTGAATGTCATAAAAGACGACTAAGAGCCTTATAACGACCTGGGTCAACTCCACCTGAAGCCGATTGGTCAACAATTACATTCCCAAGGAGGGTTGCCGTCAGTCAAGCGGCCGGTTATAAAACTATTGCCAATAACTTTTACAATATGTACTATGAAAGAAGAGTACATATTGTATCGCCCCAAGTAATTGGGATAAGAGTAGGAGAATGATGATGAGAATTTCTCCATCATTATTCACTTTGCAAAGATTTTTAAGCAGATAACAATACTACAATTCTTTTCTTCTTTTATGGTAGATGGCATAGTCGACGGGCCATCAAAGACAAATATTTGATAAGTCGGTCCCTCGCCTATATGGTGATAGAGGTATGATAGGCTATGAGGTCGCACACCGGCACTCCGTCGCCTCGGGCGGATTGGATGGGATGTGTCTACGCTCTACGCCATATAGTGTGCCACAGAAAAGAAAATTTGGTAGGCATACGTTAATTTCCATAATATTTTGGAGGACATTCTTGTCGAATTTATCGATTAATGGTATGAAAAGTAGTTTTGCTTGTAGTGTTTAATAGAATAATAGTCTTAATAAAAAAATCCGTTTATCTTATATAATTATCAATGTCATTGAGCAACGAAGTCCTCAAATAATATAAAAATATCTTTTATTTTTATTGAAAAGTGTTGCCAGCTAACTAATCTGCATGTCACCTCATAGCAATGCCATCACTATTATTTTAATATTTGATAAAAAAAAAAGATCTTCACAAGACTTATATTACAGATGACAGATCTGGGACATGCTTTCCAATGATTCGGTTCTGTTGACGCACATATATATGATATCTTTATTTCTCCAATATTATTAATTAAAATAATTGAGTATTTTCAATGATACACAAATCTAGTTTTTATTATAATTAAATAAAATAAAAATTTATAAGTACAACTTAGTAATCATTTAATCAAGCAATTCATCATCATCATCTCAGCTCATATATGTCCCACTATTGGGCTCGAGCCTCCTCCATAATAAGAGAGAAATTGAACTACTATACCACGCTGGTCAGACGTGTTGGTATAGGGTTTTGTTTCGAGTTTTCGTTCTCTCGCATAGCTGTTATATGTGTTTCATACCCCTTAGTTATCTCGTTCGATCACCCACGGGTGAGATATGGGGGTGGTGAATTGTATTCTTAACTCCGTCACCACATGGAAATCAAGCAATCACCAAAGTGAAATTATGATTTCGGCGATGGTTCAATAGGGATTTCACGTATAAAGCTCCTCTGAAAGAATGGGATAGATATCTGTTAGATATATCTATAAAAATATACGAGTATACCTACATATGTGGGGCGGTCAAATATGATTAAATAACTGCGTGTATTTATGAAGATTATTTAAAAAATCGAGATATTAATATTATCATCGTCATCTCAACTCATATGCATCCCACTGTTGCGCTTCAGTCTCCTTCACAATTGGCGGGAAATTCACCTACTATTATACCCTTCTAGTGAAGGGTTTATTTCGAATTTTGTTTCTCTTTTACAGAATTTGTAATAAACTGCCCTAGTCACGGTAGAGGTAAGATAGAAGGTGGTGAAATATATTCTTATTTCGTCACCAAACGGAAGTAACGCGATTAATATAATAACGCAATGAATTCCGTGAAAGATAATTTCACAAGGAGGCTTCATCAAAACCACAAAAATATATTACATAGATTCTTAAAGATTAGTATCTCTATACTAGTGCTAAATACATTTTACTGTTTCTACAATCGTAATGTAATCGTGCGCTTGCCAAGCATGGTAGATTAGACCATTATACAATAGTGAAACTTCAATAAACTGATGAACCCAACCGTCACGCGTCAGACGCATCACCGAAGTCAATGCAGCGTTACTGGTAGGTCGCTCAATAGGTGGCAATGGAATACGGTATGTTATGTGCCCCCAGCTGCCCTTTCATACTCTCAAACGGGTAGACGTGCTGTTGAAGAACAATAGTCAGCCAAAATATGGTTCAATAGGGCCTTGACTTGCCGTGTGGTGACGGAGTAAGAATATGTACTGTTCGCCACCCTATCTTACCCGTGGTTGATCGTACGAGACGACTAAGGGATATAAAACGCATATAACATCTATGTGAGAGAAGGAAAACTCGAAACATAATCCTATACCAACACGTCTGACCAGCGCGGTATAGTAGGTTAATTTCCCTCCCATTACAGAAGAGGCCCGAGCCCAACAGTGGGACGTTTATGGGCTATGATGATGATGATGATGATGAGGAACTTGATTTCATGCACATCATTATTGTTTCGATTTCGGTTTATTACTCAGTAAAATATGCTCTCTATAAAACCCGAAAGCTTTAAGTTAGCGAAATTAACTTTTCTATGTAAAACGTCGCAATGAATCAACCATTAATTTAAACGCAAACTAAACTTACGCAATTTCAATAATAAAAATTAAAACTAGTTCATTCCAGTCCAATTACAATAAAAACCAAATATTTACGTCTCTAAATAACCCTATATTCTGCTAATGATGTCAAAGGCAAGGTCGCAGTGAAAGTTAACGTCCCAGTACGGGTCTGGGCTGAGCGCGGGAAGAAATCCGACACCGCTGTGACGTCATCGCGGGCCGTGCGCACGAGTCGAATGGCAATACGCGAAAATGGACCAAGATGATAAATATACTCCACGAGATTTACGTTCATTTATTAATAGTGACGATATTTTACTGTCTTAAAAACTTCATTATCTAACTACTTATCATTTTATTTCATGGGCAGTATTAAACCTCGACCAGTATTAAAGCAAAACAATACGCGTCTTATATTTAAGTTTGCTTGTAATTCTATTAAGTCTGATATTAAATTATATGGTGAAAGTTGCTGGGCGTCGTTGTTATGGGCGGCATATGATCACGCTTTGTGGCGAAAGTATTAGGGAGGCCTACACGAACTGTGGATGGTAAATAAATAATGATAAACGTATATTTAATAAAATGAATTATATACATTTATGTTTACAGAAACAAAACGATAATATAAACATAAATATTATTCTAGGAAAACAAGAATTTTACAAAACATCACACACTAATGTTATTTTCACGTACGAATAGCCTTCCATACGCGTGCCAAAACTTTCATTCACTTCGAACGAGAGTAAGAATACTCTTTTGCATTCTTCGATGTCACTTCACATAAATATATTAGGTTATTATGTAGGTTTATTAAATATTAAATCAATTTATCTGCGTTGTGACGAAGTAATAATACCATTCACCAATCTCTCTTTCCCTACAGGTGTCGCAAAAGATATCTAAGAAGGAGTAATAGATAACACCATGACAAGAGATGAGAATACTTGAAAGTAAAACAAAACTCTATGCCAACCCGTCAAATCAGCGTGGTATAGAAAGCATTTATTTGTTAATGAATCAGGCACATGATTAAAAGTACAACGCATGCCTGATGAATAAAGTTAATAATATTGTACTAGAGGTTATCGATATGTAATTAAAATTCGCACTCAATAGAGGGATTCCTATAGAAAACTAAATTGCGAAATAACGAGAGGAAGCAATATCTAATAGTGCTTTGGATTTCAGTTCTTGCCCTAGAAAATAACTTTAAAACGACATTTTCACCGAAAATATTCTACTTTGGTCAACTCTCAAAGGTTTATTTTATTTGGGATGAACATTTAACGCATAAAATCGTTCAAGTTTTATTTCTTGTTGGCAAGATGATCACAAACAACGGCTAGATCTTTGTATTCGGCATTATTAGTGTTGTAATTTATGATTTTACTATTTAATACTACTTCTATAAACTAATTTATTATCACCACGTGCTATTTTTGTTGTTTACTAGTTATTATCCACAGCTTCGTTCGTTTGGAACACGTATGTATGTATATCTCTGATATACAAGCTACTTTGCCGGGATATATACTAGCTTATGTGTTATTTTAGGAAATATCTTCTTTAAGAAATTCAATCGCCGTCTTAACGGTTTCAATGTAAAAGTTATGAATATAAACATTAATAAACATACGCTAATATTATAATATTATTCTTTATCGTTTCAGGTCAGTTATTTACGTTCCACTTTTTCGGCACCTATTCTAGCAATAAAGGAAGATGCCTCGCTAATAACTGCTGCCTATACAATGCTTCGGCAATAGCTGTTAGCTATACGATGCTATTCATGCTAGTTTATCATCATCTCAACTCATGTATGTCCACATTAAAAGAAGGAATCTGATCTACGAGTACTATACCACGCTGGTCAAATGTGTTTGTATATAGTTTTGCTTCGAGTTTTGGTTCTTTTAGATAGATGTTATCTGTGGGATATAATAATATCCTTTAGTCATCTTCAACGACTAGTGGATTGTATTTATTCCGTGTATATTTATTTAATTGTATTTAATTTATTGTTAATTTTTTACGTGTGGTGGAGTAAGAATACAATTCACCAGCCCCTATCTTACCCGTGGGTGATCGTACGAGACGACTAAGGGATATAAAACGCATTAATATCTATGTGAGAGAAGGAAAATTCGAAACAAAACCCTATACCAACACGTCTGACCAGCGTGGTGTAGTAGGTCTATTACCCTTCCATTTTGGAGGAGGCTCGAGCCCAATAGTGGGACATATATGAGCTGAGATGATGATGAATTGTAATTCAATAGACGGATTCAAACTTATTGGTATAGAATTTTATATGGAGTTATTTCTTTTCTTTTTAACCGACTTCAAAAAGGAGGAGGTTCTATGTTTCATTCTATGTATTTTATGTGATGTTATCTGTTTAGATATGTCTGTATAATATATGTTTACGATATCCACGGTAAAAGACGGGATGATGGCTATTGTATACTTCATTAACATATAGAATGTTAGATATAGAATGTTAGAATTTATAATAGTAATGGGATGGGTTATCATTGACGTAATGTATGTTCTTCTTCTATTTTTTTTTTATTGGTTATAGTGGCAAACGAGCAAGCAGCACACCTGATGGTAAGTGTCACTGCTGACCATGGACCTTAGCTATACCAAAGGTATAAGTTAGGCCGCTGCCTACCATTACAATCCCCAAACACACTCATTTGGGCTGCCGGCTCTCTCGCTCACCGAACGAAGCGCAATAGCACATTGCCATTAGACATGTGTAAGTAATGCGAGTGATGCATCACACGTAATATTACCCGACCGCGTACTGTCATATTACACATTACGCGACTAAATATCACATCACATTAAACATCACACATGACATTAAACATGACGCGAACACTTCTGCACGACGAACGAACTGTTCTGCATTTCTGCAATGTTCGGTAATTTGGTAATGGTTATCTATCTCTCAAACGCGCCGTGTGTCTTTTCGGGAGAGTGAGAGGAATAGAACGACTGGACCGCGCTGCGCCTGCGGTCGATAAATATTTATTTTGAGCTTTATTTTCAGATTATTAAGGCTTATATTGAATGAAATGTCATGTGTGATGTTTGAAGTGATGGTAAAATGTAATATTACTCGGCACGAAATGTAATGCCATATAACGTCACTTCGCGAAGTACTGTTTCGCGCATGTCTAATTGCCATTACTCAGACGTCGATCTTCTGCGAGAGTGTGCTACTACCCCAGACGGACCGGCCCGCGGCTGTAGACATAGAACTGTCAACAGCGTGGTCCTACCACTATTAGATCTATAAAGTATTATATTTTTTAGATTAGATCTATAAAGTATTCGATTGCTATAAAGTTATGTGACCATTCCTCATCTATATATGTCATGCATCAGCTAATCTATTAATTTTTCTTTGGTCTTCCCTTACCTCTAAAGTCTTCGAAATTCATGTTTAAAACTTTTCTCACAGCATTACTTTCATCCCGTCTTATCACATATCCATACCAAGTATAGGGTTTGAGTAAATAACAATTTAAAATCAAAATTATTACTGAAGTAAAATTAGTAATTATATTATTATGAATTTTTAATCTAACTACATAATTTAAGAAGAATTATTGGGATAAAATAATTTCTGTGTAGCGTATATTATTTTGCACGCGGCTCTGTCTGGACTGTCTGTAGCGCATTTTTTAAATGACGTTTGTTTATTCAGTATTACTGACTTTGATCGCTCATAGCTGCGCACTACACACGCTAGTGAGAATAAATGATAGGTGTGATTGACAGATTCAATTTTTTTCTTTTTTTTTAAAGACTATAACTGCAGTAAGGAAATATGCCTTCAATTACGGGAGATTTTACAAACATATTATACAATTAACGGACTTAAATCACATCCAAACTCAGAACAAAAACAGTCCTGCATGTAAATCGAACCCATGACATATGGCACAATAGGTACGTGTCTTTACCATCCGTGCAGTCAATTATTGGACGATATTTCGTGGTATTTAAATTCAGAAATTTGGGTATAGTGGTTTTTATTTTTAATGTAGGTATGTATCTTATAATACCTAGTAGCTATCCCCTACATTTATAGGCGATATTAATAAACCTTTTTCAATTTCTTTTACATATTTTTATCCATCCATCAAGCCGAGTAATCTCAGTTGGTGTTAAAATTTTTCCAGAAGATGACTGCCATTTTTTGCTGGTGATCTCGACGATTTAAATTTAATGTGACACATTGTATTCTTAATCTGTCCCCACGTGGTTTGCACTATTTTATTAATAAAATATACTCATAAGATTTGAAGAAAATTGTGTCACTAAATTTCATTTGCCTTGAAATTTAGTATTTACGGCTGCACGCATTAAATTAATCACTAAGAAATTGCGTATGGTATCAATGTAAATATATAATACCGCTACTATTTCTTTGTCAATGGGTGTCGTAAAATCAGACTAAGAGATCTAAGCAAATAACAACACTCACTGCAAGAGGAGTCACACACTCGGAAATCCTTTTTCCTTCTCTTGCATAGATGTTATAGGCCACATTATATCCAATAGTCGTCTTTTGATACCCTTACGGGTTAGATACGAGTGATGAATTTTACACCTCCTCTATCACTATATAGAAAACACCTTACTCTGAAAAATCTTAATCAACGATTTACCAACTGGTTTTCCCTGTCAGTTTCATTCAAAAGACGCGTTCTATTTTCATAAAAATATAATGATTTTCACGGGGGCCGATAAGAGCGTTCAGTAAACAACAAATTGGCAGCCGTCACTAGAAGGTCGATGACACGCCAGTTATGAGGGATAAGCTGACTACAGGAAATCATTCTAATTTGTATTTTTTTTTCTCTGGGATCGGTGTTGGAACCTATTTGGGGTAGGTGGTACACTAGTAACAGGCTCCACGCCTGATCATCCTTGATTTCTGGGTGATAGTAAAACAGAACGCGGCGCTAAAGCCTAAGATGGACCTAAATAAGACGAAATTTTCGTTCGATCTTCGTCAATTCGATCCCTTTTAGCATCTAGGCCAAGATATTTTATCTGAGCCTGGTGCTCTATGGCCGATCGTGGTTCAAATAGCATTTTCTGCCCACTTCCTCCCCAGTTTATTAAGAGTCCCAGTTTATTAGGAGTCCTCCAATCCCGGCTTATACGCAATTGGGTCAAACCTGTTCAAAACGGAATCGCTCTGATCCCACACTCTCAACTTCGGAACTCTTCTGAGGATTTGAAGACAAATTTGCTGGCCGGTCTTTACCAGCGTGTGGCGGCGGCATAGGAAGTAACAGATCAAAAGAAAAATGACTATTCTAATATGGCTCACTGTTGGACACTGAATTTATTTCTGAAAAAGTCAATTATGTTTCCTGGTCACTCATGGTGGTGACGGGCCTAAGAATACAATGTCTTAATACTCCTAACTTGCCTTCGAGACACGTTAAAACCTACGCTAAAAAGTAAGATATCATCAGACGAGTGGGCATCAGCGTTCTCCTGGGCAACTAATCTATTGAAGTCAATCTTCACATACTGAGTTACCTACAAAAGTGTCTGAGTTGACACAGTGGCACTATATCCTTTCACTTCTGTAATCCAATGTGACGGGAGTCGTATCTACTTTTAATCATAACAAGTCACCAGACAAGAGAATTATATTCACCTATTTGGTAATCTCGTCTTAAAATTAAGCCGTCAGTTTTATGAAAGACGTCGCAGGAAATTCAAGAGAATTTCAACACTTTAATATTGTCAATAAGAAGATATCGATCTGTCAGAATGGCTAATTAGTTATTAGTATGAGAAACATGTTGAGTTGATAATCTGTGTTTTTTTTTTATAAACATGGCGCCTGTGCCATGAAATAAATATTAAAAAAAAAGAATTAACAGCAAAATTTACTATGACTAATCCTATTATAAATTGTGATCATAATTCATTTTTAAGATAACATCTATGTACCTATGCTCGCACAAGGATTCTGAGTTGGAGATCGAACTTATTGCCTTCGCGTGCAAGAACGCTATTTAGATCTACTAGTTATTTATCCACCGTTTTTTGTACTTGCGGTGGACCACGGATATGGTCGCGCCCCGCCAAATCGGTCCGTGGCAACGGAAGAGGCGGCGCGCAACCCCAATAGACCCACCCTGCAAAAACACCTCTCTTCGCCGTGCGAGCGGGCTACCGGTACCCGATCTTTGTCTTCAGTGGCCAGTCGTTTATCCACCTAGTAATTTCGATATAATATTAACATCATTTTATTTTAGTGAAATGAAAATTTGTATTTCTATACGAAAAAATTATATAAATAATAATTTTAAATCATCATCATCATCATCATCATCAACCTGCTCTTATCCCAATTTATTTGGGGTCGACGCAATATGTCTTCTCCTTCCATACAACTCTATCAGACGTCATCTCTGTGGTCACTCCTTGTCTATCCATGTCATGTTTCACGCAGTTCATCCATCTTTTCTTCGGTCTTCCCTTACCCCTTAAGTCTTCAACATTCATGCTTAAAGTTTTCCTCACAACATTACTTTCATCCCTTCTCATCACATGTCCATACCATGCCAATCTTTCACTCCTTAATTTTTCCGTCACTGGCGCAACTTTCAAACTTCCTCTTATATGTTCATTCCTTATTTTATCCATTCTTGTCACACCACACATCCATCTCAACATTCGCATAAATAATAATTTTAAATATCATAATTAATATTTTCCATTCCGCCTCAAATCTGTGGGCGGAGACGGAAATGTAAAACATTCACTGTTTGCTATACAAGCTATAATACGGATGGAATTTACTGCCATCTACCGGACAGTTACTGATTTCGTGCTTGGTATTTGGAATTTCTTAGTAGAAACATTCTATAGAATATCTGGATTCAAAATTACATCATTAAATTTTATGATTAATTACATGCTTATTGCAAAAGTTATATAACAGTTAATCTATTCGATTTATTTAATTCTAGTTGAAATTATGTAGTTTTCATACATTTTGAAAGGAATTTGATCCATTATTACTAACTTATTTGTTCTTCTTAGTTATTTTTTTTAAATCCATTTCAAGTATCAAGTTCTGTACATACTTTGCTTTTGCATGCCGATATAAATTTGTAAAGTCCGCGCCAATGTGATTGCCGTTATTATCATACTGAAATAAGACACCTGCCCAACATTAGAAGCGTAACAGCGCGGATATTGTAAGATTACCTAATATAATAAAATAATAAAGTTTGATCTGTGTAAATTTTTATTTTAATTAGGTGCTGTATTTATTGTCGTGTACGCAAAATGAAAAGAAATTTGACTGCGAAGATAATGTATGTAATTTAACAATTTTTTATGTTGCACTTTATATAAAGAGTACATTTCTTTATAAAGCATATAACTCCTTTTTGTTTCTACAAGTTAATCTATTTTTTTATAAGAATCAGCGGAACTAGTTTCTGTTATTATTGGCGCCATCTATTATCGAATAGTTGAACAAGTACTAAACTATTTTAAGCATATTTTTGAATGATAGAAATATTTCTGACATAGTTGAATACTTATCTTCTTAAAAATATTTCAAGTAATTGTGATAAGACTATTTGCTAATATCTATGTTTAAAGGATAAAAGTAATTTTAGTTATAACTGCAATGTAACGAGAGATTGTTCACTGTACCGAGATTATGATAACTGAAAAATAATTATTAAACAAAAAAAACCACAAATTATTACATAATTCCATAATTAATAAATAAAAACACCATGCAAATTTTAAAATCACTCACAGAACTGATTTCTTATCCAACGTATATTCGAACACCACAAGTACGTATAGAATAGCGCGTAAATTCAAATTTCTCTAGCCGGTCACCGTTACAAAAGATTTAGGTAACTTTTTAAATTAACCTTTTAATTGTATTGGAAACCAGGTACTTAATTTTATTCGCTGGAAGCGACACGTCCTCGGTAACTGTCGAAAGAGTATTGAGTTCACAGTTGGCGAACGCTGTCCGGTTAAGAGATGGTCCTTGTCGTGTGTGAGCGTCGATTATATTTATTACATCAACTACTAACTATAAACAAGACTGGACGACAGGCACTTCAAAGAGATCGATCAGTATTTAAAGAATATATAGACGAGAAATGTCGATAGTCTATTAAGACATTGAGCACATCAATAACTTGTAAGTATAATAATGTTGAAAATATTTTCATTGCAGACTACATAAGATCAAAAGCCCTTTTTTATTTTAAGCCAGATTCACCTTCGATATTAATTATTTCGATGTAAATTTAATGCAAATAGAATAGGACTTTTTATTGCAGTCATTCTAATATGAAGAGTTCAATATTTAATGTTCGTTGCGGTATATAAGCGTAACAGTTACAATGTAATAACATTCGCCATAATTTGTCCGTTGCAAAATATAGGCCACCACTTCAGACGCTTCCATTACGTTGCTTCGGAAATTTTAACTCATAATTCAGCTTAATATCTTCAAGTGAATTAAAATGTATAATATATAGACACAGTACTACATAAAACAAATGCGTTCGCATAAAAAAATGTCATGTCATCTTACCTTTTCAAATTTTGAATTTGGAATAATAGAGAACAAAAGTTTTACTTTTAAACTATGAAAACGGCTCTGAACGAATGAAAAAAAGGCGCGCAAACTCGTAACGTGTACTGACTAAAGTGGGTATAAGATTCTGACTCAAGTGTTATGGTGTAAACCAATGTAGTAGTTAGTAGTTAACAGTTTATTTTTGTTCTGTAACCACATACCGCACATATTTCATTGAGTATTCCGTATATTAAGCGATTGAGCCAGACATAGTGCGAATTAATATAAGTAAAACAAGGATGTTTAAAAAAAAGTGGTACACAGAATTCGCAACGAAAATAAATTGAAACTGGAACGTGATATGTAAGTATCTTTTATTTTTTTTAGTTATTAAGGAGATTTGTCGGGATAGCAGTCATATAGTCCCTTTATTTATTACTTTCAATTTTCTTTTCGAAGAGACAAACAAATGGGTCAATAATCATCCAGATTTTCGCGAGCCACTACTAGACGCTCTCCCATATAACGCAACATTCATTTGAGGTGATAGTGACGTAATCGCCACGCTAGACAGGTTAGTTAGCGATCGCAGTAGGTGTTATATGTTCCCCAAGAGCTAGCCGCCCATTCTCCTGGATTACCAAGGGTATTGGTATTAACCCATAGCCGATTTTTACTACTCACATAAAGCCTAGCGACAATTGTATTTTTAATCCGTAGCAAATAAGTACCTAATATAACCAAATATGGAAGTGTATATTTTGGTATCACTTGAGCCTGTTGTTACGAACACTGATAATTCCAAATTTTTGATCATATTATTGACATTTTGCTATGCTATAGCATAGCATAGTGGTATATATATCCCAACAATACTCTTTAATATTATAACTAACCTAACCTGACATTTGAATGCAGAACCATGAGGCCGGATGCTTTTGCTACTGGATAAACGAGACAATCTCAAATATTAGTAATATATCATATTTTTTTAGTGGTAGGGCCACGCTGTTGACAGTTTTTGTCTGCAGCCGCGGACCGGTCCGTCCGAGGTAGTACCACACTCTCGCAGAAGATCGACTTCTGAGTAATAGCCATGTTCTATTGCGCTTCGGTCGGTGAGCGAAACAGGCGGAAGTCCAGCGCAGGTAGGCAGCGGCCTAGCTATAAGCCTTAGTATTGTAAAGGTCCATGGGCGGCAGTAACACTTACCATCAGGTGTGATGCATACTCGTTTGCCACCATAAGCAATAAAAAAAATATTGTGATTTTGATTAGTGCTTTTATTAATAATATAGCAAGAAGACAATAATAGTGTTATGAAATAATGGTGCTTTATGCATAACCTTTTAAAGTTACCTAAAATACCAAGGCAAAAGCTGAAGAAGGGTAAAAGTAAGCTATATATATATATATATATATATATATAATGGAACATCCATTAAAAATAAACACGACGGCTTCACTAATTGATAAAAAAAATGACTTAAAATAATACAGTACCTATAGACTTGAAGAGGACCAATTTGCTATTCTCCGTTAGTTCTGTCTAACAGAACTAGCAAGCGGTGTATTCATATAACTACATGGGACAGAGTGGAGTCCAAACAAATGAAAACGATACGTTAAACAATTGCCATTTTTTAATTCGATTTAATATTAATTAATCCATATTTTATTTTACTTTTTTACATTAAAGATTCAATACGGTTTAATTTATCACCAAAATACTGAAGTCTTAGATACAACTCTCTATTGCACAAACGAATTAGTATGAACAGCTGCTGTCATTAATATGATTGTTATTATTATAGTACATACTTATGCAGCAAGTGGCATAGAATGTGGTATATAATTAGGCTGTTCATATTTCGACATATGCCTTTGGCGACAAACTGGGACTATGCTTTAAAACCTATAGAAAATCTATTAAATTACTACAAAATAATGACGTCTTAATATCATCATCATCACAGCCCATAAATGTCCCACTGTTGGGCTCGGGCCTCCTCCGTAATGGGAGGGAAATTAACCTACTATACCCCGTTTGTCAGACGTGTTGGTATAGGGTTTTGTTTCGAGTTTTCCTTCTCTGGCATAGATGTTATATGCGTTTTATATCCCTTAGTCGTCTCGTACGACCACCCGCGGGCAAGATATGGGGTGGTGAATAGTATTCTTACTCCGTCACCACACGGAAAATATATAATATATAATAAATTACCATAAAAATAAATTTTAGCTTAACGCCACAATTGTATGTAATTTTAATAAGACTTGCTTAAAAATTGCATTCCATCCAATGGTAAGTGGTAACTGTCGTTCACAGACCTTTGCATTACCGAGGGAATTGTTAGGTTGTTGTCTCTGTAAATTGAATTAAATTTCATTAGAGACAAGCGCCAAACTTAACGTCTGACCAGCGCGGTATAGTTGGTTAATGTACCTCCCATTATGGAGGAAGCCGGAGCCCTACAGTGGGACAGTTATGGGCTGTGATGATGATGATGATTATATATTATTACTTAATTTTGATGTGGTGAGATTATATTTGACTAGTGTCCTTTTGCCATAAGAAACGTATTCAATTCTGTTCTAAATCCCAAGGTGTATAATATACTATGCAAATATTTAATATGGCTATATGACGAATATTATTGTCGAACATTTACCGTTGCCCCCACTGGCACTGGTAAATGTCAGGCGACAGTTACTTTGAGACAGACGGGAATAAACTGACTGATGTATTGCATTGTCTATTTGGAATACTAATATATTAAAAATAAGACATTACGATTTATATATTTCAGCTTCTTTCTCTTATTAAAATAAGTTCAATTATCTTAAAAGGTGATCTATATATGTGTATGTCTATAAAAATATACAAATTCCTAATCGAGTATCATTTATTTTTGGTATTAGTTGTCTTTTTTAAAAAAATTCTTTTCATATATTCCATATGATATTTTTAGACAACAACCTGCACTAAGGAAATAATATTTGTATTGCGGGTGACTTTACAAACTCTCAATGAAATTACATCCAGACTCAGAACAACGATTTGTAGATCGCATTAAGTATTGTCTGGTGGGGAAATCGAACCCATATCACATGGCATAGTAAGTGGTATCTATCTTTAATCACTATGCCATCTATGTGTTCAAATAATTTATATTTTCAATACATTCTTTATATTAGGATTCCTTCCGTTATTAAGATATGACGAAAATATTACGTTTTTGATATATTTAGATATGAAATAATATCTTATAAAGTTATAATAATAGCAAATTGGCTGCATTTCTTAAAATTACGCCATTTTTGAATAATAAAACGGACAAATTCTTCTAAAAATAGTATACGTAAACCAATTTTGAACGGCTACAAATTTTAACGGTCGTTGAAACTAATAGTGTTTTTGGAACAATTCCAAATTGACTTGAAACAAACTGATAATTAATTTGTTACTTATTTTAGGTTAACATTACATATTGACTGTCAACTTTGACGTGAGAATGACAAATAATATACAAAAATTGTAGTATTTGTAAGGAAATTTGAGGGTCTTTTGTCGGGAATTTGAAAACGTCATGTCGTGCTCTTGTATTATATTCGATATCTTAGTGTTTTAACGTGTTATATTAGATAATTTTGATGGAATTTTATGTAATGTGATGTGGCGGAACTACTGGGATGTAGTGAATATCATATAAAAGTGCTTTACAGCGTTTTCGTTTTCCATCATAATTACCACAAGGTATACCATTAACAGTGTGGCCATTGCACTGTTAATGGCAACAATTTGACTTAGACAATGACTGACCTGAAAGACTAAAAACGTGAAAATATTTATAACTTGACACTGGCACCAATAGCTCGTATATATAGCTGATCGCCAATATATAAGAAGAAGAAGAAGGAAATTTGAAGCAAACAACATTTCTCGTTTGTATATTTTTTTTTTATAATATCTTTGTGGTGACGGAGAAAGAATACAATTCACCACCCCATATCTTACCCATGGGTGATCGTAAGAGACGACTAAGGGATATAAAACGCATACAACATCTATGCAAGAGAAAGTAAACTCCAAACAAAACCCTATACCAGCACGTCTGACCAGCGTGGTATAGTAGGTTAATTTCCCGCCCATTACGTAGGAGGCTCAAGCCCAACAGTGGGACATACATATATGAGCTGAGATGATGATGATGATTAGGTCCTGAAGTTTAGGTGACATTACACATTAGTTGTCAATTATGACTTGGGAATGACAAATAATATTGTCAAAAATATATAGAGGAGGTTACTATATTTGATTATGTTTAGTTAATTTATCTTCCACTTACCTCATCACATGCATGACATCTGGGTTTCAGTCGTTCAGCATAATGCCGTACACAATATAATCTCCCGTCTAAGGCACAATACGCTAGCTCCACCAGTAATTCATCACAATCAGCACATGAAAAGCAGCTTGGATGGAAATATGCCTGTTAAAAAAAAATTAAAAATTAATTTATCGGTATGTTCACAATAGGTACTATTTAAAATAATAGTCATGATAGCCGAGTGGAATACAGATAAGACTTTTGTGTCGCGGTTTCACTTTTGAACCACAACATTGCGTATTTTTTGACTTTCATAGATTTGTGTGTATTATAAAGTTGTAAATAACTGTTTTCGAAAAGACGTTAACAATTACTATAATTAATAAAGCGTAAAAAGATATCTATTCTAATCATGGAATAGATTTAATAGCCGTCGTTTCGTTGAAAAGTTATATTTTAGCGAAACTGGTTAGAACTACGAAACGAAACGGTTGAGAATGTTTTGAAAATAAGTGCACTCGCCATCTACTATTGAATAGCAACACTAATTTAGTCTAGGTTTCATATTTATTTAGATAGATGGCGTTACTCACATCTTCTCCTATCCTCGGTGCCTGGACAGTAATGCTACCACTTCCAATTGGTTTATTACATCCCATACATTCAATTGATGCACCGTGATATTGACTAGCAATGCCTAAAACCAAAAAATAAATTATACTAAAGAAATATAATTATAAAACCCGGAGGTCTTTGTATCTGTTACTAGATGGCGCTGAATATGTATAATAGTATTAAATGGTTATTACCAATATCGAGTGCAATTTCGTTCCTAGCAGCAACAAAGTCTTCATATTGCTTGCGGCTGTCCTCGTCTATATGTCTACAATGTGCTAAAGATAGATCTTGCTTCGGTAATTGAGAAGCTAAAGCTCTAGTTCGCCAAGCTCGCCAAGCAGCCGCGCCAGTGGCGCCACCAATCCCTGTAGGCGCACGATCTGCTAATGATGACCAGTACAGTTCAGTCTGTAAGACAAATAAACGTACTGTTAATTTATGTAATAATTGAAAATAAATTAATAAAAACTACTACTATAAACTTTTATTAAAAATATAATAACTTCTCAAATATTTTTTTATGAAAGTCTTATTAAAATGTTTATAAGAAAATATCGTACAAGAATCAAAATTATTACGTAGATTAAAATATATTTATAATTTATTACTTTAATTCAAAGCATTTTGTTAGTTTCTAAATTGTTTTATATTTATTTTCGCAACATTTGAAATATAAAATAGAGAATTATTGTTTTAGTCCTATCCTAATATTGTATAGTCATAGTTGCCGCTGTATTGTGCAATATTAAATTATTTACAATTTACTTGTTTTATTGTAAATACTAGATATGATGTTAATATAGATTTTGTCTATTAACTTTTTTATTCCTCAGGAACAGTACATTTTTTCCTAAATATAAGGTGCCATATAGCTTTTTCTGTGACAATGTATATATGAAATTTTAGGGCGCTTGGTTGAAATTAACCGGGTTGAGAGCCCTCAGCGCTCACCCATAGTCCGGTTAAGCTGTCAAAGCCCTCTCGGCTAACAGCGATCGCAGTGGAAAGAGTTTAGTGGGTATTCTAGCCACGGGGCTAGCGAGTCCCACACTCCTCGTCTGTTTTTCCGACAGGCGGGGGTAAGTGCGAAAAATGCATTCTTGAACCACTGCGTTACCAAAAAAAAAAAAAAAGCTTGGTTGAATTGGTTAAAGTTTGAAACTAGTGACAATTAATAAACTCATATTCCCATTTAAAACATTTAAAATATATTCCTTAAGAGGTAATGTTACTTTTTTTATAGACTAATGCTACTTTTTAATAGTATAAAGCTGTTAAGAAAGGAACGTATCCATGTAGACCTTAAGTGGGCGGGTCACCGAAGACAAAGATCGGGTACCGGTGGCCCGCTCGCACGGCGAAAAGAGGAGTTTGCATGGTGGGTCTATGGGGTCACGCGCAGTCTCCTCCGTCACCCCGGACCGATTTGGCGGGGCGAGACGCATCCATAGTTCACCGCAAAAAAAATGTAGACCTTAAGTAATTAAGAAAGAATTACCCGCTGCGGTGTTTCCTGAGCGATATAATTTGTCCTTTAAACGAGACACATTCTTCTTATTAGTCAGAGGCCTGGCTGTACCCCTAATATTGCTTCAAGAGCGGTAGGAAGACCTACCTTCAGATGTGCTATTGGCTTGTTTGTCACCATTATCAATAAAAAAAAATCGAAATTTGCATGTCCCAAAATAGTTCACGATGGTGTAAGTGGCAGCACGGTTGGGCCGGATTCCCAATAGGTGCGGGTTCGAACCCCGCTTGTGACATCATTTTTCGTTTCGTATCGGGTATTTATAAATAATTAAGCATATTAAATGCTAAAAATTTCAGTAATTTGAATAACAAGGTTGTGTCATCGTTTAATACAATTCTAACTGTAAAGTTTGAAGTATTAAGTCTATACAATGTGTAAACATTGTCCGATAGATGGCATACGTCACCTTGAAGACGTAAGATATAATATGAATCGAAATTTGCATGTCCTAAAATAGTTCACGATGGTGTAAGTGGCAGCACGGTTGGGCTAGATTCCCAATAGGTGCGGGTTCGAACCCCGCTTGTGACATCATTTTTCGTTTCGTATCGGGTATTTATAAAAAAAAAAATGTTCGAATTCTTATCGCAATTCCTGCGGACAGTGTGAATAATCTCCACTGCCAATGTAAAGGAGACGAGAACCAGACACCCCACATAAGCTGAGAAGGATGAAGTAAAATACAAAATGTGTAATACCATGAAAGAGAGTATTGGTGTAAAGATGCGAAAGGGAATGCTCCGATGGTTCGGACATGTGGAAAGAATGCCGAAAGAACGTCTGGTTAAGAAGATATACAATGCGAAAGTGGAAGGATGTAGGTACCGAGGGAGACCAAGACTAACCTACCTAGACCAGATCGGTCATGTACTGAAGGAAGGTGGAGTCAAGAGTCTCCGAAACCGGCGAGCGTGTATGAAGAGAATTATGAATGTCGAAGAAGCGAGTGAAGTATGCAGAGATAGAGTTCTCTGGCACTCTGTTCTCTCTGCCTACCCTGCAAGGGATATGGCGTGATGATATGTATGTATGTATGTATGTAATACCAACCTGTTTAGCAGTAAGTCCGGGTGGACTGTCGTACGAATGATGATTAACCCTGGATTCCCTCAAACCAAGTCGCTCCCGCACCGAGCCAAGTTCCTCGTGGTATACAGAGTGTTTCAAACGGTCGCAACCACACGACTTGCAGGTTTTTCTGAAACAAAGAGGAGATTTATTATTACAAGGAACATTTTCAGCCAATGACAAAAATAATTGAATATCTAAATAGAGTGAATCGTAGAAGTACAGCCTTTCCTACTTAAATTGATTTAGATATATCTATCACGTCTATCAATGTCCACTGTTGGACATACGTGTCACCACCAAAGGAGGCTAATGACATCATCCCCTCGCTTAATAAGTGGGCTGTCGACGGCAGTTGGTGATATGAGTTTAGCAGTAAGCGCTACTACTCCCCTAGGGTTTCTTAAGCTTGTTTAACGACTCTTTAAAATTCATAGCCCTTCGTCGCAGAGGCAATCAAATGCAATCAAAAACTTTTATTCATTATCATCATAGTCATTTCAGCTCATATAAGTTTCCTTCTACCATAAGAGGGAAATCGACCGATCGACGATAATATACACGTTAATCAGAAAAAAAAAAGAATGAAAGAAACAAATTTTATTTTGTAAACCTCACACATTGCTGTGTGGTAGCGGCTGCGAATACTACCAACCCTTACTTTACTGTAGATGTCGTAAAAGACGACTAAGAGCCTTATAACGACCTGGGCCAACTCCATCTGATGCCGTTTGGTCAACAACTACATTCCCAAGGAGGGTTGACGTCTGGCAGGCGGCCGGTCATAAAACTATTGCCTATAACTTTTACAATAAGTACTATGAAGGAACAGTACATATTGTATCGACCCCAAGTAATTGGGATAAGAGTAGGTGAATAATGATATAGAGACCAACGAAAGAAATAAATATTTGTTAAAAAGAAATGAGTCGCGGTCAAAATATGGTGTCCGTCTTAGCTTATAGTATAGTAGACACGATACTATACTGCTGATATATGAGGCGGGTTTATGTAGAGTTTTATTTCCAATTCTTCTTCTTTGTATAATATTAAATGCACATTTTACTCCTTAGTTGTATTTTACTAAACCCACGAGGTTTAGTAAAATAAGACTAAGGAGAAAAATATGTCATGAATTATATTCTTACTTCTTCACTACACGGCAAAGCATAAATAATATGTTCAATTAATTAATAAGGTAATACAAAAATTGACTATAAATATTATTTCCTTTAATCCATGCACATTCTACTCATCATTGTCCTACTCTTATCCCAATTACTTGGAGTCGATACAAAATGTACTCTTTTTTCACCGGCCCTCCGCCAGACATTAACCCTCCTTGGGAATGTAATTGTTGACCCAACGGCATTAGATCGAGTTGGCCTTAGTCGTCTTTTACGACATCCACGAGCAAAGTAAGGGTTGGTTCGTAGCCGCTACCACACAGCACTCCATACACATTCTACTGTTAGACACAAAATTACTTCACAATATGCGTGTAAACCGCTTATATTCATTTTTCACCACACAGAGAAAGAAAGAAAGGTGTGGTAAATATATAAATATAAATAGTATGAATATATCATACTCCATCACATGAGACTTCATCAAATCTCATAGATAAATAGACTAAACAGCATTGATCAAACCACATTTTACAGCGCACAAGTGCTTGCACTGACAAAGCGCCATCTATGTAGTCAAGTAATCGTGACTGTATTTAAACTTCGTCAGAACATAAATTATACAGCGACAAACAAACAAAACATCGTAAAGTTAACATGTTATGGCAAATATATTTAACGAAATGCAAGACACCTCACATATGCAAATACAATGAACCCACTCTAAAAATAACACGAGCCCGTCATCGCAAAGGAGTTACTTATCCACTTATAAGGTGACTAGTTGTAGCGGAGATTTAGCTGCGTACAATTTTGGGCAAAAATCAATCCAAAATCAACCGCAATTCTATTGGAAAATCTATAGCTTATCACTCCTACAATCCTGTGGCATGCAGTATCTTTATTCTTCTGTACGTGTATGATTGAACTCCTAAAAGGCTGGACTAATTTTTTTTTTTATTTTTGCGCGTGTTCATCTGGTTCGGTAATTAATGCTCTATGTTGTGTTGTGGGGACTTATAATACTACCAACCCCATATAGCTCACAGCTCTCGGTGTGTCTATTCGGACACATCCGCAGTCTATTCCGTCCGGGGCGATGTACCTACTCCATAACTTATCGCATCCCTTCCCTATCGCCATTGAGCCGACTACTGGTACTGATTCCTTGAGATCCATGGCCGGCACAGCGGTTTAACTTTTCGCGTATCCAACAACCCCCAAACTCAACATTGAGCGCTATCAACGCTCTGGTAAATAACAGTCTTGCAGAGGCGTCGCGCTCACGCTATCATTCTGTCTACGGATGGTGAGCTACTCCCAGTTCCGTCTACCCGATATTGAGCCTAACTAATAGTCTCTTTGTGCAATTATTATATAAAACGAATTTCTTCTGACCTCTGCAAACCAAGATGATAAAGACATTTCAAGTATAACATCAATTATATTAAATGCTATACAACAATGCCCCACGAATGACCTTATTGAATTGCTAAGTGAGATCGTTCAGCGATATGATTGAGTAGCTTCAAGACAGATTTAATATGATAAGTGGTGGACTGAATACATACGAGACGTGATGCCAGAGTATTATAGCTATAAATAACTTAAGCACTCAAATGTACGAACCTACTCTTGTTCTTACTTATGTTTTTTATTATGTATAAAAAGACAACATCTTGCACTAAGGAAATAGTCGTTATGGGTGACTTTATAATCATATAATTAACGCACACACACATTACACGCAGATTCGGAATAATTTTTGGTTCGTCAAAGTATCGTCTTGTGTGGGAAACGAACTGGCTTTGGCATGGTAGGTATCTTAACCACTAACCCATCTTTGTAGTTCGTATCCACAATGGTCTACATAAATGAAACCGAGGTTTGACCCTTAGGCAATCCCGGGAGATGGTTTTAATTGTCTTGGGACCCGCAACAAATTTAATTAGATAAAGATTATGAAGAAGCAGTTGGAAAAAATAACTAGTTACCTACATTAAAATTTAAGTTGAATCTCTAAATTTGTTTGAAGTTTTACTTGTCTTTGATATTTTGGCCCTATTATAATATTTTCCTGACCTAGTACATATACGAACAAATTATTTTTTCATTATAGAGTAATAATTATGTGCAAAGATCATTTTGCTTCATATATATTTCATTGTAAATCTAAGAAGAATAATATTTGAAGGCGCTTATGTTAGAAACTATTACCTTGATTTTAAAAAATATTTTGATTGTTTTGCGGCAAAAAAAAAAAACAATCTTAATTAAAAAAAATATAGGTACATAGAGCAATGATGTCGAAGTACGATTAAAAACGTTCAAACATATAGCGTTTGAATCAGAATTATTAAGGTTAATTAATATTAATGTCAATCGAACGAATTAGTCATAAACATAAATAAGTCACTTTTTGCTAAAGTAATGGAAATAATATATTATCTGATATATTTCATCATCATCATCAGCAACATCTCAGTATATACATATACGCATGTCCCACAGCTAGGTTCGAGCCTACTCCACGATAGAAAGTAAATTTACCACGCTGCGCTGGTCAGATGGGTTGGTATAGTTTTATTTCGAGTTTTCTTTTCCTTATATTAATTTATTCCAAATATTTATCTAAAACTAAGCACATTTATTACTACTTTATTTTAATATGCTTTCATTTTAATGTTTATCGTGTAAAATAAATTCGATGTCTTTACAAAAGGCGCACTTTAGGTAAAGAGTTCGGGACCTCTCAACTCAATTCGAGCCCGCAAAGTGAGTCACATTTCTCTCCCATCACGTATATTAGTTGTGAAAAAAATGATACACATGATGACCCCAATACAAACACAACCCAAAATCAAATACAGTTTTGATATTAATTCAATATTACTCAAGACATCACGCACGTTTCCTAGTAATGTATGACAAAGGTATTTCAAGTATAATTTCAAGCGTAATACATAGTAAAACCGCGAGTACACCAAAGTAACTCGTAATGAGCATGTGCGTCATTAACCTCGGGTATCAAACGCCATAAAGACAAATTAATACTAGTTTAAATATTTTGATTAGTCTTAATTCGTAACAGCAGCTTTGTTGGATAGACATTTATTAATGAAGGCAGAACTCATTTATAAACTGAACTTGTCAGCTAGTTTTGTATTATTATAATACAATTTATCGTCTGTGAAGTCCACTGCTGAACATAGCACTGTATAAAGTGGTCGCTCCGGTCCATCCACCCGCGATCTCAGCTAGGGCGCCATCAGCGCTGGTACTTGCACCTGCGCCGCCAGCAGTTTGTAAACACCTTCTTTATTTTTATAGTCTCCGTAACAAGGTGAAAATTGGCTTAAATCAGAAGGTTTATACGTTTGTGGTATGCTCTTATTTCAAGAATTAATTTCTTTTCATGAAGCTTACGGTAAAGTTTGCAACTACTCAATCCTAGATGGCAGCACATACTTAGTTGCTCGTATGAAATCCTACAACCATATTCGCTAATGCACTGTTATCTATAAGCCAAGTTGCGCTATAAAGTAGCAACTTTATCGTCGACCTTCACCGTGAACGGGAGCACGGTGAGCTATTATTGGCAAGTGATTGATATTTAAAGCTCCGGTAGCGGTGACGATGAACAGAAGCGGTGAAAATACATGTTAATCTTGTTCTTAACTAATATTAGACAGCAGTAAAGATATAATAAATAGAAGTAGTCAAGTGCAAATCGGACTCACTAACATAGAGTCCCGTACAATCATAATTATAAGAAATAACATAGTGAATTTTAAATACTAAAAGAGAAAGGCGGGAGATACAGGCCTCTTAACAAGGGGAATGGGGAACGATGACTTAAACGCCATACTTGGCTAGGCGTGTTGGTGATTGAAGTTATAGTTCCAAGTAATCCCGGAAAGTACTGCTGCCAATTCTTATGGCAATCTAGCCGCTAGTTATTGCGATTCCCACAGGAAAGCAAGGGGCAGTAGTAAATCATATTTTGGTCATAGAACACTAGAACTGTTTTTTATCTAAAAAGCCTGTAGTCGATTTCTCTTCGTATATTGAATATATTTCCTTCCCAAGGAGGGTTGACGTCTGGCAGGCGGCCGGTCATAAAACTATTGCCAATAACTTTTACAATATGTACTATGAGGGAAGAGTACATATAGTATTGGCCCCTAAGTAATTGGGATAGGAGTAGGAGAATGATGCTGATATTGAATATGTACGAGGCCGGCAATACTTTAGTGTATTCTTAACTTAACAACGGAGAGGAAATATATTTACGGCAAATACCTTATCAGATCATTAGATTCCAATGAATGTTATCGTGTGATAAGCTTTACGGATTACAATATAATCAGCGATATCCGATATGTATATTAGATACTTTACAAAATATAACATGGGGAAATCAGTAGTATAAAAACTAAATTGAATAATGAAATTTCTGAGAAGACAACGAAAAAATTTCTCTTAGTTATTTCATCTGATGTTTAGGGGCTTTAGTTTTATTTAGTTATATTCGGCTATACTTACGATGACGGATGAAAAATACTATATATTTCAAATAAATATACAAATCAATTCATTTATTATACATAAGCAACATAATTGCACTTACATATTGACAATTTTCTTCTACATATATATCTTTATTTCAGCTGTGTGGTAGCGGCTTCGAATACTACTAATCCTTATTTTGCTTGTGGATGTCGTAAAAGACGACTAAGAGCCTTATAACGACCTAGGTTAACTCCATCTGATGCCGTTTGGTCAACAATTACATTCCCAAGGAGGGTTGATGTCTGGCAGGCGGCCGGTCATAAAACTATTACAATATTTACTATGAAAGAAGAGTACAAATTGTATCGACCCCAAGTAATTGGGATAAGAGTATAATGTGTGTAATGATGATATCTTTATTTTAAATCATTTCATATTAATCTACTACCGGATCGGAAAGCGGCCACAAACTACAAACTGTAAAATCTGGCAAGAAACTAAGCGGCCTAGTATTTTTTTAAATTACACATTTTAATCATAATGATTGGATACATATTTAATAAGTATTAGCTCCAATGAGATGCCCTTCGAGTAGGGGTTAATTTTTTAAAGGTGAAATACTAAATTAAAACATAAAATAAATATATAACAAAAAGAAAATAGCTGGACCGGATCCCACAATTTATAAGACATATTTTCGTTCTCCCTTTTTTCAATACGGCACCACTTGTTTGTGAAAATAGTAAAACCTGCCTGAGACATCATCAGAAAAATGATCAGTAGTAATCTGCTGAAATACTTGTAACATCTATATATAGTATCCATTATTTTTATTGTCTATTGTGGCAAACGAGCAAGCACGCCACTTAATGGTAAGCGATATTTACTGCTTATGGTGGTACATGCTGATGACTACATTTATTGTATGGTTAAGTAGAATGACGTGTAAGAAGTTCTAAGATTCTTAAATCAATTTGTATGACTCCTATAGGTGGGATTTTAGCGGGAACGTGACACTGTCATGCAGTGGACCTAAATTCTATTCATCGCTTTAAGGTTTCATAGTTATAATATAATATCAACAAAGTGCTACGGTATAGTAAATATTATATAAGTGGTTTACGTATATTTTCATGTTCTGCCCAAATTCTAACAGGCATCTTCAGATTGGTTGTCAGCGCTCAATTAATGGTTACGACTTGATTTATGAACAAGCATCTCCATATTAACACGTGAAATATTGATCTATACGTTGTAAAGAAAATAGTACTAGATTTGGTTATATTCATATTATTAAGCTAACAATGAATTCGATGGAAGAACTTTTTATTCATAGTCACGAATAAATACTTTTATATATTTTTTTTTTGAGTTTTTATGGGCACGTTTTATTTGAATACACACCAAGATAGGTCACCTTTTCAATAGTAAAAACATCAACAACTTTAAAAACACAACAACTTTAATAATTCATACCTATAACATTAGATATCATTTTTGTTTTATCAACAGTTGCCATGACAACGGCATCTACACAAAACATAGTTTTTTTTTTTTTTCTTTTCTCCACCCCACATAGGGATTGGAATTGGCATCGTCTCATTTGCCAGTGTCAAGTTCTCAACATAGTTAAAATATTTTGCTCGACAGTGCTTTCCTCCTATTTATCTCAGAGACATATATTTATACAATAAGGTTTATTTTTTGGAATCCAACTACAAGTTCTTGAGAGTTAAGACGTTCATACGAACAAACTCTTCAGTTTTATAATAAAAATATAGACACCACGACTTTGGTATGTCAGAATTAGACACAGTCCTAAATCGCCTATATACGCCCAAGCAGCCAGCTAGATCGATTGAAAAAAAAACTCTTTCGATTACTGTTCACAAGCACCTTAAGTAGTTAAAAAACATTGCAATTGCCTTTCTCGGTAGCTATGATTAATTCAACCCATAGAAATAGTAATGCACTTAATTGGTATGCGTGTACAAATGCGCTGCGCCCGCGCATGTGAGGTCAACGCCATCTACTGATAAGTAATGTGAGAAAACATCAATGACTGCCCGCACGAAATCAGCAACGCCATGAGACTTGAACGCCTGCTTAGGTTTTAATTTAACTATTTATCGGTTTATTACGTCCACTGGCGGACATAGGTCAAGCACATTTGTCAAGCAGATTGGCGATCGCCATTGTTAAGTTCGCCAAAAGAGTGCATTCTTCTGGTGATCCTTTAGCCGGTTTGTACGATTTCCACGTTTGCCAAAGTTTTGGTACTCAATCGCATACTTCTACCAAGCTTTATATTTCCCATGTATATAATACATTTGAGGTAAATGATATATTCATTTACCTCAAATGTATTTTTTCAAATGTATATTTTTAGTTAGAAATACGCATGTCTTATATTATATACCAGAACAACTGATACAATACCGGTTTAAAAAAAACATATTTCATCCTTGAACCTGTCATGGTTTATCATTGTAAACATTATTTTGCTTTGAAGTAGCACAATCAGGTATTCATTTCGTTCAAAACTACGAAACACTGTTCAATCTCAAACAGTCATAACACAAATTTTAGCACCGTGTAATGCATTTACATATAAATTGTTAAGACTCGCTTCGTTTATAAGTACGTCATTAAATAGGCAAACATTTGTTACGCATCCAAGGCACTAATAATAATTATTTTTGTTAGAATTGTTTCTTTCAACGAAGTGTATTGCGCTTTGAATGGTATGGCGCAAGGACATATTCTGTTACCCATAACGATGAATCCTATTTATTTATCGTAAACTATATACATTTTAACGAAAAATAGGCCACACTATAATCTATCAATGATTCGTTCTGATGAACACGTTTCCAAGTAACGTTAATGTAGTGTCCCCAACAAGCTATGTCCGTCTAGACTTTCGATAGATTCCTGTCACTCCACTCACAACCACAGGTAGGGTACCATTAGGCGCAAGTACTCACGCCTGCGCCGCCCGAAGCGCCACTGGCGGAGTGTGTCAATATGAAGAATGTCTTCTCCGAAGCGCTCCGCCGCCTACTGCAATCGCTCACCTCTGATCGACTCGACGAAATCGACTGTACAAATGGCGTAGTCATTAAGATACATTAATATACCTACCGTGCCAAATGTCATAAGTTCGATTCTCACGCAGAACAATACTGTGCTATTCACAGATTGTCTGAATGTAATTTGTGTCCGTTATTGTATATTTATAAAGTTCCCCGCAATACAAGAAGAATTTTCTTAGTGCAGAGTTCACAGAGTTGTGAAAAAAAATATATAGCAGAATACTTTAATAAGTTGATGGCAATTCGCCGTTACGACTCTTATAAGTACTCATAATAGTCGAGATCGACCACTTAAAGTGTTCATTAAAAACGAGGGAAATAAGTGGCCACTTTCATGACAAGCACACAGACACTTCGGTTATATCTAAACATTATGAAATTGTGCCAAGCCTTCCTCCAACCTTCTCTATTGCTTACCCTTCCATTATATGTGGCTGCCAACAAGTAAATATCCTATTATTTACGGTCGACAACGGTACGAGCACTGTTGTCATAAAATATATTTCGGCTTATTTTATTGCTAGTTAATTAGGTCATGGAGATTAGCATTGCATCAACAGTCCTATATAATAATATGGACAAAGTTAGCTTTTCAACAATTTGTGATGTTGTAATGCTTCATTTTCTACAGTCGTTAGTTATACCTATATTTAAAAACACAAGCTGCGATTGCCTGGTGAGAAAACTAATAGAGGAATCGTTGTTTATTATCACTTGTTTTAACTAAGAAGACAGCTAAGGGCTGAAGGTAGTAGTTTGGCTAAACCCCGCCCAAGCTATTTGAGATTTGGCGTTGTGCCCCAAATTGTTCTACCGTAACCAATTCTCTGGCTTAGTGGCATGCCATGTCTAATTAGCCAAGAGGCTCGAGGTCGTGAGTGAGAAAATTTTAAATGCAGAATATGATGTGGTATTAGCACAACGCCAGGCTTTTTAAAATATGAATGTTGAAGGCTTAAGGGGTAAGGGAAGACCGAAGAAAAGATGGATGGACTGCCTGAAACATGACATGGATAGACAAGGATTGACCACAGAGATGACGTTAGAGTTGTATGGAAGGAGAAGACATATGGCATCGACCCCAAATAAATTGGGATAAGAGCAAGTTAATGATGATGATGATGTGGTATTAGCAGACCTTGGATTACATAAAGGATGACCTATAAACAATTTTGAAACATGCATGAAGGCACGACGCATATGCGATAAGTAATATAAAAACGGCAGCTAATAAATATATCACACCACAGTACCTAATATCTTTCATAAATTTGTCGGAGCAAAACAAAAGAAATAAACAAAAAATATGTCATTCAAATGTACGGTTAACGTGTGGCTTCTTCCAAAACAAACAAATTTTGTAGGCAACTTCATTTATTGCGATGTAAAATTGAAGTCGTGTCCGTTGGAACGTAAAACTCTGATGTGTTCATTATCTGACTGTATGAATATCACCTCTATACAAGGTTAAGTTGCGTTATTCTCAGCCCAAATAGGTGCACTCTTGGACTTGAGCCTTCTCCACAATTGGAGGGAAATATTCCTACTATACCACGCTGCATTTCGCGATACCCACTAACAAAAAAGGGGGTGGTGACTTGTGTTCTTACTCCGTCACCATACGGAAAGTGACTTCGCGTTATATAAATTCCTGGTGGGCCGGCCACGGATATTAAAGAAGCGGTACCAGTGGTCGGTCCAAAGACGATAGTGGGGAACACACTTGGTTATGGAGCCGTACGCTGCTCTTCCGTCGCTCTGGACGGAATAGGCAAAGTGTGTCCAGACCATAACAAAAAAATAGTGGTAGGACCATGCTGTTGACAGTTGTCTATCTACAGCCACGGGCCGGCCCGTCCGGGGTAGTACCACACTTTCGCAGAAGATCGACGTCTGAGTAATGGCAATGTGCTATTGCGTTTCGTACGGTAAGCGAGAGAGCCGGAAGCCCAACTGGGTGGGTTTGGGGATTGTAATGGTAGGCAGCGGCCTAGCTATAGCCTTGGTTATAGCAAAGGTCCATGGGCGGCAGTGACACTTACCATCAGGTATGCTGCTTCCTCGTTTACACCATAAGCAAAAAAAAAAAAAATATACATATACAAGTTACTTATTCGACGCAATGTTTCTGGGTTGAGAGACTGACTGACATTTTAGAGACTGACATTTTACCCTTAAAAAATAAGCACCTTAATGTATTTAACATCCAATCAAAAATATTATAGAACGATTCTTGTCAAGCCGCGGATGATACTCGTAATCTCGCATTTAGGTAATTTGATTCCACTGACGCGTCCATTTTGCTTTTAAAATTAATGATGACCTTGATGTGTTTAATTTTCAACCAAAAATATTGTAGAAAGATTCTTGCAAGCCGCGCATAATGCCCACACTCTCGCTTTTTACGGTACTTCGTGACTACGCTAAGTTAATAAATAAGTTGTATATCTATAGTTGTAGATGTTGAAAAAATGCAACGATTAAAATTTATTAAATTGATCACGCATCTATAATATTATTCATCATTATCATCATCATCATAGCCCATAAATGTCCCACTGTTGGGCTCGGGCCTCCTCCGTAATGGGAGGGAAATTAACTATATACTACTATACCGCGCTGGTCAGACGTGTTGGTATAGGGTTTTGTTTCGAGTTTTCCTTCTCTCGCATAGATGTTATATGCATTTTATATCCCTTAGTCGTCTCGTACGATCACCCACGGGTAAGATATGGGGTGGTGAATAGTATTCTTACTCCGTCACCACACGAAAAAAAATATTATTGAACAATGATTAAAAGCGCTTATTGCTCTTCACATCTCTATCTCTATATTTTTTTTTCGTAATACACCACAATTAGGAATATTATATATTTTTATTTACAAATAAAAATTTAATTGCCACAAAGTTCGCCAAAACTGAGTTCAACGTTGCAATCTATCTTGAAGCTCACATAAGCTTACGTGGCGCTATCTGTGTAATACTGTACTTATCATAGCTTTACGTCCTCTTACTTATTGGCTGATTAGTCAATTTTGTTTCATATCTCCTATATGGCATAGTAGGGGTTGGCCACGGATTTTAAGTAAAGATTCGGTACCAATGGCCGGCCCAATGGCGATGAGAAAGGAATAGAGTAAGTGAAACCACGCGCTGCTCGTCCGTCGCCCCGGACGGAATGGACGACGTGTCCAGACTATAGCCTACCAAAAAAAAAAGGATCGCATAGTAGGGAAATCAAATAAGTAGATAAGAATTTTGTCGATTACTTCTATTTATATTCTCTAATTCAAATATTTGAAAAGACAATTAAAATCAATTTCCGTTTCCTCTCAAAACTCTTGCTGTCATTAATTAAACCATTGTGATTCCTGGGGCTACAGTAGTTATAATGTTCGAAATGTGTGGTGTGGTGGATGGATGTAATCTCAATATAAAAATTCCAAAGTCAATAAGCTGCATTTACCACTTCCCACCAGATGTGGCGACGTCTTTGCTATTAATTTAGCAATATAAAATAAATAGAGTATAAGTACTAAGTCTCTATAAATAGTGTAACAGAATTGAGGAAGTTTAAGATTTTTCCCGCCAATAAATAGTTACCAGATGGCCTATCTGTTTATGTTTTAAGACGGAAGTCGCACCTGTCGTTGTGTCCAAAATATTGTGACTTTTATTTAATTGATAGGGTAATACTCACGACATTATTATTTCTATCTACATCAAAGATTATTCTTATTAATCATTTCTCGATTTTGTTTTAAACTAGCTGCGCCAAAAAAAACGTAGTTTTGTACAATTAAAAAAATAATAAAATTCCTAGTACTAAATTGCAGCATCGCCTACTAAAAGCAAATTTAAATCATCCGCAAAACTAAACACAGACATTTTCATCAAAATCTGTCCAGTCGTAGATTTACATAAATACGCACGGTAAAATTATGTAAATAAATATTGATATCCCACATCTCTTCAGATTATATTCAGATATTTTCAGGTACCTATCGTAAATGGTTTAATTAAAAACCACGCCTAAATATTCCTAAGGAAATTTGTAATAACTAAAAATTCTGATTCTGAATTGAATTGAACATATCAAATATCTACAATCGTCGATTAAAATGTTCGTTTTGTAGTGTCCCACGATTTTATTTTAGTCTAATTGTAATTAATGCATATATTTTAAAATTTGTATATTTTAAAAATATCATCTTTTGACATACATTAATCTATAACACAGTGCATTTTTAGGAATGAACGAGTATGTGAACATAGTTATTTCCACAAATTCAGTAAGTTATGAGTTACTTTATTTAAAAAAATTAACAATGTATACATATTGGTACCCATGACAGTATATCCATTTACTTATTTTTTAGCTTTTAGTTACATTTATCTGCAAAATTACCATGACTGTTTACAATAAAACCGTTAACTTAAAATTTTTTTACCCTTTTTTCCAAGATAATATTATATTTAAGTACGATGTAATTAGTTGTATGTAATATCAAATAGATAAGATCTATTTCTACATACTACCAACCTACATTATTCAATTCAAATGCGTTTGTGTCTAACATTTGGCCGACATCCAACTCCTGCTTCCCATTTATGTCTAGTTTCTTAATCTGAAGATATTTAGCATTTGGAAATGTAAACACGGCGAGTTCATTTACTTGCACCAATGGTATATTACAAGCTTTCCTAAATATATAGGTTCTGACTAGTCATCATCTCAGCCCATATATAATATGTCCCACTATTGGGCTCGGGCCTCCTCCATAATGCGAGGGTAATTGACCTACTATATCACGCTGGTAAAAGTATTGATATAGGGTTTTGTTTCGAGTTTTCCTTCTCTCGCATAGATGTTATATGCGTTTTTATATCCCTTAGTCGTCTCATACGATCACCCACGGGTAAATAGGGGGTGGTGAATTGTATTCTTACACCGTCACCACACGGAAATATTTTGACTATTATAAAAATTAAATTCACTTTTAAATTATTTATTACATGTTCCACCTTGTAGACTTTGACTTCATAGATGACGTAGTGGTGCCGATCTACCGTGCCAGGTGTCATAGATGTATTCCCCATTCAGAAAAATACTTTGTGCTATTCACAAATTGTTTTACATACATACATACATATCATCACGCCATATCCCTTGCAGGGTAGACAGAGAGAACAGAGTGCCAGAGAACTCTATCTCTGCATACTTCACTCGCTTCCTCAACATTCATAATTCTCTTCATACACGCTCGCCGGTTTCGGAGACTCTTGACTCAACCTTCCTTCAGTACATGACCGATCTGGTCTAGGTAGGTTAGTCTCGGTCTCCCTCGGTACCTACATCCTTCCACTTTCGCATTGTATATCTTCTTAACCAGACGTTCGTTCGGCATTCTTTCCACATGTCCGAATCATCGGAGCATTCCCTTTCGCATCTTTACACCAATACTCTCTTTCATACCTACTCGCTCTCTTACGTCGTCGTTACGAATGCGGTCGGTCAGCCTAACTCCACAGATTTGCCGCAGAGATCGCATTTCGACCGCATTAATTTTACTTTCATACTCTTTTCTGCATACCCAACTCTCGCTTCCATACAGTACTTAATGTTGGGACAAGCAAAGCGTTATGTATTGCTACACGTGCCTTCTTGCTGAGGTGGTGGCTGCCGAGAAGTTGCCCCAACGCTCCGTTCACTCTATTTCCCGCATTCACTCTTCGCTCTATATCAGTGGTGTACCTTCCATCTCGGCTAAATCCACATCCAAGATATACAAATTCATCCACTTGCTCTAGTACATCATTACCTATTGTTACTCTTACATCTGTTCTGGCTTCATCTCTTTCAAAGACCATTATTTTGGTTTTGCTCACATTCACGCGTAGACCCAAATTGTTATTCTGTGTGTAATTTGTGTCCATATAGCCTGTGTATAATTTGTGTCCATTAATTATGTTTTTCTCCGAGTCTGTTAGGTGTACTGCTATTATATATATGCATTATACTATTTATACCGGGTGTAACAGAGAATGGAGCAACTGGTCAAAGAGGTAATGATGATAGGAACCCATAACAAAATTTAAAGGAAAAATGTCAAGGGGTTGACTCAACAGCTGTCTGTAAAGGCGATGTTTGTGTAGCAAACGGAATCATTGATTTATGTATGTTCTAATGAATATTTAAGAAAGTATGAGTATCATCATTTATTTAATATATTTCATTCAGTTTCAAAGAAAAAGCGATGACAAAATTGAAAACTTTAAATGATTCTACTTCATTAACGAATCGACATTTTTCCTTCAAATTTTTGTTATGGCTTCCTACCATCATTCATCAGCTGCTCCATTCTCTTTTACACCCGGTAAATTATTTAAATAACCTCGATATACGGCAAGGTATCTAAGATAAAACTTTTAGTGGTTTGCAACATTTCTCACGTTTTCTTTTTCGTTGTTTAATGCATGTGATTTTATGATTTCAATTACATAATATAATATAATTATTTCATGTGAACTGCGTAGTTTTATAATTAAAAGGAAAATGTTTTAATAGAACCTATTAATTAATAATTGTTGATTTTCCTATTATTTATCAAATAATAGCTGACCGTAAACTGGCAAATGTCTATTATGAACCAGGCTTATATCGATGTACCTACACTATATAAATTCTAAATAAGTGGGTTATCCTTTTGGGAACCAATTTCCGTCGACATCCCGAAAATATGTCAGCGTTGTCGAAGAGATTTTTATCAAATCGCTACTTTTTAGTTATTAACTTTAAACCAGTATTTCCATACATTGTTAAATACGAGTACTAAAAGAAAATGATTCTATATTAATTAACAACAATTTTAACACGCTAAAATCTGTAAATATACTTTTATTTCATATGTACAAAACTCGTGTAAACTTTAATATATAAAGAGAATACAAATATATCCCCACCCCGTTTTTGGAGACAAGTAGCATCTCCATCGCATCCATTAATGGAGGTAACAACTACTTAGCATCAGATCAACGCTAGCTACATATAACAACATGCGATGAAAAAAAAAGAAACTTGTCTGCTGCGTAGAATATATAAAAAAAAAAAAATTAAAATCGTTTTAATATGTTTAGAATATAATGTGATAATGATATGGATACAGTGTGATAATGATGATTTTGAATCGATGAATACTCTAAGTAGTTTCAATAGAATTATTTAGGGACTTAGAGTACAAGCAATGAACTTCTGAATGAACTATCAACCTGCCTGTGAAATCTGCTTTAAATCAATAAAATTATACCGTAGTAGACAAAATATAAACACAACTCATCATTTTCCTACTCTTATCCCAATTACTTGGGGTCGATACAATATGTACTCTTCTTTCATAGTACATATTGTAAAAGTTATTGGCAATAGTTTTATGACCGGCCGCCTGCCTGACGTCAACCCTCCTTGGGAAAGTAATTATTGACCAAATGACATCAGATGGAGTTGGCCCAGGTCGTTATAAGGCTCTTAGTCGTCTTTTATAGCATCCTCGGGCAAAGTAACGGTTGGTAGTATTCGTAGCCACACAGCTACTACAAAATATAAATACAATAATTTATAGTGCTCTATTATTTGTTCTAAATTCATAGGCATATTTAAGCTGTGTAGAGGTGGCTACGAATAGTACCAACTCTTATGTACATTGCTCCTGGGTGTTGCAAAAGACAACTAAGTGCTTTACATTTACGACCTAGGCCAACTAACATCTGATGCCATCTGGTCAACAATTACATTCTCAAGGTGGCTGTTGGTTATAAAACTATTTGCCATAACTTTTCAATTTGTACAATATAAAAATGAGTATATCATACTAAGAAATTGGCATAATGCAAGATGATGTTCAGGATTCATAGGTATATCTAGACTATATATAGAACTATCTTCGCAATTTAATATTAAAAGATTAAACCATAAACTCGTTCATAGATTTATTTAGCTATTAACATATACCATAAATTCAGGCGCATTCTGTTTTGAAATAACAATTCCATAGACAAGTCTAACGTAAATATTGACATTAGCGGCTGCTTGGAGAGCCAATATCATTCGTCATAGTATTGTGTTATCATTTTACGCTACCAATGCGGTTAACCAGAAGTTCTCATATGTATGTATATCAATTGATAGAATAAATAGAGTCTTAAACTCATAGTCCATTTGCTCAGTACCGGGTTAGAGGAAATTAAGACTCTAAATCTAAATAACACACAACAGCCCTAAATCTAAATAACATATAACCTTTATAAGCACAAAGGTTTTATGGTGGTAGGGTCACTCTATGGATAGTTTTATGCCTGCAATTATAAATATATTGATGGATTCGTCTGGAATAGTACCATACCCTCGCAAATATTCGACATCTGAATTATTAGCAATTTGTGCAGCGCAGTAGTCGTTTCATTCGGTGAGCTCGAATTGGAGACCCAAAACTCCACCTTACGGTATGCTGCGATCTGGTTGTGCCCCTGATATTGCGGCAGTCCACCAACGGCACTTACCACTTCACACATTTAGTTGGTTTTTTATTCTTCTGCCATGAAAGCAATAAATAAACATGTCATATAACTAAATTACGTCATAATCTGGTGTACAGGTCTAAATAGTAGAATTTAACATCTAGGACTAGCCACTTACTATCAGGTAGAATGATGTCAAGTTCTATCTTTTCAGTTTAAAAAGCATACGGCACTACATAACATCAATACAAGGTCACAGTTATCTGGAATGAACACAGATACAGAAAACGGACCTTGAATACGAGAGAAGCAATCAATAAGTAAGATATTTTGTATTCGACTTGATATTTAAATGTTTAGAAATATAACGACGCACTTAGATACAATGTCATAGAATTATCGTAAACGAAGAATAATGGTATTTAAAATAGGTCCAGAGACAACAACAGTTTTGTTTAAGACATCAGATTATTCTTTTGTCTATTGTAGCTCATCGAAATTGATTAGAAACGATATTGGTATATTCCACAGCAATTCACTTGCTTCCATTAAAAATTATTGAAACCAAATTGTGCCCATTAGATTTTAATTTAAACTTAGTTTTAAATCTGTAGTGCTAATTATATACTCGCATTACGCATGTTGTGTACACATCTACTATGATCATCTACGGAATGTCAACTACAAAGTATTTTATTAATATTATTTTATATTATTATACAATACTTTTATAGATTGTTATTCAGTTTGGACCTGGACCATACAAAAAAAAATTAAAAGTAAAGCTGTGATATTTTGGAACGAAGTTCCTTATCGCGCGTTGTGAAAGGGGGCTGGACGGAAAAAATTCTTACGAAAAGTTGTCACGACACTTTTTGCTATAGTAAGCTATTGTAAGCTGTGCGGCGTCGCTCGTCGGCTCTCTTATAGAAAGCAAGCCAGATATTTTCATTTCTATTTCGCATTGAACAGTGTGGTGTCGCGACGATTTTTTTTATAGATAGAGTGATTCAAGAGGAAGGTTTATATGTATAATATATGCATAATGTACTAGAGAAACACTGATAATTTTAGAGGTTTCTAATGTGATGTCGTAAATAAACACATTATTTTGCGCTTACATTGCAAACGCTGGCTGAACCCTACGAAATAGATCAAAATAAAGTACTACAGTATTATACAGCTTAAAAAGGCCTACAAAAAAGTCCGCGATGGTATATATCTATCTCTTAAGGATAACATACTATATCCATTTTAATACTTTAAAAAATGTTCTATTATAAAACGGTAATTGAAAAGCTATTTACACAAATACTGTATTAATCCTTATCATTTTAAATACATTAGTTGGCTTGAGCATTTCATGAAGATATTTTTTTTCCTTCAGACCATGCAAATTAAATCAATACCTTAAGAGATATAGCAAAATCAAAATAATGCGCAACGAAATTATTTTCGCCCTTGACCGGGCCGCGTGGCCGGCTCGCGTTCGAGCTCGGGGCCGAAAAGTTTTGGTAGTCTAGTGGAATTGTATATCCTATTATTAATATTATAAACGTGAAAGTTTGTAATAATGTATGGATGTGAACATGTTTGTTGCTCTTTCACGTAAAAACTACTGAATGGGTTTTGATGAAATTTATAGTAATATAGCTTGCACATCAGAATAACACATAGGCTATAATTTATAAAGATATTTTGCAAATTGGCTAAAATATAACGATAAAAATCGCTTAAGGCAGAAAAAAATTATATAATTAAAATAGAACTTCGTTCCATCCGGGTGTCCCTTGACACCTCCGGTTTTTTTTATCTCACTAATATGCAGTTTTATCACGATATCTTTAAACTATTTTGACTATTTTAGTAATATAACAAAATTCTAAACCATTTTATGACAGCAAAGCATTTCTTTATAATATCCATATTTAGTTTATTGCGTTTTTTATTCTGTTATTGTTTAATATTAATATATCTATATATATCTCCCTTTTCATAGAATTAATATTTAGTTCAAACGGCTGTCATAATATTTTGCCATATCAATATAAAAGTATGATACTTTTGGCAAAGCTAACAGTTGTATTGAAGGCCTTCAATAAAGTTATCATCGAAATCCACAATATTGATTGCTGAAATAGTTACTTTCGCAAAGTTCAATGGAACGAGATAAAAATATCCAAAGATCAAACGATGGTTCCTTCTTTTGATGATAAATTTAAAAATAATGATGTAAATATTAAATGCGTGCAAAGTCAGTAAAACTAACATTTCTATTAAGCGTTTGATAGTGTTACGTATTAGGTTTTTATTGATCCGGGCTTTATGATATTGTATTCGTGAAAGAAAAACATTATAATGTAAATGTTATAGCGGAAGGCTTATGGAATATGATTTATTATATTTAAAAAGATATTTCTAAAATATATAAAAAGGAATGGAGTTCCACAAGGACATATATTAGACCACAATATTGTTAACATACCAAGCATTCCGATGGACGGCAGGTGTATCAGTTCTAGTTTACATGCCATTTATATGCGAATGAGAGTTCGTTCTCCCTCGCCAATATGCGGTTTCGAGACTTGTTAGTCTATATGTCCAGTTGAACAAGTAGGGTAGTTAGTTATTCCACAAATATTATGTAGTTTTTTTAATATAATCTTGTCCAATGTGGTGATTATTAATATGTTTTTATAAAACATGTTACGTAAATGAAAATTTTCTTGTCTCAATATATTATAAGAATGAAGAAAATTTAATTTGATTTATTTATTTTTTGAAAAACCTACGTATACATATAGCCTTTTATGCCAGTCTGTATAAATTTGGATATATTGAATTAAAATTCTGTTTTTTGAATTTCGATGTGCTTTTTCAAATGTTTAATACGTTTTTTATATTCTTATTAATTACTACAAAAACAATTATAATCTAATTTAATTTTAGAAAATAAAGAACTGTGATAAAAATCTAATCAGATATTTAAGGTTGCTGTTTTTGACTGTCATAGAAATAATAACGGAAAGGTTTAATCAGGCGAAAAATATATAATAGCACTGTTCCATAAACAGATTTAGTACACATTGCCCTCTGAGCTAGTTTACCCATTTAACACGATTTTCTTCAATGATGAATCAACCATCTTGCAAATCAGCTATTTCGGAACTATGCTTAATTGTAATTGATGGGAAGCTGAGCCGCGTTGTTGCCGCTGCAGAAGGAAGAATCATTCATTGGCTTACAACGTCGAATTAAGCTCACACGATTTTTCAGTTGCTCAGAAAAATCGCGCATTTCACGACAAATTCAATATATTAATCTATCAACGTAATTGCCCTCCTCTTTTGTGATATTTCGTGATTTTTATCAAACCTTTTGTGCCTCACGTGATTAATGGGTGACCCCAATGTCGAAATTGTTCGAAAATATTCGAAACCTTTATATCACTTTTGGGTATTTTTTATTTTATTTCGAGTATCCTATAGTTTACGGTTACATATACAGAGTTCCATAGCATAGCTACTACAAACTACAGGCAGTCCTCGACTTACGTCGTTTCGATTTACGTCGATTCAAGTTACGTCGAACAATGTTTTGACACTATTCCTCAAGCATACGTCACTTGTTTCGATTTCTCGCATAGGAGAATTCACTTGTCACGAGGTCTAAGTCCATGGGGCTGACGGGGCGCGGTGTCAGCGTGCGGAGATTACCCTGCACATGCTGCTGATTTTATTTAGTTACTTTAGGGACAACGGACAATCAAGACGTAATACATTAGATTTTTTTTTGAGTTTTCCTGGAATATTAAAGGCAATTATCGAAAGTGGAGACTATTCGCCTAAACAAATTTTTAACGTGGACGAAACTATAGTATATATATATATATATAATTATTTTAAGAACTTACTTTTGATAATAAAGTACATATGTACCTATATCCTTTGTTATAAAGGCAGTTTTTCTTTTCAATTTTGAGTCCGTGTGGAACCTAACCCTTGAATTTTACATGTAAACATATAAAAAAATAAATCTCAACTTACGTCGTTTCGATTTACGTCGCGTATTTCGAGAACGTAACATGCCGTAAGTACGAGGACTGCCTGTATTTAAATAATATGTTTTGCGTTTACTAAATTTTCAGTAATTCTTTGAAGAGGGGAATCACTTGGCACTGTAACATACATAAATCCCGCCGGGCTGGCCACGAACGTTGTGGCTCTTCCCCTGGACAGAACGGACGCCGTGCGTCGAGACAAAAAAAAAACAATATATAAATAGAAATTTGAAACCATATTAGACTATATACGCTGAATCGTATTTTAACTTCAATGTCTTATTACGCCACGTAATGTCTTAATTTATCAGCAAGCTTAAAGTTATTTGAACAATCGATTGTTTCATACCAATATATATTATATACTCATAATACTCATATAATCCAATGACAAAAAAAGTGTTTCAAATAGTATACTAAATAAAGACGAGTGAATTGTATTCCGCCTCATCGACTTTTATGACCTAGACGGGTTAGCGAAGGTGAACCCATTTGCGTCTTTTTATGTTTGTTCCAGCAAATTCAACGCAACTTAGTATTTAATGTGCTTTTGATAAGTATAATTTAGTTCGATAAGTATAAACTAGTAGAATGCCTGGTTTAGTTTATATTAAAAATTCTTATTTAATTTAGTTTTCGTTTGCTTATCTTAGCTTCTGTACAACACCTTGCCCGCTTAAAATGTAACTTATTTAAGATGAAATTTTATTCAAATCCGTTCAACGAGTTATGCTTATATATAGCGCGCTCTGCAGCAAGTTGGTACGGCTAGTCGACACTGCCAATAGCTTCAGTCGTTGCCGTCATTCATTTTTTACAAATTCATTTTTTTTTATTGCTTATGGTGGCAAACAAGCAAGCAGCACACCTGATGGTAAGTGTCACTGCCGCCCATGGACCTTTGCTATAACCAAGGCTATAGCTAGGCCTCTGCCTACCATTACAATACCCAAACCCACCCAGTTGGGCTTCCGGCTCTCTCGCTCACCGAACGAAGCGCAATAGCATATTGCCATTACTCAGACGTCGATCTTCTGCGAGAGTGTGGTACTACCCTGGACGGACCGGCCCTCGGCTGTAGACAGAAAACTGTCAACAGCGTGGACCTACCGCATTCATTAGGTACGTTTATCTTTAGCATACCAAGGATTGTTGGATGCGCCCTTCCTCGTCTGACTTCTATCCAAAAAAAAGTCACAATATAATATAAAGATATGATAAACATGTTTCTTTAATTCATACAGTCTCTTTTCATTCCGAGAAAAGACCTCAAATATAGCACTAGATCAATAATAGACGAACGATGGTACGCAATTTTCTCTCAGAATATTTTACGACAGATTATTAAGCTGCTTTTATTCCATACAGGTGTCACAATATGGCTATATAATATACTGTGAAAGAACTAATAAAACAGCCATATAATAAGACTGGCCGAGGTCGCAGTTTCACAGGCATTAACTTTCCTATTGGATACTCATCGTAACTACTCGTATATATCGCCATATTAATTGCCTTTTATCTTCACTGCTTAACTCCTGTGAATTATTTTATAGCATATTAATTGATCAAATTGACTTCGAAAAATCACTAAAAACACACGTTATCCGTATTTCATGCCTTAGAGATAGTTTTTTTTTTATGGAGATAGGTTCTGTTTTTGGAGAAAGAGACTTTGTAGTACCCCTGATTTTGCTGAATTCTATAACCGGCAGTCACTACTTAACATTTGGAAATATAAGTTTTGTAAATATAACTAATTATATATGAAATATAGATATTGGAAATATTACTGTAGTAATAGCCACTGCACATGCAGCAAAGCCTGTGACAAATTAATTTAGTGCATGTGTTGTTTCTAATGAGTATTTTTAAAATTTTAATTTAAATACTACACCCTGCACTTATCCTTATATTGTGAGGGACTTAACAAACATAATTATTGGACACAAATACAAACATCTAGACCCAGAATAAGAATTCGTGGCTCGCACAACGTATAATACTGCAGCTGGCGTAGGACCAGTGACTCTTGTCACGGTAGGCCGATCAAAACTTAACTATTACGCCATCTACGCAGTCTTTAAAAAAATATTCAGTATTTTTTTTAAATAAACAATAGTATTATGTGACTACAGCATTTAAATAAACACCTGGTTTATAATGGTATATACGAGTATAGATAACTGCCAATATAGTCCCCCTAATGGACTATAAAACTATGACGATAGCAACACTATGTGGTATTTCTATGGAGTGATAAAATAACAATATACCAAATGCCATTTTTTTGCGCGTGACTGTTTCTGTTATTAGTATGTGCCAAATGTACTGTTATCCGTGTAGTGACGGAGTAAGAATACAATTCGAACCGAACGAAGCGCAATAGCACATTGCCACTGCTCAGACGTCGATTTCCTGCGCGTCTCGTGCTACCCCGGACTGACCAGCCCGCGGCTGTAGACAAAGAATTGTCAACAGCGTGGTCTTAACACTAAACCAGAGAGTACTGCCACTAAACCAGAAAGACCGATTATAATACAGTTTTTTGTTTGAACGCTGATGTGATCTAAATGGTTCTTAGCTGCAGTTTACGAGTAAATCATTTTTTTATTCTACACTACACTTCAGCTTCGTAAAACACAGTTGACCTAGCGGCTGAGATTGGCACTGTGCACCCGTGTAATCTATTTTATTTTTTGCACTTTATATATATTTTTTACACTTGATAGCAACTTAAAATTTATGATACAGAAAACGACATTATTACGGTCGGTAGTTGAATGGAAAATAAATGTTTATTGGAAATCCATTTAAACTGTTGAAACGGATTTCCAATATATCGACGATTCGTTTCAAGGTGGATCCCAAGACCCAACTTTGGTAATATTTTTTTAGCTGAGTTGACACTGTTTAGAATATAGCTTTTTGAATTATTTTGAAAGAATGCTGAAAGCACTTTCTAATTTAACCTCACGCCATAGATCCAATGTTCTAGTGACCTCACTGCCGCCCCGTATCTAATGGAATGCCGAGCCCATCCATTACCCTTTGCATCAAGGTGAGTTGTTCGTCTAATAGAATATCTTTCTTTCTTTAAGAGTATTTATTAACTATCGGAGGCCTATAGTAAGACGTATGTGGGGTAAGGTAAGGGAGTGAAGTCCTTCGAGATACAAGGATTTATTGCTTAGTCAAGTGGAGAGGAACTTTGTCTTCTTATTTTATATTAAGGTGAAAACTTCTATTGGCGCACTGCACATAGATTTTTTCGTAGGCTGTAAATGAAGCTGTTCCGTCACGCTCTGAGGTGAAAGGCTCGATCGGGTGAACTCGGGACTGCCGAGTGTACCCGACCGAGAAAGATACAGTCAGCTGCTCTTCAATGCTGTGTCGCTGTGTTTACTATATTCAATTTACATATAATTATTGTTATTAGTAATTATTATCAATTATTCAATAGTTTTTAATAGTTATCATTGATACGTAATAAAAAATATTTTAACAATCATTTTTTTTTATAATCGCAACGCGCCTTGCAAAAATGGCTTGGTAATTTTTTTTTTTTTTTTTTTTTACACACCACCCTGCACTAAGGAAATAAACCTTGTATTGCGGGGGACTTTACAAACATGCAATTAACGCAGACAAATTACACCCAGACTCAGAACAACACTTTGTGGATCACACAAAGTAATGTCCTGCGTGGGAATCGAACACACGGCACTGGCACGGAAGGTCGGTATCTTAACCACTACGCCATCTGTGCAGTCAATTTTGTTTATATTGTGAGGTTAGTGTATGTAGTTAGTGGTTTATCGTGCTTATATTATATATTGAAAAAACATTTAAGATTATAAAAAACATATTATTTTTTGTTTTCATTTCTGTCGGCAATTCTCATGGCTGCTTTGCTTTTTTTAACAAGCATAGACAGTTTTTACCATACCTCCACCTTAACTGTCTTATGGTAGTTGAGCGCACCAACAGAACCGTTTCTTGACTTCGGTGATGCTATGTTCGTTTAAATAAAACTATCCAACTAACCAGGGAGTTAGTTGAAAACTATCGAATGCTTCAAAAAAAAAAAAACAATTCCATCAAAGATTTACTAAGGAAGTTTACGTTTTGCCAATTGGCAATTGTAAAGCAAACAAAACGATAAACAGACGTCGTTATAGTTTTTAATGAACAATTCTGTCACGGTTTACGTTAGAGTATTGTGTGTTAACAGTATCATTTTGTTTTCGCTCAAACGTTTCATGTAGGTCATGGATCAAGGCGTAGTGTTTGATCTTGTGAATAAAGCTGTCAGCGAACTGTTCGGTGTTCACATATACAAATAGGGTTGTCAAAGTCCGTTTTGTTAACGCGACAATGATGGCTTAAACAAGAGAGTAACGGTGTTCCCGTTACAGAATTAAGTAGTAATGACAATCACGGTGAGATTAGTATCGGGTTGAGAGCCCTCAGCGCTCAGCCACAGTCCGGGTAAAGTTGTCATATCCATCTAAGGCTAACAACTAAAAGACTACAAAAAAACGGTGAGATTAGTAATAGAGCAGTTTGTAGGGCCCCACGCCTGTCTTCCGTAGAGTATAGGCGCTGTTGTAACCAAACTATATCCAAATATCGAAAAGGTTAATAAGTTATCAAGAAATAAAGTACATTGAAATTTCGACTCGAAGTATTAACGTGAATATTAAAAAAAAATGTTAAATAATCATTTTATTTTATGCGTTTATTTTTTTTATAGCTGTGACGATGAAAATATTGTATAGAATGTATGTTCTCTTCTTATTTATTAAAAAAAATATATAGCTGTTTTAACTATATTATTGATAACCCTAGGCACAATGTAGGTGTGATACACTTCTCGTAATTTCTATTTAGCATTTGTTGAAACATATCAGAGACCTGACATTTATTTATCAGTACGATGACGGCCTAAGAATACAATAAAAATCTAGTTATGAAAAGTAAAAATCGGAGACCCGAGCAACCGACACAAATCCCATTTTTACCTACGCTAAAAAATATGCATAGAATAGTGTCAGTCTAATGTGAGAAGAAAAGTACCTATGCATAAAATAGTGATCTAATGCGGCTAATGCCAGACAAGGAATGAAAACTTTTAAAGTGCGCTGTGCACTTTATTTTGTAGGTATTGAATGAAACTGGGTTGTCACGGTCGACTATGTAACGCTCGTTCGAGAAAATTCGGCTCTTATTGACTAAGAAATGAATAAGATTACAAGACCGTGGTGGTGGACGAGTGATAGCTCGGTGACCACTCGGTGGCATGGCGGGGGTAAAAGATGGGTGAGCTAGTATGGGTATGTTCCCTAAGGTGTGGACACGAAAAAACTAACATAATTCATATGCTTATAATATTAATTAGAATTAAACATCGGTTAGAAATCTGGTCAACTATTAGTTTTTTCAACTATTTAGTTCTATCCCCCCTAATATATTAAGAAACCTGTATAACATTAGAATAATGATTTTATTATCTACTTGTTTTACCTTATATATTTTTTTTTACAATACTAACTAATCCCACATCGCTCATTATCCCGACAATAACGTGTTACGATCTATCCGGGGTTTTATGGCCCGCAAAACCGTTTTTATGTGACCGATTAAATTAGCTAAACACATCAAAATCGGACGATTAAATTCTATTATAAATAGCGGGGAATAAACATGTTTGATCGTTGGTGTTTCTATTAGAGATAACTAACAATCTAGTGGAAAAAAACTATATATATTTAAAATTTATAATATTTATATAGGTTGAAATAAAATTAAATAAAATAAATAAATATTTATATAGATAAGAAAAGGGGTCTACGCGTGAATGTGAACAAAACCAAAATAATGGTCTTTGAAAGAGATGAAGCCAGAACAGATGTAAGAGTAACAATAGGTAATGATGTACTAGAGCAAGTGGATGAATTTGTATATCTTGGATGTGGATTTAGCCGAGATGGAAGGTACACCACTGATATAGAGCGAAGAGTGAATGTGGGAAATAGAGTGAACGGAGCGTTGGGGCAACTTCTCAGTAGCCACCACCTCAGCCAGAAGGCACGTGTAGCATACATAACGCAGTGCTTGTCCCAACAATACTGTATGGAAGCGAGAGTTGGGTATGCAGAAAAGAGTATGAAAGTAAAATTAATGCGGTCGAAATGCGATCTCTGCGAAAAATCTGTGGAATAAAGCTGACCGACCGCATTCGTAACGACGACGTAAGAGAGCGAGTAGGTATGAAAGAGAGTATTGGTGTAAAGATGCGAAATGCTCCGATGGTTCGGACATGTGGAAAGAATGCCGAACGAACGTCTGGTTAAGAAGATATACAATGCGAAAGTGGAAGGATGTAGGTACCGGGGGAGACCGAGATTAACCTACCTAGACCAGATCGGTCATGTACTGAAGGAAGGTGGAGTCAAGAGTCTCCGAAACCGGCGAGCGTGTATGAAGAGAATTATGAATGTTGAGGAAGCGAGTGAAGTATGCAAAGATAGAGTTCTCTGGCACTCTGTTCTCTCTGCCTACCCTGCAAAGGATATGGCGTGATGATATGTGTGTGTATGTATGTATGTATATAGGTTGAATTTTTTTTTTCTATTGGCAATGAATTTGTATTAAATACTGTGAGTTAAAATTTAATAACTAATACTGTAAATATAATGAAAACCTCTGGAATACAATAGCAATGATTTCTTGGACGTGAAACATCTTAGCCCTCTCGTGATTATAAACGCAGAGACGTTCGAAACGTTGCAAAGTTAAAATCAAATAAAAATACAATAAATAAATAAATTTGTAAAAATAGTTTTATATAAAAATTATAGGAATTAGTGAATATAATTCCAAGATGATTGATACTTTAAGAATAAAATGTGTCACGAGCATGTCCATTCAGATAAATAATTACTTTATTTAGCTGAATGGGCAACAGCCCTCTCTTGGTAAACGTATAACACCTTACTGCCACCGCCCACCGCCAACTAGCTTGCTAAGCGTGGCGATTATGCTAACAAACCCGTCAAAAAAATAACTATACCTATGAGGAGACTTACGATCAGCAATAGACAGAGAAACATCGAATGATGATGATGTTAAAAACCTATTAAATACCTACGCTTTGAGAACAGTAATAACGAACACTAAACTATCATGACGTCTGAACAAAAAATACACAAGTTTTACCTACTCATTTCGAGTCATATCTAAAACTTTGCCCGAAGTTCCGCTCGCGTCATAGTTTAGTAATGTGCCATTACATGAATTTATTCAAGTATTTTTAAGAATACTACCCAATGAAACACTACGTTCATCGATTGCCGTCAAAGGCGTAATATGAAAATAAATTATTTTCCTATTTGAATTTGGAATTCTTCACAATATTAAGGTATTTTCTTTTGAGTGAAACTAAATTTATATTTTGAGGTTTCGAAATTATAGCCTTTTTTTTATTTTTTTTATTGGTGGGCTATGGGTGCGTCTCGCCCCGCTGAATCGGTCCGGGGGGACGGAAAGGCGGCGCGTGACCCCATAGACCCACCGTAAAACCTTCTCTCTTCGCCGTGCGAGCGGACCACCGGTACTCGATTTTAACTTCGGTGAAGGTTTCGAAATTATAGCCTAAGTTACAAGGAGTAACTAGTACCTACATTATATCTTTATCTTTATACATATAATATAAAGCAACGTCACTTCCGCTGTCTGTAAACTTAGATCCCGTAAAATACGAAAGAGATTTTAATACTGTTTTCATTACTAGATAGAGTGATTCAAGATGAATAAAATGTAGCATAGAAAATATCAAAATTATAATGTAACGTCGTAAAAATTCATATTTTTGTGCGCTTAATGTAAGCGCTGCTAGCAAACGCTGGCTTAACCTTACGACATAGATGAATATAATATACTATGAAATTGTATATCTCAAAAATATCTACAAAAAAGTATACGATGCTATTCCTATAGCGTCTTCTAAGAATAACCATGTTTATCATATTTCAGTAATGTTACATAATCATAAAAATAATAGTTTATTAACGAAACAATTTTAAATAAAATAGTATTATTTCTAAACTAATTAAATACGTTAGGTAATACATTTAATGTAAACAAAATTTTCCATTTACAGTAATCATTAAAATAAAGGTTCTGGTCTGGTTAAGAAGATACACAATGCGAAAGTGGAAGGATGTAAGTACCGGGGGAGACCGAGACTAACCTACCTAGAACAGATTGGTCACGTACTGAAGGAAGGTGGAGTCGAGTCTCCGAAACCGGCGAGCGTGTGTGAAGAGAATTATGAATGTTGAGGAAGCGAGTGAAGTATGCAAGGATAGAGTTCTCTGGCACTCTGTTCTTTCTGCCTACCCTGCAAGGGATATGGCATGGTAATATGTGTGCGTGTGTATTAAAATAAATATCTTAAAAGTTTTCAGATATTTAAAAATGCGGATCAAAGCGACTATATCGAACCCTAAGAGAAGAGAGAGATGCTTGCTAGTCATATAGATATATATTTAATAAATCGGGAATATATTGAAACCCCGATGAAGGATAAACTATTATTTCCTTCTAAATCAACCTTATAGGGAATATGATAACGTTTAAAATATTAATTAACGAGTAAATATTTTTCCGTGTGGTGACGGAGTAAGAAAACAATTCACCACCCCCAATCTTGCCCGTGGGTGATCGTAAGAGAGCACTAAGGGATATAAAACGCATATATTTAACATATATGTAAGAGAAGGAAAACTCGAAACAAAATCCTATACCAATACGTCTGACCAACGCGGTATAGTAGGTTAAGGTCAAGTGGTTTCCCTCCCGTTGTGGACGAGACTCGAGTCCAACAGTGGGACGTACGAGAGCTGAGATGATGATGATTTTAATAGAAATATCCGAGTCCCACACATATCAGAACTGAATCACTTTCGTATGTTTGAAACATTAAATGAATTCTGTTTCAAAGGAATGCACTAAAATCGTTGTAAAACTAATTTACGAACACTAACCGTCAAAATTCAGTTTATTGAGCATAACAGTTTTTTTTATGCGAATATTTAATCAATCATTAAGAATTATACTGGTGCGTTTTTAATTTTATATCAAAATTAGAAGCTAGTAGTTTTCGAATAATATTTTTAATTATAATTTCCATTTTATCTGTATGATGAGGGACTGAATTCAATGGTAATCACCTTTGACATTCTTATGAGTGTTATAAGAGAAGAGGGACGTAAGCACATAACAGCATTGTGCTATATATGAAGCGAAGAAAAACCTAATACTAGATGACTGGTCAATTATTAATAATATACAATACTTATCTTTTTCGTGTATGACGGAGTAGGAATACAATTCACCACCTCCTTTCTATTGGTGGTTATGGTAAAGACGACTAAGGTTCATGACCATAACCATGATATGGTTAGAAATCATCTGTGCACAAATAGATTCGAAATAAAGTCCTATATATCAACCCGCTTGACTAGCGGGTGAAATTGGTCATTTAACCTTCCCTTGTAGAAGAGGCTCGAAGCCAGTAGTGGGATTTATATGAACTGAAATGATGATGACTTATCTTTTTGAAGATGATTATCTTCTCATTGGTTTTCTTGAGCTTACCTGAAACAAAATTAGTGCTTATTAGAAAAAGATATACTTAGTAGACAGCATTAAGACAGGCTTAATTATATTTCTCTGTATTTATACAATAATACATAGATTATAGGTATTCGCCTAAACGTAGAGATTTCGAAAAGTTTTGAGTGTTTCAGTGGGTCGTTAGATTGTCTAAATGTAGTATCTTGAATTTCTATGAGTTTAATTTTTTACTTTTCATAATTATAGACAACAGCAGCCAGTAAATAACATATACGTTATTATTTTGCTAATAAATATCTGGCTGACCGAGCCTAGCTCGGTATTTTCTTTTTAGTGTGTTTTGGAAGATATATTTAAATATATGTATATTTAATTATACATATCATCACGCCATATCCCTTGCAGGGTAGGCAGAGAGAACAGAGTGCCAGAGAACTTTATCCTTGCATACTTCACTTGCTTCCTCAACATTCATAATTCTCTTCATACACGCTCGCCGGTTTCGGAGACTCTTGACTCCACCTTCCTTCAGTACATGACCAATCTGGTCTAGGTAGGTGAGTCTCGGTCTCTCCCGGTACTTACATCCTTCCACTTTCGCATTGTATATCTTCTTAACCATACGTTCGTTCGGCATTCTTTCCAAATGTCCGACTCCGAATCATCGGAGCATTCCCTTTCGCATCTTTACACCAATACTCTCTTTCATACCTACTCGCTCTCTTACGTCGTCGTTGCGAATGCGGTCGGTCAGCCTAACTCCACAGGTTTTCTGTCTGTCTGTCAGTCTGACCAGCGCGGTATAGTAGGTCAATTTACCTCCCATTACGGAGGAGGCCCGAGCCCAACAGTGGGACATATATGGGCTGTGATGATGATGATGATGACATATAGCGTCAACCCCAAGTAATTGGGATAAGAGTAGGAGAATGATGATGTTTAATTTTACAATGCTGATTAGGCACTTAATAGTATTTATAATGTAAGTACCTATACATGTTGACACGTCCATATTTAATTATTGATAAACTAACCTGGTCACTGTCAATGCCGTAGATAATTGTATATATCGTAAATTAAAACCAGTAATTCAATGGTATTACATCATCATCATTCTCCTACTCTTATCCCAATTACTTGGGGTCGATACAACATGTACCTACTTCTCTTTCATAGTACATATTGTAAAACTTATTGGCAATAGTTTTATGACCGGCCGCCTGTCTGACGTCAACCTTCCTTGGGAATGTAATTGTTGACCAAATGGCATCAAATAGAGTTGGCCCAGGTCGTTATAAGGCTCTTAGTCGTCTTTTACGACATCCACGAGCAAAGTAAGGGTTGGTAGTAGTCTCAGCCGCTACCACACGGGTCGATTTCATAGTTAGTTCGATGGTATTACATATGGATTATAAATAAATGTGGACTTTCCGTTTGGTGATGGAGTGAGAATACAATTCACAACTCCTTATCTCCCCCTGGGTGTCGTAGCAGAAGACTACGGGTTATGAAATGTATACAAAATCTATTAAAGAGTTACCACTCTGCCCCTCCGACGTGGTGTAGTAAGCTAATTTCCCTCTTATTGTGCAGGAGGCTCGAGCCCAGCAATGGAACGTATGTCAGTGATAGTGATAATTATTGCCAGACAGTTTTTTTACCTATATGAATAAATCCATCAATTAGCTTATCAAAATCCATTGTTGGACATAGGCTTGCCCAAAAGAAGGGAAGTATACTTTAATCACGCCTGGTAGTCTGATAGAAGGACGCTGTTGGTGTATCCCGGAAGACTGCTGCTGACTACTTTTCTGGTGATCTCGAAGCCATGTTTCACGACTCCAACAGAAAAATAAGGAGTGGTAGCATGGTATATTCTATTTCGTCACCACTGCTATAATCATCATCATCCTACTCTTATCCTAATTTTTATGAGTCTAGGCAATATGTTATCTGTAAAACGTACATATTGCAAAAGTTTTGGTAATAGTTTTATGACCGGTCGCCTACCTAAGGTCAATTCTCATTGGGAATGTAATTGTTTACCAAACGACATCAGGTAGACTTGGCCCAGGTCGATATAAAGCTCTTAGTCATCTTTTACGACATCCACGAGCAAAGTAAGGGTTGGTGGTATTCTTAGCTGCTACCACAAAGCAACTCTGTAAAACACTGCAAAAGTTTTATGATCGGCTGATTGAAATGATGAACATTCAGCATCAAATGGAGTTGGTCCAGGTTTATGTAAAGTAATCGTCTTTAATGATACCCACCAGGAATTTAATGGTTGATAGTATTCGTAGCCGCTACCGTACGGCAATACTGTAGCAGGACCACACTATTTACAGTTTTCTGTCTACAGCCGCGGGCTTTCCTTCCCTCCTTTCGGGGCAGCCCAGCTTTCTGGGTGGGTTTGGGGTTTTTATTGGAAGGCAGGCGCCTAGTAAGGTCCATGAGTGGCAGTAACACTAACCATCACCTGTGCTGCTTGCTCGTTTGCCAGCATTAGCAAAAAAAAAATCGTCACGTCACCATTACTAGAAGATAGATAATAAAATACCTACATTAAAATACTATACTGACTCATCTATCCAGTTTTTATACAGTCTTATTTTAAAATTCCCTCCCTATCAGTGATGTTATCTACTAACGTTCCATAGTAGGCTTTTACGACATACGCGGTAAAGGTAAAAGCGTGACCCTTTACATTCTTAAGCAGTTACTACACGAATATTATCCATAATGAATGTTTTAAAGACTAATAACGATAAATGTATATTTTACAACGGAGCTTATCTGAACATCATTAAGTAGTTACTTGCCATATCTGTGTACGTATCCTGGCGACCATTTATTGACGTGTGGGCGTCAACTCTTTTATGGTACACAAAATGGTTGTTTATTTCATAATATTATTAGCTTATGTAGTGATTTTTTTTTAAACAACACCCCACGCTAAGGAAATAATCCTTGGGATATAGACCTTTATAAACACATAATTAAGGGTCACAAATTATGCCTAGACTCGGAACGTTTAATAGTGGTAGGACCACGCTGTAGACAGTTCTCTGTCTACAGTCGCGGGTCGGTCCGTCTGAGGTAGTACCACACTCTCGCAGAAGATCGACGTCTGAGTAATGGCAATGTGCTATTGCGCTTCGTTCGGTGAGCGAGAGAGCCGACGGCCCAAATGGGTGGGTTTGGGGATTGTAAGGATAGGCAGCGGCCTACCTATACCCTTGGTATAGCAAAGGTCCATGGGCAACCGTGACACTTATCATCAGGTGTGCTGCTTGCTCGTTTGCCACCATAAGCAATAAAAAAAAGAACAACAATTAGTGGATCACACAAGTTAGAGTAGTAGTACTATAAGCACATAAATAAATAGTCCTGCGCGGGAATCGAACCCGAGACACTAATTTGTGCTATCCATGAATGATTGTTCCGAGTCTAGATGTAATCTATATATCTAATATATCAAGCAATTCTTTATTCAATTCTATATTTCCTTCTTTTATTCTTTCATTAAATTTAATACACAGGGGGTTTCGTGACAATAAATAGATTTAGCTACAGAAAATCGTTCTCCTTTTAAAACACTGAGTTTTCAGCCAATAAACAATATATATTTCGAATATCACGGCTTTAGCCATTGATATCAAAAGTAATAGTTCAGTTGGGAAATCGAACACCTGTTCGACCCTTTATGTTTCTTTTTTTTTTAATTAATTTTCTTTTTAATTTTCATTATTTCATCAATGTTTTTTTTTACTTAAATAACCAATCCATGTCCTTGTACCGATAGATATAAAATAATCATATTTCATTAGTATGTAATTCTTCCAAAAAAAAATAATTAATTAATAATTCTTATATAAAAAAATAATTAATAATTCTTCCAAAAAAAAAAACAACTTTTAAGATATTAAGAAAATACCGAGACAGTTACGGTCATTCAGGTATCTATAATTAAACCTCTTAATTGTATTTTTATAAAGAACCCCTGTAGTAGGTACATGAAATTATTCTCAGTTCGAAGGAACGTCTATATTAATACCAACGTTTATATTACAAAGTTAACTTTGTTTTATTAACATTAGTAAAAATGTCATTCAAATTTTATTATCAGACAAGGATGCGTTAGAGAAAGTTTGAAAATGGCACCAGTTTTAGAAAAGATAAGAAGCGCAAGATTGTTTTGGTATGAACTTATGATGTGAATACTGGTATAAAAGGAGTGAGTGCAGACATGACGGCTGATAGGAACCTATTAAAGGTAATAAATAAGTAGTAATTAACCTATTAAATATATAAGTCATTTTTAATCTTATTAGAGCAAGCTAATAAATCCAAAAAAAAGAAGAAAAATGATAATGCAGGACATCCCTGTCCTAGTTAACATAATACTCCCGTCTTATTAAAAGCAGATTGCACTCAAAAGAAATTACGAGCATCAATTTATTTTTTCAATAAACGCTTCTATTCAATTAAAGTAATTACAGTATTTTTGATAGCCTGTTTATGAATCATCTGATGAGCTGCAGACTAAACTACGTCTAGACCACCGACTCCAGCTGTCGTAATATTCACAACAGATACTAAACAGATCTTCCAATGTTTATTTATCACTATTTAAGAAACGGAAATGAAAACTTTGTCGAAAAACATGAAAAATTATTTTGGTAATTAAATTGCTTATTCATAAAAAAAAGCTTTAGGCCATGTGGCAGTTGCGAAATAGTTAAAAGAATGTATACAACTCAAATATTGTTGTGTGGGTTTGATTTTAAGAGTACAAATAGCAGCTAAGTTTTTATGTGGACTGGCTAATTGCCTTTTGACGTCCACTGTTAGACATAAGCCTTTTTTTTATTTTTTTTTTATTTTTTATTGGTGGGCTATGGATGCGTCTCGCCCCGCCAAGTCGGTCCGGGGTGACGGAAAAGGCGGCGCGTGACCCCATAGACCCACCGTAAAACCTTCTCTCTTCGCCGTGCGAGCGGACCACCGGTACTCGATTTTAACTTCGGTGGCCACTGTTAGACATAAGCCTGGCCAAGGGGTAATAATATCGTAAACGCCTAGCTTGAGAGATGAATTAGCGATAACAGTTGTTATTGTAAATTACCAAAAATCTGCCATCCATTGTTAGTGATCCCTCAGCTACTTTTTACGTCTGTCACCTAAAGGTAAAGGACGGTGGCACATTGTATTCTTAACCTTATCACACGAAGGATGTTTGATTAGTTATATTACCTATATTATATTAGCTTAAATATTATTGTTGTCATCGTGTCACAATAACTCTCAGAGGAAAGTAAAGACTTGTCGCTGAGTGTCGTAAAAATCGTCCGGGTGGATAGATTGAAATAATAATTTTTAGTATTTAAGTAGGTTGAGGGTCGAATGAGAATATAATTTTTTTTTTCTCGCTGCTGTCAAAAAAGACAATTGAGAAGTGTAATGTTATTAACATTTTTAAAAAACAAAGAATACTCGTAATAAAGGCCTATACCCATCCCGATCAGCGTAAAATAATACATAGATTCATTTACCACCAATTGAAGAGGCCCCTTGCCTAAAGTCAGACATATTTAAGCAGTAAAAAATGATCACCACGTCTACGAAATACATTAGCATAATGTATGATTTTGAGAGAATATATGTACTTCTAAGTTACTTCTTACAATCACCAAAACATACATAATCTCATCATCATCTCAGTCCGTATAAGTCCCACTGTTAGGCTCGGACCAACTCCACAATGGGAGAAAATTTGACTATTATATATACCACGTTGGTGTGACAGGTGGAATTATATTATTACTCTACTAAAACAATTACACGGGTCCAAAATTGTAAGAAAAACTACATCTTACCTAATAACCATATCCAAAACATCTTCTTTCTCAAAGACCTTGCAGTACAGATGAAGTATTTTCAAGCAGGTGTACTGAAGGCCGGTCCAGTTGACTTCAGCTGATTTCAGGGCCTCGTTCCAGGGGCAGTTCTCGTGACGTGACAGGCACAGCATGCCGTCTATCGTGGTCTCCGTAGGAGGCATTTAATTAGATATTCTTTGGTATCACTTTGGTATAGTTTTTAATTCTAGATTCTATCATTGGCTGGAGAATTACAGCATTTGGTTAAGAGTTTTCGTTGATATCTTCTTGGAATATAGGATATTTTTATATTTTGTTTTAAAAATATTGTCGGGCTCTTATAAGATATTAGATATCTGTATTTGAATAAGAGATTTCGTTGGTATCTTCTTGGAACATATTCCAATATCGTTATATTCTATAGGATTTATTTGTATTTGGTTCAGACATATTCTTGGGATTTCGTTACGAATGAAATTATTTCGTATGTTTTTTTTTATTTATTTTAGGGTATGTGTCTTATGCATAAAAAAATATGGCATGCTATACATAATTTAAATTTATAGACAGTGAGTGACTAAAAATATTTTGAATATTACCTAAGTATCTATTGACAAACGGGATTATAAAACAAACAAAATAGTCATCTCATGATTCTTTTCACTAACGACTTTTAAATTTTAGGTAACACCTAAAGCAATATGAATGGCACATAAAATCAATGTTATGTGTTAAATCCCCTATTGGGTTACCTAAGAGATATATTTTATTTCACTTCGATTAATATAAAAAAGAAATAATTAATCTTAATGCTTTGCGTCATTTATATTATTTTATTAACAATGTAGAGATCGTTGGTGAAACCAAGCATAAGTCTGTATTCATTCATTCACATTAGTTCATATATCCAACTGCTGAGGTCGAACCTTCTCCAAAATAGGACAATTTACGTACTATTTTGGTTAGGCCTACCATGATGGACAGATGGATTGGGATGGGTTAAAATTACTGAAATTTAGCATTTAACATGCTTGAGGATTTATGAAAACTTATATAAATATAATAACTTGTATATACATATTTGTATAATATAAAAACTTGTATAAATACAATTATTTATAAAAAAATATAATACGAGGTCAAAATTGAATGTCATGTCTCGTAATCAAGTTTTTTTTTTTGTATGGGTTATACTGCAAGTTTGACTTCTCTTGCTTTATGTTATTTGTATATTATATGGCTTAGTCGTCTTTGTTATTGTCGTAAGATGTTAATTAAATACAACTGCATTAGAAATCATACGAAATTAGCTCTTTCGCCGTGTTAAAAATATACATAAATTTTGCGTGTTCATTCATTCACAATATAGGTAGCTTAGAAACATTTCTATTCAACGTCATCGATTAATTACTGATAACAAATTTAAATAAAACATTTATCGGCTACTTAAAAAAACATTAGATTATAATCCATTTTTTAAATACCACCTTGCACTAAAGAAAATATATCTTGTATTGCCGGGGACTTTACAAACATAACTAACGCAGACAAATTACAACCAGAATCAGAACAACACTTTGTAGATTGCATAAAGTAATGTCCTGCGTAGGAATCGAACTCACGGCACTAGCACAGAAGGTCGGTATCTTAACCACTACGCAATCTATGCAATCAAATCCTTCGGTATTACTACACCATGAGTGCAATTAAATCCTCGAAAACTTTTACATTTTAATGAAAATATTTTCACATACAGACGTTTAAAGACTATTTTCAACACTATTTCGATCGGCATTACAGTTTAGCAAAGCCATTAACGTTCCTGAAATCAGAATATAATGGATGCCGTGGGTAATGTTTGTTGATAAAACCATTCAGTAAGTCAAACATTGTCTATCTATATTGTATCAGGTACAATGTTGAGTGGTTACCGACGGTTAAAAAAAATCTGATGTTTAACGATCGTCTTCAATAGTCTATTAGAAATTATATGTAAATTGCTATCTTCTTCATGGGAAAGAAAAGATTTCCTTTAGATATATTACATAATTTTATTCTCAGTATGAAATGCTTACATATGAGTCGTATAAATGTCAAATTGGTCAAAAATTAGTCTATACATTATATGTTTAGGCAATTTAAAATAACTGCACTGCGTTCAGTGTAATATGGTATCAAAAATACAGTTAAAATAGTAATTCAGTATCAAATCCGTGCAATCATTTGTTTGAATTTACTTAATTGCCATTTTACAGTGGTAGGGCCCCATTGTTCGCCGGGCCAGCCATGGATGTCAAGGAAACGGTACCAGTGGTCGGTCCGATGGCGATGGGGAGGGAACGCGATGGGTTATGGGGCTATACGCCACCCTTATATTGCCCCGGACAAAATGGGCGGGGTGTGTCCAGACCATAGCCTCATTTCGTAAGAATTAATGTTTCCTTCGTTCAAATATATTCGTTCATTAAAATATGTTCGGACATGTGGAAAGAATGCCGAACGAACGTCTGGTTAAGAAGATATACAATGCGAAAGTGGAAGGATGTAGGTACTGGGGGAGGCCGAAACTAACTTACCTAGACCAGATCGGTCACGTACTGAAGGCAGGTGGAGTCAAGTCTCCAAAACCGGCGTGCGTGTATGAAGAGAATTATGAATGTTGAGGAAGCGAGTGAAGTATGCAAGGATAGAGTTCTCTGGCACTCAGTTCTCTCTGCCTACCCTGCAAGGGATATGGCGTGATGATATGTATGTATGTATGTAAATATATTCGTTGACTTATGGACATAGTATACGTGGAATGTTGATCGATGACAAAACAAGAGTGGACAGTCAAGACCATTCAATACAACGAATAATTTTTACCTGACACATTCTTAGTCGTCATTGTTTGAAACGGAATAATAGATCATCATACTCCGACGGCAAAATTCTTCGAGAATATGTTACTATTCCAGACGAGCCAGCTCATTTATGACTGCAAAGAGAATATTGTCAACAGTATGGACCTAGCGCTAGAGACCTATTAAAATAGAGTTCTAACCAATTAGTCTGTGACATCATACTGAGACTTGTTTAGATGAAACATATGCCAGTGAATTAAGTAAATAACAGGTGTCGAGGTTATTTTCATAAAACAGAATAATAATATGAATTAATGTTGGTACTTTATATCCCTCATAATATTAACCATCATCCCAATCAATAAAATACGTATTATAATACGTATAAACCTTTATTAATAGATGGTTTAACAAATACATGTCTCTCTCATTGTGAAATAGGTTCATATCCAATAGGAAAATAAAAATAGGAAATATAATTAAAATTTATATCATTATTATCCTACTTATATTCTATTTATGTCATTATTATCCTACTAAGCTGTGTGGTAGCGGCTACAAATACTATCAACTCTTACTTTGCTCGTGGATGTCGTAAAAGACGACTAAGAGCCTTATAACGATTTGAGCCAACCATCTGATGCCGTTGGTCAACAATTACATTCCCAAGAAGGGTTGACGTCTGGCAGGCCGCCGCGCCGGTCATAAAACTATTGCCAATAACTTTTTAAATAAAGTACTATGAAAGAAGAGTACATATTGTATCGACCTGACCGAGTAGTTGTTATAAGAGTAGGAGAATTATCCAGGTCAAATATCTCGGCGTCACCCTTGACAATCGTCTGTCCTTCGGTCATAAAGCGAGTCCGCGCGCGCGCAGCTTTAGTGTTAGGACGCCTTCACAGCTTGCTGCATGCCAAAGCCAAGCTATCACTTAGTAGTAAAGTTAGATTATACACCGCTTGCGTACGTCCCATCATGACATACGCTAGCGTTGTGTTTACGTAAGCGAAACCCTTCCGGTTACACCGTTTGCAAACATTACAGAATAGGTTCATGCGCCGTGCGACGGGAGCACCGTGGTATATGCGCAATGTGGATCTTCACATAGATCTCGGCCTGCCGACCATCCGGCAGTACATGAAGCAGTGCTCTCGCCGCTACTTCGACTCTGCCGTCACTCACCCTAATCCCATAGTGGTTAGGGCGTCTAGTTATACCCCATCTAAAATATCCGCGATCCGTCTACCGCGATTAATACTCGACGAACCCGACGACCTTATTACGCTCGCCCAAACGGAGGCATACACAGCCCGCGCGGCCCTGACAAAGAATTATCCACGATTCCGCCCTCGCCGTCGAGGTCGGAAGTCGTGTCGCGTTCAAATCATAAACGTGGGAGAACCCACTTTGCCAGCGACCCCCCAAGCCGAGGTCCGTACCCCACAGGGGGTGCCCTCGGGAACGGTCGCTTAACTTTTACGGGTTGAGAGCCCTCAGCGCTCACCCTCAGTCCGGGTAAAGTTGTCATAGCCATCTGAGGCTAACAACTAAGACAAACAAAAAAAAAAAAAAAATTATTATCCTACTATTATCCCAAATACTTCGGATCGACGCAATATGTTCTCTTCTAACATCGTATTGCAAATGTTTTGCCAATAATTTATGACAGACCGCCTGCCTGCCTGTCACGTCAGGCAGGCAGGCGGTCTGGCATAAATTAGAATTAAGATTACTTAGAAATATAATTGTTAACCAGACAGCATCAGATATAAGTCCCAAGTCGATATAAAACTCTTACTCATATTTAACAACATCCATGTAGAGGTAGGTAGTATTCGTAGCCGCAACCACACAGTCATCATCATCATCATCACAGCCCATAAATGTCCCACTGTTGGGCTCGGGCCTCCTCTATAATGGGAGGGAAATTAACCTACTATACCGCGCTGGTCAGACGTGTTGATATAGGGTTTTGCTTCGAGTTTTACTTCTCTCGCATAGATGTTATATGCGTTTTATATCCCTTAGTCGTCTCGTACGATCACCCACGGGTAATATATGGGGTGGTGAATAGTATTCTTACTCCGTCACCACACGGAAAGTCAACCACACAGAACATTGTACAAATAAATCTATACTTATAATACAATTGCAGCAGTCTATCTACTCTGTACATATTGATATTGAAGAAAACCATTATGCGGGCTTTTTATTAGAACAACAAAAGCTAAAACATTTTTTTATTTTTATATTTGTACACGAATCACGCGCAAAAACCACTACATGTAATTGAATACTTTCATCAATATTTTACTAGAGATCTAAAATAACTTAAGATAAAAAATTTGACAATAAATCTCAAAATATCTAAGTAATCAATCAGTGTAAGCACCGGTAAGTTTATTATGTCCGTACATAGCGAAATTACATACGAGTACTAAATCATCATTCTCCTGCTCTTGTCCCAATTACTTGGGGTCGACGCAATACCCCTCTTCCTACATATTGCAAGGGTTATTGGCAATAGTTTTTTGACCGGCCGCCTGCCTGACATCAACCCTCTTTGGGAATGCAATTGCTGACCAAATGGCATGGGGTAGTATTGGCCCAGGTCAATATAAGGCTCTTAGTCGTCTTTTACGACATCCACGAGTAAAGTAAGGGTAAATATATATATATAGTAAATTACATACTGAATATTAATATATAATTCAATCGATAAATAATATGATTGAAGTAGCTATCAGTAATGCATTTCAGCAGTTAATTCATGCAAAAAGATAGTGGCTGCATTTTATTATAAAAATCATAACGGATCGGTGAGCTTAAACTAATTTGTAGACCGGATTCATCGCGATTCATATTAGTTACAAAACTATGATAATTAAAACATTATAAATGCTAAATGTCATTTGTTCTTTTTTTAGTACTTCTGGTGGTAGATGAACAAGCAGCACACCTGATGGTAAGTGTCACTGCTGCCCATGGACCTTTGCTATACCAAGGGTATAGCTAGGCCGCTGCCTACCTTCCAATACAATACAATCTCTCCTAAAACAATCCCCAAACCCACCCAGTTGGGCTTCCGGCTCTCTCGCTCACCGAACGAAGCGCAATAGCACATTGCTATTCCTCAGACGTGTTCTTTCAAAAGTACCATGTTGAATAGTCTTCTCCATCATCATCATCATCACAGCCCATAAATGTTCCATTGTTGGGCTCAGGCCTCCTCCGTAATAGGAGGGAAATTAACCTACTATGCCGCGCTGTTCAGACGTGTTGGTATAGGGTTTTGTTTCGAATTTTCCCTTTCTCGTATAGATGTTATATGCGTTTTATCCTTCCCCTAGTCCCCTATCCCTTAGTCTTCTTGTACGATCACCCACGGGTAAGATATGGGGTGGTAAATAGTATGCTTACTCCGTCACCACACGGAAAAGTCTTCTCCGTGTGTGCAGGTAATTAGAATTCAATTCACTACCCATTCCTTCTACCCTGAAAAGATTATGTTCGTCCCCAAATCTATTAAATCTTAAGCGATTACAGATAATGTTAGGTCAAAATCCAAGTTCTGAATAAAGATTTTAGTGTAAATTGTAGAAGACGAGCAACCAGCCAATGTTAAGAGATCAACTGTCAATTTATAGATCTTAGAAATAACAGGCACACAACTATAGGTAATAAAATCAAAGACTAGGTAAAGAACCCATAGTTCTTGAAGTTTTAATATTTTTATCATAATATATTCTCTATTCTTCTATTCTAGGGGGGCATAGTCCGGAGCGTGCTCGTTCGCGTCCCCTGCCAGTCTAATTAGACTGCTAATCCGGCTCGATATGCGTACCGCAATGCGGGTTAGGGCGTCCCCCGGAGGCGACGCGTACCGACCCGCCCCCGTCGGTACGAACTTAGGCAGTTGCGGCGATGGGGGCCGCCAGCCATCACGCCTTGCCCAGTCAGGCGAGTCGAGGAGAGCAGAGTGCCGGGTGGGCACGTGGAATGTAAGAGGTTGTGTGGAAGGTAAGTTGCACGAGCTGATATCCGTCATGGCGGACAAACAGCTAGACGTGCTCTGTGTAACAGAGACCAAGCGAAGGGGCAGCGACGCCTGCGATCTTCCTGGTGGCGGGATGGCTCTGTGGTCTGGTGTACCACAGAGCGATCGAGCCAGCATGGGGGTAGGAGTGCTGTTGTCCTCTCGCTTGGCCTCAGGTGTGAAGGATTATGGAATGTATGATCCCAGACTTCTTTGGGTCCGTATTAAACTAGGTGTCACCAAGGTATTCATGGTTGTAGCATATGCTCCCGCAGGATCCTCGGTGGCATCAGACATAGAGAAGTTTTGGGACAATGTTAGGGAAGTTCTGGATATGGCAGAAACCATTGAACGCGTGATTGTATGCGGAGATTTGAACGGATGAGTGGGGACCAAGCGTCCCGACTATGAGGACGTACTTGGTCCATTTGGTGATAAGAGAGTGAACGACGCAGGTAGGCTCATAGCGGATGTATGCATGGAGAGAAACCTTATTGTGTCAAACACATTTTTCCAACATAAGGACATCCACATGTATACATGGAGAAGGAATGAACAGAAAAGTATAATAGATTTAATTTTGGTAGACAGTCGCCTCCGAAGCAAAATATTGGACGCAAGAGCCTACAGGGGCCCCACAGTCGATACGGACCACTATCTCGTTATTGCGAGATTTAGTGGTCTGTTCAGAAAGTGGAGGCACTGGCGAGAGCGTGTCCACTTCGGAGGGCTTGAAAGAATAAAGGTTGAAAGGTTGCAAGAAGAGTGTGTGAAAAGTATGCAGAGGGTGTCCGAGAACGGCTGACGATGGCAAGCCAGCCGCAATCGGACATTGAAGAATGCTGGAGAGTATTGAAGGAGAGTATGGTAGATACAGCGAAAGAAGTATGTGGAAGTTCAAAGAAGCATAGAAAAACAAATGATGATGCATGGTGGGATGCAGAAGTTGCAGCTTCCGTAGAGCAAAAGAAGGAAGCGTGGCTGGACTATGTCTCTTCTTTGAATCTGAATGACAGTATGACTGAACAGAAGAAAGAAATATATCGGCAATGTAAGAATGACACCAAGGCCTTAGTGAAAGAGAAACGTGATAGAGCAAGTATGAGTGCACAAGATAGGCTGACTAAAAACTTCGAGAGTAACACCAAACTCTTTTGGAGGGAGGTGAAGAGGTCGCGGGGTGGTTGGTCAGCCTTCAGAATGAATAAAATAAGGTCTAAAGGTGGAGACATTCTTACACAAACACAAGACGTGTTAAGCCGATGGAGTGAATATTTTGGCGATATGTATGCGGATGCTACGGTTGACGCTGGTGTCGCATGTGGTTTAGCAGAACAACATTCGACAGCGGCGTCCTCCGATAGCATCAGTATGGATGAAGTTGAATGGGCGATAAGAAGTTTGAAAAATGGTAAGGCAGCGGGCATTGATATGGTGTCTGCCGAGATGTACAAGCTTGGTGGCTCCTGTGTCTGGGAGGCGTTCCTGTAGCTCCTCAATTTATGTTGGAGCTCGGGAATGGTTCCCGGGGACTGGAATAGCGCAGTCATCAAGCCTTTGTTTAAAAACAAGGATTCACGTTATGACTGCGCAAATTACAGAGCCATAAGCTTGACCAGTTTGGCAGCAAAAGTGTATGGTAAAATTATTGAAAGGAGAATGAGGATGGTGTCCGATGGTTTACTGTGTGAGACACAAGGAGGTATCAGGAGTGGAAGGGGATGCATGGATCAAGTGTTCTCTCTGCGTAACATTGTGGAGAAGCATCTGGCTCTAGGTCAGAGGGTTTTCTGCAGTTTTGTGGATCTGGAGAGAGCATTTGACACGGTTGTACGAAAGGAACTTTGGGACATTTTACCGGAGTATGGTATTAACGGCAAACTGCTACAGGCTGTGCAGTCCAGTTGCATGGGCTGTAGAGCCTGTGTGCGGCTGAATGATGGAATGTCGCCTTGGTTTGACGCCAATATCGGCGTTAAGCAGGGGTGCGTTCTGTCAGCCAGGCTGTTTATCATATATCTGGATAAATGTCTCCAAAGGTTGAACGATATGAATGTGGGAGTCTAGATGGGCGACTCAGTGGTCACTGCTCTGCTTTATGCAGATGATGCAGTCCTGCTGGCACAGTCAGCGACTGACCTGCAGACCCTAGTCGACACAATGACAGAAGATTGTAAGAAAAGGGGTCTACGTGTGAATGTGAGCAAAACCAAAATAATGGTCTTTGAAAGAGACGAAGCCAGAACAGATGTAAGAGTAACGATAGGTCATTACCTATCGTTACTCTATATATACTATCTCTATATATACTAGAGCAAGTGGATGAATTTGTATATCTTGGATGTGGATTTAGCCGAGATGGAAGGGACACCACTGATATAGAGCGAAGAGTGAATGCGGGCAATTGAGTGAACGGAACGTTGGGGCAACTTCTCGGCAGCCACCACCTCAGCCAGAAGGCACGTGTAGCAATACGTAACGCAGTGCTTGTCCCAACATTACTGTATGGAAGCGAGAGTTGGGTATGCAGAAAAGAGTATGAAAGTAAAATTAATGCGGTCGAAATGCGATCTCTGCGGAAGATCTGTGGAGTTAGGCTGACCGACCGCATTCGTAACGACGACGTAAGAGAGCGAGTAGGTATGAAAGAGAGTATTGGTGTAAAGATGCGAAAGGGCATGCTCCGATGGTTCGGACATGTGGAAAGAATGCCGAACGAACGTCTGGTTAAGAAGATATACAATGCGAAAGTGGAAGGATGTAGGTACCGAGGGAGACCGAGACTAACCTACCTAGACCAGATCGGTCATGTACTAAAGGAAGGTGGAGTCAAGAGTCTCCGAAACCGGCAAGCGTGTATGAAGAGAATTATGAATGTTGAGGAAGCGAGTGAAGTATGCAGAGATAGAGTTCTCTGGCACTCTGTTCTCTCTGCCTACCCTGCAAGGGATATGGCGTGATGATATGTATGTATGTATTCTCTATGAGCACTAAATCGGTCGATATTAGACTCATGTACGAAAATAAGCTTGTCGCATATAATGACAAGTAAACATAAACAAAATATGAATTTTCTTACACAATATTGTCATCTTATAATAACAGTTGAAATAAAAACTGACCGCTCTTAGAAAATGTTGATAAAAAACGTCACATTATAATGTTAATTCTGTGCAAACATTTTGATATATAATTTCCGACTTTTTAGAAGGTTGCATAAATTAACAGTTATGACGTAATGCTAATCAGAAGTCATCGGCGTGTACGATCAACGCAGGCCTCGCTAGGCAGGTTTGTAAATTAACGTAATTTTATGACAATTCTTTATTTTAGTTCCGAGTCTGGGTGTAATTTGTGTCCGTAAATTAAAAAAAAATTATTACTGATATTTAAAATGCTAGTTTATTTGTAAAAACTTGTTATGCGCTGATCAACAATAATATTCGTAAAGAGAGTTGACGCCAAGCAGGCGATCGGTCATAAACTATTGCTAATAATTTTTGCTATATGTACGTGGTTGATGAGTATATATTGCGTGGGTCCCAAATAATTGAGACGAGCGGGAGGATGATATTGATGATAATAATAATGATGAAACAAGTTTTAAAAAAGTCATATCTTCAGACACTCATAAGAATAAAGAGCATAGGGATATAATAAATGCTGTGTTTGTAGTAATATTATGTAGTATTAATTAAATGTTTTCACTGATAACACCTAAATTATAGATGACACTAAAAGTAATGTCACAAGCGGGATTCGAACCCAAGCCTATTGGGATTCCGGCCCAATCGTGCTGCCACTACACCACCGTGACTAATTGTAGGACATGCAAATTTCACTTCGTGTCATATTTACGTCTTAAAGTGACGGTATGCTATCTACCCGACAATGTTTACACATTGTTATAGGCTTAATACTTAAAACTTTACAGTTAGAATTGTATTAAACGATGACACAACCTTGTTATTTAAATTACTGAAATTTAGCATTTAATATGCTTAATTATTTATAAAACCTGATTACGAAATGAAAAATGATGTCACAAGCGGGATTCGAACCCGCGCCTATTGGGATTCCGGCCCAATCGTGCTGCCACTACACCACCGTGATTAATTGTAGGACATGCAAATTTCACTTCGTATCATATTTACGTCTTAAGGTGACGGTATGCTATCTACCCGACAATGTTTACACATTGTTATAGGTGAAATGGTTATAAGTGAAATTTATCTCACTTGCCGGGTGGGCCACTGAAGAAAAAGACCACGTACCAGTGACCCACCCGCACAGCGTCGGGAGGTATATTGTAGGGCGGGTCTACGGGGTCTTGCGCCGCTTTTCCTGTCGCCCCGGACGGATTAGCGGGGTTAGACGAACCGTAGCCCGCCGCCAAAAAAAAATCTCACTTAGCGTGGGAAGAAAATGACACAACGTTAGCATTGGTGGTAATTATTTTTTTAATGTAAATTTGTCAAAACTTTACTTAGCGAAGAAGAGGGCAAGTAAATAATGATTGAGGTTAAATTTAATGTTTAGATAACCCCTTCGAGCTTCGAGCGACATATTTGACACTTAAAATTGATTTTAGGTGTCATTTATGTTAACTACCTTAAGTTTTTATGGCTGTTAGTCATCTTTTAAGAACCCCGCGGGCAAATACCCTTACTCAGTCATCACAAGAATGTCCCAATATTTTTTTAAACGAATATACGGTATCAGTTATAATGGCTATAGGTTATCAAGTCGCACGTTTATTAAACAAATTGATCAAACAAATAAAGGATGCGATATGTAAGGATAGAAACGGCGTCCTTAATGCATCGGATGTTCTAATTTATACAATTCACTCTCCGTTGTCCATTGTCTCCACGCTCAGAAACAATGTTTTGCATCAACAGTATAGTGAAGAATAGTCTCGGCTGCTATTGGCCGTATTTATTAACGAACCCTAAATTTTAGGTAACACCTAAGGCAATATAAATGTTACCTATATGTAATTTAAATCAACTCATATACGTTCTACTACTGGGCGAGAGCCTCCTCCAAAAGGAGAGAGAAATTGGCGTATTGTACCTCATTATCAAAGGGATTGGTGCAGGACTTTATTTCGAGTTTTTTCTCTGTTGTATAGATGTTATCTGCATATCCCTTAGTCGTCCTTTACGACACCCACGGACAAGAAAGGGAGTGTTGAATCATATTCTTATTCCTAACCACACGAATAGATATAGATAGATATTTCATAACATCAAAAACACCATTGCGAAATAATATATACTAATATAATTACGAAACAAATGTAATTCTATAATTACGATCTTTTGAGACGCCAACTAATGTTTATTTTAATTACCACAATCAAAAAACACAAATCAGGATTTACTACAATCGTTAAACAAATCACAGAGCAATGGCGTCAGTTCATTTACAACGATAATAAAAGGAACACTACAATAAATTATTTCTTTGAAATGAACGCTTATTTGTTGAAAACATAATATTGTATAACATACTTTTTTATTTTATAACTTGTGTTATATCGTGCGGATTGCTTCAAATCTGTATTAAAATATTTAAGTAATTGAGCGAGAACGATTACTTTAGTATCACACTCGCAGAAAATTGAGCTATTATGTAGGAATTGAGAACCTTGCAGCAAAAAGGAGGCAGCTCCAAATTTCAAAATTTTTGGGTATGCGAATAAAACGTGCCAAAAAATCAATTGTTACACTTATGTCTTATAGTTAAATTTTATAATATAAAATATGCATATTTACATATTTTAAGGTAAATAAATAAGTTTTAGAATATCTACGATTTTTTAAAATTTGGTTCTGCCTCCGTTATGCACCAAAATTAAAGAAAAATATAACCTTATTTTGTATTGTAGGTAATAAAATAAACAAATATAAGTACCTATGTCTTTATTTCAAGAATACTAATCAGCAGATGGATGGTTAAACGATAAAAAAAAAAACAAAAACGAACGAATGTTTAAAATAAATAACGAATTTATGCCACTTTTTTTGCACCAAACAAAATAGGTTGGCAGACCCAAAGTTTGATATAGGGCGCTTGTTTATTATCGGATCTATCTCGTTCTTGCACCAAACGATAGCACTAATTTTTATTCAAATGTAGGTGAAAAAAGAAAAACGGCTAAAATGTGGATCTGCCCCACTTTTGCTGCAAGGTCCCCAATTTACTTCTGCATTTCCTTCAGTGAGTGAGAGAGATGAAGATTTAAAACCCAGCCTTATCGTAAGCAGTGATATGACTGTGCCCTTTGTTTTACAGATATCCAACTGAGTTGCTTGCTTATCTGTCACTAAATATAATAAAAAAATCTTTTGCTATTTTCTCACCATTAACTGTAAAAAAGAAGGCTAGATACGTATGCCAGGAGGATGATCTCCTTCAGAAGTTTTTTGAAAACTCTGGTGTCGTTGCACAAACCCGTCTGATTTTAATTTTTTTGAAATGAATGTATAAAGACCTAATGATATTCGGGGAGAGTAATCAGAACAATAAAACTATTTCTGGTGTTTAGGCGAATATTATACACATAAAACTATTTTTACGTATTTTACTGCATTCTCATTTCTTTTTTCTATCCCGACTAGTATACACGGCTTAATTACGACCCGCTTAAGACGTTCTCCTTTTGTATATAAGCGTGCTTTAAAAAGCTTTTTACTTAAACGCTAATAATACCACAATGACAAAAACATTGTAAAAAGCAATTATCAACATGCTTACATTGACTGAGATTTAGAATTGAACATGGATATTATAAATACATGTTTACTGGTGAAAAATGTTTTTTACACGAGGGAATGGTCCTAGCACTTACACAAGTGTGAGCTATCGTATGACAATAAATTTGCGACGCATTATTTTTTCGTTTTTATGGGAGATATGCGCCATCTATCGGATAATGATTACACATTGTACCGATTTAATACCCTAACTTTGCAGTTAGAATTGTATTAAAAGATGACATAATCCTATTATTCAAATAACTGAAATTTAGCATTTAGGAGTGGTAAGACCACGCTGTTGACAGTTTTCTATCTATAGCCACGGGCCGGTCCGTCCGGGGTAGTACCACACTGTCGCAGAAGATCGACGTTTGAGCAATGGCAATGTGCTGTTGTGCTTCGTACGGTCAGCAAGAGAGCCGGAAACCCAACTGGGTGGGTTTGGGGTTTATATTAGCCTAGCTATACCCTTGGTATTGCAAAGGTCCATGGGCGGCAGTAACACTTACCATCAGTTGTGCTGCTTGCTCGTTTGCCATCAAATGCAATAATAAAAAAAATAAATTAACATGCTAGGTTATATATAGAAACTAGTTTACGAGCGAAAAAATATTGTCGTACATACCAATCTCACCTAATAATCTCAAGAATTACAGCATCTATGATTGGCGAAGGATTAAAACTAGAAAAGGTATTTATCTTATAAAATGTTGCTTCATTAAACACATTTTTTTTTCTTGCCTTAAAGCAACAACTGTCTTGATAATATCCACAAATTGCTTTTTATGTCAACTTAAGGAGAAAATCGGTCGACTTCAACCAATTAGTATAACGAGCGCCGTAATTGGTATGAAATTAGACATTTATAAGTAGAGCATGTTTACTTTAAATAGCTTACTAATTATTGGCTTTAATGTAAAAAAATCAACTAACATTAATGAAATAGACTTAACGCGCGGCGCGCGGCTCATTTACTAGAGATCACCACCCTTTCCTTTCCCGTGAGTATTGTAAATATGAATGATTGTAAGCAGATAACGTAGCAAAACTATAAAACACTATTGACCAATCCGTTTGACCAACGTGGAATAGTAGGACAATTTTCTCTCCTATTTTAGAGAAAGCTCGTGCGCTGCAACGGGATGTATGTGAGCTGAAAGAGGAAATGGATGGATGGAATCCTATTGTAAGCTTTCTTATCAACGTGATGTAGTAGACTCATTACTCTACTCTAGCGGACATCCGTGCTTCGTGTTGGAATTTAAACAAGAAAAAGAAGACAACTTGTCTTGCTTCCCACTGTTAAATAAGAGTTAAGACCCATGATCAAAAGTGTTAATTAGTTTAATACATTAGTTTTTAAAAATACAGTGGCAATTATTTTGAAGAGTAGACTTATTTTATAAAAAGTGTAGCCACTGAAGATTTATAAAAAAACTATGTACCAAATATTGTTTTTATTTTTGTCACCCTTCTATAAAAAAAAATACTTGTATTGTGTGGGACTCTACAAAGGTGTGGTGACAGAGTAAGAATACAATTCACCACCCTCTAGCTTACCCGTGGGTGATCGTACGAGACGACTAAGAGATATAAAACGCATGTAATATCTATGTGAGAGAAGGAAAACTTGAAACAAAACCGTATACCAACACGTCTGACCAGCGTGGTATAGTAGATCAATTTCCCTCCCATTACGAAGGAGGCTCCAGCCCATGTGGGACATATATGAGCTGAGATGATGATGATGATAATGATGATGAATAAAGGATATAAAATTACACACAGACTTATAACAAAAAAATGTTGATCGCACAAAGGTGAATGAAGGTTTCACCTGAAAATCAGCGCTGTAACACATTTGTGATGCAGCTCATGCTGAGGTGAGACCTTTTGCGGTATCCTACGTGAGCTACGTGTATGTGTTTGTAACCATTATCTACCGACTATTCTTAAGTTTTGGAAACCGCTAGCTCATACACGTCCCACTGTTGAGCACGGGCCTCCTCCATAATGGGAGGGCAATTGACCTACTATACCACGCTGGTTAGAAGTGTTGGTATAGGGTTTTGTTTCAAGTTTTCCTTCTCTTGCTTAGATGTTATATGCGTTTTATATCCCTTAGTCGTCTCGTACGATCACTCACGGCTAAGATAGGAGGTGGTGAATCGTATTCTTACTCCGTCACCACACGGAAAATCTTTCTTCTTATTCATAAATTTATTATCTTGCGTGGAAATCGAACCAATGAGACTGGCACGGTCGATATTATACTCAGTACACAGTTAGAAGCATTAAGGACGTCGTCACAGTTATAATTCAAAGAATTAATATAATTTAGAGAATTATAGCTGTGACAGAAATGGAATGCCAATTCTTCAGGTATGCGTTTGCTTTAAAGTCCACATATATCTTACACGTGGGCGGAAGTGCATACGTTATATTTCTCACATTAATGGTATTTACGTAATGATATAGATTCTCCGTGTGGTGACGGAGTAAGAATGCAGTTTACTACCTTCTTTCCTGCCTATGAGTGTCGTTAAAATTCGACTAAGAGATATAATATGCATATGACATATAGGTAGATATGAATCGTACAAAGACACATGCTGTCCATTCCGTCCGAAGCGACGGAAGGGCGGCGCATTGCCTCATAATCCACCGAATTCCCACCCCATCGCCATTGGACCGTCCTTTGGTACCGCATCATTGACATCCAGAGCCAGCTCGGCGGATCAAAGAACCGTCCTGCATAAGAATTGAACCCTAACACTCAGCATTGAAAGTCATTACTTAGACCACTAAAGGGTAACTATGCAGTCATTTTGTTTTAAATTGAAAGCTCCAAGAATTGGAAATTCGGAATATTTGATTAAATTAAAAAGCCCAATGCTTGTAATGACTTGAAATTTCTGTGTCACGATGGAGACAATTCATATCCCTTGTCTTACCCATGGTTGATATATAAGATGACTAAGAGATATAATATGCATATATGTATATAACATCTACGAAACAGATGAGAAAGTCGAAATAAAATCCTATACCAAAATGTCTGACAAGGGCGGATACATCTCCGTGAAGGTAAACCGTCGGGCGGGCTACCGAAGACATAGACCGGGTACCGGTGGCCCGTTCGCTCGGCGAAGAGAGGTACATGTAGGGCGGATCTATTGGGTCGCGCGCCGCTTCTTCTGTCGTTCTGGACTGATTTAGGCGAATACATCAATTTCCCTCCTATTGCGGAGATGTCTCAAGGCTAGCAGTGGGACTTATGTGAGCTGAGATGATGTATAATTGCAAATAAAAACAATAATAAAACGAGAGGAATATACTTAAGTATAAGACTGAAGCTAAAATTACTATCTAAATAAAAGTAAGCAATGATCTTAAGTTAACAGAATATCAAGTAGAATAATAAACTTATTTGGTATATATGTCAAGCGCTTAGCTATATTTGGTTTGCTCGCATATTAAGTATAACATTTTGGTCTATGAAACAGTCAATAAAACATCAAATATTTTGCAACGAGTATATATGGTACTAAGTATATATGGTACGCCTCGGCCGTGACAAATCATTTTTCATGTAGAAAGAGCAGTTAGATATGCTGTGTGGTAGCGACTACGAATACTACCAACCATTACTTTGCTCGTGGATGTCGCAAAAGACGACTAAGAAAGTCTTATAACGACCTGGGCCAACTCCATCTGATGCCGTTTGGTCAACAATTACATTCCCAAGTAGGGTTGACGTCTGGCAGGCGGCCGGTCATAAAACTACTGCCAATAACTTTTACAATATGTACTGTAAAAGAAGAGTATCTACATATTGTATCGACCCCAAGTAATTGGGATAAGAGTAGGAGAATGATGATATAGAAAGAGCAGTTAGATTTGACAATTGTACGTTATATTTTGAAATTAAACTAATAATTGTGGTAGGACCACGCTGTTGACAGTTTTCTGTCTACAACCGCGGGCCGGTCCGTCCGGAGGAGTACCACACTCTCGCAGAAGATCGACGTCTGAGTAATGGCAATGTGCTATTGCGCTTCGTTCGGTGAGCGGAAGAGCCGGAAGCCCAACTGGGTTGGTTTGGGGATTTTAATGGTAGGCAGCGGCCTAGCTATACCCTTGGTATAGCAAAGGTTCATGGGCAGCAGTGACACTTACCATCAGGTGTGCTGCTTGCTCGTCTGCCACCATAAGCAATAAAAAAAAATTAAAAAAAATACCACCGGCTCTTAAAATAGCCACAAGCTGACAAGATGCGGTCCGAAACTCGGTAGGCTCGTAATTTTTTGCCACCAAGAGCAAAAATAAATAAAATAAACAATGAACATTGTAAGGGTTGATAGTATTTATATCCGTCACCACACACTGAATTAAATACACCGTACTTAAATAATATGCACCAAATACGATTTAGTACGTTACGTTAGTATTATCGCAGAAATAGTACAATATTGACGCAATATAGGTACACCTGCACGTGACTATTTATATTGTCAAATACATTAATTATATTACAGTTGCAATGTTGAGTAACGGCTTCAAATATTTCACACATTAGTGTTGGTAGAACATGTCATCTAATAATTTAAGACTCGTGAAGTTTATAAGAGAAGATAAATAGTTTATTAAGAAAGTATAACTCGAAATGCTAGGCCATCCCCATCGACAATGCCCCTGCCACCCTATACATCTAATGAATTTCGGAACGCGTTTAACCGCGATGCACGGAAATTAACCTTAAAGTAGTTTGATTAAACGGTAAACTCTCTGCTAGTTCAATGAATCAATTATCTACATTTATAGAAGTAACTATTCCATTGTACTTTAGGTTGAGAATAAAATGTGCAAGATATCCCCTTCTTATCAGCGAGCGTTAGCCTAAAGGTTCATTGCCGTGCATGCAGGTAATATAATATAGAAATAGCCAAATAAAACCTAACATATACCCTTTTCTTTATTTGCGGTGGGCTATGGATGCGTCTCGCCTCGCCAAATCGGTCTGGGTTGACGGAAGAGGTGGCGCGTGAGCTCATAGACCTACCATGCAAACTCCTCTCTTCGCCGTGCGAGCGGGCCACCGGTACCCGATCTTTGTCTTCGGTGGCCACCTAATATATAATACCCTACAGATCTGGACATAAAAATTATCCTTTCAGCATAAAAAGCAACCTAATGATTTCTGATATTTACGCGAGAACCTATTGCACATTTGAAATAAAACTATTTTTATAGATCCTATGGCGTTTGTAGTTGATTTTTAATTTCACGCCGTTTCGAATACTTTACAGCCCTCGTGGTCACGGGATGATTCTCGGCAACCACTCGGTATAAATATAGTATTATTATCATCCTCCATCCTCTCTCTCCATCCTTACCAAATTATATGAAAACTTCCTTTAACACGAATGAAAGAAAATACAACCTGGCTAAGATTAAAGCTGATTTTTTGACCCTAACATTAAGCTTGCTTGGAAAGCCAATAGTCGAGAACACGGCACTGGTTAACATTGACATAGATAAAAAGCTCTAAATCGGCTTGTATGACATCCAATAGGTTTGGTAGTACTCAACGGCCGCTACCAAACGACAAAAAGCTAAAGAAATGCACATTTTTATTAGGACTAATCTCACCACTGTAACTCCTATAAGCCAGGATCCACAATGGTCTACGTAAAAGACTGAGGTTTGACTCTCAAGAAGTCCGGGAAACGATTTTAATTGTCTTGGGACCCGCAACAATTTAATTACAAAAGAAAAACAGGAGGAGTTGCAAAAAAATTCACTTCAAAGAAATGTACATGTCAAGTCATGAATTAATTCCTCATTCCGAATTAAATAAGTAAGATTTTTCTGCAGTTATTCACCGAGCTAACCCTGACACTCCGGTTATTGACGCTAAATCGTATTTCCAGTGCCACAAATCACAACATAAGTACGAGTATACATCGGAAAGCGTACCGAATATTAACATTTTACTACATATTAATGGGTACTTCACAGCTTCCACATGGTGAAATGTGTCAGTGTAATTGGCAACACTGTTAAAAATAAAACTCGATCTGTTTTGAAAAATGTCGTCGTTATAATATATGGCGTGTTAACATTGTACGACAATATTTTACTGTCATAATATTTAAATAAGTGCGAAAATTAGATTGTGTTGCGAGAGAAGATTATTACTAGGCTTAATGGTACGAAATTTATTAATTGTCCCATTCTGAATTTAAAATTTATTCGTATTATTTGTTAAATGAGTACCTAATCAATTATGGTCTATGGCACCCTGTTATGATATTTTTTTTATATCGAATGACTTGATGTCACAGATTTTGAACGCGAAACATTTTAATCTAAGATTTTATCATCGTTTTTCTTTTGACAGCTAAAAATTAGAATTATTTGTCAATGTTACCTAATCAAAAATGTATGGGTTATTTAGTGTCAAATTTCAGTAAATAGCAATACATGAATTTGTATGTGTTCTAAAATACGAAAAGAAGACAATTTTAACTCTTATATACTTTTGATTTATACGTCTTACGTAGTATCTATTTTAAATTTTAGAGATTGTCATAGATTGATATCTAAATAATATATTGCGAAAATTATATGTAGCTAATAAAATATTTATACGAATTATTAAATAAAGAAACATTTTGTTATATTATTTGGGCAATATAACCCTCAGCAGCCTGATTCTCCGTTTCCTCTTTTTGTTTGAGTAAAAATTACTGGAACAGATTATAAAAATGCCAATCATATATGCATTAAGTAATGTAATGCTATTGTGTTGCTGGAATAACAAACGGCTGCATAACATCAAAAACATATTACTATTCAAGTAATAGTTTACAGAATTAAGTTAACAACAAGTATATTCAATCTAATTATGATCACTGTCAAGTTATACTAGAAGGCATAGCTGTAATATGGTTTCAGTAGAATATCTAGGTCGGCAGCATGCAGCTAATGAATACTAAGACGGATCTAATTGTTACCTTCATTTTCAGCATGTATAAAATAGGACAGGTTTGAGATTAAGACAGATATAAAGGATCAAATTTATTATTATGGCCAAAGCATATACCAAAGCCAAAGAATTTGATAATTATTGGACATATGAAGTATTATAGATGCAAGTACTCGATTAATTCATAAACGAAAAATGCCATGATAGATATTTTGAGGAATGCTGTGTGGTAGCGGCTACGAATACTACCAACCCTTACTTTACTCGTGGACGTCGTAAAAGACGACTAAGAGGCTTATAACGACCGGGGCCAACTCCATCTGATTCCGTTTGGTCAACAATTACACTCCCAAGAAGGGTTGACGACTGGTAGGCGGCTGGTCATAAAACTACATACATACATATCATCACGCCATGTCTCTTGCAGGGTAGGCAGAGAGAACAGAGTGCCAGAGAACTCTATCCTTGCATACTTCACTCGCTTTCTCAACATTCATAATTCTCTTCATACACGCTCGCCGGTTTCGGAGACTCTTGACTCCACCTTCCTTCAGTACATGACCGATCTGGTCTAGGTAGGTTAGTCTTGGTCTCCCCCGGTACCTACATTCTTCCACTTTCTCATTGTATATCTTCTTAACCAGACGTTCGTTCGGCATTCTTTCCACATGTCCGAACCATCGGAACATTCCCATTCCCGCATTCAATGCGATCGATCAGCCTAACTCCACAGGTATTTTCCGTAGAGATCGCATTTCGAACGCATTAATTTTACTTTCATACTCTTTTCTGCATACCCAACTCTCGCTTCCATACAGTAAGTTTAGGGACAAGCACTGTGTTATGTATTGCTACACGTGCCTTCTGGCTGAGGTGGTGGCTACCGAGAAGTTGCCCCAACGCTCCATTCACTCTATTTTCCGCATTCACTCTTCGCTCTATATCAGTGGTGTACCTTCCATCTCGGTTAAATCCACATCCAAGATATACAAATTCATCGACTTGCTCTAGTACATCATTACCTATTGTTACTCTTACATCTGTTCTAGCTTCATCTCTTTCAAAGACCATTATTTTGGTTTTGCTCACATTCACGCGTAGACCCCTTTTCTTACAATGTTCTGTCATTGTGTCGACTAGGGTCTGCAGGTCAGTCGCTGACTGTGCCAGCAGGACTGCATCATCTGCATAGAGTAGAGCAGTGACCACTGAGTCGCCCATCTGGACTCCCACATTCATATCGTTCAACCTTTGGAGACATTTATCCAGATATATGATAAACAGTCTGTCATAAAACTATTGCCAATAACTTTTACAATATGTACTATGAAAGAAGAGTACATATTGTATCGACCCCAAGTAATTGGGATAAGAGTAGGTGAATGATGAGGAGGTATTTTGAGGAATCAATAAAATGTAGCCGATGTCGATGATGCTGTTAACATTACGCCTTTATGTGTTTCTCAAATTCTTAGAAAAACTTTATTAGCATAGTCATCGTCATTCTAAAACATGGTGAATATGTAGGTTATTTATTAAAACGTAACAAATACTGTAAAAAAGAATAATCGAAACTGTTACATTTAAAGACTTTACGAGCCTTTGAATGTTATTATACGATGACAGATTTAATATAGATAGATATTTGGAGGGTCAACGCTCTCGGGATCAAGGAACCTATTTTTTTTACAACACTCGTAAAAGAAAGTAAGAAATGTCAAATTAATCAGTCATAAAAATATCGTGATTTGTCCATATGGTTGTCAAGATATTTTTTATCGTCAAACTAATAAAAATGTCGCAAAAATTACGCACTGTAGTGTAAAATTTTGTAGATTGATAAAATTTATTGGTCACAGATAAAAACAGTGCAAATATTTGGCTGTATTAATAGCCCAAGTACTTTTTTATTTCCTTTTTTAATATGGCTTATTGTAAATTGCAACATTACTTCTGATATACATGTTAAAAAAATGTGATACTACTTTTTTAAGTACAAGAAAGCGGTCTACTTAAATGTTAATAAGGTTTACTTGAGTGGCAGACAGAGTTCACTGTGTTCCATAATAGAGTTACATTCCAGACTGGCGAAACTAATACGAGTATATAAGTAGAAGGACTAAGATTAGAATATTGCGTCATCCTTTTCTTTGCCTGTTCTCCTTCCCCCGTGTGGCGACAGGATTAGAATACAATTGACGCCATCCCTTACTTATCTGTGAGATACAAAAAAGACTGTGTCCAGAGAACGGTTAGCAGCACCCTTCTAGGTAATTATAAAAATATCGAGCTAGGCTCGGTTTCGCAGATATCAATGAGTAAGAAACCTAGTAAGCACATAATGTAAGCGAACAATTACTGCAAGAGAAGGATAAACTAACTTGTGGTAATACTATTAGTTAGAATAGTGGTAGGACCACGCTGTTGACAAGTTTTCTGTCTACAGCCGCGGGCCGGTCCGTTTGGGGTAGTACCACACTCTCGCAAAAAAATCGACGCCTGAGCAATGGCAATGTGCTGTCATCCGGTGATTGAGAGAGCCGGAAGCCCAACTCTCTAAGTGGGTTTGGGGTTTTCATTGGTAGGCAGCGGCCTAACTATACCGATGGTATTGCAAAGGTCCAACACTTAATAAAAAATAAAAATTAGGTTAAGACGTCTCAGCGTCGTTGTCTAGAGGACACAACATGATAAAAAATTATCATCATTCAGCCTTTAGTTGATGACGTAACCATACCACAAAGAACGTATATATATATGGTCATTCGTTAAAGGGATTATTGCCATTATCGCTACACTTGGCAAGCGGATTGGCGATCACAGTAAGGTGTATTTTTCTCAGAGGAGAACTGCTGTCCACTCTTCCGATCAGACCGTTAACCGATTTTACAACTCTTACGGGCAAGCAACAATAAGTATTCTTATCCCGTCGCCACGCGGGGAATAATAATGTACATTGACTTCAACTAATCTATAAATTGCATACTTTTTCAAGCACAAGTCATGTCAATAGTTTGCATGTTATCAGCATTCCAACGGTACTATTAGTGTTATGTGGGCGAAATAGCTTACCGTACAAAATTAATTACAAACAACCGCCATATAATTGTATAATTTTGTCGTAATTTGGGAAGTCAATGGCCTAAACTAAGCTATTATCATTAGTACCGCGAATTTAATTAACTAACCCGCATATCTCACTCACTTTAACTTTATGGTTTCTTGTTAGTTTTATAATAGTTAAAAATTGAAGTTAAGAATATACACTAACTTAGTTAGTGTTTTTCGGACAAACTAACTGCACAGTTACGGAGTAGTCTATGCAGCAGTGATGTTATGGCTGACCACGGGTGTCAAGGAAGCGGTACCAGTGGCTGGCCCAATGTCGATGGGAACAGAATACGGTGGGTTATGGGCCAGTCGCCGCCCTTCCGTCGCCCGGACGGAGAGGATGACGTGTGTCCAGACCATAGCATGCCAAAAAAAAAAAGATGTTATGGAACGGAAACTATCGGATATCTAAAATGAAAATATATCCGAAACCGCAATCGAATCTTATATAAAGGTTTGGTATAATTTCAAATAGAGGCGAAGTCTGAAAGAGACACGTTACGTTGCGTTGTAGCATCTACCATATGTGACCATCAAAGACAAAGATCGGGTACCGGTGGCCCGCTCGCACGGCGAAGAGAGAAGCTTTTCATGGTGGGTCTATGGGGTCACGTGACGCCTCTTCCGTGTCCCCGGACCGATTTGGCAGGGCGAGACCACATCCATAGTCGAGCACAAAAAAAAAATAAAAAAAGCATCTACCATATATGTAAACCTAGAAATAAATTCCGATAGTCATTTTATGGCTGGTTTTAACGATTTTCTAAAAATTTCATATTCGTAATTGAAACTATCGTCTAATCCGAAATAATTTGATATCCGAAACCGACAGTTACAAAGCAGTCTCTCGCTTGTCTTATACCCATATCGGATAAAAAGTGAGGCGTACGTTTTACTCTTTTTCATAAATTTAAAAAATAAATGAATATTCAATTATAATCTATGGTATTTAAAAATGATTGACGAATAATTAAAATGTTTCCTTATGATATAAAAGCTACATTTCATCATCGTATATTTTTTCGGCACAGGGTGTGGGTGTCTTTCTTTTTTTAGCCTGTTACAATAATGAGCATTGAGCTAACCAATCACAATGACAGGCCTTGTTATCTTATTCAACTAGTGCGTTTAATGAGACGATAAAAATTGATCAAATAATTCATAGAGCGATCAAAGACGTGATTTTAAAACTAAACATATAATATTTTAGCTCTTCAACTGATTTTATTGGCACAAACAGTAGACGCAATGATACATTATTATTTCAAAGTTTAATCAGAAGATTGTTCAAACAATACAGAGTTTCCTGTTAATAAGAAATAAAGTTTAAAACTTCCAATTAATTCAATATAAACTTTAGAAATAGTTATATCAGCGATTTTTTCCGTGTGGTGACGGAGTCAGAATACAATTCACCATCCCCTATCATACCTGTGGGTAATCATAAGAGACGATTAAAGGATATAAAACGCATATGATATCTACACAAGAGAAGGCAAATTTGAAACAAACACGTCTGACCAGCGTGGTATAGTATAGGTTAATTTCCCTCCCTTTATGAAAGAGGCTCGAGCCCAGTGGGACATATATGACCTAAGATGATGATATCAGCGATAGATGGGCAAGAGATTCCCCATAAATTAGAGCGAATGGTGGAATAAGAATAATAATTCGTGGATCATACAAAATATAGTTCTGCATGGGTATCGAACCTGCAAAACTTGTCACGGTATATCAGTATCTTAACAAATACTCCAACCTGTATATTGCAGATCATAAGCTAACTTACTGTGTGGTGAAGGAATAAGACTACAATTCATTTCTTGCTCATGACAGATATATGCAAGAGAGGGAAAACTCGAAATAAAACTCTATACCAAACCTTCTAAGAAGTGTGGTACATTAGGTTAATTTTCCTCCTATTCGGAAGGAGACTAGAGTCCAATAGTTAAGAGAAATGTGCGCTGAAATGAATAAATGAAAAAATGATATGCTCGCATACCTTAGTCATTTATTTACTTGGGTTAAAAAAAAAGAGAGGATGAATCATATTTTTATTGGAATAACATATACGGAAGAGAATCCTGTATCTATTCAATTTAATTAATAACTATAACATGTTTATTAAATCTCTAAATTTTACACTTTACTGACATCGAGGTCAATGCTGTGTTTACAATATTAATAAAAAAAAAGTATACATGATTTCAATATGTAACATTCAAATACACGCTAATAGTTTCCAAATATTTTAGTTATATGCTAATACGTATTATAATTTTATATAATAATAATAAATAAAAACCATCTGGAGTATTTTTATAAAATCTAATACGAAAATTTCAAATCAATTCTTATAGTTAGATCCGATATTTATAAGCTTTAAAATACCTTGAGACGGCGCCGCGCCTTTTATTATTGAAATGTATACTCTTTATGCTCTTCCTCGTTACTGTTTATTATAAGAAAGGTACGTTCAAGGTGAAACGAAAAGAATCTCAGATAAAGTGGCGGTTATTATATGGGTTATCTGTGACCTGCGAATGAACCACTTTAGTTATTAGTGGCATTTGGACTTGAAGCCACCACATAGCAAAACAACTCTTTATAATATAATATATGTATATTGAACATACATATTTGTGTTTTAGTAAGAGTTAGAGAGGAGAAAATAGAAATTATCTCTGTTCACACATTCATACCCACCCCACACCTACAATAAATTTCTATTCTGTGGAATATTTGAAGCGTCTTTTAAAACAAAGAAATATTTATACTCACTGTGTCATGGAACATTTCAAAACTGATCAGTCGTTAGAAAACGTAAATACGTTTTATTAGATAGAGACCATAAACAAAAATCATCTAAATATTTTGACTTTATGTCATCATAAAACGACACTTAACGACATGAAATATACAAAAATGACATAAAGAAGTAAAAGCTACGTTTTATGTGCCAAAGGGAGGGGCTTAACCTTGGATGCCTGAGTCGCCAGCCCTAGTGTGAAGACAGCCGTGATATTTAATTAGAATTAATGTATGAATATGCTTTTTATAAATTACTTTTGTGTACGCACGGATTTATTATATTATTATACGTCATTTAAATATTAATTTACATAATTAGTACGAGTTTTTCTGTAATAGAATAGTTTTGCAACACGGAAGGTAGACAATGTGTCACCAAAACCTTATACATGGTGGAAGTGGACCGTTCCCGAAAACAAAGACAGGTGACCCTACTAGTCCTACTTGTAATGATAGGCTAGAAAAAAAATCGATTTGGATGAAACATTTTTTTTTGTCACAGAGAGTTTTAAGTTTTTCTTTCACACTCCATCGTATTAGGACAGTGTCATGTAACGATAAATTCCATAAAAAATACGTAACTTTACTCAGATGAGAAAAGACGCAATCTATATTCAAAACTCACGATCATATGTTCTAGAGGTGAACGACTTTGCGTGGTGAAAAAAAAAATTTTATTACATCCGAATCATTTTTTTTCTAGCCTATAATTACAAGTATGACTAGTAGGGTCCCCTGTCTTTGTTTTCGGGAGCCGTCCACTTCCACCCTGTATATTTTAAAACCCGGTTGTGGGATCAACAGGAAAATGGCCACAACACTCTCCTGAAGAATTTCTAACAGCAATAGTCGTTGCCAATCCAGTAGCCAAACATTGCGAGTGTATAATAACCTCAATAATGTATGACGGCAGGCTAGGGCATGGGATACCTAGTAAGGTATGGTATTTTCTATTAGTTTGCAACCAAAGAAAAAAAAAATGTTTTTTTGTTGTCTGAAAATACTAACAAAATGATATGCTAGAATGATTTGTCACCCCCGAAGCCTACTAGAAGCATACTAAATAGCAGAGATTCTGGCAATGTGGAACTATATATATATATATATATATATATATATATATATATATATAAGAATTGCTTTGTTTAACCGACAAAGAAAATCGGAGGAGGTTTTCAAGTCAACGCGTATAATATTTTATGTATGATCATGTACAACTTTTTATAGAGTAGTCCGATTTTAATAATTCTTTTTTTTTTTATTGGAAAGATTGGTTCTCCTGGCCAAACAATCAATGAACAATGATCACTAGATAACCTCCGACACCGACTCAAAATTACTTAGATGTACTTAAATTAGTTTGAGAATATAGTTTTTAAGGGCAATAAAAATAATTTTAATATTTTTCGGCGGTTTACTATTTTGTTAAAAAGTTTAAAGATAATAAATAGATATACTTATATAAAATATATTGAATATAATTCAAGGTAATATTTGATATTTTTACCCGTCAAAACTTCTCAGCTATGCGACTATAAATATCTAGATCATCATGACACTTTCCCGTTTATCAATCTATCGAGTATCACATCTCATTCCACATGTGCAATAACTCACAAAACTCCTCTGCTTTTTACCAACAAAATAATGCGTTTGATCTCTGAAGCTTGGCATGAAAGACATGTTTAATAATGTTTGACGATGATGGGCGTTTCGGCGGCGTGTAATTAAAATTGTCTGTTTCGATAATAAAATTAAAGTGTCACGTCACAATGTTGTTCTAATACCTCTTTATTGAAACGTGTAAGTGAATATTTGACTGCACAGATGGCGTAGTGGTTAAGATACCGACCTTCCGTGCCTGTGTCGTGCGTTCGGTTCTGAGACAGGATAATACTTTGTGTGATCCACAAATTGTTGTTTTGAGTTTAGATGTAATTAATGTCTTTTTTTTTTAAAGACTGCATAGCTTAGGGTGCACTGCACACACCGAAGACAAAGATCGGGTACCGGTGGTCCGCTCGCACGGCGAGGAGAGAGGAGTTTTACGGTGGGTCTATGGGATCACGCGTCGACTTTCCGTCACCCCGGACCGATTTGGCGATGCGAGACGCATCGGTGCGAGATGCGAGACCATACTATGGATGCGTCTCGCACCGTATGGATTCCATAGTCCACTGAAAAAAAAAAAAAGAAAAGGGTGCACTGCACACCCTGCATTAGGGAAATAATCCTTGTATTGCGGGGAACTTTACAAACATGTGATTAACGCAAATAAAATACATTTTTCATTCGTAACAGAGTGGTGCCATAAAAAAAGTTCAAGAACATTGTGTAAAGAACATATTTCGCTGTCAACTGTTGGATAGTTACGGGGAAAGCCCCATCCCATCACCCTGGACGATCCAGGCGGGGTGTATTCAGACCAAAGCCTATCGAAAAAAAAGACAACAGGTTATACTTAATACATAATAAAGGAACGGCACAAATATTCTTGTCATTTAGAATTCTAACTTACAATAGCCAATATGTGAAGCACCAATATAAAGAAAGTTGGTGTGGCTGGAATGTAGAGGCAAGCTGAGATTTGTAATATTGGCAACATATTTTAGCTGCCATACGTCGGTATGCCGGTGGCCCCATATAAAATATCAATGATAGATTCGTTCACATTGCCGGAGAGCATAAGGTTTATTAAATTGGTCAACTCCTTTAGAAGGGCTTCGCCAGCTGCCGCCGCAGTCGGGCACACGAGATCTTTTAAATGTTGTGGTGACAAACCGTCAAGACCGCCAGCAGAGCCCGTACGGAAGGAGTTAATCACCGTAAAAACATCCTTAACAGTAGTACATAACTGTACGGAAGCAAAATCAGGTGGATCTGGAAAGGTGAGATCATCAGAAGGCGTTGGATGCTTGCTCTTCAGACCTTCGAGCGTGTCTGAAGAGCAAGGCGCAACTGTATCACTGCCAAATAAAAGCTTGGACGCTCCCCTTATATCGCCTTGTCTTAATTTAGACTCTACATAATGATATATTGAATTTTTGAAAATTTTGTTATTATTAGAAGTTAAGTCAATAGCCGAAAGATTGCAGTTGTCTTTAATTTGTGCAGTTAAAGTTTTTGATGAATTCTTGTTGCCTGATATATGTAAAATCTTATAAGGGAAAGCGAGTAACTGTTCCCAGGCCTATATTTTGCACAAAAGGTTAGCATTGCCATTCAACGTGGTAATGCTGCTAGCCTTCTGGGCACATTACCAGTGGACAGTGATGCGGAGGAATTTTTCGATGCCTGATTGCGCCTTTTGTTTCTCCTTTTATTTATTTATTTTTTATTCCTTATTCTATTTTCTTCTATTTTTCTGTAAATATTTTAATTTAAAACTTAGCTTTAATTGTACATATTAATTAAATTGTTTGTCTATGAGATGAATTATGTATTAATATTGATTGAAATATTATTCAATAATCTCATAAGCATAAATGTAATTAAACGTACCTTGAGGCAATTTGAAATAAAACTATTTTTAGGGATTTTGTCGCGTTTATATTTTATTTTTGAAATTCCGGCGTTTCGAATACTACGCGTTCATTGTTGTGGAAGGTACATTGTCATGCAAGGACTCTCGTTAGTCCTTCTAGTTGTATTTCAAATGTATAAATACTCACGTAAAACAACAGAAATTATTACCTTGAGATAATTCTATTTAATAATTTTTAATCAGTCTCAGTCTGGTTACATAACAATAATTAACAGCAATGTGTAAATATGAGCCGCGAAGCGAAGCGTTATGAATTAACACGTACTGTGTAATATTATTAAAAATATAAAAATAATTTCTTACTTATCAAAATATCCCGATGTGGGATGATAAGTTAAGGACATATTTGTGTTTTTTTTTTGGGATAGGCTATGGTTAAACCATACTTCACCCAAACCACCCGAGGCGGCGGAAGAGACGATGTGCAATCAAGTCTTGAGCGAGTCACCGGTTTTCATCCCTTCACCGGTTTTTACATTCGGTGGAAAAAGGACTTTTCTGCGAGATAAAATACAGTATGAAGACGATAACTTATTTTTCCACGTGCGTTGTAAAAATTAGCTAAAGTATAATTAGGAAAATAGACAGTGCTACAAGGGGAATCTTATAACACCAACTGCGATCGCCAATCTGACCACCACACATGTCATATATATTATACCCCTTGGGGAGTATAACAGTGAGCTTTCTATTACTTAGAAAGTGGCATAGACTCTTTAAAAAAATTTAACTTCGTCATCAAATTATATACTAATAAAACATCGATCAGGGGCAACAAACATCTATCTGATGGTGAAATGTCAACAATTACATTCCCACGGAGGGTTCACGTCAGGCAAGGTGACCGATCATAAAATTATTGTCGAAACTTTTGCAGTAAAAGACTTCGCAAACAGTAGTTGCATCAACTCTAAGTAATTGAGATAAAAATAGAATGATCAAAAATGTATTTAATAATCTTCACATAAATTAATAATAAATAGCTTTGTGGTAGTGGCTACGAATACTACCAACCTTGCTCGTGGATGTCGTAAAAGACGACTAAGAGCCTTATAACGACCTGGGCCAACTCCATCTGATGCCGTTTGGTCAACAATCACATTCCAAGGAGGGTTGACGTCTGGCAGGCGGCCGGTCATAAAACTATTGCCAATAACTTTTACAATATGTGCTATGAAAGAAGAGTACATATTGTATTGACCCCTAGCAATTGGGATAAGAGTAGGAGAATGATGATAAATTAATAATAAAGTACGAAATTATTTATAGTGAAAGTAAACGTCTAATCTTGAATACAGAAAACCATAAAATAAATCAATCCAAAAGGAAATTGCTATCCAAAACAATATACTTAGCTGTTTTGCAACGAGGCAAAAATGTTGTAATAAATTCTATTCTAGTAAGAGTTTTCGCCTCGTAGCGTATTACAGCATTTGAATCTTGGACTTTGAAGATATAGTAGGCAACTTTATGCAAATTCTTTATAATAATAAAAATTGTTTCATTGTACTTTGAAAAAAGAAAGATTTTATCTTATCTTTTACATTCTATATGTAGGAAATAATAAACTCCGAGACGTTCACGTAAGCAATTGCCAACACGACACCCAAATTTCCATAAAACAAGCTAAAATTAAATTTGTTATTTACCTAATATTAAAAATCTCAAAAAGAGAAATTGTTTTAGTTTTCACTAGCTATTGCATATACGTTTTACATTGCATTATGATTTTTTTTTTGTTTTATTAAGTAAGTTGGCAAAGGAGATGGCACAGCTAAAGGAAGTTTCTTTTTTATAAAGACGTGCCCCGTCTCTACATATTACACTCAGACTCGGAACAAAAAATTGTGGATTGCGAAGTATTTTCCTGTATGGTAGGTAACTCGAATTCACGGCACTTGGCCCTGTTGGTCGATGTTTTAACCGCTACGTCATATGTGCAGCGGCCGTATTAATGGCTACTCATGGATTTAGCAATGTTGACTAGCAAAGTGGTTAATCTACTGGCTACTATTAAAATAAACCACTGCTTCTTATTTAATCTCAACATTTTTGCAAGAATTTTAACGGAATTTTGATTACACACGACATAAAACGTACGAAATGTCCATAACAAGACTACACAGCAATTCCGTATCGGATACCATTTTCTATAACGCTTAATACAAAAAATATTACTTAGCGTTTTAGAAAAAGAAGTCCTGTGAAGAAAAGATTTTAAATAAATATTTTATTTTTGCTTATAGTGGCAAAAGAGCATGCAGCACACAAAGCTCCTAAAACGTCTCCCTATCGCTCACCCAACGGAGCGCAGCAACACATTGCCGTTACTCAGACGTCAATTTTCTGCGAGAGTGCGGTACTACCCCGGACGGACCGGCCCGCAATTGTAAACAGAAAACTGTCAACAGCAGTCCTACCATTGAATATCGACATATTAACATCAACTTTGTACAAAATCTTAAATAATATTAAAATTGCTGTGCAAGTTTTAGTTATGGTTATTTCATACATTTTATGTCGCATTTATGTCACGTATTTACGTCCGTACTTTCGTTAAAATTCTTGCAAGCAAATATACACATGTATATTTAGACGACAGGAACCATTTAAATTAGGGTTTATTCTGTATGAATTTTCTTCTGTATAACATAATTTATAAAACACTAACTCTCTACCGCCCGCTTCCTTCTTTTCCGAATAATTAATCACCAACACATCATATACTAAAACCTTCTCCGAAACACGCTGCATCTTATGGTATAAATATTATTCCGATCGGTTCAGTAGATTTCGCAATGTCACCGAACAAAAAAACCGGCTCTCCATTGAATATATCTTCTATCTATTCTATTATACTTTATCTTAATTTAAGAAATTTCGCCCAGAGTGGCAAAAACACATTGTTTTTCTAATAACCACATGAGAATACGACAAATAGGGATTTAATTTCACATACGCATTAGGTACAAATTTAGTTGCTAGAACTGAACACAAAGTTCTAAGGTTGCCAATACCAAATGTTTACCAGTACATTAGATAATGTTCCAGGAAACTTGGCATTTGAATTGCCTTTAAGTACTTACCCACGTATGAAATGTATATTACGCTGAACATAGATATAAGAATGAATCATTCTGAAATTCATATTAATAAAATAAATCATACGATAGGAACATATTAAAAGTAATGACTACTACAGATCGTATTATTATCTAAATGGCAACCTCTTGTGTATATAATGTAGATTTATCATCGTTCTGCATTTATCCCAATTACTTAAGGTACTACACACATATTGAACAAGTAATAATATTGAAAAAGTTTAGACAATAGTTTTATGACCGGCCGCCTACCTGACATCAAACCTAATTGGGAATGTAATTATTGTCCAAACTTTATCAGACACAGTCGACCTAGGTCTACGTAAAGTTCTTAGCCGTCTTTTACGACTCCTAAGAGCCATGTAAGGGTTGGTAGTATTCGTAGCACACATCACTCTTGATCATTAACCAATAAAGGTAATAAGAAAAACTTAAAAATCCTCAATCTCACTAATTATAGCATGATTGTTTTCTTTAAAGCAATATTACCTTGGCCTTCTAGACTCACTGTTAAATGCTAAAAAATACGTTCCGTTTCGAACTTGTTGAAATATGGATAGAAGCAAAACAGATCTTCATAATCGATTATTTTGGCAAGTGTAGATTGAAGGGGTAAATAAATATGAACAGATTTGTTCAATGTAGCGAAACATGATTGTGTTATTTATGGATACCCTGAAAGTACAAAGAAAGTGTTTTAGCTGGTACCGGAAAGTGTCATTATGGTTCTTTTTTTGTTACGTATATTAAATATCTTAGTGTTTTAACGTGTTATATTAAATAATTTTCAAGGCGTTTTATGTAAGGCCATCGAAGACAAAGATCGGGTACCGGTGGCCCGCTCGCACGGCGAAGTGAGGTGTTTGCATGATGGGTCTATGGGGTTGCGTGCCGTTTCTTCCGTCGTCCCGGACTGATTTGGGGGGCGCGACCATATCCATAGTCAAAAGGTGTTTTATGTAATATGACGCGGAGGAAAGTCTAGGGTGTAGTACATATAATATAACAGTGCTTTACAAGTTTTCGTTTGCCACCAACATCCCCAGGAGATACCATTAACATTTTGGTCATGACACTGTTGAAGGATTTCATTTACTAACGTAAAATGTCTTTAAAAATGTGATTATTTATAAATAAAGACTTAGCATAATGAATAGTCCTTAGTCACCATGCCATAAAATTTCTTAACTAAAAAGTGCAAAGGAAGTTCATGATCAATAGTGAAATGTATATAGATTATAAAAAAAGACAGATGTTTAACCATTAGGAATATAGGTGTGAATGGATCATCCCAAAAAAGTAATATTTAAATAAAAGAAGTTAAAGTAAAATTAAATTGCAATAAATCTACCCCGATGACGTAATGATGGGGTAAGCAGCGACCTCCCTTGCCCATTACCGCAGTTCAATTCCCCGTGTAGCGACAAGCGACAGACAAGTATAGTAACCTACAGTAGCAAATAGTAAATTTAATAACTTTCCTAAACCGAGATATCTTTAGTTGCCTTCCTTCTTCGTTTTATTCCTTCCTTTCCATCACGGATACAACATTTCATATTGCATTCAAATATTCAAAAACGGAAACATAAATCAAAATTATAACAATAAATATGTATGTTTCTTTAGTGTTTCCACAAAAAATACCTACTCAGACTTTGGATAAATTATTTTCTTATGATTGAGAGATCAATTGATGTGAATTTCCGATGCAATTCGTTTCAATATTGCGCTGTCAGTATTTCAAAATGTATTTAGGTATATATATATTTTTTATTTGGGTTTATTTTTTTGACGTGAAAACGTCTTATAAATCTATGAACGCTGGCTGCACGCACGAAAATGTTATCACGTTCCGTCTGAGCCAAGCGTGCAAGCAAGAGCGCGGAGTAAGCGATAGGGAGACCTAAGTGCTTTAGAGGCCGTTCATAAGCTGCGTAAGAGTTTTTATAGAATGATTTGGCCCCCTTCCCCCAAGCTGTAAGACATCGTAAGATTGCAACTAAACCTGCTCCCTAATAAGAATTTTCATAAGAAAGGCCCTATTGATCAAATATAACTCCGTTTATTCCGAAAATATCTTTTATTACAATCTTCTTACTACAAGTATCATTAACTCACTGCAATAACATCAATCTAGAAGTAATGACACCATATGATTTTCATTAGTTTTGATATTAAGTTAAAGAGATAAGTACAGTTGGCGCTATTCAATAAAAAGTATATATCTTACGTAATGTCAGGTTCACTACCCCCCTGCCTATAGTAAAAAGTTATAATATTCAGTCAACACCCCCCACCCCTAAACGCCTTACATAATTTATGAATGATCGCTTATCGAAAAATTTGTAATTTTCAATTAACTTCCTTATATTTACAAAATAATGATAATTCAGTGATAATAATTAAATTTATAAAAGTATGCAATTTTTCATCAATGTTTTCTTATGAAGTTATCACGTAAAATTATCGTCCGTAAACCGACTTTACATACAACCATCTGTTTTCCTTTAATTTTGTAACATGTTTTTTTTTACTGCTCTTGGTGGCAAACGAGCAAGCAGCACCTGATGGTAAGTGTTACTGCTGCTCATTGACCTGTGCAATCCAAGGGGCGCAGCTAGGTCACTGCCTACCAATGAAAATCCCAAACCCACTCAGAAAGTTGGGCTTTCGGCTCGTTCGCTCACCGAACGAAGCACCCACATTGCCACTACCCAAATGTCGATTTTCTGCAATGTGTGGTACTACCCAGGACGGACCGGGCCGCGGCTGTAGACAGAAAACTGTCAACAGTATGGTCTTCTCACTATTATATTATTATAATATATATGGTTATTAAAGCCTTCACATCTAAATTTCATTTATAAATTATCATTTCATTTAAAATCATTCAGCGTCAATAAGCCAAATTGTCGACCTCAACTGTGCCATGGCCACACTGTTGATCGTATCTTCTGGAAATCTTGGTGAAAAAGGAAAACATATGTAAAGCACTGTTATATCATATTCATTACACCACAGCACTTCCTCCTTATCACATTACATAAAACACCATGCAAAATTATTTAATATAACTATAACATGTGTATATTGAATATAATAAAAAACCACCACATGATGCTTTCACATACCCGCCAAATCTCTCGTTCTCTTTGGTGACTGTTATTATTTATAGATTAACTGAATGTTCTAAGTCATTCTCTTTCTTAAACAAAATTACTTACGTACCTATCTAATTTAATGATTTTCACATATTTTAAAGTCTACTTATCACGCGTTATGAAGAAGTAAGAATAAGTCAATAACAAAAGCAAGAGGTCCTTTTCTATTTTTTCCCATTATGTCCATGTTTATTTGAACCTGAACTGCGAAACCTAGCTATAACTTTATCAGAGACATTACGCACTAACCCCCGCCCGTTACAGATGGGGAGTGTGGGACTCGCTAGCCTCGGGGCTGGCATATCCACTAAAACGTCCACTGCGGTCGCTATTAGCCGAGATGGCTTTGACAGCTTAAACGGACTATGGGTGAGCGCTGAGGGCTCTCAGCCCAGTGGTGTAGTGGGTGAATTTCTTTCCCTTCACAGAAAAGACTTATTTCTCAGCAGTGGAATGAATCTAGCATAGTGTTGGGAATAATAGCACTTCGAGGCAATAGGCTATAGATTAAAGAACACTGATGGAAACGCTATTAATCGTTGACAACAATTTGAGAATTAAATTTTGAAAGTGATGTCGCCTGTAATGATACATATCTAAACTTCGAGCGATCTTATCTATTCTAAAATCAAAATGAGCATTAAATATTTGAATTAAGAAATATTAAAGTTAATTTAGGTACATGATTGCACAAATACGCAAGCTTAATTATGGCATTTCTATTTCAGTTATATTATATCTACAATTCCCCAAAAAGAGATGAGTAATTATTGTCCAGAATCATGTTCTTCATTTGAATTATTCTTAGGCGCGAAATATCACAGTTTACCTAAAACACGCAATGTAAATATTTCAAAAGCGTTGCGTTCCGTTCCGTAAACAATTTGATCATTGATTCGATATATGAAAAATTGTTTAAGAACATCACTGTATTGTTTGACGTGTTTTGCCTATAACAAAACTAACAATATTTTCGGTTAGTGTTTTAAAATTTAATATTGAAATATTGTTTAGCAAAAATATTTTAGTTTACCCAAAAGGCGTAATATAAATATTTCTAAAACGCTGTTCTGTAAACAATTCGATCATTAATACGTTATTCGATATTTTAAAAGCTTTGAAGTTATCAGTAGGATATGACGTCATTTGCTAGCTGACTGTCTTTATTTTGGGTCAGAATTTTTAATATATACTTTTATGAAAATATCGGGATACTAAATAATAGACATGTACCTTGATTTCACATTGTGACAGGACAATCGAATGTCGCTCGAGCTTGTCAATTGTCAATCATCTCAGTTTCTCAATAGATCGAAAGGATTGTTGATCAAATCATAGATGAAGAATGTTTTGCTTACAATGGAATTGTAAAACATCTTGCTTGTTTTATTTTCATTCATTGTTCTTTTGATATCATTTGTTTTTTTTCTACATATTTTAAATTGACATTATCTACGAATTGGGCCGTAAGCGCCTATAGACAAAAGAGATATAACTTTTAAAAGTTCGGTTAGTGTAAAAAAATATATTTATAATTAACTGTTGTCAATTACATGAGCAAAAATAACATAGTCCATTTAGCTAAAGTAGATAATATCAAAATAGAGGATAGATCAATTAAAGATATTCAAGAGCCGGCAACTGGATGCGTTTGGGGATTTTATTGGTAGGCAGCGGCCTAAGCTATACCCTTGGTATTGCAAAGGTCCATGGGCGGCAGTGACACTTACCATCAGGTGTGCTGCTTGCTCGTTTGTCATCATAAGCAATAATAAAAAAAAGGATTATATTTCTTTAAAATGAATATATAATGACTTCTAATGTTTACGCGAGTATTACACATTTGAAATAAAACACACTTTACAGTGATCATGGTCACGGGAGGACAGGTCCTCCCGTGACCATGATCACTGTAAAGTGTTCGAAACGTCGGGAAATTATAAATTAAATACAAACGCGATAGAATCCGTAAAAGTAGTTTTATTTCAAATGAATATATGTCAGATTGTCCATACGTTCATCCCTTACGTTTTAATAGGGTAATGGCTGCAATGCTTTAGCGAATAAATAGGCTATTATAGTATATTGAGTTGATACTTGACCTAACAACACAAACCAAAATTTATAGATTATTTATTAGTCGCATGCTTCCAAACTTTCTATTTTATGAGACCAACAAGGCACAAAATTATTATTATTTAGGGGTATATGAGTGGTACACGAGCCATATCATGAATATTTGTATAACAAATAAATTACTTCGAAGAATTATTTGCTTTGAAACCAATTAGAGAAACTAAACAATATCGTATTTATGTCAAGGGAATGTAGAGTTCTTTGTTTTCTGGTCATGTTTGTAGTATTACCAGCGACAGTAGACCCACAACACTAAGCATTGCGGAAGAGTTAAGATTTGGCGGGTACATGAAAATGTTATGTGGCCACAAAATTTTATTGAATATATACTTTAGTAGCTAGTTGCCAATGTTATATTGAATAATTTTATTGAAATGAAATATAAGCAAGTGCTGAAGTATAGTGAATATAATACTGCTAAATATAATACTGCTAAAAAGTATAGTAGTGGTTTACATATATTTTATTGTTCTGCCAAAATTAGGAGCAGAATTGTTAATTTGGTTGTCAACGCCCAATTAATTGTAACGACTTCGCTTATTGGTGGACTATTAAGTCTACCTGTAAGAAGTCTATAATAACTTACGAATAAGCTACACAACATGAATAAATGGTAAATATTGTACTGTAAGTAATAAAAGAAAAATATACAAGAGTTGATTATATTCAGATTGGTAACCTAAAAGTGTATTCGACTGAATGAATTTACGTCCATAGTCATGAACAAATATGATTAAAAATAAATAATAGTTATAAAAAAAAATAAACACGTTTTTGCAGATTACCAAAATAATATAATTATCAATAAATTTATATTAAGAATAGATTTATATTATGAATGATTTTGATTAACAAAAAATATATTATAAACTCATTTGCAAAAAAAACGGGCGGTTTTGATTTTCATTCATATTTAAAAAGATACAATACCAAAAAGGTTTCAATCGTTTGTACACGTTACTGGCCGGTTTTAAAAATGCTGTGGTATTTAAAAAAGTACGTTCTAAATTCAATTTTTCATTTGATGTTCATTTTTACAGAAAACCCCTTTTTATCCTACATTTTTGGCGCGAAGTTCCAGAAGTTAACATCGACTTTCATAACTTTTATTCAATTTTTATCGATTAATTTCATATCCTTGACTGTCAAAGCTTTATTTAATGCTGTTTGGCTGTATCAAAAATGGTAGATAAAGTGGTAAAAGCTACCAAAATTATCGCGCTGCTTGAAGAGGGTTGCAGCCAATGTTTCGTGGCTAGGAGGCTAAATGTTAGTCGCTCGACAGTCCAAAGGACCTGGCAGCGATATCAGGAGACTGGTTCCGTCGAGAGAAGGCCTGGTTCTGGAAGAAAACCATGTACCCAACCACGGGATGATCGTTTTCTTGTGAGTCGCGCATTGAGAAATCGCAAATCTTCGTATGTGGATCTTAAGAACAACCTCCAAGAAGTAAGAAATGTGCATATTAGTCTATGGACGGTCAGGAGGAGGCTTCTCGCTGCCAATATACGCAGTCACCGCCCGGCCCGCGGCCCCAAATTACTCCGTGAGCACAGAGTTCACAGGCTTAGGTTCGCTAGAAATTGTGAATCATGGACTCAAGACGATTGGAATAGGGTTTTGTTCTCTGATGAAGCCAGGATATCTCTGTTCGGTGAAGATCGACGTCGGCGAGTGCTAAGAAGACAAGGAGAACGCTTTGCAGAGGCATGTTTCGAAGAAATCACACCTTATGGTGGGGGCTCTGTTATGTTTTGGGCTGGAATAAATTCAATGGATCGTACAGAGTTAGTCTTCATTGAAAACGGCTCACTGACTGGGCATCGATACATAACGGAAGTTCTAATTTCTCATGCACAACCCGCATTGGCCGCTCTAGGTGAAGACTCGATTTTTATGGACGACAATGCTCGCGCCCACCGATCCCGCGATGTTAATGCGTATGTGCAAGAGGTCGGCATTCGTCGTTTGGATTGGCCAGCTCGAAGTCCCGACCTCAATCCCATAGAGCATGTCTGGGACGTTCTGAAACGGCGTGTGAGATCAGTACACCCGGCTCCGCAGACCATCAGAGAGCTGAAGAATGTGATTACTGCGGAGTGGGAACGTATTCCGCAAGCAAGTATCCGGGATATACTCGCTAGCATGCCCAGACGAATTCAAGCTGTGATTTTAGCTAGAGGGGGTCACACTCGATACTAAACATTTATCTGCTTTTACTTTATTAAAGAAAAACAAACAAAAAAACTTTTTTATTTTTACTTCATGAGCATATGCACTACTAGCGAATATACACTACTAGCGAGGTTTAGCATTATTTCCCATAAATTGTATCTAAATTTTATGAAATACTGATGAAAACGATTATTTTCTTATTAATTTACCAAATTGTGTGGATAAAACTACCTATAATTATCAAACAAAGAAATATTAACATTTGAAATGGTTCATTGCTTAGGTGCCCGTTTTTTTTGCAAATGAGTGTATTATAAAACGTGGTGTGCTTGATGTCAATTGTGTCATTTATAGACAGAAATTGGTAAAAATAAGATCATTATGAAAATATTTTAAACAACATCAAGCTTTTCTCGTGTTCGTATCCTAGGGTTCCGTTCCCATGCAGGAGAGTTCTTTATGCAAGCTGACAAACAATTATTCGGACTCTGGATGTTACTAGTGTCCGTAAATTGCATGTTAGTAAGATGACCGACGCAATGATTTATTTCTTAGTATTCCTAATGTGTGTTACAAACTTTAAACGAGTTAAACCTGTTTTATCAATTGGATTCTTATGAAGAGTTGACGTCATCATCATCATCACAGCCAATAAATGACTCACTGTTGGGCTCGGGCCTCCTCCGCAATGAGAGAGAAATTAACCTACTATACCGAGCTGGTGAATTAACCTACTATACCGTGTTGGTATAGGGTTTTGTTTCGAGTTTTCCTTCTCTCGCATAAATGTTATATGCCTTTTATATCCCTTAGTCGTCTCGTACGATCACCCACAGGTAACATGGGGTGGTGAATAGTATTCTTACTCCGTCACCACACGGAAAGAGAAGAGTTGACGTAAGTGCAAGTTACTGACAAAATGGAAAAATAATGATTTATCTGTATTTTTACTATTTATTTTTCAGATAAAACCTTTAATAGCGTAGACATATTATATGTACCTATATAGCACATAGCGAATTCACTTATTGAAATACAAATTATTGTCTGTCAGTAAGCTAAGTTGTAGCTTTTAGACAAATTAAAAAAAAATTGAGAGATACTGGTAACAATAACTTGTACTAATAAATAGCTGATTGCCAATACAAATAAAAAAGTGCTGACGCGACACGGGTCAGAAGGCTTGCACGGTGAAATAGCATATCTTTTTAAAAATAAATAAAAAAGTACCGTAATTTATACTCTCTCATTATGAAACAATTTTATAAGGAATTTAATAGTTATTTTACTGCGTCCCATAATCCTGTTTAAAATATAAGAACGACAACAATTCCAATAATTTGTTACGACTCATACGCTCGCTACTTGGTTAGTTTTTTAAACAAAAACAAAGAGTTGACTCAGAATCGTGAAAGCATGACTCAAACATGTTCACGTACGGAACAAAACCACTAAAATTATTATGGAATTCAATTAATCTAATTAGGCAACATTATTTATTTTTGCATTTTTATATAACTATTTTAATTTTTGCATTCATAATAGTCTTCATAAATTCTATAGAATGTATAACTATAATTTCTAAGCACCTGAAACTTGTTTATCTACTGTGGGCCTCTTCTAATTCTTACACAATATTTTTCTCACCAAAAGACAACCTGTTTTTCGTATGGCGATGGATTAACAATAGAATTCACCACCTTTTCCTTACACATGGGTGTCGTAAAAGACGACTAAGGGAAATAAACAAATAACATCACTACGAACATTCGAAAACTTATAATAAAACACAACCAACCCGATTTACCAGCGTGGTATAGGAGGTTCACTCCTAATATGAAAGAGGTCCATGCCAAATATGAGTTAAAGAAGGATGGTTTTAAGGTGATTATCATCAGAACAAAGTCTATGGCCAGTAAGCCATCTGGAACGCCTCTGACTGGCTTAAATAGCAAGTTCCTTTCTTAATTAAAAAAATAAACCATATTTAACACCAGCAATAAAGCGTGACGAAAGTAAGAGTTCTTTCAATTTCACATTAGACTAGTATGTAGTGAAGTATGATTTACATTGACTCATATTGCCAGTCACGTTGTAGATAAATATAATTAATAGTTTAACCACGTCAAACAGTAGTAATAAAATACGAAAACTAACGTCAACTTTGTCAAACCTGTTTGACAGCGCGAGACTTGTTTGGAAACATGCGAAAATGCGAAAGTAGTATTTGGCATAATCAAATCGTTTATTAACTTACCAATTTTGAAGTTATACTTCTTTAGGCGCTTTATAAAAAAAATATGAGAGTGAAATTTTAAAATGCGAGCGCATCACTGTAACACAAAAGTAACAAGTTGCAGTTGGCCGCAAATAAAATGCGCGCGCATCACTGTAACACAAAAGTAAAACAGGTTGAAGTTGGCCGCAAAACCGCTCATTAAGTTCGAAAAAAGCTACCAACAAAATAGAAATAAAACCTCTTTCTAGTTTCCACATTGACAACACGTGTTTTAGTTTCATACAAGTGCGATATAGGTACATATGTGTTAATAAATTATATTCAGTAGTGATTTAAATTGAATATTTTGATTAGTATTAGTATATATACTAGTTAGTTAGTATATATACTATTCGTAAAAAAATTGTAAAAAAAACCTTTTTTTAATGTTGTGTGATTTTTTGGAATACCGACCTCCTTAAGCGACGACCAATCGTTCGGGCGTCGAGCTTATTGACACGGTAAGTCTTATTGCGAGTGGTGAACTTAATACCCGCAGCAACAATAAACCGAAAATCGAATCAATCGTTTGTCATGAAAACTATAATCAGATATAAATCTGAGATCTAATTTTTGACAAAATAGTCTACGACTGCACAGGTTGCCTGGTTGTCTAAGTATCGACCTCTGCTATGTGTTACGGGTTCCACCCGACTAGAAATTTTTTCGTCTTCCTTAGCAGGACCGGACCGGGCATGCCCGATCTGGACCAGATAAGGTATGTAACGCAGAAGATATATCTGGACCCGATCAGGAAAACCTTATCGGGTCCAGATCAGGCATTCCTGATCGGGTCCAGATCAGGCATTCCTCGGGTCCGGATGAAATTTTGCTGATCGGAACCAAATCAATCATCTGCGTTATATATCTTGCCTGATCCAAAACGAGTATGCCCAGTCCGGTCCTTTTAAAAAACATGAATATCTTAAAGAACATGTTTAATAGGTAAAAATATAAATTAATATATGACGTAGGCACCGAATGCAGTGCTATATTATTATCATAGAGTCCCAGTGAGCCGTTCCGATTATGGCGCCACCACCAGATGCTAACGACTGCAACTGTCGCCAGATTTTCTCATTCATGACCTGATCGATCTGTTCTAATCTGATTCGATAACGACTAATTTAATATTAGGCCATGTCATTACGCTTCGGAGAATCTTAACACCGCGATTCAAATAATGACGTCATTTTACTAAAGCCATCTATTTATTATGACCCAAAACATTAAATGTTAGAATGGTTGTTTCAATATAAAATTTCTATCCATCTATGTTTTCAAATGTCAGGTACATTTTTAACCGACTTCAAAAAGGAGGAGGTTCTATGTTTCATTGTATGTATTTTTTTTATATATATATATTATTTATTTTTGTTTTTTGATTTAAATATAAATTATTTTTAATTATTAATTAAACATTATTATTATTATTAAATACATAAGATTAATTAAAGATTTCAGATTAAACTCCTCTGATGCAAATACAATTTCGCCTTGGCATAAATATGACCATCATGTCACTTTTTTGAATTTTGATTGATATTTTTTTTGTGTTACGAAAACTGTTTCTGGTTCTGATATACTACAAGCCTTACTATATACTTGATGATATTTCACATCAGGCTATCCTTATTTGATCCTGATCTGGTCCTGATCCGGTATGCTTTACCATACTTGATGTTATTTCACATCAGGCTATCCTGATCAGGACCAGACCTGGTCCTGATAGGGTTTGCCGGATCCGGCATGCCTCATTCTGTCCTGATCGGGTCCTGATCGGGTATGCCTTACCATACTTGATGATATTACACATCAGGCTATCCTTATTTGGTCCTGACCTGGTCCTGATCCGGTATGCCTTACCATACTTAATGATATTTCACATCAGGCTATCCTTATTTGGTCCTGATCCGGTCCTGATCCGGTATGCCTTACCATACTTAATGATATTTCACATCAGGCTATCCTTATTTGGTCCTGATCTGGTCCTGATCCGGTATGCCTTACCATACTTAATGATATTTCACATCAGGCTATCCTTATTTGGTCCTCATCTGGTCCTGATCCGGCATGCCTTACCATACTTGATGTTATTTCACATCAGGCTATCCTGATCAGGACCAGACCTGGTCCTGATCGGGTTTGCCGGATCCGGCATGCCTGATTCTATCCTGATCGGGTCCAGATACATGATCTGGTTGAACCATACTTTTTTTCTAGTCGGGCATCCCATGTACTACAATTCTTTGTCTGATCAACAAATGATTGCTCCGAGCCAGCGTTTCATTTGTGTCCTTAAATGGCATGCTTATTCCATCCATAAAAGCATATATTTTTAACAAAATAACCTATAATATTCGTTGTAATTCTTCTTTTGTTTCATCTGTACATCTCAGTGTTGGACCCACTCACCACACATTTTTTTAAAGACACACTTGCACTAAGGAAATAATCCTTGTATTTGGGACTTTACAAACATATAATTAACGCAAACATATTACACCCAGAATCAGTACAACACTTAGTAGATCGCACAAAGTATTGTCCTGTGTAGGAATAGAATCCACGGCACTGGCACGGTAGGTCGGTATCTTAACCATTACGCCATCTGTGCAGTCACATTCGCGAGTGTATTAAATTCTAACTCCGTCACTACGAGCTTTTCATTAAAACGATATATACTATAATTACAGAAGTGTGCGTGTCTGCAAGTTCAACCTCTAGATTTATGTCCTGTCAGACAACAGGAGGTTTATTTACTAAGTATATTAATACCCATTTAGGCGAAGGTATAAATCTTTTCAACCATATAAGTACAGTTAACAGTTCAGCTAAAGGTCTTTATATAAAATAACTTCACATTTGGTAACATGATCTAATTATCACTGTCAAATATTCGATTCCACGCGAAATAAATTAAAAACACAGATTAATAAATGAATATACTGTATTCGATCCCCACGATAATAAGAGGAAAATTGACAGCCTACTATAAAAAAAAACTCTTTGTTTAGAGTTCTCCTTCTCTTACAGTGATGTTATCTGCTTGCATCCTTTACTCGTCTTTTACGATCAGTCATGAGAAAGGAAGAAAGGTAGAAGTGATATATATATTGTACCTATTCTTACTCCGTGTGTTACCAGCGATGACTTACGACACTGAAACGTGGTCTCTAAATGTCGGCCTCATAAAAAGGCTCAAAGTCGCTCAGCGTGCTATGGAGAGGGCTATGCTCGGTATTTCTCTACGTGATAAAATCCGAAATACGGAAATCCGTAGAAGAACGGGTGTAACCAACATAGCCCGAAGAATTAGCACGTTGAAGTGGCAATGGGCAGGCCACATCGCTCGACGAACCGACAACCGTTGGGGAAAAAAGGTTCTCGAGTGGCGACCACGAATCGGACGACGCAGCGTAGGACGACCCCCCACTCGGTGGACTGATGACCTCATCAAGGTCGCAGGAAACCGCTGGATGCAGGTGGCACAGGACCGTTATAAATGGCATTCTCGTGGGGAGGCCTATGTCCAACAGTGGACGTTTACGGGCTGATGGATGGATGGATTCTTACTCCGTCACCACTAAAATAGATCCTAATATAGGTTCATATCATCATCATTATAATCCTGCTCTTATCTCAATAACTTAGAGTCGACACAATTGGTATTCGTCTTACATCGTAAATTTTACTAAAGTTTTTTCAGCAGTTTTATGAGCAACCGCCTGTCTGACGTCTGTCTGACGTCAAACCTCGTTGGAAATATAATTGTTAACCAGACGGTATCAGGAGTTGGCCTAGGTCGATGTAAAAGTCCTAGTCGTCTTTTACGACATCCACGAGCAAATAAAAGTTGGTAGTATTCGTAACCGTTAACACATAGCAATATAGGTAAGTTAATGATGCCTATATTTCACGATGCCTATATTTCACTGTGGAGTTAGGCTGACCGACCGCATTCGTAACGACGACGTAAGAGAGCGAGTAGGTATGAAAGAGAGTATTGGTGTAAAGATGCGAAAGGGAATGCTCCGATGGTTCGGACATGTGGAAAGAATGCCGAACGAACGCCTGGTTAAGAAGATATACAATGCGAAAGTGGAAGGATGTAGGTATCGAGGGAGACCGAGACTAACCTACCTAGCCCAGATCGGTCATGTACTGAAGGAAGGTGGAGTCAAGAGTCTCCGAAACCGGCGAGCGTGTATGAAGAGAATTATGAATGTTGAGGAAGCGAGTGAAGTATGCAGAGATAGAGTTCTCTGGCACTCTGTTCTCTCTGCCTACCCTGCAAGGGATATGGCGTGATGATATGTATGTATGTATGTATATTTCACGTGTTTTTAGCCAAACATAACTACATACATACATACACATACATATCATCACGCCATATCCCTTGCAGGGTAGGCAGAGAGAACAGAGTGCCAGAGAACTCTATCTCTGCATACTTCACTCGCTTCCTCAACATTCATAATTCTCTTCATACACGCTCGCCGGTTTCGGAGACTCTTGACTCCACCTTCCCTCAGTACATGACCGATCTGGTCTAGGTAGGTTAATCTCGGTCTCCCTCGGTACCTACATCCTTCCACTTTCGCATTGTATATCTTCTTAACCAGGCGTTCGTTCGGCATTCTTTCCACATGTCCGAACCATCGGAGCATTCCCTTTCGCATCTTTACACCAATACTCTCTTTCATACCTACTCGCTCTCTTACGTCGTCGTTACGAATGCGGTCGGTCAGCCTAACTCCACAAATTTTCCGCAGAGATCGCATTTCGACCGCATTAATTTTACTATCATACTCTTTTCTGCATACCCAACTCTCGCTTCCATTCAGTAATGTTGGGACAAGCACTGCGTTATGTATTGCTACACGTGCCTTCTGGCTGAGGTGGTGGCTGCCGAGAAGTTGCCCCAACGCTCCGTTCACTCTATTTCCCGCATTCACTCTTCGCTCTATATCAGTGGTGTACCTTCCATCTCGGCTAAATCCACATCCAAGATATACAAATTCATCCACTTGCTCTAGTACATCATTACCTATTGTTACTCTTACATCTGTTCTAGCTTCATCTCTTTCAAAGACCATTATTTTGGTTTTGCTCACATTCACGCGTAGACCCCTTTTCTTACAATCTTCTGTCATTGTGTCGACTAGGGTCTGCAGGTCAATCGCTGACTGTGCCAGCAGGACTGCATCATCTGCATAAAGCAGAGCAGTGACCACTGAGTCGCCCATCTGGACTCCCACATTCATATCGTTCAACCTTTGGAGACATTTATCCAGATATATGTTAAACAGCCTGGCTGACAGAACGCACCCCTGCTTAACGCCGATATTGACGTCAAACCAAGGCGACATTCCATCATCCAGCCGCACACAGGCTCTACAGCCCATGTAACTGGACTGCACAGCCTGTAGCAGTTTACCGTTAATACCATACTCCGGTAAAATGTCCCAAAGTTCCTTTCGTACAACCGTGTCAAATGCTCTCTCCAGATCCACAAAACTGCAGAAAACCCTCTGACCTAGAGCCAGATGCTTTCCACAATGTTGCGCAGAGAGAACACTTGATCCATGCATCCCCTTCCACTCCTGAAACCTCCTTGTGTCTCACACAGTAAACCATCGGACACCATCCTCATTCTCCTTTCAATAATTTTTCCATACACTTTTGCTGCCAAACTGGTCAAGCTTATGGCTTTGTAATTTGCGCAGTCATAACGTGAACCCTTGTTTTTAAACAAAGGCACGATGACTGCGCTATTCCAGTCCCTGGGAACCATTCCCGAGCTCCAACATAAATTGAGGAGCAACAGGAACGCCTCCCAGACACAAGAGCCACCAAGCTTGATCATCTCGGCAGACACCATATCAATGCCCGCTGCCTTACCATTTTTCAAACTTCTTATCGCCCATTCAACTTCATCCATACTGATGCCATCGGAGGACGCCGTTGTCGAATGTTGATCTACTAAACCACATCCAACACCGGCGCCAACCGTAGCATCCGCATACATATCGCTAAAATATTCACTCCATCGGCTTAACACGTCTTGTGTTTGTGTAAGAATGTCTCCACCTTTAGACCTTATTTTATTCATTCTGAAGGCTGACCAACCACCCCGAGACTTCTTCACCTCCCTCCAAAAGAGTTTGGTGTTACCCTCGAAGTTTTTAGTCAGCCTATCTTCTGCACTCATACTTGCTCTATCACGTTTCTCTTTCACTAAGGCCTTGGTGTCATTCTTACATTGCCGATATATTTCTTTCTTCTGTTCAGTCATACTGTCATTCAGATTCAAAGAAGAGACATAGTCCAGCCACGCTTTCTTCTTTTGCTCTACGGAAGCTGCCACTTCCGCATCCCACCATGCATCACCATTTGTTTTTCTATGCTTCTTTGAACTTCCACATACTTCTTTCGCTGTATCTACCATACTCTCTTTCAATACTCTCCAGCATTCTTCAATGTCCGATTGCGGCTGGCTTGCCATTGTCAGCCGTTCTCGGACACCCTCTGCATACTTTTCTCTTACACACTCTTCTTGCAACCTTTCAACCTTTATTCTTTCAAGCCCTCCGAAGTGGACACGCTCTCGCCAGTGCCTCCACTTTCTGAACAGACCACTAAATCTCGCAATAACGAGATAGTGGTCCGTGTCGACTGTGGGGCCCCTGTAGGCTCTTGCGTCCAATATTTTGCTTCGGAGGCGACTGTCTACCAAAATTAAATCTATTATGCTTTTCTGTTCATTCCTTCTCCATGTATACATATGGATGTCCTTATGTTGGAAAAATGTGTTTGACACAATAAGGTTTCTCTCCATGCATACATCCGCTATGAGCCTACCTGCGTCGTTCACTCTCTTATCACCAAATGGACCAAGTACGTCCTCATAGTCGGGACGCTTGGTCCCCACCCATCCGTTCAAATCTCCGCATACAATCACGCGTTCACTGGTTTCTGTCATATCCAGGACTTCCCTAACATTGTCCCAAAACTTCTCTAGGTCTGATGCCACCGAGGATCCTACGGGAGCATATGCTACAACCATGAATACCTTGGTGACACCTAGTTTTATACGGACCCAGAGAAGTCTGGGATCATACATTCCGTAATCCTTCACACCTGAGGCCAAGCGAGAGGACAACAGCACTCCTACCCCCATGCTGGCTCGATCGCTCTGTGGTACACCAGACCACAGAGCCATCCCGCCACCAGGAAGATCGCAGGCGTCGCTGCCCCTTCGCTTGGTCTCTGTTACACAGAGCACGTTTAGCTGTTTGTCCGCCATGACGGATATCAGCTCGTGCAACTTACCTTCCACACAACCTCTTACATTCCACGTGCCCACCCGGCACTCCGTTCTCCTCGACTCGCCTAACTGGGCAAGGCGTGATGGGTGGCGGCCCCCATCGCCGCAACTGCCGATGTTCGTACCGACGGGGGCGGGTCGGTACGCGTCGCCTCCGGGGGACGCCCTAACCCGCATTGCGGTACGCATTTCGAGCCGGATTAGCAGTCTAATTAGACTGGCAGGGGACGCGAACGAGCACGCTCCGGACTATGCCCCCCTCCAAACATAACTACAAATTATAATATACTACCGCTAAATATTTTCTATCGAAGAAATTCCAAAGGTAGCTTGGCCTATTACATACTAAGCTCTCATACGAGTCTCCCATATCATCAGATCTGGGCCACCGAAGACAAAGATCGTATACCAGTAGCCCGCTCGCACGGCGAAGAGAGGAGTTTGCATGGTAGGTTTATGGGGTCACGCGCCGTCTCTTCCGTCACCCCGGCTCGATTTGGCGGGGCGAGACGCATACATAGTCCACCGCAAAAAAAAAATACCATCAGATCAACGATGCAGAAATTACGTATTCTAAGTCTAATTAGTATCAGCAGTTATCTCATCATTATCATAATTTCTCTTCAACATCTTGGTACATAATAATAAATGGGTTTCAACAATAATTATTCGAGGTAGGCAGCGCATTATACCGTGACGATTTCAATCAGAGTCAGACAAGAAAACATTCCATAAAGCTACTTGTTAAATAAGAGCTATGTATTTTTAAAGTAACACTTTTCATTGGCTTTTCAAATAAAACTAATTTTAAACATGCTATCGCCTTTTTATTTGATTTTTAATTTTTCTACGTTTCGAACAGTATACAGCATTCATGGTCACGGGAGGACTAGGTTGTCTCACGTCCAATAAATCATTGTTATTACAGAGATTTATATCAACCCACTACAGTGGTAGTTATTAAATTTCGACTTACATATTTAATATCAAATCATTGCCAGTAAAAAAGATAATTATTCTATATATAAAAATATATTATTTACGATCAGTTATTACTAAATTTATGATAATTATTGATAATTATATATAGCAATTTACTAGTTTAAAAAACTAAGAAAACTATTACTCTACCACCGGATCGGAACGTGGCCACACTGTGAAAGATCCGGTAAGAAAATTCGGAGGGCATAATTCTAATTATTGATTTTTCATTATTAAAAATTTTGTGTATTATATTCCTAAGTTGTCTTTTACAATTACCTACGGGCAAGAGAGGGGGTGGTGAATTGTAGTCCTACTCCGTCACCACACGGCAACTCTGTTTGTCATCACAGACAATTGTTAATATCGTTATCAATATGTATGAAATATTACGACAGTTTCGTCCTTTCACGCCAAAACGTATAATATAGTTTACAATTAAAAATGTATTTGATTTACGGCACTATCTGTTTCTGCTTAACTTGGAACTTACTCGTACAGTCTGATTAGAAAAATTAATTTTTGTTAGATGCCCATTCATCGGATAAAAATATTAATCGAAATAAATTAGCCTATAAAACAATTATAATTCGGTTTAGAGGAACAATCATAGGTAATCAATGTTCTTTAAATAAAGTAACCTGGACGGAATAGGCAGAGCGTCCATACTATAGCCTTCCAAAAAAGAAAGATTCAGTCTCCAACAATGTAAGAGAAATTGAGTTATTGACACCACGGTGCTGAAACGGATATAGGATTTTATTTCGAGGTTTCCTTCCCTTGAATCAGTTCAAAACAGAATAAATATGATGCGTTATGTTCTTATTTCATCTATGTCAAAGAAAGAAGATATGTTATACGGTCTTTGTATAACTACAAAAGGATAGAGTTGGCAAGGATGACTCACCTAATCCCACATAAATTTGACTATGGAACAATAATAACAAAACGTTTCAAATGAGATTGCATCTTATTTATGTATTTAGGTCTATACCTACATTTTGAACCCTTTTATTTGACAGGCTATGGCGTAGCGACGAGGAAAGGTTGCGTTCTCATAACCTATTCTATTTTTTTACCACCAATTGATCGGAACATCAGTACCGATTGCTTAATTTCGAGCTCCATATTACCTATATAGAATTAGAAACCTATATGCTTATATTACCTAGGTATCCTCGATCGATTATACGTGTGGTGACGGAGTAAGAATACAAATCACCACCCCCTATCTTATCCCCTTTTTTTTTATTTTTTTTTTATTGGTGGGCTATGGGTGCGTCTCGCCCCGCCAAATCGGTACGGGGTGACGGAGAAGGCGGCACGGGACCCCATAGAGCCACCATAAAAGCCTCTCTCTTCGCCGTGCGAGCGGACCACCGGTACCCGATCTTTGTCTTCGGTGGGCCCTATCTTACCCCTGGGTGATCGTAAGAGACGACTAAGGGATACAAAAGGCATATAACATCTATGCAATAGAAGGAAAACTCGAAACAAAAACCTATACCAACACGCCTGACCAGCGTGGTATAGTAGGTTAATTCTCCCTTAACTCCCCTCCCATTACGGAGGAGACTCGAGCCCAACAGTGGGATATATTATGAGCTGAGATGAATAGATTGATAAGCACTTTGGTATTATACTTTTCAAGTCCTCCTCTTTAACCTTTTCTAATTAAAATTGTTCCAATCATCTCCCGGGACTACCTGAGGGTCAAACCTCGATATTATTTATGGAGACCATTGTGGATCCTGGCTTACAGGAATTACAACGGTGGGAAAAGTCCCATTAAAAGCACCTTGGTATATATTTTTTTCTATTGCTTATGGTGTCACACGAGCACGCAGCACACCTGATGGTAAGCGTTACTGCCGCCCATGGACCTTTGCATACCAAGGGTATAGCTAGACCGACTCTCGCTCACCGAACGAAGCGCAATAGCACATTGCCATTGTTCAGATGTCGATCTTTTGCGAGAGTGTGGTACTAACCCGGATGACCCAAACGCCAGTAGAATATACATATATCTACACTATTCAATACTTTGTAACTAAAGAAAGTATTGACTGTTATCTTAAACTGTTATTGGCAAGACTAATCAATCATTGGTGCCGTTATATTTCGTGCACTGCCATTTAGGTATAAAATTCATAGGTACGAGTATGTTCGCCCAAATATTAGATAAATTAAGTCCTAGTACTTATGCTATCATGTCTGATATGAGATTTAGTAGCTATGTTTACGAAAACACTATCTTAATACTTAGGTATTCAAATGAACTGCAATTGAATTGTATTCTGTGAACAGTAAATAATTAGGCATCTACGTATCTAAGTAGAGAGCTACCTAGGTAAACTTGGCTAATTACATTTGTAATACCTACTTAATTACCGATTATCGTTACGTGGGAACCGTTACTTAACTATTGTTTGCCTAGAATGCATTACATTAACGGCATGTATTTCTAGATAATAGTAAAACACGTCTTTTCTTTATGTAATAATAAAATATTACAGAAAACCATATACATATTACGAGAAAACAGTGTTATGTAAATTATAGAATTGAAAAATAATATTTAGATCGTGTAAGATACCTGACGTAGGTACTTATACCTACAGCAGAGGTCATTCGATTTTCAAATTTGTATGCGAATAAAGATTTTTAATTTTTATTTTAATTAAAAAGTCAATAATAAATACTTCTAGACAAAGGTGAGTATATAAACATGATATCTTCGCTGTAAAATTATGAGACCTTTTAAAATTATAACTTGGAGATGATGACATTGTTGTTATTAAAATTCGTCCAGCCAGTTTTTTGCAATTTATATAAAAAATGAATTATGAAAAGGAAGTTACCAACGAAACCTTTTTATCACAGCAACTAACGTGCATCGCATGCAACTATATCATCAGCTGCTTATCGGTCAGTTGCTGTCATTTCCTTCATGAACCACAACAATAAATTGAAAACAAAATCACAATCACTCACTTTATCAAAACTTGACACAATAATCAACCTTTTTATCACTATAGATTTTACAAATTGAAGACTGAATGACACATTATCTAGTTTCAAATAATTTGTTGATATTTTTTTATTGCAAAAACGTTACGTTCGAATACGCGGAGCGCACACTACTACACTGGCGCTAGCGAGTCGCGTACGTTCCAAATGACAAATGCGCGTCAACGGGTTACCCGACGCTGCGTTTGTTTACCTCGACTCTACTCGCTCAAGTTCAAGGGATTAGGCTTACGGAACGCGGTGGCCAATAAAATACGAACTCAAATTGTTGATGTTCACTTTAGTTTTAAATGTCTACTAATATTGGACTGATTTTATTATAATCTATGATGAATGTACATTAATATCTTAGGAGTGATGTCATTACCAACAGGTTGACAATAGGTAGGTGTACTGGGCGATAAAAAGATACCGCCGTCAAAACAGCTTTAAAAATAAATTATCATTAATACTTTTGAAAGTAGGTATAGTTAAAAGAATGTAAGCAGACATGCCAATTTTATATTCTCTTAACTGATCTCTTTGTGGTATTCCCATTAATTTGGGGTGTTAGGAAACTAGAGTGGGGCTCCACAATCCATTTTGAAACCACTCACAGAGTTTAAGAGGGCCACTCGCATTGTGTTTATTTACCTGTCGTACCCGACGGTTTATCCTTTTGAGGACTTCTACGTGAGCGACATCCTGGCGCACTTCGAGTCAAACCAATACAGAAATCAAGTAAAATTAGAGAGGCATCACTTTGACACTCTAGCCTACATGTTCTTTTATATACGCGATTTGTAAGACCAAAGGCTTTATATAGCACCAAAATACAATATTAGCCTAAGATTGAGAATTTCTTGCGCTTTATCTACGATATCGCGACAAAGAAGAATCAATTGTTTAACTTGTCTGATCGAGCATGTCGTATCTTATTTTCCATTAAGTGCTAGGCTTACTAACCTACTTACTGTTGTGGTTTTATTAATTACATTTCAGGCTATTGAATTACTGATTTAGTTATTTGACAAGTAAAATAAAATATTTCGCATTATTCATTATAGCATACACTGCATAAAAATAAACTTGCTTCTTATTTCTCTGTACATTTTCAATTTTTACAAAGTTGTCATCAAAGTTTAAATTACTTAAAAATGCGCTAAAATGATACATGACGTCCTGTACTAATAAACAATATTTTATTATTGGTAATTTTTAAATTATTGATAACCTAATATATATTTTTTAAATTATATGTATATACCCTTTCAGTAATTACTCTCCCACTGTTGGAGCGTTGGCCTCCAAAACTAATGGAACGCTTGTCCCCAAAATCAGTTGTAAGAATGATGACTGCACAGATGGCACAATGGTTAAGATACCGACCTACCATGCCAGTGTCATAGGTTCGATTCCCACGCAGGATAATACTTTGTGCGATCCACATATAGAAGAAAATTGTACAATACTTGATTATATTCAGATTGTTATACCAATAATGCATTGGAATAAAGAACTTGGTGTTCTTGGTCATAAATAATAGGCTTACGATGCAACTTACTGCAGATATTAGAGAGGATTAATTTTTAATCCAAATATTTTTTTATTGGAATATTCAAAAACAAGAACACTTTAATAAATTAATATTGTCTTGTACCGTACCTATAATATACAACAAAGACAGGTGACCCTACTAGTTCTACTTGTAATGATAGGCTAGAAAAAAAATCGATTCGGATGAAAAACATTTTTTTTCCACAACGAATTTTAAGTTTTTTTCACATTCCATCGTATTAGGACAGTGCCATGTAACGATAATGCCATAAAAAATACGTAAAGTTACGTACCTACTCAGATGAGAAAAGACGCAATCTATTCAAAATTCACGATCATATGTTCAAGAGTTCAACGACCTCGCGTGGTGTAAATAATTTCTTTTTCTTCAGAATCGAATTTTTTTCTATCCTATCATTACAAGTAGGACTAGTAGGGTTATCTGTCTTTATTTTCGGGAGCGGTCCAGTTCCACTCTGTATAAGTTTAATATACATACATATATACATTTTTGATTAAACAGTTACTTAAGGCTATAGAGCCGTAAGAACTAATAATAAATATTTCAATGATATGTTTTTAAAAAAAAACGTTAAATTATTTTTAATAACTTCAAATACACAATAGATTAATTAACAAAGAAATATATAATATATTATATTGTAAAAGAAGCGTATGGTGCTTTTTCAATTATTTTCAACATAAGAGTTATTTTTATCGATACATGAATTTTAATAATCAACATCAAGCAAAAAAGGCCTTTTAAGAATAAAACATTTTTTAGTTAATTAATCTTTTGTCGAAAATTATTTTTAAATTTTAGTTTGGCTACAAAAGCATGTTATTTAATTTTTTAAAGCTTTATTAATTTTTTACTATTTAGTTTTTTTTTTGTGTCTGCCTTTTAGCTGTTAGGCGCAGATGGTTGTCACAGCTTAACCCGGACTATGGGTGAGCGCTGAGGGCTCTCAACCCGGAGCAAAAGGCTTTAAACGACATCGCCCAAGGGCTCTTCCTGCGAAGAACGGACCTCGGCTTGGGGCGTCGTTGATAACAAAGTGGGCGTGCCCATGTTTGAATTATTGACTATTTCGCGTCGCGTCTTCCTTCCGCGGCGGCGGAGGCGGAAGCTCGGATATTTATGTGTTATGGCCACGCGGATCGTGTATGCTCTTTCTTGAGCGATCGTTATCGAATCGTCAGTCGATCAGTTTACTATTTAGTTTAATTGAAACTCGTAAAAAATAATCGATTTTGCTAATGTAGTTGCGATACAGAAAATAGACATAGTGACATCTAACGAGTCACACTAAAATCTCATCTACGGATATAAATAAAATACCTAATCTTGTATGGTTAATGGGGCAAACTATTTAAAATATGAGAGTGTCGCTTATCCTTGATAACTGTGCAACGTTTCAAATAAAGCCGACGTTTAGAAGAGTGTTAAAATCACGTTCAAAGTTTCCATTACATACAAATAAAGTTATATTAAGCGTCTTAAAAAATGCGTTACGCCTGGCTCCCTTCAAAATATCAAAAAGGTTGTTAACATTTAATTTTATTCATTCGTTATAAGATTGCTACTATGCTTATTGTTTTTTGTTGAATATGTTTTGTAAGGTTTTATGGGCGATGAGCAACTTTTTATTTCTTTGACTTCTAAGTACATAATGTTTATTATCATTTATCATATAGTACCTATTTAATTACTTTTAATTACAGTGAAATTTATATTATGGAGATATATACACTTGTGAATTTTAAATTATTTATTATGCCATGTTAGTGAAAATGAAAGATTAACTATTTTAATTAGCTATACTTTACTTAAATAATGAGTACGAAAGGACTTATTTATCTTGTGTGTGTACTTACATACATTTATAAATAAAATAAAATTAACAAAAAAAATACAAGTAACCTCTGGCCTAAAATAATACATGAACAGAACTCGTTATCATGAATCCAACAAGCCCAAATTTGATGGGTTTACTAATAGGCAATTCAGGATTTCGTCTTCTAACTTCAAGCTCCATCATCAAATACCTGGGTGTTTAAAAGTAAATATCCATTATGTGACTAAGATCCCTACGATATCTAACAAAACTTTGACTCCACAGATGGCGTAGTCAGCGCAGTGGTTAATATACTGATCTATCATGGTAGTGCCGAACGTTAGACTCCCACATCGGATAATTCTTTGTGCTATCCACAAATTGTTGATCCGAGTCTGACGGCAATTTGTGTCCATAAATTACGTTTGCTAAAGTGCCCCGCAATACAAGGATTATTTCCTTAGTGCTGGGTGACAAAAAGAAAACCGCATCATACTTGGTCCATTCGTTTAGGACCTACGATGCTCCAAACAGATAGGAAAATGTCACGTGTCGCTGTTACATGTAATTAAATATTTTATTGTTTCATATAGGTAATATATTTTCACATAATTTTGCTAGTTTTTTTTTTATGTAGGAGAAAAATAAAAATACAAAAATCTTTTTAGAGAGGAGTCCCAATATGGTTGTCTGTGCCCATTTTTGAAGAAAATTAAAGTATTGTAACGTAAAGTAATAATGAATTTTGAAATTTGAATTAAATTGATGGCTTTGTTGTCAAACTTCAAAAAAGAAAGCATTCTGAAATTTAATATTTGATGTTTCTGCGTTGATTTAACTGGGCGTGAACTTAGTCTAAAGATAAATAAGTAATAGGTACTACTAGGTATATTTTAGTGTAGGAAATTGGGACGTAACTATCTTATCTTAATACATTATCGTGACATTAAAAGTGCGCTTGTAGAATAAACATCTTTATCAATTTTAGCATACGTTTCTATCTACCTACCTATATTTAGCTAATGACTCATAAATATATACAAAAATGTGGCCATTACAGGACACCCGGCATAGGTGTAACACCAAGTTTAACAGATAAGGAAATAAATTAAACCTAATTGAATTGAATTGACTATCTATATAAAAGCACAGCAAAATCTATAAAAATAGAGTTTTGTTAATTAATACATTATTCAAAAACTGAGATCATCATCATCATCATCATCATCTTGCTCTTATCCCAATTACTTTGGGTCGATACAATATGTCACCTTCTTCCGTACATTCCTATCAGACGTCATCTCTGTAGTCACTCCCTGTATAATCCAAGTCATGCCCCACGCAGTCCATCCATCTTTTCTTTGGTCTCCCTTTACCCTTAAAGTCTTCAACATTCATAATTAAAACTTTCCTCACAACATTACTTTCATCCCGTCTCATCACATGTCCATAAATAACTCCATACCATGTCAACCGTAACCGTTCACTCCTTAACTTTTCCGTCATTGGCGCAACTTTATGTAACTGAGATAATTATGACGTTATAACCAAACTTCATACAGAAAGAACTCTATCACCACACCGAATTCTAACTCACTAGGCGTGAAAATAATTGGCGGATAAGACCGAACAAAGTTAGATAAAAAATATTAGAGTGGATATTAACTTGAGTCTGATTAAAATCGAATTAATTGCATGAGAACTCTTTATGAATACTATATTTATCGCCCAATAATAATAATAATCCATATGATTTTTAATATGAGTGAAGCATAATATATTTTTTATTAAATCAAACACGATCAATTTAATTTGTAAAAACAATTTCATGTTTGTGACAGTATAATATTTATTTCAGCGCCATCTGCTAATAAAGGTAAAAACTAAGTAAGCTACATTCATCACAAAACACTTTGTATTATAATGTTGCTATTGAATAACAGATGGCGTGTATATTTACTGTAATTTAGTCGAAAACATGAGTTTCACAAGTACCTAGTGAAAAAGATTGTAAATATATTCCTTTGTATTTCTTAAAATAATGATTCATGATATTCTCATTACAAATTACATTTACAGTAGTCTTATCTTTCTTTGTGTCGCGTACTGGTTTCTTTGGTTCTGGTACAGTGAATATTGTCTCGTTGATAGAGTTGGAGATTGAGAACCTTCAAGTTTGACGGCATGTATTTAGCTTCAATTCCGATTATAAGTTAGCACCATTCTGAATTTGAATCTGCTGGACTAGTAAGTACGTTTGAGCTCGCCAGTAAGTAGGCGATATGTATGAATCTGGTCAGTGAATAATTATTCACCATAATTATACGGAGCAGGAATAAAGACATTTTATTTAACTGGCGCTTTGTCCTCGGCTTCAAGTGCTTCAGAGCAATGGCTGACTAATTTTTTGTTGGTAACCCAGCGATTCTAAATTTCAATTCTAATGTAAGCTAAATATTTTATTTTTTTGTGTTGCGAAATAATTTACAGATCGTGGTTTTTAAATCTTGACTTTTTTTAGATTACATCGAACGAAACACTATGGTTAACTCCGTCAAAAGTTTAATATGAATAAGAATATTTTTCCTAGTTAAATAGGATATTTTCATAATATTAAGGATTGATAATGAATATCGAGTTTTTTTCACGAACCTTATTTTGAAAAACAAAATAAGTTCTAATAACATCAGCAACCTGCTAGTGGAAACTTTGTTAAAATCGAACAAGCTAGAAAAAGAGAAAATTTAAAAAAAAAACGGTTTATTATTACAAGTATGACATCTAATTAACTTATAAATTTTAATACACATACATACATACACATACATATCATCACGCCATATCCCTTGCAGGGTAGGCAGAGAGAACAGAGTGCCAGAGAACTCTATCTCTGCATACTTCACTCGCTTCCTCAACATTCATAATTCTCTTCATACACGCTCGCCGGTTTCGGAGACTCTTGACTCCACCTTCCTTCAGTACATGACCGATCTGGTCTAGGTAGGTTAGTCTCGGTCTCCCTCGGTACCTACATCCTTCCACTTTCGCATTGTATATCTTCTTAACCAGGCGTTCGTTCGGCATTCTTTCCACATGTCCGTAAATTTTAATATATCTATCTATATTAATATTAAAAAAAAAACTGAATAGTTCGTTTGGTTGAATGCGTTAATCTGAAACAATGGGTACTATATTGTTTTTTTTTAATGTTACATATGTAACATATTTATCGCGGAAGGCTTATAGGCTGTATAACATCTAAGTTAAGACATCAATGAATAATGTCAAAACTAACTAAATAATGTAACAACGAATAAAATTAATTTCTTTTGCGAGTTTTCATCTTATGTGACGGAGACGAAATTACACGGTACAGCTAGCTCACTATAAATATGTTATTTTGACGTTAAAAACAGATAATTCATCTTCATTTATCTGTATAAATAGTTATCTCGAAACTCGTGCGTTGATCACCTTTTCAGGGTCAATGTTTGAAATCAACAATTTTAGTATCGCACACGCTTAGCTTGTGTACAACTGTAACTGATTAGCGGCCTCTCCTAAAGAGATGTAGGACTGACAGAAGATATGGGGAAGGATATAAAGGATTACTATTTTATATCATAAATGACAACCAGGGCAAACACAACATGTTTCTGATTTAATTAATTGTAAAAAATGGGTTTTTTTAGTGCAGAGATTATCGTGAGTTTGATAAATAGGTAGGTCCTATGTGTTGAAAGGCAATACTCAGTCGATTATGTCGACCTGGGATTCGAACTGATTTGTAATTGACTAAAGTCATGAAATGGTTGCGAAAATTGTTGTTAGATGAGCTGTAATTTTTTTTGAAGTGGAACCCTTTATATTTCAGCTTTGAAATTGTATGACCGTTTTGTGTGACAAAAATAGTTTAAGACAAAAAGAGCTTAAACGAGAGCTACGCGGATTCGACAAACACTTAAAAACAATTAAACAGTTTCCTATTGTGAAGGAGGTTCGTGTTGAAAGCCCTCAGGGCTCACCCGCAGTCCGGGTAAAGTTGTCATAGCCATCTGAGGCTAACAACTAAGTCCAACGCAAAAAAAATAATGTGAAGGAAGCATGTGGCCAGTAGAGGGATGTTTATCAGTTGAGATGAGATAATTATTAATATTCATCGCATGAATTCTTATTAACAATTGATTGCTAAAATATGTTTTTTTTTATTTAAAAGATCCTGCACTAAGGAAATATCCTTGTATTGCGGGGGACTTTCCAAACACATAATTAACGCAGACAAATTACACCTAGACTCAGAACAATAATTTATGGAGCGCACAAAGTATTGTCTCTGTAGGAATCCAAGCACTGGCACGGAAGGTCTTCTATCTTAAATAATCTGTGCACTATTAGCGTCATGATGGTGAAACTAAAAAGACCGAGTTATAAATACAAAAATGCTGCATGATGTTCTATTGAGTTAATGGTCACTGATTATTAATAATCGAAACGATTAATTCATCTATATGACCTGATAAAATGATTGTGTCGCGTTTGTGGGACAATCGTTCATTAAATTTATTGCCTTTTATTGGCGTTTAAATTCAAGATAATTCGCCGGCATCGAAGAAAAGGACCTCCTGCCGGTGGTTCGCCTACATTGCGAATCAGACGTCACACCGCCGCTTCTACTGCCCAGTCTGTTACCTAAAAAAGGTGATTCGCCAGAGAAGGGTGCTATTGTATTTTCATGCACTATAATTTTATTGCGGGAGACGTTACAAATATACAATTAATGGATGTAAATTACATCCAGACTAGACAATAATATGTTTAAGGCACAAAATATTTATTTGCGTAGGAATCGAACACGCGGTGTTTGGTATGGTCGATCAAAATCTTAATCAATACGCGATCTTTGAAGTAAAAATCTATTAAGTACATAGACAGATACTAATTTCTGAAATGCTTTTTTGGGTTATATGTAATGCATGGGAGGGATAAAAGGCATATGGCAGGGTTATCAATATGTTTGTAGAACAGATGTTACGGCTGATAGAAGCTTATGAAGAACATATTGTAGGAGGAGGGCAAGCAAATGTTGATGTAATGCATGGAAAGGTTTTTGAATGGTAATCGCGAATGGATTTACTTATATCAGCATCCAGGAGGGCCTGGTGGATTGGTATAGCATAATCCTTAATAGTGTACATTAATCTATGTAAAGTAGTAAATATTATAAAGAGTTATTTAGGAATTAAGAATAGCACTGATAGTTTAGTGATAATATACTAATTCAGTTATCGACTTTTTATTCTTATATATGTACCTAAGATTTGAAGTTTGAACACGCGATGATCTTAAATTTTATTACGTCTCATAACAATATTTTTTTTTTGATATCAAGACGTAATAAATTTATAACCTAGGTATGACTTTTAAGCTAAGATTACTGATATGGGGTCTACGCGTGAATGTGAACAAAACCAAAATAATGTTCTTTGAAAGAGATGAAGCCAGAACAGATGTAAGAGTAACAATAAGTAATGATGTACTAGAGCAAGTGGATGAATTTGTATATCTTGGATGTGGATTTAGCCGAGATGGAAGGTACACCACTGATGTAGAGCGAAGAGTGAATGCGGGAAATAGAGTGAACGGAGCGTTGGGGCAACTTCTCGGCAGCCACCACCTCAGCCAGAAGGCACGTGTAGCAATACATAACGCAGTGCTTGTCCCAACATTATTGTATGGAAGCGAGAGTTGGGTATGCAGAAAAGAGTATGAAAGTAAAATTAATGCGGTCGAAATGCGATCTCTTCGGAAAATCTGTGGAGTTGGCTGACCGACCGCATTCGTAACGACGACGTAAGAGAGCGAGCAGGTATGAAAGAGAGTATTGGTGTAAAGATGCGAAAGGGAATGCTCCGATGGTTCGGACATGTGGAAAAAAGGCCGAACGAACGTCTGGTTAAGAAGATATACAATGCGAAAGTGGAAGGATGTAGGTACCGAGGGAGACCGAGACTAACCTACCTAGACCAGATCGGTCAGGTACTGAAGGAAGGTGAAGTCAAGAGTCTCCGAAACCGGCGAGCGAGTATGAGGAGAATTATGAATGTTGAGGAAGCGAGTGAAGTATGCAGAGATAGAGTTCTCTGGCACTCTGTTCTCTCTGCCTACCCTGCAAGGGATATGGCGTGATGATATGTATGTATGTATGTATTAATGATAATATCAAATATTTGTACGTCATGTATTACTACTTAGAGTCCACGAAATAGATTACCTGATAAATAATGATAATATAATTCACAGGCTAGACCAGAGCAATAATTTAATATTTATCTATCTTTTTTTTTGTTTTTTTTTTTAATGCGGACACCCGGCACTAATGAAACAATCCTTGTATTGCAGGGGACTTTTATAAACATTCAATTTAAAGGACACAAATTACACCCAGACTAAGAACAACATTTGTGGATTGCACAAATTATTGCCATACGTAGGAATCGAACTTACGACACTGGTCGGTATTTTAACCACTACGTCTATCTGTGCAGTCAAGTCATCTATTGTGAAGATTGAGAACTTGTTAACATGTTCTCACATGTAATAATTTCTTATACAATCATTTTGAAAGTCCTTTTTACATTGAAGAAGAGATATTAGAAAATCATCGGCTACGGTCACGCTGGTGCATCCAACTGATAAATGTTTGGATTCCAGAAGAAAGGTTCAGAAAAGTACACAATTTAGGTAAACTTCAGAGCTAACCTTCAGAGTCTCTCTCGAACTTACTGTTGGTACCAAGACAATTAAAAGCGTTTCCGGGGACTACCTGAGGGTAAAGAGGGAGAGGTAGTTTTACCTCACTGTCTTTTATGGGTATCACTGTGGATTCTGGCTTAGAGAAGTTATAGTGGTAAGGAGTGTGTAGTGGAATTAAGTTCCAACCAACAAAAGTCATCTCTGGCTCACAACTATATATCCAATAAAAAAAAGCTATTCCCTATATTGAAGCCAGTTAAAACAGAATAATTACAGCAGTGTTACGTAATCGCCAGTATACAGCAGTCTAGTTGCCTCACTGTCGGTATGGCCTAACATAACTGGCTGTCTGGCCTCATTATACGTTTCATAACATACGAGTATACAACTAGAGTTTTATTTCATTTGTACACAAAAAGATTTATAAGGCAATGTTAGTTTTTATAGCATCACAACTTCAGATTGTGGAGGTCACACCTTTTAAAGCTTATTTACCCGTAATTTTTATTCGAACGGAATGTAAGAGAATCTATAGCGCTATTGGTTGAAATTCCATTGTAATATTTGGAGGCAATGATGCTGGGCTTTCTACTAGTAAGATTCTTCTCTTCTCTACTGATAGTTTTCTATTCGCAACCATAATTCCTTTTTTTCCGTGTGGTGACGGAGTAAGAATACAATTCACCATCCCCTATCTTACCCGTGGGTGATCGTACGAGACGACTAAGGGATATAAAGTGCATATAACACTTATGCAAGATATGGAAAACTCGAAACAAATATCCTCTACTAATACGTCTGACCAGCGTCGTATAGTAGATCTATTTCCTTTCCATTATGGAGGAGGCCCGAGCCCAACAATGGGACATATATGGGCTGAGATGATGATGATGATGAATCATAAATCGGGCACTGAGCTAGGATAGTGAAATATTCTCATGGAAGAATGACGTCTGATTGATAGCAATTTTTTACAGCGTTTTATTTGGTGTTTAAGAGAACTAGAGGTCCAAGTCCGCCCTTATGGTGGTAATGACCTGGTTGCTTTTGATATTGCAGAGATCTATGAGCAGAAGTTAACAATTAATAGTATCAGTTGTGCTGTTTGATCGGTTATTACCAAATAAAATAAAAACAAAATACCAAATAAATAAAAAATGCTTTGTGTACGCAGTAAAATAAAGTACATATTTATGATATTGTGGGTCCTCCGGTGATTGTATTGTTAAGAGTTAAATTGATGGTATTTCACCACAATTATATCGAGATTAGTTTTAGCAACATGTAGTTCATAATCTTTAAATGTTGGCTTTTAATTTTGATGGTAATTTTTTTTCCAAATCGCCAAAATTTCAAATATTTGTTTGTATTCATAAATTATGTTTTTAATTATCCTTAGCTTCGGTTACAGACAAAGTTTTTTTTTACTTTTCAAGATCCATTAAAGAGAAGACGCCGTAATACAATATACATATACGTATTTACAACTGGCTAACTATAATTTTGTTATTTAAACAATGGCAATTGTAGTTTAGAAAATTCTCACAGACGTGACAGCTGTCAAAATATCTACTGACGTTATAATATTGCAATGTCGTCAGCATTTGTTTATACAACTGCGATATTTTTATGTCAATAACATGCACTTATATATACCTATTCATTTTCTTCTAAAAACAACTCCCCACCTGACTACATACCGTTTTTATCGAGGTCTATACAACTTCAAATCATAAATATCTCAAGATTTAGCATAAATATGGTTATAATAAATATATTTTTAATTATCTTTGTGGGAATCGAACGAACACATTTTCACATGAGGAGTTGTCACTTACAACCTTGGGTCAAGGGATTCTCTTTTTCGCAAGCAACTTCGTTGTGTTTTTCTTGCTTATTAATCAAAAGAAAATGTTTCTGATGTCTATGCAAGTATAACACATTTCAAATAAAACAAATAGTTTTATATTATTATATGTATTATTTATATTAATACTACTACTATCGCGTTTGTATTTGATTTTTAATCTCACGACGTTTCGAACACTTTACAACGTACATGACCATGAATATAAACGACGCAAAGTGTTCGAAACGTCGAGAAATTAAAAATCAAATAAAAAGAAAGAAAGAAAGGAAATATGATTTATTGGACACATATAAATTTAAATACACATAAGAATAAGACTAAAAAGATAACAATTAGACGAGAAATCGGTGGTAAAATAATAGTAAAATATAGGTACAAAATAGGTATTAAAACAATAATAGTATATAAAAATGAGATTCTACATTAAACATCCATGAATTCTCGCTAACATATATTATATACATATATCAATAGAATCCACAAGTATTATTTTATACATACTATTTAATATATTATAAAAAGGTGTGCCCAAAAGGCAACAGCTCAGCATATGCTACATAAAGATGCGAGATACAAATAGAGATTAGACATAATTAAGATATTTATATAGATGCGTATTTTTTTCTAAATAATAATAAATATTCATAATAACAATAATTAAGAAGTCATTGATACGATATTACAATAACAAAGAGTTTCATCATTTTTCATTTCATAATCGGATTTTATAAATAATTAAGCATATTAAATGCTAAATTTCAGTAATTTAAATAACAAGGTTGTGTCATCGTTTAATACAATTCTAACTGTAAAGTTTGAAGTATTAAGCCTGTAACAATGTGTAAACATTGTTGGGTAGATAGCATACCGTCACCTTAAGACGTAAATATAATACGAAATGAAATTTGCATGTCCTACAATTAGTCGCGGTGGTGTAGTGGCAGCACAATTGGGCCGGAATCCCAATAGGCGCGGGTTCGAATCCCGCTTGCGACATCATTTTTCATTTCGTAATCGGATTTTATAAATAACAAAGAGCTTAAAAAACAAAAATAATAATAATAAATTTGAATTATCAGACGAACAGAATTGTATTAGAGATTGTAAATTTTTCTATTATAAATTATGTGTTCAGAAAAAAAAAATATATATAATAAGATATAATTGTTTTCACCAAATAAGTGATTATATTTAAATATGTCAAAATAGTATTAAATTTAAGGTAATGTCTGGAACAAAATAAAATGAAATAGTAATAAAATAGGAGTTACCAACAGATGGTGAAGAGCATCAAAAAGATAAAAAGACGCTCCCAAAACCCAAAGCAATTAGGCTAAGAATTTGACTTTTGTAAGGTTATCATGATATGTTTAATTTTTTTTTAAATGTTTGAATACCATCCAATTGCCGTATCGGTGGTGGCAGATTATTCCAGCACTTTGTAGCACTATATTTAAAACTGCCACGGAAAGCTGTGGTTTTATGTGAGCGATTATGTAAAGGGAACGACATCATTCTCTTAGGGAATTTACTGTTCGTAGTCATCCGTTTCAATTTTGTATATAAGTATTCTGGCTTTTTCTTTTTTATAACGCCGATAAAAAAACGCGATAGAATCTGTAAAAATTGTTTTATTTCCTATTCTTTTTCTAGTATAATCCTAATTAATATTATAAATGCTGATGTTATTTGTTTGTTACGTTCAATGCCTAGTGCGGTGCTGTGTGGTAGCGGCTACGAATACTACCAATCCTTACTTTGCTCGTGGATGTCGTAAAAGGCGACTAAGAGCCTTATTTCGACCTGGGCCAACACCATCCGATGCCCTTTGGTCAACAATTACATTCCCAAGGAGGGTTGACGTCAGGCAAATTATTGCCAATAACTCTTGCAATATGTAGGAAGAGGAGTACATATTGCGTCGACCCCAAGTAATTGGGATAAGAGTAGGAGAGAATGTTACGTTCTATGCCTATACCACTAAACCGATATTAAAAATACTTTCACCAATGGAAAGCTACATTATCAGGAACAGTAACAAAATATTTATATTTTATCCCCGTACTAACACGGATCAGGAACTAAACAAGTGAAATTGCAGGAATATGTTAGTAAATGTGCCGTGGTAGCAGGATTCTTACTGCCGGTAATTGCTTTTTAATTTACATACATACATATCATCACGCCATATCCCTTGCAGGGTAGGCAGAGAGAACAGAGTGCCAGAGAACTCTATCTCTGCATACTTCACTCGCTTCCTCAACACATTCATAATTCTCTTCATACACGCTCGCCGGTTTCGGAGACTCTTGACTCCACCTTCCTTCAGTACATGACCGATCTGGTCTAGGTGGGTTAGTCTCGGTCTCCCTCGGTACCTACATCCTTCCACTTTCGCATTGTATATCTTCTTAACCAGGCTTTCGTTCGGCATTCTTTCCACATGTCCGAACCATCGGAGCATTCCCTTTCGCATCTTTACACCAATACTCTCTTTCATACCTACTCGCTCTCTTACGTCGTCGTTACGAATGCGGTCGGTCAGCCTAACTCCACAGATTTTCCGCAGAGATCGCATTTCGATCGCATTAATTTTACTATCATACTCTTTTCTGCATACTCAACTCTCGCTTCCTTACAGTAATGTTGGGACAAGCACTGCGTTATGTATTGCTACACGTGCCTTCTGGCTGAGGTGGTGACTGCCGAGAAGTTGCCCCAACGCTCCGTTCACTCTATTTCCCGCATTCACTCTTCGCTCTATATCAGTGGTGTACCTTCCATCTCGGCTAAATCCACATCCAAGATATACAAATTCATCCACTTGCTCTAGTACATCATTACCTATTTACTCTTACATCTGTTCTGGTTTTATCTCTTTCAAAGACCATTATTTTGGTTTTGCTCACATTCACGCGTAGACCCCTTTTCTTACAATCTTCTGTCATTGTGTCGACTAGGGTCTGCAGGTCAGTCGCTGACTGTGCCAGCAGGACTGCATCATCTGCATAAAGCAGAGCAGTGACCACTGAGTCGCCCATCTGGACTCCCACATTCGTATCGTTCAACCTTTGGAGACATTTATCCAGATATATGATAAACAGCCTGGCTGACAGAACGCACCCCTGCTTAACGCCGATATTGACGTCAAACCAAGGCGACATTCCATCATCCAGCCGCACACAGGCTCTACAGCCCATGTAACTGGACTGCACAGCCTGTAGCAGTTTACCGCTAATACCATACTCCGGTAAAATGTCCCAAAGTTCCTTTCGTACAAACGTGTCAAATGCTCTCTCCAGATCCACAAAACTACAGAAAACCCTCTGACCTAGAGCCAGATGCTTCTCCACAATGTTGCGCAGAGAGAACACTTGATCCATGCATCCCCTTCCACTCCTGAAACCTCCTTGTGTCTCACACAGTAAACCATCGGACACCATCCTCATTCTCCTTTCAATAATTTTTCCATACACTTTTGCTGTCAAACTGGTCAAGCTTATGGCTCTGTAATTTGCGCAGTCATAACGTGAACCCTTGTTTTTAAACAAAGGCACGATGACTGCGCTATTCCAGTCCCTGGGAACCATTCCCGAGCTCCAACATAAATTGAGGAGCAACAGGAACGCCTCCCAGACACAAGAGCCACCAAGCTTGATCATCTCGGCAGACACCATATCAATGCCCGCTGCCTTACCATTTTTCAAACTTCTTATCGCCCATTCAACTTCATCCATACTGATGCCATCGGAGGACGCCGTTGTCGAATGTTGATCTACTAAACCACATCCAACACCGGCGCCAACCGTAGCATCCGCATACATATCGCCAAAATATTCACTCCATCGGCTTAACACGTCTTGTGTTTGTGTAAGAATGTCTCCACCTTTAGACCTTATTTTATTCATTCTGAAGGCTGACCCACCACCCCGAGACTTCTTCACCTCCCTCCAAAAGAGTTTGGTGTTACCCTTTTTAATTTATATTAATGACTAACTAGAAATAGACAAAAATATTTCATCTAACAGGGCCCTAAATAAGTTAAACATGGAGGGAATCAACAAATTTTATTCTGTCGAGAACTACAGTGACAAATAAGCATAAATCACGTTGTACAGAATAAACTAACGTGTTTTTTATAGTTCTTTTTAGTTTCATTCGATTTTGTACAGTTTGACCTGCGATTATGAGTTCAGATTCGTGTTTAACAAGAAAAAAGGCGCCGAAAATAGTCTAACAACCAGCACCACTCTTGACGCCCTTCTTTTTTCCTCCTCCTGCCTCTACTTTATGTGGACCTCTGTTTTTTTTTATTTATCTAAAATCCCATCGCCAAAATCTGCATCACGCGTACGTACCAAAACAGTTATCCAATCAACAAAGAACTATAATTTCTGAATGTGTATGTAAGTATGTACGCACAAAGGAAAATACTACGCAGTATAATTAAAATTCGTTAAGTGGTTAGACATGATAAGGTAATTAACGAAACAAACATAACATGGTTTTAGTTACATATATGCATATCTTCTAATCAGACCATACTGCCCACTGTTAGACGAAAGTATACTCCAAGATTAGAAGGCAGTTAACCTACTAATCCATTCTGTCCAGATAGGTGTCATAGATTTCTATATCCAAGCTTTCCTTATTACTATAAAGGTTAATTATTATTTCATCCTTTTATGTATCATTCATCATCTCAGATCACATACATCTCATTGATGGGTTTCTCCATAATATTGGGGTATTGATATAATATATCACGTTGATCAGACGTATTAGTGAGAATTTATTTCAATTTTTCTTTCTCTTACATATTTGTTATACGACTGAAGAAGTATATTCTTATTTGTCTTTTAAGACACCTAAGGGCAAGATAGGGAGTAGTGTATTCTTACTCCGTCACCACACAGAAAACCTAAAATTCATGATCATAAATAATATTCGACCGCATTCGTAACGACGACGTAAGAGAGCGAGCAGGTATGAAAGAGAGTATTGGTGTAAAGATGAATGCGAAAGGGAATGCTCCGATGGTTCGGACATGTGGCAAGAATACCGAACGAACGTCTGGTTAAGAAGATATACAATGCGAAAGTGGAAGGATGTAGGTACCGAGGGAGACCGAGACTAACCTACCTAGACCAGATCGGTCAGGTACTGAAGGAAGGTGGAGTCAAGAGTCTCCGAAACCGGCGAGCGTGTATGAAGAGAATTATGAATGTTGAGGAAGCGAGTGAAGTATGCAGAGATAGAGTTCTCTGGCACTCTGTTCTCTCTGCCTACCCTGCAAGGGATATGGCGTGATGATATGTATGTAAATAATATTCAGACTTAGATATTATTCTAAATCTGGGTGTTCCGAGTCATTTGTGTATAGCACAATAAACTGTCCTCCCCGGGGGTCACACTATTGATACTCGGTATTAGTAGGTTGCTAGATCAACCACTAACACTATTTTTGCATTCAAAGTAATGATTCTATTAAATTAAATGTGAAACCTACATGATACGAATATTTATGATAAAATTTTATTATTGTTTAATTTCTGGCAAATTCATCTAACCAGATCATCTTCAATATTTTCCTGCTCTTACCCCAATTGTTTGGAGTCGACGAAATGTCTAAACATTTATAAATACCCGATTACGAAACGAAAAATGATGTCACAAGCGGGGTTCGAACCCGCACCTATTGGGAATCCGGCCCAATCGTGCAGCCACTTGCAGCATCGTGAACTATTTTAGGACATGCAAATTTCGCTTCATATTATATCTTACGTCTTCAAGGTGACGTATGCCATCTACCGGACAATGTTTACACATTGTATAGGCTTAATACTTCAAACTTTACAGTTAGAATTGTATTAAACGATGACACAACCTTGTTATTCAAATTACTGAAATTTTTAGCATTTAATATGCTTAATTATTTATAAATACCCGATTACGAAACGAAAAATGATGTCACAAGCGGGGTTCGAACCCGCACCTATTGGGAATCCGGCCCAATCGTGCAGCCACTTGCAGCATCGTGAACTATTTTAGGACATGCAAATTTCGCTTCATATTATATCTTACGTCTTCAAGGTGACGTATGCCATCTACCGGACAATGTTTACACATTGTATAGGCTTAATACTTCAAACTTTACAGTTAGAATTGTATTAAACGATGACACAACCTTGTTATTCAAATTACTGAAATTTTTAGCATTTAATATGCTTAATTATTTATAAATACCCGATTACGAAACGAAAAATGATGTCACAAGCGGGGTTCGAACCCGCACCTATTGGGAATCCGGCCCAATCGTGCAGCCACTTGCAGCATCGTGAACTATTTTAGGACATGCAAATTTCGCTTCATATTATATCTTACGTCTTCAAGGTGACGTATGCCATCTACCGGACAATGTTTACACATTGTATAGGCTTAATACTTCAAACTTTACAGTTAGAATTGTATTAAACGATGACACAACCTTGTTATTCAAATTACTGAAATTTTTAGCATTTAATATGCTTAATTATTTATAAATACCCGATTACGAAACGAAAAATGATGTCACAAGCGGGGTTCGAACCCGCACCTATTGGGAATCCGGCCCAATCGTGCAGCCACTTGCAGCATCGTGAACTATTTCCTACGTCACCTTGAAGACGTAAGATATAATATGAAGCGAAATTTGCATGTCCTAAAATAGTTCACGATGCTGCAAGTGGCTGCACGATTGGGCCGGATTCCCAATAGGTGCGGGTTCGAACCCCGCTTGTGACATCATTTTTCGTTTCGTAATCGGGTATTTATAAATAATTAAGCATATTAAATGCTAAAAATTTCAGTAATTTGAATAACAAGGTTGTGTCATCGTTTAATACAATTCTAACTGTAAAGTTTGAAGTATTAAGCCTATACAATGTGTAAACATTGTCCGGTAGATGGCATACGTCACCTTGAAGACGTAAGATATAATATGAAGCGAAATTTGCATGTCCTAAAATAGTTCACGATGCTGCAAGTGGCTGCACGATTGGGCCGGATTCCCAATAGGTGCGGGTTCGAACCCCGCTTGTGACATCATTTTTCGTTTCGTAATCGGGTATTTATAAATAATTAAGCATATTAAATGCTAAAAATTTCAGTAATTTGAATAACAAGGTTGTGTCATCGTTTAATACAATTCTAACTGTAAAGTTTGAAGTATTAAGCCTATACAATGTGTAAACATTGTCCGGTAGATGGCATACGTCACCTTGAAGACGTAAGATATAATATGAAGCGAAATTTGCATGTCGTAAAATAGTTCACGATGCTGCAAGTGGCTGCACGATTGGGCCGGATTCCCAATAGGTGCGGGTTCGAACCCCGCTTGTGACATCATTTTTCGTTTCGTAATCGGGTATTTATAAATAATTAAGCATATTAAATGCTAAAAATTTCAATAATTTGAATGTCTAAACATACTTATTGCAAAAGTTATTAAGTAATAGTTTTATAAACAGTAACGTCCCTGACGTCAATTCTCTTTGGGAATGTAATTTTTGACTAAAAGACATCAGGTAGAATTAGCCCAGGTCGATATAAAAGCTCTTAGTTTTCTTTTACGACATCCACGAGTAAAGTAAGGATTGGTAGTATTCATAGCCGCTACCACGCAGTATTCATGCAACTAGATATGAATGAATAATATGTTACTTCCGTATTAATTCATCGATTCCGGTCGCCCTCAATTACGGTAATTACTATTCAAAATGGTTAGCCATTTTGTAAGATTAGCGAACTACCCATGGTCTATACTGTTTTGTTTTAGATTTTTTTTTAAATTCCACTAATTTAAAATCATGATTAATATCATCATCGTTATCATTATATTATCTTGCTTTTATGTTAATTACTTGAGATGGATGTAATATGACCACATATGTATCTTGCAAAAGTTGTGGAAATAGTTTTATCACTGAGAAATTTACTTTTAATGGTGGGGAAGCCGCGCGCAGAAGGTAGTTGGGTTCATAATCTCAGCTCATATAGTCCCATTGTTGGGCTCGAGCCTCCTCCATAATGGGAGGGAAATTGACCTACTATACTACGCTGGTCGGGCGTGTTGATATAGGGTTTTGTTTCGAGTTTTCCTTATCGTAGTTTAGTTGGGTTAATAAATATGTTATTCAATACTTTGAATATATATAATAAAACTTCACTACTGTGAAGTTTTACGAATGGTTTTCTTTTTAGATTTCTATGTCTTGAAATGATATTATCTGCTTTAGCGTGTTGAAACACCTGCAGGAAAAGAAGTAGTGATGATTGATACGTATTCTTATTTCATTTACGTTCAGAAACGTAATAGTAGGTACAAGAAATGTTAGTGAAGAATATTTAACTTTGAACCGGTGATGTGATTGTCGATATGGTTGACTCGTCATGTCAATAACCTTAGATAAAGCGAAGGGAACGTCCATATCGCTTGACCCACACAGTACGAGGTCTGCATGTAGATTATTGTCAAATGGTATGTCGTTTGTCAATGTTGAGCAGATAATATCATTTAAAGAGAATAATTTCAAGATACTTTTAATAAAATTTAGTGCTAATATATTTCAAATTTGAGAATGGCCACCGTTTAAGCTCCTGCATTGCTTACCTAAGGGCTCATTTGGATACTACCTTATTTATACTTCATAAATAGGTATTTATTGATATAAGTATATCAACTGTATCGACAGCTGTGTGGTAGCGGCTAAGAATACTACCAACCCTTACTTTGCTCGTGGATGTCGTAAAAGACGACTAAGAGCCTTACAACGACCTAGGCCAACTACGTCTGATGCCGAGGAGGGTTGACGTCTGGCAGGCGGCCGGTCACAAAACTATTGCCGGTAACTTTTACCTTTTACAATATGTACTATGAAATAAGAGTACATACTGTATCGAACCCAAGTAATTGGGATAAGATTAGGAGAATAATGATGATGATAATTGGTATCTTATAGTGAAAATCTTTATGAAGATCCTCTTTGTTTTTCGTTTATTATTATTTTTTAACATATATGTTTACTTCGGCATTAAAATTCATATATAAAAACGTTGGCATTAGATATTTTATTTAAAATTTTTAAAGCGGAAAAGGCTCTGGTGTTCCCTCGCCCGTCTTTTATGACTCCCACGGCGAAGTAAATTATAATAATTATGATGAAATACCTATATCAACTGTATCAGTGGGAAGGGTTTGATTCTCACGCAGGACAATAGTTTGTGCGAGCCACAAACTGTTGTTTTGAGTCTGGGTGTAATTTGTCTGCGTTAATTGTATATTTGTTAAGTCCACCGCAATACAAGGATTATTTGGTTAATGGAGGATGTCTTCAAAAATAAATAAAGAATAATATATAAGGTTCCTAACCTTTTCAAAATTTGAACCAAGTATAATACTTAGATATAATAAAAAAATATATTAAAAAAAAATATGATTTTCTTATCGCATTTGCCCAATGGCGGTTGCGTATAGCTTTGGAAGTAGATTATAGGATTAATTTAAGACAAAATATTAAATTACCTAATACCTAAATATCTGCTCAAGACCTATTTGTATTAAATTATTAAAATTTATCTAAGCCACATACAATTAAATAATTAGTTTTATATTATGGTCTACATAATATATTTCGTTATTGTTTTAGTACTTTTTCAACTATACTAAAGTCTACAAAATATAATATTGACATGAAGAATTAGTTTGAAAGCCCTCTGTGCTCACCGCTATGAATAACGATGTAACCATAGATAGACTTTTGGCGGGAATATGAAAGTGTCATATGATTGTCTTGTATTATATTATATGAAATTATTTTAATGATATTTTATATAATATGATGCAAAGGTACTATTAGGATATCGTGAAAATGATATAAAAAGGTTTAATAATGTTTTCGTTTTCATCAAAATTCCCAGAAGATACCATTAACAGTGTGATCATAGCACTGTTAACAGGGACAATTTGATTTAATGACGGACAATGACTAATATGAAGAGACTAAAGACGTGAAAAAAACTGTAACTCAACACTGGCATGTATAATTAGCTGATTGCCAACACAAAAAACGAAGAGGAAGAATCATAGATACATGATGTAGTAGACATTTGAGGGTAACATTCAAAGATCAAACAAAAAAAAGATACGCAAAAAGCGATTCTAGTTTTTGAAGGTCGAATTGTTCTACATAATATGCAACGTAGGTACTTTGCAATAAGGATCTTTTTGTCACGGAAGCCTGAATTAAAACACAAATATGAACACAAATCTTGGGATTGCAAAATTGTTTTAAATGAGAAAGAAATTTACAATACTCGTATGAGACATTACTACACAAAATACAACGCTCTCTAAAATAGAATAATGATTTATTGGCAATATAAGAACAACATAAGAATAGGCAACAGTTACATATATGTAAATATATGTTATTAAATAATTACATATGATATTGACAACGGGTCACGCTCAGCGTTGTACTGTATAGTAACTATGCACGGCTGGTTTTTAGCAAACCCTGTAATATAATAGGTATATCTATGTAATGAAATTAATTTTGTTTTTTTGTTTTTTTTTTTGGTGGTGTGCTACGGTCGGCGCACTCCTCACACCGCTCCGTCAGGGGCGACAGAGGGGCGTAAGCGCGTACACCCGTAACCCACCCGTGAACCTCGCCTTCGTCGTTGGATCGGCCACCGAAGCAGCGTGAACTTGTCGTCAGTGTCCGGCCCGACGGAATACTCCCTGAGGGGTACCCTCTCCTTGAGCGACGTCCCCACACATTTTTTTTTTCTTCGCAAGGTGGACCATGGATATGGTCGCGCCCCGACAAATCTGTCCGGGGCGACAGAAGAGGCGGCGCGCGACCCCATGGACCCACCCTGCAAACACCTCTCTTCGCGAGCGGGCCACCTGTACCCGATCTTTGTCTTCGGTAGCCAGCGATTACCCACCCTCAGGGAGGACGTCGGTCTTTTCCTCGCGGTCAGCCTCTCGGCGGGTGACGGACTAATTCCCCGGTCCAGTCACCAGCAAATTAATTTTGTCTATAAAATATTGTGTGAACGTGAATTATTCTTTAGTGAGACTTTTACTTTTGTGTCAGTCTGATAATAAAAAATGAATACGATCTTTATTTATGTATAAGACTACAATAGGTCTTTGATTTTACGTAAGCTTAACTGGACAATGCCCGTGAGATTGCAGTCGTGTATTTAAAAATGTCAAATGATATTTTTTATTATAAGAACTTAGGTTGATCGCTCGTCCGTTAGGGTAAGACATCCTTGACACTCATTACCCGCCACCGTACAATCTCTCACCACCTTATGAGTGAACCAATGATATGGTATTTGATTTTGCCGGACCGCCCAGTGGATTACCTTTTTAGGAGTCTACGAGTATAAAGGAAGCAAATCTTAAACCAAATTAAAACACAATTATTATTATCATTAAATAATTGGTATTTACAAATAAATAATTAATATGTACAATTAAAGCTAAGTTTTAAATTAAAATATTTACAGAAAAATAGAAGAAAATAGAATAAGGAATAAAAAATAAATAAATAAAAAGAGAAACAAAAGGCGCAATCAGGCATCGAAAAATTCCTCCGCATCACTGTCCCCTGGTAATGTGCCCAGAAGGCTAGCAGCATTGCCACGTTGAATGGCAATGCTAACCTTTTGTGCAAAATATAGGCCAGCCCTCTGATCACGTGAAGCAGCGATGAATTTTTTTGCGATCTCTTTAAATAAAATGCGCGCATTGGGACCCCAAGGGCCAAGAGTTTCGACCCCAAACGGCTCGAAAATATAATTTCCAATAAGGTTATTATACTTTCGCCGCTTGAGCTTCTCTGCAGATGCGGCAGCAGCGCCAGCACAACCTGACGTGTTTGGAAGATGTGATGGCGCAAGGGTGTCAACGCAGGTCGCGTCCCACACCAAAGGCCTACCCATCCTCCAGGGCAGCAAGGACATGCCGTCCGGTCTCTTACCATCGTCGCGTACCAAGCCGTTGGGTTCTTTAACAGCTGGTATACCGGCGGTGACAAGAGCTAGACGGATAATTTCGTTGATATTGGCATGCCTTGATATTCTGCCTGCGCTCCTGCCGCACGATAGGCCGTGGTGTCCGAGACTATTAACTTGCTGTCCACAGTCACTATCTTTTCCTGTAATCTTAAACTAAGATTACAGGAAAAGATACTGAAAATTGAAAATACTGTATTTCTCCACATGGCAACTGACATTGCACTGTTAAACGGACTGTTTAGATAACAAAATTTATTATCATTTCTTTAAATTTATATATCAACTTCAATATTCTATTGTGATCAGCACAATATCCACAAATTTTGGATTTAAATTTAGCCGGTTAAGTTTCTTATCGGATCTTCTTCATAAGTTTCATAACGGAAGAATTTCGGTCTGGAGATAGATTACAGAGATATTTAAAATTCTTTTGTGCGTGTATTGTCTCAATTACTTTTAGTCGACGCAATATGTCCTCTAATTCTATCAGACGTCTCTGTGGACACACACTGCCTATCCATGTCATACTTCATGCACTCCATCTATCTTTTCTTCGGTCTGCTCTTAACCGTAAAGCCTTCAATATTCATACTTAAAACTTTCCTTAGAATATTAGGTACTTTCATCCCGTTTCATCATGATTGTAATATGACTGAAACGGCTCTGGACCAATTTCTGTGATTTTTTCTGTGTTCATGTAAATTCAAAAGTTATTTAGATTGACAATTGGAACTACTAGGTGGTGATACTATCGATTTGAAGAAATAGCATCTTCAAGTTTCTTTTATGTAAAAAAATAATTCAAATTATAAATATTTATGTATGTTGCTCAACAAAAATATCAATACGGCTTTGTTTCGGCTAATTGATAGGAAAAACCGAATAACGTACTCGTACTTATCTTAACACGTGCCCTATCACAATCTAACAAAATAGCGAATAAGTTTTAACAAAATAAAAACACGAATAGAAAGAACCATATTTTCAGATTTATTCGAGTGAATCTGTTTTAAAGTGCATTTCTTTTTATAAGAAAAAATGGTGGCACATTACTTTAAGGAAGTAATCCTTGTATAGTGAGTGACTTTACTTACTTTACTTTTAATTAACGGACACAAATTACACCCAAGTCAGAACAACAATCTGCGGATTGCACAAAGCGTCGTTCTGCGTGGAAATCGAACCAGCAGCTTTCGGCACGGTTGTTCGTTGTTATCTTAATCGCTACGCCATCTGTCCAGCATTAAGAGTTCAAACTCGAAAATAACTAATAAAATGATTCCCTGTGGTAACGGATACGTCTACAATGGTCTCCACCACTTCTTTCCCGTAGGTGATCGTAAAAAAGAACGACTAAGGAGCGCAAGCAGATAACATCACTACAAAAGAAGGAAAACTCGAAATAAAACCTTACATAAACTCGTCTGACCAGCAGATAGACAGATTAAACGTTGAGAGCGCCGTAGGCAAGCATCTTATCGGCGCGCCTATACTAAACTAGTACTAGTAGTAGTGGTAGTAAAAATTTGATGACTGTGGTTGGCGCTACTACATGTGTAGCAGAGGCTACTTTACAATTCTACCCGCGCTTCCTTATGTACACTCGCGCCCCCAGGCACGTGCCTAGTTTCCCCCAAGGATAATCCGCCCCTGCTTGCTACCGGTGGTCAATCCAAATGACAATTGAGAGATAATACGATCATCATCATTATCATCATCACAGCCCATAAATGTCCCACTGTTGGGCTCGGGCCTCCTCCACAGTGGGAGAGAAATTAACCTACTATACCGCGCTAGTCAGACGTGTTGGTATAGGGTTTTGTTTCGAGTTTTCCTTCTCTCGCTTAGATGTTATATGCGTTTTATTTATTTATTTTTAGGATTACCAACGAAAAATACACAAACATACAATATCGTAAAAAAAGAATCACATGGATCATGTTTTGTGCTCTTTCATTTACAGGTAACCACAACTAACTAAATGTTACTTAAACTCTTTAAAACAAAATATCCATTTCCTACTTTTTTTAAAAAGGAAAACATAAAATGATAAAAAAATCAATATACATTGGCAAACTATATATACTATATATCGTTTTATATCCCTTAGTCGTCTCGTACGATCACCCACGGGTAAGATATGGGGTGGTGAATAGTATTCTACTCCGTCACCACACGGAGAATATAATAATACGATATTACCTACGGTTATAATGCTACACGTGGCAGTTCAGTAAGGGTTTGAATAACCTTAATCTGTCAAAATAATGTCATGTCACCAATTAAAATTAATCGTGCATTATAATAATTAAAAGCTTTTAAAAAAGTTAAGCATGAAATGTTTAGCATCTTTTTTTTTGGGATTACATTGCACTAACTCTTTAAGAAAAAAAAAACGGTAACTTTAGTGTTGTATATTTGAACTTCTATAATTAATATGTAGTTTAAATAATATCATCACCCCAGCTCATATAAGTGTTAAGCTGGACTCGAGCCTTCTCCACAGCAGGAGGGAATCAGCTTACTATACCTCACTAGTCAGATGCTGGTTTTATTTAATTTTTTTCATGTATAAATATTATCTGCATATTCCTTAGTCGTTTTTAACGATGTCCACTTTCAAGAAAGGGGTGGCGAACTGTATTCTTACTCCATTATTATACGAATAAAAATGAAATCATCATCACCATTCTCCTACTCTTATCCCAATTACTTGGGGTCGATACAATATGTATTCTTCGTTCAAAGCGCATATTGTAAAAGTTATTGGTAATAGTTTTATGACCCAGTTGGCCCAGGTCGTTATAAGGCTCTTAGTCGTCTTTTACGACATCCTTGAGAAAAGTAAGGGTTGGTAGTATTCGTAGCCGCTACCACACAGCACGAATAAAAATGAAATAGGTACATATGCAAATAATATACGACTCAAAATATTTGCTATTCGCTAATTATCGTTCATTATTTAAATAAATTCTATTTGTATTATTAAGTTTATATCAAAATTAATTGCCAAGTTATGGATTGAATAAATTAGTGGATTGAATTAATATATGAAATAAATAAACATTTTCGAAACATTTTATTGATAATAACCATCATTGATTATGGTACGTATTTATCTTATCTAATGAGATATATATTACATAGTCATTGTCAATTTAATAATGGTTAAATAATATAGTTATTTTATCATCAGTCATCACCACGTTCCAACTAGCAGAATAACAACGATAGTACCGTTGTTATACTGTCAGATAATATAATTTCAAGACATTAAAACCTTGAAAGTAAGCACAGGTTGCATATTAAGCCACGGATGTCAAGGAAGCGGTACCAGTGGCCAATGGCGATGGGGAGGGAATACATTGGGTTATGGGGCCACGCGCCATCCTTCCGTCGCCCCGAACGGAACGGACGGCGTGTGTCCAGACCATAACCTGCAAAAAAAGTGTGCTTACAACAAAATATTATTAGATTTCAATATATATATATATGTATATATATATATCTATATCTTAATTATATAAATTACACGTCACGTTGTTTGTCCGCGATGGACTCCTAAAGTACTTAACCGATTTTAATCAAATTTGCACAGCGTGTGTAGTTTGATCCAACTTAAAAGATAGGATAGCTTCCATCTCAGTTTATAGTCGCAATATTGTTTTATTGCAAACTATTTGTCTACTATTTGATAGTCACAATTATCTGTTATCTCCAACCGATTCTAACAGATGGCGGTATCTGTTGACTGGATGGCGCTATGTTAAACGTAACAAACGTTTCATATAAGCTACAATTTATTAGCATAACCAGCGCGTATTACTGAGGCTACCTTAGCCACAGCAACGCGTGGCCGGGTTTGCTAGAAACTTAAAAGTTTATCACAAATTTGATGCAAATATATCATAGATAGGTGATAAATTATACTTTTAAATAGCTCTATTTAGTCTATTATCTATGTAAGCAATGCTCGAAAGTAATAATGGTCAATAGGAACTTTGAATAAAATCATCATCTCAGCTCATATGTGTCCCTCTTCTGGATTCTCCTACACAATGAGAGGAACTTTGACTAACTATATGACGCTAGTCATACTTTTTTGATATAAGGTATAATTTCGAGTTTTACTTCTCTTCGTTTTAACATCTGTATATTTGCATATCATATTTCTTACATCTTTTAAAACATCTACAGAAAAAAAGGTATCGATGAATTGTATTCTTACTGAGCTGCCTTACACACACAGAATAACCTGAGTAAAATACTTACAAAGAGAAATAATAGTTATTTATATAATAAACTTTTTAAAGTGAAATAATACAAATTCATTAGGTACCTAGTGGAGTCAAAGTATTTGAACTTATAACATTAAAACGAAATTATTAATATTTTCTATATTCGTAGAACTAGTTTGCCATGAAATTACAATTAAAAGATTTGATATTATACAATATATTACATAAGTTTCATAATTGTTCGACATATGCAATATCCGGGATCGTTATACTATGTAAGACAACTCGATAACATATATTGTATAAAAACTAATGACCGCGATTCATATTAAACATTAGCAAATGGTGTTCAAAACGAATAAACAAATATATAACTATACATTACAATCTTTAATTGTATAATAATGCTTAATTATAAAATAAATACAGTTTGTAAATATATATATATATATATATATATATATATATATATATATATATATATATATATATATATATATATATATATATATATATATTAAATTTCATTATTTAAAATTAGTTCTGAAATACAAAGAACATATAAAGTTCAAACATAAGACTCCTTGTCTTTTGTTGCAAAATGTTTTAAAATACAAGTCAGACCTTGACTAAATCACATTGTTTATAAACAAAATTCTAAGTTATCAACATCCTGCCATTATATTCAGAACATAATATTAAGAAACTTCGCAAAAATTATGGTTATTATGTTTTTAAGTTAAACAAAACGAAAACTCTTGGAATGATTTTGAGCAAATAGATTGAACACGCGTTGTGGCAACAAAGAGTCACTTCGCACTTTGCACTCGATGTATTTATAGCGATGTAAATAAAATCACAAATTAGGTGTGTCGGCCGACAACGTCGTACAGTCATAATACATCACAATTCACAATGTATCCAGTAACGTCACTATTTTCAATCACAAACACATCATCTATTCTCTTTCTCGGCAGCACGGGCGCAGCTTTCGCAATTTACATGCGACCGCATATTATTATTATGTCTTCGTTTCACGGCATAATTTCTTTCCCTAGACGGGAATTTCTGGATCTTTCTCTCTTTCACCGGCTCTTTGTTTGAACCAGTTATGCGTCTGTATACATCCGCCCACTCCAATTGTTTTAAAGATAGACACATTGTTGATATTATTGTGAACACGACACGACCACTCAGTATGAAAGTTGAGGCAAGAGTGGACAATTTTTATTGATCGATGCGCACGCGTCGTCCTCAGTGCAAGGCTGATAATCCATACATTAGTATTTTTTTTTTAATTTCGTGCACGTACACGTACATTGCTAGCGTGAATAAATTGATATGTTATCTATGACCCGGTCATCGTTGATAAAGTATCGTATGGTACTGTCTCCGCGTCAACACGGAGTTTAAAAGCGATATTAGTAATTTGTTATAACTATTTGTGGAGTAATCTCAATAAGTCGATATATTTATTATGAAATGAAGTGATCCCGAAGGCCATAGACATGAAAATAGAATAGATAATATATAATATATTTTTATCTACATTATATACGCAGTAATTCGGCATGAATAGCATTACAATAGTTGTACTTAGTTAAGTTTATTTCAAAATATAATCGTATTTTTAGCTAGTCCAATTATTAAAGACGATAATTATTGCGCATTATTTTCAGAAATGCTGCATCACTGAACGAACTCTACATTTTGTTGACACTTTCCTTTCTTTATTTATAATCTATATTTATAATTATTTATCTATATTTATAATTATTTATAACAACAAAAAAATGGCTTTTTAATTTTTACTAAATAAATATAATTAAATATTGTTTTTATATGTTCAAGTGAGGTTTGGACGCCTACTTATTATCTATCTAAATAAAATATTGAAAATTGCATGGTAACGGAAATAATTAACAACCCACTTGCGTAGACGCTTGTAACTTTAAAACATAATTTAAAAAAAATATTTTATGTATTTTAAATTTCGCTTAATAATAATTATTATAAAATAATTAGCGCTTTATTTAACTTCAAAAGAAATTTTCTTAAGACAAGTGAATTTTGGGTAAATTTTCGATAGCATATGAAATCTACCAGTAAGAGTACAATATGCAGTTTAATTTTTTTTTTATTTATATCATAAAGGTAACACGGACTACAATATGTAGTTTAAAAGATTTAAATTTTAATCGCAAAGGGTGATTGGATATCTACAGTATCATTAGGACAAAGAAATTGGTTAATCATCAAGCAGATGACATAAAGGAAACTACAATAATTCTAAATTAGGTTGTTTTTTGACTTTACACTCTGTCTTTTGACTCTATTGTCTGCCAGTTCATTGCAAGAGAAGAACGAATTGTGAAAGAATCAAATAACTGATCTGTCTATAAAGTCTATCTTTTGTAATATTTAATTTGTACTTCTTTTTTGTAGAAAAGTAAGAATCGAAATAAAGCCTTACACCAAGCCGTCTTACCGGCTAGGCATGGTAGGTTAATTTCTATTGTTTAGAGGAAGCCTGTGTCCAATATTGGGACTTATAAGCACTAAAAAAAGTAAAATAAAAAGTAAAATGTGCTTTCTATTGGTTACCATCATTAACTTAATAATTAGACGTTCACATCAGTAAATATTAGAAAATATACTAAATCCTTATTATTTTAAAAGGTTTTTTTCCAAAACGGGAGTTTGAAACAATAAGTTCTTTTTCTATGTTAAACTTCAATGCGTCTACGTGCATTTTACGCAAGCATTTTTACGCAGCATATCCATTCACGAGGAGTGATAAATCAGGTCACGAGATACCATAAAAGAAAAAACAAAGAACGCCATGAATTTATTCAAAAGTGTTAACGTCAACGGAAGAACTATGACGTTGTGGTTCCAGAATACAAATACTTGTGTTCGTACAATAGAAGTACATTCATTCATCTGTCTTTATTTTTTTTTGGGGACAGGCAATGGTCCTGTAACACCCGGCTCAAGCTGCCCTGTGTGAAGGGAAGGACGGCGTGGAACCGAATAATCAGTTGTACACTACCATTATGGCCATTTGGATGGACTGCCATTCATCAACGAATGGTGGTCCACAGTTGGACGTAACCAGTGTGTTACGTCACAATCAAAACAGAACAGTTTGTGATAACAGTTGTTATGATAACTTTCTATGATTAGTGTTTTTCTACATTGAGGAAACAATGGGATCTATCACCTTTTCACGATTAATTAATGTAGCGCACATTTCAAGAAAGAAAGGAATACCATTAAGGTGGAATAAGAACTAGACAAAAATATAATGAAATTTGCATTTGAAGTTCTGCAGTCTGCTTATAGGAGTAAGAAACCTTCTTAAATCCTATTTAACCTTGGTCCGATCTCATATTCTTCCCTTTTTGAGGTGTAGGGTATATTGATTAACTGTGGGAAAATGCAGGTAAGACAGGGAGACACAATCTCCCTGTCTTTCCTCCATTTTAAAATAATAATGGATGTCTCCCTGTATAGCCTAATTCAAACAATTATAGCAAGTGTTGTTGCCCATTCTTCTGGTGATGGCATTGTACAATTTTTAAACTGTCACCATACAGGTCATTCACCTTAGCCCTCTCGTAACCTTCTGACGGTAGAAAAAATAAAAAAAAATGTTTAAATAAACAGTTTGATGAAATAAAAACCTAAATTAAAATTGGACGAGTAAAATTTTGATGTTGGCTTTTTGAACATTAGCTTATATAGGTTTACCTTTTAGAACTATTAAATAGTTAGATACAAAACAATTTCAAATGTCTACAAAGATCTTTTACGTAAAAACAGTAATTTTGACATTAACTAAAAACTCACAACACAGAAGAGGATATATGTTAGTACATATATTCTCTATGCAAATTGTATCTAAGAAACTATTTCTTTATTTGTATGCACAAGGTGAGTAGCGTCATCTTCGGGGTCGTTATCAAGGTTTTATAGATAAAAGTTTCCGTATTATAACTACATTAACTTACCTCCAAGCGTGTGGGATGAAGCCCGGGCACAGTTCTGGACAATTGTCGCATGGTCTACCTTCCGATACTTCTTTTATACGAACACCCTGTAACAATAAAAAAAATCTATTTGAACAGATTATAAAGCTAGTTATCTGTGTGGTAATGGAGCAAGAATACAATGTTCCGCCACTCTTTTTATACCCGTGGTTACCGTAAAAATCTAAGGTATGGAGGATATATTACTCTCTAAATGTTTAAAATAAGGTACATATTTTGTTTTGATATTTTTTATCCTACAACACAAGTAATGAACGCCATAGATAACCTCGACGCGGAGGAAGTCGTGAGCTAAAGAAAAAAGGTCTATATACTATTTAGTTATATATACTATTTAGTTTATTTTACAAAATGATAATAATTTTATGGGATTTAAACTACAATGGAATTATATTAATGTTTTTCTTTAGTCTTCTATTTCGTAGGCGGCGGGTGATCCAATAGTACATCACCCGCGAAGAGGCATACAGCGCTAGATCAACGGCTCGGCGGCAGCAAACGATGTTGCTAGGGTGTCAACACAAGATGGTCCACGAAAGGGTAACCTGTAGCACGGGCCAGACAAGGACTGGACACTAGTGGCCCATGCACATGGCGATAGAGAGGTACGTATAAGGCAGATTTGCACCCATTCCCTGCTTTCATTCCCAGACTGTCACACAAAAAGCCTCCTAAGTTATTCCTCATATCACAAATATAATTCGTGATGGACTTTTGATTATGAAATAACTAAAACAAACCTCAAAGTTATGAGAAAGTGTGTCCAATTCATCAAAATAATCGATTGCATCGCTAATCTCATCGCCATTCATTCGAAATCTATCTGGTCCTTTCATATCTTCAGTAGAATCGCATTCACTGTAACTGTCCGACGTTGAATATTCACTGTCACGTCTGTAAGTAAAAAGCTTGAATATACCACTTTTGTCCCTCCAAGAATCGTCTTTCAAATCTCCATTACGTCTTTTCTTATGAATTTTAAACGGCACTTGTTTAAATTTCGGTGTTATTACATAAGATACTTTAGTATCTTCAACCTTTTTATAATTTTTATCGTAATCCTCTTCAGTAATTCCACAATGGTATACTAGATAGTCTTTTCTTATCTGTTCCTTTCCAACCGGATCTCTCCAATAACTCTCTCTCTTTCTAACTCCTAGATAATAATCAAGGTCTCTTTCACCCAAATCATCTTCATCGTCTGTAACGTCATATTGTTTGTTTACATTTTGCTCGCCGTTATCACAGGTATCTTCAATTGTTTGTGTCACAATCCGTTTCTTAGTATTAGGCATTTTCTTTAATAAATTCGCAGTATTTGACGTTAAAAATTTTGTTGTTTTCCTGTACACTGACGCTACAGATTCTCGCCTTCGTCTCATATTATTCATTTCCTTGCTTCTTTTAAACAGTCTGGATAAAAAATATCTTTGTAATGTTCTCAATAGTTTGCTTAGTCTCCAGTTCATTTCGATAAAATAAATGTCAAAATATTTTATACATCATACTATAAATATCAATATGAATCTTTTAGTAAAATTAAATGGTGAGTGTAAATGAGGGTAGTACGCTGCGGGACGCTCGCGGAAAACTAGTCGAGTTTACGGTTACGATTCCATGGCGAAGGTGACGTGTTTATCGTCACCTGCCAATGGTTGAATGGTATTCTTCAAATCCAGTTTTCATAGACCCATCAGTTTCAAAGGGATTGTTCCGTAGCTATTGTTATAATTAAGGGGTACAGGGGGTTGGGAGGTATCCGATTATATTGGTCGTGGGTGGTAATAGTTAGGGCGTGGACACTTTACGGTCATGCAAACAGATCTAAATGTGTCCGCAGTAAATGACTCGACAAATTGCAACACCCTTGGCTAGTATTGCTTGTTAAGTCACCGCCCTTAATAGCTCTCTCTTATTTGTGCAAACGGTCAACGACAGCACATTTAGAATATAAACAGTTTTATATCAGCTGTAAACAAGAGATTGCAGTTGTTAAGAGAGACTACGTTGTTACGTTGCTGTTTCTAAGATTGAAATTAATTTCGAATGAAATCAATGTATGATATATTTTAATTGCTTAGTTATGAACTTGCATGTTTCATTAAATAACTATAAAAGTTTAATAAAAAGTAAGCTTGAGTATGACCAATTGTATGCTAAATTGTAATACTAATGTATCTAGCACTGCCCTCTAGTAAATTTATAGTACACTATTGTTAGTTCGCCTAAATTCCGTTGCTTAGAATATGCGCCATCTATTGACGAATAGCAAGAGCATTGAATGTAATTTTTAAATTTAGACATTTTGTGTGAATTAGAGAATTTAATATACACACAGAATATCTACTTTAATATAATACTTCAATATAATAAGTAAGGCATAATAATTGTTATCAATAATATAGCGGCTTCACCTATTTGTATGGAAGTTGTTAAGTGTTCTCTAAAAATCATAATTGTGATTGTCGTAGGTATGAAAATGATTTTTATTTATGAACCACTGCTGGGCAAAGGTCTTCTTTAGGAAAGAAATATTACCCTACTACATCACTCTGGCTAGATGGGTTGGTATTATTTTTAGTTCGATTCTCTTGTGAGGATCTAGTGATCCAATCAATTTTTATTGTACCAACGGGCAAGGCAGGTGTGGTGACTAAGTTTATTTTCTAGTGAAATGAAAATGGTTAAATATAACTTCTGCGAGGAACTGTTTTCTTCTTTAAAAAAAAAAAAACGCATTAAGGAATAATTACACACTTGTGTTGTGGAGGACTAAAAATACACATATATATAATACACACACAATTACGCGAGCAAATAATATTATTAAATAATACTATTTTAATACATTATTACAATTTAAATCAGCGCCATCTAACATCGCTTACTAACAATAATATAAATAAAATGAAAATCACCACGATGATCACGATCATCTCAACTCATACGTCCCACTGCTGAGATCGAGCCTCGTCTACAATAGGTGGGAAATGCATTCACTTTACCACGCTGGCCAAAGGGGTTGGTTATAGAGTTTTATTTTGAGATTTCCATCTTATATGTATTTTCTCAGTTGTATTTTGCGACACTCACGGGTAAGATAGGGGGTGGTGAATTCTATTTTTACTCTGTCATCATGCAAAAAATATTCATATGCCTTTTCCATCAGGTAATTTTCTATAATAATTTCTTGTGATTGTCACTAAAACTTTCGTTGAGTTAGGTATATTGTTTTAGTAATTTGTTATTGTTAGTTTAGGTCTGCGACGAAGAGAATGTTAGGAATATGTTCTTTGTCTATGTTCTCATAACTTTTTATCTTAATCATATTAATGAAACGAAGTGAAAATATTGTATATTTTTTGCATAGTGAATTAAAAATATAACTTTATAAATTATAACGTAGTTCACAACTTATTTATAAGAAATATTGGAACGAACTTTTATTATTATGACCAGTCAAAGGAAATTAATTCATGCAGCCATTTAGTTAAGTTTCTTGTAGGAAACCTTGTTAATAGTTAGTAACTGATAGTTAGACTGTTTAGTCGCATTTGAACTTTAAATTGCTTATCGGGTTTTAAAATTGGACTTAATTATATATTCTCAAAATAGTGATGAATTATTGTTATATCTTAGTTGAGTGACTTTTTTCAATATTTGAACTCATGTAGAAAAATCATTGTATGTACCTAATTAAATTGTTTGGTTACTTTTACAGTTAAGGCTTTATTAAACCAATAGGTATGCACTTAGGAAATAATGGTAATATTACGAGGGACTTTACAAACATGCAAATAACGCATACAAATTACACCTAGACTCAGAAAAATACGTGGAGCATCTCACAAAGTATTGTCCTGCGTGGGTACCGAACCTATGCAACTGGCACGGAAGGTTGGTACCTTAACCACTACGCCATCTGTGCAGTCAAGTTTTTTAAAGGCAATAACTGAAACTAAGGAAATAAAGTCTTTTAAATATATATAGAGTTGAGTGCGCTGCGAAGTTAAGGTGGTTACTACGTCAGAGCGAATATCAAAATATTATATAGGTTTTTGTTATTCTAGCAATGATGCAATCATCATCATAATTCCATCATCTTATCCCAATTACTTAGGGTCGATACAATATGTACTATTCTTTCATAGTACATATTGTTATTGGCAATAGTTTTATAACCGGCCGCCTGCCAGACGTCAACCCTCCTTGGGAATGTAATTGTTGACCAAACGGCATCAGATGGAGTTGGCCCAGGTCATTATAAGGCTATTAGCCGTCTTTTACGACATCCACCAGCCTAGTAAGGGTTGATAATATATGTAGCCGCTACTACATAGTTATCTAGCAATGATGCGTATTTTATAAAACCTGCAGTAAATTTAGTGGAAGTAAATAGTATTTATACGGTAGTTTTCCATCAACCAGCCAAACTGACTGTCAAAATTTAAGCTTATCCAAACAGGGGCAAGTCAACGCCACCGTTTTATCACCGTTCCACTCCACATCGTAGCAGGGTTCATTCATTTCACCTGGAAACCTTATGGTCGTCAAAGGTACGTTTTTAGCAATCATTTCTCCTATGTGTGTGTAGAATCTGGCATGAACTATGCCGCTGCGTTTCCTGAGTGTTACAACATGGCCTTTTTTAAACGATGTTTAAGAAGAACACTTTCTTCACGGTTGCAAAGGTCGCTAGGGTCTCTGAGCGGCTGTATTACTTACCACCAGGTGTGCTGCTTGCTCGTTTGCCACCACATAAAAAAAGGAATAAAATTCACTTAGCATTCCTCTTTTACAAAACCTTATCCAATATCCATACTGAAATAATCCGGAACTGTCCAATGATCTCTAAAAATTTTATTTATATCCATAACCTTTTCTGAAACTTCATATGCCCGTCATCTTAATTACGATGTTGAGCTCGAATATAAGATCATCTCAAGAAGATGAGTTCATCTTACGCATATCAACTAATTAGCGTTAGTTAATATGCGTATTGATATGCGTCAACTAATTAGTATTATGCGTTATAGTTGATATGCGTGAATTGAATTGAATTTATAATTACATAATAATTATTGGGTTTTTATAATTATAAATTTTATTTAGATTTAGACTGCACAGATGGCGTAGTGGTTAAGATACCGACCTTCCATGTCAGTGCCGTAGGTTCGATTCCCACGCAGGACAATACTTTGTGCGATCCACAAAGTGTTGTTCTGAGTCTGGGTGTAATTTGTCTGCGTTAATTGCATGTTTGTAAAGTCCCCCGCAATACAAGGATTATTTCCTTAGTGCAGGGAGGTGTCTTTTTAAAAAAAAAAAAAAAAAAAAAAAAATGGTCAAGTTAGTTTTGATTTTATATAGTTATTTAGGTTATACGAAATATTTCTCTTACCGGGTTTTTGTGATATGACTTATTTTAAAAATAAAGGCCAAATTCTGCTCTAAGGAATCAATTCTTGTATTGAAGGGGACTTTATAAACTTACAATTAACGGACACTAATTACATCCAGAATCGAAACAAGAATTTCTGTATCGCACAAATTATTGTCCTGTGAGAGAATCGAGCCTGCGACACTTAGCATAGTAGGTCAGTATCCTAATCACTACCCTATCAATGCAGTAAAATTACATTTTCATACACAAGTCTATCAACTACCACTATTGATAATAGGCCTACTACGATCTTTGTCTATTTTTTTACGACAAATATTTTTTTTGCGACATAATCAATTTTTGTGATCATTGTGGGTGGCCATAGTGAGTAATCTATCATTATATGGCGTAGGATGAGATTATAAATCATTTACAGAATTGTTTTTATAAAAAAAATAATGGCAGCAAGTATAAAATTATGTGGAGGCTTTGAAATAGCACGATTATTGAGTAAACATGTTTCATTGCCGACAATATTCGATTGTATATATATGTATATAGTATCTATCTTATGCTTTTTTTTGGTAGACTATGGTCCAGGCACACGTAAAAGATCCTTATGCTGGTAATTTTAAGGTTAGAACAGTAAGTATACCTTTTCTGCCAGATACTTTTATCAGCCGTCATATCTTACGTCGTTTTGGCTGATTCATCACTAGCAAACTTGGGATTGTTTGTAAAGTATAGTATGGTTAATTTTCTTTTCTCAAACATGCTTCGAAATTTGAGCATTATTTTGACAACCTTCTTCTAATGCTAATGATTGCTAATGTTCTAAACGTCGGGAAAATAATAAATAAATACAAACGTGATAACATCCCAAAAAAATAGTTCCATATTATCGTTCGATAGATAGTTTCGAAATAAGAAATGAGCATATAAGAGGAAGTTTGAAAGTTGCGCCATTGACGGAAAAGTTAAGGAATGAAAGGTTAACATGGTATGGACATGTGATGCGACGGGATAAAAGTAATGTTGTGAGGAAAGTTTTAAATATGAATGTTGAAGGCTTTAGGGGTAAAGGAAGACCCAAGAAAAGATGGATGGGCTGCGTGAGGTATAACATGGATAGGCAGGGAGTGACTGCAGAGATGACGACTAATAGGACTATATGGAGGAAGATGACATATTGCGTCGACCCCAAGTAATTGGGATAAGAGCAAGCAAATTAACCTACTATACCGCGCTGGTCAGACGTGTTGGTATAGGGTTTTGTTTCAAGTTTGCATAGATGTTATATGCGTATTCCATTCCTTATTCGTCTCTTACGATCACCCACGGGTAAAATAGGGGGTGGTGAATTGTATTCTTACTCGGTCACCGCATGGATTATTTTTTTATACCATTGTAAAACAGTATATTTCAGTTGTATCTTTCAATTGTATCTTCTAAAATCCACGAAATGAAATCAATCTTTAGTGTGGGCTATTATTATTCTTTAGTGTGGTTCGCCACACGCAGTGAGTTACATAGCGTGGGAGCGACGCCCCGATAGCGACAGTTACCGGCGGGTCGTTTCGAGATGGTACTCGAAAGGGTAACTCGCTGGACAGACCACTGATGATGATGACCAACGCCGAATTCCGGTGGCCCGCTTGCACGGCGAAGAGCGTCCGCGTATAGCGCGCCGTCTCTTTTGACTATATTATTATCATAGCCTGTCCCCCAAAAATAAGTGCGGGCTTAACTTATTGCCTTTAATAAAATGTATACTTCATTCTGTATACATATATTCCAGTTTCCTTAACGAATGATAACGATTTGCTTTTGAACTTACTATGAAAGTAATTAATGTAAATTTATGCAACACAATTTCAATGATAACACAATTATACTATCGTGCAAGTGATTTTAGGAACTGTTGTATAATTGGCAGTAATAATATTACCGAAAATTTCCAAGAAACGCTTTTATCATTTCAGCCCATGTATGTCCCATCGAAAAGCTCAGGCCTCCTCTATAATAGGAATGAAATTGACCTATTGTACCACGCTGGTCATGCATGTTGGTATAGTATTGATTTTGAGGTTTCCTTCTTTTGCTTGATGTTGTCTGAATATATCCATTAGTTCTCACTCTTAGTATGGATATTTTGTAGTGGTAGCGCCACATATTGACAGTTTTCTGTCTACAGCCGCGGGGTGGTATGTCCGGGGCAGTACCACACTCTTGCAGAAATTCGACTACTGAGCAGTGGCAATATGCTGTTATGCTTCGTTCTGCGAGCAAGAGCCGGTAACCCAATTTTCGGAGTGGGTTTGGATTAGTAACAACGGCCTTTCTTTCCCCTTGGCTTTGCGAAAGTCCATGAGCGGCATTAACACTTACCATCAGAAGTGCAGCTTTCTCGTTTATAAGTAATAAAAAAAAAAACACAAAACAGTCATGAGGACTACCGACAGGAGTGAAAACTTAACTTAAAAACAAATACGAAAAATAAAAATTATGTATGAGAGTTTCAGAGTGACCATACCATATGCAGCCGTCAAAAAAATAACTAGGTACTTAAAAGCTATTGGATAATTGATAATAATTAATAATGACAATTATTACATATAAATTGAATATATGTATATAGTAAACACAGCAACACAGCAGTGAAGAGCAGCTGACTGTATCTTTCCCGCTCGGGTAAACTCGGCGGTCCCGAGTTCACCCGATCGAGCCTTTCACCTCAGATAGTGATGAATCAGCCTCACTTACAGCTCATAAAAAAATCTGTGTGCGATGTGCCAAAAGAAGTTATCACTTCAAAAAAAGAATGTTTCGATCAAAGAAAAGTATATGTATGCGAATATTTAGTATTCAATTTATTTTACTAGAGTTTAATTTTAAATGTATATTTTGTTAGTAACTTATGTTATGTGTAAACATTAGTATGTTTCGTTATTAATTTTAATAAAATTGGATGTTCTCAAGTAGATGTTTGAAGTATTGTCGTTGTTAATAACATTAATAGGCATCAGATCACGACTCGAAATATTCGATTACGCAATTGTTGTGACCTTCTGTATGCCAAATAGGGTAGAGCTGTACTGTGGTCAAATTAATACGAGGAAGCGGTTTATATTTGTATTTCAATAACTCCCTAAGCGATTTCGCACGATAATTAAGTAAACAATACTCAGTTAAGTTATTTTTTTTATCTATTTCTCCTATTAAGCTTTTTTTTTCATAGAAATCTTCGCATATGCGTTTAGTAACTGTGTAAAGATTCATTATGATCAGATGAGTGGTTTAGGAATGTAGTGTGTGAATATACAAATATATTTTTTTTATTTATTAGGACTAGTATTAACTTATCTATTTTTTTTACAGGTTAGGCCAGGCCAGCCAATAATATACATATTGCCATATTGCCGGAATCGTTAGAGACGACAGAAAGGTGATATATGGTTCATCCATAAACTGCCGTATTACTAGTCACTGCCAATCAAAGACTAAGTAGCAATACTGCCAATTGAACGGGCCACCGGTATCGATTCCTTGAATTCAGTATTAGCTTGCCTGTAACCTTATTAGCGATTTTTCTTTTGCGTAATCAGATTATCTACTTGTGGTATACCATCACAGTATTCTAATCTATCATTGTTATTTTTAATCTGGCGTGTGATATAATATCCGAGCGAAGAGGCGGGCATAATCAATAATTTAATTTTTCTTGGATTATTTTTTTTAAAAGCTGTCCGCTCATGTCTTATATATCTCGAATAACATATGTAATGAATCAGAGAGCATTTTGTTTATAAAACGCTAGCCAAATATAGGAAACACGTGTTTTCAGTTAACTGAAGATTTGTGACTCCGGTCATGAGGATAAATTGTTTGATAATGACTCATATATGGCAAAACAAATGTTCATTTTAAGGAATTGATGTTTTTACATAGAAATTGAAGTTGTACCGGACTATACCGTAATTATTAATTTATAGTCTTATTTGTTTTATTGTATTGTAACGCCTATGAATATTAATAACTCTTGTATTGCTAGTGGCTGTCGTAAAACATAACTAAGAACTTAACACTGATTTGGGTTTTAACTCTATCTGATGTGGTTTGGGCAAAAATTACATTCTTAAAGAGGGCAAATATTACGTTCGTCAGGTAAGCAACCGGTAATAAAACTATTGCCAAAACTTAATAGTGGTAGGACCACGCTGTTGATAGTTTTCTGTCTACAGCCGCGGGCTGGTCCGTCCGGAGTAATACCACACTCTCGAAGCTCCACGTGTGGGTAATGGCAATATGCTATTGCGTTTCGTTCGGTGAGGGAGAGAGCTGGAAGCCCTGGGTTTGGGGTTTGTATTGGTAGGCAGTGGCCTAGTCATACCCTTGATACTGCAATGGTCCATGGGCGGCAGTAACACTTACCATCAGGAGTGCTGCTTGCTCGTTTGCCACCAAAAGCAATAAAAAATATTTTTGCAGTATTTACGATGGCAGAGAGTACATTAGCGTCCACCCCAAGTAATAAGGACAAGAGCAGGGTAATGTTGAGAATGATTCTTATTCCTTTCTTTTTAATGTTACGCCATGATTTAAAATAAAAATTACACCGCTTTACAGCGCATTAGCATTTCAAAACACCGGGATATTAAAAATTAAATACAAAGGCGATAGAATCCGTAAAAATAGTTTTATTTCAAACGTGGAATACTCGCGTATACATCAGAAATTATTATGTTTCGCGATCAGTCAGGACTACGATAACACGGAGGATTGCCAACACAGTGCCACATAAATATTACTTTCAAAGAAGCTCGAAGTTACTATCGAAAATCTTTTACACTTCATCAATTAGACAAAAAAATTCAAAATATATAGCTTCCAATCCTTATCTTCGTTTCATAAATCAACTTATATTATATTTTTTATTTAACTATTATTAATTCATTATCATTATCTCAAATAATTTTCGTCTTTCTGCTGGGTTCAAACCTCTTTCAAAATGGTAGGGTAATTGACCTATTATATGACGCTGGTCAGACAAGTTGGTCTAGGGTTTTGAGTACTTTAGCACAGGCGTTATCTGCGTATCATATCCCTTAGTCATCTTCTACAATTGGCATACGGTTTTATTACGAATTTTTCTGTTTTATATATATATTATATGTATTATTATATCCTTTAGATGGCTTTTACGACACCTGCGATCAGTCCGCGGGTAGTAAATTTAATTTATTTGTATTCTTACTTTGTGACCAAAAAGATGATTGGGTATTGGATATTATATAACTATTTTTTATTGTACTTATGATTACTAGTTGTTACTTTGCTTGCTTTTTAATAATAATAATAATGTCTTTATTGTTTCAAAAATAAAATACAAACATTCCATATACTACTACTATAGAAATACTCTATTAGGTGCTATGCTATTCTTATATTTTATTTTTGATTAATTTCATAGATAATTAATTATGTTCTTACTGTCACTTAAGGAATAGTATGTAAGTTATATAAACAGAAGATGATTATAAAATTAATGAGCACCCTACATGATTTAAATTCATATTACCAACATCAATTTATATCATATTAATATGTAGGGTCTAAATGTAGATAAGTGAGCTATTCTTTTATTATATTTAAATAACGAGTAAGTAAATGATGATGAGCCCTAACTCTTAACTAGGTCACCCTGTGTTTAGGATTTTTCTTTGATTATATATCTACATATTTATATTTATTAGAAATTTCTTCTTATTTTTTTTTATTAGATCATAACCATGTCTTAAGTTAAACTTCTAATAAATTATTGGTGAAAACTGTATTCGATTCCATACGGTAATTTTCGCGTGATGCGTGTTTTACACGCAAATACACTTTTGTCTATCTGTCTGTTAGACAGACAAAAAATTACGGTTTTGGCTTCTGTTGCTACAATAAACCCTTTTTTTATGTGTGGCATAGTTGAGGGCACTGAGGGCTCACAACTCTAAACAATAAACCCCCATATGATTTCTCAATATCTATACTATATAGACAGTAGCCTATTAAAATTTTATTATAAGCATAGATAAATAATTCAATATTTTTAACGGTAGGTTTAAACATAATTTGTTCACCATTAATCCATTAGAGTTCAATAATTTGAAGGTAGGTATATTATTTTTAGCGTAAACGGTTGCGATACCATCCAGAGCGTTTGCGGGGTAGTGTGGGACTGCATTGCCCTTTACTGCTAGTTAAACCTGTCTCTATCGATTCCCTGATTTCCGTGTCGTTTGCTCACCCACTTTCGAGTCTATCAACAACAACAATAACTCTTTATTGTACACCATATATAGGTACAGGAATAAAATAAAAAAGGAAATAAATTAACGCTGGTACAATCAGGTATAACATATAGAAGATAACTGATAATGCGCTTAGGAATATATCCTTATCCCACGAGGTACTTTAAAAATACACTATACGGACACAAATATCACCCAGACTCAAAACAATCATTTGTGGATCTTACAAAGAACTATCTAGCAGATGGTTTGTATCAAGAATCCTTAGCATAAAAGAACGAGTATTGCGATATCTGTGCAATTATTTCATTAAAAATTTACAACTGTACTGATTTATCTGCATATTCCGTGATGTTTTGGACTTGGTTATAAAACTTTAGATCTGACGGTACAGGGCCTGTTGGGCCTTGTAACGTTATAAAAATGAAAATTGTAGATAAAATATTTTAAAGTATAAAATAGTTTCAGTGTGGTACACGGTCAAAGTTACCTTGTATTAAGATACTTATATCAAGTAACTGGGATTTAGTCATCAGCACATCTTAAATATATAATCATATATTTTCCACACTGAAATAAATTAAATTTACGACTTCTACACCACAGAGAAGACTACGATTTTCTTAGCAGTGGTGGCAAGATACGGACAAGGCGATTTAGACCTGGTTTCACAATGAACGTGTTAAAACTCACCGGCTAACAACACCTGTCCCGTTCATTTTATTCAAGAGATAGGTTGCTGTACTGAATAGAATTGTCTAGTTCTATTATATTACTTGCGTCACCATTTCATTAATTAAATTGCTTTGTATACTGAATGGTGAATGTTAGAATCTTAGCTATTGTGGACAATAGTTTTCTATTTATAAAAATAATATAACACTATAATTAGTATCTTATTCCTTACTTTGCTCGTGGGTGTTGTAAAGGACGACTAAGAGCATTATAACAACCTGGGCCAACTCCATCTGATGTTGTTTGGTCGACAATTGCATTCCCAAAAAGGGTTGACGTCTGGCAGGCGGCCGGTCATTTAAAAACTATTGCCGATGACTTTTACAATATGTATTATGAACGAAGAGTACATATTGTATCGGCCCCAAGTAATTGGGATAAGAGTAGGAGAATGATGATGTGATAATTGGTATCTTATAATTTATAAATATTTAACGAATTATCTAACTTTATCTAAAACTTTTCCGTGTGGTGACGGAGTAACAATACTATTCACTACCCCATATCTTACCTGTGGGTGATCGTACAAGACGACTAAGGGATATAAAAATATCATATAACATCTATGCGAGAGAAGGAAAACTCGGAACAAAACCCTATACCAACACGTCTGACCAGCGCGGAATAGTAGGTTAATTTCCCTCCCATTGTGAAGGAGGCGCGAGCCCAATAGTGGGACATTTATGGGCTGTGATGATGATGATGAAACGAATTATCTAAATTATTTTATAGAATATGATCCTCTTTGTTTTTTGTTTATTATTATTTTTTAACATATGCTTACTTTGGCATGGTGATAAAAACATTGGCATTAGAGATTTAATTTGAATTTTTTATATCGCGAAAGGCTCTGATGTTCCCTCGCCCGTCTTTTATGACTCCCACGGTGAAGTAAATTATAATAATATATTCTATCCCTATCCTACGCCCACACATACACGCAATGGTAAGTGTCACTGCCACCCATGGACCTTTGCAATACCAAGAGTATAAGCTTAGGCCGCTGCCTATCAATAAAATCCCCAAACCCACCCAGTTGAGTTTCCGGCTCTCTCGCTTACCGAACGAATCGCATTGCCATTACTCAGACATCGATGTTCTGCGAGAGTGTGGTACTACCCCGGACGGACCGGCTCACGGTCGAAGACAGAAAACTGTCAACAGCATTGTCCTACCACTAATAAAATAATTTTTATTATTATTGGAGTTTACTCCTTAAGAATCGATTCTTTCCTTAAGGCGCCCGCGGTATGAGAAAAATTGAGGAATAAAATCTTGTGATCGAATGACCTCGTTACATTTTTGGTGCGCAACTTATTCTGCGCACCTTTCACTTTCTGACGTGAGATACTTCACTGAACAGTTTTAATAAATTTAAATAAAAAATATATATTTTTTTATTAGTCAAATGAGCTTTTTTTGCGCCTGTTTTGATAATCGTACTTAAGGAGTAAACTCCAGTCGTGCGTCGGAGCTGACACACACACTTTTTTTTTATTATTGTCCTGTCACCACAAGAGGCATTTTTTACCACGTTTCTGCAATTAATGATAAATTTCTAATCATATATAGCTATTTCATAAAGAATTGAATTATTTAAGAATACTAAGTTATTGATAGAAGGAAAAATACTTTACAGCTTTTAATTATAAAACTAATTGACAGTCGAAATAATTTAAACTATTTTGGATATTTTACGGAAAGTATTTTAAATTAAGTTTTTAAAATAACTTTAACTTAAACTAGCTGACCCGTGCCGTTCTGCAGTAGGCAGCAAATTGAATTCTCAACTTTAAGAGCAGCGATACGTTTTATGGACCATAGGTCTATTTTTCGTCATTAGCTGACACGATAAGCTTTAAAATGAGGTTTAAATCATTGAACGAGAAGGGAACTCTCATGGATCGACAGAATAACAGACTACAGAAATAATTAACTACAATTTTGACATTTCATAATTAATTAGTAGAAATAGTCGCACCGTGATGAAGTGAAGGCTAGTGCAACGTCGCTAAAATATCAACAACACAGGTAATTTTCGTAGTTACCTTTTAATATACCCATGAAGTCTTGTTTTGTTTGGTTAATTAATTTTTGAAATAAAACTATTTGTACGGATTCTATCGTGTTTGAATTTTAATTACCCGACGTTTCGAACAATTCACATCGTTCATTGTCTCTCTTCCTGTGACCATGAACGCTGTAAAGTGTTTAAAACGTCGGGAAATTAAAAATCAAAAACAATCGTGATAGAATCCGTAATAGTAGTTTAATATATCATACATATCATCACGCCATATCCCTTGCAAGGCAGGCAGAGAGAACAGAGTGCCAGAGAACTCTATCCTTGCATACTTCACTCGCTTCCTCAACATTCATAATTCTCTTCATACACGCTCGCCGGTTTCGGAGACTCTTCACTCCATCTTCCTTCAGTAAGTGACCAATCTGGTCTAGGTAAGTTAGTCTCGGTCTCCCCCGGTACCTACATCCTTCCACTTTCGCTTTGTATATCTTCTTCTAGTTTAATTTTAAATGTGTAATACCCGCGTAAACATCAGAAATCATTTGGTTAATTAACGTTGACTTTTTTTAAAAAGTTTCAAATGACATGGGGTAAAGTAATATGTCTAATTTAGTCATGTACCTATCCTATTTTTATTCTATGATAGCGTGACTCAAACTATTAGTTAATTATATAGGGTAGGTGTAATTCTAACTAATAAAGCTTAAATTCATTCTTTCAAACACGGCAAGGGTGCGTTGGTAACTAATCACTTACTCAGTTATATTTTTTAATTTAAAATTAATTGAAACTTTTTATACCCATAGGTGTCGTACACGTTAACGGAGGGAGTAAAGCCTTAATATTGTGTATGTCCGACTGTATATGACCTAATGTGTGTTTATTATCCACTGGGTGCATGCATGTCTTAGTACATGGTATCAGTTTCTCCATCCTCAGAAATAAGTCTTGTATTGTAGAGGAGTTTATAGACATATAATTAACGGAAGCAAATTACATTTAGATTTAGAACAACAATTTATTGATCGCACAAAGTGTTATCCTGCTTAAGAATCGAACTAGGGACACTTGGTATGATAGGTCGGCATCTTAACCACTATGCTATTTGTACAGTACGAAACTTTGAAATTTGTAAAGTACGAACTGTGACTAGAAGTCGAAGTATAGTCTATAAGAAAAAAAAAAGCTTAAATAACTGATACCTTCTTCTATTTCCTTAGAAGTAGATAGTGCTGTACAATAATAGATAGTTACAAATTAACTCTGTCTTGTTCTCTCTGCCTTCCTTGCAAGGGATATGGCGTGATGATATGTATGTATGTACAATAGACATGCGCGAAACAGTACATCGCGAAGTGATGTGATATGGCATTACATTTCGTGCCGAGTAATATTACATTTTACCATCACTTCAAACATCACACATGACATTTCATGTCATGTGTGATGCGTAATGCGATAGCGCTCTATATATACCGCGGGCGGCGTCAAGAAATATAAGCCTTAAAGTTCTGAAAATAAAGCTCAAAATAAATATTGAAATGCCAGACACCAAACAATGCAGAAAAGCAGAATAGTACACGTGTGTTCGCGTCATGTTTAATGTGATGTGATGTTTAGTCGCGTAGTGTGTAATGGGACAGTACACGGTCGGGTAATATTACGTGTCAACATCACTCGCATTACTTACACATGTCTAATGTACAAATTAACTTTAGATAAATATGCCTGTGAGTCTTAGTAGTTTCAAGACAAATTAGTTCATATAGTGGAAAAAAGGACCGTAAACCAGAGATTTAATGGCGAATGCTACGACGATGAATGGCCTCCAAAATATCACAGCAGATCCAGCTGATTGATATTCATACTATTACCCTGACTATATATACCATACTGATTTGCAAATTCCTAATTATATAGTGTTAAAATTTTACAAATATTAAATTTGAAATAAAACTGCTTTTACGGATTCTATCGTGTTTGTATTTGTTTTTTAATTTCCCGACGTTTCGAACACTATAGTGATCATGGTCACGGGAGGACTAAGGTGTTTCACGTCCAATAAATCATCGTTATTACAGAAATTTATAATTATTTTTCAAAAATCAATAATAAAATTAGTTGCCTGTTCAATGTTAAAAATATCATTTAGGATTTAACTTATTCAAAATAAATTTTAATACTATTAAAAATATCATTTAGGAATTTAGGTGATAAACGTAACATATGTAAGGCACTGTTATATGATATTCACTACACCTCAGTACATACTGTGCATCAAACTACATAAAATGCCATCAAAAGTACTTATTGAAACACGTTAAAATACTAAGATATTAAATATAATACAAGAGCACCAAATGACACTTTTCCTTTCCCGCTAAAAAAAAAAAACAACAAAATCAATTCAATTGTAAAAATAATAATAACACAAAATCATAGTATTCTCAAAATGATTTAGGAAATTTGGCTGTCAAATTATTACCATCGAATTTGTTGTTTAAATTTAATTAATGAATCAGGAATGATGGCTGTCGATATTATCAGCATTGTGCTTTTGTTATAGAATTACTGAATCAAATTTCTGTCCCTCAATCGACTGTAGTTTCCTTTTGGAAAAAGAGAGAGTTGACCCATGAAAAGATATCACCTCAGTAATTGTAAATTTATAACGCGCTAATCTGATTTGTTATTTTGCTAAATTCTTCTGTTAACAGGATCTCTGTTTGCATAATTCATATCATGATAAAACTCATTTTCGATGCATATCTAAAAATACGGGTAAATTAAAACCCTTCCTGCGTTGTCTAACTTTCAACAAAAGCGATCTGTTTAATATAAAAAAAGTTTTTCGCTTTGAGCAGCTATGGTTCGCAATGCAAACATTCCAGTCGACGTTAAAAAACTTTCGAGCCTCAGCAATGTCATTTCGACACAAGGTAAAATGGGATAATTTTTTTATGTGGTTATTTATTACAAGTCAAGTCATAGTCTTTTTAGACACCAGATTGCTTGCGTATAAAATGAAATTAAAATAATATTTTTATGTATAAATTATTAGAATAACATGTGTTTATTAGAATCGATCGTTGGTTAACTAGAAAAATGATATTAATCTAAAAGACCAAATTTTACAGTACACGCACTTATTTTTTTTCTACAATTTAATATAGAATATATTGTGTGCTAGATTTCACATTCTACCTTTAGTAATAAGGCGAGATATAGCTAATGTCACTTATTTACTAAAAATAATCAATGGACTGTTGACTGTTCTATACTTTTGTCAAAAATGCATACATACATACATATCATCACGCCATATCCCTTGCAGGGTAGGCAGAGAGATCAGAGTGCCAGAGAACTCTATCCTTACATACTTCACTCGCTTCTTCAACATTCATAACTCTCTTCATACACGCTCGCCGGTTTCGGAGACTCTTGAATCCAACTTCTTTCAGTACGTGACCAATCTGGTTTAGGTAGGTGAGTCTCGGCCTCCCCCGGTACCTACATCCTTTCACTTTCGCATTGTATATCTTCTTAACCAGACCTTCGTTCGGCATTCTTTCCACATGTCCGAACCATCGGAGCATTCCCTTTCGCATCTTTACACCAATACTCTCTTTCATACCTACTCGCTCTTTTACGTAACCACAAAAAAGAGTTTTAATAAAACAATAAGTTTTAATATACCACCAGTTAGAGCTACAAGAAATCAGATCACCTGACATCTCCGATAAGTATCTACTAATTACTGTCAGAATGAATTTCTGTGGCGAGCGAGCAATACACTCAATAATAAATATAAGAAGCATGCAAGCACAACTTGATATTTTTAACTCTAAGTTAGATGCGATAAAACGGATATTCAGTCCTATTTTTCAGAATGTATGATAAGGTGAATTTGTTTGGGATAAATTTAGCAAAAATTAATAATGCAACACTGATAACTGTATTGTTCTTTTTATTGCTAATTATGAAGCATAATAGTGAAGACCTGTTATTGGTTTTATGTATCGTAAATATTTGTAACAAAAAATTATAATTTTAAACCGTTGGTCTCCCGATAAATAAAGAAATAAATATCAAAATGACACATGTGACAGATCAACAGGAAAATTAAAATCAGATTGACGGATTTAAACTTTTTTTGAGGGACAGGCTATGGGCTATTGGGGGCCAAGGAATAGATGCCGCGCGCCCCAAAACCTACCGCACACGTACCTCTCTATCGCCATGAAGGCGAGCTACCGGTCGTTGTCCTCGTTGGAAAACTGTTTGAAACTTGACGTTAACTTTTCTTAAAAGATATAAATTATATTTGTTTTTAATGCAAAAAGGAAACTTTTAATGATGTAACATAATAATGTTGCAATTAGTGTATTTGTAAAGAGTTCGAACTTCTATAATTAAATTCGAAGTCTTAAATGCAAAGTAAGAAAAAGAAAAGTCAAGAAATTTTAAATATATTTTTTTTTAAATTATAATTAAACCATATCGTCATTATTTTTGTCGTTCACTGTGGGATGTGGCCTTCTCTCATTAATGAGGGTATAAGTCGACTGCCACACGTGGTGGGTGAGTTGGCGATCGCAGTGAGATTTTCTACCTTTTCCAATAGAAAGCTGCTGCACACTCTTTTGTAATCCTTAGCTGATTATTACGACTCCCATGGGCAAGGCAGGGGTGCTGATAATTGTATTTTTATCTAGTCGCCACACGGGTAGATATTAATCTTTAACAACTCGTCTACCCATTAACCTTGGTGGGTTGGCGATAGTTTGATCAAATAACAGTCAGTGTTATATGAATCTTCTTCTTCTGATTTTACTTAAATACCCTTTTAGTTAAAAAAAATTAGAATCGGGATACTTTCACATTCGGAAAGAAAATGATTTACTATACCTACTACACTAGTAACATTTTTTCTTGTAAGAAGGAAGTTTTGGCGTGAACCTAAGAATGTTTATGTGGCGATCCTAAATTATAAATAGTTTATTAGTGTTGTCAGTGTATATTAAATCATTTTGCTGGTATTTTAAGTAATGTAGTACAGAAAAAGTGCTAAAGTGTAGTGAACATATATAGTAGTGATATACGTGCATTTCCATGTGCTGTCAAAATTCACAGAGGTTTTGTTAATTTGGTTATCAGCGCCCAATTAATGGTAACTACTTGGCTTATTATTTATTAAAGGTAACAAGCAAGTGAAAAATTATGCTATAGGATATTAAAAAAAAGTGTACAAGACTTTGTTATATTCAGATTTTAAATTAACAATGTTATCGCTTAAAGGATTTAATATCCATGATCATTAATAAATATTAGTAAATAAAAAAATAATCTTGTACAAAGAATTTGAATGTTGTGGGGTGGTACCAGATTGTTTTTATTTAGCTGCTTGTATTGTGAGCATATTTTCCTGAACATAACATGTAAATTGTTGGCATCTACATTTTAGTCGCGCCATTTGATTGCTAATCGAGCGATAACTATTTTCAATTGCACTGTTAATGCAGAAATTATACACAATAATGTCATATAGTTTCTATTTTTATACAGTTGTCTAGACGGAATGATGTAGGAGTAAGAAAACTATTCCCTAACCCCCATCTTGGCCGTGTGTGTCATAATAGACGAATAAGGAAAATGATGTGCAGATAACATCGATTAAATAGAAAGACATACATACATATCATCACGCCATATCCCTTGCAGGGTAGGCAGAGAGAACAGAGTGCCAGAGAACTCTACTAACTCCTTGCATACTTCACTCGCTTCCTCAACATTCATAATTCTCTTCATACACGCTCACTCGCTCGCTCTTTAAATAGAAAGAAAATACGAAATAAAGCTCTGCATCAACCCGTCTGACCAGCTTAGTATAGTAGGTTAATTTCACTCAGTAGTGGGAGGTATATGAGCGGAGATGATGACGATGATTCGCCATTTAAAATAATTATTTCATTAAGTACTATTACTTAAGTTGGTATAAAATTGAAGTTCGTTTCGTCATAGCCCTAAATGTCGTGCCCGGCTTATATACTTATGCGAAGTGATCTATCTACCCTAATTTATTTCAAGGTTATTTTACAATGTCAGGGGTCCCACCCTAACACAAAATGTTTTGTATTAGTCATAAATGGGGAGCCACTAAAAACAAATTTATTGTACTATCAATATTAAATCATTTAAAATAACGGTAATATTATATTTCACTAATATAAAGAGTTTAGATACAGTAGGTTTACGTGCACTAGTGGCTAACATCATCATCTTGCTCTTATCCCAATTAATTGGGGTCGACGCAATATGCCATCTTCCTCCATACAGTCCTTTCAGACGTCATATCTCCAGTCATTTCCTGTCTATCTATGTCATGCCTCACGCAGTCCATCCATCTTTTCTTTGCTCTTCCTATATCCTCAAAGCTTTCAACATTCATAATTAATTTTTTTCCTTTACGACATTACTTTCATCCCGTCTCATCACATGTCCATACCACGTCAACCTTTCACTCCTTAACTTTTCCGTCACTGGCGCAACTTTCAAACATTCTTTAATATTATTAGCCACATAATATGTCTCGGATAAATAATGACTCCATCGGCCATAGCAACTAACATAGCAGTTAGCGTATTAAACGGACATAAATTGCACTCAAGATTCAAAACGAGAATTTGTAGATTACTCAAAGGATTGTCTTGCGTGGGTGAAATCATATAACTCTTAACCACTACGCTATTCGTGCAATCAATATCAATTTATTTAACAGGCAATATTTGAATTGCCACAGTGATGTTTATTGCTGACAGTGTAAGTAAACATGAATTTAAAAATTTGGGCAAATGATCACGGTTGTGACGTATTAATTAGATATGTAAGGCCTTTTGAAAGAAAATAGTGGTGAATGTTATATTTTTACACGGGTAAGTCCTATTATAAATAAAAATAAAAAAAAAAAACGAATAAATACGCTTTTGTAGATAACCAAGCTAAAAAATTAAAAAATGATTTTTAATAAATTTATTTTAAGATAGATAGAGATAAGAGAAATTAGATTGATTAATAAAGGAATATATTTTATTAACAAAAGCGTGGAGTGTTCGATGTCAATGGATATAAATCTCTTATTGGTTAAGATACCGACCTTCCGTGCCAGTTCCGTGGGTTCGATTCCCACGCAGGACATTACTTTGTGTGATCCACAAAGTGTTGTTCTGAGTCTGGGTGTAATTTGTCTGCGTTAATTGCATGTTTGTAAAGTCCCCCGCAATACAAGGTTTATTTCCTTAGTGCAGGGTGGTGTCTTTTTAAAAAATAAAATAAAATACAAATTGATAAATATTAATAAAATAAGATTTAATTTGAAAAAAAAATATTAAAAGCACCACCAGCTCTTTTACAATAAAATATCTTTGGTTATTATTATACATTATACAAGCTATTCTTAATTTAAATTTATAGAAAATTATTTTCTATATTGAGTTTGGTTATTTTTATTATAGTGTTTTTACTTTTTTAACAATTTTCTTTTTATTTTGATTTCAATTTTACGTCACAATAGATAGTTTTAAGTCAAAATATGGTTGATGTACAAAATAATGATAGAATGGAATAGAATAGAATCAGATTTATTGGCAATATAACAAATGAGCAAATAGGTAACAGTTACAATATATGTATCACTTTTATTAACTAATTACACATTATATTGTCAACAGGGGAATGCTCAGCGCTGTATGGCATAGTATATATGCACGGCTGGTTTTCAGCAAACCCCTAGAGAGTAAAAAAATAATAATAAAATAATTAAAGCAAGAGTAGTAATAATATAAATAACATAAAGTAAAGAATAAAGAAAATGAAAAGATAGATGAAGAATTAAATTGTAATGTGAGGGTGTGCTATTACATGAAATATGCTAGTGAATGTGTTTGCGCGTGTGTGTTTAATTGCCTAAACAGGTTGCTGTGTTTTCAGGTGGATTGTGTATGGGCGGGTAGTGGTTGTCAGTGGATGGAATAGAAGAATTTATAGCATATTTCAACGCTATACAGACATTAGTATACGATTATTTGCTAGTTTGTTATAAATGTTGCATCAAATATGGTTTTAGTACGTACTAATAGTAGAGATTTATATATTTTTTTAAAGAGGCCGAAACTTATCTTTTATCTCATAGGAGGGGGAATATTATTCCATATTTTTAATGCACTATATTTGAAACAGCCTTTGAAACCACTAGTCTTATGGATTGGTATTTGAAGAATGTAGGATAATTTAGAGCGAATATTTCTTGAGTGAGAATCTCTCAGCCATGTTAGTTTCTCAAATAAGTATTCTGGCTTTTTATTCCATAGTATTTTTTGAGTCGTACATGCAAGCAGAAGCTCTCTTCTTGATTTCATGTTTAAAATATTATATTTGATCATATATGGCGTTACATGTTCCTTTCTAGGAACATGAAAACAAAATCTGATGCATGCATTTTGAAGTCTTTGTATTGAATATGAAGTTTTAGAATATAGTCGAGGGCCGTAAACAGTACTACAATAATCAAAAGGAGATAGTATAAGAATATCACATAGTAAATTACGTATTTCTTTTGACAGATTTTTCCTAATACCATACAGTATTTTTAATTTATAAAAAGCAGCTCTGATCTTTTCACTGACATGTTTTTCAAATCTCATTTCACTATCGAAAATAAGACCCAAATTTCTAGTTTCAGTTACAATAGGAATAGTGGCATTATTAATTAATAGCTTTGGATTTTGAGATTCAACTTTTATAATTTGTGATTTAGTTCCTATAATTAACATTTTAGATTTAGAAGGATTTAGTATTAGTGAATTACAATTAGCCCATTTCTAAATGTTGTTTAAATCTTCATTAATTATATGTACAGCCTCTAAGGTATTTTCAGCTTTAAAAGAGTAATAAATTTGCGTGTCATCAGCATATAAATGATACTTACATTTTTTTATATGCTTAGGCAGATCAGCTGTAAAAATGGAAAATAATATTGGACTTAAAATTGATCCTTGCGGAACTCCTCGATTTAAGGTACCAACATCAGATAATGATTTAGAGCCATTATATGACTCTGTTACTACAAGCTGTTTTCTATTCAATAAATAAGACTGAAACCACTGGCATGCATCATTAGAAAAACCATAATATGAAAGTTTAGCAATGAGCATGTCGCAGCTCAAAGAGTCAAAAGCCCGAGAAGAATCCAATAATACCAGGATGCCACTGAGTCCAGAATCTGAGGCTGTAAGTAGATCATCAGTAACATTTAAAAGTGCCGTTTCCGTTCCATGTCTTCTTCTAAATCCTGATTGAAATTTTGGAATTATGTTTTCTTTGGAAATAAAATTCTCTAACTGAATTAATACTATTTTTCCAGCACTTTCGATAAAACCGGTAAAATGCTAATGGGTCTTAAGTCCTTTAATTCCTCTATAGAGTGTTACTTAGCTATTGGTCGAACAAGTGCTAGTTTCCAGGATTCTGGGAACGTATTTGATTCTATAGATCGATTAATGATTTCTGTTATAGTATGAAGAGATTCAGAAAGAGTGAGTTTAATTAAGTCAATGTTGATTCCATCATAACCCGCTGCATTTGTATGGATGCTCAGAATTATTTTACTAATGGTCTCCGGGGATACACGTTTGATGTTAAATATACTTTCGGTAGATTTATGAGACTTGAAAAATTGTAAAACATTATTGTCGACACTTCCATTACCTGGAATTGTTAGGAAGTGTTGGTTAATTAAATTGGGATTATTTAGTCTATAAGGAATTATTGCAGTATCATTGTGCAATAATTTAACATTTTTTATATATTTCCACATCTTTTTAGGTTGTTTTATATTTTTATTAATATAGTGAGTAAAAAAGGCTTTTTTCTCTCTTTCTAAAGCACCTGTCACTAAACTTTTCAGGCTCTTATAATACTCTTTCGCAGATGTCGTATTTTTGTTGCGAGCTTTTATTAAAGCTCTGTCTCTAAGCGACATCATAAATCGTATTGTCTTAGTGATCCAAGGTTTAGGAGATTCCTGAATTCGTTTTCGCTTCAGAGGAGCATGTCTATCAAAAAGAAGTTCAATAAGGTTTTCATTAAATTTTTCTATCATTACGTTGACATCTGAGAGGTTTGAGATAACGTTCCATGGGATAGAGTTAAGATCAGTAGAGAAGTATCCTTCGTTTATGTTTCTAATTGCTCTTTTTTATATAAAAATTGATTTACACTTGGTTTTTTTTATATTAAATTCACTCAATACTAAAGCGTGATCACTCAAATTTTGATTGGGTATAATTGATATTTTGTTACATCTATCTGGAATATCGGTAAGTATTAGATCTAATAAACTTTTTGATTGATCAGTCCATCTAGTTGGTTCATTAACAATCTGTTTAAGACCTATCTCTGAGCAGAAGCTCAGTAGCTCTTTAGACTTGGAATTATTCAACATAAGTAGATCTACATTAAAATCTGTTAGAATACATATATAGTCACAGTTAGAATTCACACTTAATGATTCATTAAGAGAATCTAAAGCTGTTTTTACCTTAACGCTTTCTGGTCTATAGATGGTTCCTATGACCATTTTAGTCCCTGCTAATCTCAGTTCTAACCATAATTGTTCTAGCTCTGAATCAGGGAAGGTGCACATTCGAATTTGCAAGTCTGTTCTTATATAAAAACCAACCCCTCCACCTCTTCTCTTATCTTTGCGTGCTTTATGTTTAAAAATATAGCCGGGCAGGGAGGGAGCCAAAATTTCTTGGCCTTCTTTGATCCATGTTTCATTCAGTGCTAGTATATCGGGATTATACGTGACTATAGTAGCTTTCAACTCATCTTTCGCAGTATTTAGTGATCTAACGTTGAGTAGACCGATTTTCAAACTGAATTTATTAGTACTAGCCATTTATACATGTTTTTAAATATGAGCTTTCGTATCCTACAATTAGCTTAGTCTTATTTATTGTAAAGGCTGGATAGAAACAAATATCTATAAATACTATATAATACAATGTATTGATGCGATATGATGCGATATCCATAGCGTCATGCCACTCTCTCAGCCGCGGATTTAAAAAAAATCGCTAATCCTATAAGAATAATGATACAAATGAATAATGATATTGAAATTATTTTATTGTCATTGGTCCTTGATAAGTGTGCAAAGTTTGAAATTAATGCGACATTTAAAAGGGGGTGAAATTTACGTTCAAAGATTCCCTTAGATACAAATCATGTTAATATAAGCTTGTATTTTGATGTTAGAACTTTGGGTTTGAAAAACAAATTTAAGTTAAAATCCGTGTACCTAAACAAATATATATAGTTAAAAATAGGTTAGATACATAAATACAAACAAGAGTATTGTACAATTCATTTCCGGAAAGTCGAAACTATACGATTCGTTTGTCGATATCCGAGAATTGTTTTCGTTTGCAAAATAATCGTTGTTATATAAAAGGATTTCTCATTTTAAACATATTGCTTGGAAAATTCTTTGGATTTCCTTGATAAAAGGGATGTGTCGTTTTATTGTCATACAAGTAAAACAGTGATTTTCAACAAAATTAATTGGAATTATATTAAAAAAAAATCATAAACATGTTTTGAAAACATTTAAGAGTTAAACACATAAAAACTAATTTTGCAAGTGAAAAATGATTACCACGTGTAGGATTTGAACTCATTGCAGTTAGAAACGCGTTTCAATCATCTTATTAATTAAATTCGTAACGACGACGTAAGAGAGCGAGTAGGTATGAAAGAGAGTTTTGGTGTAAAGATGCGAAAGGGAATGCTCCGATGGTTCGGACATGTGGAAAGAATGCCGAACGAACGTCTGGTTAAGAAGATATACAATGCGAAAGTGGAAGGATGTAGGTACCGAGGGAGACCGAGACTAACCTAGACCAGATCGGTCATATACTGAAGGAAGGTGGAGTCAAGAGTCTCCGAAACCGGCGAGCGTGTATGAAGAGAATTATGAATGTTGAGGAAGCGAGTGAAGTATGCAGAGATAGAGTTCTCTGGCACTCTGTTCTCTCTGCCTACCCTGCAAGGGATATGGCGTGATAATATGTATGTATGTATGTGTATTAATTAAACAAGCGTGGGCCTTACGCATGATAACTAAATTCTCGCTCAGATTGTCGTCTTTACAAAAGTATTTTGCTCGAAATAATTTTTCACCCAAAAAGAAATTAGTGTACTTGAAGAAAAAATGCACTGACGTCGAGGTATTCGGTCGGATTGGTCCACTCAGTAGGTAGCAAAGGTAAAGACAGCGGATTGTAGGGTCCCACGCCGTCCGACGGCCCCGCATTGTTGGGTGGTTTGGGACTGAGCAATTATTTGATTGAAAAATTCGAATATTACAAATATCTGACGATGAGACTTCAATTGAAAGTTTTTTAATTGGGTTTTAATTTTCAAATAGATGACCTGATCCAATAGTCCAGGTAAAGTTGCCGTAGCCATCTGCGGCTAACAATTAAATCACACACAAAATAACTTGAGAAAGTCACTGTTACGCGGTCAAGGTCGAAGCAGAAGCTAGTTATACATTAAGAAACTGGAAGGTGTCTGATGCGCGTAAGAATTATATAGTATGATAATTACGCGGATGATTGATCTGGACTGAAGCTTGGCTTTTTATGTTCTAACAAGAAGTTTTTGACATATCGTTAACATTGAAAGGGTATTTCGGTATGCCAGGCTATTCAGTAGGCTATTATTTAGGATTGTAACAGTACAAATAACTGCGAAGTGCTTACCAGCTTTTTCATATTATATAGATTAAATCAGCTTACCATATGGTGGCGGCTACGAATAATACCAACTCTTACATTGCTCGTGTCATAAAAGACGAGTAAGAGAGACAATGACCTGAACCAACTCTATTTGTTGACGTTTGGTTAACAATTATTTTCCCAAGAAGGGTTGATGTTATATAGATGGTCGGTCATAAAACTATTGAAAAAACTTTTGCAAGTATTATCCGTGAGGTGATAGAGTAAGAATACAATTCACCACCCCCCTATCTTACCAGTAGGTGATCGTGAGAGACGACTAAGGAATATTAAACGCACATAACATATATCTATCCAAGAGAAGGAAAACTCGAAACAAAACTTTACACCAACACGTCTGAACAGTGTGAGATAGTAGGTCAATTTCACTCCCTTTACGTAGGAGGCTCGAGTCGAGCAATGGGACATATATGACTTTAGATGATAATGAAAGAATATTAGAAATAAAACTATTTTTACGGATTCTATCGCGTTTGTTAACGGGATACCGTTCATGGACACGGGATGACTCAAGAAGAGCGACTTCCCGTGACCATGAACGCTGTGAAGTGTTTGAAACGTCGGGAAATTAAATATGAAATACAAACGTGATAGAATACGTAAAAATAGTTTTATTTCAAATGTGTAATACTCGCTTAAACATAAGAAATCAGAAGTGTATATATAACACCGAATCAAATCAAATCAAATCATTTATTATGCATAAGCCCTAAAAGGGCACTTACATATTGTCAATATTACATATTTTTTTAAATTAATCTACCACCGGATCGGAAAGCCGCCACAAACTGAGAAGATCCGGCAAGAAACTCAGCGGGCTCGTTATTTTTTTTTTAAATTACATGTTTTCTTAATATTATTGGATACATGTTTAGACCATTTAAGCTCCAGTGCGATGCCTTTCGAGTAAAGATTTATTTTTTAAAAGTTAAATACAACATTAACAAAAAAAAAAGAAAACAAAAAAGAACAGAAATGGTTGGACCAGATACCACTAGCGGCATTCGATCACGAGTTAACTACTAAAGCAGCCATCACGCCCCTCAACCACATTCGAGGGAAGGGAGAGACCCGCTCACGTAGCTACCGCAGGCAGAGACCTTTTTAGTGAGCATGACCACACCAAGATCTATAAATTACAATCCGATCTTAAGTAATTGGGATAAGAGCAAGATGATGATGATGATAATTTAAATCGCCTTCCTGTACATAATATATCCACTTTCACTTCTATAAATTATTCTAAGTTGACACGTTTGAGCTGCATTTACATCAATAAATGTTATTCAATATGCAGAGACATGTTATATTAGATCCACAATGGATTCAAGTTAAGATATTCATTGCACGAACTGTTTCATCGATTTGGTGTTTGTTAGTGGATAGACAGTGATCATTAATTTCATTCTTAATTTGCTTTCGAGGATCTAAACCACACTTAAAATTAAGCGTTAAAAACTTTTCTAAGAAAAATTTTGAACGCTAGATTTTCAATAGGTGTGGGGTTCGAATCCCACTTGTGACAAACATTTTTCGCTTGTAATCGGGTTTTTATTTCTATTATATATTATTCTTTTATGAGTGGTAAGAGTTTTTTATGTGACTATAATTGTTAGGCGCAGATGATTATGACAATTTTATATGGTCTATTGAGTGAATGTTGAGGCTTCTCACTCCGAGAGGGTAAGATATAAATGACGAATTTCCACGGCCCAATATCCTTCGCTTCATTTAGAACAAAAAATAATAATGAAACCATGAATATTTGAAACTTTAGAAAATTAAAAATCAAATACAAATGCTGTAGAATCTGTAAAATTTTAAACAATATAGTATTATTTTTTATCTAATTAAATACATTAAACACTGCTGAATTTAATGTAGATTAAAATTATCCTTTACAGTATATTATTAAAATGAATATCTTACAAGTTACTAAAAAAAATAAAATGTGAGAGCAAAACGGACGACACCGAAGCTTAGAAAACGATGGTGCCCTGCTGTTAATATTTTTTTGCTTGCAGCCATTAATGAAACGACTCATCTGGGATAGTAATACAATCTTATAGAAAATCGACATCTATGTACTAGAAATTTGCTACTACGCTTTATTCAGTAGGCGAGGCGAAAGCGGCGGAATCCCAAACCCCACAAGCAGGCAGCGATTGCCGGTGCATCTGGTCTCACTGTCTCACAGAGGTCCATAAACAGCACCTATCAGCAACCATCATGTGAGCTGTGGGTTTGCATGTTCATCTGCCACCAAAAAATGTGTTCGTGTTCGAATTCTTTTTTATTGCTTTTGGTGGCAAATGAGCAAGCAGCACACCTGATGGTAAGTGTTACTGCCGCCCATGGACCTTTGCAATACCAAGGGTACAGCTAGGCCGCTGCCTACCAATACAAACTCCAAACCCACGTAGTTGGACTTCCGGCTCTATCGCTCACCGAACGAAGCGCAAGCACATGGCCATTACTCAGACGTCGATCTTATGCGAGAGTGTGGTACTACTCCGGACGGACCAGCCCGTGGCTGTAGACAAAAAACTGTCAACAGCGTGGTCCTACAACTAAATAAATTTAATAAAGATTTACGATTTCTCATATTTACGTTATATTACACATGAAATAAAATTATTTTAATGGATTTCATCGTGTATATATTTGATATTTACTTTCCAGACGGTTTCAAACATTATTCAATATTCATGGCCCTTATACGACCATCAACGCTATTTCATAAACGTAATGTGTAATTAAGATTATAAATTATTGTTAATTGCAATTTATTATTGAGTAATGCTTACATTAAAACAATAACTTTGTAAATATATATTTATAATATAAAGAAATTTATAATCATTGAATATGATATTCCCTACAAGACAGAAATACCATCCCACGCTATCCAATAAAAATATCTTCTGAACTTTAAAATGTCAGAGAGCACGGTCCCCGTACGCTAAACTTATCATCAAAGGGTGCCAATAGCTTCATAGTAAAGCGTGCCAACATTAAGTACGGATGACACAACATTTTGCTAAACCACGTTCGTATCAAAGTGTAGAACTGGATTTAGGTGAATTGAAAAGGTGCAAAGAATTGTATGGAAACGTGCAATCTACTTCCACAATTTTTATAGATGAGATTTAAAGATAGACAGATAAGTTACGAGTCAGATGAATTACGAAGATTTGTGTACGATTATGTATTGAAATGCTTTTGTTGAAGCACGACCATCCTATTATTCTTACTGTACTCTTCTTGAGTGTATTGAAGTCTTCTGTGAAACGTAGACGTTCTCATAGAAGGAAATGCTATAACTGGAGTTGATGATTGTATATACTGTACTAAAACACCCCCCTGAATATGGTGAAATATTCCTATTACGCCAATTGCTTTCCTATTGTAGAGGAAGCTCGAACCCAGCAGTAGGACGTATATTAGCTGAGATGTTGATCGAAGTTTTTTAAATATGCAGACTATGTAAATCTTTATAATAAATAAAATATATAATGATACATTAAAACTTGTTCAATGCCCGGCCGAAACTACTGTACTAGAAACATGTAGTTTTAGCAGTAGTTTCGTTTTGTGAAGTACAGATTCACTAAGCAAGGAATTTATGAAATTAAGCACCAAAGAGGTTGTAATGAAGTGAGAAAGTTTTTTAGTGAGAAAAATAGGGGATTAAATTTAGCAGTGATACTTTTATCTAATTTCTTATTCAATTAAAAATTTGAATAAGTAAATACTAGACAGTTTCTTATTTTTAATCGACTTTATTGTGATTTAGAGATTCATTGACATAGAATATTCTGAAAATCAGTCTCAAAAAAATAAACAAAATATTACATTTGAATTTGGAATCTGTCATTTTTATATGATTGTTCATTATGTTTTCTCGTTTTGGCGCCAATATATTGTACAATATATTGCGATATTAAAATGGAGTGGGGTGATAAAGGGAACCGAATCGGTGTGATTTCATTACACAAAGTAGGTATGGAGCCAATTTTTAAAAATTTCCATACGCTTGGTATTAGTAAAATGTTTGTGTACCGGGCTTTTAGTGGTACAATGAGATCTCTGTGTTTGTGACAGAAAAAGATCTGGCTGTCCTCGTAGTGTTCGTACGAAATAGGTAGTCAAAGTAGTAAGGGAAATAATTCGAAGAAATCCTGTCCTAAAGCAAAAGATTTTTATCTCGGGTGATCAAGATAGCACCTAGAACCATGTCGCGTATTTTAAAAGATGACTTAGGATTTGCATTGCAGCCTGTAAGAGACGTACTAGTCATTTCCTAACTGATAATTTAAAAAAGAATATGGTGGTAAAATCCAAGCAACTACTGAAGCGGTACTCAAAGATTTTTTTTTTTATTTGTTACAGTATTTATGACAAGACTAGTTATAGTGGACCAGGCACGAGCTCAGTAGGGACGAGATGAAGTAACCCTTAGACACGAACCTGTTATGAGTTATGATGAATGGATAGATTTACGGGATAGTACATACATACATATCATCACACCATATCCCTTGCAGGGTAGGCAGAGAGAACAGAGTGCCAGAGAACTCTATCCTTGCATACTTCACTCGCTTCCTCAATATTCATAATTCTCTTCATACACGATCGCCGGTTTCGGAGACTCTTGACTCCACCTTCCTTCAGTACGTGACCAATCTGGTCTAGGTAGGTTAGTCTCGATCTCCCCCGGTACCTACATCCTTCCACTTTCGCATTGTATATCTTCTTAACCAGACGTTCGTTCGGCATTCTTTCCACATGTCCGAACCATCGGAGCATTCCCTTTCGCATCTTTACACCTATACTCTCTTCATATCTACTCACTTTCTTACGTCGTCGTTACGGGATAGTCAAGGGTAAATTTAACAGATATTTAAAAGCAGATAGTAGATTATATTGATTAGTTACACAGTTATAACGTTTATTTTGCGGTCATTGTCTCTAAAGGGTGTTGGTCAATTTACATAAAGTGGGTAACGAGGCAGCTAACATTAAAGTCCAATGAGTCAACACTTTCCTAATGTGTGCTAACGTAGCGTTTACATGTTAAGTATTTTGGCTTGTTCAGGTACTATCCGTTGTACATATAATAAAAAAGTAGCTTATTTTTTTATTTATCGTTTCACCTTTTTATGTTAAATGATTGTTAGTCAAACCGACAATCGTTGGAGAAGAAAGGTTTTCGAGTGGCGGCCATGAAACAGACCCTGCAGCATAGAACGACTCCGCTCGTAGGTTGATTGACGATATCTTGAAAGTCGTCTGAAGCCGTTGGATGTAGGTGGCTCAGGACCGTTCTGAGTAGCATTCTCGTGGCGAGACCTATATTCAACAGTGGATGTCTACAGGCTAATGGATACAATGATGGTTGATCAGCTGATCAGGCCAGTTGTTATAGTGTAACATATTATATCCCTTAGTCCCGGTCCGTCCGGGGTAGTACCACACTCTCGCAGAAAATCGACGTCTGAGCAGTGGCAATGTGTTGTTGTACTTCGTTCGGTGCGTGAGAAAGGCGGAAAAACTTGGGTGGCTGTTGGTTGCTAGGCAGCAGTCTAGCTATATACATATATGTACATACATACATACATATCATCACGCCATATCCCTTGCAGGGTAGGCAAAGAGAACAGAGTGCCAGAGAACTCTATCCTTGCATACTTCACTCGCTTCCTCAACATTCATAATTCTCTTCATACACGCTCGCCGGTTTCGGAGGCTCTTGACTCCACCTTCCTTCAGTACGTGACCAATCTGGTCTAGCTATATACCCTTAGTATTGCATAGGTCCATGGGTGGCAGTGTCACTTACCATAAGCTTGCTCGTTTGCCACCATCGTCAATGAAAAAGGGTTAAAGTGAGATAAAGAAAAATCACGACAAAACACTAATTATATTACATAAATGGTGAGAGTATTTATTGATCGTCTTTTGCAAGATGTTATTAATATACAGTTCAGTGGGCTTAATCAACCTCCCTTGTAATACTCCTCCTTATTTCCTTTAGAACCTACGCTTTGGGATATTGTCTATTTTAGTCGAGACTACCTATAAAGTCATTCATTATATATAAATAGCGATAGGTCAGAGGTAAATATTACGTAGTCAGTTCGTTCTTCGATATCTTCTTAATACATGTTATTCTTCTGTACGTGTATATGACTGAACGCCTCCTACACAGCTGGACCTATTTTGACAAAATTTATTGCATGTTCAGGTGGGATCAAGATTGGTTTAGATTAACAATTTGACCTAATAGGCGGCGCTACGATCGATTTCACAGAATTTAATTTTTGTTTATATATTTTTGGGCAGAACAGTGTTGGGTTGGATTGTATAGTATTTAGGAACTCTAATGTTTGACTTGCTTTGACATTTCATCATCAGCGCGCGACTCCAAGAATATGCACGTGGCACTACAGAACCGGGACAGGATCATCACGCTTTTTTTTTTCTTGCGTCTATGGATGTGGTCGCGCCCCGCCAAATCGGTCCGGGGCGATAGAAGAGGCCGCGCAACCTCATAGACTCACCCTGCAAGAACTCTTCGCCGTGCGAGCGGGCCACCAGTACCCGATCTTTATCTTCGGTGGCCCGCGAGGATCCTCACCCTGAACGCGTTATTGTATTAAACGCGGCTTTGTAGCTAGTATTAGTGTCATTAAATATTTATAGATTTATTTATTAAGGTTAATCATTTTCCTGCCGAGCTGGCCATGGATGTCAAGGAAGCGGTACCAGTGGACGGCCCAATGCCGATGGGGAGGGAATACGGTGGATTATGGGGTCACACGCCACTCTTCCGTCGCCCCGGATGAAGTGGACGGCGTGTATCCAGACCATGGCCTGCCGAAAAAAAGGTTAATCATTTAACTCCTATAACAATTTTTGAAATTATATATTGATTAACTGTGGGAAAGTAGTAGGTATCCTTCCGTTCTTTCATTCATTTTAAGATAATAATGCCTATTTGGATCAGTTTTTTATAGATATCTTTATTAGTATGAAATGAACACTACATGCAAGCATTTATGTTTTTTTTTTCAAACTAATATTTTTATATTTCGTCTGAAATTCTGAATTGCAACATTTTGTTTGCGCGATGTTTCGCGTACTTAGTGGTGTCCATTAATTAAGTGAGGCCTTTTTAAAGAATTTTGTATCCCTCCCATTATGGTTGGCGAGATGTCGTGTGATTTCTCTTAAGTCCTCTTTTCCTAGAGCCACATTTTGAGTATAAGTACGTTGGATTTGATAAAATAAAAACACAGTTTATTTTATTATTTTATTAAGACTTTTAAAGACATGAGAGTATTTATGACCGTAATCTAAAACCATAGTGATACCTACCATTAAATAATACTATGTAAGAACTACTAAAATTAATAAGGACCTATAATTCTAAATTATATCTCAATCTCTCTCTAATCAATCTCAATCTAAATTCAGTTAACAAAGACTAAATTAATCTGATTTTCTCATATTTGTACCTCATTTTTTGTATGAAAAAAATACATGTTATTTGCCCAAATCTCCTGTTTCCTCTACGTGAGATCTAGTGAGAGATGGCTTGACCATTTCTCTCCTGATGTTATTTTTTTTTTTTACGTCTTTAGTTTCTTTATTTTACTCCGTTGTACGTCAGTAAGTCAAGTCATTGCCTTCAATAATGCTATGGCCTCACTGATTATGTAACTTATGAGAAACTTGGTGAAAAACAAAAAGATATACAAAGCACTTTTGTATCATATTTACTATATCCCAGCAGTTCCTTCGCATCATATTAAATATTATGCCATCAAAATTATTTAATATAATACGTTAAAACACTAAGATATTGAATATAATATAAGAGCACCATATGGTACTTTCATATGTCCATCAAACATTTTTCCATTATATTATTTTACTCTAAGGTCCCTCTGTAATACCAGTTTCAATTCTATCACATGTCTTTACGAGATATTTCATCTTTTTTTTTTCAACTTTGTGTGACGCAAAAGTTTTATTTAAAACCTATTATAAATTTATCCTTAGATGACTTTTCGATCGGTAATAGACACAACGGGCGTCAAAGTTCGTGTTACAATGAGCGCTGGCTGACCTATGGGTGGGAGAGAATAATTATAGTTTGTAATCTGAGCAGGAGCTGTTCTGGGATGATAATAGCATGTTTATGCGACCCTCTCTCTATTAATTAAATATTAGGTCTCTGTCCAACATAAATAAAGAGCATCAGTATCAAGTTAATATCATTTATATTTCTTTGAGACTGAATTCACCAACATGAATATCCATCCATCCACAATTACCTCATCGTCATCCACTATAAGACCTAGCCTTAGTATAATAACATAATCGCTTGACAGACTGATTGACAACTGATTAGTATTTTAAGTTGCTCAAGACAGTGCTGACCATTCTCCTGGTGAACCCTCAGCCGGTTTTTACGACTCCCACGGAAAAGTGAGGTGTGATTTTTATCATCTCAGCTCATATATGTCCCACTGGGGGAGCCCAATGGAGAAAGCTGGAAAGTTTTTTTCCAGTAAGAGTGTAATTGACTTACTATAACCATCATAATTATAATAAGAAGAATTCCAGTTATTATTTATGGTTATATTTTTTAACTAATTTGAAAAAGGAAAAGGTTCTTAATCTGGATGTTTATATATTTTGACCGTTCAGGTACAATTCCATCATATAACGTATACGGGTTAGCAAAATTATTATTTTATTTGAAATAGATTTATTCTGAAATGAACCAATTCAAAATTTGCTTATATATTTAAAATTTGTTGCCGCAATAGGCAAGGCAACTTTTTAATAAATATTAATAACTTGGACCGTTTATTTTGTTAAAAACATTTTTATCCTCTGTGTAGTGTAAATAAAAAATTAGGTACCTCGCAACACTAATAATTACATACGTATTTATCGTTGTTGCTCTCCAGGGTTTATTATTTATAAAATAATACTGGCTAAGATGGCGATCAAAAGTCTACACTGAAGAATTCGCCAGCCATGTAGCTCACATACCTAAGTATGAAGGAATAAACAAGTTCGAACTTGTAGAATTTCACCTAACAATAGTGCGCTTTATTTCCGCGTGCCAATTTTGATTGCATTGCATTAAATAGTAATAGCTTTATATGAAAGGCGCGTATTTTTCCCGAGTATTATCGCCTTCAGAATACAATATGGTAGTGATATACATTCCTTACTTGCCGTTGGGAATCTTTTAAACCGACTGAAGTACTATTGTAGTAGATCTTAGTAGTGGTGGAACCACTTTGTTGACTGTTTACAGTCGCGAGCCAGTCGTTTGGGGGTAGTGCCACACTCTCGCAAAAATTCGACGTCTGAGAAGTGGTTAAGTACTGTTGCGCTTCGTTAAGTGCACAAGAGAGCTGCAAACCCGACTTTTTAATTTGGCAGGCAGCGGCCTAGGTATATCCCTGGTGGCGGTCGGTTGACAATTGGCGCATTGGCTGCCCTGAAGTCCCTGGTCCCTGCTTATGGGCCACCGCTTCGGTGAAGCGGTGGCCCATAAGGAAGTACTTCTGGCAGTCTCGCTCGACATCAAGAATGCCTTCAACAGTCTCCCACACGAGACGCTGAAGGAGGCGCTCCACTTTCGTGGAGTGCCCCCGTATCTCCGGAGGCTGTTGGAGGCGTACCTCGAGGGAAGGCATGTGCTCTGGGAGGGGGGCGACGGGCGCATACATCGCCATCGGGTGGAGTGCGGCGTTCCACAGGGATCGGTCCTCGGTCCGGTCCTGTGGAACGTCGGATTCGACTGGCTCCTGCGGGGTCGGCTTCTTTCCGGGATGTGGGTCATCTGCTACGTGGATGATACCCTCATCACGGCGAGGAGGCCCGACTTCCTGGGGGCTGACCGATTGGCACGGGAAGGAGTCGCGCTTGTCGTGGGCCGGATTGGCATGTTGGGCCTGAGGGTCTCGGCGGAGAAAACCGAGGCCCTCCTATTTCATGGCCCAGGTCGAGGTCCCCCCCCGAGGAGCACACATCAGTGTGTCTGGGGTTGCCGTGCTAGTGCGGGCCCAGATGAAATATCTGGGTCTACACCTTGATTCAAAATGGAATTTTGGGCCACACTTTGCCCAGCTCGTCCCGCGGCTTGTCAAATCGGCCGCAGCGCTAAGTAGGCTTCTGCCGAACACTGGAGGTCCAGGGTCGTCCTGCCGGCGATTGTACGCCCGAGTCGTGCGGTCCATGGCGCTGTATGGTGCCCCTATTTAGTCGGAGTCCCTCACTGCCCGCAATAGGGCCCTCCTGCGACGTCCGCAGAGGGTCATGGCGGTGAGGGCTATTAGGTGCTACTGTACGGTGTCGTGGACTGCAGCGACATTGCTGGCGGGGGACCCGCCTTGGCCACTTGTAGCTAAGGCCTTGGCAGAGGCCTACCGGCTGCGCGTTGTGGCGCGGGCCGGCGGCGAGCAAGTCTCCGCGAGGAGACTAGGCAGAGATTTGGAAGTGGCCCGAAGACGAGTCATCCGGCGGTGGAGAGAGGATCTGGAGTCCCCCGTAGCAGGGCGGGGGACTGTGGAGGCGGTCGCGCCACATCTCCACCACTGGATCAGAAGAAGGCACGGCAGCCTTAGCTTCAGGATGGTGCAGGTGCTTACCGGACACGGGGTCTTCGGTAAGTACCTGCATAAAATTGGAAGAGAAGGGGCCCCAGGATGTCACGAGTGTGGCGCGCCAGTGGATGATGCGCGTTACACTCTGGAGGTTTGCCCCGCCTGGGGGCCCCAGCGCCACGTCCTGTCGGCGGTCGTTGGAAAAGACCTGTCGCTGTCGACCATCATCTCCAAGATGCTCGACAGCGATAGGTGCTGGACGTCGATGGCCTCGTATTGCGAGGCCGTCATGGAGAAGAAGGAGGCTGCGGAGCGGGCATGTGAGGCGCATGCGTCCGCTGACTCGCTCCGTCGCCGGCGTCCGGGGAGGAGGAGGCGTCGTTATGCCCACCTCCTCCCACCGCCTTGAGGATCGACAGGGCGTGGCCAGAAGGCCAAGCGTTGGGGCGTCGGGGATCGAATGTCAGTAGACGATCTCTCCGGCGCCCCGTAAAAGCGCAGAAGGTGGCCGCTGTGATTTTAGTGGGTATTCCGGTCGGACTAGCCGGCCGGCGAGTCCCACACTCCCTCTGTCAACAAAAAAAAAAAGGTATATCCCTGGTATTGCAAAAGTCCATGTACGGTAATAACACTTTTTTTTTTTTTTTTTTATTGGTGGGCTATGGGTGCGTCTCGCCCCGCTGAATCGGTCCGGGGTGACGGAAAGGCGGCGCGTGACCCCATAGACCCACCGTAAAACCTTCTCTCTTCGCCGTGCGAGCGGACCACCGGTACTCGATTTTAACTTCGGTGGCCCGCCCGGCGGTTTTACCTCGCGGGTTCCTCTCGTCGACGCCCCGACAGATTTCGCCGTCGGGGCGTCGCCCTCACGCGGTGGCCTCACGTCGGGTGACCGGACAATTCCCCGGTCCGATCACCCGAGGCCTCGGTTAGGGCGGCATCAGGCGCAGGTATTCGCGCCTGCGCCGCCCCGGCCGCTGACGGTGGCCCGGGTCGCGGGATTCCTTCCGGACTCGTTCCGCCGCCTCCTTCTGCGAGATGACAGCCTCGCAGAAGGCGGCGACCGCGTCCCAGTTCCTGACGCTGTCGACCATCGCTCTCGCGACAGCCGGCAGCGTCAGGTCGGCACCGATAACAGCGACGAGGTCACGGCGCTGCCGGTCAAAGCCCGGACACGCCTCCAGCGTGTGTTGCGCCGTGTCCTCGTCACTGCTGCAATGGTGGCAGAACGAAGTCCACTCCCTACACGCGACCGTGTGCAGGTAAAAGCCGAAGCATCCGTGCCCCGACAACACCTGCACCAGTCGAAAGGAGAGGACTCCGTGCCGCCGCTCCATCCACTCCATCAATACGGGCCGGAGAGCCTCGACGGTGACGACACCGTGTCTAGGCCTCTCCAGCCGCGTAGCCCAACGGGCGATGACGTCTCGGCGGGCGTCCTCGCGCCAGGTGGCTATCTCCCTCAGCGATGGGGAGCCACCTTCGTCGCGCAGTGAGGTCACCCGCCGGTAGAGGTCGGAGAGCATCTCCGCCTCTAGGTCCCACGGGGGTGTCCCGGCCAGTAGGCATGCCGCCTCGGTCGATACCGTGCGGTACCCGCGAATGGCTCTGACCGCCATGACTCTCTGGGGTCTCCACAGAACAGCCCTGAGCTGGACGTTCAGAGCCCTCGCCCACACGGGTGCGCCGTACATGGCCATAGAACGGATCACCCCCGCATACAGCCGTCGGCCCTCGAAGCTGGGTCCGCCCACGTTCGGCATGAGCCGCGAAAGGGCGGACGCCGCGCCGACCAGCCGGGGAGCAATTCGGCGAAAATGCTCCCGGAACCACCATCGCCCGTCGAGCACCAGACCCAAGTACTTCATATGGGCCTGGATGCTAATGTGGACGGAGTTGACGACTAGCGAGACGCCGATTGGCGGCCTTACGCGTGGCCCATGGAACAATAGGGCCTCCGTCTTATTTAGGGCCACCCTGAGCCCCAGCGCCTCGATTCGCCCGACCATCTCCTCGGTGCCGAGAGTGGCCAGGCTCGCCGCCTCTTCGAGTGTCCTGCCCCGGGCTGTGACGAGCGTACCGTCAGCGTAGCATATCACGCTCAGCCCGGGGGGGAGACTCCCTCTCAACGCCCAGTCGTACCCGATGTCCCACAGAGTCGGCCCCAGAACCGACCCCTGTGGAACGCCGCACGACATGGACGTCCGCACAATGTCCCCTGCGGGACTCGCGCAGAGGACACTGCGCCCCTCGTAATAACACTTACCATTAAGTGTGCTACTTCTCGTTTACCGCCATAAGCAATAAAATACAGTATAACTAGGAAATTGGGCACTTGGGTATTTGTACACCAACTGCGAACGGTAATATACTATTATCCATCGAGATCGGGATATATTCCCAAAACCGGTCATACATGTACCTGTCTATCACCATTTGGACAGGTTAACGGTATTGACTCCTTGTCTTCTGTGAGACATAAAGCACTCCTAAAGAGGCATATGTCAGCAGTGGACTTAAAGTGGACGCAAATATTCTCAGTTTTGAGGAATTTTATGGCATTTTAGGGATGAATCCAATAGGATTTTGTAATGTAGACTTAAAATATCCGTCTCGTTCTCCTACTCTTATCCCAATTACTTGGGGTCGATACAATATGTATTCTTCTCTCATAGTACATATTGTAAAAGTTATGGGCAATAGCATTATGACCGGCCGCCTGCTTGACGTCAGCCTTTCTCGGGAATGTAATTTTTGACCAAACGGCATCAGATGGAGTAGGCCCAAGTCATTATAAAGCTGTTAGTCGTCTTTTACAACACCCACGAGCAATGCAAGGGTTAGTAGTATTCGAAGCCGCTATCACACAGATTACAATGTAGATACAAGTATACTTAAAAAATCCATCTGCGTAACAATTATATTGTCTAAATTCACAAGCTTTATAAACTGCCACATAAAAACTGTACACGTATAACGTTTTCAATGAGCCCTCGCATACCTCAGTACGTTCCCGAAACCTTACACAATGCTCTGAACTCGGTGACATTACAACCAGTCTCCATTTATAGGTTGGAATGTTTAACGACCTCATGCATAGCGAAGTAAGCATGAAGCTTCACAAAACGCTTAAGTTTATGCAATTGAAGAGTAAATATTGTAAATGCTGAATGTTGTAAGGGTATTGTTGTTTAAATAGTAATTGTGTGATTTCATTTAATGGATTTGAAATATACAGTAAGACCCCGCTTAACGCGTAGGATACGTTCCATCAAAGTAGAGTGTAATACGAAACCGCGCTAAACGAAGCTATCTTAACATGTAAATAATGAGATTAGGGGAAGATTGATAGAAAATTGGTTAGGTATTAAATTTAATAATTATGTTTTTTTTTTAATAAAAATAAAACCAAACATTTATATCTTACAAAAATAAAAACAATATAAATGAATATACCTACTTAAAAAAACGAATAAAATTCTTAGTCAGTCAGATCATTCAGTCTATTTTATATTTCCAATTTTCTACCCTTTTGTCAAGAAGGCACCTAATGTAGTTTGCTTTTTCGAAGTTGTTATAGTATCGTTATAGCATTATATAAATTTATACTTATGTACATAATGTCAACAAATGTTTCAAATAATAAAAATGCGTCCGTCCGTACAGCACCGCACTAACCAAGAAACACAACTCCACTGTTTCAGATATGTTATGTACATAATTTGAAACCTATCGCCCAGGGAATGCCTGGGTTGAGCCTGGCCACTCTCGGCACCGAGGAGATGGTCAGGCGAATCGAGGCGCTGGGGCTCAGGGTGGCCTTAAATAAGACGGAGGCCCTATTATTCCATGGGCCACGCGTAAGGCTGCCAACCGGCGCCTCGTTAGTCGTCAACTCCATCCAGATCAACATCCAGGCCCATATGAAGTACTTGGGTCTGGTGCTCGACGGGCGATGGTGGTTCCGGGAGCATTTCCGACAGATTGCTCCCCGGCTGGTCGGCGCGGCGTCCGCCCTTTCTCGGCTCATGCCGAATGTGGGCGGACCCAGTTTCGAGGGCCGACGGCTGTATGCGGGGGTGATCCGTTCTATGGCCATGTACGGCGCACCCGTGTGGGCGAGGGCTCTGAACGCCCAGCTCAGGGCGGTTCTGTGGAGGCCACAGCGAGCCATGGCGGTCAGAGCCATTCGCGGGTACCGCACGGTGTCGACAGAGGCGGCGTGCCTATTGGCCGGGACACCCCCGTGGGACCTAGAGGCGGAGATGCTCTCCGACCTCTACCGGCGGGTTACCTCAGTGCGCGAGGAGGGTGGCTTCCCATCGTTGAGCGAGATAGCCACCTGGCGCGAGGACGCCCGCCGAGACGTCATCGCCCGTTGGGTTACGCGGCTGGAGAGGCCTAGACACGGTATCGTGACCGTCGAAGCCTTCCGGCCCGTATTGATGAAATGGATGGAGCGGCGGCACGGGGTCCTCACCTTCCGACTAGTGCAGGTGTTGACGGGGCACGGGTGCTTCGGGAAATACCTGCACACGGTCGTGTACAGGGAGTGGACTCCGGGCTGCCATCATTGCAGTAGTGACGAGGACACGGCGCAACATACGCTCGAGGAATGCTCGGGCTGGGACGGGCAGCGCCGCGACCTCGTCGCTATTATCGGTGCCGACCTGGCACTGCCGGCTGTCGCGAGGGCGATGGTCGACAGCGTCAGGAATTGGGACGCGGTCGCCGCCTTCTGCGAGGCTGTCATCTCGCAGAAGGAGGCGGCGGAACGAGTCAGGGAGGACTCCCGCGACCCGGGCCGCCGCCAGCGGCCGGGGCGGCGCAGGCGCGAATACCTGCGCCTGATGCCGCCTTAACCCAGGCCTCGGGTGATCGGACCGGGGAATTGTCCGGTCACCCGACGCGAGGCCACCGCGTGAGGGCGACGCCCCGATGGCGAAATCTGTCAGGGCGTCGACGAGAGGAACCCGCGAGGGTAAACCGCCGAGCGGACCACCGAAGACAAAGATCGGGTACCGGTGGTCCGCTCACACGGCGAAGAGAGAGGATTTTACGGTGGGTCTATGGGATCACGCGCCGCCTTCTCCGTCACCCCGGACCGATTTGGCGGGGCGAGACGCACCCATAGCCCACCAATAAAAAAAAAAAAAAAAAAAAAAAGGGAATGCCTGGGTTGACATAAAAGAGCGCTAAACTGAACCAACGCTAAACCAAACAGCGTTAAGCGGGGTCTTACTGTATAAAAAAAAAAACCATATGGTCGATTATCAATAAAAACACTTCTAAGTAGCAATAAGCTAATGGTAGGTCAGCAATTAAGGTCAATTGAGTCTAAAATTGGGGTAGACAAAATATATCTTATTTATTTTATTAGTTGATCAGAGATAAAATGTTTTTTCGCCGCTAGCCGGTCGCAGTTCCCTACCCTGAGCTTGATGTATTTTATGACAAAATTCATATAAATCTTCAGAAACTCTCAACAACATTTTTTTGATAATCCACAATTAAAGCTGATTTAAATATAATTTCATTTACATAAATAAGAAACTGAAGGAATGACTCATCAAAGGGATTGAAAAGCAGCAAGGTATGTATAGAAACATAAAACTTTATATCCATTGTCTTCTAAATAAGCACAAATACTTTTTAGTAAAATTGAAATAAAACTATTAATGCGGTCAAAGGAAGTCAAAGGAGTCCTTCCGTGACAATAAACACTGAAGAGTTTGAAACGTCAGAAAATTAAAAACTAACTAAATAGTTTTATTTTAAATGTCTAATATTCACGTAAACATAAGATATCTTCAATAAATATAAATAATTACGTTTTCAGCCTTTGTCAAGTTTCATCCTCCAAGGGTTTAAACAAGGGATTCAATTTTGTGATAATATTTTACTTGATTTTTAATAAAATACAAATTAGCACAAATACTTGACAGCGTCTTACTTTGGGAATGTAGGCTTACTAAAATATCAATTCCTTGGAGGATACATTTACTCTCTAAGGTTGACACCCTTAGAGAGTAAGAGATTAGGGAATGAATTTGTATTTTGATTTTGCCATCTTATTACGCAAAGAATAAAAATGAGATTCAAGGATGACTTCATTGATATGTACGCTGACGACGTCGCATGCAAAAGCTAGTCTTTATATATAAGATAAAACATAAATCTCAAATAGAAAAAGATATTACAGAATAAATGTCTTTATTATTAGCATTAAAGTATGCTCGTACAATAATAAAAAATCTTGTCAACATTTTCTTCATAAAGTTACTTTTAAAGCACTTTTCAACGACCTCGGTATCAACCGCTCATTATATTTTAAAATATATGAACAGAATACCTTACATTTCTACACAACCATTACACAAGTTATGAGTAAAGAAAAACAAATAAAACAAAGTTTCGATTTTGTGGTGTGAATAAAACCATCACAGTTTGCAATTAAGTTCTGTAGCTTTAGATGTTCGGTGTTGAAGAAACCTCAGTCAACCTCACTATTATCTTTTACATAAACCTTCTGTATTTCGTGTGGTAACAGAATAGGAATAAAGTTCAACCCCTTATTTTACCCGTGGGTATCTTAAAAGCTGACTAAAAATATGCATATAACCTCTATGCGAGTAAAGGCAAACTTGAAATAAAATCCTATATCAATCTTGACTAACGTGGTATAGTATGTCAATTTCTCTCTTATGATGGAGGAAGTTCGTACCCAATAGTGGAACGTATATAAGTTGAGATGATCATGATGATGATGCAACTTTAATAATAGTTTTTATCCTGTTTAGAATTCGATTTTGGTTACTCAAGATCGCTAGTAGTATTTTCGTGTTAATATAGGTGTAGTTTGATATGAATAAAATAAATGTAGAGTTTTGAACAAGAAGCTTTAATCCATTTATAATTTACCAACTCTATTGAACATATGCTTCTCTATGAGTGCAGGTGCAGGGAGAAATCTTTGCAATACGTTGAAATTAAGAAAATTCCATTTATTAAGTCTGTCAAGCTAAGAAATATATATTTCTATAGCAGGCTTTATTGCAATTTGACTTCACGTGTGTGTGTCAATAACACACATAAAGACAAAATTATTTCTAAAGTTGATTATATTACAATCTCTATGAAATGTCTTACAAATAGTTATTTTTTATACAAAAAAAAAAAACATATATATATTTTAAGATATGACAATTAAAAAAAATTGCTTATGGTGAATAGTTTAATTTCAATTTAATATACAGTAGATTTACTTTACTTTTTTTTTCTATTATCCAGATAGGTTAAATCTAGGAGTAGACCAGATAACTGAGAATCCGTATAATAAAGTTGGTTTTTTTTTGCGGCAGACTATAATGTGGTCACTTGCCGTTAATTCCGCCCGGAGTTTACCCTAACGGGTATCCTCTGAGTCAATGCCCCGGTAGCTTTCGTCGTTGGGGCACTACCCTCACGGGGTGAGCTCTCCCCGGATAACTAGACTAAACCCCTGTCCAGTCAACCACATAATAAACTGCGTATTAAAAAAAATTTCGTTCGCCCAATCTTAAAAAAAAATAGTTGTTTCTTTTGTGGCAGGCCATCATCTGGATACATACTGTTTGATCTTTGGGTAATGGAAGGGTTACGTGTGGCCCTATAACTTATCCTATCACTTTATCAACGCTATTAGGCTGACCATTGGTACGGCGTCGACGAGAGATGGTACTCGAAAGTGTAACCCATCTAACGAGATAACGAAGTCAAGAAATCGGTTGCTTAATTGGAGGTGAGCAGTAAAGTATGCTGCTTTTTGGATACCCCGTATGGACTTGGTGAGATATGACGAGACTATAGCCAGACATAAAAAAAATACAGTAAATAAGTAATTCTTACTGCAGCAAGTAACTTATTTTTAATATAAACATTAAGCAAGGTTTTACTAAAGCTGCAAAGATATAGCACTTTAATCCATCTGAGTCGAACTCAGTGAACTTTGTACTACGTGTCGCAATGAAAAGTTTCTTTTGATCCTTCACTAATGAAGCGGGTACAGTGCTTTTGGAAGTTGGCACTAGTTTTAAAAGTTTGCATTCGGTTCTACAATTTTTTTCCTATGCAGATGACCTAATTAGTTTATATGTAATATTCGTATGATGATAGAGTAAGGATACTGCTGTGTGGTAGTGGCTACGAATACTACCAACCCTTACTATGCTCGTGGATGTCGTAAAAGATGACTAAGTGCCTTATAACGACCTTTTTTTTTGTTGACGCTGTGGAAACGCATTTACGTGCTAACCCCTTCCCACCGATGTCGAGACGGGAGGGAGTGTGGGACTCGCCGGCCGGCTAGTCCGACCGGAATACCCACTAAAGCCACAGCGCCCCCCTTACGCGCTTTTACGGGACGCCGGAGAGATCGTCTGTTTTCATTCGATCTGCGACGTCCTAAAGTCTTATAACGACCTGAGCCAACTCTATCTGATGCCGTTTGATCAACAATTACATTCCCAAGGAGGGTTGACGTCTGGCAGGCGGCCGGTCATAAAACTATTGCCAATAACTTTACAATAGATATGTGCTATGAAGGAAGAGTACATATTGTATCGACCTTAAGTAATTGGGATAAGAGTAGGAGAATGATGGTAGAGTAAGGATACAGAATGATGGTAGAGTAAGGATACCCCTTCCTCTCTTGTGAGTGATCGTAAAAGACGACTAAGGGACGTAAGTAGATAACATCACTGCAGGATAAAGAAAAATTGAGATAAAATCATATAAAAACTTGTCTACCAATGCGGTACAGTATGTTAATTTTCCTTTTCTCATATTGTAGAAGATGGTCAAGTTTAGCGTATTCAAAGGTATTCAAGTAGAATGTATTTGACTGCCTGACTTGACTGACTGACTTTGCTAAGATGATGACGATGTTGATGTTGAAAGGGCAGGGCAGCGGAATGAAACACATACAACCCACTACATCTGCTGCACTGTATCGTCATCTATCTATTTTAACTTAAACGGACCACCGATACAAAGCTATCTTGGGTGGTTCGCCCATCGTCAAAATCTCCTGTTGACATCTGGTCTAGGTAGGTTAGTCTCAGTCTCCCCCGCTACCTACATCCTTCCAGTTTCGCATTGTATATCTTCTTAATCAGACGTTCGTTCGGCATACTTTCCACATGTCCGAACCATCGGAGCGTTCCTTTTCGCATCTTTACACCAATACTCTCTTTCATACCTACTAGCAATATATCTATCTAAAAATCTATTTATATACAGGGTGGAAGTGGACCGCTTCCGAAAACAAAGACAGATAAACCTACTAGTCCTACTTGTAATGCCAGAAAAAAATCGATTCGGATGAAAATTTTTTTTTTTTCACAACGAATTTTAAGTTTTTTTCACATTCCATCGTATTAGGACAGTGCTATGTAACGATAATTCCATAAAAAATACGTAACCATACTCAGATGAGAAAAGACGCAATCTATTCAAAACTCACGATCATATGTTCAAGAGTACTTAGATTAGAGAAAAACGACCTCGCGTGGTGAAAAAAATTTTTTTTTCCTCTGAATTGTTTTTTTTCTAGCCTATCATTACATGTAGGATTAGTAAGGTTACCTGTCTTTGTTTTCGGGAGCGGCCCCCTTCCACCCTGTATATAAACGAACGGGTTGAATGACTCATCAACGCCATGCCGAAACTACAGAGCTTGAGTGTAATTTTGACTGTAGATCTTTTGAGACGGAGTGACTCACTGAGAAAAGATTTAACGATAATGAAACTCAAAGGGCGTGAAATGCAGTGTCAAAGTTCAAACTATTTACAAATAGTAGCCAGTAAAATTAATTATTCCGTGTGGTGACGGAGTAAGAATACAATTCACCACTCCCTATCTTGCCCGCTGATGATCGTAAGAGACGACTAAGGGATATAAAACGCATATAACATCTATGCGAGAGAAGGAAAACTCGGAACAAAACCCTATACCAACACGTCTGTCCGTGTTGGTATAGGGTCTTGTTTCGAGTTTTCTTTTCTTGCATAGATGTTTTATGCGTTTAATATCCCTTAGTCATCTCTTACGATCATCAGCAGGCAAGATATGGGGTGGTGAATAGTATTCTTACTCCGTCACCACACGGAAAAAAACACATTTAGAATTATTTTAATATCTAAATATCCTCCAAAATTGTATTATAAGTTATTTAATTTTATATTGATCAATACGTTTTTTAAAATAATTATTGATTTAAAAAAATAAAATAAACACTGACATATTTATTTCATACAAGAGAAACAGAATATAAAAAGCGATATAAATGACTGACGCCATCTGTGCAGTGGTTAAGATGTTAACCACGCCAGCGTCATGGGTTCAATTCCCACGCAGAACAATACTTTGCGCGCTCCACAAATTGTCGTTCTGAGGCCGGATATAATTTGTCTCCGTTAATTATATGTTTGTAAAATCCTCTCAAATACAAGGATTATTTCCTTAATGAAAGAAGACGCATAGCTTTAAAAGCATAAAGGTACCTTTTTTTGCGCTGGACTATGGATGTGATCTTGCCCCACCAAATCGGTCCGGGGCGACGGAAGAGGTGGCGTGCGACCCCATAGAACCACCATGGAAAGCTCCTCTCTTCGCCATGCGAGCGGGCCACCGGTACTTGATCTTTGTCTTCGGTAGCCCGCCCGGCGGTTTACCCTCACGGGTTCCTCTCGAGTCGACGTCCTCATGCGGTGGCCTCTCTTCGGGTGACCGGACTATTCCCCGGTCCGATCACCCGAAGCATAAAGCTACCTCAAACAAATAAAGCTGTATTTGTGTCACAAACGATATCTACGCGGACCAAGTCGCGAGCAAAAGCTTGTTGTTATATAAACATTTGTATATATTTGCTTGACCTAGTTAGATAAGTGTTACTACCGATATTTATCTGAATACAATTAATTATTGTTGGTTTATTATATTTAAGTATACCTATTTTATCGTATCGATCGAATTTATCAATACCTATTAAGTTTTAGCATATAACTATATAGGCCAAACAAAGAGATCTGTAAGAACTCGGATCAAGGAACATATAGCTGATGTGAAACACCGCCGTCACACTAAGTCTGCAGTCTGTGAGCATAGTCAGGACCGCGCCCGCCATTACATCAGGTTTGATAAACCACAAATCCTCGCAAAAGAACACCGATACCTGCCTAGAATGGTTCGCGAGGCTATTGAAATCAAAAAACATAAAAATTTCAATAGGGAGGATGGCTGGGTATTATCATCAAGCTGGGTTCCTGTTATTCACTTAATTAAAAATAAAACTAAGAAAACCACCACAAGACTGCAAGACACTGTGAGCACTTATTGTATAGATTTGACCCACAATAATAGTTAAATTTTAATTTAATTAATTTTAGTAAGATAAAGTAGGCCGCCACTCTAAAATTCAATAATAAAATTATTATCATGCCTCCTGAGTTTTCTCGCCGGATCTTTCTCAGTGTGGCCGTGTTCCGATCCGGTAGTAGCTGAATAGTTTTTGTTAGTTTTGTAAAAATTGTAAAATTGCCACAATAATAATTATCATAAATTAAATACCTTAATAATAACAAATCATGAACAACATAAATTTTATATATAGAATCATTCTCTTTTTGTACTGGCAATGAATTTGTATTAATTTTTGTATAAAAATGTGGGTCAAAATTTAATATCTTATAGGGTAGATATAAATAAATTTCTGTAATAACAATGACATATTGGACGTAAGACACCTCAGTCCTCCCGTGACCATGATCACTGTAAAGTGTTCGAAACGTCGGGAAATTATAAATCAAATACAAACGCGATAGAATCCGTAAATGTAGTTTTATTTCAAATATATGAGCTGTATGATAATCAAGATATCACCTCTTTGCTTCAATAATGGGTTATCTTGATAAATGAAGGTTTAGAGGAATGTTTTTCAAGTTTAAAAAAAATAATTGATATGTAAATCTATGATTTTAATTATTTCATTATTCTATAATTAAAACATCTATGATTTAAATCAGATTTATGATAAAACAATATTCGTTGCGAAACAATTATTTTTTTAAACTTGAAAAGACTCCTCTTCAAGTAATAACAACACTTACTAACGCTCGTGGGTGTCTCAAATGACGACTGAGACCTTTACCGACCTTCGCCAAATTCATCTAATGCCGTCTAGCTAACAATTATATTTTTAAAGACTGTTGCGGGGGATTTTACAAATAAGTAGTCCTTTATATAAATCGAACCCAATATTTGGCACGATATGTCGGTGTCTTAATCACTATACTATTTGTGCAGTCAGAACTTAATTATTATCGTCGCATTTATTAACCAAATAAAAAAAAATAAGGAGATTCTTTCAATTTGTCTGTATATTTTTTTAATGTGGGTTAACTCAGAATTATTTTTCAGAGTGTATTCTAGTTGCTTGTATTTCTCATTTATATTTGATCAACATCTGACCAAGCAATTTTTGAGTTATCCTCATATTTGGTTGATGTTAACTACGTTGGGTTGAAGTCTGTTACTTTTATAAAAATTCTGTGACAATGTGTAAAATATTGTATCATACGTTAAGCCTCCCCTTGTAAATGTTATTTGTTTAAATTATTCGTCAGATGTCTCATACAGCACCCGTGAGAAGAAAAAAGGCGCTGACGCATTGCATACATATGCCATCATTGAATACGCTAACTTACAATAGAGTTTAAAAAGGACCGATCCAAGTATTTGCTAACAATACTTTTATGTTTTCATCATCATCATCATTGCCTTTGTTTATATAAGTCCCACTACTGAAATCAAGCCTTCTCTAGAGTGGGATAAAAATTGGTCTAATACATCAAGTTGCACACTGGTCAATTGGCGATTCTATTTTAAGTCATTTAAAGTTGTACTTCTTTTGGCGCGTTAGGGAAATATGATGAGAGTAAATTTTTACGATTCGCGCGCACACCGTCACGAAAATCGACACCCTGAAGTTAGCTATAGTCAATATTTTAGTTTTTTAACTAGACAATGCGTTATAATAAAACTTTTAATGTATTCAATACATTGTTTTCTATTGTTAGTGTCATTTTTCTACAAACGTAGAATAAGACGAACATAAAATTTTTGAAATGATTTTTATCTTGTTACGCCAAAGAAGTATAATTTCTAACGAGTGTACATAAAAGTACACACACTTTTTTTTCTCTTGCTGTTATTTGTTACCTTTTAATCGTCTTTTATGACACCCACGGTGGTTGTGAATTATATTCTTACTCCATTACCCTATATGAAAAGCTTTTCATAGAAATTAAAAATATCTCTGGAGAAAGCATTCATATCCCAAGGTTGTCATTCCTTTCAACGAGGTCGAAAGCCATTCGAATGCAATACATTACACTGCATAATGATATGCGATCTATTGTAATATACACAAAGACTAATTTGCAAACAAGTGTACCCGTTAATGAATTGACATGGAATATACATCACTGATTCATTTTGTATGATGTATTTAAGTCATGAGCGGGTGCGTGCCGTAAGCGAGCTTACTGCGTTTAATGTTTGCTTAGAAGTAAATATTGTCTTAGTGCTACGGTTGATCATGGCTAGTCAAAGACGAATACGTCAGTAATTCTTTTCCCGCGCAGGTTTTTCATTATGAGCAATTCATAAACTGTAGTCTTGAGTGACTGTGTAATTTGTGACTGTTTATTTATATGTTTGTGAAGTCCCTCGCAATACAAGGCTTAGATACTTAGTGCAGGGTGGTAACGCTCTATTTACCCTTATTAAAAAATACACAATATATTTTTATTATTACGTTGTTACTTGTTATTTTATCACTTATGTTTAGAATTTGTAGTATTTTCGGTATTTGATCTGTGTCTTTTTTCTTTCTTTCTTTTAAATATAATCAGCATCAACGTCCACTGTTAGGCGATTTCAATGTCGTAATATATATATTTAGTAATGGATGGCAGAAGCAAAATAATACAACCAGGCAGAAGTCTCTATTATTCACATGATATCATCATTCATCATTCTCTTACCCCAATTACTTAAAGCTGATGCAATATATATACTCTTCTTCCATCGTACAAATTGAAAAACTTATTGACAACAGTTTTATGATCGACTACCTATCTGACGTCAACCTGCCTTAGCAATAGAATCGCTGCGCAGAGGGTATCAGATAGAGTTGGGTCAGGTTGATCACAGGCTATCTACATGATATATATGTACATATTTTAAGTAAGCCAGTCACATGTTTTACATAAAATTTATTATTTTATAATTACTATCACCTATGATAAAACTACAATCATAGCTTAGAGTTTTCAATTTATTCAAAACGATCTCACCTTTCAATTAATTAATCATTATTCACCATCGTCGTGGTTCTTTGAAAATACAATCATTATAATAATAATAGTGTTTTATTACCTACATTGTTCGTTTTTCAGTGCGTGTGGTCTTTTATTGTTAGAGAATGTGTTTGTCTAAACGATATTTAATAGCGCTATTTGATCAAACTGCTTATTGTTATGTGATTATAAAGTTGGTTACTTTTTATATATTAAATACTTCCTTATGTGGATTAAAATATAATTTACAATTTGGAATGCACAAATCGCGTATTTATTGAGATACCGACCTACCATGTCATGAGTTCGATTCCCATGCAGTACAATACTATGTGCGATTTAATACATTTTTATTCCGAGTCTGGATTTTAATATGTGTTCCTTAATCGTATATATGTATGCACGAGGGTATCTATTTATACTCTTTACAAATAAGAACATGGAACGGTATAGAAAGGTTAGCCCCTATCTAGTTATCATTCGATATTTAAAATTACAATATTTCAACTAACATTAATAAGATATTTGCATTAATCAGGCTTATAATTTTATATGAATAATTTCTGCCCTTAGAAGATCACTGATCACTGTCTTTAAAAAACTCCTAGTTACCAGTAGTCACTTTGGCTGCTGTAAATTATTCGAAAGATATATAAAATAAATTTAAATATGAACGCAAAAAAATTGTTTATTTCATGTCAAAACATTAGCACAGACAATAAAAAATATACATTTATTCAAATCATTACTTTTATCATGTTTTTGGGTTATTAAATAAATTTGTAATTTATTACTTCCTTAACATTGCTATGCTTTTAAACGACACACTATGATTTCTAGCTTACGAGCAACATAGTTTTGAATTTGTTCCGCACGGAAGACTCTGATTTGAGTATACAACTATATTGTTATATACACATGGCGGTTAAATTTTTATGAGCTCTTTAAATTAAAAACTCGGACGACAATAGAATTCAAGGATTATCGTGAAATGTTATATTGGTGAATCTTCTTTCTTAATTTTATTTTAACTACAGCGGCGTAGTAGTTAATATACCAACCTCTCGTGCGGGTTTGTTTTCCACGCAGGATAATAATTTGTGTTTATAACATGTTGTCCCGAATGTAAATGAAATTATTTTTTTAATCAAGTTTTTTCTTATTTTTAAACAAATTAATTGCTTTTTAAAAATATCAAATACGTTTAAACGAATGTTTTTCTTGACATATGTATGATGATATTATAAGTGCAGTGTCAGAAAATACAGTTATTTTTAGTTTTGAAAAGTCCTTCATTTATCGAGAGTAGAGGATCACCTTAACGCTTTGCTTGTGAAGCGTGCAATTATTACAAATTCCTTAAATTATATGTTTGTCAAGTCGCCGTCGCCCAATATAAGAATCATTTCCTTAGTACAAATACTTATTCACCTTAAATAGAGTAAAATTCATAGATTTTATAGTAATTTTTAATATAGATCTATCTATTTAGCCTTTGTTTGGCATATGAAGTATAGAGTTATTTTCATTTAAATATTTATTAAAAGCAAAGTATAGTTTTAAAAAAGTACAGCGTATCGTCTACTTAAAAAAAAACACTGTGCTGACTGTCATCTATCATATATATTGACGGTACGTAGGCTATAAAGCTGATAACAATTCCGTATCTGTATAATGCCGAACTCTCGCGATGTATACTTCTCAGAAAGTAAAGTAACTGAATTATTCAATATGTGTCATCATCTACAAATATAAGATATTTTTCATCATAAATTAATGTAAATATGGTTCGAAACAAAAAAAAATAAATTAACTCAAAGCTTATCACTTAAACCGTTGGCAGAAGTGACTAAACCGGTGCGATTCTGGCGAGCGGAGCGCAGGGCTCGCGGGACGTCGCGTAGGTACCAAAAGTGTTTGCGAGGTGATCTCATCGCCGCTAACTCATTTATTTGTATAGACAGCGTTTAGTAGCTTGAGTGCGTTGAGAGGTGTGCGGTCAGTACTTAGGTATCTACCTGCTTGTAATGAGAATTGTCTTATGAGCTAGCGTATACAATGGGTTTAAATTGAAATACCTGCCATACTCCACTCATTTTTCCGCCCGTACCAGTTGACTGATGGAGGAAATAGGTTCTTGAACTTCTTCTTGTATATGTCTTCTAGAATTGTATGTCGTGATATCAACGACGAAATATGCGAGACCTTTTTATTCACTATTAACTGCCCATTGTAAACCGTATTTCAAGCAATACAGTTTATTTCATTTCATTGCATATTTATGTACAAATACGAGGCTTAATTAGGCTTAGTAGTAACTAAGGTCTCTAAATATCGACTAATAAAGATATCCGTGGTGGACAGAATATATGGAATTGATGTACAGACCGAAGAAATAATTTCATTTATCTTCGATAAATAATTGATTATTTTTTGAAAAAATGAGAACATGTAGATATACAGATGTCAATATGATGTTTGTCCTTACAAACTAAAAAATAATATAATTTCAAAAGGCCGTGGATTCAAATTAAAACTTACCACTAATACTTTTCCTACTGCTGTTTTTGTGCCATTTTTATTATTTACTTTTATATCTACGATTAGGATACTCGTGCTAATACTACGCACCATTAGTAGAGCATTTATTACGTATATAATTGTAACATAGTAACAACTTTTTTATACACATTATTAAAAGATTTTCTTTTATTACAAAATAATGATTGGTATAATATGGCATGTATCACCTAACTAAATCAATTAATTAACGATTTCTTCAAACTGCGATACGTATTCAATATCTCAGTATTCGCAGTTATTAATATTAAAAAGATATAACGGCTTTGTAAATTCATATATTATACGCTGTGTTTGTAGAATCTTGGGTCCTTAAATAAATTACCTGCAACAATAAAAATAATGTTTAAGCAATAAATAACTGTCAAAGTATTAGCAAAATGTTTGGTGATTAAGAATATAATTTTATTATCATTCATTTTATGAATACAAAGTATTAAGCATTAAAATAACTATAAGCCACTTTTTAAAGTTAATCTTATAGGAGGGCTCTGAACTTACATCCAAAAGTTTGCGAGAAAAAGAGCTTAAGCGCTTACTTACGCGTATTCATCTCATACTTTGAAGCGTATGATGAATACTGTAAATACGCTATACAGCAGTCACTTAATGTTTTTTCTCTTGAACTTGAAAACAGTGACACATACGCTCTTCATATTTTTTTTTTTATAAATAAGTGTATGATAAATATAATATATACTATTAAAAAGAGTTTGATGAATAATTTGACTATACAGATGGCGTACCTACTGGTTAAGATACCGACCTTCCGTGCCAGTGGCGTGGGTTCGATTCCCACGCAGAACAATACTTTGCGATCCATAAAGCCTTATTCTGTGCCTGGGTGTAATTTGTCTCCGTTAATTGTATGTTTGTAAAGTCCCCCGCAATACAAGGATTATTTCCTTAGGGAAACTTGGTGTCTTTTAAAAGAAAAAAAATAAAAATGTATCCGTGTTGCTAATATAAATGTCTCAGAACTTTCGTCTTGGTGAAACGATTTTGATGATTCTTCTTTTATTTGAATGCTGGTTTTCCACTGTGGTTCTATTTTGTTTTATCCACTGGTTACTAGTTGAAGTCGTCTTGTTTTGTTAAAATTTTGATTATTCAACAATCAACTGACATTCTCTGTTAGACTTAGGCGTACTAATTGAGGGGACTATGGCTTAATCGTTTCGCTTGGGAAGCCGGTTATTGTTATTCTCATAAAAGCAATGCAGCCCTTTTCCCTAGTGCGCTTAACTTGTTTCTCTTCTTAGAAGACAACGTACTAAGGAATCCTTATATAGCGGAAGACTTTACAAACATATAAATAACGGATTATTCTGCGTGGATATCAAATACGCGACACTTAGCATGTTAGGTCTGTATCTTAATCACTAGTTTATCTATGCAGTCAACAAATTTTTACGATTCCCAAGTTAAAATAAGTAGTGGTATGTTTGTAAGTACCTAGATGAAGAGTTATGAAGTATGTATGTAAGTAGATGAGGCAACATATTCTTATTTCATTATCTGATGGAGAAAATGAATGACAAATGGTTGTCTGATAAAGCGGTAACCTTTTGGCGATATGTCACTATAGAAACTGGTCACGAACACGGCTACCGAACATGCGGCACGTGTTTCGATTGTCACATCACGACGTTATATCGAACTAACTGCTTTGAATCGATTTATTTTTTTGTATCAATTTAAAATTGGTAATCACACAGTCTATTGTGGGATTAACAATTATTGTGAGTCAATTTTTTTTTGGAGTTATTTGTAATTTATAGTTATTTTTATCTCCAGTTCCGCTTTGCATGCGAGAGTCATAAATATTGACTAAGAAAACACCAAAATTACTGACAGTTTTCCGGAAAAATTACAACATCGACAACGATCACTAACCAACTTGACAATCATCATCATTATCATCATCACAGCCCATAAATGTCCCACTGTTGGGCTCGGGTCTACTCCGTAATGGGAGGGAAATTAACCTACTATACCGCGCTGGTATAGGGTTTTGTTTAGAGATTTCCATCTCTCGTATAGATGTTATATGCGTTTTATATCCCTTAGTCGTCTCGTACGATCACCCATGGGTAAGATATGGGGTGGTGAATAGTATTCTTACTTCGTCACCACACGGAAACCTGACAATCATGGTAATATATTCCTTAGAAAGACTTATTTTAAATGAAAGAGACTTCGATATGATAATGAATGGATGGATATATTGTTTCTAAATAAGTGGTTACTAATTAAATATTGTGTTAATTTTGCATTTGACATGCCAGGCTATTTATAAATGCTCATTTCCCAGCGAAACATCATTACCTCATCTGGGCCTTGAATCCACGACTATGGGAAAATCTGTTCCACTTTTTTAGATTTCTATCGGCTTGAGAGTTCCAATAGATATAGATTTATGTCCCTCGTGTGGTACTCAATTTTTATATTGTTTTACCGTTTAAATGTTTAATAGTAGTAGAGGACCATGTTTACAGCCGCGGGCCGATCTGTCCGTGGTAGTACCACACTCTCGCAGAAGATCGACGTCTGAGTAATGGCAATGTGCTATCGCGTTTCGGTGAGCGAGAGAGCCGGCAGCCCAACTGGGATGGGTTTGGGGTTTGTATTGGTGGGCAGCGGCCTAGCTATAACCTTAGTATCGCAAAGGTCCATGGGCGGCAGTGACACTTACCATCAGGTGTGCTGTCTGCTCGTTTACATATTTAATACAAATTTATTCAAAGTACAAAACTTAGCTAGATATCCGTAACTATGAACATTTATAGTAATACAATATTAACAATAAAATCTTCCGTGTGTTGACGGAGTAAGAATACAATTCACCACCCCCTGTCTTACCCGTGGATGATCGTAATTCGTAAGAGACGACTAAGGGATATAAAATGCATATAACATCTATGTAAGAGAAGTAAAACTCGAATCAAAAGCCAATAACAACACGTCTGACCAGCGTGGTATAGTAGGTTAATTTCCCTTCCGTTATGGAGGAGGCTTGAGCCCAACAGTGGAACGTATTTTAGCTGAGATGATGATGATGATGAATTAAATATATTGTATACACAACTGCACATATAGAAAAAAAAATCTTTAAAAAGGTAAAAATAAGACAAGCCCGCTGTTTCCTACCGAATCTTAGCAGTGACGGCCAATTCGATCCGGTGTTTTTTTAATTTATTTAATTAATTCAAAATGTAAAATTGACAATGTGTAAAGTGGTCCCGCAGGTTTTATACGTAATAAATAATTTTGAATTAGCCTCGATACTAGAGGTTGGCTTTAGACCTGTCTGCTATCTGTGCATTGTAAAATATTTTGATAAAAGGTTGATGGAGTTAGTTCAAAATGGGACTCAGGTGAGACATTCGGCTTGTTATATCGTAACTATGGCACCAGTTTAATTGGGTCGCGTTTTATTGATATTTTTGGAACCCATTTGGAAACAAATTGGCTATCTAAGGGGACGGTCAAATCTTCGTTGGGTAATTCAGAAAGATTGTGTGTAATTGACTTGAAATAGTAATGTAGTTGTGACCGTATTTCAGTTTCGGTAGACCATATAATTCACCCTACACCATGTGTATATTAACCCTTCTGATTAGTATAACATAGCAGGTAAATTTTTCTGCAGCAGTGGGATTTAGGTATACAAGATAAGATGATGATGATGAGACCATACCATCAAAGTCTGTCTAACATGGTTTATATGTATATATTAGTAGTGGATGATCATAAGTAGGTGTTAAAAAAAACTATCAAACACGCTTTTGTAGATAATTAAACTAAAAGATAGAAGATAATAATTATTAAATATTATTATTAAATTTTGTCGTAAAATAATAAAAAAAAAAATTATGCAACGAAAAAGGAAATTTGGTGAGAAATTTCTCATATTTTGTTTTATTCGTATTTTTTTTGAAAAATGTTATATATAGTCACGTACCATTTTTTTTTTCAATTTCCAAAAAAAAAAAATTATATATACATATATATATATTAAGGTCACAGAGAGTAAGAAGGCTATCAAATAATTCTTTTTAATACCACATCTTTACGATATCGATTGTTAACGATCGCTATTAATATCGAAATTGTCGGCACAATCACTAGACTTAGAATGCTGGAATATTCTTAAATACTATGACTATTTTGCTTAATAACATGATCGATTATTATCATATCCGTGTGATCACAGGGTAAGAATATAATTCACTTTCCCTCATCCTGCCTGTGGGTGTCGTAGAAGACGACTACGGGATATAATATGCATATAACCTCTATTATTAGAGAAGGAAAACATGAATTAAAACCCAGTACCAACCCGTCTGATCACCGTAATATAGTGGGTCAATTTCTTTTCTATTATGGAATAAGTCCAAGGCTAGCAGTGGAATGCATATGAGCTGAGATGTATCATCAAGTAATTTATGTCCAACAATGGATGTTATGCCCCAAGTGACTATAATATCGTAATTATCATGCTTAAAAACAGCTTGGAGATTACACTCAGTGTTACAAGTTATTTTGGAAAATATTAGTATCCATTTACCTGATAATTCCACATTCGGATTTACGACTACCCCTAGAATATAAGCGATGATGATGTATTGCTTTTTTAAACATACCTTATACTATGGAATGATTACTTGTAATGTTATTTTTACGTATGATGGAGTAAGAATACAATTCACCACCCCTATCTTGCTTCTAAGGTGTTGTAAAATACGATTAAAGAATATAATATCCATATTACATAGGGAAACTCGAAATAAAACTCGTTAAGCCATCTGACTGGCGCTATAGTGGGTTAAACTCCCTTATATTGTGAAGGAGGCTCGGGCCTAGTTATAGGACATTTATGAGCTGCGATGATGATGAAGAAATAAATCCCTGTGTCGCGGCAGACTCCACAAATATTTAATCAAAGGATATAAATTATAATAAATTGTTGCAGGTCCAAAAAATCGTTGCTCAGACACAATTCTATTCTTAACCCATGTACATAATGAATGTACATACTCGTATATGTTATTTATTAAAACCCACACTATTAAGTGGATGATGTAAACTTGTGAACCACTTAAGAATTAAATGATCTATGCATTTTGGCATTTTGTATAATAACCACTTAAGAGCGACCTACATGATATTTTTATAAATCGTCAAAATTTTTATCGCCAGCGGTGTTATTATCCTCTTAAAATCGCCAAACGGCACCCCACACACAGATTGAATGTAATTAGAAAATTGTTCGGAATGCGTCTATGCACCTATGCGACCTGTCTACATATATTTTTTTGTTCTTCATGCATTCTTATATAATCGAGTCGATTTTAAATAAACTTGGGTAAAGAGTTACGTGAAGAGCACGTATAAATTTCTAAATTGGAAGTTGTACGTCATTTATATTTCCTTATGTGTTACTTAAATCTTATGGTTCGTTGGTTATATAGTACAGCCGTTTCAGACAGAGTTGTCGATCAGGAAGGGTTTACCAAATTCCTCTTAACACAGCCTTACATTGAATTATTTAAAAAAAACAGTTCGATTTTGCTATAGTTAATCGCTAGGTAATAAAGTTCTATGCTACCCCTTCTGTCATTAAATAGCTTCGTAGAATGCGGTCAAAATATCGCCGGGCGGGCCACCAAAGACAAAGACCGGGTTCCGCTCGCTTGGCGAAACCTACATGTAGGGCGGGTCTATGGGATCGCGTGCCGTTTCTTCTATAGTCCCGGACGGATTTAGCGGGGTGTCACCATTTCATAGCCCGCCGATTGCGGTCAGTATATGGCCGTATGTAAGTTTAAAAATAATACCATCTGTTTTTAGTATTCGAGTGAACCCAAACTGAGTTATTTAGTTATAAAATTCTCTGAATGCCATATCTATTATAGTCTTCTATGTTTGTTAAAACGCTTTTTTTTTAATTGTATTTAATTCAATTGCTGCAACGCCACTTACGTCATGACTTTTTATTGTTTATGGTGGAAAATAAGCAGGCTGCACATGTGGTAATAAGTGTTACTGACGCTCGTCGGTCCACTTTGGAACACCAATGCTGCACCTAGTCTGATGCCTATCAACCAAAACCCATCTAGAAAGTTTGGCTTGTAGTTCTCTCCCTCACATCAATTTTCTGTAAGAGTATGGTACTATACAGGACGGAATGGTATGGTACTATACGGACGGCTGTAGGGATCCCACACGATTAGTGATTCCATATTGTAGGACGACATTAAACAAGAGAAATGTTTACCATATGTGCATAACCATATTTAATAAATTACCTAGAGACTTAAGAGAGCTCCCGCAGAAATATTTTAAATTAAAACTACGACAATGGTTAATCAGCTACAATTTCTATAATTTATCCGAATTTATGACATATAAAAATTAATAATAATCACTTGACATTTAAATTAATTGTAATTTGAGATTTATATATTGTGATATTATTTAATTACACATATTAATATGTATAGTTATTGTTATAATAATTAATTAATAATTGAAAATGTGTCAATATTTGCATGTCTTAAAGGCAGAATATGGCAGGAAAATCTACCGTGTTTTGTTATCTGGTTACACCTGTATTCTTTGCAAATAAAAATGATTTGATTTGATTTGAATGGACCGCGACTTTGCACAGAAAACTATTAATAGTGTGGCTCTATCACTATCTATGCCTAGTATGGTATTGCAATAACTTCAATACATGAGTAACATGTTGTCTTAACAGTGTAAAAATAGATTGGTCCACGTTCCTTCTTTTTCCATGGCTATTCTGAAAATTTAATAAGCGATGTAGTGCCGATAACATCACTATACAGGTGAAGGAAAACCCAAAATTAAACTAAATATGCCAACTAGTTTGGCTAGCTTGGTAACTATCATAAATCAATTTTCATCACATAATTGTGAACTTTATATCGGTACTTCATATTTTTATATTTTTATCTTTCCGTGTGGTGACGGTGTAAGAATACTATTCACCACCTCATATCTTAATAGTGGGTGATGGTACGAGATGACTAAGGGATATAAAACGCATATAACATCTATGCAAGAGAAGGAAGACTCGAAACAAAACCCTATACCAACGCGTCTGACCGGCGCAGTATAGTGAGTTGATTTCCCTCCCATTACGGAGGAGGTCCGAGCCCAACAGTGGGGCATTTATGGGCTGTGATGATGATTATGATGATGACCTCATATTAGGGTTAATGGTAGCAATTGTAGAATTAACTAATACAATATCAATAAGAAAATATTGCATAACTTTAATAACTAAGTAATTTTGGGTCATGGTGCTGATAATTGAGGCTGCTAGAACCAGAGTGGCCCAACTGCATTTTTGCAACTTTTAACCTAATTGCAATTTCGTAATCTAAAAATGTTAATCTACAAAACAAAGGCCTAAAGTACAAGTACAAGTACATTTTCAGCTAATGTTTAAATCGATTAAATTTAATTTAATTTTAATTCCCACTATATTGTAAAACGTGGTTCTTGTAGTTAGGCCTCTCTCTAGAATCATCTAGCACCTTCAATTTTCTGCCTCCGTGATGGTACCACACTCGCAAATAATCGTCTAAGCAGTAGCAATTTTATAATGCACTTCGTTCAATGAGCGAGAGATCCGTATCATTTTATATTTAATATAAGTTATCGTGTGTTTCGATTGATATATTTTAATCTTAAATATTTTTTAATCTTTAATTATTTCCGTGTGGTGACGGAGTAAGAATACTATTCACCAGCCCATATCTTACCCGTGGGTGATCGTACGAGACGACTAAGGGATATAAAACGCATATAACATCTATGTGAGAGAAGGAAAACTCGAAACAAAACCCTATACCAACACGTTTGACCAGCGCGGTATAGTAGGTTAATTTCCCTGCCATTATGCAACAGTGGGACATTTATGGTCTGTGATGATGATGATGTGATGAATCTTAAATAAATATTACGCCTTTTATGATAACATGTTTAAATAAGAAGCTATTATTACTAACGTTTAGATTGCCTTTATATGACCAGCTAACCATATACAGATGCTAATCTTTACACATTAATGGGGGTGCTAAAACAAAGTGTGCTTTTCAATAGCCATTAGCGGCTATTCCACCATAAAATACGCGTTTAAAAAGAGCCTAAGGGCTATAAAATGGCTATCAGGAAGTCGCCTTTAAGGACCAACAGTGTTTTAAGAATTTATGCCTTAATGAAACAGCGCTAATTTCACGGAACTAATTTCGATTCATATTTTTTTGTTAAGTAAAATAATTTAATTAGACGTTTTTATAATTTATAGAAATACTTTTAAAGTCAATGATTATATATAAGCTCTTCGTAGTATGTGTGATGTGAGCCAGAAAGATAAAATTAGGAATAGTGTTATAAGAGAGCGCTGTAGTGTGAATGAAGAAGTAGTGATAAAGATCAAAAAGGGTATGCTGAGGTGGTTTGGACACTTAAAAAGAATGAGTGAGGAGAGGTTGACGAAGAAAATATATAAAGCAAGCGTGAATGGGAAGAATACAAGGGGAATACCTCGTCATAATTTTCTGGATCAAATTGGTGATGTATTAACGAGAGGTCATATTAAGAGTTTGCGTAATCGTAGAGCATGCATGAAGACTATTATGAGTGTGAATGAAGCGATGGAAGTTTGCCAGGATCGTGGTTGGTGGCAATTCGTAGTCTCTGCCTACCTCTCTGGGAAACAGGTGTGAAGCTATGTATGTATGTATGTATTATATATAATTATTTAACCGTATGTCAAGTTTTAGTAGTGTGATGGCTTTGCTTTTTTGTTAATGAGCTGTTGGCACGCTGCGACTGAGTTCTAAGAAAAATATTCATAATTTACTAAATAACAGCGTCTATTAGGGCAGATAAATAATGTAAATATAAGTATGTCAAATAATATTTTTACCTCCTAAAAGCGCCCTAGTAAGAACGCATTTTAATCAATTCTAATTAAATTAAATTTATAAATGTGGATCAAAGATAATTTCTTTTTCATTAAAACCTATCGATTGGACGTGACGGCCATCTATATTGCGTGACCATGAATGCTGTTAAAATTTAAAACGATAAAATTTCACCTTGTAATTGTTCACATCAATTAGAAACAATATTTTATATTTTCCATCAAAAATATAGTTTTCAATGTATTTTATTTGATATCATCATCATAGCCCATATATGTCCCACTGTTGGGCTCTGGCCTCCTCCGTAATGGGAGAGAAATTAACTTGCTATACCACGCTGGTCAGACGTGTTGGTATAGGATTTTGTTTTGAGTTTTCCTTCTCTTGCATAGATGATATATGCGTTTTATATCCCTTAGTCGTCTCTTACGATCACCCATGGGTAAGATAGGGGGTGGTGAATTGTATTCTTACTCTGTCACCACAGAGATATATTTATTAGATACATGTTACTTAAAAATTTCCAAGTCTTTTGTGGGATGTTCTCAGTTTGCGGCCGCTTTCCGATCCGGTGGTAGATTATTTTGAATAGATTTTTAACAAAACGTAAAATTGGAAATATGTAAATACTTTTATGGGACTTATGCATAGTAAATGATTTGATATTTATATGACTATTAATTCATATTAACATTAGAAAGAATTATAGTTCTTGAAGTTGCTTTACAAGAGGCAAAAAAAGATTTATCTTGATTAATACAGGCACTAACTAGAACGCTCCGAAATTACATGCTTGGTACGGTACATATTTGAACCAGTTTAGCTGTTATAAATAACGGATCATAGATTTATTTAAAAACGCAGCTCTAATTTATTTAACAAATTTTTTATGCTACTTCAGATCTGCAAAAAAGTTCTATCGGCTAAAATTGCAGAACATCTCATATTCATCATCATCTCATCATCTTAGCTCATACATGTCCTACTGTTGGACTTGAGGCTCCTCCATAATGGCAGGGAAATTGACCTATTATATTCCACTGGTCAGAGGTATTGATATAGGGTTTTGTTTCAAGTTTTCCTTCTCTTGCATAGATGTTATATGCGTTTTATATCCCTTAGTCGTCTCTTTCGGTCACCCACGGGTAAGATGGGAATGGGAAATCGCGGGGGTGGTTAATAAATATTATGAAACAATTTCGGGACTCTTTTTTAAAGAATGCCCTATTAGGTAAAAGATTAATGAGAAGTGGATTTTAATATACAAAGTTTAACTCTGTACACTATCTCACATTATGGTGAAATAATTGCTAAAACAAAACAAATTTTATACGCTTTCTTTATCGAACAAATATACATATTTGAAAAAAAACTATATATATATATTTAAATATGTACCCTATATTTCCAAGGAAATACATTTCGAGCAGAGAAACATATTCACAGATATTTTTTAGTAATCCCACAATATGATAACATTGCCTTCGAAGATTTTAGTCCAATTCTTGCAGAACCACTTTGAAATAAAAAAAAAAAGGTTGAACCTGAGAGCAACCATTTGCAAAATGAGGAACATAACATGTCGTTCTTACTTTAATAACTTCTTTCTCGCGCTGAGACTAACATTTTTATAACAATAAATATACCTTGAAGTAATACATCATTGCAAATATTTTACAGCAAAGTTTATTGTTAAGTGCACTTAGAAAATAGGCTTTATACTCAGAACATATTTCCAAGCAAATAACAAAGATATAGTTTACAAATAAATTGTAAGCGCACTAATACTTTGTCTAATTTATTATAATGGATCAATATGTATATATTCGTATTTTTTTTTACTCGACTAACTATATAGACACATAAAATTCATAAAAATATATAATTATTATTATAAAGCAAATTAAAATAATATAAAATACAATGTCTTAATATAATATTTTTACGTTAGTCCGTACATGGACTATGTGACAATCCACACGCGCTTCGGCGAATATCCCTAATGCAGTACAAAACCAAGGCAGCCTCAACAACACCCTAAACGCATTGTTGTACTGTATTCGGAATGCACTGTACTGTTCCCGCGAATAATTCACTACAGATACGCACGTATAGAAGAACGTGCAAAATAGTCTAAACAAAGTAGTTTTGACGTCCTTCAAACAACGTGTAAATCTACGAGTTATCATATTAGTACGAATTACTACGAATAGACAATGCCCTACGCAGAGAGCGTATATCAGCGTTGTCCATCAGCTCCGAAGTAAGTTTATATTCATCAAGAAATGTGTTTACATTTATGCAGTACATACAAGTATCGTAAAAGACATGTAAAGGATATGAGCGGATAACATTATGAACCTCTGTGCCCACACGTTTGATTACTCTAGTAAATCAATTTGCCTCGCATCGTGAAGAAGACTTTTGCACAACTACAGAGCTTATATAGGCTGAGAAGATATTATTTTTATTATTCGCATATTCTTTGGAGATGCTATGTTCCGGTCACATCTCGTCTAAACCTCCCTTTTTTTTTTGCTGAGGGCTATGGTGTGGCCACGCTCCGCCAAATCGGTCCGGGGCGACGAAAGAGGCGGCGTGCGACCCCATAGACCCACCCTGCAAGCACCTCTCTTCGCCGTGCGAGCGGGCCACCAGTACTCAATCCTTGTCTTCGGTGGCCCGCCTGGCGGTTTACCCTCACGGGTTCCTCTCGAGTCGATGCCCCGACTGCTTTCGCCGTCGAGGCATCGTCCTCACGTGGTGGTCTCACCTCGGGTGACCGGACTAGTCCCAGTTCCGATCACCTGATGTTTCAGCTAGGGCGGCGTCAGGCGCAGATCGCCTAAGCCCCTGGGGTAGGGAAACAGACAGGGTGCAGCCTTATAATACATCGTACTTAGCGCTTTGCGTAGGCCCCAGGGTGCGCCGCTCTTGTCTACGATGGCAACACAATTATCCCTAAGATCATCAATAACTTATTTTAATAGTGGTAGGACCACGCTGTAGACAGATCCCTGTCTACAGCCGCGGGCCGGTCCGTCCGGGGTAGTACCACACTCTTGCAGAAGATCGACGTCTGAGTAATGGCAATGTGCTATTGCGCTTCGTTCGGTGAGCGGGAGAGCCGGAAGCCCAACTGGGTGGGTTTGGGGATTGTAATGGTAGGCAGCGGCCTAGCTATACCCTGGTATAGCAAAGGTCCATGGGCGCAGGGACACATACCATCAGGTGCGCTGCTTGCTCGTGTGCCAACATAAGCATTAAAAAAAATGTATTAATTGTATAACGAAACTTGTTTTATTTTTTTTAGATAACGTTACTAAAATACATCTAATATACACAAATAACTCTCAAACGCTCCAATCATTTACAGGTTATTTATTTGTTAAGGTCTTAAGTGCTCATATAATTTGGATTCATTAATATTATTCTTAGTAAATCATCATCATCATCATTCTCCTACTCTCATCGCAATTACTTGGGGTCGATAGAACATGTACTCTTCCTTCATAGTACATATTGTGAAAGTTATTGACAATAGTTTTATGACCGGCCGCCTGCCAGACGTCCACCCTCCTTGGGAATGTAATTGTTGACCAAACGGCATCAGATGGAGTTGGCCCAGGTCGTTATAAGGCTCGTTGTCTTTTACGACATGCACAAGCAAAGTAAGGGTTGGTAGTATTCGTAGCAGCTACCACACAGCATTATATTATTCTTAGTAAATAATGCTAAAATAAAAAGCAAATTTTGTAAGTATAAATATGATAACTAATTTACCGCGAGGATAAGTTTTATATATTTTTTTAAATGTTATATTAGTATGTTTTGTCAAATGGTATATCGGATGAGTATTTTCAAGACTTATAACAACAGTCTCGAAGTAGGACACATATATCTTCTCAAGCGTCGCATTTCACTTCGCTAAAAACACATAATTCATATCTCCATGGCTAGACCTCACGGTAGCTGCGCACTAGATAATGGATGGCCTGCTGCAGTTACGAGAAAATACAAGAATCGCAACCTCTTCGAGTCACTTGCCGTATTTTTTTTAAAATATATTCTAGTTTGACATAAAATAATTTTTAAGGATTCTATCGCTTTTGTTTTTAATTTCGCCACGTTTTTAACACTTTTCAGAGTTTATGGTTACGGAATGACCGATCAACATTCATTCTTACTCCAAAATAGTTTTATTTTAAATTGTTATGTCTCGCATAGAGATTGGAGATCATACATTTGTCACGAACACGAATATTCAATATGTTTTTAAAGTCTCTTGACTACATTTCTGAGGGAGTGAGAAAAGTTTGATCACGTTTCGTCACGTGGATTGTCAATACAATTTTCTTCAGAATGTTTTTCATTTTAACATATCATAATGTTTAAGTGAATATAGGTTTTCTATAAGAATATTATTTTATTTTTTATTTTTAATGGTTGTATGAAGTAGGAGAGGTTAATCAATAGAGTTAAAAATAAAAGTTCTGCTCTTAGCTTGAAGTTTCTGCTTGTAAAATAAAGCATGGAGATTTTTTTTTGCATATACAGTGATTATTTCACAATTAAAGCTTTTATTTTTTTGTTCTTTATTGTGGTTGTAAGGAAAAATTTAGCCTGATTTATTAAAAAAAAAAGATTTAGTTTATTGAAAATTAGCATTTTAAATGCTTGATTATTTATAAAAAACCCGATTACGAGCGAAAAATATTTGTCATTGAATAACAGAGTCGTGTCATCATTTATTACAATTCTAACTGCAAAGTATGAGTATTAAGCCTGTACAATGTGTAAACAATGTCGGGTAAATGGCACACGTCTCATTAAAGACGAAGATATAATACGATGCGAAAATTGAATGTCCTACAATAGTTCACGGTGGTGTAAGTGGCACTACAAATGAAACGAATTTCCAAATAGGTGTGGGTTCGAATCCTACTTGTGACAATCATTTTTCACTCATAGTCAGGTTTTTATAAAAAAAAATAGGTATTAACGTGAAAAAACATCTTCTGTGGCAAACTCAAAAAGCAATACGATGTGTTTTAGTAACCCACGCCAGACTTCTATTACCCCGTATGGCTGGGTAAGGCTGGACCATAGCCAACCCAAAAAAAAGTTGTAATAAAAACAAAAAGTAATTTATTAACAACGTAAGAAAAACTGTTCAGAAATAAATTCATTTGGATAACAATATTCACACGTGCTACATCCTTTGCAATGATATCTTATGAGTCAATGTTTGATATAAAAAATATTGAATGAGCTAAATAGGCTCGTAAGCATCTGGTTAAATAATTAATGAACAATACTACTAATATATTACTAGGGAGTATGACTTCATAGTTTTGTCAACACGGTTATAAGAACGTGAGGTTTATCTGAAGGCCAATTGGTATGTAAACATTCGTTCGTAAATGATTTTTTAAATATCTGTTTATAGGTTTGTCTATGTGAATAAAACATATGTCTATGTCTCATTCAGAAGTTATATTAGTCTATGTCCTTTAGATTTTATTATACTAGCTTCTGGCCGGGGCTTCACCCGCGCAAATAGTAACTTGCCCAAACTTGAAGTATTATTCCAAGAGCACACATTACTGGCCTAAAAGTATCCTATATGTTAATCCAAGAAATGGTTCATCTATGTGTCAGTGTATTCTCATTTAATTTTGTTCAATGATATCAACATGGTGGCCGACTACCCGTTCTAAGTGTTTCGATTTCCATTGTCATTTTCATTATAAAGGAGCCATTACGAGCAACTTGTAACGCAAAATGAAAGTATTGTTTTCTGCTACATGTAGGCAATAAGACTAAGCTTGTACTTTTTAAAATGTAGTTTTGCGCTAATTAATTGTACATGTATTTATGTACTAGATTTAGAAGATTGTTTATAGTAATATTCTCCATTTGGAGATGTTTCATTCCAGTGAATTAGACAGGCTGATGAAAAATAGGTTGAGTAAACAATCCAAAACAGCACACAATGCCATTTTTTTCCTAAAGTCACACTTTCTTTCATAGCGTACTCAAAGGAGTTTTACTTTAAAAATCGTAGTATTTTATGAGTCCATCAAGTATTTGTACCTTTAATATCGTTGTGGTCTAAATTGTAACGATAGTCCCATCCTAGTTTACTGCGGATAAACTCACAATGCGGTTTAAATAAGTTTCGCTTTGTCAACCTTAGCCTTTAACGGATTCGAAACGAGCGTTTGTATGCTTTGCAAACCCCAAAGTAAGTCTTTGAATGAACTTGCAAAACTTTTAGAGCGAGATAATTCAACAGGAACTGTTTGAGAAGTTTATAGTTATCATGATAGGATCAACACAAAGTAGTCGAGATTATACAGTTTATGAATTGACAATTCTTTGGTCAGACTAAATATTATGGTTAATGTTAGCGATTTTAAAAAAATAGTCAAATTGTCTGATGTATAGCAATAAGTTATTATGTTTTTATTCAATCCACTGTTTTCTTTTTAAGGGATCTTGTTGTATTCGATATTACTGTTATTTTTTTTTCAAAAAAGAACACAGTTTATAGGGACTATGTTTAACTGTATTTATGTTCTTTTGTACACCTTATAACGTGATACTTTGAAGTAGTGTTCTGCTCTCGCCTTACCGGAATCATGTATTGACTCAACCTAAAAATATATGTATTTTATTCCTATTACACTACTTAAATAATATAGTCATCATCATTACAGCCCATTAACGTCCCACTGTTGGGCTCGGGTCTCCTTCGTAATGGGAGGGAAATTAATCTGCTATACCGCGCTGGTTGGCCGTGTTGGTATAGGGTTTTATTTCGAGATTTCCTTCTCTCGCATAGATGTTGTATGCGTTTTATCCTTTAGTCGTCTCGTACGATCACCCACGGGCAAGATATGGGGTGATAAATAGTATTCTTACTCCATCACCACACGGAAAAAATAATATAGTATATGCAACATACTTTTATTATTTTAAAGGATATTGAACAATTTTATTTAGTGTAAAAAATACACTCATTGAAAAGAAAGTACTGTGGACGTCCCTATGTTTGTATGTTATTATCTGGCACGATTACGCCCGTAAAACTTAACATATCAAGATAATTAATATTACAAATTTTCGAAATAACTCTATGTATGTTTAGTAAACATTCATCCGTGATATATTTCATTTTTAAATTATTTTCTGTTTGAAAGAGATAAATAAAGTATTCACTATATACTGCTCAAAAAGTTTCGAGCCCAAGAGTGGAATATATTTGAGTCGACTTAAAATAACCTCACTAAAAAAAATTGAATTAAAATGAAGAATTATGATATTCATAAGTAAATTTTTAGTATTTTATTTTAAATTCTCTTAAGAAAAATATCTTAATACAATTTGAAATGAAATACTAAAAATTTACTTGCTGGAAAAAAAAAGTTAAAGAAAAGAAAATCGTACAGTATGCTACTGAAAAAAATATTCGTAAAGATACTGAGAATGGGGCACGTCGGGATACGGTATTTCATTTAAACGGCAACAGTTTGCTCTTTCAACTTGTGATTATTTCGAAATGCATTTTGTATTACGCTCAAAATACAAAACTCTAGAAAATGAAATCAAACTTCGAAACTTTATAATCGGAATAGAAATTTAAACCAAGCATTCTGATTGATTCTGAGAGATTATTTCGCTGAAAACAAAAATTGCTTCTCAATAGCAGTTAAATTCGGTGTATTTTTTTAATGCTAATGGTGACAAACGAACAATCAGCACACTTGCTACGCTTATGGAACTTTACAATACTAAAAGTACACAGCTAGACCTACTAATCAAAATTCACCTAGAAAGCTGAGCTTTCGGCTCCCTCACTCATTGAACTGAGTGCAAAAAAACATTGCCACTGCTTAGGCGTCGATTTTCTGCGGGAGTGTGGTAGCTATAGACAGAAAACTATCAATACTCTATTGATAGTTTTCTGTCTATGGCTCTACTACTACTATCTATATCTATGTATTATATCAGGCGCGGCTCAAGCACATGTAGCGCCCGGGTGCAATCAATAACCTGGCGCCCTCTTGTACCAAAGTGGATGAACAAAATGGAATTGGTTGATGGTTACAAGCGGCTCTCGGCGCCACCTAACACCGGGCGCCCGGGTGCACCGCACCCTCTGCACTATAGGTAAAGCCGGCCCTGTATTATATTATATTATTATTATATATACCGCATTTGTAACGACGACGTAAGAGAGCGAGTAGGTATGAAAGAGAGTATTGGTGTAAAGATGCGAAAGGGAATGCTCCGATGGTTCGGACATGTGGAAAGAATGCCGAACGAACGTCTGGTTAAGAAGATATACAATGCGAAAGTGGAAGGATGTAGGTACCGGGGAGACCGAGACTAACCTACCTAGACCAGATCGGTCATGTACTGAAGGAAGGTGAAGTCAAGAGTCTCCGAAAGCGGCGAGCGTGTATGAAGAAAATTTTGAATGTTGACTAAGCGGGTGAAGTATGCAAAGATAGAGTTCTCTGGCACTCTGTTCTCTCTGCCTACCCTGCAAGGGATATGGCGTAATGATATGTATGTATGTATGTATATTTATATTATATATATATATATAAGAGATTTCCACCTATGTATTGACTCATCACGATATCTCTGGAACCATAAGGCCCACAGACTTTAAATTTGGTAGGAATATTCCTTTCCCCGAGTAGAGTTCAGCTAAGAACGGATTTTATGAAATTCCACTCGCAAGGGGGATTGCTGGGATGTAAAACTCACATTTTTTTAAATATAGCTCCTACAGTCTTGAATATTTAGGTAGACATATTTGTGTAACCGCAGCGAAGCGAGGGCGGGTTGCTAGTAGTAGTATATAATAGTGGTAAGTATATATGTATATAGTATTTAATAATAGTTTATTTACCAAAGCCGAGTATACCACGAAATACACAAACAAATCTATATAAACTCCATTTTGCTTATTCATTTACTTAGTAAAGTGATGTCATTAATTAGGTAGTCGTTATAAATAAATCTATTGAAGGTAAATTGACAAATAATATGAACAACATATTTCCAATAAATTCATTTGTGACGGGGGAATTTGCATGTACGGAATCATTACACAAAGTACGTTCAGAAACGTAACCACAATTAGCGCATCATACAGAGCCATCGATGATCTGATCCCGATCATCGGGTTTATGTGCCCCATCTGCACGGCGCAGAGACGTACGTGTATGGCAGGTTAAGGGGTCGCGAGCCGTCCCTTCCGTCGTCCTGAACGAATTGGACGAGGTGTAACTATATCATAGCCTGCCCCAAAAGAAAAAAAATCGGCCAAGTGCGAGTTGTACTCGGACACGAAGGGTTCTGTAAAACTAAAAAAAACAAGTTTCTTGTATGCGAGCCCCCCTTAAATATTTATTTTATTTTTTAGTATTTGTTGTTATAGCGGCAATAGAAATACATCATCTGTGAAAATTGCAACTGTCTAGCTATCACCGTTCTTGGCATACATTCTGGTAACAGACGGACGGACCGACGGACAGACGGACAGCGAAGTCTCAGTAATAGGGTCCCGTTTTTACTCTTTGGGTACGGAACCCTAAAAAGTGCATCATACAAAAAATTGTGCCTTAGAGATTATACTGTTCGGGTAAAGTCATTGAATATTAAATACTGAGGCTGCATATATGGCGTATAGGTTAAGACCTACTGTGCCAGTGTCGTGAATTTGATTCCTACATAGGACAATACTCTGTGTGATCATTGTTTGTTTTATATCCGGGTCTAAGTTATGTCCATTAAATTGAATAGTTTTAAACTCTCCAGCAACACGAGGATGCCATTCTAACCGGGATATATTTCGTAATACCACCATTCTCCTACTCTTATCCCAATTACATGGGGTCGATACAATATGTACTCTTCTTTCATAGTACATATTATAAAAGTTTTTGGCAATAGTTTTATGACCGGCCGCCTTTTTTTTTTTTTTTTTTGCGGTGGGCTATGGACGTCGCACCCCGCCAAATCGGTCCGGGGTGACGGAAGAGGCGGCGCGCAACCCCATTGACCCACCCTGCAAGCACCTCTTCTTCGCCGTGTGAGCGGGCCACCGGTACCCGATCTTTGTCTTCGGTGGCCCGCTCGGCGGTATGCCCTCTCGGGCTCCTCTCCTCGCCCCGACAGCTTTCGTCGTCGAGGCGTCGTCCTCACGCGGTGGCTTCACGTCGGGTGACCGGACAATTCCCCGGTCCGATCACCCGAAGCCTCGGTTAGGGCGGCATAAGGCGCAGGTACTCGCGCCTGCGCCGCCCCGGCCGCGGGCGGCGGCCCGGGTCACGGGAATCCTCCCGGGCCCGTTCCGCCGCCTCCTTCTGCGAGATGACAGCCTCGCAGAAGGTGGCGACCGCGTCCCAATTCCTGACGCTGTCGACCATCGCTCGCGCAACAGCCGGCAGCATCAGGTCGGCACCGATGACAGCGACGAGATCACGGAGCTGCCCGTCCCAGCCCGAACATACCTCGAGCGTATGTTGCGCCGTGTCCTCGTCGCTACTGCAATGGTGGCAGGACGGAGTCCACTCCCTCCGCACGACCGTGTGCAGGTACTTGCCGAAGCAACCATGCCCCGACAAGACCTGCACCAACCGGAAAGAGAGGACTCCGTGCCGCCGCTCCATCCACTCCATCAGTACGGGCCGGAGGGCCTCAACAGTAAAAACACCGTGTCTAGGCCTCTTCAGCCGCGTAGCCCAACGGGCGATGACTTCTCGGCGTGCGTCCTTGCGCCAGGTGGCTATCTCGTTGAACGATGGGGAGCCACCCTCTTCGCGCATTGAGGTAACCCGCCGGTAGAGGTCGGAGAGCATCTCCGCCTCTAGGTCCCACGGGGGTGTCCCGGCCGGATTTCGTAATCGGATTTTATAGATAACTGTAAGGCAGTGAGAATATTTCATTTTATGATGTTTCTTTCAGTAAATATTTAAGTCAAGGATATTGGCTTACCGCCTATTGTGGAGTAAATCAAATTACAAACTCATTATTACACTACATAGATGCCATAGTGGTTAAGATACAGAACTACTGTGCTTAAATGTCACCAGTTCGACCTCCAGGCAGGGCACTACTTTGTCATTGTTCTCTGGCTCTTATCCCAATTACTTGGGGTCGATACAATATGTACCAACTCTTTTTTTCTTAGTACATATTGTAAAAGGTATTGGCTATAGTTTTATAACCAGCCGCCTGCCAGACATCAACCTTCCTTGGGAATGTAATTGTTGACCAAACGACGTCAGATGGAGTTGGCCCAGACCGTTGTAAGGCTCTTAATCGTCTATTACGACATCCTCGTGGATGTCGTAATGACTTTGCTCGTAGCAAAGTAAGGGTTTGTAATATTCGTAGCTGCTACCACACAGCGTACATTTCTTAATATAATACAAAAAATACATATTCAGACCTAATCATACAAGTAGCAGTCAGTCATGAATGAATTAATTCAACATCTATCACATAATAGAATTTAATCGCTTTGAAGAGAATAAAAACAGCCGATCCACGTCGAATACGATCACACGAAGATCTGTGCACTAAGCTTTATACGTGGTGTAGTATAAGATTACTAAGAGATTTACAACGACTAGAGGCATGATGCTGTCCAGTCAACAAATGCATTCGCAAGGAGGATTGACAAGCAAGTGGCTGGTCATAAAACTAAACCTATAACTTTTACAATATTTACGGTGGAATAGGTTATATTTTGCGTCAAACCCAATTGAGAAAAGAGTAAGAAGATAATCATAATGACCAAATAGCATTAACGATATGATAATTCACGATAGCATTATTTTAAATCTAATGAATGTTCACTCATCAATAAAGTAATGAATAGATTATGTTGATTAACGAACGCAGCTGGCAATGTGCGCTTCTATAATATCTATCTAGAACTAGACTATAGGTTTTAAATGGTTAAAACTGTAATAAATGACCTACACATATCGTTCAGATCATTGTGTGCAATAATGATATATCTACTTGCATTATTCTCCTAAAACAAAATCTGTCAGATACTGTACACCAATTCATCTTCCACTGGCGCCCACCAATTATCGTCAGAATGCATTTTTGTGGCGAGCGAGCAACTTTTTAAATAGTCTAACAATATTACTAAACATTGATATATTTGTAACTAAGGTGGAATCGGTAATCTCGGGTTGAGAGCCCTCGGGCTCGCCCGCAGTCCGGTTCAGCTGTAAAAGCCCCTACGGCTAACAGCTCGCAGTTGGTTTTTTAGTGGGTATTCAGTATCCCCTTCAGGCCCTGCGAGTCCCACATACCCCGTACGGGCGGGTATGCGAAAAATGTATTTTCAGCCACCGCTTTACCAAGAAAAAAAAAAGAATCGGTAACGGTGGACGGATGCTTAGTCTGGACTTCTTTGAAAAATATTTATAACGTTACTTTCATTTCTATTAATGTTTAATAACTGATTACTACATTTTACTTATTTATTTTTAAGCTTTTATGTATTTAGATCACTTGTTTGTATTGTTGCATAAGCGTGGAGACTTATTATTGTCGTCAAATATCTAATTATTGCACTTATATTGTTCCTATTAGCTGTTGGCCTTAAATAAAATAAAATAATAAAAATAAATGAATTTAGATGTTAACAGAAAAATCAAATGTAAAAACTGAAGTCTATCTATTAACACAGTAAAAGTTTTAATAAAAAAAAAACATTGTATTTAAGACTTATATGATTTTCTCATAGATGCCACTGTAAGAACTGGAACAAATTACAACCACCAGCACTAAGCTTTTAAATAAAGAAATAAAAAAAAATCCCTTTTTTTTTTAAGGTTGTTTAAACGCTAAATCAATTGCCGATAAGATGGTACAACAATGGCATAAATCTATTATACATGAAGTGTTGTATATATATAGTAATTATTATCTGAAAATTATTCAAAATGTACGGATAATAAAAGCTAAACAAAAATGTCATTATATCACCCTAAATGGGTTCGTTACATAGATTTTTATGTTTGTGGGTGATTAAATTTGTGTAAAAATGGTTTATAAATATTGAAAGAGTTAGGTAAAGTTAAAATCAATTAAAAATACATGTTCAGTTAAAGTCAAACATTTTGTAAAAGAAATTTACATTTATAAACATTTATCAAACCATATATAAAAGCAAAAATCACATCTTTTCTTAAAAAAAGATGTGTCCGACGTCTACACGTCAGACCAGTATGGTATTGGAGTACAAATGGCTATCCGTTGAGGGGAGTGATGGCTGCTCTAGTAGTTAACTCGTGATCGGGTGCCGCTTGTGGGATCCGGTCCAGCCATGGTGTTTCTTTATTGTATTTTAACTATTGCGTTCGAAGGGCATCGCACTGAAGCTAATTAAATAATAAACATGTACTATTTTTTTTTTATATATAAAAAATGAAAAAAATTATAATAACATAGATAAAATATAAATAGACAAACCCACTGAGTTTCTTGCCGGATCTTCTCAGTAGCGGTCTCACTCCGATCCGGTGTTAGTTTATTAGATTAACTTTAAATGTAAAAAATGACAATATGTAAGTGCCCTCGCAGGGTTTATGCATAATAAATGTTTTGAATTTGAATTTGAATATCCATTGTGAATGAGACCAGCTCCAAATACTGGTAATGATGTGTTAATGGAGATTGCCAGTACATATAACATAATTACATAAAAGGGAAATCGTTTTCAATTTTGCATATCAAGTTTATTATAATAAGATTATAAAATGTACGAACCCATCCAACAACGATATAGTCATATCGTTGTTGGATGGAAATATGAAAATCAAAAATACATTAGTGCTGTTTCACAGGAAAGGAAAGGTTCAAGAAAATGGAGGACGTATTTAAAGAGACAGATTTTTACGTTTCAGTAAAAAAAATTAAAAGTACATAAATTTTCAACAAAAAATCATATTTTATTTAATTCCTACAATTTAAGGTATTTAGTATGACGTTACTAATACATATCTACATAATGATAAAACTGCACAGATGGCGTCATGGTGAAGATACCAACCTTCCGCGCCAGTGCCTTAAGTTCGATTCCTACGCAGGACAATACATTGTGAGATCCACAAAGTGTTGTTCTGAGTCTGGGTTTAATTTGTTTGCGTTAATTGCATGTTTGTAAAGTCCCCCGTGTTACACGGATTATTTCCTTACTGTAGGGTTTACCTACTGTTTTATAAAAATAATAGAAAAAAAAGGGTTAAAGATTGGATGGCAGACCCCGTGATTATTTTTGATTGAGATGGACAATCTCAAAGATGAGATGGTGTACAACCACACAGTCAAATTGATAACAAAGTTTTACGAGGCAATAAAACTACGAAAAAAAATTATATGAAACTATTTTTGCAGATTCTATCGCGTTTATATTTGATTTTTAATTTTCTGATATTTCAAACACTTTACAGAGTTCGATATTATAAACGCTTTTTACTACTATTTGTAGCGTTCATGGCCATTAACACTGTAAAACTGTTCAAAACGTTACGACATTAAAAAAAAAATACAAACGCGATAGAATCCGTAAAAATAGAAATTTTAAATCCGAAAAAATCCGTAAAAATTTGAAAAAAAATTAAGATTTCAAATGTGTAATACTCGCGTAAACATCAAAATTGATTATGTGATAAATTATCTTACTTTACGAAATTACAGCGCAAATAGACGATTTAAATATAAAACTTCTCTGCTGCTGGCGAGTAATATCTAGAAAAAATGTCTAATAATAATAATTCTAAATGTTATTCAGGTGCGATAAAAAAAATTACTGCCACCTCAAAATCCATTATATATCAATGATCTCATGCTAAATATTTGGAGATAGTCTGGACTCACTCCGACCAATCCTTCCGGAGCAAAAAAGAGACCGTGTGCAGCGTCAGCGTCATTAGAGCGTCATTAGACTTATCTTTGATGATCCGCCCGAAGGATCGGGTGCCCTAGCCTCTAGTTCCCGCCTTAAACTCTTACAGTTTAGGACTACTAAATAATGATTTTATAGCCGATAGAAATATCAACTTGAAAGGTAAAGCTAGTAATAATCTTCCAGCTGGCTTTTGCGGCTTGTATTCAACATTAATACATCTTCACTCACTAAAATATAATTTATTTCAGTTTTATCAAATCAAATCATTTATTTTGCATAAGCCCCATAGGGGCACTTACATATTGTCAATTTTACATAGTTTTTTTTTTAAATTAAATTTAATTAATCTACCACCGGATCGGAAAGCAGCCACATACTGAGAAGATCAAATAAATAATATATAAAAATGTTCATTAGTCTGCCCTCATTCCACGTTAAATAAAGTCGGCACAACATGTCTTTTCAAAGATCATTTCAAATGTCGGCCGATATATCAATAACCACTCCTTTATTTTTCGTATTTGCTAGTTTTTTCATATTTGCTAGTTTCTTACGTCCATCCACACTTCAACTCATATATCTTCCACTGCTGGGTTAGGGCGTCCTCCTTATTGGGAGGGAAATTTACCTACAACACAAGGGTCAGACGTGTTGGTATAGGGTTTTATTTCAAAGTTTTCTGCTCTTGTATAAATATTATCTGCACATCAAAACCCTAATCGTCTTTTACAACACTCATAGCTAAGAGATGGGTTGGTGAATTGTATTCTTACTCCATATGGATAATTCATCCACAATTCCATTCAGAATTCATCCACATCACTAGTATTTAATGAAGAAGAACCACGCTGCTGACACTATTTTGCCTCCAGCCATAAATGAGACAGCTTGTTCAGAGTAAGTAATACACTCTCGCTGAAAATCGACTTAAAAGTGATAGGAATTTGTTATCATTCGGTAAACGAGAAAGACGAAGGTCTAAATTCATAAACGGTAGGCAGCGGGTTGGGTGTACTAACAGTTATTGTAGAGGTGTATGATCGGCAGTTCCCAACATAATTACCATCGACTGCACAGATGCCGTATGGTTAAAATACCGACCTACCGATCCAGTGGGTTAAATTTCCACGCAGGACAATACTTGTGTGAACTACAAATTGTTGTCTTGAGTCTGCCTGTATTTTGTGTCTGTTAGTTATACATATGTTTGTAAAGTCTCCCATAATACAAGGATTATTTCCCTAGTGTAGGTAGTATTGTTTAAAAAAATAGGTTGGCTGTTTAGTCGTCTACCACCAAAGGTAGTAAAAATGCTTATTACAAAAATTTTGTGTAACAATAAGAAAATAATAAATATTGTATAATATATTGTCAAAGTTATTTTTAAATCAAACGCGTTAACGTTGGCCTACCACTTCGCTAATTAAAATTACTGCTTGTACCTCGTTGACTTAATTTTAATTAATACATTTAACATTTTAATTAATACGCGTCGTTTAAGTGGATGGTTTAAATTAATATTTATAAATTAAAGTGTAAAATAGTTTTATTTATAAATAGAGTTTTTATTTTTTTATAGTGTAAATTTTTGCCTAATATTATTTATTTATTAAATAAGTCATAAGTCAAAATAATAATAAGTCTAAACGTACTTTTAAATTATAATGTAAATTTTTGTTTAATAAGTACGTTTAGACTTTTTTCGGATAGGTTTAGTATACCCGTGAATGTATGTAATAAGTAATGATTATGGGAGTTTTGGCGCGAATATGGAAATGTCATGTCACGCTCTTGTATTATATTCATTTCTTTAGTGTTTTGTAGTGTTATATTGAATAATTTTGCTGGTATTTTATGGAATATGATACAGTTAAAGTGCTGAAGTGTAGTGAATATGGCATAATAGTGGTTTTCGTATATTTTCGTGTTCACCCAAAATTACCAACAAAACTATGAATTTGGTTATCAGCGCCAAATTGATAGTAACGACTTGACTTACTGACGGACAGTGACTATCAAGGACTAATTACAATTTGAAGAAGTGGTAAACAATAATACGGAAGACAAGGCACGAAGTGTCTAAACTATGAAGACTTGGCTTAAAGGTCTAAGTAACCAAGCCATAAACTCCAAAAAAAAAGTAATGATTATGACGTGATAATGTCTTATAAATCAATGAACACTGGCTGCACGCACAAAAAATTGTCACGTTCCGTCTGAGTCGAACGTGCAAGCGAGAGCGCAGAACAAGCGATAGAGAGGTACGATCGGGCTTAAGCATTTTATTGAAAATATCATTTTCAATTAATTTCTTTGTATTATACAAAATAATGTTAATTCAGTGATAATCATTCAATTCAGTTCCTCTCATCTCATCTGAGCCCATATACGTCCCACTGTTGGGCTCGGACCTCCTCCACTATGGGAGGGAAATTGACCTACTTTGCCACGCTGGTCAGACGTGTTGGCATAGGGTTTTGTTTCGAGTTTTCCGTCTCTTGCATAGATGTTGTATGCATATTATAAATCCCTTAGTCGTCTCTTACGACACCCACGGGTAAGAGAGGGGGTGGTGATTTGTATAAGTATGATTTGTATATTATTCAGTTCATAAAAGTATGCAATTTTTCATCAATGTTTTCTTAAGACGTTTCATGTCAATCTTACAGATCTGTTATTTTCTTTATAATTTCATGCCATAACACCTAGGTAAGACCCTAAGGGTTAAGTGGAGGTATAATGAAACTACCACACAAGTTATAGGAGGCAACTATTCTAAATTATAATTTTATTAAAGAGAAGAACGGAATATCTATACATTTAGGATGTATAGATATTCCCTATTTAAAATATGACATAAAAAAGTATATTAAAATTTATAAAAGTGAAAACAATGAACGTAAAACGATGATATTATGTGACTTGATAGTTACGCTTAGATGTCTGCAATTAAGGCGTCTATTCAAAGAATCCATCACCGTCTTCGTAGTGAAGCATTGGTGCTGTTCTTTTATCTGTGTAGGAGTATTTTGTAATTACGCATCTTATGACATGGCACATGAAAGTATGATATTGAGGTCATCGACTGTAATGTATTTATTTTTTTCATAAGTATTATGATGTGTTTTTTTTTCATATGTATTATACTTTTAGCATGATTTGGTAAATAAATAAAGAAATATTTTTAAGCAAATTAAGGGATCTCTAGAAGACAGGGCAGTGACATTCTCCTAGATAGCAACTGCTACTACCAGCCTGACAGTAAAGTGTAGATGTTATTGATAGATGGCATTATTGGTCCCCTTGAGGCGTCGTAATTTTGTATAATGACTAACTTTCCACTGCTTTGTTATAAAAACTATAGTCATAACAATTTTTACTCGCTTTGTTTAAATAACTATAATAAAACTTCTACATAAATACATTTTTCAAATAACTTTATACATTAAAAAAAAACTTCTATTTTAGAAAATAATTAAGTAATAAGAACGTTATTTTTTCTGTATATAACAACATAAATTGATAGGATAGTTAGCAATTTTTCTTTCATTATAGGCCCTATTTATAGCTGCATAAGTAGCGTTCATAAATATTTTTATACACTCATTCACAAATGTTATTATATTCATAAATATTTTGTACACTCATTGTCTATAACTGTGTCATATTCAAATTAAAAAAAAAAAAAATTAATAGTCATCTATGTTTTTCACAATCGAAAAGCCTTGTGCTGTCTTTAAAAACATAAAATTTGGTTTATCGATTCATCATCATTCTCCTCTTAACTCAATTACTGGAGGTCGATGCAATATGTATTCCTCCTCCATTAAACTTTTTTTTTTTGGTGGCGTGCTACGGTGTGGTTACACACCGCTACTCCGTCCGGGGTGACGGAAGAAGCGGCGCGCGACCTTGTAGACCCGCCCAACAACGTACCTATCGACGCCGTGCGAGTCGCTCACCGGAACTCGGTCTTTGTCTTCGGTGGCCTACCCAGCGGTCTACACTTTTTTTTTTGCGGTAGGCTACGGACGTGGTCGCGCCTCGCCAAATCGGTCCGGGGCGATGGAAGAGGCGGCGCGCTACCCCATAGACCCACCCTGCAAACACCTCTTTTCGCCGTGCGAGCGGGCCACCGGTACCTGATCTTTATCTTCGGTGGCCTGCCCGGCGGTTTACCCTCGCGGGTTCCTCTCGTGTCGACGCGGACGCCCTCACGCGGTGGCTTCACGTCGGGTGATCGGACCGGGGAATAGTCCGGTTAATATTTATAGTCCAGTTAATTAATAAGCCTCAGTTAGGGCGGCATCAGGCGCAGATATTCGCGCCTGCACTGCCCGTGACGCCAGCGGTGGATCGAGTACGCATGGAGGGAATCCTCTCAGGCTCGCTCCGACCCGGTCTACCTTCGCGAGTAAACTCTTGAGTCGACGACCCGGCAGCTTTCGCTATCAGAGCGCCTTCCTCACGCGATGGCCCCACTCCGGGCGACTAGAATAATCCCTTGTCCGGTCACCCGATGCTTCGGCTAGGTCCTCCATTATACATAACAAAAGTTATTGGTAATAGTTTTATGACCAGCCGCATGTCTGTGCTCAATGTAATTGTTACCGGCTTCAGGTGGAGTTGACCCAAGTCGAGGTAAAGCTTTAAATCGTCTTTACCACGAGTAATGTAAGGGTTGATTGTATTCGTAATCGCTATTACACAGCAAAGGAAATAACTAACAGTATAGTCACGTAAAATTTTAATGAAAGGACTATAAAATATATTGTAAAATTCAAATTATTACATCGAACAGTATCATGACATATATACATGCTTTATATAATGAATCTGTGGTCACAACACTGCATGGAACCTTCCACCATCATTTAAATACAACCACAATTGCTATTTTAGTAAACTCGCACACAATTATTTTTAGTTTTCCCTCTATTATATTGATCGGATACCTATTTCAACGTAGTTTGGATTCAGGTTGACTGCCGCGGAATATATTATTAATAGATATATCCGCGACTTAGTTTAGTCAATTCATTAGCTACATTAAAACTAAATAGTTTTATTGTAGCTGTTATCAATAATATGCTTGTGGATGGGCGTAAGAATCGTGGGAGACCCAAAAAGAGGTGGATGGATTGTATAAAAGAGGATATGTGTATGAAAGTTGTGAATGCAGATATGACGGCTGATATAAGTTTGTGAAAGGCAAGAACGAGTTGTGCCGACCCCACTTAGCGTGGGATGAGGGCTGGTAAATGATGAATGATGATGTTATCAAGGAAGGTGGAGACAAGAGTCTCCGAAACCGGCGAGCGTGTATGAAGAGAATTATGAATGTTGAGGAAGCGAGTGAAGTATGCAAGGATAGAGTTCTCTGGCACTCGGTTCTTTCTGCCTACCCTGCAAGGGATATGGCGTGATGATATGTATGTATGATGTTATCAATTATTTAATTCGCAATAGTAGTTTTTATCTAGATGAAAGGTACTCAATAACCTTTTATGTATACACGTTGCATACGAAGTTCTAAGATGATCAGTTGAGTAGTTAAGGCGTGCAAGTGTAACCAACAGACTCAAATTCGTGTAATGAATCGTGTATTCGTCATCATGATCATCTCGGCCCATATCCATCCCACCTGGAAGAGCTGGACTCGAGCCTTCCTCACAATAGGAGGTTCATTACTATATTATGCTGGTCAGAGGGGTTGGGTTGGCAGATTTTTATTTCGAGATTTTTCTTCTCTTCATGAATGTTGTTGTACCACTTAGCTGTCTCTTACGATACCGTGGCGACTTGTATTTTCACTTTGTTCATGAATGGTAATATTTCACTAAAATGTCATTAATTATTTGACATATTAGCCATGGATTTCGAGAAATATCTATAACGTACATATGAAAAAATTAATGGAAATAATTTTATATTTTTTAAATTTTAATTTTCATTCATATGTGTAATACTAGCGTATATGTGAAAGGTCTGTGCTTTGTGACTTTCTTATTGGAACGAAGTTCCTTATCGCGCGTTGTGAAAGGGGGCTAGACGGAAAAAATTCTTACGAAAAGTTGTCACGACACTTTTTGCTATAGTAAGCTATTGTAAGCTGTGCGGCGTCGCATGTTTCTCTGTCTGTCTCTCTCTCTCTCTTATAGAAAGCAAGCCAGATATTTTCATTTCTATTTCGCATTGAACAGTGTGGTGTCGCGACGATTTTTTTCATAGATAGAGTGATTCAAGAGGAAGGTTTATATGTATAATATATGCATAATGTACTAGAGAAACACTGATAATTTTAGAGGTTTCTAATGTGATGTCGTAAATAAACACATTATTTTGCGCTTACATTGCAAACGCTGGCTGAACCCTACGAAATAGATCAAAATAAAGTACTACAGTATTATACAGCTTAAAAAGGCCTACAAAAAAGTCCGCGATGGTATATATCTATCTCTTAAGGATAACATACTATATCCATTTTAATACTTTAAAAAATGTTCTATTATAAAACGGTAATTGAAAAGCTATTTACACAAATACTGTATTAATCCTTATCATTTTAAATACATTAGTTGGCTTGAGCATTTCATGAAGATATTTTTTTTCCTTCAGACCATGCAAATTAAATCAATACCTTAAGAGATATAGCAAAATCAAAATAATGCGCAACGAAATTATTTTCGCCCGTGACCGGGCCGCGTGGCCGGCTCGCGTTCGAGCTCGGGGCCGAAAAGTTTTGGTAGTCTAGTGGAATTGTATATCTTATTATTAATATTATAAACGTGAAAGTTCGTAATAATGTATGGATGTGAACATGTTTGTTGCTCTTTCACGTAAAAACTACTGAATGGATTTTGATGAAATTTATAGTAATATAGCTTGCACATCAGAATAACACATAGGCTATAATTTATAAAGATATTTTGCAAATTGGCTAAAATATAACGATAAAAATCGTTTAAGGCAGAAAAAAATTATATAATTAAAATAGAACTTCGTTCCATCCGGGTGTCCCTTGACACCTCCGGTTTCATTTTATTTTTATAAATATCTTATAGAAAAGCTTTAATGCAAAACTGTCTCTCTGGCAAATAGCAGTAGACAACAACAATTATAAAGATTTTGTTGGCTATTTTTTTTTATAGAAAGCCAACAAATTTGTTTTAAAATTATCGATTTGACAGTAACTAAATACCTAGACAGATTTTTACGTAGCAAGTAAAAAAATATATTTTCATAGCCTTTTTTTTTTTTTGTGGTGGGCCATGGACGTCGCACCCCGCCAAATCGGTCCGGGGTGACGGAAGAGGCGGCGCGCAACCCCATTGACCCACCCTGCAAGCACCTCTTCTTCGCCGTGCGAGCGGGCCACCGGTACCCGATCTTTGTCTTCGGTGGCCCGTTCGGCGGTATGCCCTCTCGGGCTCCTCTCCTGTTGACGCCCCGACAGATTTCGCCGTCGAGGTGTCGTCCTCACGCGGTGGCCTCGCGTCGGATGACCGGACTACTCCCCGGTCCGATCACCCGAAGCCTCGGTTAGGGCGGCATCAGGCGCAGGTATTCGCGCCTGCGCCGCCCTGGCTGCGGGCGGCGGCGCGGGTCATAGAAATCCTCCCGGGCCCGTTCCGCCGCCTCCTTCTGCGAGATGACAGCCTCGCAGAAGGCGGCGACCGCGTCCCAATTCCTGACGCTGTCAACCATCGCCCTCGCGACAGCCGGCAGTATCAGGGCGGCACCGATAATAGCGACGAGGTCGCGGCGCTGCCCGTCCCACCCGAGCATTCCTCGAGCGTATGTTGCGCCGTGTCCTCGTCATTACTGCAATGATGGCAGCCCGGAGTCCATTCGCTGTACACGACCGTGTGCAGGTATTTCCCGAAACACCCGTGCCCCGTTAACACCTGCACCAGTCGGAAGGTGAGGACCCCATGCCGCCACTCCATCCATTCCATCAGTACGGGCCGGAGGGCCTCGACGGTAGTGACACCGTGTCTAGGCCTCTCCAGCCGCGTAGCCCAACGGGCGATGACTTCTCGGCGGGCGTCCTCGCGCCAGGTGGCTATCTCGTTAAACGATGGGAAGCCACCCTCTTCGCGCATTGAGGTAACCCGCCGGTAGAGGTCGGAGAGCATCTCCGCCTCTAGGTCCCACGGGGATGTCCCGGCCAATAGGCACGACGCCTCTGTCGACACCGTGCGGTACCCGCGAATGGCTCTGACCGCCATGGCTCGCTGTGGCCTCCACAGCACTGCCCTGAGTTGGGCGTTCAGAGCCCTCGCCCACACGGGTGCGCCGTACATGGCCATAGAGCGGATCACCACCGCATACAGCCGTCGACCCTCGAAACTGGGTCCGCCCACATTCGGCATGAGCCGAGAAAGGGCGGACGCCGCGCCGACCAGCCGGGGAATATTTTCATAGCCTAACCAAAATGAAATTCGTGACGAAATATTAGAGTAGGTACTAAATAAAACTATATAAGTGTGGTTCATTTCGTCTTGCATACTTCGTGGCCAAAGACATCTACAGAAAGGTTTACAGGCTGTTATTTATTATTTATGTGATTGTTAGCATAAAAATACAATTTACTAGTCTCCCTTTCCTGTGGGGATCGTAAAAGACGACTATAGGACGAACGACGAACTAAAAGAACAAAAACTCCTAGTAAAATCCTTTACCAATACGTCTAACCAATAAGCATGGTATATTAGCTTAATTGCACTCTCAATGTAGAGTATAATCAAGCCCAACAGTGGGACGTATGTGAATCAAGAAGATGTAAATGATTATTATTTATTATAACTTATATGAAATAAGTTAAATTGAAGTACATATTTGCAGGTAAATAATATTTGCATTAAAAAAACAGTTACATATTAAGATATTTTCGTCTGGCTTGTAGTTTGTCGACTAATCTCTGAAATGGCTGGATTGATTTGCTTGATTTACTGCCTGACAAATATAATATATACTTTTTATTTTTCGCAGCTTAGACCGCGTAAAAATTGACTTTCACTATATAATATTTTATCACCAAATTATCATAAAGGAACACATTATCGGGATAAAAGTATGTTATGTGTTAATCTAGGAAATGGTCTATTCGTATGCCTATTTTCATCCAAATATATTCAACAGTGTACGCGTGATTGAATAGCAAACTTCCAAACATTCAAACATCCAAACATCTTCAGAAACTTTCACATTTATAATATTAAGAGGAACTGTAGGAAGTAGGATGAAGAGTAATTTAGGTCACTTTTTCAGAAAAAGCTTAGCGTGCCGAATGCCACTCAGGATAACAATCGGGTTGTTGGCCCGGACGGATAGGGTGTAACTACAGCCTGTCTACAAAAAAAGGTGCTGCATATTGTCAATAATTACTATTCGAGTGGTAATTATATATATCCAATATAATTCCTCAATTTTATTTTATGTAGTACATTGTTAAACTCGTAATTATCTGCCACCTATGAAATCTAGGGATTTACCGTGTAAGCAATGAAATTGGCATTACTGTCCAGCTACCTGTGAAATCTGTTTATTTAGTCAAATTGTAACATTGTATAGGCTAAACATAAATTCTTATACAAATATTTGTTTCATGAAGGGCACTATTTTATAGCGTGCGTGTTTAAATGGAGGACTGTACAGTCCTTCACGTGATCATATAAACATAGTTTTATTTCAAATGTATAAAATAAATTCGCGTAACCATCAGATAACAATTTTAATCTATCAAGCCCTCCGTTAGTATTTAGCTTGAACTTTTGAAATAAAACTAGTTTCAGTACTACGGATTCTATCACGTTTGTATTTGATTTTTAATTACCCGTGGTTTCGACCACTTTACAGTAGTCTTCCTGTGATTAGGAACGCTGTAAAGTATTCAAAATATCGGGAAATTAAAAACCAAATATAAATGAAATTAATAGAATCCGTAAAACTAGTTTTATTTCAAATATGTAATACTAATATAAACATTAGAGAACTTAATCTTATTAAAATATCACTCTGTATATGACCTTTGTTGGTAGTTTTAAGTTAACTCTCACGCATTTGTCCGTTGCAATGACTTTAAACATCCTGTATACAACAACACAACCAAATATAGATGTGTATACGTTTACATATAAGTTCCGTCGTTGAGAGTGGCATGGCAAATCGGTAAACATCTCGTCTCGCGAGTTGATTGATGCGTTCCGTATATACAACGGACTGTGTAACTCAAACCATACGTTTATTATGTCAGAGATAATACGTGTGGGATTTTTTAAAATGTTCTTTTTTTAAATTACTTTTTTTTATTTTGTTTCTAAGATTGCTTAATTTTTTTTTACTCTATTTTAAAACTGCACTTTAGAATGTCAATTTGCAGGTAATTAGTTTGATAATCCATGTAGATGATATAATTTGTCGACTGTAGAGATAGTGGAGTGGTTAAGATATCGACGACATATTAGTGTCATGGGTTGGATATATTAGTGTCATGGGTTGGATATATTAGTGTCATGGGTTGGATTCCTATGCAGGATAATACTTTGTGCGATCCACAAATTGTTGTTCTGAGTCTGGTTTTAATTTGTGCTTATTAATTGTATGCATGCAAAGAAATATAAAGATTGCCTTAGTGCAGAGTGTTGTCAAAAAAATGTACTAAAATAAACTCGTATGTCTAATTTAAAAATACATGCGTACATACATATCATCACGCCATATCCCGTGCAGGGTAGGCAGAGAGAACAGAGTGCCAGAGAACTCTATCCTTGCATACTTCACACGCTTCCTCAACATTCATAATTCTCTTCATACACGCTCGTCGGTTTCGGAGACTCTTGACTCCACCTTCCTTCAGTACGTGACCAATCTGGTCTAGGTAGGTTAGTCTCGGTCTCCCCCGGTACCTACATCCTTCCATAATTTAAAAATCAATAGGGAAATATAAAATCCGTAAAAAACATTTATTTCAAATACCCGCGTAAACATTATTATTTTCTTAAGGAATTTATCATTTGTATTTAATTTTTACTTTCTCGATATTTCGCATAGTTTTCCGTTTTTATGGCCACGGGAGGACTTCGAGGACGAGAGGTCCAAAATACTATAAAATCCGTAGAATGATTTGTACTACTACCTTAAATTTCTGTTGTATTATGTTGTGATAACATTTGAATAATTTTTTACCTGAAACAAAGAAATGATTGTCAGCGTTAATAATAGGATTGTAAAGAATAAAGGGCGACCTGTGTATTCGGGTTAAAATATAATCTATCACTATCTCTAAATTTCCAGTGAAAGTCGGAAAGTCTACTGAGGGATCAACAAATGGCCAGCACCACTCTATTAGGCAATCAAACTTAACATCGATCACTAAACCCTTAGTTAAGGGTGGCGATTATTTAGTTTTCCCCTCGTAGGCATACCTCATGTCCAACAATGAATATCAGTAGGCTGATTAATGAAAAACATAATAGTTATTATGTAAAAACTATTAGATTAGTAGTGAAATCATACACAATATTTTTCTTCCTTTTATTTAATTTTTTCTAACTTTTATGTCGTTAATTATAATGGGTAGTTAAATGTGTGCGATTATTATACATGTATTTAGGTTTCTGCGTTAGTGGTAATGCTTTGTGATGGCGGCTACGAATAATACAAACTCTTACATTGCTCGTGTGTGTCTACTCAGAGCGACTAAGAGCTTTAATCTGGACCTGGGGGGCACACTTAAAACATTACTTATTTTTACAGACCGTCGCGCCGCCTACAGATTGGTTGTAGAAACTTAGCTGCTGCCATTTTGTCCTGTCTATCAAACGTTTGACAACTGAGAATTGTTATTTTTTGTTCCTAGCGTAGGTACTTATTGTCATCGATCTATTTTCGGTTATTGATGTACTTTCGGAAAATTATCTCAACTTTCATTGTTAAGCTGATATTATGATTGTTTCGTTCTCAGCTGATATGTTTTTTTTATATTTCAAGATAGATCTCATAGTAAAAGAAAATTCTATATAATTACACAATCACATGTAGATATGTATATATATCACTTCAACTTTAGTTCACCGCCTAAACTCTGGGTAGCAGCACTTTCCATACATGCATATTTTATCATCGAGCTGCCACTCTTTTTCAGTTTAATAACTTTACTCTTTGATCTGGACTAAATATTTATGTTGTCATCTGGTCAATAATTACATTCCTAAGGAGGCTTGACGTCAGGCAGGCGGTCGGTTATACAATTACTGCCAATACTTTTGGATATACGATGGCAAAAGAGTATATATTGCGTCGAACCCAAGTATTTGGTGTAAAGCTTATGAATGACTATATAACTTTGATATCTGTGGAAAAAAACTATAAGAGGTGAAAATAAGATCATCCAGCTAATGTATTTTTTGGTTCTTTTTTAAGTTATTATCTTGAAAATGCAACACATTCGCATCAAATTAAAATTGGTAATATATAGATATTATATGTGAAATTCTCAAAAGATATTTTGATATGAACGGGAATGCAGAAGATGTAACCAATATTAATAAGAGAAGGGAGACTGAAAATAAGCTGCATCTGCTTCACTGATATATTATAGTAGACCAATGTCTTCTATTTTTGTGGAAGAGGAATGGCTAATAGTGAGACCATATATTGGGCGTTGCAATTGCTATTTACTGCACAGATGGCGTAGTGGTTAAGATACTAACGTCTGTGCCAGTGCTATGGGTTCGATTCCCAGCCAGGACCATACTTTTTGTGATCCACAAAGTGTTGTTCTGAGTCTGGATGTAATTTGTTTACGTTAATTGCCTGTTTGTAAAGTCCCACGTAATACAAGGATTATTTACTTAGTGCAGGGTCTTTAAAAAAAAAAATCAAAAAATATATAGAAAAAAGGAATTTATAATTATATTATTTTTTTAGTATATGTACTATTTTAAGCTATTGGTTCCAAAGCTGCCCTGCTGCAGTCGTTCTGATTCGTAAAAAAAAAAGAAACGCTATCGAAAAATCAGACGATATATAATATATTTGTGCATTGCCCATCGAATATAACTTTCATATCAGAAAATAATATTTTATCAAAAAACCTTTTGACCTTTACCGACAAAATATATTTTTAGCACCGTTAGTTATTAATGCTTTTAGTTTTTGCATCCGGAAAATTACAATTCAATTTATTGGATTGGATATTTCGGCCATTTGCATATAGGCGAGCTTTACTGATGCATTATATTTTTTTTATATCTGAAAATACAAAATTCACTGCATTAATCCTACTATAGTGTTACGAACTCATAAATATTTCAATGGAACACCGGAATCGATTTCTTGATCTATCATATATTAAGCTTAGAAGGGTGTGAATTGTATATGTTATACCTTTAAACAAGCAATTCTAATATATATATATATATATATATATATATATATATATATATATATATATATATATATATATATATATAGGTATATATATATATATATATGTATATATATATATATATATACGAAATATGTAATTTTTCGTTGATTGAAAACTATTAGAACACAAAGGAAAATTTTACGCTGTTATTAAGAATAGACACAGTTCCGTTGGAAAATCGAGCAGTCTAATCCACACAGCGCCGGTTCGGATCCTTAGTTTCCCTTTTTTAATATTTTTTTTGGATTTTTTTATTATTTTGTTAATTATGTATTATTACATATATAAATATATATATTTCAAAACACAATATAAACAAGCAACTGAGCAAATCTGAGTCATCCAGATATTATACGTATTAATCATGATACGAGTATATCTTCTATATACGTACTCGACCATAGTATGGAAAGAATATAATGAAATTTTATTACAAATTAAGTGTGGGAAGTTTCTAGAATCGACAGACCAATATGTTTTAATTAACCTTTTAGTGGTGAAATGCTGACCGGTCTCTTTAAACTTTTGCGCATAGCATATTCCGGTTCTACGTCAAAGCAGATCCAGTTACTAACGGCTCGGATCAGTACTCGGCTTTCCAATGGAACTGTTTGTTTGTGTCAGTGGTACGAAATACGAACCCATATATATGCATGCATCTGTAGAGATATAGTGTGTGAACATTATGTTTGGTATGCTTTATAAAGAAACTGATTGATGTACCGTGAAATGACTCAATACCGTGAAATTCCATGTGTGTTGATGGAATAAAACTACAAATGGGAATCGTGAGAATCGTAAAATACATTGAGAAAGGTATTATACCTCACTGATCGCCAACCGGCTTGCCAAGCGTGGCGATTATAACACCATCCCCTCATTTGTTGGGCTACGTTCAGCAGTAAACGGAGAATAGCAGCAGAATGATGATGGCAGATAATAATATTTCACCAACTCCTTTTTTACCCTTAAACACGAGTAAGGGATATCATACGCAGATATTAAGAGAAGAAAAACTCGAAATACAACCCTATGTCATCCTTTTTATCTTGCTTGATATAGTAAAACAATTTCTCTGCCATTCTAGAGGCGTCTTGAACAAATCAATAAAATATAATGATATGAAATGAAAGAACATCTCCGAAATGGTTTTAATTATTTGTCTAACTTAAATTCACGTGATATATTTATAACTTAGTAATAACTATTGATATATTCATAATATACTTATGTTATAATATTAGCATTATCGAGAGCTATAGTGAAAGTAACCTCGAATGGAGAAAGTTGCACTTACAAGAAATGGTAATGCATTTGATAAATATTATTACATATATAGTATAGATAATAAGTTTCTATTGAAACAAGTAAAAAATATTTATACTATCAGTTTATTCTTACATCGTTTGTCAATAACAGATTAAAAATATTATTCAACACAATTGTTTCTTGTCTGAGGGTGTTGTAAACGATGACTAATATCTACATATAAGAGAGAAAACTTCAAATAAAGAACTTACCAATCTGTTTTACCAGCGTGGCACAGTACCTAAGTCAATTTCGCTCTTATTATGAAGGAAGTTCGAACACAGTAGTGGGACGTAGATTATGATGGATGATTCATCACTCCACTAGCACTTGGCTTACGGGTTGGTGATCACAGTTGTTATTTAATTTGGCCATTTGAATGCTGCTGCCCATTCTTCTGGTGATCCTTTCGCCTATGTTTACGACTTCTAAGCGAAAGCAAGGGGTCCTGACATATTGCAATTATACTCCATCACCACATGGGAAACACTATCTATAAGGCTTTTGTACAAAAATATAGTGGTGGGTTCGATAATCATACAATAAGAGACGTCACAAACATACAAATTAATAGATATACATTTCAATCAAACTCGGATCATCGTTTTGTGAATGGCAAAAAATATCTCTCACGTGGGAATCGTACCCGCGGAACTTGGCACGGCAAGTCGGCTTTTTAACGGCTATATATAGATATTTTAACGGCTATATATAGATATATTTTAATGGCTATATGTATATATTGCATAGGCAATCAAAATATATTTATTTCTTTTTTCTTTCTTTCTTTCAATACAATAAATGTCACCATATGTAATAACAGTTATGAAGGCGGTTAAATTTATATATTTATATGGCAAAGGCCATCTGATAACCTTCGACATCAACGCTTATTTGTATTTAGTCTGTATACTAAATGACGTAATGCAACACAGTATTCGCGAAATGAGTATGTTCTCAGAACCAAGTGACTTATCGTATAAGCAATGAACTTCAGAGTGTACTGTCAAAGTACCCGTGAAATCTGTTTTAATACATACATACCATATCCCTTCATCATGCCATATCCCTTGCAGGGTAGGCAGAGAGAACAGAGTGCCAGAGAACTATATCCTTGCATACTTCACTCGCTTCTTCAACATTCATAATTCTCTTCATACACGCTCGCCGGTTTCGGAGACTCTTGACTCCACCTTCTTTCAGCACGTGACCAATCTGGTCTAGGTAGGTAAGTCTCGGTCTCCCCCGGTACCTACATCCTTCCACTTTCGCATTGTATATCTTCTTAACCAGACGTTCGGCATTCTTTCCACATGTCCGAACCATCGGAGCATTCCCTTTCGCATCTTTACACCAATACTCTCTTTCATACCTACTCGCTCTCTTAGCTTGTCGTTGTTTTAATCAGTCAAAATATTTCGCTATATGTAGAAATATAAATACAGTGGTAATATTATAAATGTACCTATAGGCATATATTTATTTAAAATGGAGCTAAGGGGCTTACGGTATAAGCAATGAACTTCAGAGTGAACTATCAAGCTATTCGTGAAATCTCTTTATTCAGTCAAATTATTTCGTTATATGTAGAAATATAAATACAGTCATAATAATATAGATATATAGGCACATATTTATTTAAATAAAGGAGCCAAGGGGCTCACCGTATAAGCAATGAAATTCAGAGTAGTCAAGCTACCCGCTACTTTAACTAGTAAAATTATATCATTGTATATGGGACATTCTTCTTTTTTACCAACAATCTGACCGGCAAATTTTTATATTTGTTAAAAAAGTAAAAATGTGATTTGTTTAGTAAAATGTGATTTAAATTATTGCCTCGTTATTGTAGATTTCAAAAACATATAATGCATCGAAGTATTACTTGTAATTTTTGTTTTATTTCAAATTTAGTAGGAATGGTATCAAAAAAATAACACCTCAGTCACAGAAATGTTTATTTTTTTTATTTCTCATTTAAAATCAGATCTTCAGTTTCTTATTACTTTCTTATCAAGAATATAAACATTTATTTTTACCTAGCTCCATTGGACGGAATTATTAAAATTAACATTTAAAAAAATATATCCAATACCACTCTGTCACATTTTTGATTTTTAAGACAAAATACTATTTAATATTATGAAAGTCACCCAATAAAGTAACTTGAAAATCTAGTGAACACCTTTATTGTTTAGCATGTAATACTAGAACACGTTATTTTTGTAAATATTACCAATAAAGTGGTTCATACATTACTTTGAACTTCAATTATAAGGGGGACAAAATTGTGACAAAGTGGTAAACGAAGTGACGGAGTGGTAAATAATGTTTACCCGCGTTAACCTTATAACAATTTTTAATTTTAGAAAACAATAACAAATTATAATATTTCCTTAAAATATTACTATAAAGTCTTTTGATTGGTATCCATTCTTTGGTGGATATTAATTTAGTTTCACAATATCTTTTCACTTACTCTATTTTCAAAAACTTCTATTGGTTGATCGTATTCGTAAAACACGCGTCTTCCTCTTTTAACTACCTTAGGAGGTGGAATAATTTGTAACAAATTTTCAAACATCACATCCGACACATCAGATTCTAACAATTTAAATAATTTTCCAGTATTATCAACAGAACTGAGATAAAAATCATGAATTTTTTGTTTTAATATAGTATTTTTTGGTAAGACGGAACTATACTTCGTCACTCTCTTAATTCCCATGGTTTCTTTTGCCAGCTGAAGTTTTAGTCCGGAACGTTGAATTGTTGGGTTTTCAAGTATAATTTTGATATAGCGTTTTTTTTGTGGTCTTTTGTGTCCTTGTAATGTTTCTTAATGGTATTTGATAAAATAGTATATTTTCTGTTTTCTTCTTCGCCATGTTCATTTTCCTTTTCACTATAGGTTGTATTATGCACTTTATTTTCTTTCTTTTTCTTTTGCTGAAGTCTTTTCTTGTATTTCTGTACTTTTCTTAGTAATTCTTGTATTTGGTCTTAAAGTGAAATATTTTGTCTAAAAAGTCGTGATCTATCCCGTCTAACTTATTTTCTTCCGCTTGCACTGGCAGTAGACGAGGGTGGAGTCAGTGAACGAGATCTAGGACTTAATGGAAGTAGTCTGGGACTTGAAAGAGGTGGTGTTGAAGCTGGAGTGTTCATCAAAAAGGTCTGCAAAGCTTTCTGTCGTTCTCTTCTCTTCTTATTTCTAATCTGCCATTGTCTCTTTATTTTTTATGCTCTTTTGGTGTCATATCTTTAACCAACTTTTTACGAACATGATATCTTTCTAAATCTTTACGTTTCACTTCTGCAACGATTTCAGCGTTAAGTTTCCTTTTTTCACGACACCGTCGCTGTCATTCAGCCGCAGATAATGCCATTTAACTGATGGTAACACCTTAAACTAAGAAAATAATCGACGATATAATAACCAACATCCGATATAATCATCAACATCTATTATGAATATTAACTAAGGCTCTAAGTTCCAAGCAAAAATGACCACTTCGTCACAAGTTATACCACTCCGTCACATTTTTGTGACAGAGGTGCTTCGTGACAGAGGTGTAAAATAGTAGTGTTCGAGACTCTCAGCATTTTCCTAATTATAATTTACGCATAAAACTGAGCATATATGAAATACTTATCAGGAATCAATAAAATAATATTAAAACACAGAAATTACAATAACATTTGGAAGTAGTAACTTACGTGACAGAGCGGTCGCTAAATAAACACACGCACCTCCTTTTACTGTTTGCGAGTGACTGACTGGTATTTCCGGGGCGTAGGGACGCATACCGTGGGTCCGGGGTGGAGTGGGGCTGTTGTGTTGTCTAGTGACCAAGGCCAAAATTCCTAACGCACATTATTTTGCACCATGAAATGAGTGACAGAAGGTAGCAACAAAAATCATACACGTGAGGAGACAGCCAATAAAATATTTTTTTTATTTAATAATAGAAACATTAAAAATTATTTCTTCTTATTAATTTAATAACAAAGGTCAAGTAGTTCAGTAAATGTTTTTGGATAGAAACTTTTAATGTATTTTTTTTTTACGAGAGCAATTTGTTTACATTAGTGGTCATAGAGAGACACACTTTATTTGTATGTAAAACACCTCCGTCACGCTTTTTGTATACTATGTCACACTAATTTTGTAAAAAATATTAATAATTAAAATCTACTTTTGAGGATATTATACTTATTGCATTGTCAAGTGTATTTTTATAAATAAAAAAATAAGAAATTTAGTATTTAGGAGCAATATATTTATTTTTTTGCGGAGAAGACAAGTGATTGTCGATAAAAAAGAAGAACGTCACATATAAGTAGAAATATGTAGTAGTAATATTATAGATGTGTAGACAAGTATCTTTTTTTTAAATAATGATACTAATTGATATATTATAGCTAGATCTGTAGGCCATTTGACAGATCATTACGAAGTTCATTAGCTTTCACAGTAAGGGGGCAGTACCAAATATGGATTTTTCTTCTCTTCTTGTAATCATACAATCCGTTTTGAATTATTTTAAATATTATTGCGTTTAATATCCGTATGATGATATATCAATTGTCACCATTTTCGTGGGTTATCAGATAGCATCATAGCAAGAGAAGGACAACTCGAAAATCAATTTTTAATTCTCGTAGGTTAATTTTCCCTGCTTTAGAAGGCTGGAGTCCAGCAGTGGTACGTATAGGAACTGAGATGATAATGATATGTGAAATAGTGGCCCCTTGTGGTGACAGTTTAAGAGTTTTAAGTATTGCCGCGCGTTACTTTTACTTAGGAGTCGTATAAACCAGCTAAGGCAGCCCTAGGGTATGGGATGTAGCATTTACCTGGGATATTCATAACACCAACTTCTATGTTAGCTAGGTATGTTTTATCCTCATCTCAACTCACAGATATCCCACTACAAGGCTTAAACCTTAAACTGCACAGATGGCGTAGTGGTTAAGACACCGACCTTCCGTGCCAGTGCCGTGGGTTCGATTCCCACGCAGGACATTACTTTGTGCGATCCACAAAGTGTTGTTCTGAGCCTGGGTGTACTTTGTCTGCGTTAATTACATGTTTGTAAAGTCCCCCGCAATACAAGGTTTATTGCCTTAGTGCAGGGTGGTGTCCTTTTTAAAAAAAAAAAAAGCTCCACCAAAATAGGAGAGTAAGTCGCTTATAATACCACGACAGTCAGATGAGCTGGTATTGAGTTATATTGAAATTTTCATGCTTTTTCTATATATTATCTGAATATTATAGCAATAGCCGAATTTTTAAATCCGAGTAAGACAGGTGAATTGTATTCTTCTCGGTCAATACATTGAAGAAGTGGCTTTAGTAATAACAGTATTATGAGGAAAGAACAGTGAAACAGTAATGGCATAAGGATGGAGTACGTAATAAACATTTGAGTCATCCGTTCCAGTCCATTAGGCAATATTCGCGTCAATGATTCTCGGTGATCAACGAACGCATTACACGAGTTAATTATTTGTGAATATTGTTACTGCTACGAGTATATCCTTACATAATGAATCGGAAACAAACATCGCATTCCATGTATACAATCTACTGAATTTCTCCTAAGCAGCTGATCGATTTTGATGAAACTTTTTATGTGTTCAGGTGGATTCAAGAATGGTTAGATTAACAAATTGTAAACCCAGTAGGTGGTATTGATTCATTTCAAAGAATTCCATGGGTGTTTTTGATTGGTACAAACCAACGTCTATTAAGTCAAATAGTATTATATTATATTCGGTTTATATTTGGTTTCGGTCTGACCCCACGTTCTCTCTCTCTGCTATATCTCTGATACCTTTGAAAATATTTGCTTTATAAATAATAATAGCTGTGTGGTGCTTTGCTCGTGGGTGTCATAAAAGAAGAATAAGAGCCTTATAATGACCTAGGCTAACACCATCTGAAGTCGTTTGGTCAACAATATTAAAACTATAAAACTAAAAACTATTGCCAATAACTTCTACAATATGTACTATAAAAAAATAGTACATATTGTATCGCCTCCAAGTAATTGGGATAATAGTAGGAGAATGATGACCTTTGAAAATATTTAGTTTAGTGTTTTACTTGAAATAAACTATTTTGATCTACATTAAATGCAACACGTGGTTAATATATTTTATTGAATAAGAAATAATACTGCATTGTTTAACATGTATCTTCGTTTGTTCTATGTTTATCTTTTAGTAATATGTAAAAGATAAACATGCTTACGTTGCATTATTATTAGAAGGTAGACATATACTATTAAGGAAGTTTTTGGAGATTAGGATTACAATTTACTAGTACATTATTTATTTTCCTTGTGGTGACGGAGTAAGAACACAATTCATCTTACCCGTGGGTGATAGTAAGAGACGACTAAGGGATATAAAATGCATATAGCGTCTATGCAAGAGAAGGGAAACTCGAAACATATCTCTACATCAACACGTCTGACCAGTTGGTATAGTAAGTCAATTTCCCTCCCATTATATGGAGGAGTATCGAGCCCAACAGAGGAACATATATCAGCTGAGATGTAAGAGTTGATAATATTCGTAGTCACGGCCACACAGAGGTCCTGAGAGGTATCCTATGGATTTTTTTTATTTCTTGTAGTAGCAAACGAGCAAGCAGTACACCTGGTGTGAAATGTCAATGCCGCCCATGGACCTTTGCAATACCAAGGGTATAGCTAGGCCATTGCCTACCAATTTAAACCCTGAACCCACCCAGTTGGGCTGCCGGCTCTCTCATTCACCGAACGAAGCGCAATAGCACATTGCCATTACTCAGACGTCGATCTTCTGCGAGAGTGTGGTACTACCCCGGACGGACCGGTTCGCGGCTGTAGATAGAGACGGTCAACAGCGTGGTCCTACCACAAACAAAGTTGATCAAAGATTATTGCCTTTATATATATAAACAGACATTTAAACAAACTTTTCAAATGTTATATAGTAACATACTTTTCTCTCTCTCTAACTTCGCTATATGTACAAAGCTAGCATTTTTAATAATTAGGCTACATTGCGTACAATATGTAAGTTACAAGCAAACGTTGAACCTTCTCAAACAAGGTCAATGTCAAGGGCAGCGATCTGTTTGAACAAGCTTTACGCCGCTCAAGGTCATCGTTCTATTTCTCACTACCAGAAGTCAGGGCAATATTGATTTGAACCTTCTTTTGATAACATCGCCGCAGATATTTTTAATTTCAAGCTCTGTATCTTGTTACGTATTTTTTTTAATTTACATTTTACTGTTTATTTAAAATACTGGCTTCGCATGTGTAAACATTAAAATCTTCCATTGGTTGTTTTACGCCCTTTTCTATTGATATCTTAACGAGTATCTTACTTCAGAACATAAATTTGTGTGTTCGTTTGTGATGTTTTACCACCTTAATTACTCAATCAAATATGTTTAAATTTCACATTCACGTTGTCAGAGACACAGCATAGGCTATAAGCTACCTTTTATTCAAGGACTAGTATTGCACCCAAAACGCAAATTAACGCATTTATAAACTTAAAATTTTACGAACATAAATTACAGCCAGACAAAACAATAAATTGTGGATCGCACTAAGTATTATCCTACGTAGGAATCGAACCCATAACACTGACATGTTAGGTCGCTATCTTTTTTCCACCCTACCAATTCGCCATCTCTGCAGCCGTTACCTATTATATATATTTTACTATTATAAAGCTAAACAGTTTGTTTATTTGAACGCATTAATCTCAAGAACTTTGATTCCAAAAATAAAAAAGTGTGTGTGTCAGCTCCGACGCACGACTGGAGTTTACTCCTTAAGTACGACTATCAAAACAGTCGCAAAAAAAAGCTCATTTGACTAAAAATAATATATATTTTTTTATTTACATTTATTAAAACTGTTCAGTGAAGTATTATCTCACGTCAGAAAGTGAAAGGTGCGCAGAATAGGTTGCGCACCAAAAATGTAACGAGGTCATTCGATCACTAGATTTTACTCCTCAATTTTTTCTCATACCGGGCGCCTTATATGAAAATCGATTCTTAAGGAGTAAACTTCAAAAAATACTCTGTTAGCTTGTTTATTGAGAAAGGTTATGGGTTACAATATATGACGCTGTAGCTAATATGGGCGTGTTCCGCCCCGTCATGTATATAGATGTTAATAAATCTGGCAACATTTGGTAACGGATATCGCCGTTGTCATGATACCTGCTGAGATAACAAATATTATGATTGATGTATCATAGATATTAATAATATTGATATTATTATTAATACCTCGTAATGACGTATTCAAACAAAACTTTTTGCTCATCGATTTCAATACTCATGCAGATCGAACATCCTGCGACCTAGAAAAGATTGTTCTGGATGTTATTTGTGTCCGTTCATTTCATGTCACAAAGTACTAGGATTAATATTGAAAATATTTTTTTTAGACACCAACCCTTTATTTTTTCCTTTTTTTTTCTTTCCAGGGTGGACCATGGATGTGGTCGCGCCCCGACAAATCAATCCGGGATGACAAAAGAGGCGGCGCGCAACCCCATGGACCCACCCTGCAAGCACCTCTCCTCGCCGTATGAGCGGGCCATCGGTACCCGATCTTTGTCTTCGGTGGCGCGCTCGGCGGTATACCCTTGCGGGTTCCTCTCTCGTCGATGCCCCGACAGCTTTCGCCGTCGGGGCGTCGCCCTCACGCGGTGGCCTTACGTCGGGTGACCGGACAATTCCCCGGTCCGATCACCCGAAGCCTCGGTTAGGGCGGCATCAGGCGCAGATTTTTAGACACCACCCTGCACTAAGGAAATAACCCTTGTATTGCGGGGGACTTTACAAACATGCAATTAACGCAGACAAATTACACCCAGTCTCAGAACAACACTTTGTGGATCACTCAGATCCTGCTTGGGAATCGAACCCACGGCACTGGTACGGGAGGTCGGTATCTTAACCACTACGTCATCTGTGCAGTCAATTGAAAGTTAATATTGTATCCATGCAAGTAATATTGCTGGTATATATATATATACGTATAACCAGATACATATATAGTTATTTGCCTCGCTTGGTCGCAAATGCAATTATATAGCAATCAGTTCATTAACTCTAGTCGTACCTATCTTGGAGATGATTAATATGCGTATAATATTTTATTGAGTTCAAGATAAGTTACAGTTAAGTTAAGTTTAATCATATACGCAACAAAAACTGATTTACTCATCAAATACGAGTCGAAACTTTAATACTAGAACTATGAAATTTTGTCAGTAGTTTCTTTTTAGGATGTAGAGTTTTTCTAGACTCACTAAGAAAGGATTTTTTAAATAATAATAATAAGGAACAAAATTTCTTTAAATAATAATAAATATATATATTATAGGTCAATTATCCTCCTACTGTGGAGGAGGTTCGAGCCTGGTAGTGCGATGTATACGAGCTGAGATGATATGATGATTAAGTTTCAAAGAGAGAATGTTAGCGTTTTTAGCAGTGACCACGCTGTTAAAAGTTTTCAGTCTACAGCCGCAGGCCGGTCCGTCCGGAGTAGTACCACAGTCTCGCAGAAGATCGACGTCTGAGCAACGGTATTGGTAGGCAGCGGCCTAGCTATAGTCTTGGTATTGCAAAGGTCCATAGGCAGCAGTGACACTTACCATCAAGGTGTGCTGCGTGCTCGGTTGCCACAAAAAGCAATAAAAAAAAAAAAAATAAAAAAAAAAACAGGCAGTCATGGGGACTGCCTATAGAAGTGAAAACTATTAACTTAAGACTAATTGAAATAATAATAATTTTCTAATTTTTATATAAAAAAAACAAAAAAAAAAAAAAAAAAAAAAAAAACCTATAAGTTTTTCTCCTCCAAAAACGCTCAACGCGCCTAAAGAAGTTTTCATATAGCTATAGATATACTATTAGCATTAGCATGTCGGTGACGCGAACCTATAAGTTTTGCCCCTCCAAAAACGCTCAACGCCCCTAAAGAAGTTTTCACATAGCTATAGATATACTATTAGCATTAGCATGTCGGTGACGCGAACCTATAAGTTTTTCCCCTCCAAAAACGCTCAACGCGCCTAAAGAAGTTTTCACTTCAAAAAGTGTTGGTGCCTATTCTCCTGTTAAAGCCTCAACTGGTTTTTATAATACCCACGAGAAAGTAAGGATTGATGATACATTGAACACTTAACTCTCACACGGGTTATTCAGAGAAATCACTTATTTTGTTTATATAAAAAAAAAACTTCATTAACTAAGCACATTTGAAGATATCTGTTCCAAAAGTTCATGTCTCATAGGTCAATGAACTAACGGCCTTCTCTGTGCGGAGTTCGTGTGGCACTTACCTGACGAATTATTTACCCGTGGGTTATATGAATTATGGAACAATCAACAGGTATTAAAAGGTTTTTATATATATTTACATGCGAAATTGATTTTAATGTTATGAAATTAACCGATAAAAATATTTTTAATGTGATTTTTTGATTATACTTGTAAGTAATTAATTTAGATCTGACTCAATGTTATATTAGATCTTATTATATTAAAGGTTTAATTAAATCTTAAAGGCTAAAAGGTCTGTATTACAGGGGATTTTACCGAACATACAATTCACTGACGCAAATTACACGCTCACTCACAGCTATAATTTGTGGATCGCACAAAGTATTATCCTGCTTGAGGATCGAACCCATAACATTGTCATAGTAGGTAGGCGTTTTAACCACTATATGGTATGTGGAATCTGCGTATTGTGCAGATTTAGGGTTATTAAGTAGCTTACCATACATTTACCAATGTAAACTGCATGGTCAAAATTGCAACACTTGGCAAAAGTGTTGAATTTCATAATGATTTCTGATGTTTACTACTACTATTTTGTATATAAAATCATTTTCTTTTTATACTGGCAATGAATTTGTATAATTTTTGTATTAAAAATGTGGATCAAAATTTAATATCTTAGGGTAGATATAAAAATTCTGTAATAACAATGACATATTGGATGTAAGACACCTCAGTCCTCCCGCGACCATGGTCACTGTAAAGTGTTCGAAACGTCGGGCAACTAAAAATCAAATACAAACGCGAATCCGTAAAAATAGTTTTATTTCAAGTGTTAATTTTCGTATTTAGTGTTAGGAGTCAGGACTCTCCTAGGAGAATATTGCTGCTAATATATCTAGTGTATGCATCTTGTTAGAAATTGAAAGTTTAGATTTATATAGAGATCAAACTAGATACCTTATTATTGATAATCCTCTTATCTCAGCATTATCTTTACCCAACACAACATAATGATATGTTATCTAAATATATCCATTAAAGTAAAAGCGATAAGAATATTATATAAACATATGCATTTATTAACTCAACTGTAATGCATTAATATAATCTTTGATAATTGACCTTATTTTATTAGATATTAATTAATATTCACTTACAGAGATGAATAAGTAAGTAATAGGTAATTATTATGATTTCTGATATCTAAGCTAGGATTACACGTTTGAAATAAAACTATTTTTACGGGTTCTATCGCGTTTATATTCGATATTTAATTGCTCAACGTTTCAAACAGATGACAGTGTTCATAGTCATGGTAGGACTAAGGTGTATCACGTCCAACACGATACCACAGTCCTCCCGTGACCATGAACGCTGTAGTGTTCGAAACGTCGGGAAATTAAAAATCAAATGCAAACGGCGTAAAATCCGTTAAAATCGTTTCATTTCAAATAAATTATTATTGTTAATTGACATGAAGATTGATCATATATTAATAGGAACACAATATTAAAATAAAAACTAGACAGTTTGTTTCAAAGATACGTAAAATGTGTGTGTTTTTTTTTAGTTAGAATGCAACAGTTTAATTATTCATCAATGTTTTTATTAACATTAATTTATTTACATAAACTCATTATTTGCCGATATCCGAAGGCAAACGAGAATTTAAAACTTGATTGTGATAGAGTTAAAGTGATAGTTGATAGAGTTTAAGATTATACATATAATGCGGGGGTCTTTACAAACATATAATTAACGCAGACAAATTACGCCCACACTCAAAACAACACTTTGTGGATCGCACAAAGTATTGTCCTGCGTAGGAATCGAACCCACGCCTCTGTTACCAAAGGTCGGTATCTTAACCACTATGCTATCCGTGCAAATTAACGTATTTTTATATACCTATTCAAAATACAGTCTTATGAATTGTTGTAAAATACATTTCACTATTGCATACAACGAACAACCTGACTTATAGTCACTTCATACATGAAACAGTTATAATTATATGTTAAAAATCTCAACCTACGCAGTTAGCTTAATTTAAACAACATTAATACATTAGTCATAGTTAAAACACCGCTAAAAAATTAAACAAAAACTTTAAGAAGTCAAACCCACTCTAATTATAACAATCTTGATTGAATTAATGTTTATTTATAAAGGAAGTACCATATGGTATTAAGATCTTAAATATATTAGGTATGTATCTAAAAAGAAGTGTACAATAGCGACAGGTAGTATAATAACATCGGGTGATCGCATCGAGTTTGGATCGTTACCCGTAGAGAGGCTGACCGCTTGAAAGTGATGGTGTCGCCGGGAGAGGGTACTAGGGATGTTATGGTGCTTCGTAACCGTAACCAAAACATTCGGATATCCAAAATTAAAGTATATCCGAAACTGTGAACGAAAGCGAAATAAAAAAACAACAGGCAGTCATGGGGACTGCCGATAGAAGTGAAAACTATTAACTTAAGACTAATTGAAATAATAATAATTTTCTAATTTTTATATAAAAATAAAAAATATTATCGAACATCTAGGAATCGGTTTATCACGCTAGTAAGATAACCTTTAAACCACAATGATACTCATTTCATGACATAAAGGTTAAATATTAAAAATACAATTAAAAATAAATAATGCCATACTTTTAAATGCAACTATTGATATGAATATTGAAAATATTTGAAAATAAATTCTTTATTTTCATTATTCATACATCTATATAAAAACACTACTCATAGCTATAGATTATACTATTAGCATTAGCATGTCGGTGACGCGAACCTATAAGTTTTTCCACTCCGAAAACGCTCAACGCGCCTAAAGAAGTTTTTATACAGCTATAGATATACTATTAGCATTAGCATGTCAGTGACGTGAACCTATAAGTTTTTCCCCTCCAAAAACGCTCAACGCGCCTAAAGAAGTTTTCACTTCAAAATTTCGAAAAATTTCGGGCAGGTCGATATCTGTACACGCTTGATATAAAAGAATCGAGTAATGTTGGACAGTGTCGGTGTTTGTATGAGACATATTACGACAGATTTTCTCAAAGAGATAATACGATAATTACCCTTTTATAATTCCATAAATACCCAATATCCGTATACGAATCTGTTCGAAACTGTCGGCTAATTGGAAATAATTCCATTTTCTTAATCGTATCTGAAACCGACATAATCCTTTTCTAATATCCATATCCGGACCCGAAACTTTATATGCACAACAACCTTAGAGAGAAGGCCACTGAAATCACGAAACTAGGATTGATAACGGGATACTTCCCCATCACAATTAGGCTATAGAGCACCTTACATAGGTTATAGGGCTGCACATTTTCCGTGTGATAACGGAGTAAGAATACAATTCACCACCCTCTATCTTACCCGTGGGTGATCGTACGAGACGACTAAGGGATATAAAACGCATATAACATCTATGCAAGAGAAGGAGACCTCGAAACAAAACCCTATACCAACACGTCTGACCAGCGTAGTATAGTAGGTTAATTACCCTCCTATTATGGGGGAGGCTCGAGCCCAAGAGTGGGACATATACGAGCTGAGGTGAGGGCTGCACATTATCGCCCCGATTGCTTCTGGGGAGGTCTATCTAGACCATAACCAAGGAAAAAAAGGGGACGATACAGTTATGGAGCAGCTCGCCGCTCCGAACGGTTCGATTGGAGTGTGACCATAAATACGATGTCTTTTTAAGTATTATAGAGCATCTATGGTATAATACTCGCGTAACCTTGAATCCAAGAGTTTCTGTCCTTTTAGGCATGAAACTCTGCAAGAATTTGAGGGCAATGGATCTGCCCAGATGCTATACTATGGTACTCAGACGATGGGTGAAGGTTTTATTGCCAATTTTATTTCTTATCATCATCATTTTCTTGCTATTATCCCAATTACTTGGGGTCGCCGCAATATCCTCTTCCATCCTACATATGGCAATAATATTATGCCTGCCCCTACTTGACGGCAACTCTCCTCAAATGTAATTTGAGTTGAGCAAAAGGCATCAGGTGGAGTTGTCGCAGGTAAAGCTCTTAGTCTTTTACGACATCCACGATTAAAGTATTCGCAGTCACTACCACACAGCTAATTTTATTTCTCTTGTGCTTTGATCGTTCAGTCATCTTAAATAGCAACCGCATAGTCATACAATAATAGTCTGTATTTTTTTTTTGAATAATACGAAACAGAATTAATCTGATATATTTTTAATCACTGTTTCGTACAGTCAGTTATGGGAAACGAACCGTGACTTCCTGGCACAGGTGGTTGCATATGATGCAAAACATTACAGTCACTCCTTTTTATACGGCTTTTGTACTCTCAAAATCAATGACAATTGTATAACATATTTTTAAGGGCTCCTTTATTCGGCGCTTTTATTTCGTATATTTAATTTTTTTTCAGACACAACATTTTGTACCGAAAAATAAATCTGGTTAATATTGGATTTAGGATAATCATTTGTAGATCAGAATTATTCTGCGTGAGTTTCAAGTCCATCACATTCAGCAAGACGTCGTTGCATGAACCACTGTACCATCTGGGCGCTTACTACCTCATCATCATTCTCCTACTATTATCCCAATTGCTTGGGAATGTAATTGTTGACCAAACGGCATCAGATAGTTGGCCCAGGTTGTTATAAGGCTCTTAGTCGTCATTTACGACATCCACGAGCAAAGTAAGGGTTGGTAGTATTCGTAGCTGCTACCACACAGCACTGGGCGTTTACTACCTATATCATCATTATTATAAAAAGGTTCGTGAAGAGAGAGTTGTATTTAAATTCTTGAAGATCATGAAGGAACTAACTAGCTCGTTATAGCAAAATCAATTAATTCATCTTAACACGTTCACTGCGCCATCATTTTTAAAGAACTTTCAGCTGGTGCTTTGGAGACCTAAAAGATCTCTAAACTAACCTATCCTTTGGTGCGTTTGAGACCTAATCAGTCTCCTAAAGATACAGTTTTGAAAATAATTTATATCTTCCAAAACACCAATGACATAATTTTGAATTTTTTGTGTGTGAAAGATAGCCTAATGCTTTATATTTTGCTAGGTTCGCACGCAGTTATGGACATTAGAATAAACTACAATTACCAAAATAAATTTGATATCGATTGTATCTCGTACCGCAACCAAAGATAGTTCAATATGTGTAGTAAGTAGTGATGGGAATAAAATAATATCTCAGTTATCGATTGAAAAAGTTTTATTAAAGACGTTTATGTTTATAAACTATGCAAAGTGTTTTTCATTAAAACATTGTAAGCACATTGATTGTTTGCATTGTGTGCAAATGGTAACAATTCTTTTAGCTTTTTTAGAAGCATCAATGCTGTTCAATGTGCGTCGTAATTTTTCATAACAACCCACACAACGTCTTTTTTTGTCACCACGTTGAAAAATATGATCTGAACATCTTCCTTCGGGGAATTCTGTAATAAAATGCATTATATAAATAAACAGCATGCAACCACGTCAGTGAAGTAAATGCGATGGAATCTAATGTTATTAGTTTTTCTAAGAGTGTTTTATGTACAGTCGGGGGGCATAGTCCGGAGCGTGCTCGTTCGCGTACCCTGCCAGTCTAATTAGCCTGCTAATCCGGCTCGAAATGCGTACCGCATTGCGGGTTAGGGCGTCCCCCGGAGGCGACGCGTACCGACCCGCCCCCGTCGGTACGAACTTGGTCAGTTGCGGCGATGGGGGCCGCCACCCATTACGCCTTGCCCAGTCAGGCGAGACGAGGAGAGCAGAGTGCCGGGTGGGCACGTGGAATGTAAGAGGTTGTGTGGAAGGGAAGTTGCACGAGCTGATATCCGTCATGGCGGACAAACAGCTAGACGTGCTCTGTGTAACAGAGACCAAGCGAAGGGGCAGCGACGCCTGCGATCTTCCTGGTGGCGGGATGGCTCTGTGGTCTGGTGTACCACAGAGCGATCGAGCCAGCATGGGGGTAGGAGTACTGTTGTCCTCTCGCTTGGCCTCAGGTGTGAAGGATTACGGAATGTATGATCCCAGACTTCTTTGGGTCCGTATAAAACTTGGTGTCACCAAGGTATTCATGGTTGTAGCATATGCTCCCGTAGGATCCTCGGTGGCATCAGACCTAGAGAAGTTTTGGGATAATGTTAGGGAAGTTCTGGATATGGCAGAAACCAGTGAATGCGTGATTGTATGCGGAGATTTGAAAGGATGGGTGGGGACCAAGCGTCCCGACTATGAGGACGTACTTGGTCCATTTGGTGATAGGAGAGTCAACGACGCAGGTAGACTCATAGCGGATGTATGCATGGAGAGAAACCTCATTGTGTCAAACACATTTTTCCAACATAAGGACATCCATATGTATACATGGAGAAGGAATGAACAGAAAAGTATAATAGACTTAATTTTGGTAGACAGTCGCCTCCGAAGCAAAATATTGGACGCAAGAGCATACAGGGGCCCCACAGTCGATACGGACCACTATCTCGTTATTGCGAGATTTAGTGGTCTGTTCAGAAAGTGGAGGCACTGGCGAGAACGTGTCCACTTCGGAGGGCTTGAAAGAATAAAGGTTGAAAGGTTGCAAGAAGAGTGTGTAAGAGAAAAGTATGCAGAGGGTGTCCGAGAACGGTTGACGATAGCAAGCCAGCCGCAATCGGACATTGAAGAATGCTGGAGAGTATTGAAAGAGAGTATTGTAGATACAGCGAAAGAAGTATGTGGAAGTTCAATGAAGCATAGCAAAATAAATGGTGATGCATGGTGAGATGCGGAAGTGGCAGCTTCCGTAGAGTAAAAGAAGAAAGCGTGGCTGGACTATGTTTCTTCTTTGAATCTGAATGACAGTATGACTGAACAGAAGAAAGAAATATATCGGCAATGTAAGAATGACACCAAGGCCTTAGTGAAAGAGAAACGTGATAGGGCAAGTATGAGTGCAGAAGATAGGCTGACTAAAAACTTCGAGGGTAACACCAAACTCTTTTGGAGGGAGGTGAAAAAGTCTCGGGGTGGTTGGGCAGCCCTCAGAATGAATAAAATAAGGTCTAAAGGTGGAGACATTCTTACACAAACACAAGACGTGTTAAGTCGATGGAGTGAATATTTTGGCGATATGTATGCGGATGCTACGGTTGGCGCCGGTGTCGCATGTGGTCTAGTAGATCAACATTCGACAACGGCGTCCTCCGATGGCATCAGTATGGATGAAGTTGAATGGGCGATAAGAAGTTTGAAAAATGGTAAGGCAGCGGGCATTGATATGGTGTCTGCCGAGATGATCAAGCTTGGTGGCGCCTGTGTCTGGGAGGCGTTCCTGTTGCTCCTCAATTTATGTTGGAGCTCGGGAATTCCCAGGGACTGGAATAGCGCAGTCATCGTGCCTTTGTTTAAAAACAAGGGTTCAAGTTATGACTGCGCAAATTACAGAGCCATTAGCTTGACCAGTTTGTCAGCAAAAGTGTATGGTAAAATTATTGAAAGGAGAATGAGGATGGTGTCCGATGGTTTACTGTGTGAGACACAAGGAGGTATCAGGAGTGGAAGGGGATGCATGGATCAAGTGTTCTCTCTGCGCAACATTGTGGAGAAGCATCTGGCTCTAGGTCAGAGGGTTTTCTGCAGTTTTGTGGATCTGGAGAGAGCATTTGACACAGTTGTACGAAAGGAACTTTGGGACATTTTACCGGAGTATGGTATTAACGGTAAACTGCTGCAGGCTGTGCAGTCCAGTTACATGGGCTGTAGAGCCTATGTGTGGATGATGGAATGTCGCCTAGGTTTGACGTCAATATCGGCGTTAAGCAGGGGTGCGTTCAGCCAGGCTGTTGATCATATATCTGGATAAATGTCTCCAAAGGTTGAACGATATGAATGTGGGAGTCCAGATGGGCGACTCAGTGGTCACTGCTCTGCTATATGCAGATGATGCAGTCCTGCTGGCACAGTCAGCGACTGACCTGCAGACCCTAGTCGACACAATGACAGAAGATTGTAAGAAAAGGGGTCTACGCGTGAATGTGAGCAAAACCAAAATAATGGTCTTTGAAAGAGGCGAAGCCAGAACAGATGTAAGAGTAACAATAGGTAATGATATACTAGAGCAAGTGGATGAATTTGTATATCTTGGATGTGGATTTAGCCGAGATGGAAGGTACACCACTGATATAGAGCGAAGAGTAAATGCGGGAAATAGAGTGAACGGAGCGTTGGGGCAACTTCTCGGCAGCCACCACCTCAGCCAGAAGGCACGTGTAGCAATACATAACACAGTGCTTGTCCCAACATTACTGTATGGAAGCGAGAGTTGGCTATGCAGAAAAGAGTATGAAAGTAAAATTAATGCGGTCGAAATGCGATCTCTGCGGAAAATCTGTGGAGTTAGGCTGACCGACCGCATTCGTAACGACGACGTAAGAGAGCGAGTAGGTATAAAAGAGAGTATTGGTGTAAAGATGCGAAAGGGAATGCTCCGATGGTTCGGACATGTGGAAAGAATGCCGAAAGAACGTCTGGTTAAGAAGATATACAATGCGAAAGTGGAAGGATGTAGGTACCGAGGGAGACCGAGACTAACCTACCTAGACCAGATCGGTCATGTACTGAAGGAAGGTGGAGTCAAGAGTCTTCGAAACCGGCGAGCGTGTATGAAGAGAATTATGAATGTTGAGGAAGCGAGTGAAGTATGCAGAGATAGAGTTCTCTGGCACTCTGTTCTCTCTGCCTACCCTGCAAGGGATATGGCGTGATGATATGTATGTATGTGTATGTATGTGTTATGTACATTTTTATTCTTAGGCAGTTGTTGCTTTAAAAATATATATGGTGGTTTTTAAGTAATGACCATTTTTGAAACGAGTACAGAAGCATTAATTGAACACTTTCTGGATATATAAAAGTCAAAATCGAAAGTTTTTTTTTCAACTTTTGTATAGCGTAGAATAACAGACTATCAGCAACAAACTAATTTTTTTATATATTTTATTTCTAATTTAAATACCTATTCAGAATGTGTTCAGTTATTGCTTCTGTACTATATTTCAAAAAAGGACGTTAATTCAATTCTATCCTATATAAATACATTGCCATGGGACATACTGTATAGTTCACACACTAAAACTGGATTTCACAGGTCTCTTGTAAGTTTACTATAGCAACGTTTTTGTTATAATATCCAAAATTTAGGCTACCAATAACTTACCAGAGAGATGTGAGACCCCTCCCTGTGTAGAATAATGCTTACATAATTATAATACTCTAGCATTACAGATAAGTAGTAAAGCCCACCAGAAATGCTACTAAGCTAAGACAATCTCAAAAACACCCAAAAATTTTCAGGCAATCAACAGAAGAAGTACATTAACGCGTTTCAAGCACAAAAAATAAAAAAATACGTAAAGTCGAAAAAAAGGCAGGCAGAAGTTAGTTGGAAATAAAGCATCTTTAATTTATGTTATTTGAATTATATCCAATAAGATTTTTGTACAATAAACTAACTGATTAAAGTGCATAATATCTCAGTCTCATGCGAAGCGTGCTGCAGTTAGTTGATGATGCTAAGCTTATGCGTTGTCTGGAACCATTACCTAAGTTTCTGAAGAGATTTTAGCTACCTTTATAAGTAAGAACCGTTTGGTTTCGAAGAACTATTTGGTATGTTGACCACAGCAATCTTCTGACACCATCACGCTCGCCATCGGATTTATCCACACACTCTTGAACCTAAACTGTTATGTTTAGAACAAATTAAGATGTATTTCCTCTAAAAATGGCGGACTACAACATGATACTCTGCAAAAAGGGTGAGAAAACACAGTAGGTACACAAGTATGTGTCTGGTATTTTGAGCGCTTTTAGGCTAGAGGGGTGGTCTAGTGTATCTGCTTTCCATTAGATGTCATGTCACAACAAACCTGTAGGTTTTATACGCGCTTGTTGTCACATGAGTTGTATTAAAAATAGAAATTTGAGCAATAGTAAGTTAATCATACCTGTTTCGGCAATTTTTCGACCTCCGAATGTTTCGATTATTGATTCTGTGAATTCTTTTTTTGACATTTTCATATTTATGTTTGAATTGTATATTATCCATGCGTTTATGAGTACAGTACCAAATAAAAATTCCATCATCACTTTCCGGTACCACTTTAGACCTCGTCGTAAAGTAGTATAGTATGCGGCCATTTGATCTGAGTAGTCTATCCCTTTTTTATTATCATTGTAAGTTAATATGCACAGTGGCTTTTTGATCTTTTCATTAGTTCTCTTATGTATCTTACCTGTGTCTATTAGAGACGCTTTATGTGCTTTACAGGAAGTTATCATTGAAACTTGGCGCTTATCGTGCCATTTAATAACTTTCACACCACTAGGCAGCATTTTACCTTCAACTTCGCCTTTTTTCAATCTTTTAGTCATAAATTGCTTGGGCAGCCTTCTTCGATTTGATCTCAGCGTGCCACAGTAAAATGTTTTCTTTTCTAAGAGTTCCTCTACTAAATCAAGAGAAGAATAAAAGTTGTCGGCTACTAAAACTCGTCCTTCATTTTCTAGACCCTCTATGAGCTTCATAACTATATTTTTCCCATGGTTCACATCTCTGTTATTTCCTTCTTTACCTGTATACACTATAGTTTTAAAAGTATATCCCGCAGGAGTACATATTTTATATACTTTAACTCCATATTTATGAGATTTATTTTTGATGTATTGACGAAAAACAAGTCTCCCGCGCCAGGGAATCATTGATTCGTCTATCACGACAAATTTGCCGGGAGTTAAAATATCTCTAAAACGATTATTTAACTTATTAAGTATTTGTCGAATTTTGTAGAGTCTATCTCCAGTATCATTTTTTTCATCGCTAAAATGCCAAAACTTTAGAAGTAAGATAAATCTGTCTCTTCCCATGAGAGAACATATATATTCATTTCTGTAAATGGTTTTTTTTGACCAATAATCGTGAAAATGTGGAACCTTGTTTAAGCCCATCGTAAGTATGACACTGAAAAACTGACGCATTTCATTTGCATTTGTAGGTTTCCAAGCTTTAGAGCGTGATTTTACCGTAATTTCTTTTTCTAATAAATATTTATCGGCGTATTTATTAGTTTCTTCTACTATTTTATCAAGAATATCGTCAGTTACAAACAAATTATAAATATCGGCGGGCAATTTATTACGAATAGGTACATTTATCACGTTATCAAGTATGCTCTCATCGAAGCTCAATACGTCATTATCAGGAATGTCAATCCAATCTTTGTCACCCTCAAGCTCTCCACCTTGAATTTCTGATATATTTTCAGATATACTATCTTCATCTTCAGATATTATATCGGATGAGAGATTTTCACCTGTATCATCATCACTTCCATTTGAACCGATTTCTTCTATTTCGGTGTTGGTTACTTCATCAGTCCACGTCTCTGGATCGTTTTCTTGTATTTCTTCATTTTCTACGTCTTGTTCTAGTTCTTTCTCTTTTTCATTATGTATTTCTAGAACTCCATTTTGCTCACTCTGGTCTTTTTCTTGTCCTATTATATTATTTTCAATTTGCTTTTCAATGTTTCTCTCTTTTGAATGTGTTTGTGAATTATTGTTCAAGTTGCATTTAGACGTTTTTCTTTCTGTTTTTTCGTCATAAGTGAGTGCATTATCTTCAAAAGTATACTCAAAAGGAAATGGACTATTGTCTTTATTACCTGTGGTTCTTCTTTCGTTTATAGTTGTTGTAATCAATTTTTGCATACTGCTCTCATTAAGTTCTAGAGGTAATAAGTTCGAACATGAAATATTATTTAAAGACGAGCATCTACTTGATGTACAGAAAGCATTCAATGAGGCAGGAGAAGCTTTAACATTCGTGATGGATGCTTCTGTTAGCATTTGAGTGCATGAGTTAGGACTAGATAAACCACTATGGTTACGAGAAAGAGTACCCCAAAATCTACGAGTAGGTGTCATAGGATCCGTAAGTATAGTCGGCGTAGTATTGGTCATCATTAATGTGGTATTATTGTTATTATTTTTTGGACTGGATATCATATTCTGAAGCACACTAAATCTTTTTTCAGTACATGGGCTAATATATATATTTTCATTATTAAGCTGCGTGTGCTCCATCGTAGAAAGATTCATCGTTTTCTTTTTAGGTACGTCAAATATTTCATAATCAGAATTACTGTCACTACTACTAGTCAGTAGCGGGCAAATTTGAACATTTTCCAAAACTTTTATTTTACTAGACGTTGCAGCAGTATAACCCGGCGTTGACTTTTCTTTAGAAATCTCACCAAAATAAATAGATTTTTTACACTTTTTTCTTTTAAAAGCACTCATTGTTTATCAACAATAATCAAAATGTAGGCATATACGCGAGTGTTATTTCCAAAACGGGCGCGCGATCTCCCGCGTCGATGCTAGGACAACACTAAAACGAGTCACGCAGCGCCCGCGCCGCCCACCCTCCCTCTGTTGCGTCTACGAGGCCTACGATTCCACGAGTATCGACATATCTCCTAACGCAAGGAATGAAAGTTATTATAGTACTGTGCGTTAGAGACCTAATCCATCTCTAATTTCTTTTTTAATGTCCCTGAATTCACCTTTAAGTAAGAAGCAAATATGTATATTTGTCTTACTCATACTTAAAGAACTTTACAAGTTAGATCCTCCCGCAAGGAGTGAAAAAACACGATCATACTCAACGCACAATACAAAAGTCCTGCAAGAGATCTGATAGATCTCGTAACGCAGCGAACGTGTTAAAATATATAGGTAGATAAATAGACAGGAAGAATATAAATTATTATTCGCATTTTAATTTTAGTATTCTCATTTTTTTCAACTCGTATATGACTCACTGTTTGAATTGAGGTTCCTTCCTTAGTAATTATGTCGTGATGTGATTGGCTTATAACTTATAATTCTATTTCCCAGTTAAGGTATAGATAGACAACAGGTGCTAAATTATATCCTTAGTAAGCCAATACATGGGTAATTTCAGTGACAATCTATTAATAATTAAGTTATGTGCAAATACGTGCTAGTGGTCGAGTCATTCTGCTGACAGATTTCTTTGCAGCCATAAGTGCCATTTGGAAGTTGATATTAATCAAACTCCCGCAAAAAATGGACATCTGTGTAATTAATTTGCTGATATTTCCATCGATGAGCGACAGAACTAAATACCCAGATTTTATCTTCTTTTTCTGTTAACTCAGAGATCTATGAGTGTTACATACTGCTTGTGTACGAGGCGCCTCCTTACCCGTTTGCCATCAAAGGAAATAAATAAAATGATACCCTTACTATATTTGCATTTTAGTCACGCAGATTACCCAGTAATCTTAGGTGCACTACTACACACTCAATAGTTTTAGTCTTAATGTACTAGAATTATAATTCTAAACCACAGAATAGAGATCAAGCAAAGGACCGAATCATTCATGAAATTGTTAAAATAAACATTGAAGTAACGATGCGATGGTATCTCTCCCACGAGTCCCAATTAGTTCGGAAAATAGCGTTTAATTCATTGTGAACATTTGCCTGGCTACGTTATGAAAGATTAATTGCATTCCTTGGATTCAATATTTCACTAATTAAAAATAAAATCATTCAATGGAGTCTTTTGCTGTTAAAATATTATGTTGAATATATTTAGTAATAATCTAAAGAAATTCAATACTACAAGTAATGTAAATTTGTTTATAGATTCAACTAATTTATATATCTGATATCTAAAGAATATGTCTTTAAACTCATAAAATCAATAATAATCACTCATACAAATCATCAAAGAATATTTTAAAAAATCACGTTAAGTATTAACCCACTATTGGGCTCTAAAGTGAGCGTATAGTATACTATACGAGATATAGATGCTATAGCATCTGAGCAAATCATCAAAAAATATTTAAAAAAATCACGTTAAGTATTAACCCACTATTGGGTTCTAAAGTGAGCGTATAGTATACTATACGAGATATAGATGCTATAGCATCTGAGCAAATCATCAAAAAATATTTAAAAAAATCACGTTAAGTATTAACCCACTATTGTGCTCTAAAGTGAGCGTAGAGATATTGAAATAATTTTAAAATTTTCTGCAATTTCTGAGCTAGGGCCTAGTCTAAAATAGGAGAGAAATTGACGTAACACTAATAATCAAAAGTATTGGCTATAAGTGCTATAGTGTTTAACGATGGATAAGAAAAATATTGAATTGTGTTTCTAATTCGAAAATTAATATCTTTAGAAGTGATAAATTTCTGATTAATAAGGAAAATGTTTTTATAAAACCATATATTCGTTTGGTAAGTCAACGATGATACATCTAAATACACATTTTATTTATTTAAGCATGTCCATGACACAAAAAATTATAATAAATCGTAAATCAATGCACTTAATATGCAGACGATTCCCAATTTAGATATTAAGTAACCAAACTTTAATGTAAAATTACTACTAAACCATAATACTATGTAAATGACATGGTAGCTATGGCGATACGACATCGGTTTTCTCTGTCACCGTGTCAAAGTTAATGTAGTTGTATTCGTGTCATGAATAAAAATTGATTTAATGACATGATCATTAAAAGTAGTTTTATTTCAAATTGCAGCAATTTGAAATAAAACTACTTTTACGAATTCTATCGCTTTTATATTTGTTTTTAATTACCCGACGTTTTGAACACTTTCTTCTTCTCCTCTTTGTATATTGGCAATCAGCTACATATACGAGCTATTGGTGCCAGTGTCAAGTTATAATTATTTTTACGTTTATAGTCTTGTCAGGTCAGTCATTGTCTAAGTCAAATTGTCACCATTAACAGTGCAATGGCCACACTGTTAATGGTATCTTGTGGGCATTTTTATGGAAAACGAAAACGTTGTAAAGCACTTTTATATGATATTCACTACATCACAGTATTTCCGCACATCACATTACATAAAATGCCATCAAAATTATCTAATATAACACGTTAAAACACTAAGATATCGAATATAATACAAGAGCACCACATGACGTTTTCAAATTCCCGTCAAAAGTCCTTTGAACACTTTAATCATGGTCACGGGAGGTTAGTGGCTGGTTGGCTAAGGTGTCTTATATCCATAATTCATTGTTATTACCTTGTAATCGTAATCAAATACAAACGCGATAGTATCCGTAAAAGTAATTTTATTTCAAATGTGTAATACTTGCGTAAACATCAGAAACCATTACATTGTAGCAATTTCGTTGGTAATATGTTGTGTAAATTACCTATAGACGATGTTATGTACAAATTACAATAAAATATTGAATTCTATGAAATTACTATGTGCCATAAGTGCGTATTTGATTGAAATCTTCATAAACGGCTGTGCCGATTTTCATAAATTGACCCATCATATTATAATGGTATGTATATGTATTATTTCACGAAGAAGGTTTATATTCTATCCCTCATATATGATGTAACTCGCCACTAGGCGGCGCTATATTGACCACTACGAACAAACCAACGGGCTGAGTGTGTTAGTTCTTTATATTTGTACAGAACAGTATAGCTAATATTATAAAACAATTAATCCGTTATTATCATCATCATCATTTTTATTTTATAATAATTATTTAAGGTTGACGTAAAATGTACTCCTCTTCTGTCGTACGTATTGTAAAAGTTATTATCAATAATTTTATGAAGGGCCACCTGCCTGACGCCAACCCTCCTTGGGAATGTAATAGTTGACGGATATCAGATGGATTTGACAAGGTCGATATAAAGCTCTTAGTCGTCTTAACTCTTCGTCATCGACGACACCCACGACCAAAGTAAGGAAACTTAACAAATTAATTTATTCTTATGGTGACGTTTCAAAAATGACATTTAATTCTAGTTCATCCGTTCTCGCGTATGTCATAAGAAACTAATAAGTAGGATTTTTGACAGGAATTTGAAAACGTCATGTGGTGCTCTTGTATTATATTCGATATCTTAGTGTTTGAACGTGTTATATTAGATAATTTTGATGGCATTTTATGTAATATGAAGCGGCGGCACTACTGGGATGTAATGAATATCATATAAAAGTGCTTTACAACGTTTTCGTATTCCATCAAAATTCCCACAAGATACCATTAACAGTGTGGCCATTGCGCTGTTAATGGTGACAATTTGACTTAGACAATGACTAACTTGAAAGACTAAAAACGTGAAATATTTATAACTTGACACTGGCATCAATAGCTCGTATATGTAGCTGATTGCCAATATATAAGAAGAAGAAGAAACTAATAAGTAAACAGCATCTAATAAATTACATGGCCGTATGTAGACACCATCTAATGCATGGCCTGGCCTTGTATATTGCTTGACAGCATCTAATGCAACAGAAAGAAAACTCTAAATAAAAACTAATACCAAATCGAACATTGTAGCATAGACAACCAATTTTCTTCACATTATGAAGCTCATGCTCATTAAAGAAATATAGAGGCTGAAAGGGAAAGAATACGCGAAATACTATCTATTAATTATTTTCATTCATTTCAGTTCATATATGTCCCACTGTTGGGTTCGAACTTCCTCCGCAGTGGAAGGGAGATTAACCTACTATACAGTGCTTGTCAGACGTGTTGGTAGAGTTTTGTTTCGGGTTTTCCTTCTCTTGCATAAATGTTATATGCATTTTATATCCCTTTAGTCACCTCTTACGATCACCCACGAGTAAGATAGGGGGGTGGTGAATTGTATTCTTTCTCCATCATCAGACGGCAAATTCGTTAATAACTGTGGTAAAACTATAGTTCTACAGTCACGTAGATGAGAAAAACATTAAGTATAAAATAAAAGCTGTCAATATCTTTTTTATTCCATCCAAACCACATTCTACCCTTTCTATAAAATGTAGTTTGAATAGAGTTGTACCAAATACCAAAACTATATCAAGCATGTCACACAGACCTGCTGTTCGGCACGTTATCAAATATTTGACATGCTCGATATTTCAATCGGAACTGCGGCCAAAACTGGATCTATTGATATTTGAAAACCTGTCCCCTAACTCTTTACGTAGTTATAAAAAAAAAAACGCTTAACGTATTGATGAAACGTTATATCTTGTTTAGTAAAATTTGCAATAGTAACATAGTTATTTTGAGAATACATTAAAATAATTTAAATGAAATAAATAAAATATCTTTTCGTGTGGTGACGGAGTAAGAATACAATTTATCACTCATTTTTTGTTCGGGGATGTCGTAAGAGATGACTAAGTAATATTATATGCATATAACATCTATGTAAGAGAAGGTAATCTCGAAATTAAATACTATGCCTACCTATATGATCAATGTAGTTTAGTAGGTTCATTTTCCTTCTATTGTAGAGGACGCTGTAGACCAAAAGTAGGCAGTATATAAGCTGTGATCATAATGGTAAAAATACGTAAATTTATTTTAAAATTTTGACTCCTTGCGAGAGAGCCCCAGTGGGTGGATTTGGGGATAGTGTTGGTAGGCAGCAGCCTAGCTATACCCTTGGTATAGGTATAGGTTTAGACATAGGTCCATGGGCGGTAGGGACATTAACCATCAGGTATACTGCTTGCTCGTTTGCCACCATTAGCAATAAAAAAAATCTTTCATTTAAACTAATAATGAAATTATAAAAAAAAAATATTTTAAACTATTCTAGTAAATTTTATTTCATTGCCTTGGCAAACAATTAAACGATGTGTATTAAATTGTTATATTATGACGATAAATTTCAATATATAAGAAAAGTCTAAACTTAAACTATTTTAAATTTCATATTAAATTAAGTGAATTTTTATACCTTTAAAAATAAATATATTTAAAGGATTAAACAGAGACACAGAGTAATTATTTAACTTCGCAATAAATAAATGGTATGATCGAGAATCGAATCTCTGCCAATTGATACGTAAGTTTGTTAATTAAATCGCTAGGCTTACGATGTTAGACGTTACGCTTAGATGTATAAACTGCACATGAAACCAAAACACATGGAGTCAATTTTGAAAGGTATTTTGACGTTTCTTTAAAGAATTTTAAATTACCCTGGTTTACGAAAATATTGACATATGACAAAGTATTTTCAAAAAAACATTCAATTATATATATTTTTATTTCCTTTATTAGTAGACGAGCAAGCAGTATCGCGGATGTAATTAACAGCTTAGTGATCATGGACGTCGACAATACCAGGGCTACAGATAAGCCATAGGATTTGAGGGAATGAAATGTGGGTAGCAAATTAGATGGAGGAGCTTTGTTTCGCCGGCTCTCTGATTCACAAAATCAGATGCAGTAGTTAATAGCTTCTCGTCTCTCTACGTCGATTGCCTCAGATACTACCGAAACAAGTGGAATTATTTATGGCTGTAGACAGAAATTTATCAGCAGTGTGGCTTTTTTTTTATTTCTCTTGGTGGCAAACGAGCAAGCAGCACACCTGATGTTAAGTGTTACTGCCGCCTATGGGCCGATTACATACCAAGGGTACAACTAAGCTGCTGCCTATCAATGTAAATCCCAAACCCACCTAGAAAGCTTTTTGGGTTCCGAGCTTCCGGCTCTCTGACTCACCTAACGAAGCACAGCAGCACATTGCTTTTACTCAGGCGTCGATTTTTTGTCAAAGTGTGGTACTACCCTGGACGGACCTGGACGGATGGAAACTGTCACCCACTATGTCATACCACTATAATATCTACCATTGTATATATAAATATAAATCTATAATAATATTTTTTTGCATAGTGCAGAATTAGGTCAAGTCAACATTGAGTGTACAAGTGGCGTAGTGGCTTAAATACCGACCTACAACGCCAGTATCGAAGGTTCGAGGATATTTTTTCGAGGAGTTTAGAAGATATTTTTGTCTATTTATTATATTTTAATGTTCAGTGCATGGTTCTGTCTTTAAAAATATTCCCTTTAGAAAGGATTGGTTTGGCATTCTCCTTACAAGTAAAGCAATATCTACATAGCAAAATATGGAAGATGTTATTTCTCTGTCTACTATTTGATTATAGTCAATGCAATCAGTATTGATATCCATAAAATAAATATTAAAAAGATTAATCAACATCTTTCTAACCAGAATTGGCCTTAGTCATTTGTTCTTCCTAATGATTAAAATATATCATGTAAGCATAATGCTTGGTTCTCAGAATTTAAACTTGTGTATCCATATATGTTCGTATGCCTTAGTTCATGGCCAGAGAACTTGTAGAACAAGATATATAACGTTGTAACTTTTTTTATTATACATTAAGAGAATTCTTTAAAATGATTTAGGAGTTCAGTAGCTTATCAGCTGTTGGACATAGGTTTACCTAAGAAGAAGGCGATAATGAAATTATTGTTACGCTTGGCACTTTGTCTTATAAGTTTCCATTAGGACGCAGTTGGCTAGTTGCCTGCGGCTCTCTCAATAACTTTTCACGTCATCCCGCAGGCAAGTAAGGGTGCGTGACATAAAATGTTTAACCCGTCATCAATAAAAATTAAAGTGTATACATATTCTAATGAAATATTAATAAAAATAATATCCTTATAAATAAAAATGATATTCAGTACGTCAGATAGGCCGATCATGGGAATATGAATTTACGGAATACTTGAAATTAGATTTTGGACGAATTAGGCAAAGGAAACATTCTTTTAGCATTTATAGGTTATTAATAATTTTGCATTAAATGCTCTTGCATTCTGTGTGTGTCTTCATGTCTTATTAGATATAAATCCTTTTTATAACGTGCGTATTTCTCGCCAAATTCTGTTCACAAAAACATATTAAAACTTACACTAAACAAAAAAAAAGAAGAACAAAAAAATTGAAAATAAAAGAATCAATATCAACATGCCTTATTACCATAATACCTTAGGACCATAATATAATATTAGCGTAATTCTTTTATATAGTAATTAATATGAAGAACTTTTAAATAAGAGCTGTAAGTCAATGTAGAGTCAATATTTACTTCGTAATTAATTGTGTACGTTGCGTGTTAACTACTTAAACAGTGTTTAATTGCCACCGGGCAAACGCTGAGTGTGAGATTCATTACCACCTAAGACAAATATTTATGTTGAAAACAAATAGTAGTAAATTTTGAATATACTTTATTACGAGTTACTTTGGAGTTAGCAACAATACAAGGACATAAACCGAATCAATATAAGCCACTCTATTATAGGTACTAACCCCTCTGTCAATTTGAATCACTACAAAAAAATTGTAAAAAACAAATTTAGTACCATAAATATTTTATAAATAATTTTCGCAAATTTTTGCCTGATCTAGAATAAATAGCAAATATGAATAACAAAGCTTATGTCAAATCTATTTCAAATATTTTGTTTAGATGTTGTAATAATAAAACTATCAAGTTAATGACTCTACATTCATCATTCTCCTACTCTTATCCCAACTACTTGGAGTCGATACAATATATACTCTTCTTTCATAGTACATATTGTAAAAGTTATTGGCAATAGTTTTATAACCGGTCGCCTGTCAGACGTCAAACCTCCTTGGGAATGTAATTGTTGACCAAACGGCATCAGATTGAGTTGGCACAAGTTGTTATAAGGCTCTTAGTCGTCTTTTACGACATCCACGAGCAAAGTAAGGGTTGGTAGTATTCATAGCCGCTACCACATAGGTTAATGACTCTACATATTGGAATAAAATCTTTAATATATTTGAAATATATCACAGTTCGTTGATAACTATTAAACATAAACTTCCTCAAGGAAAAATAATACGGTAATCGCCACAGCAGGGCCAGTAGTCACAGCTGGTATACAAGATTCCCGGGCAAGTGCAGGAACCCATTCTAATTATGATTACTCAGTCAGTCAGAGAAACAATATATTGTTAAACTATTATCATACGTGAATAGTAATTAATATGAAAATATATATTAATGCAAGTAAACAAAAATAAGTTGCAAATAAACGACTCTACATTAGGAACTCAAAATTATTAACACATTATCAACAAGTGTTAAAATTATGTAAATATAAGAGAGACAATAAGATATCAACAGTTCCATTACTCATTTGTAACACAAACATAAATAAAACGATAAATCACATCAAGAAATTTTATTGTCCAATTAAATTGCAGGTTCTTTGAGCATTCGTAGGGTGACGGGTTATTAAAGGAATTTAAATCATAAATATACTAGAGAAAACTAATAATATTCGCTTGGAAAACTTAATTTCCAAATAAATTATTATATACACACACACACACACACATTTGAATATGAAGTATTGTACTAAAACTTGATATTTCAAAAATATGAATCAATTATTCCCAAGTAAAGTTTCTTAAACTTACCATTTCAGAAAAGGCGCTTTTTGGCCTTCTAGCCGGCGTCCCATTCATCCTGCTACCGAACACGAACCACAAAACAACACAAACCGACCAATCGGATAGCACAAAACTTTTTTCACGGACACTTGTAGAGTTCACTGTCAAACTCCAATGAACAAAAACTTTTCAAAGAAACTATATTGACACAATAATAACGTTAGGCGTACGACACTTAATTTAATCGATGACTTCATACAATAATTATTTTGCTGATAACTTATCGAGAGAATTTAATAACAGGTTCGAGCGAACAAGCAAGGCGTCAGCCTCGCAGTTAGAGTACGAGGCGACTGTCGTTCGTGGACGCGGACAATGCTTTCTCGCCGCTCAGAGGTGCGTACTAGACTACACGGTCCACACCGACCTGCATTTTTATGCGCCGGACAGTGGATTAAATATTTTAGAGGTTATGTGTTGATTGCACGCGGTTTATGACGATGTGTTACTGATTTTATGCACTCGTAAATGTGTAATAGAGTCTTCCATTCCTTTATATCAATTACAGAATCTGTATTAACCTGGGCATCCCTCCTAAGTTTTATTTATCTTAATTTTGGATGGTTTTAAAATAAAGCTAAAAATATTAAGTGAATTGCATTTATATTTGCAAAAAGTATAGAAATTAAAAGAACAGAAAAAAAAACTAGTTGCTTTTTAATATACAAAGTACATTAAGAACATGGTACATAAGTCATTTTAGTTTTAACTATACTCAACTCAAAATGCGTGTCTAGACTTCATTAAAATACCAAGTAAAGTAGTAATTTGTATCAGGTTAAACACCATATCAGTAGAATCTAGAGTAGGTACCGTAGTTTTATGGCGCTCGCAAGTTTGTCATTAAGCATAAAAAATAACAAAACTAAATATTTAGTAATAATAAGTAAAATAAATGTTGTTGATTATTGTAACGTGATTCAATGTTACACTTGTTTTACCTATAGCTGAAGATAAAATGATTCATTTAAGACATATTTAGTCTACAGTCCATACTCTCTACATTTAGCTCTCACTTAATTGTAGTTGCGCTAGAGCCGATGACGTAATCATACATTTTTGTCGTTATGTGACAGTAATTTAAAATCACCATTGCTCGAGTATTGTATGTATCAATATTAGAGGTTAATATATATAACTCTTATCATATTTATTCAAGAGTAATTAAATAATTTATCATGAAATGATATATAAACTGCACAGATGGCGATATCTTAACCATTAGGTTAAAATATTGACCTAACGTACTAAGTGTGTAGAGTTTGGTTTCCACGCAATAAGACTTAGTGTGATACGCAAATTATATTATTATTCTGAGACTAATTGTACTTTGAGTACGTTAATTGTATGTTTGTAAAGTCCCCCGCAATACAAGGATTAATTCCTTAGTAAAGAGGATGTTTTAAAAAAAAAAAATAGCTCTAGATGTAACGGTTTTTTTTTAAATTATTGCATATAGAAATTACACTATATGGTTTTTTTTATAAAGTTGCATGAAAAGCCTTGTCAATGAAAAGCATGAAAAGCATTAGTGGTAGGACCACGCTGTTGAGAGTTTTCTGTCTACATTCGCGGGCCGGTCAGTCCGGGGTAGTACCACATTCTCGCAGAAGATCGACATCTGAGCAATGGCAATGTGCCATTGTGCTTCATTCGGTGATCGAGAGAGCCGGAAGCCCAACTGGGTGGGTTTGGGGTTTTTATTGGTAGGCAGCGGCCTAGCTATACCCCTGGTATTGCAAAGGTCCATGGGCAGCAGTAACACTTACCACCAGGTGTGCTGCTTGCTCACTTGCTACCAAAAGTAATAACAAAAATAAATTGACTATGATCTGGTTTTGATCAATAGCCTACATAGCATTATGATCTCTATCAAAAATAGATTATTTTTTAACTCTACATAACAAATATTTTGAAAATTTTATTACGATCGTACAAATTTATGCTATTAGAATCATTTCAATTTCACAAATATAGTTTCGCTGACTATATAGAAATTTAAAAGTGCTAAATTTCTAAAAAAGGAATACCTTTCCTTTTTGGAAATATCTTGCAGAATCATATGGGTAGATTATTCAACAATAATTTTCCAACAATGAACTCTACTTAAGTATGATAATAGGATAAATGATAATCTCATAAGGACTATCTTACATATTTTTTTATGTTCTTGACTTTGTTCTCAAAAGAGTAGGTATGCAAGTGTAAAACAAACTCATTTCGTCCATGAATCTTTTTAAACGTGCTATCTTTGCAACGTATCTCCAAATATTAAGGCACTACTGAATTTCCTTTAATTTAGCTATGTACATACTTTTTGGAGTCAAGAGTCTCCGAAACCGGCGAGCGTGTATGAAGAGAATTATTAATGTTGAGGAAGCGAGTGAAGTATGCAGAGATAGAGTTCTCTGGTACTCTGTTCTCTCTGCCTACCCTGCATGCATGCATGCATATGTATGTATGTATGTATGTACATACTTTTTATTTTTTTTATATGGCTTATGGTTGCTAAGAGCAAGCAGCACACCTGATGGTAAGTGCTACTGTCGTTCATAGACGTTTGCAATATCAGTGGTAAAGATAAGCCGCTGCCTTCCAACCAAAACCCCTCAACAAAGTCCGACTTTCTCTCGCTCATAGAATCAAGCGCAACATCACATTGACTCTGCTCAGATGTCTATTTTCTGCCAGAGTGTGAAACTACCACGCCAGATAGCCATACAATTAAAACTAATATTTTTTGCAATATGTACGATGAAAGTGCAGTACGTATTGTTTCGATCCCAAGAAATTGGAAAGAGTAGGAGGATGATAATTCATACATCAATCAGCCCATCAACACCCCGAACCCAGATGTGAAGGAAGCAGTACCAGTGATCGATCCAATGGCGATGTGGAAGGAATATGGTGGGTTATAGGACTGTACGCTCCCTGCCAAAAAAGCGCATCACCGTCCACTACATACCAAAATCCTACCCACAAGGAGCGTAGCGCTATAATGGCCTCTCTTGGCAGGCGATTTTACAATCACGCTTGACGTTAGAAGTCTCCTTAGAGAGCACTTTTGTTCATATGTAATAGACCGTATTACATATGAACAAAAGTGCTCTATATGTAAGAGATATTCCAATATACATTAAATCAGGAATATACCGTAATTTATTTATATATGAATTCACATTACATAAATTCTTAGTTTCGCTGTGAACTTCCAGCATATTAAAGTTTTGGCATTAGATGCAAGCCAAAACCTTTTATATCAAGCATGGTGAGTGGCGCAATCTGTCGTTTGAATACTAAGTGAATAATAACGTGTTTTGAATGCTTAAGTACCACTTAATAACTTTAAGATGAAACATTTGACCTTCAATGTTGGAATAGAGTCGACTATTTAGTGCTCATTTCTATGAGGCTTCATCATGAGACAATTGTGCTCATAATTTCTTAACAACTTTTATTAAATTATCCATGTGATGACGGAGTAAGAATACTATTCACCAAAAAAAGCGACTGTGGTATAATATGCTAAAGGAAAACTCTATATCAACATGTCTGACCAGCAAGGTATAATGGATTAATTTCCCTCCCACTACGAAGGAGTCAGATCTTTAATAGCGCGTGCCTATTTTTTTTAATAAATGGCAACGGCAAGGTGCTAATAATGCTTGTATTGCGGGGGAACTTACAAATATGCAATTCATGGTCACAAATTACATTCAGATTCCGATCAAACATTTGTGAATCTTACAAAATATTGTTCTACTTGGGAATTGAATCTTTTTTTTGTGACGGGCTATGGTCTGGTCACACCCTGCTAAATCTGTCCAGGGCGACAGATGAAGCGACGTGCAACCCCATCAACCCGCCCCGCAATGTACCTCTCCACGCCGTGCGAGTGCGCCATCGGAAACCGGTTTTTCTCGTCAGTGGTCCACTCAGTTTGGGAATGGAACCTAAGATACGGTAGCTATGGTATCTTAATCATTACGCTATCTGTTTACTCTTTAAGGCGAGAAAAAGAAAGATAATATCCATACAAATGAACCATACATCATCTTAGATAAAAAGTTTGTTGTCTTTATTCTGTTTCAAAATATAACCTATCTCTATGTCAAATTTCATCTATAATCATTCAGCCGTTCTTATGTAATTGGATAACTTTCATATTTATAATAACATTCAAACATTAGATGTATATAATAAGTAGACACATTAAAAGTTCCGTAGAAAGCTCCTAACTTTCTCCGACTCAACTTGTTTGTGCCACTTGTAACTTGTTGCTCGTACGGCTAGACTTAAGTTCAGCATATGTAGCAGTAACTTAATTAGTTTAATTTCACTTATAATCGATGTTTTAATAACATTAAAATTGATTACATAGATAACGGTAGTAATGGACCTCTTGTGCTCAGTTCAGTGGGTTCGATTTTTACTCAGAACAATTCAATATACGATACACAATCCACTGTTCCGTTTAGATGATGTAATTTGTGTTTGTCAAGTTTATGTTTGTGAAATAACGAGATATAAGGATTTATTTCTTAGTACATGATGTTATCTTAAAAAAAAAACTAAACTTCTGGTAGATGTTAACAATAGGTGTAAATGGCAACTTCCATTAGACCATCAGCCCATCGACATCCTAGCGCATATGGGTCCCTCGAAAATTATGATGTTAACCCCAAAGTCTTTGGGTTAAATGATAGTGTTCTATAAACCAGTTATTACTAGTTCCACAGGTAAATAAGACGTGAGAATACGTTAAGAAATGTACCCATACTACTTGACCCATTTTTTGTATTTTTTTTTTTGTATTGCCATATATATATTATGAGATTTTTGATATCTGCGTTTGGTTCGATAGTGTTCTAAAAATGCATTACAAATACAAATAAGTGAATAATAACGCTTGCAAAGTCGACGGCAAAGCTTTAATATTTATTAAGTTGCGGCGGTCAGTCTTAAGTACCTACCTGTGTCTTAACGCTGAATGAATTTCAATACATATAAAATAGTCTTATGATTAAGATAATCTTGTGCTGTGTGGTAGCGGCTACGAATACTACCAACCTTTACTTTGCTCGTGGATGTCGTAAAAGACGACTAAGAGCCTTATAACGACCTGGGTCAGTTCCAGCTGATGCCGTTTGGTCAACAATTACACTCCCGAAGAGGGTTAACGTCTAGCAGGCGGCCGGTCATAAAACTTTTGCCAATAAGTTTTACAATATGTACTATGAAAGAAGAGTACATATTGTATCGAATCCAAGTAATTAGGATAAGAGTGATGTGTGGTGGTGTGGTGTGTGAGTGAGAGAATGATGATGAAGATTATAAATATAAGATAATCTTGAAAATAATTTCTCATTTTTAGTTCATTCTATTGTAGTTACGTGCCAATATTATGCAGAAAGCTTCTCCATAAATGAAAAGGAAATTGTCCTGCTATGTCACCTTGACCATACAGATTGGCATTGGGTTGGGTTTGAGTCTGTCTTTACCTACTATGATTATATTATAGCCCATTACTTGGAACTTTCTTCAGATGACAGAAATTAGCCTATTTTAGTATATAGCTAGGCAGATGAATACAGGATTTTAGGCCTTTTTCTCTAATAATGAAGTTATTTTTTTATATAATGACTTCTAATGTTTACGCGAGTATTACACATTTGAAATAAAACTACATACGGATTCTTCTGTGTGGCCGTGTTCCGATCCGATAGTAGCTGAATAGTTTTTGTTAGTTTTGTAAAAATTGTAAAATTGTCACAATAATATATCATAAATTACATACATACATACATATCATCACGCCATATCCCTTGCAGGGTAGGCAGAGAGAACAGAGTGCCAGAGAACTCTATCTCTGCATACTTCACTCGCTTCCTCAACATTCATAATTCTCTTCATACACGCTCGCCGGTTTCGGAGACTCTTGACTCCACCTTCCTTCAGTACCTGACCGATCTGGTCTAGGTAGGTTAGTCTCGGTCTCCCTCGGTACCTACATCCTTCCACTTTCGCATTGTATATCTTCTTAACCAGACGTTCGTTCGGCATTCTTTCCACATGTCCGAACCATCGGAGCATTCCCTTTCGCATCTTTACACCAATACTCTCTTTCATACCTACTCGCTCTCTTACGTCGTCGTTACGAATGCGGTCGGTCAGCCTAACTCCACAGATTTGCCGAAGAGATCGCATTTCGACCGCATTAATTTTATCATAAATTAAATACCTTAATAATAACAAATCATAAACAACATAAATTTTATATATAGAATCATTCTCTTTTTGTACTGGCAATGAATTTGTATTAATTTTATATAAAAATGTGGGTCAAAATTTAATGTCTTATAGGGTAGATACAAATAAATTTCTGTAATGACAATGACATATTGGACGTAAGACACCTCAGTCCTTCCGTGACCATGATCACTGTAATGTGTTCGAAACGTCGGGAAATTATAAATCAAATACAAACGTGATAGAATCCGTAGATGTAGTTTTATTTCAAATATTTTTTTATATTTCATATAAATTATGGTGCTCAAAAACTATCCTTACATTGCTCGTGGGCCTGTCCTGACCCAATTCCACTTGATGTCGTCTAGTTAACAATAACATTCCAAAAGAGGGTTGATGTCATACAGTTCATCATTTGCCTGCCCTCATTCCACGCTAAGTGGGGTCGGCACAACATGTTCTTGCCTTCCACAATCTTCTATCTGCCGTCATATTTACACTCACAACTTTCATACACATATCCTCGTTTACATAATCCATCCATCTCTTTTTGGGTCTCCCACGATTCGTACTTGGTGACAGGTGACCAATAATGCAAAAAATCCCAATAAGTTTTATAATATGTACCATGGAAGAGTAGTACATATTGCTTCTATGATTGAGATATAAGAACAAGATGACGATTCTGATGATGATCCCTTGGATTCTTATCCGACCCATAATCTAATGATAATTACTTCGGTTGCTTGTATTTAACTATGTAAACTACCGGTGAGTTTTGTAATAAAGATTTTTCTATCTTGACATTGGATGCGAGAACGTTTTTAACATATTTCTTTCACCGAAACTAACAATAAATTAGGTTTTTACACATAAATAATCTTATCCGGATATGATTTGTTGTTATGTATATTAATATGTAAATGAATATATGTGTTTTTTAGTTTGTTTGTCCTGATACAATTAAGATATTTCGGGCTAGTATTTCTGTTTATATGTCGTTAAAGATCTATCTGTGTGGTAGCGGCTACAAATACTACCGACCCTTATTTTGCTCGTGGGTGTCATAAAAGACAACTAAGAGCTTTATAACGACCTGAGCCAACTCTAACTGATGCCGTTTGGTCAACAATTACATTCCCAAGGATGGTTGACGTCTGGCAGGCGGTCGGTCATAAAACTATAGCCAATAACTTCTACAATATGTACTATGAAAGGAGAGTACATATTGTGTCGACCCCAAGCAATTGAGATAAGAGTTCTTACTCTTGAATGATGATGTCGTTGAACATGCATTATTTCATGGATGACGATTTCTTAACCGCTAGGTTAAGATCATCAATCTGCCATGCCAGGGTTCGATTTTTACGCCAGATAAAATTTTGTACACTCAAAAATGTATTGTTTCGAATCTGTATGTACTGTGTCTGCTATGTATATTTATATAAAGTCCCTCACAATACAAGGATTATTTCACAAGGTATTGTTTAAAAAAAAGATCAATTTTACTAATTATTCAAAATAAAAGATAAATCTTTAGGTTTAACTTTTATTAGTGTAGACTTAACTCATCATAGAAGAATCGCAAGTCCCGCCCAATACTAGCTTTATGAAGTTAATCTAAGAATACTCAAAATAGATCATACATACATACATATTATCACGCCAAATCCCTTGCAGAGACGGCCACCGAAGTTAAAAATCGGGCCCCGGTGGCCCGCTCGCACGGCGAGTAGAGAGGAGTTTTACGGTGGGTCTATGGGGTCACGCGCCGCCTTCTCCGTCACCCCGGACCAATTTGGCGGGGCACGACGAATCCATAGTCCACCAAAAGAAAAAAAAAAAAAAAAAAAGGTAGGTGAGTCTCGGTCTCCTTCGGTACCTACATCCTTCGACTTTCGCATTGTATATCTTCTTAACCAGACGTTCGTTCGGCATTCTTTCCACATGTCCGAACCATCGGAGCATTCCCTTTCGCATCTTTACACCAATACTCTCTTTCATATCTACTCGCTCTCTTACGTCGTCATTGGCAATGCGGTCGGTCAGCCTAACTCCACAGATTTTCCGTAGAGATCGCATTTCGACCGCATTAATTTTACTTTCATGCTCTTTTCTGCATACCCAACTCTCGCTTCCATATAGTAAGTAATGTTGGGACAAGCATTGCGTTATGTATTGCTACACGTGCCTTCTGGCTGAGGTGGTGGCTACCGAGAAGTTGTCCCAACGCTTCGTTCACTCTATTTTCCGCATTCACTCTTCGCTCTATATCAGTGGTGTACCTTCCATCTCGGCTAAAACCACATCCAAGATTTACAAATTCATCTTCTTGCTCTAGTACATCATTACCTATTTAAATAGATCATAAATTACTAAAAGTTCTCCCGAAGAGAGAGAATGCCTGAAACGGCAAAAGTTTTTACTCTTTTCTATTTCTTTTGGTCGTAGACGATCAAGCCGCTTACCTAATAATTAATGGTAACTGCAGCTCAAAAACTTTAATAACTCTAGAGATACACTCAAGTTGCTGTATAGAGAGTGTATTTGGGACTCTGGCTTTCGTTCGACAAATGTAGAGTAGTGCCTAATTGCTACAACTTCAATTTTTTGCGAAAGTGTTGTACCTACTACACGACGTGACGTCTCGTTTACTAATGCAAGCAAAAACTATCAGCAATATAGTATAACACAGAATCAAACTCTGGAAGCCCCAAGAATAACCCCTTTCCTTTTTTTTGGCGACAGGCTATTAAAAGGTCACACCCCACGAAAGCAGTCCGGGTTGAAAAAAGAAGCGGCGCCCGACCTCATAGACCCGGCCTACATGTACCTATCTTTCGGCGTGCGAGTGGGCCACCTGAATCTGGTCCTTGTCTTCAGTCGTGCCCAAGCCCATACTTTGCTAAGTTTTGCTTTCCTACAATATTCCGTCTTCCACTTCTTTATCACTTTTTTTTTTATCTTTTAATTCTAATGGTGGCAAACGAGCAAGCAGCACACCTGATGGTAAGTGTCACTGCTGCCCATGGATCTTTGCAATACCAAGGGTATAACTAGGCCGCTGCCTACCAATATAAACCCCAAACCCACCCAATTGGGCTTCCAGCTCTCTCGCTCACCGAACGAAGCACATTGCTATTACTCAGACGTCGATCTTCTGCGAGAGTGTGGTACTACCCCGGATGGACCGACCCGCGGCTACAGACAGAGAACTGTCAACAGCGTGGTCCTACCACTATTAAATTTCTATAGAGTATAATTAAAAGTTACATGCAAGTTCTTTTCAGCTAATTTCTATAACCATTTTTGCCTTTAGAATTAAATACTTGCTTGCACGTTCATGTTATTGGATCAGGTAGTTATTAACATTTTTATTTTTTTAAAGCCTGCGCTACTGACCAGCTTCACATGATGCATTAAGGAAATAAATGTTGTTTATAATAATAAATGTTGTAACAGACACAAATTACACCTAGACTCAGAGCATCAAATTGTGGATCGCACAAAGTTTAGCTACCTGGGAATCAACGATACTTTGTATGGTAAATCAGTATCTTAACAAGTGCGCCATCTGTCCAGTCAAGTTAGGAAGCTTATTAGAAAAAAAAGACATTTAATAGCCGTTTAAGTGATTTTGTTATTCTTGCATGAGCACACGCAGACTCAAGCAGTGTTATTTATTAGTAGGTAAGTAATACATTACTATGAACACAGTTGTTATGCTCTAGTTATTATGGTATTTAGTGTTAAAATTGGTTCAATGTAATTTTTAATGTATGTTATATGGCGTGATAAGATTGAAGATATAGATGTGATGAGTTGTATGCTGCTATGGAGTCATCCGGATGTCCGGTTGGGCAGAATTAAGATGATAGAATGAGTAGAATATTATTTGTATAGGATAATACGCCCTTCATTGTTTTTTATTGCTTATGGTGGCAAACGAGCAGACACACCTGATGGTAAGTGACACTGCCGCCCATGGACCTTTGCCAATGGTATAACTAGGCCGCTGCCTACCAATACAAATCCCAAACCCACCCCTGTTGGGCTTCTAGCTTATGTAACTCAAATATCCATTATATTTGGGAATAACCTGAATGTTACCGGTTACAAGTTTGCCTTCATAGATGACTTCATAGATATTTTTGTTAATAAGCATAATGATCTGATTGCTACAGGCCTTCAACTAACGGTGGCCACTAGGATTGCCACCTTTTTTATTACAAATAAAGTACATTGGTTGTTATGGGTAAGAAAAAAAAAGTACACAGTCTCAAAATAAAGTACAACTTATTTTTATTTATTATCAAGTTTAAAATCATATTGTCTGTTGCTTTTTGCAGCTTGCCTTTATATTTGTTTTGTAGATCATTAATTAACCAATCGCCATGTTCGATTTCCCACTGACTTTTATACTTCTGCAATCATTTATTTTACTGATTTGTTTCATTTTTTTAAATATTTTTTCGGTGTAAATCATTCACTATCTATTTGCTCTGTTTCACTATCGAAGTTGTGTTTTGTAGGTATATGAAGAGTATTCTTGTCCATGATTTATCATGGCATAAATCTATAAAACTTTAAATCGTATTCTTGGGGCACTCAAACCGTTTCGCAAAAATAAAACACCAAGAAATTGACATTTGAGGTTAAAATGCGTTCAGAAATTGTTAAAAACGAGTGCTTAAGTGATGTGGCGCTGACGAGTGGCGGTTAATTTCATTAACGAAAAAATATCTACGACTAAGCTTTTCAAAATCCCAAAGAATTCATATTATACGAAATAAAGTATTTTCGTATACTTTATTGTTTTTATAAAGTATAGAGTAAGTACATTTCTCTGAAATAACGTACAATACTTTATATTAAAGTACGGGTGGCAACCCTAGTGGCCACCGAAGACAAAGATCGGGTACCGGTGGCCCGCTCGCACGGCGAAGAGAGGAGTTGCACGGTGGGTCTATGGGGTCACGCGCCGCCTCTTCCGTCACCCCGGATTGATTTGGCGGGACGAGACGCATCCATAGTCCACTGTAAAAAAAAAAGCCTTCAACCAAGGGTGCCAGCAATAATGCCACATACCACTGTTTGATCTTTTCAGCTGTATCTTATTGTGCGTACTTGCATGACAAACATCAGCGGGACGAGGGATGTGGCACAAAGCTCGATACCAGAGCATCGAAAACTTTCAAGTTTATCACCGCGACGAGCATATGTGGTAACAGTCGGGCGTCGTAGTACTTATTTATTTTATGTATTATAAATCCATTATTAGTATATCGGTTGCTTTATTTAAGTAATCAAAATATGTAACAGCACGTATTTCTTACCTGATGCATCTTAGAAATAGCATAGGATATAATAGGAGAGAATAGCAAGGTAGTCCCTTTTTCTTTTCTAAGTAGAGTCGTGACATTTTCAAACGTGATTGCATTAAAAGAAAAAAGTATTGTAACATTCAAAATTAGAACACAAAATAGACATCAAAGGACATTATGCAAAATAACTTACATTCCTTCACGATAGGTGGCACTGTAATAAATTATGTACTCAACTTAAAATAAATATATTAAATGCACATACTGCAACTATTATTAGATTAAGCGCGTCGACCGTTGTTTCAAGCTAATAGTTGAAGATCTCCAATAACAAAAACTTTCACTTAATATCTGTTTGCCACATGAAAATTATATTTTATTCGATAAAATATGACTATGGACTATATAGAGTTGCCGCTAAAAAAATATTTATTGCTATAGATAATAAAAATTATAAAGCACAAAGAAAATTTTTTTTGGTGTTATACATATTTCTTTTCATAATACGAAATATCTTTAATATTACATATATACAATTATTTTTGAACATATAGGATTATTATATATGTAACTGAATATATCCCAACAGAATTACCATAAAAATATATATTTTTTCATAATACAAAAAATACATATGCAATTTTTTTTAAATATTTTATAATTTTAATTAATGAAATCTATGAACATATTTATTTTACGCCAAAACCATTGACAGATTTCAGAAACATATTTTATGTTATGAAACCTGATATTCGGCAAGCAGATGGGTGATGGACGAGCTAGCTTCGGATCTTAGACCATAATATAAACCGTTCAGCTAAGTAATAATTAAGCATACCTTGTAGTGTGTATATCGTGCGGTAGAAAATTTGATAGTTTTAGCAAAGTAATATTGTTAATGGACCGTATAATATTCAGCAAAATGTTGTAGTTAATGTTTGTTAAACATGTTATCATAATTAAAGTGAGTATTATATTGCATATGCTAAAATATATTACAAAATGGGAACAAGAATTATAATTTTGTTATCCGCGTGTTGACGGAGTAAGAATAATATTATCCACCTTGCAAGATAAAAGCGGAGTAAGAATACAATTCACCACCCCCTATATTATCCGTAGGTGATCGCACGAGACGACTAAGGGATATAAAAACGCATATAACATCTATGCAAGAAAAGGAAAACTCGAAACAAAACCTTATAGCAACACATCTGACCAGCGTGGTATAGTAGGTCAATTACCCTCTCATTATGGAGGAGGCCCAAGCCCAACAGTGGGACATATATGGGCTGAGATGATGAAGAAGATAAATATGCAAGAGAAGGAAATTGTGAAATAAAATTCTATATCAACCACTAATGTGATATAATAGGTCGATTTTCTCGTAAGGTGAAAGACGCTTAAGTCCAACAGTGGAACATACGAGCTGAGATGATAGATGTTTTATGGTTACTGGTGGTCGTAGAGTTGTCCGTTTTCACCATACATCCCTAAACCATAAGTAACACTTAAGGACATAAAAAATAGTATGGTTGCCTGTAAAATCGGTTTACGAACTATAATTTAACGTGATAACATCACAAGAAAACATTGATAAAAATTTTCATACTTTTATTAATTGAACAAACATAAGCAATGGAAACCATATTAACTTTCACTTCATTTTATAAACGCTTAGGCCGATCGTGCCTCTCTATCACTTGTTCCGCGCTCTCGCTTGCACGCTCGACCCAGATGGAACATGACACTTTTTTAAACGTGCAGCCGGCGTTCATCGATTTATAAGCCGTTATCACGTCAATAATACATACTATTGATATCATGTTTATTGGCAATAAACAAAAATACAACACTTTTACCACTTTAGCAATTAAAAAAAAAAACAAATATTCTTTTCTTTATAAAACCCGATTACGAAATGAAAAATGATGTCACAAGCGGGATTCGAACCCGCGCCTATTGGGATTCCGGCCCAATCGTGCTGCTACTACACCACCGTGACTAATTGTAGGACATGCAAATTTCACTTCGTATCATATTTACGTCTTAAGGTGATGGTATGCTATCTACCCGACAATGTTTACACACTGTTATAGGCTTAATACTTAAAACTTTACAGTTAGAATTGTATTAAATGATGACACAATCTTGTTATTTAAATTACTGAAATTTAGCATTTAATATGCTTAATTATTTATAAAACCCGATTACGAAATGAAAAATGATGTCACAAGCGGGATTCGAACCCGCGCCTATTGGGATTCCGGCCCAATCGTGCTGCCACCACACCACCGTGGCTAATTGTAGGACATGCAAATTTCACTTCGTATCATATTTACGTCTTAAGGTGACGGTATGCTATCTACCCGACAATGTTTACACACTGTTATAGGCTTAATACTTAAAACTTTACAGTTAGAATTGTATTAAACGATGACACAACCTTGTTATTTAAATTACTGAAATATAGCATTTAATATGCTTAATTATTTATAAAACCCGATTACGAAATGAAAAATGATGTCACAAGCGGGATTCGAACCCGCGCCTATTGGGATTCCGGCCCAATCTTCAATTCTTTTCTTTTCTAATCTATTTTAAACATGATCCTTTTAGTTGTGATAGTCAGAGAATTTAAACTTCTTTCGAGAGTGTACATTATGATTTTATATGTTTATATCCCAATCATTTAGGTGTATTTTGCATAATTTATAAACTAGTTGTGATATTAACAATTATTTGTGAAAAATAAATAAAAAATATTTGATTTGGTGCAATTTTAAAGACTTGAATAAGCGACAAGTGATTGGAATGCTAAGGTTAGCATTATATTTGGCACCGTGGTTATTATTATTATATTGCCATTTAGCGTGGCAATGCTGCCAGGATTCTGGTCACATTTTCCACTGGCAGCGCATTATTTGTATAAGTCTTTGGATAGGTTTGTTCTTCTATTTTATTAAAAAAATATATATTGTTAGATTATTTATGAAATTCTGTAGAAATTTGATAATAATTGCAAAAATACTTGACGCTTTCGTTGTTCATTTAGTTTTTTTTTTCTTCTTAGGAATGTGTTTATTATTTCTACTTCAATATACAACAGATATTTGTTTATACATACATATATATTTGTTTATATATACGAGAAACAAATTGTTGAAGACAATTTTGAGAGAATTCGAAAATACTAGAAAACAAGTGCAAATTCTTCACATCATTAGTAGAGGATTTATTAGATGCCCTACTCTAATCTAGTAAAAAATGCTTAAAGGATACAGAATCAACTATTTTTTACATGAAAACATAAATGTTAAAATATTTACGAGAGGCTTACATAAGGCGGCCAGTGCGACCCTGTTTCTGACACTCGATTATTTTAGCGATGCTTAGCAGCGTCAGGTCAGCAGATTCCACTGATCTGCCCTGGCCACGCACATTTCCTGCACCGTAACCTCGTCGCAATTGCAGTAGGAACAGTGTCCTCTCCCTCCTTGCGACCGTAGTTACTTACCGAAACAGCCAGGCTCCGTCAATAATCGGCGTCCCAGGTCAGTTGGTGTTCATACTTGTTGTTATAAGTTTCCTAGGTGACTGCTCACTCCTTAATATTTCCTCAAGGGGACAGAGGACAAATATAAGATGAGAAGAAGATGATCATGATGGTAATCATGATATCCAATTGTATCCCTTAAATTTTTACAATCACTCTCGAATAAGAAAGTTTGTGGTAAATTGTATTCGTTTTGTTGTATTCGTATTGTTTATCGTTCGAAGGTCTCTCGTAGGCAACGTGGAGAGGATCGAGAGTGTGTCGGCAAGGGTAGCAAACCTTATACTCAGAATTACCAAACGGTATTCGTTGAAGGTCATACAGGTATACGCACCGACCTCGGCATACTCCGACGACGAGGTGGAGGTCTTTTACGAGGATATCTCGAAAGCCATACACGCGTCCAAAACCCACTTCACGGTGGTTATGGGAGACTTTAACGCGAAACTAGGCAAAGGGAGTGATGATGAGCTGAGAGTGGGGAAACATGGATATGGACAGAGAAACCAGAGGGGCCAGAAACTGGCTGAATTTCTGGAGAAGGAAAGCCTCTTTATGATGAATTCCTTCTTCAGAAAGCAGCCACAAAGGAAATGGACCTGGATTAGCCCCGATGGTTCAACAAAAAACGAGATAGACTTCATCTTGTCGGACAAACGACATATATTTAATGATGTCTCAGTGATCAGCCGGATTAAAACTGGGAGCGATCACCGAATAGTACGAGGCACATTAAATATCCACACAAAAGTCGAACGGTCACGCTTGATGAAGTCTACCCTCCGACCTACACCTGTCCAATACCAGAACCTCGAAAACTTTCAACTCGAACTACACAATCGCTTCGAATGTCTAGACGAGTGCGAATCTCCGAACGATATAAACAACAGGTTTGTGGAAACTGTCCACGCGGTTGGGTCGAAATTTTTCAAGGCTCAGCGCGCTAATAGACCTAAAAAACTTTCTGACCAGACTCTCAAGCTCATGGAGCGGAGAAAAGAAATGACAGTACAGTCTTCAGCCGATTGGTCCGAACACAGGCAGCTAAATAGGCAGATCTCCAGGTCTGTGCGTCGCGATATTCGCCAATTTAATACGCTCCGTATTAAAGAAGCGATAGAGCGGAATCGTGGCTCAAAAGTGTTCGCACAAGATCTGTCTATCGGGCAAAGCCAAATGACTAAGCTGAAGACCGATGACGGCACTGTCATTTCATCCCAAAGTGAGATCTTGGGAGAGGTCGAAAGGTTCTATGGACAGTTATATAAAACATCCCGAAATCCTGTTGTCGGCTTGGTCCAAGATCCCAGATCCAAGCTAACTCGGCACTATACCGAAGAAATCCCGGACATTAGCTTGTGCGAGATCAGAATGGCTCTCGAACAACTAAGAAACGGTAAGGCACCGGGAGATGACGGAATTACGGCAGAGCTCCTGAAGGCAGGCGGCAAGCCGGTCTTAAAAGCCCTTCAGAAGCTATTTAATTCCGTTATCCTCGGGGGCGACGTTCCAGAGTCGTGGACCAGGAGTGTGGTGGTGCTGTTCTTCAAGAAGGGCGACAAAGCTCTTCTAAAGAACTACAGACCCATCTCACTCTTGAGCCACGTCTACAAGTTGTTTTCGAGAGTCATTACCAATCGACTCACGTGCAAGCTTGATGACTTCCAGCCGCCCGAACAAGCTGGCTTCCGAAAAGGCTATAGCACCATAGACCATATCCTCACGCTTCGGCAGATTATCCAGAAGACCGAGGAGTACAATCGGCCTCTGTGTATAGCGTTTGTGGACTATGAGAAAGCCTTTGATTCAGTCGAAACTTGGGCGGTGCTGCAGTCCCTTCAGCGGTGCCAAATCGACCATCGTTATATCGAAGTGCTGAAGTGTTTGTATAGGAACGCCACAATGTCAGTCCGTATTCGGGATAAGAGTACGAAACCGATCCAGTTGCAGAAAGGCGTGAGACAGGGAGACGTCATCTCTCGAAACTGTTCACCACTGCACTGGAAGATGTCTTCAAGCTTTTAGACTGGACCGGACTCGGCATCAACATCAATGGCGAATACATCACTCACCTTCGATTCGCAGACGATATTGTCGTCATGGCAGAATCCATGGAGGACCTGGGCACCATGCTCAACGATCTCAGCAGGGTATCCCAACTAGTGGGTTTACGAATGAACATGGACAAGACGAAAGTCATGTCAAATGCCCATGTCATTCCTGTACCGGTCCTAGTTGGCAATGCGATTCTCGAAATCGTCGATCATTATGTTTACCTTGGACAAACAGTCCAGTTAGGTAGATCCAATTTCGAGAAAGAGGTCAGCCGACGAATCCAACTCGGTTGGGCAGCGTTCGGGAAACTTAAGAAGATCTTCTCATCCAACATACCTCAGTGTTTGAAAACACAGGTCTATAACCAGTGTGTGTTACCAGTGATGACTTACGGCACGGAAACGTGGTCCCTAAATGTAGGCCTCATAACCAGGCTCAAAGTCGCTCAGCGTGCTATGGAGCGGGCTATGCTCGGGATTTCTCTGCGAGATAGAATCCGAAATACGGAAATCCGCAGACGAACGGGTGTAACCGACATAGCACGAAGAATTAGCATGCTGAAGTGGCAATGGGCAGGCCACATCGCTCGAAGAACCGACAACCGCTGGGGAAGAAAGGTTCTAGAGTGGCGACCACGTACCGGACGACGCAGTGTGGGACGCCCCCCCACTAGGTGGACAGACGACCTAGTGAAGGTTGCTGGGCGTCGTTGGATACAGGCGGCATAGGACCGCACTCTGTGGCATAAAATGAGGGAGGCCTACGTTCAGCAGTGGACGGCAATAGGCTGAAATGATGATGATGATGAAATTGTATTCTTACTCACTCACCACACTAGAATTTATATTTACTATACTAGGAAGTACAATCTTGTAAACGGCTATTATGTATATAAAATATGCCACATACCGTTAGCTTGACCGTACAGACAGAGCGTAAACATCTCGAACAACTTGGTTTTTGCTCACGCCACCGTCTATTACCGTAAGGTTTTTTTTTAATTGTATTATCAAAGTGTATTTGCTTATTTAAAATAGTAAAAAGCATGTATAAATACTTCAAACCGTTAGCAGAGGCTTTATTAGGCATATATATTTTTAAACACTACGCGGTTTTTTGGAAGACTATGGCCTGGATATACCTCGTCTGTTCCGCCTAGACGGCGGAAAGGCAGCGTGCAATTTCATAATCCGTCGTGTTCCTTACTATTGGACCGACTACTGGTACCTTCCTTGTCATCCGTGGCCGGCCCAACAAACAGCTCGACAAATAACTCTGCACTAAGGAATTCTTGTATTGCGGGGGTCTTGACAAACATATAATTAATGAACACAAATTACAATCAAACTCAGAACAACAAATTGTAAACAAAGTATTGCATATATGAAACAAAGCATTGTCCTTATGGGAATCGAATCCATGGCACTGTCACGGTAAGTCGGTATTTCACATATAATAGTCACATATACACATATAGGATATATGGCTAAAATACATACATACATATCATCACGCCATATCCCTTGCAGGGTAGGCAGAGAGAACAGAGTGCCAGAGAACTCTATCTTTGCATACTTCACTCGCTTCCTCAACATTCATAATTCTCTTCATACACGCTCGCCGGTTTCGGAGACTCTTGACTCCACCTTCCTTCAGTACATGACCGATCTGGTCTAGGTAGGTTAGTCTCGGTCTCCCTCGGTACCTACATCCTTCCACTTTCGCATTGTATATCTTCTTAACTAACTATGGCTAAAATATGCAGTCAAATATTAATATTATTGCATAGATTTTTGAGCTTACATATATGTTAGCTGCATTTATATTACACTATTTAACCCGTCACATACAAGAGAGGGAGAGAGAGAGAGAGAGAGAGACAGTATTAAAGGGAGTCGAATCATATAGACTCTTATGGACGCAATGGATGCTCTTAAAAAGTAATAAGCATTGCTGCATTGATGCTTCGCTCCTATTGGTGACAGCGTGATATAGCCTATAACCCTTTTTTTATAAAGGGCCTATTCATCACTAAAAAGAATATTTTATTATTCAATTCGAAACATTAGTTTCTGAGATTAGCGCAAACAAATTGTTCAGATTTATAATATTAGTAGTTTACTACACTCATGAGCAGACAAATGGATTGATGAATTGTTTTTTTTTATTCCACAGCCACACGGAAATATCTATAATAAAAAAAAACTATAACATAATAAAATTTCGATGTCGTATGAAATGCTGAGTTACGCAATTATTTGTAAATATTCAAACTTTTACAGGAAATGATATGGCAATGTTAAGTTTGTTAGTAAGATTCACTCAATACCCTTAAAAGGGTAGTTACAGTTTGTCGAGTACCGTAAAGGTCATTGAACATTTTATATTTAGATTTAATAAACTACCCTTTTATTATGTGTGGGTGTTTTCACGGTAAGATTGGTAAGGTTGAACAGGTTTCGCTGAGTGAGGCATAGAGATAAATTAATCGGTGCCTGTGGTCAGCCAGACGAACATGGGCAGTTGATACGATAGGTTATGGGGTCGCAGGCCGTGCTTTCAATGCCCCGGACAATCGAGACGAGTCTAGACCATGATCTACCACATAATAAATAGAAAAAAAAAGGTTCAAAAGGTTTTTAATGAGTGCGCAGAGGTGCTTAGTGATTACGACCAGCTTATCGTGCCAGTGCTATGGTTTCGATTCTCATGCAAGACAATCTTTGAGAGATACACATATTGATGTTCTGAGTGTGGGTGTAATTTGTGTTCGTTAATACTATAGTTTGTAGAGTCCTCCATAATACAAGGATTATTTCCATAGTACAGGGTGTAATGTTTAAAAAAAAAGATTTCTCAGCTATCTATTGGCCTTTCACTACGCTTTTTTGAAACTATGTTCAGATACAAAAGCTTTCTAAAAACAGAAGTATTTAAATATTATCGAAGCAAGTTTCATATTTTTAAATTTAAATACAGTATTACGACCCGTTTTTATTTTACGCATATATATATAAAGAGGTTGTACACCTTTGTATAACCAGATCTAATTTAAGAGAAGATTATAACAAGGTAAGCGGACATAAGGGGTACCGGTAAACAAGCCTCCGGAAACATAAAAACATCCTATCTGCGGGGCTTATAGTCCGGCAAAAACTCACGTCGGCACGTTTGTTTAACAAAAGGTGCCCAGACGCTAAGCAAATATTGTCTATAGGATTTTTAGGCCTATATTACGTTAATATCTTAGGATACTATTATCCTTTTATAGGAGCAATAGGATGATTATAATATTTAATGTATTTGAGCCATTTTGTTATACTTAAAAGCTTACAGGAAACGTTAAATATAAAGAAAATATTTTTTTAAATTTATCCTATATGTATCATTGCCAGTCTCAAGCCTCCTCCACAACAATGGGTGGGAGATTAAATTAGAACTACTATACCACGCTAGTCAGAGTTTTAATTTCCTTCTCTTGGTTATATTTTATCTGTCTATTCTGTCTCCTTTAGTTGGTTTTTATTACACCGACGGAAAAGAAAAAACCTGATTTGTATTTTTAATACGTTACCACACGCAAGACATTATTTATTTTATTTCATTGAAATATATGTAGGTATCTGTTTGTTATTTCGTTAAGTGATATTTATAAACAAAATACTTATAACGCAATCTAATAAATATTCTAGTATCTTTAATACATACAGTCGTGTTATATGACTTCATAGTAATCTGCTTACAAACATTCTATGCCCAGTCATCATCATCATCACAGCCCATAAACGTCCCACTGTTGGGCTCGGGCCTCCTTCATAATGGGAGGGAAATTAACCTATTATACTAGTAAGTTACAAATAGTTCATTCCTCTACACTCTACCTCTCATAAAAAAATTATTTGGAAAATCCAAAAGTGCACACCTCTGAAATTTGGTGCCATTCTCGACGTAGTGCTAAACATAGCTGTTTATTTACAATAGGTTGTATGGGATTTGTCTGTCCTTTGCCTGTCTAAATGGACGAACAAAAAGATGTAAGTGAACCCAATTTTCATAATGTATACGTACACTAATGACTAAGCAGAAGCTTTAAAAAAAAGAAATATTTTGATACATTAATTGTTACGGTCGTGATCGTGCCAGATCCAGAATATTTTATCCGGATGTCCTGGAATATTTTTTTTAAATCAACTATATTCTTCATTATCATCATCACAGCCCATAAATGTCCCACTTTGGGCTTGGGCCTCCTTCACAATGGGAGGGAAATTAACCTACTATACCGCGCTGGTCAGACGTGTTGGTATAGGGTTTTGTTTCGAGTTTTCCTTCTCTCGCATAGACGTTGTATGTGTTTTTATATCCTTTAGTCGTCTCGTACGATCACCCACGGGTAAGATAGGGGGTGGTGAATTGTATTCTTACTCCGTCACCACACGGAAAACTATATTCTTATTTTAAACAAAATAATTGCTTTTTAAAAATATCACATACGTTTAAACGAATGTTTTTTCTTGACATATGTATGATAATATTATCCTATAAGTGCAACGTGAGAAAAATACAATCATTTTCAGTTTTGAAAAGTGCTTGATTTTCATATATCGTGAGTAGAGCAAGACCTCAACGCTTCGCTTATAAAGCGTGCAATATAGTAAAAAAAAAATATATCGACGTATGCTAGAACGACGATCTCTGAGTCTATTGAGCAGTTTTGGTACTTTTTTTTTCTTTAGTTACCAAAAGGTAGGGTTTGAACACAAAGCGATCATGTTAGCCTTGTTAAGAATTACAAATTAATAATTAAAATTTAAAATTATAAATTAATAGTTAAAATTACAATCACGTTATTTCTACGTTTTAACCATATTTTTACTATATTATATAACAATATTGCTTCTTCAGATAAAGAGAAAGACGAAGATAGAATACTGTCACAGGCTCTAGTCATTATTAGACAAATATTTTTCTGATGATCAGACTGTTTTCTTTCAAATTTGTTCCGTATACACTCCACCAGGATGTGGTAGATGTCTTCTCTAACTGTGCTCATAGTACAGTCAGGTGAAGAACACCTATTCATCATGTGGATAAAAGCTGTTCAAAGGTGTGTGTTCGGAACGAAGTCTAAGGGCAGTTACTATATCCTGTCTGGACAGATTATAGTCTGCAAATCATATATAATTGGAAGGATGTGGTTGTAAAGTTTTATAAGTTTTGGTATTGATAATAAATACTTCTTGTTTCATAATTATATTTTATTATGATGCTCAGAAATACTTCTTGTTTCATAATGTTGTTCATAATAAATACTTCTTGTTTCATAATTATATTTTATTATGATGCACTATGATATAGTTAAAAATAAATACAAAAGGGATATTTTGTTTTCTAAAGACAACACCTAGCACTAAGCAATAACCTTTGTATTACGGGGGACTTTACAAACATACAATTAACAGGCTCAAAAAATATCTAGACTCAGAATAATCATTTGTGGATAACACAAAGTATTATGCTACGCACCGCTACAATAGGGTATTTCACCTATTAATTAGGAGTTAATTGTTAGGAAACCTACTCGGTCGGACCACAGGTAAGTGAACTAATATTTACAAACGTTGTTCTATTTTGTTTCCATATTTATGATAAAAAGTTTTTTTGAAAATATTTTTATTTAAATTTGCATGTGAATACTTTTTAGATAGTTTCAAAATACTCCTATACACTAGTATTGCCGGTGTATTGTGTTTACGCAATAATGTTTTATTATTGAAAGTAATCTACCACACTATAATACCAGAAAGCCAGTATCCGGAATAGGCTCCATAGATGACACCTAACAGGCAATCTCAAGAAACGCTTTGTCTTAAGATCTATAACAAATTTAATTAGAAAGCTCACACAGGCAAACCTGTTTTTTTTTGTGTTGCGGTGGACTATGGATATGAATAACCATTATCCCAACTAATATACGTCCCACTGGATTCAAATCTCATCATCATAATAGGACAGTAATATACAACGGTGATCAAACGGCGCAAGGTTTAATTTCGAGTATAACTTCTCTAATATAGATATTAAATACATATCATATAGCTTTTGCTCGTCGATGTCGTAAAAGACGGCTAAGAGCCTTATAACGACCTGAGCCAACTCCATCTGATGCCGTTTGGTCAACGATTACATTCCCAAGGAGGACTGACGTCTGGCAGACGACCGGTCATAAAACTATTGGCAATAACTTTTACAATATGTATTATGAAATAAGAGTACATATTGTATCGACCCCAAGTAATTGGGATAAGAGTAGGAGAATGATGAATAATACGGCTATTTGATTCTTGTAGAACAAACACGGCCATGTGTATATATGACCAATCAATTTATATCATCAAACGTTAGATCCTTATTTAGCACACTATTAATTCCCTGATCGAGCTAAAACTGATAATCATTTAATCAATAACAATTAAGATAAACGATCAATTACACGAAGTTAAAAGTGTTTCGAGTCCAACCGCATTCCCGTCGATAAGAAATCCTTATTTACAACTCTGTTGATAAACATTTTTCAATGAGGCTTTTTATTTTTTAAACTGGTAATACTTGTAAAATATTTATGTGAGTGATAGTATTAAGGAAGTGGTAAATTCTTAATTAATTATTAAATAAATATACGTATCTAACGTATATTTATTTAATTGAATATATTAAGAAATGGGGGGCATAGTCCGTAGTCCGTAGTGGTAAATTCTTAATTATTAGATACGTATATTTATTTAATTGAATATATTAAGAAATGGGGGGCATAGTCCGTAGTCCGTAGTGGTAAATTCTTAATTATTAGATACGTATATTTATTTAATTGAATATATTAAGAAATGGGGGGCATAGTCCGGAGCGTGCTCGTTCGCGTCCCCTGCCAGTCTAATTAGACTGTTAATCCGGCTCGATATGCGTACTCCCTAATGCGTACCGCAATGCGGGTTAGGGCGTCCCCTGGAGGCGACGCGTACCGACCCGGCCCCGTCGGTACGAACTTCGGCAGTTGCGGCGATGGGGGCCGCCACCCATCACGCCTTGCCCAGTCAGGCGAGTCGAGGAGAACAACATTCGACAGCGGCGTCCTCCGATGGCATCAGTATGGATGAAGTTGAATGGGCAATAAGAAGTTTGAAAAATGGTAAGGCAGCGGGCATTGATATGGTGTCTGCCGAGATGATCAAGCTTGGTGTCCTTTGCTTTGGCTCCTGTGTCTGGGAAGCGTTCCTGTTGCTCCTCAATTTATGTTGGAGCTCGGGAATGGTTCCCGGGGACTGGAACAGCGCAGTCATCGTGCCTTTGTTTAAAAACAAGGGTTCACGTTATGACTGCGCAAATTACAGAGCCATAAGCTTGACCAGTTTGGCAGCAAAAGTGTATGGTAAAATTATTGAAAGGAGAATGAGGATGGTGTCCGATGGTTTACTGTGTGAGACACAAGGAGGTTTCAGGAGTGGAAGGGGATGCATGGATCAAGTGTTCTCTCTGCGCAACATTGTGGAGAAGTATCTGGCTCTAGGTCAGAGGATTTTCTGCAGTTTTGTGGATCTGGAGAGAGCATTTGACACGGTTGTACGAAAGGAACTTTGGGACATTTTACCGGAGTATGGTATTAACGGTAAACTTCTACAGGCTGTGCAGTCCAGTTACATGGGCTGTAGAGCCTGTGTGCGGCTGGATGATGGAATGTCGCCTTGGTTTGACGTCAATATCGGCGTTAAGCAGGGGTGCGTTCTGTCAGCCAGGCTGTTTATCATATATCTGGATAAATGGTTGAACGATATGAATGTGGGAGTCCAGATGGGCGACTCAGTGGTCACTGCTCTGCTTTATGCAGATGATGCAGTCCTGCTGGCACAGTCAGCGACTGACCTGCAGACCCTAGTCGACACAATGACAGAAGATTGTAAGAAAAGGGGTCTACGTGTGAATGTGAGCAAAACCAAAATAATGGTCTTTGAAAGAGACGAAGCCAGAACAGATGTAAGAGTAACAATAGGTATTGATATACTAGAGCAAGTGGATGAATTTGTATATCTTGGATGTGGATTTAGCCGAGATGGAAGGTACACCACTGATATAGAGCGAAGAGTGAATGCGGGAAATAGAGTGAACGGAGCGTTGGGGCAACTTCTCGGCAGCCACCACCTCAGCCAGAAGTCACGTGTAGCAATACATAACGCAGTGCTTGTCCCAACATTACTGTATGGAAGCGAGAGTTGGGTATGCAGAAAAAAGTATGAAAGTAAAATTAATGCGGTCGAAATGCGATCTCTGCGGAAAATCTGTGGAGTTAGGCTGACCGACCGCATTCGTAACGACGACGTAAGAGAGCGAGTAGGTATGAAAGAGAGTATTGGTGTAAAGATGCGAAAGGATCATCGGAGCATGCCGATGGTTCGGACATGTGGAAAGAATGCCGAACGAACGTCTGGTTAAGAAGATATACAATGCGAAAGTGGAAGAATGTAGGTACCGAGGGAGACCGAGACTAACCTACCTAGACCAGATCGGTCATGTACTTAAAGGAAGGTGGAGTCAAGAGTCTCCGAAACCGGCGAGCGTGTATGAAGAGAATTATGAATGTTGAGGAAGCGAGTGAAGTATGCAGAGATAGAGTTCTCTGGCCTTCTGTTCTCTCTGCCTACCCTGCAAGGGATATGGCGTGATGATATGTATGTATGTATGTATCAAAATAAAATTAATAACATGAAATATAATATTTTTTTGTTCTATACCTACATATTTTTCACCTATTTAGGATATAATAATTATAATTGTGTATTAAATTATTCTAATATATTTTTCACTAAATAATTGTCATCTGTATCGTAATCTGAAAATGCTACCTTAGTTGAAGAGGGCCGAATTTGCCCGAACAAGCGCTTCATATCCGAGCGTGACGGCACAAAATAAGATGTATAGTATACCTAAACATGTTTTCACTTTAATAGTGGTAGGACCACGCTGTCGACAGTTTTCTGTCTACAGCCGCGGGCTGGACCGTCCGAGGTAGTACCACACTCTCGCAGAAGATCGACGTCTGAGTAATGACAATGTGCTGTTGCGCTTTGTTCGGTGAGCGAGAGAACTGGAAGCCCAACGGGGTGGGTATGGAGATTTTATTGGTAGGCAGTGGCCTAAGCTATACTTTTGGTATTGCAAAGGTCCATGGGTGGCAGTGCCACTTGACATCAGGTGTGCTGCTTGCTCTTTTGCCACCATAAGCAATAAAAAAAAATACTTCAAAAAGTGTGACCTTATTAATTTTAAAATTATTTGTGTATGAGATATATTAAAATTGTAGGTGAAGGTCGGCGTCAGCAAAAGTAAACTTAAGGACGATTGCGGTCAGACATGCGGTCAACTTAACTACCTTACAATATATTGTGTTGTTTTTCCATTAAAACATAAGGTATAAATTACGTCATATGTGTGGAGACAATTGTAAAAAAAACATTGCTGTTGAGACATTTTTACTGGAAAATACATAAATGTATCATATATTGTAATGGTGTAAGAGTTAATTAAATATGAAGAAAGAAGAATGAGATAGAATAAAGAGTAAGAGTTAAATTAATTAAGAATTAATTAATTTTCCACATCCTCTCTTGTCCTTGGATGTCGTAAAAGACGACTAAGGGACATAATATGCAGATGACAGCGATGCACCAACAATTGCCGCGGATGATCGTAAAACGCGACTAAAGAATGCAAGCATATAATATCATTGCAAGAGAAATTAAACTCAAAATACAACCTTATATCATTAAGTCTGATCAGCGTGATATAGTCAATCTTCCTCCCGCCGTAGAGGAGGCCCGTGATGAATAGTGGTAAGAATATTGGTTGAGATAATGATGATATATGTACTGACGGAATAAAAATACAATTAGTATTACCTACTATTTTTCATGGTAGATCAAAAAAGATGACTAAAAACGACGTACAGTTAACATCATGGCAAGTGAAAGAAAGCTCCGAAGAGAAACATACAAACACGTCTAATCTCATCTCTAATACGTCTTTATAGTAAATCAATTTTCACTCCCATTATGTAGGATGGACGTAACGTATTGATAATACAGATATGAATTCTCCGGCTACCTTGATTTTTATTACCCGACTGCAAAGGAGTGGTATTGTGTTTAACAGTCTATGTATGTATGTATGTTTGTATGTTCCTTTGAAGCACTATATATACCAAATGCCTGGGCCGATTTTTATGATTCGCACGTCAATCGATTCCTCTTAATCCGGCGAGTGTCACTAAAGATATGACGTTATTGAAATTCAATATGGCGACTACTGGACGCCATATTGTGAAAATAAAAATAATTAAAGTCAACAAACTATATCGAGTGGGGTATCGTTAAATAGGTATTTAAAAATCATTATTAGTTTTCCTTCAACATTTTTCGATTTGACTAACCGTTTAGGATCTATATCGATTTAAAGTTTCGTAACAACCTTTCTCACATATAGGTTTTTTAGACAGTAGAAATTTACGATGAAAAGACGAAAAATTCATATAACTGGATGTGGATGGACATATATTGAAGTATCTAGTAGGTATATTGTCCAATATACCATATAGGTAGTCCTACCTAAAGTATCTAATGTCTGGCGCGGTCGCCCATCTCCAATTTCTAACGATATTGTACTTTACTTCAGTCGAAAAACTATATATAGTTAGGTACTTATCTACATATTAATAAATAAGATAACTATAGCTACCTAGGTATTTATAACTAAAAAGTATAAAATAAAAAAAATGATTAAAAAAGTCACCAAAACTACGTACATAATAAAAAAAAACTGAAAAGAAAAAAAACAAGCACTTAGATGTCCGGTGGTCTAGAATTCCATAATATATTATTGAATAAATACTATTGCAGAAAATGAAATATATTTTAATAATAGAACATGACAACTGAACAGTCGGGAATCCTTTATTCGACAGCAAATCTAATTTTCTTTATTCGACAGCAAATCTAATTTTTCAATGGATCCCGACTGTTCAGTTGTCATGTTCTATTATTAAAATATATTTCATTTTCTGCAATAGTATTTATTCAATAATATATTATGGAATTCTAGATCACCGGACATCTAAGTGCTTGTTTTTCTTCTTTTCAGTTTTTTTTTATTATATACGTAGTTTTGGTGACTTTTTACACAGTCGGGTTTTTTGATTTTTTAATCATTTTTTTTATCTCAAATGTCACTAACACTATTAGTTAAATTAAAATGAAAAAACAAGGTAGCAGGATAGGACCCGACTAGAAAACAAGTGTGGTTCAACCAGATCATGTATCTGGACCCGATCAGGATAGAATGAGGCATGCCGGATCCGGCAAACCCGATCAGGACCAGGTCTGGTCCTGATCAGGATAGCCTGATGTGAAATAACATCAAGTATGGTAAGGCATACCGGATCAGGACCAGATCAGGACCAAATAAGGATAGCCTGATGTGAAATATCATTAAGTATGGTAAGGCATACCGGATCAGGACCAGATCAGGACCAAATAAGGATAGCCTGATGTGATATATCATTAAGTATGGTAAGGCATACCGGATCAGGACCAGATCAGGACCAAATAAGGATAGCCTGATGTGAAATATCATTAAGTATGGTAAGGCATACCGGATCAGGACCCGATCAGGACAGAATGAGGCATGCCGGATCCGGCAAACCCTATCAGGACCAGGTCTGGTCCTGATCAGGATAGCCTGATGTGAAATAACATCAAGTATGGTAAGGCATACCGGATCAGGACCAGATCAGGACCAAATAAGGATAGCCTGATGTGAAATATTATCAAGTATATAGTAAGGCTTGTAGTATATCACAACCAGAAACAGTTTTCGTAACACAAAAAAAATATCAATCAAAATTCAAAAAAGTGACATGATTGTCATATTTATGCATTATGCCACGGCGAAATCTGAAATCTTTAATTAATCATATGTATTTAATAATAATAATAATGTTTAATTAATAATATAAAAATAATTTATATATGAAGTAAAAAACATATATATATATATATATATATATATATATATAAATGTACCTAACATTTGAAAACATAGATAGAAATATTATATTGTAACAACCATTCTAACATTTAATGTTTTGGGTCATAATAAATAGATGGCGTTAGTAAAATGACGTCATTATTTGAATCGCGGTTTTAAGATTCTCCGAAGCGTAATGACATGGCCTAATATTAAATTAGTTGTTATCGAATCAGATTAAAACAGATCGATCAGGTCATGAATGAGAAATTCAGGCGATAGTTGCAGTCGTTAGCATCTGGTGGTTGCTCCATAATCGGAACGACTCATTGGGACTCTCTATGATAAGAATATAGCACTGCATTCGGTGCTTTCGTCATATATTAATTAATATTTTTACCTATTAAACATGTTCTTTGTTTGTGAACATCTTGTTCATGTTTTTTAAAAGGATCGGACTGGGCATACTCGTTTTGGATCAGGCAAGATATAAAACACAGATGATTGATTTGGTTCCGATCAGTAAAATTTCATCCGGACCCGATCAGGAACGTCTGATCTGGACCCGATCAGGAATGCCTGATCTGGACCCGATCAGGAATGCCTGATCTGGACGCGATAAGGTTTTCCTGATCGGGTCCAGATATATCTTCTGCGTTACATACCTTATCTGGTCCAGATCGGGCATGCCCGGTCCGGTCCTGCTAAGGAAGACGAAAAAATTTCTAGTCGGGGATAGGATCCTAATCATAATTGTCATGATTTCAATTCACTATTATATGACATTTAGCGATTCTTGGAAATATTTTTTTTTACATATGCTTTTAAATTAAGTGTATAAATATACATACATAAGTATATAGTACTAGCTTCTGATTCTGCGACTTCGCTTGCGTAATATAGGATAAAAATAATTTTGCCATCCCATATTATTTCTCCTTTGAAAAAAAAACCTATCTCCGTCGCCAGGGTTCGATCTATCGTTGCACAAAAATTCATCAGCATGGGTTTGGTATAGGTGTGATAACCTAAAAAACAAACAAACTCGTTCTCGTATTTGTAATATTAGTAAGAATTAGGATTATTTTTGTAGCTATTTATATAATTGTTAAAATAAAAAACAGCTTTATAGTATTCAGGGATAATCTAGCTTTATGTTGTGACACCTGTTTCCACGAACTACACAATTCATCACCACCTGGACATCCACTGCAAGGCATAGGCCTTACTAATAAAGGACAACGTCATGATCGCCATACTTGAAAAGCGGATTGGCAATCGCAATTGGTGTTATAAGATTCCCAAGAGTGTTTACAGCCTATTCTACTGATGAATCCTGAGTAATTTTTTTAAAAATTCTATGAGAAGGTGAGTGAGTGGGGTGACCACTTCAATAATTATTGTTGTTTTAAATATTTACATATATGGCAGTTTTTAAAAAATTGTCATCAGAATATCCACACAAAAAATCTAAAAAACCACAGCTCTACCAAAATATTAAACCGGCTCTGACAATCTTTTTTTTGCACACTGCCTAAGCAAATCGTTTAGTCACAAAATTAAAAAAAAAACGCTCATTCGTACTCAGAATTTTTTGTGTAATCCATTGGGATAAATGACAGTTAGGTAGATCGTAAGTTGGAAAACGAAATAAACATTTTAACTTTATCATTTTGTTTATCTGTGGTTCAACAAATTAAAACCGGCAGCCATGTTGATATTTGAACGTGGATGTCATTAAATTTTGGCGCAGTATGAGCGTACCGGTGTTTCATAACCTGTAGTGTGACATATATTATTTTACATGCTGTGAAATTACTGCAATTGGATACTAATTAGGCCGTTATTACAATTTATTGATTACAATTATGTGTATTAAAAAATACAAAACATATCGAGTTTAATTATTAATTAATTTTATCGATACTAACATACAGGAAATTCATTTGTATACGCCCCAATTAAGTATTTGACTACTATCAAAATACCAATTTTATTACTAATATTTTCTGGTAATGTATATAAATTTAAGAAAAAATGTGCAAGTTCTCATTATGATTATATATCTCAATGAAAGTTATTGAAGTTATTAGGAAGTTACACATTTTATCTATTTCTCACACAACGATGTTTCTTAAAAGGACGCGTCAAATTACTAATCCAATATTAAAATAAATGTTATGTTTACCGTTTTTTTTCTGTTTTATATACTATATATGCCATAAAAAGTTGTCGATATGGCAATACTTTATTTCCAATATGCTTTTATGTTGTCATAATAAATTTAATTTTGATAGACAATATCTTACAATTGCAGCGAAGAGCTATGACTAAATTATACAAATCAGGCTATGAACTCATCGTTATAGTTTTTATTTAAGTTTCGTTGTGCAAATTGTCTGCAAATTGGCTATTATTGCTGTGTCCACAATTTATTGTTTATTATGGATAATTTCTATTTTGTTTTACAGATAGTTGTGGTCTAGTAATTTGCGACTGCCTCGTTAGTTTAGGGTGTTATCTAATGTCACTTGGTCAATAATTAAATTCTCAAAGAGGTTTGATGACAAGTTGGCCATATATAAAACAATTGCCAATACTTTTAGAATATGTACGATGGAAGACAGCAGGATAATAATGATATATTTATGAATTTGCAATAAAATTTAAAAAAAGTAAATTACTCGTAGATGAGCTCACCGCAAAAGTGCGTGGGTCAGTGGAAGCACGAGTATCTGCGTCTGATTTTATCCTAACCAAGGCCGTGGGTGAATGGACTGGCGGCAGTTGGTTAACCGCAATAAGGCTAACCAAGTAAGGGTGATGTTCTGAAGTGCACTCTGATATCGCTCGATGGATAATTATCTAAAAGGATGAGCCACAGATAAAGGAATTTCTTGACAAAAAAAGAGTAGTTACGTCACTTCTATAAGAAACTAAAAATATCTTGGATATTATAATATTATGGTCACAAAAGTTATTACGTAAAAACAACGCCTCGTCCGTTTTTGGATAAATTGGTATATAAATATGACTAGTTATTTGAAGTTATTATAGAGCATTCAATACACGTACTGTTTTGACAATTATATCATCAAAATTCTCGTCGCAAGACGAACATTTAATTGCTGTATATGTGCGAATATTTACTGTTAACTGGTACCTACACACATCATGTAAGCAAACGAATTAATATTCATTGAATAGTCTGAATCTTCTTAAGTTAAAAAAAACGGCATTAAAATGTGCAAGTGTGTATAAATGGATGTAGAAAACTTATAAATATAGTCTCTATATATTTAAAGTAAAGTATTTGTAACTTGTAAAGTAAGCAAAAGCGAATAATAATTTATCATGTGATTACGGAGCAAGAGCTAATAATATGCCAACATTCAAGCATCTCCCTTGTGTGTCCAACGACTGCCCTATGTGCCAGGTTAAGAAGGCAATGTGTCTCCAACCTATCATAATAATCTGCTAAGAGAGCAAGGAAGTGGGCAACGCTATCTTGAGAGACTTATAATACTACTGCTAAATTAATAACCCAACCAACCCAGGCGTGGCGATCATATCAACTCCTTTATAGGGACGCCTATATACAGCAGTGGCCGTCGATAGGCTAATGGATGGATATGTATTTAATTATAAATTGTAACGTGTTTAGTCTTTTTTGACAAATTATGGTCTGGATACACCCCGCCCATACCATCTAGGCCGACGGAACGGAACGGATTGATAATGTCCACAGCAAGCTCTTTGCTTACGATAGTTACATGGATATACTCCATTTAGCTACCGTACCTCGTGAGGTGCGGTAGCTAAATGGAGCCTCGGTTCAACTCGTGATCGGGTGCCGCATGTTAGGTCTGGCCTAGTAATTAAGTTTTGTTTTGAAAATATATATCCTGGTCGAAGTTGCTCTTGTTATAATTATGTATTATCTCAGCATCTCATTATTTCGGAATTTACTTGTTTTGAATTTTATATAGAAAGAACTAATTTTAACAAGGCAAGACCACTAAGTTTCTCACCGAACTTTCTCAGTACCAGCCGGATGCCAATTCGATGGTACTTCATTAAATTAGTTTAAGATTTACTATAAATTTGCCAGTATATAGTGCTCATACAGTGTTTTCACAAAATCAGCGTTTTAATTATTATTACAAGGAACCGTTTTATGAGTGAACTTTTAATAGTGGTAGTACTACGCTGTGACAGATCTCTGTCTACAGCCGCGGGCCGGTCCGGCCGGGGTAGTACCACACTCTCGAAAAAAAGATCGACGTCTGAGTAATGGCAATGTACTATTGCGCTTCGTTCGGTGAGCGAGAGAGCCGGAAGCCCAACTGGGGTGGGTTTGGGGTTTGTATTGTAGGCAGCAGTCCTTGGTGTTGCAAAGATCCATAGGTGGCTGTAATACTTACCATCAGGTGAGCTGCCTGCTCGTTTGCCACAAGCAATTAAAAAAAACTTTATTTAACCTTTTCTTTAAAAATCTGTATTATCAACGAAATATACTAGTATTGTAGTTTTATTAGCAAGTTGAACCTCGTCGAATGTTTCCAAGACTAGATCTCGACTAATATGGTATATCAGATAAGTTATTGCGGTATGTTATAATGCTTGTAATTAGGTCGGCTTTGCATAATTGCGGTATAATGCAAATCTATTAATAACTTGTCATACTGTATAGACAAGTAACCAAAGATAATTGTTGTGATTTAATTGTTAATGATGTACCTACTCTTGATCATATTTTGTTTATGGTAGCCATGGTTGATAGTAGCACGGTTGGTAGCAGCACGGGCTACCGACAAAGACCGGGTTCCGGTGGCTTACTCGCACGGCGTGGAGAGGAACATTGCGAAGCGGGTCTATAGGGTTGCGTGCCGCTTCATCTGTCGTCCCGGACAGATTTAGCGGGGTGTGATTGTATCAGATTTAGCGGTGTGTGATTGTACTATATCTCGCCGCAAAAAAGAAATTAAGCCATAGTTAATTAACAACAATTGGCTATTTAGGATTTCTTATACTGTATAAGTATTGCCGTACATAAATCGGTTTTCGAAAGGTCAAATAAATACGATCAGAGAAATGAGACAGGACCAACGGTGAAGGACCAACGTGAGAAATAACCAAATAACGTAAGCAAATAAAGTCATTGTGAATCCAATACCAAATATCTAAGCAGCGTAGTGAAGTATTCATCCCATCGTGGAGAAGGCTTAAATTAATAGTAATGGAATATTTCTGGACTACGAAAATAAAATTAATTACGAACTTTTTCCCTTGTGTTGACGGAGTAATAATGAAAACCTACCGTTTTGCCTGATAAGATATATGCTAGAGAAATTTAATGAGTCGAGATGATGATGAACTGAGCTGTGATGATAAACTTTTATTTTTTATTAATGAAAGATTCATTTGGGATTGGAAAGACTCATGTTCGGCTATACCATATTTAAGGTGAGAAGAAAAGGATTTTGAAATGTAATATTAATAGTTTGTTAAAAGTCACATATAAGAAACTAGAAAAATTGCATAAAGCACATTTCTCCTGGTTGTATATCGAATTTACGACATTTAGCTTGAAATATCGCTATTCTTAAATACCAGTACTTCAGAATTTATAATATTCAGAGACTTTTGATGGTAGCTGAACAACTACGTTTAACACTAAGTCTAAAACTGAGACAGACTAAGTGGTTTTGTTATATATTCAAGCCACAGCAGGCAGTAGGTCCTGCCAAGCATGTGACGGCATGCTAAACACGCGAGGGGGGAGGGGACCGAGGTCGTTCGTTGACCTGTGTGGGTGTCGCTACATTCGATACTTAGGTAGGTACTTCATTTTGTAGGTATCGCTTAGTATTTGTTATAATTCAAACTTAATAATAAAATACATACTTTGATTTTCTGATCATTTAAATATGCGTTAACTTCTTTAATTATAATATTAAATGTAGTTGTATATTCAATCGAACAATCAAATAATATAATCAATAATTTAAACCAAAATAAATGTTGTTCTGAGTCTGGATTTAATTTATTGCTGATAATTGTTTTTTTTTTAGTATTGCTTTTGGTGGCAAACGAGCAAGTAGTACACCTAATAATAAGCGTTACTGCCGCCCATGGACTTTTGTAATACCAAGGGTATAATAACTAGGCCTTTGTCTATATAATCATCATCATCATTTCAGTTCATATAAGTAGTGGGCTACTGGGCTCGAGCCTCCTCCATACTAGAAGGGAAATTGACCTATAACACCAAGCTGGTCAGACGTGTTGGATAGGGTTTTATATCGAGTTTTCCTTCTCTTGCATAGTTGTTATTTTCATATTTTATCCCTTAGTCGTCTATTACGATCACCCACGGGTAAGATAGGGGGTGGTGAATTGTATTCTTACTCCGTCACCACACTGAAGACGTCTATATAATACAAACCCTAAAACTCGCCCAGTTAGGTTTCCGGCTTAAATCGTATATTAATTCTACTATAATATAATGAGATTACAGGGTCTTAAAAAGAATAAAAGAAAAAATAAAAAAAGAACTATCCAATAAGACTGGAATCTAATATACGTTGACATGTTTGACATTCGTGGAAATGGAAATCACAAGACGCGGTACGGGAAGTCAAAGTCTTTGTAAACATGTCAATACATTTATATTGCTTTGGTAACCCAGATGTCTAAGGTAGAGAGAGGTTACGCTTTAGTTAACTCTCATATCTCAGTGGTAAAGTTCACAAAGGTTTTTTTAAAATTATTTTTGTTTATTGGAGTTTACTCCTTAAGAATCGATTTTCATATAAGGCGCCCGGTATGAGAAAAATTTGAGGAGTAAAATCTAGTGATCGAATGACCTCGTTACGTTTTGGGTGCGCAACCTATTCTGCGCACCTTTCACTTTCTGACGTGAGATAATACTTCACTGAACAGTTTTAATAAATGTAAATAATAATCGTACTTAAGGAGTAAACTCCAGTCGTGCGTCGGAGATGACACACACACTTTTTTATTTTAAGCTATTCCACAGACTTTTTGTCCGTGCTCTTTTTATGTTTAATTTAATTGTTATGGTGATTTGTTTACAAAATTAATTTTCTTGAAGTGGTTTTATTACAGTTGGTTAAAGCTTTAAGAGTGCAATTCATGTGTCATAAATATTAAGTGACTACATGTCTTTTTGTGGTTTCTTCTTGGCGCTGGTGGTCTTGTTATTAGAGTTCATAATGGTTGAAAACAAACTATTTCTCGTCTCTCCATTCTTTTTAATACAATTATCTATCAGCTTATTAACGTTTATTGTTCAATAAAGGAGTTAATAAAAGAGATAATGCTATAATTGCTATATTTAATGAGCAGCTGGGCAATCGCATGTTTTTTTGTTTACCAGGTAATTACTACAGTCCCGTGTGGCGACGGGATAGAATACATGTGTCGCCACCCCTTGCTTGCCCGTGGGAGTCGTAAAAATCGACTAAGGGTTCACCAGGAGAGTGGGCAGCAGCTCTCTCCTGGGAAACGTATTACACCACACTGCGATCGCCAACCCGCCTGCCAAGCGTGGCGATTACGGCTTTAACCCCTTATGAGCAACACAAATAGAGAAACGGCCCCCAGTCACGGCAGCTCCGCTATCCTACAGGCTCATCGTGGTAGCGGGCCTGGTAGCGATGGAGTAGGGGGTGCGAAGAATCTCCGGCAGCGATCCGGCTACCAATCAAAACGACCTTTGGCCCTGGTAACACACAACATTCGGACACTCAGGACCGATGAGAAGGTCATCGAGCTGGAAGAGGAATTGAGCAAAATCCGCTGGGACATTGTAGGATTATCAGAAGTGCGAAGAGAGGGCGAGGGCACGATAATCCTACGTTCTGGAAACTTGCTCTTCTACCGGGAGGGAGATCACCCGTCCCAAGGCGGTATAGGGTTTATCGTTCGGAGGTCTCTCGTAGGCAACGTGGAGAGGATCGAGAGTGTGTCGGCAAGGGTAGCATACCTTATACTCAGAATTACCAAACGGTATTCGTTGAAGGTCATACAGGTATACGCACCGACCTCGGCATACTCCGACGACGAGGTGGAGGTCTTTTACGAGGATATCTCGAAAGCCATACACGCGTCCAAAACCCACTTCACGGTGGTTATGGGAGACTTTAACGCGAAACTAGGCAAAGGGAGTGATGATGAGCTGAGAGTGGGGAAACATGGATATGGACAGAGAAACCAGAGGGGCCAGAAACTGGCTGAATTTCTGGAGAAGGAAAGCCTCTTTATGATGAATTCCTTCTTCAGAAAGCAGCCACAAAGGAAATGGACCTGGATTAGCCCCGATGGTTCAACAAAAAACGAGATAGACTTCATCTTGTCGGACAAACGACATATATTTAATGATGTCTCAGTGATCAGCCGGATTAAAACTGGGAGCGATCACCGAATAGTACGAGGCACATTAAATATCCACACAAAAGTCGAACGGTCACGCTTGATGAAGTCTACCCTCCGACCTACACCTGTCCAATACCAGAACCTCGAAAACTTTCAACTCGAACTACACAATCGCTTCGAATGTCTAGACGAGTGCGAATCTCCGAACGATATAAACAACAGGTTCGTGGAAACTGTCCACGCGGTTGGGTCGAAATTTTTCAAGGCTCACCGCGCTAATAGACCTAAAAAACTTTCTGACCAGACTCTCAAGCTCATGGAGCGGAGAAAAGAAATGACAGTACAGTCTTCAGCCGATTGGTCCGAACACAGGCAGCTAAATAGGCAGATCTCCAGGTCTGTGCGTCGCGATATTCGCCAATTTAATACGCTCCGTATTAAAGAAGCGATAGAGCGGAATCGTGGCTCAAAAGTGTTCGCACAAGATCTGTCTATCGGGCAAAGCCAAATGACTAAGCTGAAGACCGATGACGGCACTGTCATTTCATCCCAAAGTGAGATCTTGGGAGAGGTCGAAAGGTTCTATGGACAGTTATATAAAACATCCCGAAATCCTGTTGTCGGCTTGGTCCAAGATCCCAGATCCAAGCTAACTCGGCACTATACCGAAGAAATCCCGGACATTAGCTTGTGCGAGATCAGAATGGCTCTCGAACAACTAAGAAACGGTAAGGCACCGGGAGATGACGGAATTACGGCAGAGCTCCTGAAGGCAGGCGGCAAGCCGGTCTTAAAAGCCCTTCAGAAGCTGTTTAATTCCGTTATCCTCGGGGGCGACGTTCCAGAGTCGTGGACCAGGAGTGTGGTGGTGCTGTTCTTCAAGAAGGGCGACAAAGCTCTTCTAAAGAACTACAGACCCATCTCACTCTTGAGCCACGTCTACAAGTTGTTTTCGAGAGTCATTACCAATCGACTCACGTGCAAGCTTGATGACTTCCAGCCGCCCGAACAAGCTGGCTTCCGAAAAGGCTATAGCACCATAGACCATATCCTCGAGATTATCCAGAAGACCGAGGAGTACAATCGACCTCTGTGTATAGCGTTTGTGGACTATGAGAAAGCCTTTGATTCAGTCGAAACTTGGGCGGTGCTGCGGTCCCTTCAGCGGTGCCAAATCGACCATCGTTATATCGAAGTGCTGAAGTGTTTGTATAGGAACGCCACAATGTCAGTCCGTATTCGGGATAAGAGTACGAAACCGATCCAGTTGCAGAAAGGCGTGAGACAGGGAGACGTCATCTCTCCGAAACTGTTCACCACTGCACTGGAAGATGTCTTCAAGCTTTTAGACTGGACCGGACTCGGCATCAACATCAATGGCGAATACATCACTCACCTTCGATTCGCAGACGATATTGTCGTCATGGCAGAATCCATGGAGGACCTGGGCACCATGCTCAACGATCTCAGCAGGGTATCCCAACTAGTGGGTTTACGAATGAACATGGACAAGACGAAAGTCATGTCAAATGCCCATGTCATTCCTGTACCGGTCCTAGTTGGCAATGCGATTCTCGAAATCGTCGATCATTATGTTTACCTTGGACAAACAGTCCAGTTAGGTAGATCCAATTTCGAGAAAGAGGTCAGCCGACGAATCCAACTCGGTTGGGCAGCGTTCGGGAAACTTAAGAAGATCTTCTCATCCAACATACCTCAGTGTTTGAAAACACAGGTCTATAACCAGTGTGTGTTACCAGTGATGACTTACGGCACGGAAACGTGGTCCCTAAATGTAGGCCTCATAACCAGGCTCAAAGTCGCTCAGCGTGCTATGGAGCGGGCTATGCTCGGGATTTCTCTGCGAGATAGAATCCGAAATACGGAAATCCGCAGACGAACGGGTGTAACCGACATAGCACGAAGAATTAGCATGCTGAAGTGGCAATGGGCAGGCCACATCGCTCGAAGAACCGACAACCGCTGGGGAAGAAAGGTTCTAGAGTGGCGACCACGTACCGGACGACGCAGTGTGGGACGCCCCCCCACTAGGTGGACAGACGACCTAGTGAAGGTTGCTGGGCGTCGTTGGATACAGGCGGCACAGGACCGCACTCTGTGGCGTAAAATGAGGGAGGCCTACGTTCAGCAGTGGACGGCAATAGGCTGAAATGATGAGGTAATTACTTCTGCCTATTCTCTTATTGAATCCCTTTTCTTTTTTTTTTGCGGTGAACTATGGATGCGTCTCGCCCCGCCAAATCGGTCCGGGGTGACGGAAGAGGCAGCGCGTGACCCCATATACCCACAGTGCAAACTCCTCTCTTCGCCGTGCGAGCGGGCCAACGGTACCCGATCTTTGTCTTCGGTGGCCCGCCCGGCGGTTTACCCTCGCGAGTTCCTCTCGAGACGCTGCCCCGACAGCTTTCGCCGTTGGAGCGTCGTCCTCAAGGGATGGCCTTACGTCGGGTGACCGGACTATTCCCCGGTCCGATCAACCAAGGCCTCGGTTAGGGCGGCGGCCCAAGTCCGCATGGAAGGAATCCTCCCGGGCTCGTTTCGCCGCCTCCTTCTGAGAGAAGACTGCCTCGCAGAAGTCGGCGACCGCGTCCCAGTTCCTGACGCTGTCGACCATCGCTTTCGCGACAGACGGCAACGTCAGGTCGGCACCGATGACAGCGACAAGGTCACAGCGCTGCTGAGCCCAGGTCACGCAGACCTCGAGCGTATGCTGCGTCGTGTCCTCGTCACTGCCGCACTGGTAGCAGGATGGAGTCGGCTCCTTCCTTGTGACCGTGTGCAGGTATTTGCCGAAGCAACCGTGCCGCACCTGCACCAGCCAGAAAGAGACGATTCCGTGCTGCCGGACGTGGTCACGTCCCGCCCCGATCTTTGTCTTCGGTGGCTCGCCCGGCGGTCGCCGCGGGTTCCTCTCGAGTCGCCGCCCTCACGCGGTGGCTTCACGTCGGATAGTCGGGTTGACTATTCGGACCGTAGTAGAGGTCGGAGTCGGTCTTATTGAACCCTCAGATGGTTTTTGTGACTGCCGCTGAAGAGTTAAAGGGTGCAAACGTATTATATTTTTATCTCATCACCATATAAGGAACTGCAATCTCTTAATCATTATCATACTCTTATTCTAATTACTTGTGGTCGACCTCGTGGTACACTCTGTTTCCATCGTATAATATTGCAAAAGTTTGGCTATAATATTGCAACCGGACACTTGCTTGATGTCAACCCTCATTAGGAATGTAATTGTTCACCAGACATCAATTAGCATCACAAGCAGAGATGCGATTTATTTGAAATACTTCTATTTAAAATGCAAATACAAAATGCAAAATACCTATTTTGTATTTTGCATTTAAATGCCTTTTAATAAAAACAGTATCTTATTTGAAATACCTTTCGAGATGTATTTAGCATTTTTAATATTCATTTCAAAATGCAAAATACTTTGTGATTAAGTTTAGCCAACATTACCAGTTAAACAAAATGAAATGAACGAATGACGCTTGTATTGCTGAATTTGACCGATAGAGGCACCTGCTAGCCATGCGCGCCCTATTTTTTATTTGATTTGATTACCTACTTTTAAGATATTGAAGTGTTGTTATCCCTACAATACTGAAACGGCTATGTACTGTACTACAACAAGATAAGAGAAAAGAAAAGTGAACCGAAATAAATGGCCACACAATGCACAAAATGGAGCCATGGCTCTCTTTTCGTCAGTCTAGTTTTTTACATTATTTTAAGTGAGTATTATTATTATTAATAACATAACAGAATTTATTGATATGCGTACTGATAAATATGACCAAAATGTTATGCATAAGGTGCCATGTTATTAGACGTTTTTGTTTGGCTCGGCATTGTGTCTCTATTTCTAATGCTAGGGCCGCACCTGCATGTATCGTTCCGTAGTCATTTGTGGCGATGCTTCGTACATTTGGTACACTAGAAAATTATCACGATAAAACTGTGGTCACATTAGCGACTTCGGTATTTTACACGAAGTATCGTGCAATAATTAAAGATGGCCGAAATAATTTCCATGCGTTTAACTATGGATGACGAATTGCTTTACTATTACAGCTACATTATTTTTCTTTGGGACTAATCCCACCACACATTCCCACCATTGTAACTCCTGTAAGCCAGGATCCACAATGGTCACTATAAATGACACCGAGGTTTGACCCTCAGGCAGTCCCGGGAAATGATTTTAATTGTCTTGGAACCCGCAACAAATTTAATTAGAAAATTTAAAGAGGAGGAGTTGGAAAAGAGTGATTCCACTTCCCTCCCAGGCAAAGCGGGAGACAGAAAGCAATATTGACTAGTCAGCCAATAAGTAAAGGGTTGTACAGCTATGATAAGCGCAGCAGTACGGCACCACGGATACGGGATAACTTAACGGGGCCTATATGTGAGCCTTAAGATTGGTTGCAGTAGTAGGTATGGCAGAAACGCCTAAACGCACGGAAATTTTCTCGAGTTGCTACAAGATCCGTGTAGTATACTACTCCAGATGTTACTTGCAAACTGTCTAACATAAGGTCGCGCTCGTTACGCCAGAGATCGCACTCCCAGAGAATGTGATGTGCTGATTGTTCATACTCGCGGTTATTTGTAGAACATTGACATAGTGGTGAAGGTACGAGTTTAAAAGAAAATAATTTACTTTTAAAGTTGCCATGTCCAGTTAGAAATTGAGCTACAAAATGGTCAACCTCCAGCCACACTCTCTCTAGGCGCTCGCGGACGCATGGGAAAAATAGATAGAGGTGACGGCCCTTCGATGACGAATCCCATCTTTCTTGCCATTCAATTAAAAGTTTTTCATAGACAACGGACTGCGTTGCAAACAATCGAGCGATTTTATTACGGTCGCGCGGTAGAAGGAAATCTGTGTTCATATTTTCCCTTGTCGTGTAATACATTGATGCCCGTCTCTGAATCTCCAAGTCAACCGGAAGTACACCCGCGAGTACCGGCAAAGCCTCGGTACTGACCGTCCTGTAGGCTTTACACAAGAATATTAAGGCCAATCGTTGGCTTTGTAATAATTTAAGGCGAGCTGCCCCTATGGTAGCCCTATCAGCCCAAACGGGTGCAGCGTAACAAATACACCCCAAATATGTGGCCATATATATAGTTTTCAGTGTATTAAAACGAAGGCCCCAGGTAGACGTTGATATTCTAGTAAGCGCATAGAAATTTCGTTTCGCTTTTCGCTTTACAGCTATATTATGCTAATAATTACATAATGATATTTTTGGATCCCTCATGGGTTCCGCTTCATAATGGTGTATAAATTCTAACACCATTTCATCACCCCACTCCATATTTATTGATTAACTGGAAATCCTCGAACGCGTCTAAACACAACGAAAATTTCCCCCGAAATGAAAAACGCTAGTCTGATCACAGAACGCGATATATAAGCGCGCTAAAACTCTTTGACTTATCGCCACCCAAGCGATAACGCACACGAAGCCCGAATGTTCGCGACGATAGCCAATAATGACCGGTCACATCTGCGTGTATCGTCTCATTGCACGAAGCTTCATGACGATACACGCAGGTGCGGCCCTAGCATAATGATAAATACCTAAAATAAATAAAAAAACAACAGGCAGTCATGGGGACTGCCTATAGAAGTGAAAACTATTAACTTAACACTAATTGAAATAATAATAATTTTCTAATTTTTATATAAAAATAAAAACCTATAAGTTTTCCCCTCCAAAAACGCTCAACGCGCCTAAAGAAGTTTTTATATAGCTATAGATATACTATTAGCATTAGCATGTCGGTGACGCGAATCTATAAGTTTTCCCTCTCCATAAATGAGCGTCTAAAGAAGTTTTCACATAGCTATAGATATACTATTAGCATTAGCATGTCGGTGACGCGAATCTACAAGTTTTTCCTCTCCAAAAACGCTCAACGCGCCTAAAGAAGTTTTCACTTCAAAATTCTGAGATTTGGTCAAAAAGTATTTTATTTCGAAAAAGTATTTTGAAAATACCTACTTTGCATTTAGCATTTGAAATACAAAACGCAAAACTATTTGGTATTTTGCATTTGAAATAGTAAATCTGAAAAGTATTTTGCATTTTGTATTTAAATGCTTTTTAAAACCATTTTGTACATCTTTGATCACAAGGCAGTCACGCCTCAGAACTTGACCCAGGTCGATGTGAACTTCTCTTCTTTATAATTTCCTTTTTTTATAAATATGGCAATTTTTAGTATATTTATTACATCACTCGCTTTAATGATGCAAAAATAAATTAACAACTACTATTATTATTAAAATCTTTTTTGGCGCCATTTTTTATTGGCCAATATAAAATCTTTTTTTTGCTATTAGGCTATGGTCTGATTGCACGGCGCTTCTCATACTTATCTTTTGATAAATGTAAAGACATGTAGTTCATATTGCTTTATTATATGTATAGATATAGATTCGTAGCCGTCAAACTGTGGTCCGCGTACAGCTTGTGGCTTACAGCCGATATTTATGCAGCCCACAACGTAGCAAACAATTTTATTGGTCAATGACTGTCAAAACTGATTTTCCACGTGAAGTTATTTAAATATAGTTATTTAAATATAGGCCCATGGAAAAAATTAACCTGTGAAATGAACCAACGTGAATAATGCTTAGAAGGCTGTTATTATATCATAAAATAACTCATGCCGTCATTACTGAGCGGTACACGTGAGTAAATGGAATTTCTCAGGTACAAGTGTGGAATTACGACTAATTATTAATGTACGGCTTTTTTATAGCTTACAGATGATTAAAAATAAATGTCGAAAAACCTAGTGCCGTACTAAAGTGTTGATGCCGGCAGTTAGTGCAAATTTTTAATTCGCCGGTATCGGATCTATCGAGCTTTTTCTTCTCTTGTATATGTGTTGTGTGTCATTTTAATCATGTTTCACACGTCATAATTACTTAAGTCATAATTACGTAAGTCAATCATTAATCTATTTTTTTTCAAGTCAGCGGTCAGCAGCTAATCTCGTATAAACTTACAGGAGATTTACTTTTACCAATTCATAGTATATCACTAGTAGAATAAGACTAAAATAGTACATATTTTGCAGTTTATACAGAGTGGAGACGTCAATACGACAATAAATGAAAACACCGTCAATACTAGTGTATAGGAGTATTTTGAAACTATTAAAAAAGTCCTCGCATGCATATTTAAAAAACAATTTTTTCAAACATACTTTTTATCATAAATATTGACACAAAATAGAACACCGTTTGTAAATATTAGTTCACTAACCTGTGGTCGGCGCGCAAGCGGCGAGTGACGTTGTGGTGTCATATGTTACAACTTCGAAACGTAGGTAAATACATACACTTAATGTTTGCGCGCTATTCATTCTCACTTGATTATTTTATTAAAATAATCACGATAACTTTAATAATTCACTTGGTCGTTAAACTTTTAAATTTTGGATATGTGCGCCATGAACCCGAACGCACAAATTATATCGTCTTAAAATATTATTTCGAACTCTTGTTAACAGGTCGCCATTGACGGCGATGTATTTTAACTTGTCGAAAGATCGCACAATTCCTTTTTTTAAGTTCTCCACATTATCAACCTCTGCCAAATTTGCGAGAAAAATAATTTAAAATTTGTTCATCTAGGGTGACTCTTACACGCGAAGGAGCACTATCCATACGAGGCAGTAAGGATTGATTATCCCGTAACCTCTGGACAGCTTGCACAATAGTCCGGCCATTGGTAGTACAAACACGTGTGTTTCCATATCTCTTTCGGTACGTACTTATGGTTAAAGCTGCATTTCCGTGATATTCTCCACAAATTAAAATCATATCTGTATACCCGAAGCTGTGTAATTATAACGAGGCATTGTAAATGAGAAAGAAATACTATTCTAACACAAAGTAAGTGTCTAATTTCGCACAATTCACTTAAAAAAATTCAGTTACCTACTCGTATAGTACATGTTCACTTTAGAAAAAAAACGTCCTATGTCGCACAAATCACACTTTTAAACGTCAAAAACAAAAGTAGTTAACTAGGTAGACAGCACTCACAATTTGCAAATTATCAATAGCGCACGCGACGCGACGTTCATGTCACAGGATCACGATGGCACACTGACCTACAGACCTATTATAATAGTTTTGAACATGAGACCGAGGTCTTCTTTCATTAAGCCGCATTAGGTAGTTTTAAATTTCTCATCTAAGTCTGATGACACGGTTTATATGGATCTTAAGACTTAGGAATAAGGTATAATATGCATTGATTTGTATTACGTTTGGGGAAGACTTGAACTGGTAAACATGGCGATATGTAGGTACTAGCTTCATATTAGTTTATACCGATGCGGCGCGGGAGGTCATTGATCTCTTAGTGATAGGCGAATAATTTAAATTTTTATACAGAGTGTGGAAATTGTTAATAATACAAAGTAATGTGCTGTAGCTAAACTATACGACATATTGTATTCAAAGTTTGTATACAGGCTGGACTTGCCCAGCCTGTATATCAGATACACTAAATTAAAATTATTGTCGTATGGTCGTCTCCACTTTGTATACATCCCGTTGCTTAGGACGAGCTTTGTCTTTAAAAGAAAGGAATTTAGGCTACTATTTTATACTGTCCAGGCGGTTTAAGATATGGGTATACTTCAACACTTCTTTTTCGAAATAAAAGTAGCAAAAGTAACGAATAAGTACCTTGTAATATTTGCGCAGGGGCAGATTAACCTATAGTACAGAGAGTGCGGTGCATCCGGGTGTTAGGGGGCACCGAGTGCCGCTCAGAGCACATAGAGCCTCCACTGTAACGCTCCGCACGGAGTGGGCGCACCGAACACAGCAAGTACCTAATCATTTATAAACGTAATGAATGCGTTATTTGACAGGTTTGGGTAAGTTGCTTTGTCACCATGCTCACTGCAACTTCATAATCCGATCGCGTTTACCTGTTTCGTGTCAGAACAACGAGACTAAGCGTGCGACAACACATTCCAGCGAGGTTCGGAGGAGTCGAACGTGTTGTAACTATCAACCTATTCCATTTTGTTAACGCATTTTGATACAAGAGGTCGCCAGGTTAATGATTGCACCCGGGCGCTACATGTGCTAGAGCCGCTCCAGTATCTGCCAGTGAAAATCCCGTCAAAATCACTTCAGCCGTTTCAGTAATTTTTCAAATATGTGTTCGCGAACCACTGATTCTTTTTCTGATATGAAAGTAGCCTAAATTATTTCTTGTAACATCAGCTAACTAGCAATGATAGTCCGTCAAAATAGGCAAATCCGTTATTGAGATTAACAGATAAACAAATTTCAAAAATAATATATTAGTTTCAGGTACTGTGTATGCATTTAATAAAATAATATAATTTCAAAATTACAGACACTTAAATTTACTTATTTATACAGATAATCTTCATACTCAACAATTCAACGCCTAGATTTTCTTAAAGAAAATGTTACTTGAACAAAACATAGGCGTTATAGTTCTGCTTATACTCTTCGTGGATAAAAACGTAAGACTATACTTTAAAAGCATTGATACCCTTTACAAAACTATTCTTTGTCATTATAACAACTAACAGTGAACTAAATAGAGCCTTTGATATTCTAACCCTTGAATCTGTTATCCAACAACATTGTTGCACAAAAGCTAACGGTTCTTTGTACTAACATCCACACTATAATATTACAGAGATTTATTTGTGAAGAAAATGATAAATAAAATATTTATTATGACGATGTTTTTGTTTAAAGACACCTGATGCTCAGGTATCCTGTCGTAAAAGTCGACTAAGAGTTGTATATCGACCTGAGTGAAGTTACACTTGATGCCTACTGCCATCATCATCATGCTCTTATCCCAATTACTTGAAGTTGACACTGTATGCTTTTCTTCTATCGTACAAATTGCAAAAGTTTTGGTAATGGTTTAATGAACAAATAAGGTAAACTGATTTATTTTTTGTGTGTTTAGCCGCAGATGGTTTTGACAGCTTTACGCGGACTAAGGGTGAGCGGTGACCGTGAGGACGAAACCGCTGATATTTATGTGTAATGGCTTCGCAGGCCGTGTAAGCTCTTAATTGAGCGAGTGTGATATCGTTTTCGTCATCGTCGATCACGTGCCGCGGACGTCGGATTTTTGAAGTACGAGAGGGCGTGTAGGAAACTGCCCCAACCTCTAGTGGGTTGGGGTGTTTCATGGCAGAGTCAAAGTAGCTCCGGGAGCACTGTTTCATAAATTGCCTGATAGTCGGCAGTTCGAGGTCGATGTGAAGATCGACGTTTCGTATGAACCACGGTTTTTCCGTAGCTTGACGCATGAACCTATTTTGTAGTGTCTGTATCCTGTGGATCCTGTGTGCCTTAACATGTGCGAACACTACGCTAGCACAGGTCATGATTGGCCGTATGCAAGCAGTGTATAATCAGACCTTTTTTTTTTTTTTTTTACGCTGATGTAAAATGCATTTACGCATGCCCCCCCATTGATGGTTTTGGGGGGGTATGTGGGGCTCGGCGGTGGCTTAGTAGCCAACCGGAATACCCACTAAAAATCATCAGCGGCTCCACTTCCCCGTTATTTGTGGAGTGTCAGAGGGTCGCCTTTCGGCATTCAACTCAGACGCTCCAACGGTAGGCTTACTAGCCTCGCCCTGGTATTATTCTACTGTGAGAGAAAGTGCGCGTAGGTTCGGCGCCGGCTTCCTGGTCGTCGCCTGCGCAGCGTGTCGGCGGCGGCATCTGCCTCACGCTGTCGTTCCGCAGCCTCCTTGCGCGACATCACAGTTTCGCAAAAAGAGGCCACGGCCCGCAAAAAGGAGCCACGGCCGTGTATAATCAGACCTTGCTGCTCAAAGCTAATTTATACATTTTTTTTTTTAAGGTGGACCATGGATATGGTCGCGCCCCGACAAATCGGTCCGGGGCGACAGAAGAGGCGGCGCGCAACCACATGGACCCACCCTGCAAGCACTCTCTTCGGCGTGCGAGCGTGCCACCGGTACTCGATCTTTGTCTTTGGTGGCCCGCCCGGCGGTTTACCCTTGCGGGTTCCTCTCGTGTCCCTCACGCGGTGGCCTCACGTCGGGTGACCAGACAATTCCCTGGTCCGATCACCCGAAGCCTCGGTTAGGGCGCAGATATTCGCGCCTGGGCCGCCCCGGCCGCTGACGGCGGCCCGGGTCCCGGAAATCCTCCCGGACTCATTCCGCCGCCTCCTTCTGCGAGATGACAGCCTCGCAGAAGGCGGCGACCGCGTCCCAATTCCTGACGCTGTCGACCATCGCTTTCGTGACTGCCGGCAGCGTCAGATCGGCACCGATGACAGCGACGAGATCACGGCGCTGCCCGTCCCAGCTCGGACATACCTCGAGTGTATGTTGCGCCGTGTCCTCGTCACTACCGCAATGATGGCAGGACGGAGTCCACTCCCTCCACACGACCGTGTGCAGGTTCTTGCCGAAGCAACCGTGCCCCGATAAGACCTGCACCAACCGGAAGGAGAGGACTCCGTGCCGCCGCTCCATCCACTCCATCAGTACGGGCCGGAGTGCATCAACGGTAACAACACCATGTCTAGGCCTCTCCAGCCGCGTAACCCAACGGGCGATGACGTCTCGGCGGGCGTCCTCGCGCCAGGTGGCTATCTCGTTAGACGATGGAGAGCCACCCTCGTCGCGCAATGAGGTAACCCGCTGGTAGAGGTCGGAGAGCATCTCCGCCTCTAGGTCCCACGGGAATGACATGCCGCCTCCGTCGATACCGTGCGATACCCGCGAATGGCTCTGACCGCCATGGCTCTTTGTGGCCTCCACAGTACAGCCCTGAGCTGGGAGTTCAGAGCCCTCGCCCACACGGGTGCGCTGTACATGGCCATTGAGCGGATCACCCCTCGAAACTGGGTCCGCCCACGTTCGGCATGAGCCGCGATAGGGCGGACGCCGCGCCGACCAGCCGAGGAGCAATCCTGCGAAAATGCTCCCAGAACCACCAATGCCCGTCGAGCACCAGACCCAAATACTTCATATGGGCCTGGATACTCATGTGGATGGAGTTGAGGACTAACGAGGCGCCGATATGTAGCCTTATGCGGGGCCCATGGAATAGAAGGGCCTCCGTCTTATTTAGGGCCACCCTGAGCCCCAGCGCCTCGATTCGCCTGACCATCTCCTCGGTGCCGAGAGTGGCCAGGCTCGCCGCCTCTTCGAGTGTCCTGCCCCGGGCTGTGACGAGCGTGTCGTCAGCATAGCATATCACGCTCAGCCCGGGGGGAAGACTCCCTCTCAACGCCCAGTTGTAACCGATGTCCCACAGAGTCGGCCACAACACCGACCCCTGCGAAACACCGCACGATATGGGCGTAGGCTAATTTAGACCTAGCATTTATTAAACTATGCAGGCGTCCCATCACAAAGGCCGCACGCGCATGGACTTGCGGTATGTGAGGGGCGAAGCTGAGACGGTCGTCAAAGGTTACACCTAGCTATTTGGTTTGCCTGCTCCAAGTGACAGGCTTGTTAAAGATTTTAAGAGACGGAATGCTATCAATAGAGTAAGTAAGGTAAACTGATTTAAGGAATGTAATTAGTAAAAATACGACATCTGATAGTGTTGGCCCAGTTTTAAAAGTGTACTAACTTTTTCGAAGTGGCCATGTTTTTAATATTGTGTTTTGTGAACGATTAAAAGGTAATCTGAATATAATAATGACAGGGTATGATCGGAATACACCAAGTCTAAACGGACCAAAACGTTAAAGGGCGGCGTGTGATCCATAACAGGCAGTATTACCTCATTATTGTCTATGGGCTGACCGTTGGTACGCGAGCGATTCCTTAAAATAGATAGCCCCCACATGGCGACTAGATCTTTCAGGTTCATACCTACAAAATACCTTGTCGTCGTCGGGCTGTCACCCTCAAGTGGAAGTGAGTACCTAAGAAGAACGATAATCATCGATAGTTTTATAAGATTCATAATTCTTTCGAGTCCGAAAGTAACTTATAGCTATAAACTATTTGCATACAAGATTTTATTTCTTAATCTGAGTTCTATCTATAATAAAAAAAAATAAAAAAAAAATAAATAGTAGGTACGTAAACCTTTCTCTTTTCCTCCATAGAAAAGTGATTAAAATAGTAACTGCCCGTGACTAGGGAGACGTCCATTAATCACGTGATCTTTTTTAAGCATTTTTTTAACCTCGCCTCCCCCTTGGTGATACGTGGTGAGGTTTAAGACTATGACCCCCCTCCCCCACCAAAATCACGTGAGTTTTAGTACCTACAAAGGAGTAGCCCACAGCTCATTATATTCTCGTTTTTTTTTTTTGCTTTTTTATACTTCGCAAAAAGGTCTTTATACAGATCACCTACTTTAAACTTCGTTTTTTGACAATGGCAAATGTTAATTCGAAGCCATACAAAAAAAAAAAAAAAAACAAAAAAAAAAAACTTCGTTCGTTGCCTGGCAACGGCAAGTCAAAGTCACACTACACGCTGCTTTTCAGTTTAAAAATCGCAGCGTTTGACGAAAAAATAAATACAAGTGATATCTTACTACACCCTCCTCCCCCTTGTGATATTTCGTGATATTTGTCAAACCCCGCCCCCCCTTTTAAATCTCACGTGATTAATGAACGGCCCCTAGGTTGTGGCCAGTTTACTATAGAAATTAAAAATAAACCTTCTGGTTAATGATAATACTCATTAGATTTATTGACAAATTAAAATTTAACTATGGATAATAATCCAGAGTTTTTATTAGAATGTTTAAATTTAAAAAATATTATAGCGCCATCTATCGTAGAGTAGCATAAGTATATATTATAGCGTCAACTGCTCGTTAATAGTTATTTTAGTACTTAATAAATTTTCTAGATGGCGTAACATACATACTATAAAATCTAAATTAAGGTAATCATCAAAATAAATAATTGTTATTTTCTAATCAATCCGTCCGTGTGGTGACGGAGTAAGAATACAATTCACCACTCCCTCTCTTACCCGTAGGTGATCGTAAGAGACGACTATGCGATATAAAACGCATATACCATCTATGCAAGAGAAGGAAAACTGGGAACGAAACCCTATAGCCAGGGTCCGGCAACTTGTGGCTCGCTAGCCATATGCGGCTCTTTGGTTGTGACGTTGTGGCTCTTTATTTCTATACGCAAAAAATTATTTTATAAAGAAAACCTATAAAAATGGTTCTGAATTGATTAATGAGGATTAGGCACAAATTATGGCAAAAAAATTGTGGCTCTTTAAAAACTTTAAATCTTTATAAATTCTAATTTTTGGCTCTTCCGACTCAAAAGGTTACCGACTCCTGCCCTATACCAACACGTTGGACCAGCGTGGTATAGTAGGTCAATTGTCCTCCCGTTATGGAGGAGGCTCGAGTCTTGAGCCCAACAGTGGGACATATATGAGCTGTGATGATGAAGATGATGATGAATCAATAATAATGTATATTTAAAAAAATATCTATTTATAAGCTTTATATTTATACATAGTATTATCCTAAAATTTTACGGCATTATTCCTTATTAACCAATAAACCACAATTTCTTGATAACTTTACTTAGGAAATTTTAAATATTCTATATTGTCTTTTTTAAAAATTGCAAAAATTTAAACATATCTAACGTTAACGTAACAAATATGATAGCTGCCTTGTACATAACTGATTGACACTAATACAAACTGTGCCTAATTAAAATTTGTGTATTGCACAAATATTAATCCACTCGAGGTTACTTACTGATTAATGATTGATGTAGAACAACAATTGTTGTTATTTGTTACGATGACAATTTGTATATGGTGCAACAAATAATTGTTTGATGATGAATTAAATTAACTGTATTTTGTCATCATCATCATCACATCTCATTAATGTCCCACTGTAGGGCTCCGGCCTCCGCCGTAATGGGTGGGAAATTAACTTACTATACCGCGCTGGTCAGACGTGTTGGTATAGGGTTTTGTTTCGAGTTTTCCTTCTCTCACATGGATGTTATATACATTTTATATCCCTTAGTCGTCTCGTACGATCATCCACGGGTAAGATATGGGGTGGTGAATAGTATTCTTACTCCGTCACCACACGGAAAACTGTATTTTGTATTCCCGCTAAAATGGAGTTTTCCTTCTCTCACATGGATGTTATATACATTTTATATCCCTTAGTCGTCTCGTACGATCATCCACGGGTAAGATATGGGGTGGTGAATAGTATTCTTACTCCGTCACCACACGGAAAACTGTATTTTGTATTCCCGCTAAAATGTATTTCTTTTAATATAGGAATAAATACATATTTTAAACTTTTTACTTTAATTATTACTTATACCTTACTGTTCCAATGATATATGAATAGAGGTTGTATAGGTCCAATTTAGCCATAAAATATTTAAAAGCACCATTTAAATTGATTTGAACTGAATAGAATTAGCTCACATTGAAGCTCAAACAGTTTCTACTCAGCTGAGACACTTTTAGAACAATCACGAACTTACTTGTTGGTATTATAAGTAAAAATAGCTCTACAATATGAAATAGAGGTAATTATAAGTTCCTTGGCGTCTTAGACCTTGTGGATGTTTCTTTTTTTATTGCTTATGGTGGCAAACGAGCAAGTAGCACACCTGATGATAAGGTTTACTGCTGCTCATGGCTTTGGAATACCAGAGATACAGCTTGAGCTAGCTCACTGAACGAGGCGCAATAGCACATTTCCACACGTCAATTTTCTGCGAGAGTTTGGTACTACCCTGGACGGATCGGCCCACGGCTGTAGACAAAAAAACTGTCTGTTCTTCTAAAATTTTAAAATCTTCTTTCATCTTTTCACCGGTAGATGGCGCTATTCTTATATTATCATTATCAATAGTTGTGATATATGGGGTAATTTCTGACTGGACAGTCGTGTTTGATTCCCAACTTGACGGTCTCTTAGAAGATGCTATCGAGTTTATACGTCAAATAACCATCAAATGTAACATAAATATTGCGTTGCTTTATTTTGGCAAGGTACAATTATGTCCACATTTGGAATTTAGGAAAAGTTGAGCGAATATAAAAATATACTTTCAGTTCTAAAGTTATGCTGAAAAGAATAGCTCAGATAAATTTTATAATCGTTTTAATAAAGCAGATATATAAGGCAGAGAAATTGACCTATTATACTACGCTAGTTAGGCGTATTGACATAGCATTTTACGTCAAGTTTACCTTCTCTTAATTCCGTGTGGTGACTAACGGATTCGATCCCGGGATACCGGATCTCGGGATCCCGGGATCCCGGTCATATTTTAGTCCCGAAAATCTCGGGATCAAATTTAATGAATCCCGGGATTTTCGGGATTGATACATTTTTTAAATTAGTCAATAAAAATGTGCGTGAGACGAAACGCACTTACCTTGATTTGACTTTTTAACAGCCTTCTTGTTTGCACTGCTGATTTCACTTAGAATACACATATTATTAATTGATTCATACTAAGTAATGTCATTTGTTTTTGTTAACGATCGGGTTATGCGTAAAAGTGTGTAAAAATTTCTGCTTCACTTCGTGTAAGTATTGATATTATTTTGTTAATTGGTGATAATTAAATTATTAAGAAGCAAAAATGCATTAATGATTTAATTTACGTGGTTTAAATAAGTAATCTATGAAGTTTCTGGTCAATTTAATTTAAAATGTAAGTACTCATAAACATAAGTAGAAAGAAGTTGATTTTGTGAAGTTTATTGTTGGTTTCATAAATTATTTACAGAAGTGCCTAGTTTGTTTATTTTATAAGAAGAAAGTTTATAAAAAAAGTAGGTATAATTTTGTTTAACCGCCTTTTTGGAGATTTAAAACTTAAATATTCTATGTCCTCAAAAATTGATTTTGATATGTTTACTGACTTTTTGTTACCATTTTCCATTACCAATACAATCCCGGGACTATCCCGGGATCCCGGGATTAACTGTAGATAATCCCGAAATCCCGGGATTAGAAAAATCGACCGGGATCGAATCCTCTAGTGGTGACGGAGTAAGAATACAATTCACCATCCTCTATCTTGCCCATAGTTGTCGTAAAATATGACTAAGAGATAACATATGCATATAACATCTATGCAAGTGAAGGAAAACTAGAACTCATGCCTCCTAGTGTGGAGGTACGGACCCAGCAGTGGGACATATATGAGCTGAGATGATATCTTCTCTTGCAACGATGTTATCTGCATATTATATTTATTACTCGTTCTTTTAGGGCATCTACGGGCAAGATAGCGTGTGGTGAATTGATTTTTTATTACGTCACCCCACGGAGATTAATTACGAAATAAAATTTCACAATATTTTTTTAAATCTAAAATCTTCAAAAACCTTCAACGAATAAAACTTTACAAAAATATTTTTGTCATACCATCATCGAGCATCAAAGCAATCGTTACTCTCATCAATGTCGCCGACACGTTATCAAATTTATCATTATGTAAATATTTATCAACCATAGCCCACTGACTGACATAACGTAAGCGCACAAAAATGCAAGGTCCTTGAGAATATTCAATCTTTCAACGCTATTCCACCTTATTTCTATAACGATAAAGTTTAAAATACATTTAGAACATATATTTACCAAAATTTAGTGATAAATTTGGTTTATCTGTCTTAGATTAGTGGGTTATGGTGTCAAATGATGCATCTACTGCATTGTAATGCGTTAATTTAAGTGTTAGTCAAAATCTAGGACTTTATTTAAATGGTAGCCATGTAAGTCTATTATCATAATTACAGTTTGTTAAGTTTTCCTTAAGCGAAATTTGGTTAATATACCATTTAGTGTGTAACTCATGTCAAAGCTTTATTTAGTGATTAGTAATAGCCCAATTTCTTAAATAATATGATCACCAATAGAATATCATTAGAGATTTCTAAGAAAAATACAATGCAATCTTACTTTTCTTACATACATGCACAGACTTAGGCCTGGTTTATAGCGGTGTAGCAAATAATGCGAATTTTTACATTTACATTTTACATTAGAATTTTGATAGATCTTTTTCGTATCATTTGCTTTTCACAATCTTTTTGAATAATTTTAGTGTGTTGCGAAATCGTACGTGATCTTTAATTGAGAACCATAGAGTTATATATATCGATGTTGAGAACCGTTCCATTCATATTTATGTTATACCTAGGTATATCTTCATTGTCAATTTCTATCCTTTATTTCTTTCTAAATGTAATAATAAATTACTGTAATATACACTTCTCAATATTATCATTTCTTCTTCTATTCACTTCATAGTCTTTTAACGCTATTTTTTACTATTATATTTTACACAGTTGCCTATAACTTGAAATATAAAACAATATTGTATGATAGCGTCGACTTATAATCGATTTTTAGGATATCTATCAGCAAAAGTTTTTTTTATTGCTCTTGGTGGCAAATGAGCAAGCAGCATATCTGATAGTAAGTGTGACTGTCGCCCATGGACCTTTGCAATACCAGGGGTACAACTAGGCCGCTGCCTAACAATAATAATTTCAAACCTACCCAGAACGTTGGGCTTCCGGCTCTCTCGCTCATCAAACGAAGCACAGTAGCACATTGCCACTGCTCATGCATCGGTTTTCTTCGAGAGTGTGGTATTGCCTCGGACAGACCGGCCCGCGGCTGTAGACAGAAAACTGTCAACAGTGTGCTCCTACCACTATTATGTGGATGCGTATTGTGTACATTTATCCGTGTACCGTTTTCCGTGTGGTGACGGAGTAAGAACACAATTCACTACCCCCTACCTTACCCGTGGGTGATCGTACGAGGCGACTAAGGGATATAAAACGCATATAACATCTATGCGAGAGAAGGAAAACTCGAAACAAAACCTTATACCAACACGTCTGACCAGCGTGGTATAGTAAGTCAATTAACCTTCCATAATGGAGGAGGCCCGAGCCCAACAGTGGAACATATATGGGCTGAGATGATGAGATGATGATGTATTGTGTACAGACTCCGACACCAAACGTGAAAGATAATGCAAACAGCAAAGAACTTAAATTCTTGAATCACATCCAAAATAAACATTACCGATAATATTTATCGTAGCCTAGATATAAAGTATGAAGCCCTTCAAATGTCGTCTCAGAGATTTATCGACAAATCTGAGCGTGACGTCACCGTATCAGATCGCACCTTCGTACACGGTGATTGTAAACGACATGGAGCCTCAGTGTCTATAAATAAGCCAATATTTTTTTTTGGGACTAATCCCACCACGCATTCCCACCACTGTAACTCCTGTAAGCCAGGATCCACAAAGGTCTCCATAACAGACACTGAGGTTTGACCCTCAGGAAGTCCCGGGAAATGCTTTTAATTGTCTTGGGACCCGCAACAAATTTAATTAGAAAAGAAAAAAAGGAGGAGTTGAAGAATTTCCACTTCCCTCCTATGCAAAGCGGGAGACATGAAGCAAAATTGGCTAATAGGCCAATAGATAGAAGGATGTACTGACACGTGAAGCGTAGCAGTACAGCACCACGGATATGACAGAGCTTAAGGGGCCTATATGTGAGCCTTAAGTTTGATTACAATAGTAGGTATGGCAGAAGCGCCTGAACGCCAAATAAGCCAATATTATAAATTTATTCATCCATCAGTCTATTTTATTTACCACTACATACTTTTTTTTAGGTAGGCTGGTATGGTCCAAACACATGCTGCCCGTTCCGTCCGAGGCGACGGAAGAGCAGCGCGTGGCCCCATAACCCACCGTTTTCGTTCCCCATCACCATTGGACCAGCCACTGGTGTATCCGTGGCCAGCCCGGCGTAACCGTTGTATACTTGGCTGCGAGTTTAAAATTGCAACTTTAAAGAGATTTTTTTTATGACAGAGCTTTGAAATTCTCCTACTCTTATCCCAATTATTTGGGGTCGATACTATATGTACTCCTCTTTCATTTCATAGTACATATTGTAAAAGTTATTGGCAATGTTTTTATGACCGGCCGCCTGCCAGACGTCAACACTCCTTGGGAATGCAATTGCTGACCAAACGACACCAGATGGAGTTGGTCCACGTCTATATAAGACTCTTAGTCGTCTTTTACGACATCCACGAGCTAAGTAAAGGTTGGTAGTATTCGTAGCCTTTACCACACAGCAAACATAAATTTATTATTATTATTAAGTCTGAACTAGTGTGATGTCGCGTATTTACGGGTATGTGTCACACTTTAGAAATCTTTTATGATCACACATAGGAAAGGCAAAGACCCATTGTATTCTTATTCCGTCATCACATGCATTATTCAGTACAAACTACAGATATAAATTGCTTAATACTGTCAATGGTGGAATTGCCATAATAGTCCTAATTTGGTAACATTAAGATATTGTTTTTTCTATTATGAAAGTGGCAACAATTTATTAGTTTTTTTTTTACTTCCTAGTTCTACTCCTTATTGTGCTTACCGTGAACTGAAACGTGCATTGAATTAATAATTTGGCTTTTAAAGTTCTATGACTCATTATATTATGTGTAAAAGTTTGAGTGATTTTTCATTTCTAATTCAATTTCGTTACAAAAATAATGAAAGAAAAAGAAAGAAAGAAAAAGAATAATAAGAGCACACAGGTATGATAAGAGATTATGATGTACATTAGGGAACGTACCCATATTACGTGTCCACTTTTCGCAAATTTTTAATCTCCTCTCGATGACTATCCGTAGACGCAATTTAGTTCCAGCATAGGCAGCATAGTATTTTTGAAATCCTCCTTCCCACTATAATACGTTCCCTTATCTCAATATCTTCTATTGTAATTCTCGTCGTTTATTCAGTTGTGATGTCTCCGCTTTCAATCAAACCACACATGCATTGAGTCGCATTGCGGCTCACATCAAAGGCTCGTCGCACGAATAAAAGTTTCGTTTTAAAACGTGGACGTAACGAATAATGTCACGTGACAATGATTACCATAATGTATGCAAACATCAGGACGAGTCTTTTTATAATTTAAGAGTTTATATATAAATATAAAATTCTTTAGTATGTATTATTCCGTATGTGAATGAATTTCTTTTTAAAACGACTGAACCGATTTCGATGAATTATTTTGTATGTGTTTAGAATTCAAGAATGGTCATATACCATATTTACATATGTAATATTTACATTTGGACCTGTAAGTAGCACTGTGATCGATATTAAGGTATCCTATTTTTGAAGTGAAACTTCGTTAGAATCGAAATTTTAATCTCGTTGGAAAGAAAATACGTTACAATAAAGAATTTAGACATAATTGTAAAGGATCATGACGAAGAGAGAATGAGACAGATTAGCGTACATAGTATTTTGGGAATGAATGGTTTGGTTGTAACGAATAGAAAAATGAGATTGTAATTTTGTCGAGTTTGCTTTTCATTTCATTAAATATATACAGTACGTAATTCGTACAAATACATATAATATGTAATACATACAACTTCTATTCATTAGTCATATTTATTTCGATTAACAGGCATTAGTTTCTATGATGTCATAATCACCACGTTTTGCAGGCGAGTTAAGGATGGCAATTGGTGTTAAACGTCTTCCAGAAGATTGCTGCGACGTTTACGACTGCTATCACTACATAGCGCTTTAAACAATTTAAAGTGAGATTTTAGAAGTTAATCAAGTACATCTTTAAGTTTCAAGAATGTGCTACTGACATTTTGTGAGATATGTGCAATCAAAACATAAAGCATACAAAACATAAATATAATAGGAGACTAAATATATTCCTATTATCTTAAAATATATCTGTAATTTCAATAACTTTCCTTATGGTCTCGGAGTGAGAGAGTAAGAGTTCCCTGTAATGACGGAGTAATTTTCCAATGGTATTCTATTTGAAACTGTCGTGGATGTTATAAAAATTGTTTAAGAGATGTAAACATATAACATTGAGGGCAAACTCGTAATGAAATTCTATGGCAATCCGTCTTGCTAACGAGAGAAAAAAATTGTGTCCAACAATGGGATATTTGTATTTGGGTTGACGAAAAGAAGAATTATAATATATTCAGTACAAAATTGATTTATGTCAAATTACTGAAACTTTTAGCATTTAATATGCTTAATTATTTATAAATACCCGATACGAAACGAAAAATGATGTCACAAGCGGGGTTCGAACCCGCACCTATAGGTGCGGGCTCGAACCCCGCTTGAATCTTGAATCATTTTTCATTTCGTAATCGGATTTTATAAATAATTAAGCATATTAAATGCTAAAAGTTTCAGTAATTTGAATAACAAGGTTGTGTCATCGTTTAATACAATTCTAACTGTAAAGTTTGAAGTATTAAGTCTATACAATCTGTAAACATTGTCCGATAGATGGCATACGTCACCTTGAAGACGTAAGATATAATATGATTCGAAATTTGCATGTCCTAAAATAGTTCACGATGGTGTAAGTGGCAGCACGGTTGAGCCGGATTCCCAATAGGTGCGGGTTCGAACCCCGCTTGTGACATCATTTTTCGTTTCGTATCGGGTATTGATTTATGTCGTTTAAGCCACAAAATAAATTTAAAATAAAATTTTGTATTCGCTTTTTACTTTCCCAACATTTCAATGAAACAGCATTCATGGTCACCACAAGAATATACGCTATAAAATCAATAAAAATAGCTTCACTATAAAATTTTCAAGACTATCCACCGTATACTAAATTCGTGTACACCACAGAATGGTTCACACTTATACCGCAAGTCGTAAATGAAAATGCATTGTTACATCACGCATGTTATGATTGGACCGACCGTACATACTCATACATCTATAAATAATGCACCATGCGTCCTGACTCACTCTGACCTTGGACATAATATAATACTTGATTGTAACCTACTTTTGTATGTCTTCGAATTTGCATAACAGGCTTTTGAGCTATGAGAGAATATAATTTTTTTAGTTGTAGGCTATGTTGCATAGCAATTTGCCCCCAGCTATAAATGGATCGTCTTAGCTCTGTGGCGGTGAATACATACCTTACCAACCCTTTCATAGACTTTGGCTGACTCCATATGATGTTGCTTGATCAATAGCTACATTCTCGTGGCGGATCAGGCAAGCAGCCGGTCATAAAACTCGTTTCGTGAGCATGACCTCAAAGTCCAACTCCATAATATGGTAAGTAGTGACCTGTGGCTTTGTCTCTGGTATTACGTAAGTTCATAGATGGCAGTTATCATTACCTATAATTTGTGCTGCTTCGTCAGCCACTAAAGGCAATAAAAAAATGAGCAAACTTTAATTTTCTACATAGGGATTCGCTACTATTCTTTCACATCAAATAATAGGAATCGAGAAAAATGGAGTTCCCAGTATCGCTATAATATTATTTCTACACATACAGCAGTGTACGGCGAAAGACTAAAAGATGATATACTGCATCCATATCAGGTAGGTACTTGTGGTGACAGTATAAGAATACAAAATATAGCGCGTCATTCTCATACCGAGATTCCTATGTCGGTCACATGAGCAGGGCTGGACCGTGAGTTTAGGGAGCCCTAGGCTAATACTACTTAGGGGCCCTACCTTGCCACCGAAGGCAAAGATCGGGTTCCGATGGCCCACTCGCTCGGCGAAGAGAGGTACACTGCAGGGTGGGTCTATGGGGTCGCGTGCCGCTTCTTTTATCGTCCCGGACGGAATTAGCAGGGTGTAAGCATCCCGTAACCCGCCGCAAAAAAAGGGGCCCACCTAATATTATTCAAACTATAGGAAAAAAATAAGGTCATAAAATATTTGATTTATATTATAATATATATACTAAGGCATATTAGTGTTTGTTAAATACAACCATAAATAAATTGATAAATTATAAAACAAACTTTCTGCACTTTCCTTTGGCAAATTCTTTAAATTATTGTTGTCTATTTTTGACTTTGACTTGACTTAGATGGCCTTGAACTGCACAGCTGGGATACCGGCCTTTCGTGCCAGTGCCGTGGCATCGATTCCTACGCAAGATAATACTTTGTGCGATCCACAAAACGTTGTTTGAGTCTGGATCTAATTTGTCTACATTAATTGCATGTTTGTAAATTCTCCCGCAATACAAGGATTATTTCCTTAGTGCAGGGTGGTGTTTAAAAAAAAAATCACGGGGCCCTAGGCCTTAAAAGTCATATGGAAGATCCGGACTTGCACATCAGTGCCAAATTTTCATTCGCTTTAAGTGTTATAAATATTAACTGATTACACAATTTGGTCTTCTTTTAAGATGTCTATTGGCAAACAAAGGCGTGATAACATATTGTATAATTCACGTGGACGAAAATAAATGTGATTTAACTTGCCAATAAAATTCTAGAAATATACTGTAATCGAAATGGTAACCGTCCTACGTCGTGTTTGTGCGAAATGTTTATTCAAAGTGATGAAATCAGTAGTTTACTGGGAGCGTAATTATAGAAATCCATGCTAGTTTTAACGTAATTTTAATAAGAAATGATATTTATATGACTTAACTTTGAGTAATGATTTTTTTCCGTGCGGTGACTAAGTAAGATTACAATTCATCTGAACCTTGCTATCGTAAAAGATGATTGAGAAATATGGTATGTATATAAAACCGTAATAATTTTTAAAACAGTTGTTGGGAAAGAAGCTGTTCATAATCATTCCGAATTATCATTTAGGTAATCCGAAATATTACAATATATTTTACCTGCAAAGTCTATTCTTTTTGATAAACCATCATAGAGAGCATCTGAGCCCACTAGAGAAATTTTTATGATAGTAGATACCAATCTACTGTGTCAGTGGCCTGGGTTCCTAAATCCTATGTAGTAATATGAGCGATCAACCCATTATTATTCTTTTTCTGGGTATAATTTGTGCCGGTTAAATTAATTTATAAAAATAAGTATTTAAATATTTGTAAAGTCCTCCTGCAAGCATATGAATTATTTTTTATTACTAGGTGTTTATAAAAACCCGATTACGAAAAAAATAAAGTGGGATTCGAACCCACAACTATTGGAAATCCATTCCAATCGTGCTGCCACTTACACTACCGTGAACTATTGTAGGACATTCAATTCTCGCATCGTATTATATTTTCGTCTTTAAGGAGACATGTGCCATCTAACCAACATTGTTTACTTCTCAAACTTTGCAGTTAGAATTGTATTAAGCGACGACACAACCATAATAATATTATGCTTGATTATTATTTATAAAAACCATCGGGTTTTATAAATAATCAAGCATATTAAATGCTAAGTTTCAGTAATTTGAGTACTAGGTGTTGTTTAAAAAAAATACACACCGTATCTTGTAAAACAATATTAATTTAATACAAATTCGTTGTATTTCGTGAAAAGTCGGCAGTATTTGCTGTGAGCAAATACATTTTTACCGCGATGCTGTACGATATCTCCATATATATATTTACGTCAATTCTGCTTGACAGCAACGTACCATAATATCGGAAATGGAATCACAACATCATACTGGCTAGACAGAATGACATTATTTATTTCAAGTTTACCTTTTCTTGTAATAATATCCGCTTAGATTTATTCATTCGTGTCATTCTTAGCGCGAAATAAAATGATGTTTTAAAATTATATAGAATTATTGGCGGAGTAAATAGTGGCTATAGCGCGCCTGCCTCTAGTCTAAGGGAACTCAAATCTTTTTTAAATATATTTAACACCCATCACTAAGGAACTAATCCTTGTATTGCAAGGATCTTTATAAACATAAGATTAACGTACATACATTACACTTAGATTCAAAACAATTTGTGGAAAGTATCCTGAGTATGAATCGAACCGATGACATTCGTGGGTATTGTAAAAGACGAGCAATATCATCATTATGAGCACTAAGTCATCATTCTCCTACTCTTATCCCAATTACTTGGGGTCGGCACAATATGTACTCTTCTTTCATAGTACATATTGTAGAAGTTATTGACAATAATTTGATGGCCGCCTGCCAGACGTCTACCCTCCTTGGAAATGTAATTATTGACGAAACGGCAGATGGAGTTGGCCTAGGTCATTTACTCTCTTAGTCGTCTTTTACGACATCCACGAGCAAAGTAAGGTTTGATAGTATTCGAAGCCGCTACCACACAGCTGTTATTAGTACTAAGTGTGAGAGAGAACTCAAGCACAAGGAGAGTGTCCTTGTGGGAGAAGGCCGAACTTAATACTACTTCATTTGCATATGTTCTGAAGATATAGAATCGTGAATACTGTCTAATAATAGCTTTTTGAAACGAAAACTTAGTGTAATTCATTAATTTTTGTAATTCATAAAGAAAAATTACAACAAAAAGATATGATTCCGGCCAGGATCGAACTGGCGGCCTTCTGCGTGTAAAGCAGATGTGATAACCACTACACCACGGAACCGAGCGAACTTTTAATGATTATTTATCTTCATATTTATTAACATAACAAATAACTTTACTTATAATTACGTAAATGACTAATATGAAATGGTAATTTATTTCACGCATGTTTCTTATCTTTTCAAATCGAAATTGCTGTACAAATTTTATTTAAATGTAGAATGTTCATCATTTCAGCCTATTGCCGTCCACTGCTGGACGTAGGCCTCCCTCATGTAACGCCACAGAGTGCGGTCCTGTGCCGCTTGCATCCAACGACGCCCAGCAACCTTCCCGACCAGGGCCTAGCCCAGCGACCAGGTGGTCTATCCACCTAGTGGAGAGGGATAGAATGTTCATAGAATGTTCATATGTTCATAAAATGTTCATAGATGTACAGCCATTGAATCATTGATACTATCGACTGGACGGATGACGTAGTGGATAAAATACAGACCTGTAATGCCTAAGTGTCGCGGTTTTCATTCCCATGCAGGAAACTTCTTTGCTTAATCTATTAATTTGTTATATTGAGTCTGGGCATAATTTGTTTGCATTAATTATATGTTTGTAAAGTCCCCGCAATACAAAGATTATTTCCTCAATGCAGGGTGTTGTTTTAAAAATGGATAATACTAAAATTATCTCTTTTGATTGCTTCATTGGTCCAGTGTCCTTAGCTTGATGTTTCCAATATCACTTTTGTATTGGATAAAAAGTAACTATCATTACACTGCTCTTTAGCTAGCTGCTCTTTAGCTAACTCCTCTGTAGCTAGCTGTAGATTTTATTTTTGCTCTAGGTGGCAAACGAGCAAGCCGCACACCTGATGGTAAGTATTACTGCCGACCATAGACCATTGTATTACCAGGGGTACATTTAGGCTGTTGCCTACCAATGAAAATCCCAAATTCATCCAGAAAATCAAGCTTCCGACTCACTCGCTTTCCGAACGAAGCACAGCAGCACATTGCCATTGCTCGGGAGTTGATGTTCTGCAAGAGTGTGCTACCCCGAATAGACCGGCCCGCGGCTGTAGACAGAAAACTGTCATCAATGTGGCTCTACCACTTTTGATTGCCATTTTTTTTTGCGGCGGGCTATGGTCTGGTGACACCCCACTATAATCAGTCCGGGGCGACAGATGAAGTGGCGCGTGACCCCATAAACTCACACCGCAATATGCCTCTCCGCGCCGTGCGAGTGAGATACCGGAACCCGGTCTTTGTCGTCGGTGGTCCACTCGGCGGTCTATCTTCGCGAGTTTCCTCTCTAGTCGACGCCCTGTCATCTCAACCAATAAGTCTTGGTGTCAAGGCGTCGTCCTCACACGGTGGCCTCACTCCGGGCGACCGATCTAATCCCCGGTCCAAGCCTCGGCTAGGGCGGCATTAGGAGCAAGTACTCGCGCTTGCGGGGCCGGCGGCGGTGGAGGAAGTCCTCTCGGACTCATTCCAGCTCGTGGCCGCAGCAGGTCGGCACCGAGAGCAGCGACAAAGTCACAGTAACTTGCGCTTATGTTTCACCGTGTCCTCGTTACCGCCGCACCGTTGGCAGGACGGAGTCAACTCCCTCCTTGCGACCATATTACAGGTGATTGCCGAAGCAACCATGCCCCGTCAAAACCTGCACCAGCCGGAATGAGAGGACTCCGTGCCGCCACTCCATCAACTCTATCAGTTCGGCCTCAACGCCCACGCCAACGCTCAGGGCCTCAACGGTATAACCATCGAATCGAGGCCTCTCCAGCCACGTAACCCAACGTTCACTGACGCCCCGGCGGACGTCCTTACGCCAGGTGGCCAAGTCACTTTGCAATAAAACGCCACCCTCGTCGCGAAGACACCCGCTGGTAGAGATCGACGAGCATCTCCGCCTACATGTCCTACGGGCTAGCTCTGGCCAATGCGCACGCCGCTTCTGTCTCAACCACCACCATTGAGCGGATCACACTCGCGTACAATAGTCAACCTTCCACGTTGAGCCCTTCCATGTTCGGCATGAGCCGTGACCGTGCGAACGCCGCGCCGACGAGCCAGGGAGCAAGTCTGCGGAAATGCTCCCGGAACCACCAATGTCCGTCGAGTAGGTACCATGTCCAAATACTTCATATGAGCCCGAATAATGTACTTTGCTTGCGGTGCGGTTAAGAAAACTAAGATAGATAAGAGTTCAGCACATTATATAAAAAAAAAAAAATTGGTGTGGAAAATAAATTGATATACATATATTTTAGAGTATATATTTAGTAGTAGTACATTAAACCTAAATTTTGTGGTATACCTTAATACAAGATCATTTTGACCTAGTTTTACCATATTAAAATTATTTTATACTATAAACTATTTTCATCATTCCGCCTTTTACCGTCCATTGCGGAACGTAAACTCCTTCATATTTTAACAGATAGTGAGAGGTCCTGTATCACTCACATCAAACAAATCCCAGCAACTTTCACCATGTCGTTGGTCTACCTGGTGGGGAAACATCCTACATAGCAACGCCGTGAGATCGTCCTAATCATCGATGACCTGACGCAGGTGTGTAGGGGGTTGGACCAGGGATAAGTCTGCCACCCGCAAAGAGGACGACCGCGTAAAGGCGACACCCTGGACTGTTATTTATTGCCGAGGTGTGGATAGTGATGATACCCGAAAGGGTAACCTGCTGGGCCGGCGACGGGTGTCAAGAAATTAATGGTTAGCCTAATGGCGATGGGAAAGGAACACTATTGGCTATGGGGATACACGCTGCTCTTTTGTCACCCCAGATGGAATGGGCAGCCTGTATCCCAAGAAAGCAAACCTGCCAAAAATGTCGTCTTTCTCGATCAGCCACGGCAAATGAAGGGTTGATGACATATGGTTTTCTTAGTCCGTTACCAAATCTAATGTTTATCATATTTTTTTAATCTGACCGCATTCCAGATCAATATTGTGAACGAGTTTGTATTGCAGCCCAACAGACAGCTGGACGCCTGCGTATTTCTATACATCTGGCTGAAATAAATGACTCATGAAAAATATGCATACAATATCTAGAATTTCCAAGTATTGTATGAATATTGATATTGAAATAAAGATAAATATACAATTATGATTAAACTTTTAGATGTTGCTGAGAGGTTTTTTTATTTTTATTTTAAATATTATAGATCATACAGCTATTAGATGTTGCCGAGTGGTTTATTAATTTTTATTTTAAATATTATCGATCATAGAGTTCTTAGAATAATGAATACTTTCTATATAAATACCCGATTACGAAACGAAAAATGATGTCACAAGCGGGGTTCGGGCCCGCACCTATTGGGAATCCGGCCCAATCGTGCTGCCACTTACACCATCGTGAACTATTTTAGGACATGCAAATTTTGCTTCATATCATATCTTACGTCTTCAAGGTGACGTGTGCCATCTAACGGACACATTGTATAGGCTTAATACTTCAAACTTTACAGTTAGAATTGTATTAAACGATGACACAACCTTGTTATTCAAATTACTGAAATTATTAGCATTTAATATGCTTAATTATTTATTAAATTTGAATAACAAGGTTGTGTCATCGTTTAATACAATTCTAACTGTAAAGTTTGAAGTATTAAGCCTATACAATGTGTAAATATTGTCCGGTAGATGGCATACGTCACATTGAAGACGTAAGATATGATATGAAGCGAAATTTGCATGTCCTAAAATAGTTCACGATGGTGTAAGTGGCAGCACGATTGGGCCGGATTCCCAATAGGTGCGGGTTCGAACCCCGCTTGTGACATCATTTTTCGTTTCGCAATCGGGTATTTATAAATAATTAAGCATATTAAATGCTAAAAATTTCAGTAATTTGAATACTTTCTATATATAAAAATTTTATTCATACGTCCAATAGGCGATTCATAAGCCTCTTCATCATATTGCTCTTATTTTTGAAGTCACACATTACTTGGAGTTGACGCGCTATATACTCTTCTGCCATCGTATATATAACAAAAGGTTTGGCAAATAGTATTATGACCACCCGCCTGTCTGATAACAACACTCCTTGGCAATGTAATTGATGAAAGTGACAAATTTGAATTAATACCCTTGGCGACTTTCAAGCAGCATTGGAAATCTTTATATTGATATGAATAAATCAATTTAAGAGCACACGCTGAAACTCTTGTTTTTCTACTTAAAATTAAACATATATTAATTATTTATACATGATTTTTAGTTTTTATTTTAGACTATTTCATTTTACTTTTATTTTTACATGCAAATACTTGTGTGGTCTGAGTTAGCCCAGACCGTTTCGTTAGATCTTGTGGGCGTATATGACTAATGGACGATAGCGAATTCTTTATTATTAAATAATATTACTACATGATCTATTTGCTTAAGTAATACGAATGATCTAATATTATTAACGTATTTATTACGAGTATGATAATGACTTTTGCAAATTATTTTAATGCAATAATCCTGTTTGGATTTCAAATATGATCACGGAATTTGTGACTGGAAAAGTCTGATGGAATTGCATTGAAAATTCTGTGGTGCTGATGATTTGACTTACTGATACACAATGGCTTTAAATAAAATAATAATTCACAAATAAAAATAAAGAGAAGACAAACAGAGAGGGAAGAATAAAAAGAAAAGAAAACTTTTTTTTTTTCAAAGTCAATGTTTCGCACTATGGAAATAATCCTTGTATTGCAGTGGACTATACAAATAATTAATGGACAAAAATTGCATAGACATTACAACAATTTATGAATCATGTAAAATATTATCCTGCGTGGGAATCGAATCCGTAACACTTAGCATGTTAGGTCAATATCCGTGCAGGCAGTCTTTGTAACCATGTCATAAAATTCCTTAAAAAAAAACATTTTATGGGCATAACATGGATCTAGATAATCGATCATATACATATTCAAAAACTTCTTCATTCTGATCACATTTTATATCATAGAACGAATATTTCCCGCTAAATTTATTCAACCATCTGGTAAATTTAGTTCAATTTTTTATCAAAGTATTTGGGTCGCATCCATCCATCGTTCGTTGAAATTTGTTTGTTATATGACACAAAACTAGTGATACATTGTATGACAGTTATATAGAATTTGTTAGAGTTATGTGTTGTTAGTGTATAATGAAGATAGATACGATGAGTCATCAGTCTCTCAGCTCATGCATCTCAGTCCCAAAACTGGGCTCGAATGTCCCCAAAAATGAAAGCGAAATTGACCTACTACTAACATGCTAGTCTAGTGAATAGTGGTATAGGATTTATTTCAAGGTTTACTTCCATTTTTTGGGACTAATTCCATCTCATATTCCCGCCGTTGAAACTCTTGTAAGCCACGGTCTAATGTAGTTTTCATAAATGACACCAAGGTTTGACCCTCATTCCCGCGAGATAGTTTTAATTGTCTTGAGAACAACAAATGAAATTAGAAAAGATTAAAGAGCAAGAGTTGGAAAGAATGATTCAACTTTGTTCCTAGACAATGACGCTTTATTCCTAGACAGCAAACCAAATTGACTAGTCAGCCAATAAGTAAAGGGGTACAGCTACGGCAAGCGCAGCATTACGGCACCATGGATACGGAAGAGCTTAACGGGGCGTATATGTGAGCCTTAAGATTGATTGCTGCAGTAGGTTTCCTTCTCCTGCATAGATGTTATATGTCTATTATATCTCTTAGTTGTCTTCTAGAATACCCACAGGTATGATGAATTGTATTTTTATAGCGTTATCACAAGGATATGACGACTTTTGCATAGAAAATGTTGTAATAAACGTACTCTTCACTTTTCCCGTGTGGTGACGTAATAAGAATACAATTCACCACCTACTATCTTACCCGTGGGTGATCGTAAGAGACGATTAAGGTGTATAAAAGGCATATAACATCTATATAAGAGAAGGGAAACTCGAAACAAAACCCTATATTAACACGTCTGTCCAGCGTGGTATAGGTCAATTTCCCTCCCACTATGGAGGAGGTTCATGCCCAATAGTGAGACATATATGAGCTGAGTGATGGTAATGATGATTAAGACACTCTTATTAATAAATTGAAAGAAATACGACGCCCCGACACTGTGAGATGTCGAACCTACAGTAAGCCTTATTGTAAGTGAATGATTTTCTCACTCTTCATTTAAATAAGACAACCACTACCACTTAAAAAGCATTAGTAGCGCTATAACACAACCTATCAATTCAAAATGGCAACCATACTTAAGTAGATTTATTAATAGATTAATTACAATTTTAATTACCGCTTACCTTATTAAAATATTTTCATAATTCAAATTATAATTAATTTAAAAATTAACTTGCTATGTGTATATGTAGTATGCGCAACAGACGCAGGTGTCCTTGACAAAGGTATTTTAATAATCTGATAAAATCTAATACATTGACGTAATATTTGATATGTAGGTATATATACCTTTGCGAGGTCATTCTTATCAACTCGTCGCTGAATTTAGTAATTTCAATTATGATGTAATAGTGTTTGGCAAAATCATTATCTATGCATGACTTGAAACGTGTCTATTGAAAAGTTTTCACTTACTAGATTAATCCTACCACACATTCCTACATTCCTGTCAGCCAGGATCTACGATGGTCTTCGTAAAAGATACCGAAGTTTAACCCTCAGGAAGTCTCGGGAAATGTTTGAAATTTTGTTGAGATGCTCAACAAATTAAATTAGAAAAGAAAAACTGGAGTAGGAAATAAGAGTTTGATTTTATAAATTGATTTACAGAATATGTAATATTTAGACTTTTGGACCAGACAACAAGAAAAGAAGTATTAACTATACGTCCAGCAGTTGAATCACTCGCATTGAATTTGCACCTACGTTCGCTTGCCTAAAGTACACTCACAATTGCAAAATCGCTATTTGATCACAAACCAAACTTTGGTAAAAATATTTATAAAGTTATTTACAATAATTGAATCTAATTATGAATAAAAATTATGTCTAAATGATGATTTCTGATGTTTACGCGAGTATTACACATTTGAAGTAAAACTACTATTTCGCGTTTGTATTTGATTGACGGGAGGACAGACTCCCGTGACCATGATCACTGTAGTGTTCGAAACGTCGGGAAAATAAAAATCAAATACAAACGCGATAGAATCTGTAAAAGTAGTTTTATTTAAAATATGTGTAAATGCTTGTAATTTCAAGGAATAAGCTTAAAGATCGTCATTCACAAGTTAATGAAGATGTTTAGACATTATGAACATTTCTACGTTGCTTCATAGATATTGGTTCTCATTGCCTGCTTCATTACAAAGAAATGCTGAAGCATCAAGCGAATATTGTAAGGGTTACAATCTACGTATCTATACAATGTATTGCCATATGGGGACGTAATAAGAATACAATGAAAAATTCTAACTATTTTATTCCCCCCGTATTTTTGCAAAATACGATTTCAGACTTCTCTTTGTCGTTCAGTAAATGAAGCACAGTAGCAAATTGCTTTACAGCTTACTTTGAGGTCGATGTTCTGCGAGAGTGCGGTGCTACTCGGAATAAGTCATTCAGCTGTAGCTGCAGACAAAAACTATCAGGACAGAATTTAGATGAAGATTATCAGCACTGCACAGATCAGCGTCAGATTTCTCCAATCTGGGCTAAAACATATTTTTTTAATTATTTCTTATTACAAATACAGAAATATAAGCATATTTCTCTAAACACAGTAAATTAATCTTTCGTACATTAAAATTATTAACTAATATATTTACCTGCCACTTGAACTCGCAGGCATCATCCGTCATGAACCGGCTTAATAAGACTTATATAATTTGCTAGTCCCTTGAAAAACGAGGTTTAATTAAAATTGCTATCAATCTCAGTTAGATAAGATACGGTTAAAAAGTTCAAAATTATTATGGGTTTTTATTTTTTTTATATATCTTTCTTCAGAGGACACCCGCAGTAAAAAATAAATCTTTATGTCCCGGGGATTTTATAAATATAAAATTAACGGACACAAATTACACATGGACAATCATTTATAAATTGTAGAAGGAATTGTTTTATATTGGGATCGAACACAAGAAATTCGGCATGAGAGGCTACGTTAACTATTAAGCCATCTGTGTTGTCAAATAGTACTTTATTTTAACTGAATCAGACAATACAAATGGCTCTCACTTATCTCTCATGAATACTTGCAGTGTGGTGACTGAGTAGTTTTTTTCTCCAATTTTCTCAGAAGTACCATACCAGTAACAGTGTGGTCATGGTACGGTTGAAAGGGATAATTTGACTTAACTGTGGGATTATCCAACAGTAAGTCAAATCATCCCTAATTGAAAGAAACCAGAGACATGAAACAAAATAATTTATGAAAAAATGTAATTCGACGCTGAACATAATAAGCTTGAATTAATAGCTGATTACCTGAGTGAAAAAAAAAATCATGTAAGAGGCCTCAGTGCTCACCCACAGTCTGGGTAAAATTGTCATAGCCATCTGAGGCTAACAATTAAGACACACAAAACAAGACAAAAAGAAAAGAAATGTATGTATATATCCTGTGGACTAATGATTATCGTAAATGTTGCAGATAGTACAGAACCATTTTTCACAGATCTATGTCCAACGTGGTACCGACATAACCATAAGCTCAACTGCGTGGGTTTAGGGTTTTCATTGGTAGACAGTGGCCTAGCTATACCCCTAGTATTGCAAAGGTCCATGGGCAACAGTAATTCTTACTATCAGGTGCGCCATTAACTTTAAAAAAGAGGTGTACTTTGGATAGGCTAATGGATAGATTGTTGAATAAGCATGGATATAGTAATTACACCTTTATCAGTTAAGGATAATGATCTATACCAATCAAGTAGGTTATCTAAAATTGTGGACTGTTGATGGCTGGATATGATACGCGTTAACGAAGAAAGTGTTAAGTAAATATTATAAATATTCTTACTATGTTATCACAATTATGGCTGAGTGCATGAGGGCGACGTTTCACGAACTCAGGCGTAATGGTGATAATTACTGTTGCCCAAATGCAAGACCAAGACTCGCTGCAAGAGTCTCGCAGTGCTCCCTTAGACAGCATTTTCCGATTCCTTTTTCTTAATACCACGGGGAAATAATTTGATGACATTTTAAATTGTCTCATGATACGAGTACATAGGTGTGATTGTAACCCCACTCTCTTTAAGTGATATGTACTTAATTATTGATAGTTGTACAGTGAGTGCCACTAGATGAATGGAATTACATTAATTTAGTTGGTTGGTTAATTTTTCATTTCTATGTGGATTTTTCATTTCTTTCAAAACAAATTAATCTGTGTTATTCTAACAGTGGGAGTTGCAAGAGTTGCGAGACTCGATAGAGTATCTCTTGCATCTGGGCAACACTAGTGATAATATAGTAAGAGGATGGTACTGGAAAGAGTAACCTACCGGACGGATCACTGACGTCAAGAAATCATTACTAGTGGCAATGGGGCTGTATAACTACATGTTAGTTGCCGTTGTAGTTGCGGATCAAAAAAACAAAGTTTAATAAAAACAATAAGGATTTTTAAAACGATAACCTTTTGTTATCACAAGAGGTTATCACGTATTTTAGAAGAAAATACAGATTATGGTTCATAAATTACATGAAAGAGATCAGCCATTTATGATCTATAAATGCCTGATCTTTAGATGATGCAATGACGCAAGATATAAAAAAAGAAATCTGTTTATTGAAAATCAGCTGCGAGATTCACAGCATAAAATGCAATGTTTTGAGGCCCATTTTATTCACACCACGTAAGCCAAAACTAAACTGACCGGTGGAGAAGTAGTAAGCAGTAGTAGAGTGAAGTGTTCAGCTTGGGTAGATCAGCGCCCCAGGCTCACTGCAGCAGTCAGGCTCAATAAGCACGCGTTTCCAACATATTAATAGTTGTGATTCAGGCCGTGAGTGGGTGGACCGTTGTCAACTTTATCTGTGAGGGGTTACTTTACACAGGCGGTAAAATGAGAGCGGTAGAGGACTACCACCCTCCCGTCTCGCAGGATATGCAATTTGCGTCAAACTACTCTGCTCCACTTATCTGGAATGCCTTAGCAAAATCAGACAAGAGGTTGGGGGGCATAGTCCGGATTGATTGGGGGAGCATAGTCCGGAGCGTGCTCGTTCGCGTCCCCTGCCAGGCTAATTAGACTGCTAATCCGGCTCGAAATGCGTACCGCAATGCGGGTTAGGGCGTCCCCCGAAGGCGACGTGTACCGACCCGCCCCCGTCGGTACGAACTTCGGCAGTTGCGGCGATGGGGGCCGCCACCCATCACGCCTTGCCCAGTCAGGTGAGTCGAGGAGAGCAGAGTGCCGGGTGGGCACGTGGAATGTAAGAGGTTGTGTGGAAGGTAAGTTGCACGAGCTGATATCCGTCATGGCGGACAAACAGCTAGACATGCTCTGTGTAACAGAGACCAAGCGAAGGGGCAGCGACGCCTGCGATTTTCCTGGTGGCGGGATGGCTCTGTGGTCTGGTGTACCACAGAGCGATCGAGCCAGCATGGGGGTAGGAGTGCTGTTGTCCTCTCGCTTGGCCTCAGGTGTGAAGGATTACGGAATGTATGATCCCAGACTTCTACTACTACTCTACAGCGAAAGAAGTATGTGGAAGTTCAAAGAAGCATAGAAAAACAAATGGTGATGCATGGTGGGATGCGGAAGTGGCAGCTTCCGTAGAGCAAAAGAAGAAAGCGTGGCTGGACTATGTCTCTTCTTTGAATCTGAATGACAGTATGACTGAACAGAAGAAAGAAATATATCGGCAATGTAAAAATGACACCAAGGCCTTAGTGAACGAGAAACGTGATAGAGCAAGTATGAGTGCAGAAGATAGGCTGACTAAAAACTTCGAGGGTAACACCAAACTCTTTTGGAGGGAGGTGAAGAAGTCTCGGGGTGGTTGGTCAGCCTTCAGAATGAATAAAATAAGGTCTAAAGATGGAGACATTCTTACACAAACACAAGACGTGTTAAGCCGATGGAGTGAATATTTTATTTATTTATTTATTTATTTATATAAGGCTCATCTACGACATAAACACTAACATATGCTAAGATCATTCCAGTGCCTTAAAACTAGTGTTTATATCAATTACAGATGTGCACAACATTTAGGAATATATTACAATGTGTAAATTAATGTTAGAGATAAAAAGAAAAGTATTGATTAATTATCTAATAAATAAAATAACGAGTAGAAATAATTAGAAGGTAAGTAAAATCTAAGATAAGTATGTAGTTAGTTATATAGAAAAATAATTTATAATATAAGTAAGATGTAAGTAATGCGTAAAAATTAGCGACTAGAATTTGTAAAACATGCATAATATTATAAAATAACCATATTTCCTAACTAACCAATGAAGTGAACCTATAAGAGATATAGCAATAGTACTAATAACAAAAATTTATGAATCAAGTAACTTTTTTTTAAATCTTGTAGGCTGATCGTGGAAAATATCAAGCCCTAAGATTTTCCACCAATTATTATAAGTAGACATTAATCTTGAGATAGGAGTGTTCATACCAAGATTAGTTTTACACCTAGGAATATAGAAAAAAGGAATATTCCTTTGTCGAGAATTAAGCTTTGGAACATTTATTGATATGCGGTCAAGAAGGTCTGGACATGTGTAAGAGCATTTGATTACATTCTGAAGAAACATTAAATCTAACATACGTCGGCGTCGTTTAAAGTTGCACATTTTAAAGAAAGATAGCCTTTCACTATAAGAGCATCTGGATCTAATGCCATTAGTATGAAACGCTAAGTATCTTGTAAACGACCTTTGTATAGATTCTAATCTGTCCGAGTGAACTGTATAATTGGGATTCCAAATAACGCTTCCGAATTCAAGTACACTTCTTACTAACGTATTAAATAAAAGTATTTTAGATGCATTGTGCTTAAAATCTTTCGTACTGCGCTTGATGAAACCTAACATTTTAGCAGCTTTTTGGATCATGTTATTATATTGTGGAATACATTTTAATTTAGAATCAAGAATTATACCTAAATCACGAATTTCAGTAACAACACTGATGCTTTCATTGTTGATATAAAAATTAGTATCTAAGACCTATTTTGGCGATATGCATGCGGATGCTATGGTTGGCGCCGGTGTCGCATGTGGTTTAGTAGATCAACATTCGGCAACGGCGTCGTCCGATGGCATCAGTATGGATGAAGTTGAATGGGCGATAAGAAGTTTGAAAAATGGTAAGGCAGCGGGCATTGATATAGTGGCTCCTGTGTCCGGGAGGCGTTCCTGTTGCTCCTCAATTTATGTTGGAGCTCGGGAATGGTTCCCGGGGACTGGAATAGTGCAGTCATCGTGCCTTTGTTTAAAAACAAGGGTTCACGTTATGACTGCGCAAATTACAGAGCCATAAGCTTGACCAGTTTGGCAGCAAAAGTGTATGGTAAAATTATTGAAAGGAGAATGAGGATGGTGTCCGATGGTTTACTGTGTAACACACAAGGAGGTTTCAGGAGTGGAAGGGGATGCATGGATCAAGTGTTCTCTCTGCGCAGCATTGTGGAGAAGCATCTGGCTCTAGGTCAGAGGGTTTTCTGCAGTTTTGTGGATCTGGAGAGAGCATTTGACACGGTTGTACGAAAAGAACTTTGGGACATTTTACCGGAGTATGGTATTAACGGTAAACTGCTACAGGCTGTGCAGTTACATGGGCTGTAGAGCCTGTGTGCGGCTGGATGATGGAATGTCGCCTTGGTTTGACGTCAATATCGGCGTTAAGCAGGGGTGCGTTCTATCAGCCAGGCTGTTTATCATATACCTGGATAAATGTCTCCAAAGGTTGAACGATATGAATGTGGGAGTCCAGATGGGCGACTCAGTGGTCACTGCTCTGCTATATGCAGATGATGCAGTCCTGCTGGCACAGTCAGCGACTGACCTGCAGACCCTAGTCGACACAATGACAGAAGATTGTAAGAAAAGGGGTCTACGCGTGAATGTGAGCAAAACCAAAATAATGGTCTTTGAAAGAGACGAAGCCAGAACAGATGTAAGAGTAACAATAGGTAATGATATACTAGAGCAAGTGGATGAATTTGTAAATCTTGGATGTGGATTTAGCCGAGACGGAAGGTACATCACTGATATAGAGCGAAGAGTGAATGCGGGAAATAGAGTGAACGGAGCGTTGGGGCAACTTCTCGGCAGCCACCACCTCAGCCAGAAGGCACGTGTAGCAATACATAACGCAGTGCTTGTCCCAACATTACTGTATGGAAGCGAGAGTTGGGTATGCAGAAAAGAGTATGAAAGTAAAATTAATGCGGTCGAAATGCGATCTCTGCGGAAAATCTGTGGAGTTAGGCTGACCGACCGCATTCGTAACGACGACGTAAGAGAGCGAGTAGGTATGAAAGAGAGTATTGGTGTAAAGATGCGAAAGGGAATGCTCCGATGGTTCGGACATGTGGAAAGAATGCCGAACGAACGTCTGGTTAAGAAGATATACAATGCGAAAGTGGAAGGATGTAGGTACCGAGGGAGACCGAGACTCACCTACCTAGACCAGATCGGTCATGTACTGAAGGAAGGTGGAGTCAAGAGTCTCCGAAACAGGCGAGCGTGTATGAAGAGAATTATGAATGTTGAGGAAGCGAGTGAAGTATGCAGAGATAGAGTTCTCTGGCACTCTGTTCTCTCTGCCTACCCTGCAAGGGATATGGCGTGATGATATGTATGTATGTATGTAGACAAGAGATGGCGGTACGCATTCTTGTAGAGGGATGATCAGGCTCTCCACATTGAATTGCGCCATCAAATATGGCAGTACTGCGGAGAGTAAATATTAGAATATGATGAATGTTCTATGTGTCTCTCTGTCTAGCCAGGCAATAAGTAAGTGATAAAATACCGCGAAGCTTTAGGGGTTAGACGGTGACTTGTACCGAGTCTCGCATAACTCTGTTACTCAGCCATAAAGGGTTTCCTCGTATCAAAAATGTAACAATGAGACACAAATACGTTTAGGAAAATAAGATGAAATAGTGTCACTCAGTCATATTTCCCAAATAGGTATGTAATTATGTTATTCCCAAAATAAATTCTCTGAATAACTTTAGCGTTAGCGTTTCTTTCTACCTACTTCGTTTTGTTATCTTATTTAAATTCATGATACAATTTTTTTTATTAAGAAGTGGTATTACTACTTTAACTTGAATTTTTTATTATTTTCTTTTCCTAGTTATCTAACTTTATAATTGGACGTAGATAAAAGTGTATAACATATATATTGCATATATTGTATTTTTTGATTGAGCTCATATGTTACAGATGTTACAGCTGGATATGACCTTTTTTTTGCGGTGGGCTATGGATGTAGTGGCGCCCTGCCAAATCGGTCCGGGGCGACGGAAGAGGCGGCGCGCAACCCCATAGACCCACCCTGCAAACACCTTTCTTCGCCGTGCGAGCGGGCCACCGGTACACGATCTTTGTCTTCGGTGGCCTGCCCGGCGATTTACCTTCGCGCGGTGGCCTCACGTCGGTGACCGAACTATTCCCCGGTCCGATCACCCGAGGCCTCGGCTAGGGAGCTGGATATGACCTAGCAAATTAGAAGACCAGTTAACATTTTATACCTAACAACACCATGCGTCCCGTTCTTGACAGGACAGTCCTATTTTCAAACTGTCGTTATCACCAGCCAAAACAAAACGTCACGTTTTGATTATCCTGGAGAAATATTAACAATTCTTCTAACATTTTTCCCTGTACTACTATTCTTGATAGGTAGGTGATTGATAGGTCTATGTTTCGACTAGATACAGCACTTATTAAAAAGCAATAGCTCCGTAAATGCGGCAACTTTATGTTTTGGTACACACCAGAACATAAAGTTAAGATATTTTGCTAGAATGCGTGAAAAATTGTGTTGCTAGGTGTTTAGTGCTAGTGGTGTAGTAGTGTTGCTAGTGTTTAGCCATACCCGATTAAGGTTTATTTTTTGTAGGCGAATGATATAAGTGTGGGTTTTTCATTTTTAATAACTTATTTTTTATTTAAATCTCTTATAATAATGTTTAAACAATAAATAATAATATGGTTAGACAATATAAATGGGAAACATTGTGTATATTAAAAGATACGATAATTAATGGTAATATGTAATCTTTAAAAATATAATAATAAGAGATTAATTATTAACTACGTAGTATCTCAACAGAATTAGTATATGCCTACTGTTCAATTCGATGCACACTATGCCACCCAGTCATCATTAAAATGTTAGGATATTTAAACAATAATACAAAGATCACTATTAAATAATAAACTGATATGATAAAATATAATGTAAGAGAAGGAAAACTCGAAATAAAACCCTACACCAACCCGTTTCAACAGCGTGGTATATAGTATATTCATCATCATCATCCACCATTCATCATCATCAACCACTTTTGGGCTCGGGCCTCCTCCAAAATGGGAGGGAATTTAACCTACTATATCACGCTGGTCAGACGTGTTGGTACAGGGTTTTGTTTCGAGTTTTCCTTCTCTTGCATAGATGTTATATGTGTTTTATATCCACTTAATCGTCTATTACGATCACCCACGGGTAAGACAGGGGGTGGTGAATTGTATTCTTACTCCGTCACAACACGGACCATAGAGTATATTAATTTCCCCTAAATAGCATCGTTAATATTCTTTCACTTATTTGGAAATGGTGTTATTTTATGTTTTATGGGACACTTACTTATGTTATGTGATTTCTTAGTGTGTGTACAGTGTCAGTGCATTTCTTATTTCTTGTAGTAGGTCTTATTTTTACATAGTTTTACTACACAAACTGGCACTTTGCTTTTTAATTGGCTTGTGTACGCTGATAACGGCGTAGTTTTGTTTTGTAAATAACCTAAATAATCTCAGCATTCTCACTTATATGGTAGCGGTTACGAATACTACCAACCCTTACTTTGCTCGTGGATCTCGTAAAAGACGACTAAGAGCTTTATATCGACATGGGCCAACAGCATCTGGCGTTTGGTCAACAATTACATTCCCAGGGAGGTTTGACGAAAAGGAGGATGCTTATCAATCAAATTTTTAGTCGGTACTTGATTTTCCCAAGCTTCCGAACGGCGTAAAAAATTGCTCAAGTAATGGGAAAGTAGGCAAGTGATTCATAGCAGATTCGTTATGTATTGTCAACTTGTCATTTGTAAGGGGAACTTTGAAAACGTGAAATATTCTTAATTAATTACAATTATTTTCCAACATAATGAAGTTGGAATTAAAATATATCTGGCAAGTAGTAATACATACGCTACGGGTAGATATAACTTATATAACTTCTACACATTAGGAAGAGAATTCGAAATAAAACTCTACACTAAGGTCACTGACCAGCGTGGTAAAGTAGATCATATTTCCCACCTAATGTGGTGGAGGCTTGAGCCCAGCATCATCATTCTTCTTCTCTTCTCCTACTCTTATTACAATTGCTTGGGGTCAATACAATATGTACGACGTACGACGTACGAATACCCGACGTGAGGCCACCGCGTGAGGACGTCGACACAAGAGGAACCCGTAAGGGTAAACCGCCGGGCGGGCCACCGAAGACAAAGACCGGGTACCGGCGGCCCGCTCGCACGGTTAAAGAGGCGTTTGCAGGATGGGTCCATGGGGTTGCGCGCCGCCTCTTTTGTTGCCCCGGATGGATTTGTCGGGGCGCGACCACATCCATGGTCCACCCTGCGCGGAAAAAAAAAGGAAAAAAAAAAAAAGGGTCAATACAATATGTACTCTTCTTTCATAGTATATATTGTAAGAGTTATTAGCAATAGTTTTATGACCAGCCACCTGCCAGACGTCAACCCTCCTTGGGAATGTATTGTTGACAGCCAGATGGCATCAGACAGAGTTGGCCCAGGTCGTTATAAGGCTCTTAGTCGTCTTTTACGACATCCACGAGCAAAGTAAGGGTAAGTAGTATTCGTAACCGCTACCACACATGCTTGAGTCCAGCAGTGAGATGTATATTAGTATAGCTTCATGCTGATGGTAACGATGATCGACGATCGTTTACTATAAATAAATATTACGTATTTAAATATTATGAAAGTAAAATTAATGCGGTCGAAATGTGATCTCTGCGGAAAATCTGTGAAGTTAGGCTGACCGACCGCATTCGTAACGACGACGTAAGAGAGCGAGTAGGTATGAAAGAGAGTATTGGTGTAAAGATGCGAAAGGTAATGCTCCGATGGTTCGGACATGTGGAAAGAATGCCGAACGAACGTCTGGTTAAGAAGATATACAATGCGAAAGTGGAAGGATGTAGGCACCGATGGAGACCGAGACTAACCTACCTAGACCAGATCGGTCATGTACTGAAGGAAGGTGGAGTCAAGAGTCTCCGAAACCGGCGAGCGTGTATGAAGAGAATTATGAATGTTGAGGAAGCGAGTGAAGTATGCAGAGATAGAGTTCTCTGGCACTCTGTTCTCTCTGCCTACCCTGCAAGGGATATGGCGTGATGATGATATGTAAATATTAAACAAATAAAACAGTTTTCACTTTCACTTACGCATATTCTGAACCCACTTAAGCATTCCTATATCTGAAACAATTGTCTGACCATGATTATATTTTGCATTTTAATGTATTGGAATTGAATTACCTCACCTCATAATAAACAGCTGATCAACAGTCTGAAGTGAAAAAAAAAACGTTTTCATCCACGAGTTTCATGAATTGGTAGCTGAGGTAAGTCAGAGTCATTCGATGTTTCCCAGTCGACAGTACACCGTCGCGAAGTGAGCACGCTCGATCCTAACACACACCGGCCGAAATATCTTATCCAAATTCGCGAACGATAAACGAACATAGTTTTCTGGTTTTTCAACAACATATATCGTGTTTTAGTGTGGGTGCTGTGTATTTCGCTGACCTCGATTATTACTAAGGTAATAAATGTTTATAAATACATCGTTTCATACGTTAAGTTATTGTCAAAAATATCGATATAAATAACTTATTATAAATGTAAATAGTCACTAAGTAAATTATGACGTCATTTTGAGTAATTTCAAAGATACTTTAAGTGATAATTTTGGTAAAAAATAACTGAAATAAAACCTTCACCTAAAGGTATTAATTCACGCTTTTGATAACGTTAATTAGAAACAGTTGTAACTATAGAAGCGTGTTACGCTAAATTCACGCATCAACGAATTAAAACATTGATAATTTTAATATTTGTTTTAATTACACATGGCCATATTGCAGGCAATTAATAATTGCAGTTTTTCATTAGCTAATAATTACGGTTAATAATATAATTATAATAATTAAAAACACAGCGAAAGTATACTGTTGTTATAATTAAATTTAAACTCGAAAATGCAAATATTGTAATGCAAGAAAAAAACGGAAAACTAATACATATGTTTTTATTTAGGGATACGTAAGGTGGCCATACATGTCGTTCTTGATGGGACATTGCCGTTTTTAGTCTCATTTTGATTATCAAGACTGAGATTTGTTGATATTCAATAAGTCTCGTAATATTTTCTACTTGTACTAGCATTCTTACTAGAAAACTTGACGCGTTATTTTATAACTGATAAGCGCCGGTTCAAAACAAAAAATACAAATGCGTCTGACATTACTATTTAATGTTTATTAATTAAATTATATAATAATAAATATTAATACCTTTTCACATGTACCCGTTTTTTTTCTAAATATTATTATAAGTTATTATTTTTAACTATTTCTGCAAGCGTCCCTTTCTGATATAAAAAAAAATTGTCCACGTTAGGGATACAAGAACCACGTGTATAAAAAGCTTACTTGCTAAAAAAAAAGAATATATTTTTTTATAGTTTATAAACTTTGCACGCTATCCTATTAGTTTATGGATGTAGATGTGATATCGCCTTACCATGTTAAGTGTCGAGTTTGATTCCACGCAGGACAATACTTGGATGAACAAATTTTTGTTTTGAATTCGAGTGTAATTTGTGTCAGTTAATTGCATGTTTGTAAGGAACCTTGCTATATAAGGGCAATCTGTTAGAGCAGGGTGTTGTCCGTAAAAAAAAGGATCGGTAGGCTACGGTAGTTTAATTGGTTAATACGGTTAGATAGGATTTTCAAAAGAACGAGGGACACAAGATATATGGTTATCCTTTTTTTTTAAGTAAACTCTATTTTGAAATATGATAACGCATTAAAACATCTATATCATCATTCTCCTACTCTTATCCATCGATATATATGTACTTATCCCAATTACTTGGGGTCGATACAATATGTACTCTTAAAAAAAGAAGCCTTTTGTGTAATCGCCAGATAATTTGACCTGAATAATGTGTGAGGAATACACGTATTTATATACACTTTGAAGTGACAAGTCGCTTTTAAGTTCTTTTTCAGGTGAACTTGATAATAGCGAAACATACTTCCTTTCCCTCCTTTCCGTGTGGTGACGGAGTAAGAATACAATTCACCAGCCCCTATCTTACCCGTGGCTGATCGTAAGAGATGACTAAGGGATTAAAAAAAGGCATATAACATCTATGCAAGAGAAGGAAAACTTGTATCAAAATCATATGCCAACACGTCTGACCAGCGTGGTATAGTAGGTCAGTTTTCCTTCCTTTCTGGAGGAGGCTCGAGCCCAACAATGGGACATCATCATCATCATTCTCCTACTCTTATCCCAATTGCTTGGGGTCGATACAATATGTACTATTCTTTGATAGTACATATTGTAGAAGTTATTGGCAATAGTTCTATGACCGGCCGCCTGCCAGACGTCAACCTTCCTTGGGAATATAATTTTTGACCAAACGGCATCAGATGGAGTTGACCCAGGTCGTTATAAGGCTCTTAGTCGTCTTTTACGACATCCACGAATAAAGTAAGTGTTGGTAGTATTCGTAGCCGCGCACACAGATATTAAAACATCTATAAATACTATAATACCTATAATTGTGATACAAATTGTCTGCTGGTGAAATTATAGTATCACCATCATCATCATTAGATGGATTGGCATAGATTTTTATTTCGAGTTTTCCTTTTCCTGCTAATATGTTATATGCATATTATAACCTTTGGTCCTCTTTCACGACACCCATGAGTAAGAGAAAATGAATAGTATTCTTACTTTATCATCACATGGAAATTAGTATAATAATAATATTAATTTGCTAACGATTAAGGGGACGTCTATTAATCACGTGATCTTTTTTTAGCATTTTTACCCAACCCCCCCCCCTCCCTCTTGGTGATACGAGGTGAGGTTTAAGACTATGAATGTTTAGGACTTCGTGATTTTTGTCAAACAAATAATTGCAAACATCACGTGATTAATGGACGGCCCCTAATAAGGCGATATAATTTGTTGCGGATCCCAAGATCATTAAAAGCATCTTCTGGGACTGCCTGAGGGTCAAATCAGAGAGATCAGCCTAGATTCTGTCCTCTCTGATTTAGTTGTTACCCACCGTTATAGGAGCATATCCGTTCAAGTTGATGAGGAAATTTTGTGATGCTACTCTTTCCAAGACACTATTCATTTCTTACGACCGTGTGCATTTACTTTTCAAAATAACCATGCCTCTCCAATACTAGAGAATAAGTCTACTGCTGCTACTCCACCACTTGTCAACCAGGTGTTGCAATACTGAAAATGGGATTGCAAGAGATGTTTTCAAATGAAAATAAGATAGCCTCGTATTAAAAATTATAACAGAGATAGAAAATGTCATATAGCAAATAGAAATAATCTTATCAATTATATATTTAAATTGTAAGAACAAATAAATTGTAATGTGTCCTTGTAACACAGTTTATAAAAGCAGTAAATTAAAAAAAAATATTATAATATTTAGCTAAACAAATCATCACATCATCATCATCATCATCACAGCCAATATATGTCCCACTGTTAGGCTCGGGCATCCTCCGTAGTGGGAGAGAATTAACCTACTATATATGTATACCTCGCTGGTCAAACGTGTTGGTATACGGGTTGAGAGCCCTCAGTGCTCACCCACAGTTCGGGTAAAGTTGTCATAGCCATCTGAGGCTAACAACTAAGACACAAACAAAAAAAAAAAAACACACGTGTTGGTATAGGGTTTTATTTCGAGTTTTACTTCTCTTGCATTGATGTTATATGCGTTTTATATCCCTAAGTCGTCTCTTACGATCGCCCACGTGTAAGATAGGGGGTGGTGAATTGTATTCTTACTCCGTCACCACACGGATAAAAAACAAATTTGGCCCTCAAATATGACATTAGGTACGTGCCATATTTTTTTTTGTATTTGTCATTTATTATACACTAGCTGACTCAACAGACGCTCTTCTATGCAAAACTAAAACAAAAGTTTTAAATTACTGAAATTTAGCATTTAATATGCTTAATTATTTATAAAATCCGATTACGAAATGAAAAATGATGTCGCAAGCGGGATTCGAACCCGCGCCTATTGGGATTCCGGCCCAATCGTGCTGCCACTACACTACCGCGACTAATTGTAGGACATGAAAATTTCATTTCGTATTGTATTTACGTCTTAAGGTGACGGTGTGCTATCTACCCGACAATGTTTACACATTGTTATAGGCTTAATACTTCAAACTTTACAGTTAGAATTGTATTAAACGATGACACAACCTTGTTATTTTAAATTACTGAAATTTAGCATTTAATATGCTTAATTATTTATAAAATCCGATTACGAAATGAAAAAAGTCGCGGTAGTGTAGTGGCAGCACGATTGGGCCGGAATCCCATTAGGCGCGGGTTCGAATCCCGCTTGCGACATCATTTTTCATTTCGTAATCGGATTTTATAAATAATTAAGCATATTAAATGCTAAATTTCAGTAATTTAAAATAACAAGGTTGTGTCATCGTTTAATACAATTCTAACTGTAAAGTTTGAAGTATTAAGCCTATAACAATGTGTAAACATTGTCGGGTAGATAGCACACCGTCACCTTAAGACGTAAATACAATACGAAATGAAATTTGCATGTCCTACAATTAGTCGCGGTAGTGTAGTGGCAGCACGATTGGGCCGGAATCCCAATAGGCGCGGGTTCGAATCCCGCTTGCGACATCATTTTTCATTTCGTAATCGGATTTTATAAAACAAAAGTTCATTTATTCAATTCATTGGACCTGGACCAATTGTTACACATACACAAAATTTCATCAAAATCGGTTTAGACGTTTAGGAAGAATTCAATCCCATACACACGTATAGATATAAGATTATTCATCTGTAAAGATAACTCACATAGGAGTGGATTGTGTTCTTTAAATACGCACCCAAAAAAAAAACAACCAACTGAGTCTCAACCTTATTGCTGCTGACATATATAAAATAAAAAAAAATAATATGGCATCATGGGATGCTTCGCAGATAAAAGGGCGAAATTGACTGATTGAAAATTACATTTTCAAAGAACGCTATGATTTGTATACTAAAAGATAGGGATGTTGCGGATATAATTACGGATATGAATTTATATCGGATTATCTGAAAGTTTCGAATAGTTTCACATATACACGGATACTCGATTTCTAGGCAAGAATAAAATGCTAAATTTGATACATACATATCATCACGCAATATCACTTGCAGGGTAGGCAGAGAGAACAGAGTGACAGAGAACTCTATCCTTGCATACTTCACTCGCTTCCTCAACATTCATAATTCTCTCTTCATACACGCTCGCCGGTTTCGGAGACTCTTGACTCCACCTTCCTTCAGTACGTGACCAATCTGGTCTAGGTAGGTGAGTCTCATTCTCGCCCGGTACCTACATCCTTCCACTAAATTTGATGATTCTCGTATTATTCCCCTTTGGAGATGCTTACGCCTGCTATGCTACTCCTTTTAGCCTGTCAGTTGAAAAAAAACGAAAAAATCTGTTGTAACGTGTCTCATAGAGACAAGGTCCCTATTCCAAACTATTTGAAACTTATATATTTTCGGATATATTTCCATTTCAGATATCCAATATTTTCGGTTACGTCTACAGATCTCCATAACATCCCTACCAAAAAGTCGAGTTTAAAACGATAGAAGTGAGCAAAACGACTCACGAGGTTATCAAAAATGTACGCTTGCTTATATTTTTAATGTTTATATTTTTACATAACACTTTTAGATTAGTATCGTCCTTGGCATTGTATTCTTTGCTACGATTTATTTAAAGAACCTGATATTTTAATACAATCTTGCATAACTTTCAATGTTCTTAAAACGATATAGGTATTATGGTTAATTTGTTTTTTGACACGCTTATATTAACTTAGTTTGTATAATATGTACATGATATAACGGAACATTGAATGTGATTTTCACCCTCGTAAAAAAGTTTAAAACTTTGCAAACATGTCAAGATTCGATGAAAATGCATTAATTTATATAGTTTGAGCGATTACCTTAACAGGATTAGCGATTTTTTTTTAATGTCAGTAACTGAGATTTTGACGGTGCTCGATAGATGTCGCTATCCCTATATTCTGCATCACAAATACATGAATATAATGCATAATCTGTTTTGAGTTTAAATTGAACTAAAAAACTAATTCGGCTAAGTCATCCAAAAAAACATAATTATAATTTACAATAAATAACAATTAAAAAATAAAACTAAAAAAAACCGCTTTTGTTGATAAGCAAACTAAAAAGTAGTAAAAAGTTTTTAATAAATTTAAATTAAGAATAAATTTAAAATTGGTTCGACGATGCGCACTCCCACGTCGGACAAAACACATTTAAGATCCTTATAGTCATTTGGTACATCTATATCTCTGTACAATTGAGTCCTCAAAGAAATGAACCCGAGTCTAGGCATTACTTCTGTGGTGACGGAGTAAGAATACAATTCACAATTCCATATTTAGTCCGGGAGTGTCGTATATGGCGACTAAGGAATATAATGTGCATATAACATATATACAAGAGAAGGAAAACTCGAAATAAAATCCTATAGAAAACTGTCTGATCAGCGTGGCATGCCAATTAGTGAAACGTGATCCACAATAATTTTTAGTTTAAAAAAAAAAGTCTTTCGTTGGATATTATCGTCCGAATTGTCATTCAAAACTTCGATTCAAATGTATCTACAAAGAATTTTACATAATAGTATAAATAGCATTAATTAATGTTATTAAAGCAACTGTACTTGCATTAGTCACAATTAAATGCGACATTTGCTGAATCAATAATAACCACTTTTTTGTTTGTCAAATTGCTACGTAATTAGTATTAATATTGAAATGCAAATAACAAATGCACTTAGTACCTATTCAAATATATTAATCTCTACTAGTAGTACTGTGCGAATATTTCAGACCATTAGTTGAGAATTTATTACGTTTATAACAGAACCTTTAATAAACTAATGTTTTTAAAGGGTCTGAAGCATGCGAGAGAATAAGCTGGTTTGTTTTCAATGAGAGACATTTTTGCTTTTCAAAATTTAATTTTATTCATAATAGGGGAAAGTGATTATTGCGTGTCAAAATATAATGTAGTGTTATGAAAGATATTTTGTGATGACAAAAAAATACCTACAATTTGGACAGGCCACCAGTATTGAGAACTTATCTTTGGTGATATACAATGGAACATAATTCGACTATGATGTGAAAAAGGCGCAAGCAAGGCGTTAATTTAAAAAAAAATCTAATAATCTACAATTTTTTTTGCGGTGGGCTATGGACGTGGTCGCGACCCGCCAAATCGGTCCGTGGCGACGGAAGAGGCGGCGCGCAACCCCATGTGACCCACCCTGCAAACACCTCTCTTCGCCGTGCGAGCGGGCCACCGGTACCCGATCTTTGCCTTCGGTGACCCATCTAATAATCTACCATCGAATCGGAACACTACGCTACTAATTCTAAATTTCATTAAACACCATCACTAAAAAGCATTTCACGAAGCAATTATAAATTTTGCAGAATCGTGCTGTTTTTACGAGTAAACTGGCATAATTTTTCGGTCGACTTTAAATGCAAAATTCAGTTATTATAACAGTAAACTGTCTGGGCATACCTTGGCGATGTTTATCATTTGTGTTTTAATACATTTGTGCATTTTTTGGTCTTAAAACTCATGTTTTAACAGCGTAAGGTTATTGAACTTTATCTGTGATACATACCTCTGTGATTTAGGCACTCTATAGGTTTATAAAAACTTACTTACGAGCGAAAAATGAATGACACACAAGGGACTCGAACCCGCGCCTATTGGAATTCCGTGCCAATTGTGCTATCATTTACACCAGCATGAACTGTCATATGACATTCAATTTCCAGCTCGTATTATATATTCGTATTAAAGGAGACGTGTGCCATCTACCTGACATCATACGACGGCGTACCTACGTTAGATTTTCAATACAGATTTTAAAAATATTATATTATGCATATAATTAAGGTTCAACGGCATCTATCGTAAATTTCAAGATTATTAATAATTAAAATAATTTTTATTTTCAAATATAGCCGTACTACTAGGTTTCCTAGGTTATATTAATTATAAATATCAGATCGAATCAGAATCCGAATTTCAGACTTAACAATTGACAATCAAGTTTATCGCCACTTGCTTGACAAACGAGATAGGAATATTTCTTTATTTTTTCAAAAACTAAACATCCGAAACTACTATGAAATTCTATGAATTTCCAACTATTCTATACTGGCCATAGGAGTAGTAGATTTTAGATTGAATTTTTCTTTTCATGCAATGATATGTGCTGATTATTCTTAGTATTCTTACAACCGCACGAAAGTAGTTATTAGAAATACAGTAAATTCTGATTTCGTCATAATACAAATGCAGATATAATCCTAAATAACACAATAGTCATTATTCTTTGAAATATTTTACACTTGTTTTTAAAACATAATAGAGCTATAAACGGCTTTAATGCAGCAATTTTCTCACTTATATTTAGTTTCATACAATGTGTATGATGTCATGTATTATGTATTGTCGTTTGTATGTAAATACGTATTATAGTGTAAACATTGTGTTATCTACGATTCGAGTACAGTTCTGTTTGAACAATGCTCCGTTTCAGACTAGTTTTAATATCTTTTAAGTATAGGATCATCAAATTGTTTTTGCAGTGCTTTTCCGTATATTGCTGTGTGGTAGCGGCTTAGAATACTACCAATCCTTACTTTGCTTGTGGATGTCGTAAAAGACGACTAAGAGCCTTATAACGACCTGGGCCAACTCCATTTGATGTCATTTGGTCAACAATTACATTCCCAAGGAGGGTTGACGTCTGGCAGGCGGCAGGTCATAAAACTAATGCCAATAACTTTTACAATATGTACTATGAAAGAAGAGTACATATTGTATCGACCCCAAGTAATTGGGATAAGAGTAGGCGAATGACAAATGATGATGAGAGCTTTTCCGTATAATTATGACCTTTGATTAGAATATGTTAGAGTAAAAATAATTTTATAACGGTCCGAAATATTTGCACGAGTCTCCTAGTATACTATATTTTAATTTACGCTCTGTATGAATTAAAATAAACTTGCTGTGTTATCGTTGTTTGCTTTAGCTAGAATGGCATAAAGTTTGCATTTGTTTCGCTTTAAGCCAAAATATTACCAAGTTTAGTAATAACATCAGATATAAATGCATAAAATCAGGAGCAAGCCACGGGACGGGTTGTCATAGAATCTTGTTTCGAGTTTCTTCTAAAAAGTTATTGTCCTGTTACTTGTATCGTTCCTCGCATGGCAATGCGGTAAAAATGCAATTGTCATTGTCCGCTACTTGTCCATTGAAGCCTCAAAAATCAACTAAGGGCCTTACTGAGAGAGTAGGCAACAGATATTACCTGAGAAACGTGTAACATTTCACTATGATCGTCAACCCGACTGCCAAGCACGGAATATACACAATCCTTTTATTTGTGAATGATGATTATGATGATGAATTTGTAAGGATCGAATTGCAGATGCAATGGGGCAGTGCCGTTGTGTATTGTTATTATATTAAGGAAACAATTACGCGTAATATTTTAAACGACATTGTAGAGAAAATTTACTTGCTGTCGAAGGCAATATTAAAGGTAGCCTCGGTGATATTTCGATCTGCTTGGCCGCCGCTCCGCCACGGTCCCTCATGCTTATTTAAAGTATTTAGTCGTAACTATATAACTAGTGTCTCTAATTTCTATATCTTAAATTTACAAAATATAGAAAAACTGAATGGTTTTCTTCTATTTCCAACTTTTTATAATTCAATTAACGGGTTAAAAATGTTTCCAAAGATAACTTGGAAGGCCTTTTTTTATTACTGTGGATTATAGAGGTGGTCACGCCCCGCCAAATCGGTCCGGGGCGACGGAAGAGACGGCGCGCGACCCTATAGACCCACCCTGCACAGCGCCTCTCGTCACCGTGCGAGCGGGCCACCGGAACCCGATCTTGGTCTTCGGTGGAACTTGGAAGGTCTGGAACCTTGGAAGTATTTATACGGCTTAGTATAAGGTTTTATTTCGAATTTTCTAGATGTTATTGTGATATTATCGGGTTGCGTCTTTTATTCACCTTATTCATCACCTTTGCGAAAGGAAGGGTGTTAACCACTGCATTGGCTGATGACAATTATTTTCTTACTCAGTCACAATACGCTCTATTTAAGGACTGTTAGAAAATTATTTAATATACACCACAGAACACTAAATATTGAACATAATTTGAGATTGCCACGTGATATTTTCAAATTACCGCTAAAATCCCTTATTTTTAGGTTAATGGCAACTTAAATAATGCTGTCATTTAAAAAAAACATGTCGTTTTGTTTTTTTTTATATTGACATTAAAAAATGTCTATACAATCTAAGATAACTAACTAAAACAAATTAAATTCTTTTAAGGTCACATACAAAAAGATTCCAAAATGGCCGCACGAATTCCAAGAAGCTTTAGTAAAATTAATAATATTTTAACATAGCACTTACAAGGTATTGTTTAGATTCCGAAGCACAGTTTCTAAGAAACGATTCAATGTATTTGCATAGGGTTTATATTAAACTCAAACCATTTACAGTTTATTTAATGAGCAACAGCTTCGTTGGGGTAGATGTATTTACTCTGGGTTAAAATAGTATAAACATATAATAACATATCCTATATAATAAGATATCAAATAAAGTACGTATCTCTAATTGTAACTAATTATATGTGTTTAATATATTTCAGTTTATATAATTATGTCTCACGCCTAATCTCGAGCTTCCTCCACAGCGAATATATCGTGGTGAATTATATTTTTATTTTGTGTGTGCATGGAAAATTTTACTCTTAGGCAAAATGTTGAACGTTTTTGTTGTGACTAAAGTCAAACTTCTATGCCATTGGGATAGATGACGATTAAGTTAAAAATAAATAATGCCTCACTAGAATTTAAATATGTACAAAATATACAAAAAAAAAAACAATATTTATTTTTAAATATGTACAAAATATACAAAAAAAAAACAATATTTATTTATACACTTATGACCAAGTTTCCTATGTTTTCACAGATAATTAAATATTGGATAGTCCAGTGCATACTGTCGCGATACGCTTATGTCGATATAGCAAAATATATTTCGTTTTATTACTTTTCGTGTTAATGTTATTATTTTCAAGTTAATCTTTCATTCATCCATCTTTTTAAGACAGATGGATGAAATAGTTCTGCCATTCGTCCGTTTATCACATTCTCGTAAATATGTACGAGCTTCTCGCTACAGTATGTACTTGGCTTTTGGTATTTTGTTTACTGAACATTGCTTCCGCTGTAACGCATTTCCATTCCAAAGTACAACTTCAATTACCTCTTATTCGCGTTTGAAGAAATTGTTGTTCCAAAAGTAAGTAGGACTAACCCTCAGCTGTTTGTTCTATTACGAGTATCATATATTATGTATTCCAATTGGAATGTAAAATCTAGAATAAAACGAAACATTATGTATGTCAACACGATCGCGACATGCGTGGGTTAATTTATTTGACGAATATATTTTCTTATATTTATTATATTGTAAATTTTACCGACCATTAAACCTAAACGACATTTATTATTTATGTAATTCATTAATAAAGTTTAAGTTTATCAATCACAATTTGCATATATACTACTGACGTAACTTTTGAGCGTTGGGAAGATGTTTTTGAGTAGCGGCCATGGAGCGGCTGATTCAGCGTAGGTCGGCCCAAAGATAGACAGATGATATAAACAAAATGGCTGGGGTCCATTGCATACACACGGCAATATGGTGATGAAATTTAGACGCTATTTTAAAAGAAGCTTATTGCTTCAAAACAGATATTTATTATGACTCATCTTGTATTAGAATTAAATATAAAATCAACAGTGGAATTAAACTATATTAATAAAGTTGCAAACACTTATTGTTTATTGTTGGAGATAGTCCTCCCCGAAGGGGATGACGTCATCATCGCCACTCTTAGTAGGTGGCTGACGATCGTAATTTAGTATTACAAGAAGAGAGATGATCCCTATTGGTAATTTTTCAGCCGGCTTTTACGTCTCTCTAAAGTAAATAAAGTGACATCTATAGTTTTAATTCATGTTGCTGTTTTAACACAAAATTTGATAGGATTTATACTATTGCACGGCTCTGAGCCATTGAGGTCTTGCTTTACTTTCGACATCAGCCATCCCATACATTTGTAAACGAACAGCTATGTTTAGCACTACGTCGAGAATGGCACGAAATTTCAAAAGTATTTTTTTCTTTATATATCTCTATTTTGATGGTGCTGTGTGAATGTAGCTACGAGTATTATCAAGCCTAGTATTGCTCGTATGTATTGTATAATACGACTAAGAGCCTTACATAGACCAGGGGCAACTTCATCTAATACCATTTAGTCAACAATTACATTCCCGAGAATGGTTCAGGTGAACGGTCGTAATACTATGGTCAAAATATTTGCAATATTACGATGAAAGAAGAGTATATATATAATATATTGTGTCGAGTCCAAAGAATTGGGATGATAATGATTTATATTCTCCTGTGAGATAAGACATCTGTAGCAAAAATATCTTGGTTATTTGAAGAACGCACCAATCATTATACTATTATAAAACTAAAGAATTTGTTTCTTTGAATGCATTAATTTCAAATCCAAACGACTGCACAGATGGCGTAGTGGTTAAGATACCGACCTTCCGTGCCAGTTCCGTGGGTTCGATTCCCACGCAGGACATTACATTGTGTGATCCACAAACACGGTGTAATTTGTCTGCGTTGATTGCATGTTTGTAAAGTCCCCCGCAATACAAGGTTTATTTCCTTAGTGCAGGGTGCCTTGGTGTCTCTAAAAAAAAAAAAAAAATACTTTGAATTATCCGTGTGGTGATGGAGTAAGAATACAATTCACCAACCTCTATCTTGATCATGGGTGCAAGATATATAACATCTATGCAAGAGAAGGAAAACTCGACACAAAAGCCTATATCAACACGTCCGACCAGCGTGGTATAATAGGTCAGTTTCCCTCTCATACCGGAGGAGGCTCGAGCCCAACCGTGGTACATATGAGCTGATATGATGCCCTTGAATTAGGACATGGATTAAAAAATAAACATAAAACCTATTTATTGTAAAAATATTTAGGTCAAAATGGTACAATAAATAGGGGCGGGTAAAGTTGTCATAGCCATCTGAGGCTAACAACTAAGTCACACACAAAAAAAAAGAAAAAAAATATAATAAATGTTAGCAAAGCGTGCAAAATTCTGTAACAATGAGATATCGCGCACAAGTGTTATGCGCACCCGTCGTAGTATAACAACTGCTGAGATAACAAAATTACTGATTGATGTGTTGTGAACGTTGTTAATGTTGATATTATTAATGTCACAGTACGATGTGGGTGTTCATCCACACAAGCATTATAGAAGATGTTGTTAAAATATTATTGGTGGTCCGTTATAAAAGACAGCTACGTCACATATCGGACAGTACAATATTGTGACATTTGCTCAGATAAATCGCCTGTTGGCAATGACACAAGAATCCGTTGTGAAGATTGCATCATATTCATGTAGTGAAACTAATCACAGTTTAGATCGACGTGACCAAATAGCTAGAAATTGTCATGTAAATAATAGTTACATTCGAATTTATATTGTGGCAGTCTGTAAACTGTAAGATCGTATTATATAATTTCTCGGTTAACTTTTAGACGTCTGTAGTAATTAAGAAATAATAAATATTAATTCAAGATTTTTAAAAATTAATTTATCTCCAGTAAATTAAAGAAACCAATCCCAATCAAAGATAATTTACATATTGATTTAAACAAACTAATACTTATTAATTAACTTACATTTACTATTCAATAACAGCTTTTTGCAATAAAATAATCTTTTGTAGCTTGTTGTTTGATAGAATGTGAAAGTATATATAATTTATTATGAAATATCTGTAAACGAAGTATGATATAGGTAATACATGTCCTTTACACGATAAACTTTTAAAGTTATATGTGTAATTTCGGCGGTGATTAAATTCAAGACACTTCATGGAAAAATGATATTATAACGAATATGGTTAGACTTTAAAAACAGATTGAATTAGAAACTTTTTAGTGATGGGCCACGCTGCTGACAGTTTTCCGCTTGCACCCGTAAATGGATCGGTTGTGATCATTATTTTTAGTCTATGCAATTTCTTACTGCGTTTGGATTAGCGGAAAACCCAGAGGTCTAAACCCTCTCACCCCTCTTCCTGTCCTCATTCCATAGTTCTTTTAATTCTGCACCTACTTATGTAATGACTTATGGTAATGATTTGGTTTTAACTTTCTTATTATGAAGTTCATGAGCGGTAGTTAAACTTTGTTATTAGATGGCCGACTTGCTCTATGATCTAAGGCTACAAAATTTGAAAATTAGATTAAATTATCCAAAATTCAATGTCAATAAAATAGTAGAAGTTAAAAGTAGGAGAATGATAAATAAATTATTTCTAAAAAGACGTGAAACTTTTTTTTTTTTTTTTTTTTTTTTTTTTTTTGTTTTTTTTTTTTTTTTTTTTTTTGTTTTTTTTTTTTTTTTTTGGGGGGTGGGTTACGGTCGGCACACTCCTCGCACCACTCCGTCCGGGGTGACAGAGGGGCGTAAGCGCGCACACCCGTAACCCACCCGTGACGTCGCCTTCGTCGTTGGGCCAACCACCGGAGCAGAGTGACTTGACGTCAGTGGTTGACCCGACGGAATACCCCTGAGGAGTACCCTCTCCTCGACCGACGTCCCCCCCTCGGGTAGGATGTCGGTCTTTCCTCACGCGGTCGGCCTCTCGGCGGGTGACGGACTAATTCCCCGATCCAGTCACCCGCGGCCTCGGCTAGGGCGGCATCAGGCGCAAGTAATCGCGCCTGCGCCGCCCCAGTCGCCGGCGGCGGCTCGCGTCGTCGAGGAGACGCTCCTCGCGCACGCGCTCCGCCACCTCCTTCCGCGAGACTACTGCCTCGCAGAAGGATGCGACCGCGTCCCAGTTCCTGACGCTGTCGAGCATCGCCCTGGCGATGGTCGGCAGCGTCAGGTCAGCACCGATGATTGCGACGAGTTCACGACGCTGTTCTGCCCAAGCGGCACAAACCTCGAGCGTATGCTGCGCCGTGTCCTCGTCGCAATCGCAGTGGTGGCAGGACGGTGTACTCTCCCTCCTTACGACCGTGTGCAGGTATTTGGCGAAGCATCCATGCCCCGTCAAAACCTGCACCAGTCGGAAGGAGAGCACCCCGTGCCGCCGTTTTAGCCACTGCATCAGCACCGGCCGGAAGGCCTCCACGGTCCGCACACCGAACCGAGGCCTCTCCAGCCGGACTGCCCAACGGGCAATGACGTCGCGGCGGGCTTCGACGCGCCAGGTGGTGTGCTCCCTCAACGAGACCACACCGCCCTCCGCTCGCACCCCCAACATCCGCCGATACAAACCGGCGAGCATTTCCGCTTCCAGGTCCCATGGGAGGGTCCCGGCCAACAGACACGCTGCTTCCGTCGACACCGTGCGGTACCCGCGTATGGCCCTGACCGCCATGGCCCTCTGTGGTCGCCACAGAAGAGCCCTGAGTCGGACGGTCAGGGATCCCGCCCACACCGGTGCGCCGTACAGGGCCATCGACCGGATGACCCCTGCGTACAGCTGTCGGCAGGTAGCGCTCGGTCCGCCCACATTCGGCATAAGCCATGATAGGGCGGACGCCGCGCCGACGAGCCGTGGAGCGAGTCTGCGGAAATGCTCCCGAAACCACCATCGCCCGTCGAGCACCAGGCCCAAATACCTCATATGGGCCCGGATGCTGATATCAACCGAATTGACGGTGATCGAGACGCCGATGGGAGGGCCCATGCGGGGCCCATGGAACAAGAGGGCCTCCGTCTTGTCCAGGGCCACCCTCAACCCCAGCGCCTCGATCCGCCTGACGATCTCCTCGGTGCCGAGAGTCGCCAGGCTTGCCGCCTCCTCCAGCGTCCCACCACGGGCTGTGACGAGCGTGTCGTCGGCGTAACATATCACGCCCAGCCCGGGCGGGAGGCTCCCCCTCAACGCCCAGTCGTAGCCGATGTTCCACAGGGTGGGTCCGAGGACCGACCCCTGCGGAACACCGCACGTCATGGGCGTTCGCACAACGTCCCCTACTCGGTTGGTGTAGAGAACGCTGCGCCCTTCCAAATAGTCTGCCACTAGCCGCCTCAGGTAAACTGGCACTCCGTGATATCGGAGCGCCTCCCTGACGCAGCTAAATGGCAGACTATTGAATGCGTTGGCGATGTCCAGGGACACCACCAACAGCACTCCCCCGCCGGTGACGGCCTCAGTCGCCACGGCCCTCAGGCGCAACAGAGCCGCGATCGTCGAACGACCCCTCCTAAACCCAAACTGGGCATCCGACAGATCGGGCCCCGTGCCGACGAGGTGCCGCTCGATGCGGGCAGCCAGCACCCTCTCCAATAGCTTGCCCGCATCGTCGAGCAGCACGATGGGCCTGTAGGCCGAGGCCGACTCTGGAGACCGTCCCGGCTTCGGCAGGAGCACCAGCCTCCCCTCCTTCCAACACCCAGGGAACCGCCCGGACGCTAAGCACGCGTCGAACAGCCCCCTGAGGCGGAGACCCAGGTGGTCGAGGACCAGGGCCAGCACGCGGTTGGGAACACCGTCGGGCCCGGGGGCGGTGGATTTTCCGCGCATGCGCGCCACCGCCGCTCCCATCTCGGGTTCCGTGATGGGCGGAACACTGTTATCGTCGGCCTCCCGGTCGGTGTCTGGCGGAGCCATGACCGGGGGCGTGTGTTCCGCCCGTCGCGGGAACAGATCCTCGACGACCCTGGTGAGGAGGCCGGGCTGGAGAGTCTCGGTGAGGGGAGGGCCCCGCGCGCGGAGCTTACTCAGCGCTGCGCGATAGGGGCGACCCCAGGGGTCACGATTGAGACCATCCAACATCTCCTGCCGACTGACGTCCTTGGCGGTACGGACGGCCAGCCTGAAGGCCGACCGTGCATTGCGGTAGCCCTCGTAAAGCCGGCTCTCCCGCTCCTCGTCGCGATGGTGCCGCCGGCTGCGGGTGTAGGCCCTTCGGGCGCGTATACACGCGACCCGAAGATCCGCCAGCTCCCGGGACCACCAGTGGACAGCCCTCTTCGGGGGCAGACACCGCACACGGGGCATGGCCGCATCGCAAATCTGCGTCAAGGCATTGCGGATGCGGCCAGCCTCGGCGTCCACCCCGTCCAACTGGTGGCCAGAGGACAGCCACGAGTGAACGATGGCTGCCTCCGCCAGCAGGTCCCGGTCCAAACGACCCACAGCCCATCGCGGGAACGCGGAACGTCCGTCCGCCCCGTGACCCCTGCTGGGCGTCGGGAGGGTCTGGGAGACCTCAATCCGGATATATCGGTGGTCCGATAGGGTCTCAACCTCCTCAGCGACGCGCCAGCTCCTCACGCGTGCGGCGACAATGGGGCTAGCGAACGACAAGTCCACTATCGACCCGCCCCGCTGACGCACGCACGTTTGCACCGAGCCCCTGTTCAACAAAGAGAGGCCCAGTGCCGCCGCCCACAATTCGACCGCCCGTCCTCGGTCGTCCGTCGCGGGGGACCCCCACGCCATGGACTTGGCGTTGAAGTCCCCCAGAACGAAGACTTGGCGCGGTGCCAGTCGCCGTAACGAGGCCTCCAAGATGGTGAGGGAGGCCCCGAAATCAGTCACGCTCCTGTTAGGGGAGAAATAGACTCCGAAAAGCGTAATCTCTCCCCATTCCGCCGCGACGTATCCGACGCCCCTGTCCCTAAGGGTCAGAGACGGCGAAGGCCACAACGTGGAGGCGACGATTGCCACAGTGCCGTCGGTGCTACCCAGCCAGTTAGGTCGGTCGGGCACCACGTACGGCTCCGCGGCTACGGCTACTCCTATCAACCACTCCGCCATGGCTTGCAAGAAAACATCCTGCGCACCGGCGCAGTGGCTGAGATTGGCTTGGAGGAGACGGATGGATTCGTGGTCCATTAACAGACCGTATCCATCGTCTCCTCCTCCGTGCTAACGGGCGATCGGGTCGCGCTCGGAGCGGGCGCAGGCCCGGTCGATGGGCCGCCCCGCCCCTTTGGGGCCGATGCCGGGGGTCTGCAGTCCCCAGAGCCCATGCGGTGCTTGGCAGGCCTATTGCCTGCCGCACACGCGGGGCAGTGGGGCACCGCAGAGCACGATGCCGCCTGGTGTCCAGCCTGACCGCAGCGGAAGCATAACCCGCTGCAGTCGAAGCAGTTGCGACACGTCGGTCGGGTATGCCCGACCGCCATGCACTTATAACACCTCGCGGGCCGGGTTTCCAGCACGGTTACCCGCGCCGAACTCCAGCCCACGAGGAGCCTGCCTGAGTCGGCCAATTTCTTCACCGACTCCACCGGACATTGCACCCAGACAGCACCGACACCGCCCGGACCAGGGCGGATGGTGCCAATCCGGACAGTGTCCGAGGCACATCCAGTACACGCCACAATGGCCTCCTGAACGTCCTCCACCGTCACGGAATCGTCCAAACCCGTGAGGCGCATCTCTGCGCACTTGACGGGCCTGGCGATTCGGACTCCATCATCCGGCCCAAACAGCCCCCTCAGCTTCAAGGCCATACTATCGGCCACCTTGACGCCCTCGGCCCCAGGGAACTCGAGAATACGAGCCCCTGTCCGAGCCTTACGGGTCCTCGCCTCAACGCCTCCGATGTCGGAGACGTCCAGCTCCCGCCGGGCGCGTCTTAGGACGGCCTCATAGTTGAGGCCCCTCTCAGCCGCCTCAGGCAACACGGTAATAATGACCGCAGCTGTCTTCGGCGACTTGAGGCCCCTGCGCGACCTTTTTCCCCCTTTGCCGCCTCCCGCCTGGGGAGCGGCGGCCACAGCGGCACTCTTGGCCGCCGCTCTCCGCTTCTGGCCGCGTGCCTTCCTGCTGCGTTCAACCACCTGCCAGCCCAGTTCGAGCCTGGCAGCAGCGCTGGGCGCAGCAGGCATAGTCGCGGGTGCGCTAGCCGGAGCCTGCAGTGTAGCCGCTGGCGCCGGCCACCGCCCGGCCTTGGCGGGAGCCGGCACCGTACCGGCCTGCCTCTTAGCCCCCTTGGGCCCGCCTACGGCCGCGGCGTAGGTCACCACGCGGCCACCCTGACATGGCAGCGAGGCGGGAGCTGGCGCTTGCGGCCGCTTCGCCTTGTCGGCGGCGAGCGGTGGTCGGAGGGGTGCCTCGGGCGGAAGGCGATCCGCCACGGCCTGGATGCGCGCGTCCATCATCAACTCCATTTTGGCGAAGATGACGCGCATCGCCTCCTCCGGCACACCGTGCACCGCAGGCAGCGGCTCCTCCCCCTTCTTGGGCCTTCCGCACTTCTTGGCGGCGCTCACGGCCGACGCCGCGGGCGCAACCGGCGCAGCAGGCACCACGGGTGCAGGCGGCGCCACGGACTTAGGTGGCACGACGAGCGCAGAGGACGGGCCCACCCTCCCCGGCGCAACCCGTTTCGGCGGCGAAACCGGTGTCGGCGGCGCGGCTGGCACTAAAAGTGCGAATTGAGACCGCAGGTCAGCCATGTCCTTGGCCAACCCGCGGTTCTCCTTCCGCACCGCCGACAGCTCCGACTCAAGTTTCCGGTTGCGCTCCCGCAGGCCGGAGACCTCCCTACTGAGGCAGGCGTTCGCGGCCTGCAGGGCCGCCACCTCACCTCCTTGATCGGCTTGACCCGGAACCGGCCTCGCCGCCACCGCCGACCCACGACCTCTACGCCCACGACGCGCGGTGGGGACCTTGGGAGGAGGCATGACGACACTCCCCTCCGAGTCGGAGCTGCCGCCCTTGTGCAGGGGGCGCTTCCGGACACTCGGGGGGAGGGCCTCTTCCCTCTCCCTGACATTTATGGCCGCCGTCAGAGCCTTGGCCGCAGGGTGCGGCTCAGACTCCTCGGCGGCCTCGGCAGCCGAGCTGCCCTCCTCCATGCTGAACGGCCCTGCGGCATTGCCGCCCTCGTCCCGGCTTCGGCCGACCTCCTCGTCGGACGGCTCTGCGGCCTTCCCGCCCTCGTCCGAAGACTTTTCCAAGGCCGTGTCGGTGTCGGAGCTTCTGGCGCTCTCCGACGACGGCCCTGCGGCTTTACTGCCACCCTCACTCCGCGACGGCTCTGCGGTAGATCCGCCCTCGTCACTCGACAGCTCCGTTGAGCTGCCACTCCTCGTCCCCTCCTTGGACGGCTCTGCGACATCGTCGCCCTCGTCCCGGGACACACACCTGCCGCCGCTCTCCCTCCGCGGCAGTCCTGCGGCGCTACCACCATCCGTATGCGACGGCTCTGCGGCAATTGTGCCGCCCTCGTCGCTGGGAACGCTGGTTTCACGGCGTGCCGCGGCCTCCAGCGCCTCCCTCTCCTTCTTAAGGCGGTTGGCGCGCCGTTTAGCGCGCTCGCCAAGCGGAGTTAGCATCCGCCTACTCTTCTTCCTCCTCTTTGGGGCCTCTTTTGCTGGTGCCGGGCCCTCGGCGGACGCCTCAAGTCGCGAGGACGAGGCGTCGTTTGTGTCAGTTTTGCTTTGGCTTGACAAGGCCTTGAGGTGAGAATCATTATGATCCCCGTCGTTTAATTTTAAATGTACAGTATCCATAATGAATCCCACGAGTATGGGAGATACATTCCGTCGACCCGGGCAGAGATCCCTGTACCCGGGCAAGCCTACATTTACCAACCAGGGGGGCAGCCGGTACCCTGGCTGGAGCGTGCTAAGAACAGAATACCCCATCTGCCATGCATCTTCTCGCCGCACGCCAGAACTTAAGATTCTGGGTAATTCTTTATAGAGGTTGTCTTCCTCGCGGTCCGGGCGGTTAAGCCAAGACCCTCGCTCCTGAAACTAAGACAAGCAAAGAATCAGGTTTACGATATGTGGGCGGTGGCATATGCCTGCCCAGCCCTCAAATGAATGAGTGACTGAGCCCGTCCCAGTATTTCGCGTCCTATAACCTCTACTACTATTGTAGTAGAGTAAGGAGCGAAATCGCGCAGATATTCGCTACGGGCGACAGTTCGACGCCCGCACCCAGGGTACACCGCGTGGAGGTTTCTGGGATCGTACCCCAAAAGACGTGAAACTTAACCAAACACAATAAGAAATACATTATTTTTGCCTCTCACAACTCTCTAATCGTGTCTGCAGTCACGTAAGTCCAGTGTGAAATTGATTTATATCCTTCTCGGAGCGACGGGGTTCACTAATCACGTTTACTTAACAGGAAAATATCTACAAGTAGGTGTTGGAACATTTTAAAACATTATATTTATGATATCAGGAGCTAAATACTTTGTTAGGATGTGTGTTAATCCTACGAATTATTTGCCCTATTCGATTATATTTTTGCCTTCTATAGAAATACTAAGAATTATTAAAACAAAGCTTTGTGTACATAAATAGATGGTCTTTTTTTCGTATGAAAAGTAGTAACGTATTTTTTTTATTGCTTATGGTGGCAAACGTGCAAGTAGCATACGTCATAAGAGTTACTGCCGCCGATAGACCATAGGGCTAGTCCGTCCAGGGTAGTAAATCGACTGCCATTCAGCTGCATCAGGGAGGCGCTCCGGTTCCATGGAGTGCCCCTGTAACTCAGGCGGCTGGTGGCAGACTATTTGGAGGGGCGCAGTGTTCTCTACGCGAGCCCCGCAGGGGACATTGTGCGGACGCCCATGTCGTGCGGTGTTCCGCAGGGGTCGGTTCTGGGGCCGACTCTGTGGGACATCGGTTACGACTGGGCGTTGAGAGGGAGTCTCGCCCCCCCGGGCTGAGCGTTATTTGCTATGCTGACGACACGATCTCACAGCCCGGGGCAGGACACTCGAAGAGGCGGCGAGCCTGGCCACTCTCGGCACCGAGGAGATGGTCAGGCGAATTGAGGCGCTAGGGCTCAGGGTGGCCCTAAACAAGACGGAGGCCCTACTATTCCATGGGCCCCGTGTGAGGCTGCCCATCGGCGCCTCGTTAGTCGTGAACTCCATCCACATCAGTATCCAGGCCCATATGAGGTACTTGGGTCTGGTGCTCGACGGGCGATGGTGGTTCCGGGAGCATTTTCGTCAAATTGCTCCCCGGCTGGTCGGCGCGGCGTCCGCCCTTTCTCGGCTCATGCCGAACGTGGGCGGACCCAGTTTCGAGGACCGACGGCTGTATGCGGGGGTGATCCGCTCAATGGCCATGTACGGCGCACCCGTGTGGGCGAGGGCTTTGAACGCCCAGCTCAGGGCGGTGCTGTGGAGGCCACAGCGAGCCATGGCGGTCAGAGCCATTCGCGGGTACCGCACGGTGTCTACCGAGGCGGCATGCCTATTGGCCGGGACACCCCCCGTGGGACCTAGAGGCGGAGATGCTCTCTGACCTCTACCGGCGGGTTACCTCAATGCGCGAAGAGGGTGGCTCGCCATCGTTCAACAAGATAGCCACCTGGCGCGAGGACGCCCGCCGAGAAGTCATCGCCCGTTGGGCTACGCGGCTGGAGAGGCCTAGACACGGTGTTTTTACCGTTGAGGCCCTCCAGCCCGTACTGATGGAGTGGATGGAGCGGCGGCACGGAGTCCTCTCTTTCCGGTTGGTGCAGGTCTTGTCGGGGCATGGTTTCTTCGGCAAGTACCTGCACACGGTCGTGTGGAGGGAGTGGACTCCGTCCTGCCACCATTGCAGTAGCGACGAGGACACGGCGCAACATACGCTCGAGGTATGTTCGGGCTGGGATGCGCAGCGCCGTGACCTCGTCGCTGTCATCGGTGCCGACCTGACGCTGCCGGCTGTTGCGCGAGCGATGGTCGACAGCGTCAGGAATTGGGACGCGGTCGCCGCCTTCTGCGAGGCTGTCATCTCGCAGAAGGAGGCGGCGGAACGGGCCCGGGAGGATTCCCGTGACCCGGGCCGCCGCCCGCGGCCGGGGCGGCGCAGGCGCGAGTACCTGCGCCTGATGCCGAGGCTTCGGGTGATCGGACCGGGGAATTGTCCGGTCACCCGACGTGAGGCCACCGCGTGAGGACGACGCCTCGACGGCGAAAGCTGTCGGGGCGTCGACAGGAGAGGAGCCCGAGAGGGCATACCGCCGAGCGGGCCACCGAAGACAAAGATCGGATACCGGTGGCCCGCTCGCACAGCGAAGAAGAAGTGCTTGCAGGGTGGGTCAATGGGGTTGCGCGCCGCCTCTTCCGTCACCCCGGACCGATTTGGCGAGGTGCGACGTCCATAGCCCACCGCAAAAAAAAAAAAAAAAAAAGGATAGTAAATCGACGTCTGTGCAATGGCAATGTGCTGTTGTTGCGCTTCGTTCGGTGAGCGAGAGAGCCGGAAGCCCAAGCTTCGGGGTGGATTTGGGAGTTTTCATTGGTAGGTAGCAGCCTAACTATACGCCTGGTATTGTAAAGTTCCATGGGAGGTAGTAACACTTACCATCAGGTGTGCTACTTGACCGTTTGCTACCACAAGCAATAAAAAAAAATAAGAGACAAGTTTATGGGAAATTTCAACACAAAAACCTTTCGTGGCTTTGTTTCCAAGAAAATTTATAAAACAAGAAGGAAAAGGGCGGGTATTTAAATTTTTAGTCTATTACTATACCAACACAGTATAGAATTAGCTACGCCTTTCAAACTCTGCTGAGAGCAAATTCCATAAAATCAATAACATTATGTCGATCATATTTTCATGAATGATATCGATTCAATATCGCAATGCGCTTGTCAATTAGTACAGTTAGTCGTTATTTAAGAGCGTCTAATCTTGACAAGTTATCTCCTGTATCTGTTTGGTTAGGCAATAAGCAAACCATACAGATAAGCGTATCGGTCATTGAAATTTTAAATTCGTTATGTGGTAAAAATTTCTTTTTGGCCAAACCTAGCAATTTTTTAGATTCGATACTAACAATTTAATGTTTATGCAATGTAATAGGTGAAGTTTTTGTTTGATTTTTTAACAGTGAGGTAGAAATTTAGAACTGGGCAATAGGCTCTTTCTAACTGATAATAAGTCACAGAAATATCAATACCTTAACATTTATTTCTGTTGATTAAATAATAGTTGACAGGATGGAGAGGTTTAAATCTAGTTACCTTTTGAAATATGAAAGTGCATTATTTTTTATTGTGCGCTTATTAAGATGGCATATCTTTTTATTGTTATTTAGTAGATTTAAATCTAAAAATTCTTAACCTAATAGAGTTATAAAGTTAGTAGTAGCAAATGAGCAAAATTCAATAAGATGAATGTCAGAATTTGTTGCATAATTTGCTACCAAATTGATAATTTTGTTGTTCAAGCCGATCTTTCAAAATCTGGATCACTGTTTACTTGATATAATGATAGCAAGGAACGGTAAAAAGTTATAGTTTTAAAATTGAGGCCAACTGAAAATTTGTTACTACAAATTTGTATATAGGCATCGAAACATTTTATTTTTTATAAGATTTTTATTCATACATTCATTTTTAATACTCCTATCAGCTTCAACTACAGTTTTCAAAGAACGAAAAATATATTTCTGCTCGGAATAACAGTGGCTACCCTTTGTAGAGACAAAGGAGCAACGACGAAATTGAAACTAATTGTCAAATAGTTATTATAATCAGCAATAAATTTTAAGTCATGTTATCACGCTGGCTTGAAATACCCGACTAGAAATTTTTTCATCTTCCTTAGCAGGACCGGACCGGGCATGCCCGATCTGGACCAGATAAGGTATGTAACGCAGAAGATATATCTGGACCCGATCAGGAAAACCTTATTGGGTCCAGATCAGGCATTCCTGATCGGGTCCAGATCAGGCGTTCCTGATCGGGTCCGGAAGAAATTTTACTGATCGGAACCAAATCAATCATCTGCGTTATATATCGTGCCTGATCCAAAACGAGTATGCCCAGGCCGGTCCTTTTAAAAGACATGAATATCTTAAAGAACATGTTTAATAGGTAAAAATATAAATTAATATATGACGTAGGCAGCGAATGCAGCGCTATATTCTTATCATAGAGAGTCCCAGTGAGCCGTTCCGATTATGGCGCAACCACCAGATGCTAACGACTGTAACTGTCGCCTGAATTTCTCATTCATGACCTGATCCTGATCGATCTGTTTTAATCTGATTCGATAACAACTAATTTAATATTAGGCCATGTCATTACGCTTCGGAGAATCTTAACACCGCGATTCAAATAATGACGTCATTTTACTAACGCCATCTATTTATTATGACCCAAAACATTAAATATTAGAATGGTTGTTACAATATAATATTTCTATCTATCTATGTTTTCAAATGTTAGGTACATTTATATATGTATATATATTATTTATTTTTGTTTTTTACTTTAAATATAAATTATTTTTATATTATTAATTAAACATTATTATTATTATTAAATACATATGATTAATTAAAGATTTCAGATTAATCTCCTCTGATGCAAATACAATTTCGCCGTAGCATAAATATGACAATCATACATACATACATACATACATATCATCACGCCATATCCCTTGCAGGGTAGGCAGAGAGAACAGAGTAAATATGACAATCATGTCACTTTTTTAAATTTTGATTGATATTTTTTTTGTGTTACGAAAACTGTTTCTGGTTCTGATATACTACAAGCCTTACTATATACTTGATGATATTTTACATCAGGCGATCCTTATTTGGTCCTGATCTGGTCCTGATCCGGTATGCCTTACCATACTTGATGTTATTTCACATCAGGCTATCCTGATCAGGACCAGACCTGGTACTGATAGGGTTTGCCGGTTCCGGCATGCCTCATTCTGTCCTGATCGGGTCCTGATCCGGTATGCCTTACCATACTTGATGATATTACACATCAGGCTATCCTTATTTGGTCCTGACCTGGTCCTGATCCGGTATGCCTTACCATACTTAATGATATTTCACATCAGGCTATCCTTATTTGGTCCTGATCTGGTATGCCTTACCATACTTAATGATATTTCACATCAGGCTATCCTTATTTGGTCCTGATCTGGTCCTGATCCGGTATGCCTTACCATACTTAATGATATTTCACATCAGGCTATCCTGATCAGCACCAGACCTGGTCCTGATCGGGTTTGCCCGATCCGGCATGCCTCATTCTATCCTGATCGGGTCCAGATACATGATCTGGTTGAACCATACTTTTTTCTAGTCGGGTACAGTTCTTTGTGCTTTCCAAAGGCTGAACAATATGTCTCTGCTTGGAATGACCATAATGTACAAAGTTGCAGCAACAAAATGGAATATTTTTTTAAATTAGAGACATTGTTACTTTCGCATTACATCGAAATTCCATTGCACGCCTCATAAGTGAAGCGTTGAGGTCTTGCTCTAATCTCGATATATGAAAATCAAGGACTTTTCAAGCCTAAATATGATTGTATTTTCTCACATTGCACTTATCGTTATCATCATCTCAGCTCATATATGTCCCACTGTTGGGCTCGAGCCTCCTCGGGTGGTGAATTGTATTCTTACTCCGTCACCACACGGAAATTGCAAACAAAATACGTTCAGGAAGTTAGCTAGAATTAGGATATTATAGTTCTCGATTGGTGACTACGTATCCGAGGGAGTACTGATAGTCGATCTCCCACAAGGTAAACTGCATACGTGGTCAGTCACGGGCAATTATTGTAAGCAAATGTCTGCACTATATGGCGCTCTATGATGCTCCTTGGGGAAAGCTAGCTAAAAGGAAGATGATCATTATAAAATTAACTTCGTTTATATTTAGAGTTTTAAATATTTACTAAATGAAATACATAGTTTACAAGTTGTAAATTAGTAATATGTACTTTTAGTGGTGTAGCTTATCCTCAGAATGGATTTATTTTTACTGTTTTTGAGGTTAACAAGTTAGATAAAGAAGAGAAATAAGGACAAGGTAGCAATTTTCTTAGTACAGCTAAAATATAATTATGTTATCAGAACATAGCCCAGGAAATCATTGAGAATTTAACATTTCTTAGAAATATAATTTTTAATATAAATATTTTGCTTATCACTATTTTGTTCAGGTTATCGCAAAATACTGTTAATTGCCTCATGCCAAGGATTTTAAATTGATTAATGTAGTATATTTACTAACGTAAAAATATATATAGACAAGGCTAAAATTAATCGAATGCATGGCTATCCATTATCCGCGTGGTGACGGAGTAAGAATACAATTCGCCACCCCCTATCTTACCCGTGGGTGATCGTAAGAGACGACTAAGGGATATAAAATGCATATAACATCTATGCAAGAGAAGGAAAAACTCGAAACAAAATCCTATACCAATACGTCTGACCAGCGTGGTATAGTAGGTTAATTTCCCTCCCATTACGGAGGAGGCTCGAGCCCAACAGTGGGATATATATGGGCTGTGATGCTGATGCGTGGCTACCCTAATTCAGTTGCCGAATTCGAATATTTTACTGATATTATAAGTACTAGCTAATTGCCCGTGTGGAAAGTACCTAGGAAGTCAAAGTAGTAAACATGTAATTATCAACATGCCTTTTGCAAGTGGTTAAAATAAAAATCGGTTATGGGATGTAAACAGATGACGTCCCTGAAAACGAAGGAACATCTAAAATAAAAGCTTAGATCAACCCATCATTGCATATGCCGAATTGCCGAATTGTAGAAATCGATCAACATATGTCGAATAGTAGAAGTAGCAAGATCCATCCATCCATCAGTCTGTGAAAGTCCACTTTTGCACATAGTTATTCCCAATGGAGGTGATGTTAGAATTGCTATGATTTTTTGTTTAAATTACTGAAATTTTTAGCATTTAATATGCTTAATTATTTATAAATACCCGATACGAAACGAAAAATGATGTCACAAGCGGGGTTCGAACCCGCACCTATTGGGAATCCGGCCCAACCGTGCTACCATTTACACCATTGTGAACTATTTTAGGACATGCAAATTTCGAATCATATTATATCTTACGTCTTCAAGGTGACGTATGCCATCTATCGGACAATGTTTACACATTGTATAGACTTAATACTTCAAACTTTACAGTTAGAATTGTATTAAACGATGACACAACCTTGTTATTCAAATTACTGAAATTTTTAGCATTTAATATGCTTAATTATTTATAAATACCCGATACGAAACGAAAATATGTATATATATATATGTGTATTAGTATGATTTTTTGTTGTTATCAGTTTCTCAAGAGAGCACCGCTACCAGTTAAGCTATTGCACCAAAATAAAAATACGTCAGTACTTTTAATAATAATAATAATAATAAACATTTATTTGTAGGAATATGGGTATACAAGTTCTTTGTTCTTAAATTTTTAAGCACATGCCACATTCTACCAATAACTGGTGTACAAAATATTTATTTACAGCATTATAATTATTTTAACATTAATAATAATCAATTCTATCATTATTATATAATGCAAATTAAATGTCTCATTCGTCACAACTCTTTGTCATTTATAAAATCCTTTACATTATAATAACATTTGTCTAATAAAAATCTAAATAGTTGTAGTTTATAAGCTCTTAATTTATTTATTTCCTTAAATCTATTTGGTAACTTATTGTAGATAAGTATTGCCATGCAGTATACATTCCTACTAAATATATTTAGCTTTTGTTTAGGTACTAACAGTTTGTGAGTATGTCTACCTGGTCTTGTTACAGCATCATTGTGCTTGCAGAATAAGTGCGGATGTTTACGTACAGACGTTTACGTTTAGAGCTTATACATAACAAATAATGAGTGGTGACACATTGTATTCTTACTTTAACTATCAACAGTCGGCCAAAGAAAATCTGTGTTCAATAAAATGTAATTAAACTATCCTAAAAGCGAAATAAATTTATTATTTTCAAATATTTGCACAGTTAATAGACTGAACTTTATTTTAATTTTTCTTTTTATATTCAACTAACATTTACTTGCTGTGACAACAGTGAGTCGTTTGTCACAGTCTTTGGCAATTCATTGAAGCGTAGGTGACCGGTCCGTTCGGCCGTGAACTATACGTTCCATTGACTACTCTATAACGGGTAACTTAAACGCTTCGAATACAATTTTGGGGACGTCGAATGGATTAGAAATGTTTTGTGATTAAATCACAAAACATTTCGATTATTAGGAATAAAATATAAATTTTGTAGGAAAATGTATATTTTTCGTTAATTTAAATTTGCCTCCTTGTATATAACGATAATAAGAGTAGAGATAAACACAATGTATTTTTGGGTTCCCAGAAAATGGGGGAACAAGTTAGTAAGAAGATTGTAGATAGTAGTTAACTCGTGTTCGGGTGCCCCTTTTGGGATCTGGTCAAGCTATAATCTTTTACACTGTATTTGAGTTTTATATTATTTCGGAGTTCGAAGGGCATCATCACACTGGAGCTAATTCTTACTTATCATGTACTATCTTTTATGAAAAGTCAGTAAAGAAATAATAATAATAGACAAACCAGCTGAGTTTCTTGTTGAATCTTCTTAGTAGCGGTTACGTTCCGATTCGGTGGTAGTTCACCGGATTAAATTAAAATTTCAAAACTGACAACATTTAAGTGCCCTCGCAGGGTTTATATATAATAAATTAATTTGCATTTGTTCACTTATCTACCAAGTAGCCAGGCAAGCGGGAAACTTACTGAACGTAAAGCCTGTATGTCCCTCGCCAGAGAAACACACTCGGTTGTCTTGCTTTAAATATAAACGGCTCTTTTATGTCGACTACCATGCTACCTTATCACTGCCAATCGCAATATAAGCGAAGGTAAGGTCGTGTCGGACCAAATAATCCGCCAATACGATGAGTTATGTGACTATTTCACCCTCCTCACCTATTAAGCAAGTTTTTGGAAGCAAATGAATCTTTGATTTCGGTGGTCCACTCGGCAAAATTGCCTTATACCCTGACGTTGTACGATGAGCTTATAAGTTGCCGGCAGAAAAAACTTTAGACCCTGGTGTATTGCAAAGCACGTAGACAATACAAAAATGAACAGTTAGAGTCTATAAAACATCATTTGCCGGCCAGTGCACGCAATTGACTTCAAGCACCTCAAACGAATGATGTAACTACAAATTGTTGTTCAAGTATAAATAGTAATTTTCATTCAGCTTTATTGTTAAATTATTTAAATTAATTCATGAACAATTTGCATGCGTAATTAAATACGTGTTTATTGACCAAAAAGGCGTTCAAGAAGGGATTTAGCAACTTACCAGTATTGTACTGATTCCAACTACACTTAACCTTGGAACGAATTGTGCCTACTATTTAATTTTATGTAATAAATTAACATATTTATTGGAATAACCCATTAAATAATTTGTATAAATTTCTTTAAATATTTATAGTATTTTGCAATTAAACTTCTTATCGGTATAAAGCTTAGAATAAATAGGGATTTGGTAATGTGTGTCTCGATACATATCAATTAGTACTTCTGTGCCATTTATTTTCTTGCCATTATTTCCGATGCTATTTTGTTTTATTTATATCTGTATGAGTATATTTTTCCCATTTGGTGACGGAATAAGGATACAATGTTCACCACTTCTTACTTTCTTGTAGGTGATCATAAAAGATGACAAAGGGTGCAAGCGGATAACTTCACGTTCTTTTTTTTTTACGGTCGGCTATGGACGTGGTCGCGCCCCGCCAAATCGGTCCGGGGTGACGGAAGAGGCGGCGCGCTACCCCCATAGACCCACCCTGCAAACACCTCTCTTCGATGTGCGAGCGGGCCACCGGTACCCGATCTTTGTTTTTGGTGCCCCGCCCGGCGATTTACCCTCGCGGGACCTCACGCGGTGGCCTCACATCGGGTGACCTATTCCCTGGTCCGATCACCCGAGGCCCCAGCTAGGGCGGCATCAGGCGTAAGTATTCGCACGTGCGCCGCCCGAGGCGCCGGTGGCGCCCCGAGTCCGCATGGAGGGACTCCTCCCGGGCTTGTTCCGCCGCCTCCTTCTGCGCGATAACCCAACGGGCGATGACGTCTCGGCGGGCGTCCTCGCGCCAGGTGGCTATCTCGCTAAGCAATGGGGAGCCACCCTCGTCGCGCACTGAGTTAACCTGCCGGTAGAGGTAGGAGAGCATCTCCGCCTCTAGGTCACATGGGGGTGTCCCAGCCAACACGCATGCCACCTCGGTCGACACCGTGCGGTATCCGCGGATGGCTCTGACCGCCATTGCTCTCTGTGGGCGCCACAGAAAAGCACTGAGCTGGGCAGTCAGAGATCTCGCCCACACGGGTGCGCCGTACACGGCCATTGAGCGGATCACCCCCGCATACAGCTGTCGGCCCTCGAAGCTGGGTCCACCCACGTTCGGCATGAGCCGTGTTAGTGCGGACGCCGCGCCGACCAGCCGGGGAGCAATTCGGCGGAAATACTCCCGGAACGCCCATCGCCCGTCGAGCACCAAGCCCAAGTACTTCATATGGGCCTGGACACTGATGTGGATAAGCGGAAAACATCACTGCTAGAGAAGGAAAACTCGAAATAAATCTGTCTCGAAATCGTCTGAACAATGTGATGTTTTAGGTCAATATATTAGGTCAATTGTCCTCTCACTGTAGAAGTACTTCGAGCCCAGCAGTAGGACCTATATGAGCCAAGATTATGATGATGATGATGATGAGTACTTTTACTAGTACCAAATTGATTTAAATAGAGATAGAGTTTGCGCTAAGAAGTACCTACAGGTTAGGATATAAGTCAGTAATTGCCAAGTGGCAACGGAATAAATTATCATATAACTAAAGCTTCAATACAAGAGTGGGACGAACTTCTAATGTACTTAACACCAATAGCGAATGGTGATAGGCTGATGAATGGTGGGATATATATATTTTATTACACATTTCATCACCATCGTTGATAAAATTAATGATAAACCACATATTCATAATAAAATCCTCTCTTATACACGAGTCTTTTTAAAGAGTGAATAATCCAACAATTACAGTTTCCTAGAAAAATGCTGCTCTCCATTCTCTTAGTGAAACCTTTCCGGATACGACTCCCTTAAGAAACAACGGGTCTGTGATACATTTTATTATTACTCTGTCATCACAAGGGGATTATCACACATTTAATTCGTTATAATAAAATATGAATCAGCCTATGAATCACCCTTTTACTATTCACCTCTTCCTCATGCACTTTGCTAGTAGAAATTAAATCGTCTCATTTGCAGCCAGGGCGTGTTAAATGACGTAATTGTGACGCCATCCATCCAAAATCATGGCGGCCCCGTTAGCTGTCAAATGTATAATTAATTTATGTGCGTTTGTGACATTTAGAGTCAGACGAAGCTCATTGATGGAATGCATTGAAGGTTTGTTTGCTTAAAGTTTTATCTTATTAGAAATTGAACATATTCAAATGTATAAATAGCAATAAAATACTATTTCTACCATAAATAATCATTAATTATTTTTTTTGCATTTTGTTGCTATCAGAAAGAAAGAAAGAACGAAAGAAAGAAAATTTTATTGATACATTCATTTAACTAAGTACAAAATTATACAAATATAACAATAGAATATGTGTATTTGAAATGTATCAACCACGATTCCATTTCAGCATGTGCCAGATTACAAAGCCCTGGCGCTGATTTTCAAATGGAACGTCCGAGTGACACAGTATCATATATTTTTTTTATACTTACCACCCTGCACTAAGGAAATAATCCTTGTATTGCGGAGGACTTTACAAATATGCAATTAACGCAGACAAATTACACCCAGACTCAGACCAACACTTTGTGGATCGCACAAAGTATTGTCTTGCATAGGAATTGAACCCACGGCTCTGTCACCGAAGGTCGATATTTTAACCATTACGCCATCTGTGCAGTCGATTATAGAATTTTTACGATAGAGTAAAAGCTGTAATTTAATCTTACCACACTGATTTTTAGGTGCAGAAATCAAACCGTCATTTTGAACCTAAAGTTTTTTTTTGTAAATTTAAAGCTGAATCCTAACCTATTTCACTTGAAGGCAATAGTCCATATAATTACAGGAAGGCGTATATCCAACTGTAGTAGTTAGGCTGTCTTCTGTATTGCGAGGTTTTTCTAACTAAAAGCTTTGATATTTCATAATATGTATTTACCGTTCTGAATGACATTCTGATGGGGAGGTCTATGACCAACATCTACGGGCTGATAGATATTCTACACTTAACTGTAACTTAATAATGATTAAATTGCAATAATGTATTGACATTTTCCGGAGTTAGAATACAATTCACCATCTGCCCCGTGGGTGATCGTAAGAGACGACTAAGGGATATAAACCGCATATAACATCTATGCAAGAGAAGGAAAGCTCGATACTTAAACCCTATACAAACACTTTAATAGTGGTAGGACCACGCTGTGGATAGTTTTCTGTCTCCAGCCGCGTCCGGTCCGTCCGGGGTAATATCACACTTTCGCAGAAGATCGACGTCTGAGTAATGGCAATGTGCTATTGCGCTTCGTTCGGTGAGCGAGAGAGCCGGCAGCCCAACTGGGGTGGGTTTGGAGTTTGTATTGGTAGGCAGCGGTTTATCTATATACTTGGTATTGCAGAGGTTCATGGGCGGCAGTGACACCATCAGGTGTGCTGTCTGTTCGTTTGCCGCTATAAGCAAAAAAAAAAAGAAAACACGTCCGACCATCGTGGTAGGGAATTTTTCTTCAGTTATGGAGGAGGCTCGATCCCAACAGTCCCACATATATGGGTTGAGAATTTGAGATGAAGATGAATGTTTTAATTTGTTTTTCAATTTTCAAATCAATGATTTCGTCACTTTTGCCGTTAAAATACGTATTAGCTTGTTCAAATAGTATTGGATAATTTGAAGCACATCTGCTTTAGCCAGATGTCAACACGCACATTCAGGACAAATAGCCTACCACAGGGCTATTGCCGTTTGTATTGTAACATTATATGGGATTGTTGGAATTAATGTCGGCCATTCTTATTTGTATGGGGGCCTCATTGTGTTGGTGTTAAGTTACTTCCACTACGTTTGAGAGTCGCCGTTTTGACGATGCACTGCGAAATGTTTCGGTACGCGATAAAATAAATATGAAGATATTATTTTGAATAGTGAGTTATATATCTTATGAAGGTATCTTAATTAATAATATAATTGCTAATTTTTTATAGTTTAAATACTCAAGCGATCATATTGAATTCTGATGTTTGCGCGAGTATAATATAATTGAAATAAAACTATTTTAACGGATTCTATCGCGTTTGTATTTAATTTTTAATTACTGGACGTTTCGAACACTTTACAGCGTTCATGGTCATGGGAGGACTCCTCCCGTGACCATAGTATAGATAGTTTTATTCAACCATAATTATAGATAGTTTTATATTCAAACCATATTGAAATTTTGTGTACACAGTGTTTTATGTATTCATAAAAATAACAGAAAAGGCTACAGATCAGCTTTATAAATTAACGCGATGTAATGCGATCGAAATCGCGGGAATAATTAGTAATTAATAAAAATATCATGACTACATGGTTAAGTATAACAAATTTTGTATTTTTTTCAACATTGCATGATTCTAAGTTAAGATTTAGATTAAAACGTTCTCAATTTTTTTTCTTGTTTTTGTTTCTTTTTTATTATTGCTAATGGTGGCAAATGAGCAAGCAGCACACCTGATGGTAAGTGTCACTGCCGCCCATGGACCTTTGCAATACCAAGGGTATAACTAGGCCGCTGCCTACCAATATATACTTCAAACCCACCCAATTAGCCTTCCGGCTCTCTCGCTCACCGAACGAAGCACAATAGCACATTGCTATTACTCATACGTCGATCTTCCGCGAGAGTGTGGTACTACCCCGGACGGACCGACCCGAGGCTCCAGACAGAGAACTGTCAACAGCATGGTCCCACCACTATTAATTATCATCTTTGAATAAGACGGGTTAAGAATGTAATAGATCACCAACCCTTAATTTCTCGTAAAATTTATGCTACCATTACATAGCCAATCTAACTGCCAAGAAGAGTTAATGTCAGGCAAGTGGCCGGTCATAAAACCATTGCCAATAACTTTTGTAATATGTAAGATGGAAAAGGAGTACATATTGCATCGACCACAAGTAATTGTGATAAGAGCAGGAGAATGATGATGATGATGATGTAAGCTAATCCAATTACGGGGCTATCTTCTTCTTAATGAGGCTTAAGTTCAATAGTGGACGTTGATAGACTACTTGATAATAGATTAGGCTAGTTTCCTTTATTTAGTAGATTCACGTTCCCAGCGATGGGTCGAAAAGAAGTCGACGACGTTGTAATAGGTGAAATTTGTCTATATTGCTTATCTTTAGCGGATTTCGTGATATTCAATAAGCAATGTTTTGGTTCATAGTTGATATTTGTGACCTATGTGTTATCAGAAGAAACTTACTTAATCTTTTAAAATATTAATTCTTAATTTAAATTTATCAAATTATTCTCTGGTATCGAGTTTTGGCGCGAATGTGGAAATGTCATGTCACGCTCTTGTATTATATTCATTTCTTTAGTGTTTTGTGGTGTTATATTGAATAATTTTGCTGGTATTTTATGCAATATGGTACAGTTAAAGTGCTGAAGTGTAGTGAATATGGTATAATAGCGGTTTACGTGTATTTTCATATTTGCCCAAAATTCCCAAAGAAAATCATTGATTAGGTTATCAGCACCCGATTAATGGTAACGACTTGACTTACTGACAGACAATGACTATTAAGGCTACATAATATGAAGAAATGATGAACAATATATGAAAAATAATTAAATAAGACTTGGCTGTATGGGCTTTGATCCCTTTGCCTGTCCGAATGGACGAACAGAACTAAAAAAAAAATTCTCTGGTATCTTTTTTTTTTTTAATAAAAATATCCTGCACTAAGAAAATAGTTTTTTTTTATCGTTGGAGACTTCGCTAACGGCTACAAATTACACTTAGACTCAGAACATCAATTTGTGTATCATACAAAATATTGTCCTGCATGAAAATTGAACTTATTACACTGACACAGTATAGGTCGTTATCTTAACCACTACGCCATCTATGCAGTTTAAATAACTAGTTATGACTTGACAATAGTTCCAATAACGTCGACCGTTTCCTAAAACCAGTTACATAAATCATAATTAGATTCATCATACAGTTTCCTCGCCGAGTCAATATTGTCGCATCATCAATTGACTTGCATTTACCCAATTCAATTACTGTTACAAGCAATATTCAATTGAAGTAATCGAGCGCATGGGATGCCTACATATCTAGAAGATAATTAAGTAATCTATATTACTAAAATAAGAAGAATATGTTTGTTTGAAGGCAATCTCATATAATAGAGGTGGAATTTGAAGATTTTATTATTTATTCACCGAGAAAACTCATAAAGCATAATGTAGGAATATAAAAGAACAGAGTAGTGACCATAAATTTTAAAAATGATGCGATTTATAATAGGAAACATATTCATACTTTTTTAAGTAAACTTTGATGGCACAATATTTTCAATAGTGGTAGGACCACTCTGTTGACAGTTCTCTGTCTACAGTCTGTCCGGCGAGTTAGTACCACGCTCTCACAGAAAATCGACGTCCGACTAGTGACATCATGCTTCTGCGATTATTTCGGTGAGCGAGAGCCGGCAGCCTAACTTTCTGGGCGGGTTTGGGATTTTCATTGATAGGCAGCGGTGTCACGTGTGCTGCATGCTCGTTTGCCACCATAAGCAATAAATGAAACATAGAACCTCCTCCTTTTTGAAGTCGGTTAAAAAATAACAACTGTCGGAACATCAGGTTCATAAAAATTGTCATAGGATTAATGTGTATGGATATTATTTTAAAAGGTAAGATAATAATCTAAAATACAGATGTGGATACTCAAAATAAGTGTAACTAATATACGCTAGCGAAGCAACTGGAATAGCTCATATATTCAAATTGTGGTATTCAGCAGCTAAGCGTATATGACATCTGTGGTAATATTATTACATACTATAACCATTCTGTAGACATGCGCGAAACAGTGCTTCGCGAAGTGATGTGATATGGCATTACATTTCGTGCCGAGTAATATTACATTTAACCATCACTTCAAACATCACACATGACATTTCATGTCATGTGTGATGCGTAATGCGACAGCGCTCTATATATACGGCGGGGGGCGTCAAGAAATATAAACCTTAACGTTCTGAAAATAAAGCTCAAAATAAATATTGAATTGCCAGACACCGAACATTGCAGAAATGCAGAACAGTACACGGGTGTTCGCGTCATGTTTAATGTGATGTGATGTTTAGTCGCGTAATGTGTAATGGGTCAATACACGGTCGGGTAATATTACGTGTGATACATCACTCGCATTACTTACACATGTCTACCATTCTCCATATCTGCCTAATATTGAACTATCTTTATTAATTCTGTAGGAATTATTTTAAAACGAATTCATCTTTGAACATTTTTACCTCGTGGTAACTATTTTGCCAACCCCCCACTCGGTGGACTGATGACATTATCAAGGTCGCAGGAAACCGTTGGATGTAGGTGGCACAGAACCGTTGCAAATGGCATTCTTGTGGGGAGGCCTATGTCTAACAGCGGACGTTTACGGGCTGATGGATGGATGGAACTATTTTGCATTTTTTTGTATCTCGTATAGCGTATTAATTTCTTCTATGTAGGATTCACATTCCACGTCTTTCGTTTAGTTTAAAATTGACTTATTTTAAATGTCTATTAATTTCCTGTAAATTATAATTCTCCACGTGCCATATCTTCTACTTTGCCGGTCTAGTACGAGATAACTAAATAGATACCATATATAACATCCCGTCTGGCTAGTATGCATATTATGCAGATTTCCTTATCACTATAAACTAAGTTTGCATCCAGAGTGTGTAATCAGGTGTACATAATGATATGGACCGTAAAAAAGGAACAAAGAAAAATGTCATACATGATTATCTTAATTATTTTTGTTCTAATAAATATAGACTTCTGGTAAAATCAGCGGTCCAAAGACTCCATAAGCCATTTAAATATTTTTGAAATATCTAAAAAGGCATGCCATAGACACGAATTTGAAATTTGGAATCATAGTATTCTCCCTACAAAGCATCACTGCGTATTATAATAGTACGTCGGGGCATCCAAAAAGCTGGTTACAGTCGAATGCGGACGGTCAAATACTTGTCCCAAATGAAGAGCGTCCAATAACCACCACGCTTGGCTGGACAGACCCAATGATCACTAGACGGAGACGGGTAGTTATAATGCTCACAATTAAAGTGTTTGTGTTCAGATTGACGTAAAACTGTAAACATAACGTTGAGATTATATTGTAATTAGAATCTATATGTTACATCTCTAGTGTTATGTGGTATTTCTTGTATAATATTCAATTATTTGTGGGTTTTTAACGTGTTATATTAAGTAATTTTGATGCCATTTTATATAATTTGATGCGCAGGAAGTACTGAGGTAAAAAAAGTACTTTTAACAGTGTTGCCATGTTCTCAGTGTGGTGCCGGAGATATTACCCGTGGGTGATCATACGAGACGACTAAGGGATATAAAATGCATATAACATCTATGCAAAAGAAGGAAAACTCGAAACAAAACCTTATACCAATACGTCTGACCAGCGTGTTATAGTAGGTAAATTTCCCTGACATATATAAGCTGAGATGATGATGATGAGTGTTGCCATGGCACTGTTGAAAGCGATTTGAGTTACTGATGGACGATGATTTTAAACGAAGTAAATTTGTAAACTAAGATTTGGCTTAAAGGTTTTAGAAATCAAGCACTAAACTCCAAAAAAAAAATAACGTTAAGGACCGCGTTTTTGATTTACGTTATTCAATTTTCAAAAAGTTCATTCAAATTAAATTATCGTCACAGATAAAAAAGATGCTTTTATTATTTAGAAAATCGTGATAAATGGACAATTTTATGAAAAATACTTATAGTTTCCTTTTTATAACCGGCTAGATATAATAATTTGTTACATAAAGGGTCAGTTATGGTTTCTACATGATTTTATCCTCATAAAATTATAATATCTATAAGTAGTTTATTTACGTGTTATATTAATAAAATAAAATTAAACGAAATTTCTTTTGTGAGTCATAGTAATGGACTAAAAAATATTTTTGGATTACAGTCTGATGTCAAAGCAGAGCATAAATAAAATGTTATTAAGAATATTTTCAGAAATTCTACAATTACATCGCTTGACCTAAGATTATTTTTACTATTGGATCTACTAGGTAGTCAGGGCAGAATATTGACTAAAAGTCTAAAGTAAAATTATTGAAATAAATTACGAATTAATATATCTCTTGTATATTATAAAAGTGAGTTACGAAAATAACATGCAATGTAGTTTTATTAAATCTATACATATTTTTTAGAAAGTTACTTTTTAAAGAAATTAATGTAATAAAAATAACAATACAACCCCCTTTCTTTTAGCCGTGGGTGTTATAAAAGACGACTAAGGGATACGATATTCAGATAACATCGATGCTAAAAAATGCTTAAAAGAGCTTCTTCCCATAGTGGTGAAATTGCGAGTTAAATACTGGGATGTATATGGCCTGTGATGATAAAGATGATAATGAATCGGAAATATTTTTTTATAAGCAGCTCATATTTGCCCTCTTCATCATCACCATCATCTCAGCCCACATATATCCCACTGTTGGGCTCGAGCCTCCTCCATAGTAGGAGGGAAATTGATCTACTATACCACGCCGGTTAAACGTGTTGGTATAGGGTTTTGTTTCGAGATTTCCTTCTCTTGCATAGATGTTATATGCGTTATATATCCCTTAGTCGTCTTGTACGATTACCCACGGGCAAGATATGGGGTGGTGATTTGTATTCTTACTCCGTCACCACACGGAAATCTTTGCCCTGTTAGCCAGGTAATAATTGATTTTCGGTGGATATTTTAGTCCGTTACAATAAAAGTATAACCCAGCTTAGCCAACCTTTTACTATCAATCACTCGAATTCTAGCTGATAAATAAATATCGCCACGATTCTCAAATAACTTTATTCTCTATTTTGGCGAGTAAATCCACCCCTCAACAAATTAACCACGAGTTTTATTCATGCTGACAAATGCGTTCGTGATTATTTGTCGCCAAATGTCGCTAATGTTAACAACAGCGTGCTAAATTATACCGAGGGGATGCAACCCCAACACACATGTCAATACATAAATTATCATTTCGTTTCTTATTAAGGGATATGTATTAAATTTGACACGTCACTGTTTTCTTTATAGTCGACGCCTTGTTTTTACATGTATTCGTACAGTTACAAGACTAAGAATGTAAAATATCACCGCCCCCTATCTTTCCTGTTTGTGTCTTACGAGATAACGGAAAGATTTATGCAGATAAAAATCCTAAATAAAATCCTATATTAATTTATTTGACCAGCATATTGTACAAAGCTAATTTCTTTTTATTATGGAGTTTGTTTATGCCTAATAGTGGAATGTAAATAAATGACAAAAAACCTAATTTATCTCGACAAAAACAACCATTTTTATAAAATATAAAGATATCCAAAATGCCGGTAAACGTGGATACAACCACAAAAATAAATTATCTGAATGATTAAAACTGCATCAAAATTCACCATTTAACTTAAAATATAGAAGCCTACCTAGGGACAGACAGAGGGAAGAGACTTTGTTTTATTAAAATTATTTATATTCTTGCAATAATACAAAAAAAAAACATTCAAAGTCCCCGAGTACTGCAGCGCCGTTATTCCTTGTCACATTTCAAATTAATGACAGTTTCAAATTAAGAAAAAATAGGAAGTGAAACAGTATACGTGGTAATATTATTATAAGTTGTTAATGACATGTCTTAACGACTCCTTCGTGTCATAATTAGACTGCATATATAGAATGTCGGTTTAATTAACGACTTTTAATGTGCAGTAACGCGGTTTCAACTCTTATAGGTACTTAAATTTTGAATACTAGAAATAGAGTCGATACCCAGACACAGAAGTGTAGGTACTGCTCTACTCTGTCTTACTACTCTATGTTCAACGTATAAAATCACTTAAGATGTTGAGATTTATTTGATAACAGTACTTCAAATTGATACAATTTATTACATTTTGTAGTATTAATTGAAATGTAACTTTAAATTCCACATCTTAAAGCACTGAGTTTAGAAACTAAAAATGTTAAGCGTATATGTTTTCAAAAGAACTATATCCCTATTTACACGGGTATATTAAATAGGTATCTGTGATTTCTGCTATTATTTCAGCGTGATAAGTTTTCTAGACAAGTTGAGTTTATCGAATACAATACCTTGCCCAAAAATTTATTGTTTAAGTTTATGGCATTGCGATAGTTATATTCATCGGTCTGTTGGGTTCTTTGAAAGAGGGGAACTTTGGAGCGTCAGAATTCAGACACCGTTAAAAGATCTCTCAGGTCTGCAATAAGAAAATCCCATTTTGTACCATTCATTCATTTTCTTTACAGACTCTACCCTGCACTAAGGAAATAATGCTTGTATTGCGGGGTATTCTACAAACATGCGATGAATGCAGACAAATTACACCCAGATCAGAACAACACTTTGTGGATCGCTAAAAGTATTTTCCCGCGTGGGAATCGAACCCATGGCACTGCCACGGTAGGTCGGTATCTTAACCATTACGTCATCTATGCAGTCATTCCTAGCCCGATGTTTTTGATTCCCATATTGAATGAAAGTGAAGCCCACAATTTATACATTTTAAAATAATGCGTACTTTCTCAGACATATAAATTTTCTCACGAGGGTACTTTTTATATCTTTTATTCGTATAAAATATCTCGATCTCATACTGGTAATATGATCCATAGTCTGAATATAAAAACGAATAGAGATAGTTTACGTGGTATTTTAATACTAGAAACAATAAATATGACCGAGGAATAACAATATCATATTCAATGTAAAAGTTTTTGCTTACGGCGGAGAAAGGAGCAGGTCTCTCCCTTTCTTCTAATGTGATTGAGAGTAGTGATGGCTGCTATAGTAGTTAATTTGTAATCAGGTGCCGCTTCTTTTTTTAAATATAATTTTCAGTATTATATAAAAAAAAAAGAAATATATCACACTTTGAATGGCATCATACTGGAACTAAAACCTGTATACAACTTCATATAAAAAAAATAACGAACCCGCTGAGTTTAGTTTGGTGGTTGTTGTATCTTCTCAGTTTGCAGCCTCGTGCTCATCTGGTAGTAGACTATCAGATGAATTTCAGACGCTGCCCTCGCAGGACTTGTATTAGATTGTAAATGATTTCATTAAATATAAGACAAGCAAAATACGAATATCATTATCGTGGTAATTTGAAACTTGTTATGCCTGTTTAACCCTTTGGTAAACAAACTTGAGTATACGTATGTACTTCCAGTCATGGGAGCGAAACTTCAGGTGCTGTTGATGCTTAAATAATAATACAATATGTTCATTGTGTAGAGTAATATGAGATCAGATTACTTATTGTGCGTGAAGTTTACTTGTAACTACTTACCACAGTAAGTCAGAAATATGATACGTCAACACAAAACTTTGACTGCATAGATGGCATAGTGGTTAAGATACCGAACTACCGTGCCAGTGTTGTGAGTTCGAATCCCACCCATGACAATAATTTATGCGATATGCATATTTTGTTCTGTTTGTCTGAAATTTGTGTAATTTAATTATATTGTTGTAAAGTCCCCTACAAAATAAGGATTTTTCCTCAGTGTGTTCCTAAGGATGTTTTCTTTAATAAAAAAAAAATATTGCTCATAGGGCCTATAGTCTGTATTAAGAATTTTATTTTTTATTGTCAAAGCTTTCATGCTAGGCGATATTTCGATGAATAAAATATTACGATTTAATGTCATACATGTACAGGGTTTCACTGTGTGGGTTCCACTGCAGTATGGTAGCGGCTACGAATACTACCAACCCTTACTTTGTTCGTGGATGTCGAAAAAGACGGCTAAGAGCCTTATAATGACCTGGGCCAAATCCATCTGATGCCGATTGGTCAACTATTATATTCCCAAGGAGGGTTGACGTCTGACAGGCGGCTGGTCATAAAACTATTGCCAATAACTTTTACAATATGTACTATGAAAGAAGAGTACATATTGACTCTAAGTAATTGGGATAAGAGTTGGAGAATGTGATGTACAGGGTTTTACAATATATGAGTATATAACGTGTCTGGAAACCTCTATCTATACTATATATCAAAAAAGCAAAATAACAGAATATCGATGTCCTTCAATAGAGAATAATGATATATGCCAACCTAGGTAGGCGATTGGTGAACGCAATTAATGTTAAATGCTTTCTAGGAGAGTGCCTGTCCTCGTAGGTATTACTGATCATGTACTTAAGACTCCCACCCAAAATTGAGGAAAGCTGATTTACGCATTCTTAATACATCACTATACGGGAAGGAATTCACTTAATCATATATTCATCACACTAATGAATTTCAATAATGGATGTAGGCCAACCACAAATGCCATAATCGCTATGTTTGTTATATTGGTAGACGCGCAATTGATGGAAAAAGGAGTGGAGCACCAATCCTCGTAATCCAGCAGCCGGATTTTATATAAAAACCTAACATGTCGAATGCTGAATCTTAGTAATAGATTATTGCATCGATTCATCGTAAAAATGATAATGCGAGTCACTATTTGGTTATTGAGCATATCCACCTACACTGGTCTAATTGGTAGGACGGTTGGAACTGTTTATCAATAGATGTGGGTTCAAGGCCCACATGTGATAATCATATTTCTCTCTCAATTAAGTTTTTATTAATAACCTAGTTATGTCAAATAATAAATCTTAGTAATTTACATAATTTTCTAATCTGTCAATATAAGGGGATTAATTTGTAATACTAAAAAGTTTTACACTTCCGAATGGAAATTTCATATTTTATCTTTTGACTTTGCAATTTATTTAAAAGCAGAGAAGGCAGGTGCAGCGTACCGCGTGAGGGCGACGCCCCGACGGCGAAAGCTGTCAGGGCGTCGACACGGGAGGAACCCGTAAGGGTAAACCGCCGGGCAGGCCACCGAAGACAAAGAGGTGTGACGGTGGCCGGCTCGCACGGCGAAGAGAGGTGTTTGCAGGGTGGGTCCATGGGGTTGCGCGCCGCCTCTTTTGTCGCCCCGGATCGATTTGTCGGGGCGCGACCACATCCATGGTCCACTCTGCGTAAAAAAATAAAGGCAGGTGCAATGTAATCTTATCGTCTATATTATAAGTCATTGTAATAAGATATATGAAGCCGTGATATATCTATTTTACATACTTATCATCATAAAGCTATTCTCCGTGTCGTGATCAAAATTAATATGTGAACATTTAGTTCTTCTATCATTCTTCTTGCTAGGCTGGTTGGCGATCGTAGTGAGGTGTATACGTTTCCCAAAAGAGAGTTGCTGCACACTCTTTCCTCTCTTACTCTTTTATATATTTTTAACCGACTTCAAAAAGGAGGAGGTTTGTTTTTATATATCTTATCCATTTTACCTATGTGAAACATAGGTAAAATATTGTATGTATTTTATCTATTTTTTTTGTGTGACTTAGTTGTTAACCTCAGATGGCTATGACAACTTTACCCGGACTGTGGGTGAGTGCTGAGTGCTCTCAATGCGAATTTTATCTATTTTTTTCACTCTCTCATATATTTCAAAGTAATTGTGATATTGTACTTGAGAATAAAAATAGGTATTTTGGGTGAGCCCTTTTTTTACGGTGGACTATGGATGCGTCTCGCCCCGTCAAATCGGTCCGGTGTGACGGAATAGGCGGCGCGTGACCCCATAGACCCACCGTGCAACTTCTCTCTTCGCCGTGCGAGCGGGCCACCGGTACCCGATCTTTGTCTTCGGTGGCCTATTACTATTTGTATTGGGTGAGCCCTGAGAACTGTCAATCCGATAAATTAGTTCGATGTGGTAGCCTTACATTTTTAATATATGAATATTTTCATTTTGACAGGACAGAGGTACTTATTAGTTGACATGATTCCAGCAGCGATAGCTGAGCGTAAATTTTAATTACTCACAAAACTCTTGCAGATCATATTTTTGGTAACACCTTTTTTTTTGGCGGCGGACTACGGTTCGTCAAACCCCGCTAATCCGTCCGGGGCGACAAGAAAAGAGGCGCAAGACTCCTTAGACCCGCCCTACAACGCACCGCTCGACGCCATACGGGTGGGTCAATGGGACGCGTTCTATTCTTCAGTGACCCATCCTGCATATATTTGGTAACACCTAAGGCAACATAAAGGAAAGTAATTTCTTTTTTTGGTGTTAATCGATGTTTTAATTTTTAGGTATTTAGTTTTTAAGTAGTATTTAGGTAGCGGGTATAAGACATACTGCGCCTAACCGTTTTGTAACTCTTTCCTTTGAGGTAATATAGATTTTTTCATAATTTTTTTATCCTTCATGAACAGATTTTCTTAAAGAAAAGGTATCAACTTTTACGCATCTCCAAAAATGTGTAAAGAAACGATTGGTTCAATACTTAAGATTTAAAAATGTGTAAAGAAACGATTGGTTCAATACTTAAGATTTAAAAATGTGTTAAGAAACGATTGGTTCAATACTTAAGATTTAAAAATGCAATATGCGATTGAAGAAACTTTAGTAATGCTTACTAATCTATTATAAATGCGAGAATAACTTTGTCTGTCTGTCTGTCGTTCTTTCACGCCAAAACTACTGAATCGATCAAAAATGAAATTTAGTACACGGATAGTCTAGAATCTGACAAAGGACATAGGCTACTTTTTAACATAAAAAAGGGTTGTAAAGAGGGATGAAAAGTTGTAAGGAAGTATCGTCATTTTTAAAGCCAGAAATTTGAAACTTAATTTTAAGCTGTCGATTAGATGTAAATAAATATGACATTAAATTTTTGTAAAAAAATTACCCTTAAGGGGTAAAATAAAAATAGGGAATGAAAAAATTTAGGAAAGTAACCTATTACGCGGGCGAAGCCGCGGGCAGAACCTAGTATATAATATTAGTTACGAATAGTTAATTCTGTACTTTATTCTTTTTTTTTCTGTATTGACAATAAGCTACTTATACGAACCATTGGTGCCAGTGTCGAGTTATAATTGTATCACGTCTTTAGTCTCTTCATGTTAGTCATTGTCTCTCAGTAAGTTAAATCGTCACCATCTGTTATCTACTTTATTCAAAGTATTTATCAGTGTTCATTACGATCTGCTCCTTGTATAAGTATTCGCAAACCATATTAATAATAGCTATAATAATAGCATCTGGACTATATAAAAATGTATTCAGACCACGACAAAGGCATGTTGTATTATAATAGCAATCATGTTAGTATAATGATCCACAAAAAAATATAATAAATTAATCCTTTTTTATGTATGACATTGTAACGACCAATAAGATTGATTAGTTCCGGTTGATGTTAAGAAAACCACAACAAGCCTTTTCATAGACAATTTCACGCACAAAAGTTTACAAAGGAAATCTTAAGACCACAAAACCATCATTCTACGACTTAAAGCACTATTTTCTCCTTTTTTTAAGACTGCTTATTCAAAACCACAACACAAAATCGTTACGAAATTCTTTTCAACTTTTAACTACAAAAGTATCTATGCATCGAATAATCAAACTTGCCGCCAAAAAAGTATTTTTATGTTTACTTCTGGGGTACAAATATAAAAAAACATACCAAAAATAGTTTGGTAGGTAAACAGGCGCAGGCCACAATGCTGTAATGCCAAGGCTCGGTCACGACTCCATTGTTTTCTCGTCCAATAAAACATCAAAGCCATAGGGTTGCTGATGGGATCTTTTCGAGTTTTTTGATTGCTTCCTGTGTTCGATTTTGAAATTTAGTAACGTAGCATGTTTTTTTGCGCTGTTAAACACAGCGCAAAAAATATGCAGCGCTACAGGTTTTTTTTTTAAAATAAATAATAGGGTGTCATTTAAAGTTATTTTAGAAATATTCTTATTTATGCGTATATACTTAGTTACTGGTGTTATATTATTATCTATCATCGCAAAACCTCGGTGAAATAACTAACTATGCATCATTATAGCACGAGAATTTAAATATGTATTACTATTTTTACATGTTAGCACTGCGTTGTCAATCCTCTTAAAAATAATAGTAATGAGGTATTTTTGTTAAAGTATAATTTAAATTATAAGATTAAGACTACAATTGATTGTTTTCAAAGAAAAATATGTACCAAACTAGTATTGATTTTTAGGTTAAGATTTCGAACATTTGGCAACATGAGTTCTATATAACAAACATTAACAATTTCGGCTATTGTGCATTTTTATATATCGAACTAAACTAATTTAAACAGAAAAATAACCTCATTTATAAAAAAAAATACCGCGATGCCTGAGAGGCAAAAGATTCAAAAATGAACTGTCTCAATGTTGATGAGATTTGCCATTCATTATTTATTTTTAGAATTAAACGTAGCAAAATTGTTCCAATTATAAAATTAATTTGGAATATTAAATGAGCATGAATGAGGCTCCACAGATAAACATATTTCATTTAATTCTTTCGAGTTATTTATGTTCAAATATGTGTTAGTAGATCAACCTTTGATATTTTATATGACGCTTCGCTTAGCGTTATTTTTAAAAGAATTTCATTAACATTTTGAATTTAGAATGAAAAATGTGTTTTTGTATTTAGTTGATTTGTGAGTTTTATTTTTGTCTGAAGCATTGACATCTACTACTACTACTGACTACGCTATTTATTAAGACATTAAAAAAGACAGTACTCAAAAAAATTAGAGACAGCTGTTGTATTTCATCAAATTAATTAAGGAAGTGAATAACCGTTTTATTATTATTTTAGGCTTTTTTTACTTATATAACAATTAACAGTTTTAATTGTAGAATCCATATTTTTGGATTTTTATCACTCTTACATGAGGCTCCCTATACAACATCTGCCGTATAAGTATGTTTTATCTACAGGGTTTCGTTTGGACTATTTGTTCTCATGCAGTGATTTTATTTTTTTATATCACTTAATTGTTCCTTACGACTCCTACGGAAATTTGTGGAGAATTGTAGTCTTACTCCGTCAATATGTTCTTCAGTTTATCAATGCCCACTGTTGGACATAGACCTCCCACGAAGGAAGATGATGGCATAATCGCTACGCGTGGAAAACGGGATATTGATGGCAATTGGTGTTATATTTATCAAAAAACTGTTGCAGCCACTTCTGATTAGACATTTCTGATTACATATTTAAATAATAATAATTAATATACATAAAAATTAATACACAGTTATTTTCTTTTCAGGTAAACACAATTCATATGTAAATTGATCTACAACATTTCTAAGCACAAGGGGTGACTATCTGGAATCACGAATTATAACATCAAAGCAGGTAAATAAGTATATAATTAAATGCCTTGATCGCTTAAGAACTGTAAAAATAGTTGGAAATTTTATGTATTATATTACATTAAAAGTATACGTATACTTTTAATGTAATATAATACATAAAATTTCAAATCAAATTTCATCATCAAATGATATTATTTATATTGATTGACGTGTTGACGAAGTAAGAATACAAATCACCACCTAAGGGGTCTTATATGTCGTATAAGACGACTAAGAGATAAAACATATATATGACATTTATGCAGATGAGGGAAAACTCGAAATAAATCGCTGTACATCCGTCTGGCCAACGTGGTATAGTAAGTCAATGTCCATCCTTTTGAAGAGGCTCGAATCCAGCAGTGCGCAGTATATAAGCTGAAATAAATGAATGAGATTTATTCATTTCGTTTATTCATTCATTCATTTCGTTCATTCATTTCTTTCATTCGTTTCGTTCATTCATTTTGTTCATTTATTTCATTCTTTCTTTTTGTTCATTCGTTTCGTTCATTCATTTTGTTCATTCATTTCATTCTTTCTTTTTGTTCATTCGTTTCATTAATTCATTTTATATTAAATGAAAGATATACTTTTCCTTTAATATACTTTCCTTATTCGTTTTATTACCCTTTAGGGAGTACAATATCTAATAGTGGATGACCATGACCAACTGATGTTGGATTATACTTCTTTTATAATGTAGATTTTTCGCAAGGTAATTTTTGCAATGAGCCTATAGTCTAGTAGGTACTGCTTCTACAAATATCTTCTCAGCTCTTATCTTAGTGTTGAATTCGAACTTCCTCCACAGTGAGAGGAAAATTGACCTTTTTAGGTCATACTATGCTGGTCAACTGGGATTTGCAGTTTTCTTTTATTAAAGTTATTATGTGACTGAAAAGCAAACCGACTCCTTGTTGATCGACCCCTGTCAGTAGTAGCATAATTAGGCAGTATATTTGTTGGTAATTAGTTATTTATAGGTATATTTCTCAGTGATGTATTTTCCCTTCTCAGCATACAAGCAACAGTGTCGTTGCTTGAAAGTTGAGAACCGTATAAAGTACGCTTTTTATCACCATCAACGTGTTGATGTTAATTAAAATTTAACATTGTTTTTTTTTGCGCATGACTCCACTGACGTTATGTCTGTCTTTCCGTGGGAATGACATATGTATATACCCAGATATAAAGTATATTAAGTACTCTGGAATACAAATACATTTTATTAATGCAAGAATTTTCATAGTGCAACAACTCATACTCAGTATCCAAATTTACAAAACTTCATGTAAGTAAGTGTTATGAAAACAGTCTGTGGAAAACGTTTTTTTTTTTTTTTTTTTTTGTGTGTCTTAGTTGTTAGCCTCAGATGGCTATGACAACTTTACCCGGACTGTGGGTGAGCGCTGAGGGCGTGTCTGTGGAAAACGTTCATTCTTTTGAAGATATTAGGGTAATTGCGAGACGATGACCTAAAAACTGTCACGGTGGTCCATAAATAAACTAATGCAGTTACAGTCCGAAGGTTAAACTCATTGTCCACCATGAACAAACGAAAATGGCGGCTTTTATTACTGCAATAAAATAAAATGCAACCCCAAGGCTAGGTGAGATCATTCCGCGAAAATTAATTGTGAAAGTTGTGGGTGTACCAAACCAGAAGCGGTAGCGGGGCGTATTCTAAACAGTAACTCACGTATTAACGATAGCGAAGTTAAGATATCGACGAAGTTAGTTAAAATAAGCCATATATGTATTTTAATAAGTTATCAATCATTCAATCTTTTTTCGATTGTAAAACAGCTTTTTATAGATGGTTATATTATTAAATGGAACAAATGATTGCTGAATGTGTTTATTACTGCCCTTAGCCCTATAAGTTGCAGTAGCCGGCTGATGATTCACTAGAAACATGAATAGCACCTCTCTCCAGAACAAAATATAGTAACTGAACTTATATTATGAACTGCCATTGCCAATCGTGTTCTCAAGCGTTGTGATTATGCCATTTCCCATCAGAAAATGCCTATGTCCAAGAGTGAACTTTGTGAGACTGACTGATAGTTGGATGAAACAGATAGCCCAGGTAAATAAATATGTTTTTCAGAAAAACGTCAACCAATAAATCGAATTGAGTAACCTTGCCCGGCTTGATGAATCATAGGTTGTTTCATAATATATTGCTTATATATAAAACAAAAGTAGGTCTATTCTTATGCCTTGGGTCATCCTAGTCACGTATGTCCTAAATAATGTCGCAGCTGTTAGATTTACGAGCGAACATCCACGCTCCCGTTTCATTCCACTGTGACATGTACACAGTATGTTCATTCATATGGCAAGGCTATCGCGAGAATTTAATTAAAATCGCCGTAAAATATAGCACAGTAGGTTTAAAGCTACACACTGTTTTGTAATACGAAATATTTATTCTACATTTTTTTACTCGAGATTCTCATATTTTATACGTGAAATTTAGATGTATGCTGAAGATTTTATTATTTCACGAATATTTTGTTCAAATTGAAGACAATAATTCAATTCAAAGAAATTCAATTCAAAGAAAATGTTATAACTTTAAAGCTGGACTATTGATACGAGACTCCAGTGTAGTTTCAGATTGCGCTAGTTAATAATATAAGAGATAACTCTTATCAAAATTGAACTTTTACAATTTAAATTTAACATTAAATTATATTTTTTTTTATTTAGCAGCGATTACTTAGCTAATAAGTGAAATTGTTTGATTGAATTGCTGAATTATGATTTCATAGTCTTTTCTAAATGATATTATTGTTGGGTGATTTTTCCATATTTCTCTACGTAGTTTCTAAATTCTAACTAAGTAATTTGTAATTTCATATGTTCATTGTCTGCCTTTTGTGTCTTATTTAGGTTTCAATTACATAAAATATTTTATTTAATTTCTAGTTTATGGCAATAAGAAATTTAAAAAATAAAAACATACCAGCAGAAACATCTACAAAAATGCAACACTTTTTAGTAGACCTGTTTTATGAAATATTAAACTCTATTTCTGATTTAGAATTTTATCACGTATATTAACTCCGATTTTTTGCCTAACCCGTCAGAAGCCTCAGGCTTCAATTAAAAGTTCCAGTACCTCGAACCAAATTTAGTACGTGCGTTGTTAACAGCTAACAACTTTTACCTGATACTCATAATTTTGTACAAAAGAATAAACTATCTACAATGTTTGCAATTCTTTTTTCCAGTAAATTTTGTAGGTAACATGCCTAAAATTATCGACATTAAGCCTAAAATTCTTAAGTTAAAAAGCGCCATTAAAATATATAAGTATCCCTTCTCTAGGGAGAGAAGGGAAACTTACTTAATTTGTTTTAGTAGAAAATACTGGGCGTCAGCACCGGTCTCGCGTATTACTAAAAGCTTTTAAGTTAATTCCTTCGCAATCCTAATATCATTTTTTTTATTGCTTTTGATGGCAAACGAGCAAGAAGCACATGATGGTAAGGGCCACTGCTGCATGCCACCTTTGCAATACCAAGGGTATAGCTAGTATTAGCTAGGCCGCTGTCTACCAATATAAACTTCAAACCCACCCATTTGGGCTTCCGGCTCTCTCGCTCACCGTACGAAACACAACAGCACATTGCCCAGACGTCGATCTTCTGCGAGAGTGTGGTACTACCCCAGACGGACCGGCCTGCGACTGTAGACAGAAAACTGTCAACAGCGTAGTCCTACCACTACTAATATATGATTTGATAATAGAAAAAAATAGAAGATCCCACGTTCTTCGTCATAAAATCAACTTTAACATCGAAATACTAAATATTTTAACGGTAAAACCCTAATGAATATTAAAATCGGGTAACAGCGTGACATTTTTATTTAACTTATACAAATTTTACATCGACAATGGATGTGCATCTGTGTCAACATGGCTCCTTAGACAAAAATGTGTGAGCTAACACAGGGACAAAGAGGAAATGCTATGTAAATAACTATAGTGCTGTGAACATGGCCTGCATGTATAAGGATTTAGAATTGTATTTATGGATCAGTGGTTCGAGATGCTACCCTGAGGGATACTAAAACATTTTGAATAAAAAAGTTCTATGTAACTTTTCCGTGTGGTGACGGAATAAGAATACTATTCACTACCCCATATCTTACCCGTGGGTATACGAGACGACTAAGGGATATAAAACGCATATAACATCTATGCTAGAGAAGGAAAACTCGAAACTAAACCCTATACCAACACGCCTGACCAGCGTGGTATAGTAGGTTAATTTCTCTCCCATTACCTACGGAGGAGGACCGGCCCCAAGAGTGGGACATTTATGGGCCGTGATGATGATGATGTAACTTATAAATGATTTTAACTTAAACCTCATAATATTTATTTTCAATAAATGGCATGCGTTCATCTACCAGCCTATTGACGTCCAATGTTGGACGTAGACCTCCCCAAATTGAAGATAGTGGCAAATTCGTCACGCTTGGCAGGCTGATTGGCGATCGCAATTAAAGTTATATGTTACCCAGGAAAGTATTGGCATTTACTCACCTTATGGTTCTTTAACACGTTTTTACGACTCTCACAGAAAAGTTAAGTGTGATGGCTCCTTTCAACCTCAGAACTATGATACGAATATAAAAAATAAATTCGTGTGGTGACGGAGTGAGAATACAATCAACCAGACATTTTCGCGTCCTGAATGTTGAACACAACAACAATTGACTAAACAATATAAGAGAAAAACTCGAATTGAAATCTTATATTAACTTAATTTGACCAGCGTGTGTCAATTTTCTTCCTATTTTGAAGGAAGCTCAAGTCGTTGGACATAGGTATATCAACTGAGATGAAGATGATAAAAAAACACAATATCATACAAATCTAAAACTATTCAGAAAATATATAAGTTTTGGCTTGATTGTAAACATTTCTTTTTTAAGTCTCTGTAAAGCATAAATCCTAGTGTTGCTTTAAAACTATTCAATTAAGAGATACGACACCTGAAGGTTGAGCCTGAGCCTAGAACAATAATTTGAGGTTCGGCAAGGGACCAAGCTCAGCCTGGAGGGGAGACTCCCTCTCAACGCCCAGTCGTAACCGATGTTCCACAGAGTCGGCCCCAGAACCGACCCCTGCGGAACACCGCACGACATGGGCGTCCGCACAATGTCCTCCTGCGGGGCTCGCGTAGAGAACACTGCGCTCCTCCAAATAGTCTGCCACCAGCCGCCTGAGCTTGATAGAATTTTCAACTTTTGGCCCGAGAGGTTACTACTGAAATATGTACAGTCAACACAAGTCATTATCGCGGCTCATATATATTCCACTATTCGGTTTGAGCCTCCTCCTTAGTACGTGGAAAAATTACATACTATTCCGACTCGGTCACACCAGTTGATATAAGATTTTATTTCGAGTTTTCTCTCTCTTGTAGTGGTATTATTTGTTTGAGTCCCTTTGTTGACTTTTACGATAACCTACAAGAAAAGATAAAAGAAGAAGGGCATAAGAAGTACTACTATTCATTCTTGGCCTTTTATGTCTTTTGATAACGATGTAATAAACTTATATTAATTTTAATATGAATTGTTGGCCGCCAAAAAGCTAATTCAAGGCTTAACAATAAACTACCACCTGTTTTGTATAAAACCCATTGTTTCATCCCACGCTTTGTAGATGTATATTGTTAATTGTTTCCTACGCATATAATTTAAACCCATGCAACCTTGAAATTTCGTCAAATATTATTTAACACCTTTGAAGGAGATTGTCATAATGTCTAAAAACAAATTTCGCATTTTTAATCGCAAAATAAGTAATTTTAAACTTTATGTCATGGCAATACAGTGTTTGTAATTGGCAGAATAGTAAAAGATCAACGTTGATATTTGATATGTCAAGTTCGTAAGATTTCGTAATCACAATGAGTCATGTCAAATTTGTGATAGGCGCATTATGTCATATAAAAGTATTTTTATTTATAAACTATCTGTGCCAACAGATATGCTGGCATAGATACTTATATAATTCATATCATCCTGTGGTATTGATAATAATATAAACATTAATAATATTCACAATAATTAAATCAGTATATTTGTTATTACAACAGTTGCTATGCCAACGGTGTCTACGCAGAACTTTACGCGATGTCCCATTGTTACCAAATTTTACCTGATTTACTAGCATTTATAGACAATGCTCCACTAATACTTGTCACAACGTTATGTATATATATTGCAATCTTCCTTGATAAATAGGCTATCTTAATGGTTTCTGATGTTAACACGAGTATTACACAATTTAAATAAAACTATTTTTACGGTTTATATCGCGTTTGTATTTAATTTTTAATTTACCGATGTCCCTTTTTTTATTGGTGTAGGCTACGGTCGGTGCACTCCTCGCACCACTCCGTCCAAGGCGACAGAGGGGCGTAAGCACGCACACCCGTAACCCACCCGTGAACCTCGCCTTCGTCGTTGGACCGGCCACCGGAGCAGCGTGAACTTGTCGTCAGTGGCCGGCCCGACGGAATACCCCCTGAGGGGTACCCTCTCCTTGAGCAACGTTCCCCTCCCCGGGGAGGACGTCGGTCCTTCCTTGCGTGGTCAGCCTCTCAGTGGGTGACGGATCAATTCCCCGGTCCAGTCACCCGCGGGCTCGGCTAGGGCGGCATCAGGCGCAGGTAATCGCACCGACGCCGCCCTAGTCGCCGGCGACGGCTCTCGTTGTATCCGATGTACCTGGAGGACTGTCGAATAGAATCCATAAAAAATAGATTTATTTCAAATAGGCTATCTTACATAATATTTTTTTTTGGAATCTAAGTGTATGTAATTTCTGAGATTAACACATTCAAACAAACAAGCCAGCCAACTTTTCAATTTTATAATATAAATTCGCGTCATAAACATTTTTATAGTTATACTTTGTTGATTCAATTTGCATACCAATCGTTATGACTGTGTTAAATTATAATCTATCTTTATTATGAATATGTTTGAAATTAAATCATAATTTATAAATTTAAGTAGATGTAATTCGTGCATCCGTACAATATCTGTGCGGTGACGGAGTATGAATATAATTTATCATTTTGCCTGTGGATATTATGAAAGAAGACCAAAGGATTTAATATGCATTATAATATTCTAGCAAGAATATGAAAAAATGGGACTATTGAAAAGGAGACTCGAGCCTAGTGTTAGATAAGATTATGAATTCGTGTAACATGACCAAATACACACGACTTCGCTCGCGCCTTCTGCTCGCTGCACCTCAGGTGCGTATATATACCGCACAATACGCACCTACCAGCCAGGCCGTTGCACTGCTTAACTCACTGATCGCTCACTATCCAGAAGTTGATATATTCTTCACTAAATTTGATTTATTTTTATAATTATACACTTAAATTATAGAATTGTAATGGCTCACTACACGTATTGGAAAACTGTAAGTGTAATGAGCAGTTGAATAAAATAAATAAATAAATGACGGGTGACATAAGATGTTATAAGATGGGACTGGACCAGAGTGGCATTCTCATTCTATGTCCTTCTCCAATAATGGATGCGTACAATTTGGAATTCATGCATCCATCTACCACCATCTACCAAAACAATACTATCATCATTCTCCTGCTCTTATACTAATTACTTGGGGTCAACGCATGTGTACTTCTCTTTCTACATATTGCAAAAGTTGTTAGCAGTAGTTTATGACCGGCCGCCTGCCACCTTGAGAATGTAATTGTTGACCAAACGGCATCAGGCGGAGTTGGCCCAGGTCGGGCACCATACGCTTTAAAATCTCTTTCGAATTCTCTAATATAATACTTCTTTTAGAACAAATGCCCTAGTAACATAAGAGTTTTATTAGTGCGTGAATATTTTTTTTTATAAACAGTAGTCTTAATTTTATTAAAAAAAAAAATAATTATGAGTAATTTATTATTCGTAGCTGTAATGGTATAATTACTTCTATCCATGCATTTATTAAACTTAATTATATACCTAAAGCTATTCGTTTAATCAAGTATTTTTTGCAAAACATTTAAGTTATCTACATCCATCTGTCAAATATATTGTCTATGCTTTTCGTTATATGAAGACCTAGTTTTGTAGGTTATGTGAAAAGAGTTTTGGCGCGAATGTGGAAATGTCATGTCACGCTCTTGTATTATATTCATTTTTTTAGTGTTTTGTAGTGTTATATTGAATAATTTTGATGGTATTTTATGCAATATGGTACAGTTAAAGTGCTGAAGTGTAGTGAATATGGTATAATAGTGGTTTACGTGTGTGGTTTCATATTTTGCCAAAATTCCCAAAGAAAACCATTGATTAGGTTATCAGCACCCGATTAATGGTAACGACTTGACTTACTGACAGACAATGACTATTAAAGCTACATAATATGAAGAAATGATGAACATATATGAAAAATAATTAAATAAGACTTGGCTGTATGGGCTTTGATCACTTTGCCTGTCCGAATGGACGAACAGAACCAAAAAAAAAAAGGTTATGTGAAAATGTTATGTGGTGTTCTTAAAGTATATTCAATATTTTAGTGTTTTATGTAATGTAAGCCACATTGAACAATTTCGCTGATATTTTAATTTATATGATTCAAATTGAAAAGAAAGAATTAAATGTTGAATTGTAGTGAATATGATATAATATTTTCTTTTTCTGCTAAAATTCCCAAAAGAATCGCTTTAATTAGGTCGTCAACGCCCAATTAATGGTAATGTTTTGACTTACTGGCATAGAATGATTATGAATAAGTTAAGTGTTCAAGAAATGTAATAGTGTAAGTTATGAATCAAGTTAGTGTATAAGACTTGTTTGATTTAGAATTTTGTAATGTGATTAAAACTGATAGCTCCTTTGCTAAATATTCAATAAAAGTGAAAAAAAAATGTTTTTTTAAATTACCTCGCACTTAGGAATAAGTTCTTATGCCACGGAGTACTTTTGCAAACATAGAATTAACAGATACAAATAACACCCAGAATCAGCTCGATAAATCACACAGAGAATTATTCTTCTCTAGTGTATAAATAGTGAACAAATTTTCTATTTTCTCTCAAGTTACCTTAATGACGCTTGAAAATTTTATGGCATCCATTTCCTTTATGCGTCACATTACATAAAATGCCATCAAAATTAACTAACATAAGACATTAAAACACTAAGATATGGAACACAATAGAAGGCCAAATGACGTTTTCAGATTCCTGCCGAAAGTCCCTCTCGTTCTTACATTATATATTTAAAATTAAAAGATTAAATTTGACTCGCTCTATTTGTATAGTTGTAGGTATGTGATACTGTAAAAAAATATCGTCATTATCAGTATTCTGTCACCATAAACGCTTAATATTATCCCTTGTTTATGAACAAAAGATGTATGTCAGGGCATTGTAGGTGTGTCAAAATGCCACTAGTGTACTAATTAGTTTCGAGGTGACGAACCACTTGACAGTTTCTCGAAGCGGTGAAAGTGACATGTTACGTCACTGTCAAACTTACCTTTGTTGATGTTAACTTTGCTGTTCCTGTCAAATTTTGGACATAATTATGTTATCCCCAAATGTTTTAGGGTTCAATTAGTTTATATTTATTAGTATAATCTCTTTAAATGTAATTCATTTACTTTTTTAAATTGTTTTAGTTTCCGCCACTTGTGTGCTATCGGATACGAATACTATCAACCCTTATATTGCCCGTGGATGTCTTAAAAGAAGAATTAAAAGCTATAAATAAACCTGGACCTTTAATGCCATCTGATCAACAATTACATATATGCCTAAGAAGGGGCGTCGTGAGGCATCTACTGGCAGAATGCTATTGTTAAATACTTTTGTAATATACAATAAAAGTCTTCCTCTGTGTATTCTTATACATATTCGGTCGACTCGAAGTCATTGGGATAAGAGCAATACGATGATGTCAATTATGTAATTTAATTGAAACTGATGGTTTCGCTGCCAAAGTTTCAATCAAAAAAATCATGAACATGTTTTTTTTTAAAAGGCAACTCGCAATAAGGAATGTATCCTTGTGCCCGGTCATAACACAGATAACAAAAGCTTTTGCAGTATGAGCGATGAAAAAAGACTAACATGTTGAATCAACTCAAAGTAACTGGGATAAGAGTAATATGATTATGATGATGAATTATGATACTTTCTTTAAATGTAGGCAAATGAATTAATACATATTAATTTTTCTTTTCGCTATATTCAATTTCAGAATTCATTTAATGGTGTTTGTTTTTAGCTGGGTGAATCGAACGGGAAATCTCATCCGTAGAAGATTTGCTGTAGCTTCTGTCATTCTGGTATGAAATATTAGGTCTATAGGAAAATAATTTCGACATAATTCGCCGGTAACGCGTGACCTGTCCTTAAGAATGAGCAAAATTGGTTAATACCGTTTATTATGTGGATAGTGTAACTGTATAGGTATGAAAGAGAGTATTGGTGTAAAGATGCGAAAGGGAATACTCCGATGGTTCGGATATGTGGAAAGAATGCCGAACGAACGTCTGGTTAAGATGATATACAATGCAAAAGTGAAAGGATGTAGGTACCGGGGCAGACCGAGACTAACCTACCTAGACCAGATCGGTCATGTACTGAAAGTAGGTGGAGTCAATAGTCTCTGAAACCGGAGAGCGTGTATGAAGAGAATTATGAATGTTGAGGAAGCGGGTGAAGTATGCAAGGATAGAGGTCTCTGGCACTCTGTTCTCTCTGCCTACCCTGTACGGGACATGGCGTGATGGTATGTATGTATGTAGTGGTATGTATTGGAACAAATATCTCCACAGCAAAAGTATATTCTATATAATTATGAAAACTATTAAGTAAATAACTTAATAGTTTTCATAAAAATGATACGTTAAAGAGGAAAACTAGGTTAACCTGAAATAATTAAAAAATATTAAATAAAAATTATCATATTTTAAAACCAAAGAAAGTCTTTCAGAAAAACTACAGAAATACTTATCTACATACATATTTTTTATTATAAATTTTCAAAGTATTTTGAGTATATAATGAATTTATTTCATAGATATAAAATATTGGCGCAGAATAATTTACAATTGGAACGTTAACTGCCACGGATGACAGTTAAATTTTAAAAATGAAAAATTGTATCAACATGGCGACACTAATGGGATAATGTACTATTTATGTTGTCTTAACAGAATATTATACCACTTAGATACAGTTTTAATTCTATGATAGCACAGATGCTAAAGAAATATGTAGAGAATAAATCTTATACCCGTCATTCTGCGCTCTTAATTCTTCCCTTGTCCGTGGGAGTGGTTTATATCATTAAAAAAAAAAACTGTCTATCGTATATTTAATAATAGAGCGACTATTAGTTAAATAATTTTAAAATGTGATGTGAAGCGATATCAATAAGCGATGCGATTATTTGTTTATACATATTTAGACATTATTCCGGGTGGTGACGGAGTAAGAATATAATTCACCATACCCTATCTTACCCGTGGGTGATCATCCGATTGTACGAGACGACTAAGGGATATAAAACGCATATAACATCTATGCGAGAGAAGGAAAACTAGAAAAAAAAAACCATATACCAACACGTCTGATCGTGGTATAGTAGGTCAATTACCCTCTCACTATGGAGGAAGCTTGAGCCCAACAGTGGGACATATATGAGCTGAAATGATGAGACATTAGTTACTTATAAGAAATATTGTTTAATTGTGCGCGGACTGCGCAATGAGACACATAAATTACTTGAGCCCTTACATTCTTATATGAGAACGCCCCTAAGCAAGGCGCGCATTCCAACGCATAAAAATAATGAGTAAGTATAATAAATTCAAAGTAAATAATTATAGTAAAATCTTCTACATACATTACTGCCGGTGCTATCTAAGTCCTTCACTTCCTGTTTATACAAACTGAACATTTTTATTTTATATACTTAATAGATACATTTGTATATTTTTCTTAGAATGACAAATATAGAAATTAGTATTTATAATTGTAAATTTTCTTACTCGTATTCAAGTTTCACGAGCTATAAAAATATACAAGGATTACTGAAATTTAGCATTTAACATGCTTAATTATTCATAAAAACTTGATTACGAGTGCAATCAAGTTTTTAAAAATACACAAGAAATATAATTTCAAGTAATTTCTTTACTTATATTATAAAGAAGTAAACTTCGTTAGGAACTGAACGGAAATGAACGTTTTTGTGCTTATCATTCAGCTGAATGAGGCACGGATTCTGCGAGAACCTTGAGTTAAACGTTTCAAATATCCAGAGCGCACTAGTCAACACCGGATGTGCGAAATTCATGATAATTACAATATTTATTCAAGTATTTTAACTTGGTATACTGAAAAACACTCAAGAAGTGATTTAAGTAGCAATTTCCTGTGTCATGCGTTGTAGTTTCGATTTCCACAGAGAATAATAGTTTCTTTGACGCATATTTTTTAAAAATCACACCCCCTACTAGGGAAGAGTTTATATGTCCGCCTATATTGCCGGCTTAAACGGTATATGGACATTTTTATAAGGTGACATAATATTATGCTGATCTATTATAGATTGAGATTAAGATGGATATATAATTCTTTCTATAAGACATTTTTATTTTTATCTGTATGGTGACGGAGTAAGAATACAATTCACCACCCCCTGTCTTGCCCGTGGGTGATCGTAAGAGACGACTAAGGGATATAAAATGCATGTAACATCTATGCGAGAGAAGGAAAACTCGAAACAAAACCCTATACTAAAACGTTTGACCAGCGTGGTATAGTAGGTCAATTTCCCTCCCATTATGGAGGAGGCTCGAGCCCAACAGTGGGACATATATGAGCTGTGATGACGATGATGATAAGATATTTTTAAAATTTAAATCTAATCAACCAAATATTTACAACAAGATTAGTTTATCGACATCCAATGACAAATATACGGTTTCTTATAAAAGGAGCATAATCAAATAACCCTTGACTGGCAAGTTGGCCGTAACATTTAGTTATAATTTTATAGCGGTGGCATTTGAATATATTTATTAAAATGAAAAAAAAAAACACTTATTGTGACATAACTATAACAGTTAGACATATATGCTGTCGCGGTATTTTTTGTAGATAATTATATGTTCTGCAAAGTCGTAGTACATTATTTTGTTCTATAATCAATAGTTTTTGCAGCGCACGCGATGTAAGGAAGATATTTGGTATTTTTTTCACACCTTGAGTTACATTATTGGAGTTTTAGTATGGGTCCCTAACTTTTTGAAAATTTAATATAGCCTATGTTCACCGGGGATAGGATAGCTTCCCAACAGTGAAAGAATTTTTCAAATCAGTCAAGTAGTTTTGGAGTCTATTCAATTCAAACAAACAATCAAATCTTTCCTCTTTATAATATTAGTATAGATTAAATGTTTAATAGTAATTGATCATAAACAATATAAAATTTTATATATAGAATCATCAATTTGTACCAGCAATGAATTTGTATTAAAAATGAATTTAATAAATGATACTGTAGCGGGTAGATATAAATCTCTGTAATAACGCTGACTTGTTGGACGTGAGACACATAATACATTGGAAAGCGAGATACCTTCGTCCTCCCGTGACCATGAACGCTGCAAAGTGTTCGAAACATCGGGAAATAAAAATGAAATACAAACGCGATAGAATTCGTAAAAATAGTTTTATTTTTAATGTGTAATACTCGCGTAAACATCAGAAACCATTAACTTAATCCGTTATACGAGACAAATACGTATGTGTATAATAATAGATAATTTATATTATTATATAATAAATATGTACATATATGCAACGTTTACGGATTGATTTTATAATTATAGTTGTATACGAGGTAGACAGCTGCCTACGTGTGGTCCATGACCCAAAAATGACGTCATGATGTATCATCCTGTTTTAAAATACAATTTCATAGCTTGTTTAGCGTTTCAAAGTAAATTAATGCGCACAGTTTTTTTTTTAATTTAAACGGTTTTTCCAAGCTAATTTTGAGGATATTTAGAATATATTTGAAAGTTGATTGTTATATATAGTTAGTAGTTAGTTCCAAAAATCATCATCATCATTTCAGCTCATATATGTCCTATTCTTGGGCTCGAGCCTCCTCCATGATGAGAGGGAAATTGACCTACTATACTACTCTGGTCAAACATGTTGGTATAGGGTTTTGTTTAGAGTTTTCCTTCGCTTGCATAGATGTTATATGAGTTTTATATCCCTTAGTCGTCTCTTACGATCACTCACAAAATAAAGAAAGAAGATAGCGGGTGGTGAATAGTATTCTTACTCCCTCACCACTGGGCAAATCACAATTTACTAAAAACAAGATATCGATCTAGGCTCGATCATACAGATATTTAATTTGTTAAGAAAATTATCACAATTTACTTATAACTATGACTACTATAAATACAGCTAGTATAGTAAGAAAACAATTAAACAATACGCATTAATAATAAACTGAATTAAAAAAAAAAAACAAAAAAGTAAGTTCAAAAAGGTAATATTAAAAAAATGTGACGTCTAATGATAACATCAAATGTTCGTTCGCTTATAATGCGGCTAGGGTGATGCTAAAAGTTATCTAAAGTACCTCACGTTTAGTTATTTTATTTGATTTTAGGTACTAAATGTAAAGTACATTTAATTCTTTTTTTTTTTAGTCAATCCAAAATATTTTTGGACAAAAAAATTAATCAGAGGCTTACATTTTCTCTCTGCCTCCCAAGATGTCTCTTCATTATACAGTAATACAAATACATCTGGTTTTCTTCTTGGATGACAGTGTAAATAAAACATTTCAATCCGGCCAGAATAAATATTTTTTTGCGAGCCAAAGACACCTGTCTCTTTCTCATTAATCTTTGAATTTCACCTTCGGACATCGGCTGCTTATGCGTTTTTTTTTTTTCGTTTTATGATCCAATTTTGTTCTCAATTTACTAAACTTATAGTATTTTGTTTAAATTTTATTTTAGTGTAGATAACTTTTTATTTTTATTTTGGTATAGATAAAAAATGTTTTTTTCAATATTTATTAAATGAGTACAATATATCATCATATTCTCATAGGAATAGTAAAAATCGGCTGAATCTCTCACTAGGAAGATTGGCGGCAGCCTCCTGGTAAAATAATACTAACTACAATCGCCAATACGTAACAATTATAGCATTATCCTATTCTGTGAAAAGCTATGTTCAATAGTGGACATCAATAGGCTCAAAGATATATATAACATTGACAATTTGATTTAAAATTAAACATAAAATACCGTTTTTTTAAAAGCATTTAAAAATCAACATTTTACGATGTAACATTACTTGAAATGATCGATGAAATAAAGTTACCAATGTATTAAGGATTGAGTGAATTGTATAATTAATTTTAATGAATTAACCACTTAGAATATGCAATACTATTTAGTCAGCAATATATAAAGAAATGTGGTTTAGTTTTTCAATAATAAACAGTCTTTTATGTCAATACTGATAAATTTCAAGTGAATAAACGTGGTTTGTATAAAAATGATCTAACTTGTGAATAATTTATACATATTTAAATAACAATTTAATTCAAGTGACATCATGTCTTCATGAATATTTATTTATGTGTTATAAAAATGTCAACAATATAAATTACAACATCTTAGCGGAATTCCTCACTTCCAGCATAGATCCTCATTAGCACATAGATTAAAAAAAACTATTATAAAAGTTTTAAATAAATATAAAATATATTATGACCATGTTAAGTAAATAATTTATGCATTACTGCTTCATGAATCAGTCAGCTGCTAAAAGTATATGCAATGTAATATATTTATATACGAGTATATTATAATTCCATTTTGTCTTGAATCTTATAGGAATTATTTATTAAAGTATTTGTAATCTCAGAAAGGAACGTATGATCAGTTTTTTTTTCAATGCTCAGCCTTATATTTCTATGTCATCGCTGCTTAAGTTGTAATAATTAACAGAATAATAACTCTTTTATCGTTTATCACGCGAGATTTTTGTAATAAATTTCTATAAGTCTAGGTAAGTCATATGCAATTGGCGATTCAAAACAGTAAGCAGCTCTTTAATGCATCTACTGAGCATAATTTCATTTTTTTTTTGAGTGATGGTAGAAAAGTAGACTTTGTTGTGTGCTATCGGCTACTAATACTACCACACATTACTTTGCTCGTAGATGTCGTAAAAGATTAGCCGTGTTTAGAAATTCATATCGACCTGAGCTAACTCCATCTGATGTTGTCTGATCAACAATTACATTACCAAGGAGGGTAACGTCAGGCAGGTGGCCGGTTATAAAACTATTGTCAATAACTTTGCCAATATATACGATGGAAGAGGAATACATACTGCGTCAAGTAAATAGGATAAAAGCAAAATAATGGTGATGTTGATGAATGATGGTAGAAAAAAAGACTATGATACAAATTGCGAAATATTAAGAAAGAAAGAATGAAAAATGAAGAAAAAAGAATAAAAGATGATATTTTTTTTGGCGTGGGCTACGGTCGGCGCCCTCCTCGCACCCCTCCGTGCGGGGCAACAGAGGGGCGTAAGCACGCACACCCGTAACCCACCCGTGAATCTCGCCTTCGTTATTGGACCGACCACCGGAGCAGCGTGAACTTGACGTCAGTGGCCGGCGCGACGGAATACCACCTGAGGGGTACCTTCTCCTTGAATGACGTGCCTCCCCATTGGGGAGGACGTCGGTCTTTCCTCGCGCGGTCAGAGCCTCTCGGCGGGTGACGGACTAATTCCCCGATCCAGTCACCCGCGGCCTCGGCTAGGGCGGCACCAGGCGCAAGTAATCGCGCCTACGCCGCTCCAGTCGCTGGCGATGGCTCGCGTCGTCGAGGAGATGCTCCTCGCGCACGCGCTCCGCCGCATAAAAAAAAACATTAAAAAAAAGACGACATAAAGTAAGAATCAATGTGTGACATAAATGACGTAAATGTCAGACATTCATTTCTGTACTGTTTGCTCTATTGCAGTTTTTTGTCACAAAGACTTTAATGGGATACAAATTATTGGGTCGAAATAAATTATAGAATTAGAGACACTTAGATTCATACAAGGATGCTGTGTGGTAGCGGCTACGAATACTACCAACCCTTACTATACACGTAAAAAAAAAAAAAAAAGTGTGTCGTAAAAGACGGTTAAGAGATCTATATCGACCTGGCCAACACCACCTGATGCCGTTTGGTCAACAATTACATTCCCGAGGAGCGTTGACATCAGCCAGGCGGCCGGTCATAAAAGTTTTGCCAATAACTTTTGCAATATGTAGGATGAGGTGTACATATTGCGTCGACCCCCAGTAATTGGGATAAGAGTAGGAGAATGATGAGATTCATACAAAGCTGCATAAAATTTAGCCTAGCGTCTTATTCTTAATCAAGTTTAAGAATTGCCTTATGGAAAATATAAATAACTCTATGCATAAACTTTAAAATCGAAACCAAGATTCCACTATCAATTACCGACTATATACGCTAAACTAAAGTTAGTCTTTAGTCTTTATGGGTAAATAAAAAAAAATAAAACACGCAGCTATCTATTTATCCATTACATTTTACTTAAAGGCTGGCAAACAAAACAACTTTTGTTTTGTTTTAAATATTTGTTACGCTTTCACACTTCAACTATTCGTGCGCTTAACGTGAAATTTTGCATACACAAGTGTCTAAAATGAATTTCACCAACATACCTATTTCAACACTTAATATCACGCCATTATATTAATTATCACTATCGCTAAGTATATCGTGACTTTGTATTATGCTAATTATTAATATGAATGAAATAAGAATGATATAAGTATACAACAACTGATTATAAAGTTTTTTTTTGAGCGCAATAGTAATGGAAATCTCAGGCAATTCCTAGCACAATGTTTTTTTAATAAAACTATTTCTATGGATTTTATCGCGTTCGAGCTCAACAGTACAACATATACGCTGCGAATATAAAATATCCCTTACGTACCCATGGGATTTAAAAAGCTATAGAATCAACCGCGTATAGGTAGAAATAATGACCTGGGTATAATGACAACTGAACTGAAATTGATGTTGGAATCCTGGCGCCCTGAAAGGCAATAGTGTCATTTTCCCCCCTTGGATCATCACACGTCTTCACAATTAAATCATTGAAATTTACACATGAAACCAAACAAAATATCATAAGACGGTGTAGATATTACGAGTTATTCTAAAATTGAAAGGATTCGTAACCATAACCACCAGTAAAATAGCTATAAAGAAATTCTAATATAATAATAATAGAGTACTAATACACTATTAGTACAACACTGAATTGATACTAATACAACACTAATTCAACACTAACACAACACTAGTGTAACACTATCACAACACTATGCTACACTAATACTACAAACACTAAAAGAACATGAACACAATACTATATATAACCTAATTGATTAATAGTTCTAGGTTTAGATATACATTTAAAACGTTTTATTTATTACACAATTTGTGTTACAAAATACCGTTTAATTCACAATGGATCGCTTAAGGTAAGGTGTGTTTTGTCGTGACCAGAATAAATGTCAATGTATAGGGGAATTGGAGTAATATAAGTTTGATTTAGTTATCAACCTCTTATTTGGTATTAGTTTTTAATAATTTAAAATCAAAAAGAAAGTATTGGTAATAATCAAAAAGAGTGTATTGGTGTAAAGATGCGAAAGGGAATGCTCCGATGGTTCGGACATGTAGAAAGAATGCCGAACGAACGTCTGGTTGAGAAGATAATACAATGCGAAAGTGGAAGGATGTAGATACCGGGGAGACCGAGACTCACCTACCTAGACCAGATTGGTCACGTACTGAAGGAAGGTGAAGTCGAGAGTCTCCGAAACCGGCGAGCGTGTATGAAGAGAATTATGAATGTTGAGGAAGCGATTGAAGTATGTAAGGATAGAGTTCTCTGGCACTATGTTCTCTCAGCCTACCCTGCAAGGGATATGGTGTGATGATATGTATGTATGTATGTAAATATTATTCTATTTATTAAAACTTGACTTTTTTAATTCCTCTCCTAAGAGCTACATTTTCATGAGTGAGACGTGCTTCATAATTCAATCTTCTCCGATATTTCAGATATGTTAAAGTATCTCGTATGTTAAACTATATTTAAGGCAAGATGACAGAAGTATCTACAGTTACGGCAGAAAGTGATCCAAATAATAATTTCCCGTTCCAAATGTTATAGGTTGAAGCCCTATGTAGAACTATTTTTTGTGCGATCTACAACAGATTTTTCTGAATTTCGATATAATTTAAAAATCCCCTGTGAAATAAGGATTTCTATTCCTTCGTTCGCGTTTCTTAAAAAAAAAAAAAACAATTACGAAAATTGAATAATGTCGACAAAATACGTGAATTGTTTTATTTCGTACTCACGAGATAAAGTGTTTGTGCACTGAGATCAGAAATAAATATAATTGTCAAAGAAAAATAAAACTGTTAACATTGCATACATTTAGGTAGTTTTATTGGTCAATTATAAAGTTTATCTGAAAATAATATAAATTTGTGCTTGCAATCTTTTTTTTCACAACAATGACTAACACGTGCATGACGTTCTTTTTTCAAATGTATTTTTTTTATCAAAATCGTTACGTGTTCTTTATATATAAAAAAAATTGGTGGGTTTTTTTTTTGCTAAATGACTCGTTTTGTAACCGAATCGCGTAACAGATGCTTGTTAAAATGACAAAAGATTGTTTTTATTGGCAACGCACGTGCTTCCGAGAATCTATTTTACAACAAAGGTTTTTTAAACTTGCCATTTTTTAATTTATTAACCGTGCTCACACATTAAAATTTATAGATTATTTTTATCTTTAAATTTACGACGTTTAAAAATATTTTAGCTATATTTGTCTATGGTTTATTAAGACCTAAATATACTAGATTTTTAATGTATTGATGCTTGAGGGGCTTTCGGTAGGAATGTGAAAACTTCATGTGGTGGTCTTGCATTATATTCAATATCTTAATGTCTTAGCATGTTATATTAAATAATTTTGATGGCATTTTATGTAACGTGATGCATAGGTAGTGCTAAAGTGTAATGAATATAATATAACATATGTTTTCGTTTTCCACCAAAACTACTAGAAGATATCACTGACACTGTAAGTAACCATGTCACAGTTGAAGGCAACTGACTTAACGATGAAGAATAACTTTAAATGGAATAATAATTCATATATAAAGTCATATAAAAAAACTTGTCATATAAAAATTCGACACTGGCAACAATTGCCTTGTTCTAGTAGTTGATTACTATTACAAAAAAAAAAGAAGATGCGTGAGTACGACATTATAGATAGTACATGAATAACAATCCAGCAGCATATAATATGTACGTATATATCAACCACAGACTATTAAGTTTCAGGTTTGCATTCCAAGCTCACCTTAACTAGATTTTCTATAAAGCAATACTAGGAAGAATTTCTATAAAGCAATACTAGCATTACTAGTCTGGTTAAGAAGATATAAAATGCGAAAGTGGAAGGATGTAGGTACCGAGGGAGACCGAGACTAACCTACCTAGATCAGATCGGTCATGTACTAAAGGAAGGTGGAGTCAAGAGTCTCCGAAACCGGCGAGCGTGTATGAAGAGAATTATGAATGTTGAGAAAGCGAGTGAAGTATGCAGAGAGAGAGTTCTCTGGCACTCTGTTCTCTCTGCCTACCCTGCAAGGGATATGGCGTGATGATATGTATGTATATATGCAATACTAGGAAGTGTTGAATTTTTAGTAATTTATCAATGTTATTTTTTCATTTCATCTTTCTTATCTGAATGCATCACAAAATACGACTAAGCCCAATTATATTTTCACTATTAATATTACATACATGCATACATACATATCATCACGCCATATCCCTTGCAGGGTAGGCAGAGGGAACATAGTGCCAGAGAACTCTATCTTTGCATACTTCACTCGCTTCCTCAACATTCATAATTCTCTTCATAACGCTCGCCGGTTTCGGAGACTCTTGACTCCACCTTCCTTCAGTACATGACCGATCTGGTCTAGGTAGGTTAGTCTCGGTCTCCCTCGGTACCTACCTCCTTCTACTTACGCATTGTATATCTTCTTAACCAGACGTTCGTTCGGCATTCTTTCCACATGTTCGATCCATCGCATCTTTACACCAATACTCTCTTTCATACCTACTCGCTCTCTTACGTCGTCGTTACGAATGCGGTAAATATTAATATTACTACTATTAATATTAACTTCCCTTAATCAATGCAAGAGAAGGAAGGAAACCCTCTACGAACCAAACTATCTATTGTCGTATGAAAAATAAAATGCCCTCCTATTATAGGGACCCGTAGTGAGACGTCTATGAATTGAAAAAAAAATTACTATCAATAGCGTAATCAGAAGCTCTTTAAAAATGTTGTATATAAATTTATTATGTACTAAGTCCGTAGGCCGTTCAATTCGAGATATGTAGTACCATACTCTTTCAAAACATCGGTATATAAGCAAGGAACAGCAACGTGACGTTGCGCTTCGTGCGGTGAGTGAGAGAGCCGGAAGCCTAACTTTTGGTTGCTAGGCAACGACCTAGCTGTATTCCTGGTATTGCAAAGGTCCATGAGCCGCAATAAACTTACTATTAGGTGTGCTGCTGGCTCGTTTGCTACCATTAAATACAAAAAGCGGTATTGGTCGGCCTGTCCAATAAACTATTGCATTCAAACAAAACATTAATATCTAAGTAGTACCAATTTCCTACTTCAGTTTATTCTGTGACACAGACTTGACTGTCCCTTATTTTTAAAGCCCATGAGCGATATTTAACACTTACTATCAGTTGTATATCACCTAATAAAAAAAAGTGTGTGTGTCAGCTCCAACGCACGACTGGAGTTTACTCCTTAAGTACGATTGTTAATTCAGACTTTTTAATAGCTATGCTAATCTAATAGACAATGAGCAAAACCTCTTTTAAGACTCTTAACTTTTAGCAATATAAAAACTTGTTTGTCTACATTTATAATGTCTGGCCAGCAAGCGGTAAAAATCGCTGGGTCTACATAAACTAAACTGTTAGTTTTTTTTTTCTGAGGATTATATCTATGATTTAAGGAAAATAATAGTGATTTATTATAGAGTTCCAAACTTGTGAATCTTCTGTAAAATTAACATTTTATACTTGCAGCCACGCCGGTGTAAATTATTTACATATTAACAGTTCTCACACTATATACGTCCCGGTATTGGGCTAGAGTCCTCTTTACTTTGGGAGAGAAATTCACCAACTATATGTTCAAAGCTCTAAATTGTTCGACACATCGGGAAATTAATAATCAAATACAAACGCGATAGAATCTATGCAAGTAGTTTTATTTTAATATACAAGCAAACCCAGTTTGTTTGTAGAAGTCGATATTTAGTAGCGCTACCTGGTGGCGAGTTATATCAATGGGTATAGTAAAAACATCCTCATTTATAGATATGGATAGAAAATTGGTAATTTTTATGTCAACGATTTTGTATAATTATGTAAAAATTTTTTTTTAGATTATTTAAATGTTACATTTAGTTATAAAATGGAGGAGAGGAATGAAAACCCACCACTTTCCCACGGTTAATCAATATACCGTACACCTCAAAAAAGGAAGGAATACAGGATGGGATCAAGGTGGAATAGGATATAAGGAAATCTTACTCCTGCGATGAGCACCGCCTCCAGAACTTCCACTTGCAATTTTCCGCAGAACTTCGAATAAAGATCCCATCCCGTATTCCTTCCTTTTTTGAGGTGTACGGTATATTGATTAACCGTGGGAAAGTGGTGGGTTTTCCTTCCTCTCCTCCATTTTATAATAATAATGGATTTCCGCCATGTATCGCCTAATTCAATCAATTATGTTACATTTAGGTTAGGTGTGTCAAACACATTTTTCCAACATAAGGACATCCATATGTATACATGGAGAAGGAATGAACAGAAAAGTATAATCGATTTAATTTTGGTAGACAGTCGCCTCCGAAGCAAAATATTGAACGCAAGAGCCTACAGGGGCCCCACAGTCGATACGGACCACTATCTCGTTATTGCGAGATTTAGTGGTCTGTTCAGAAAGTGGAGGCACTGGCGAGAGCGTGTCCACTTCGGAGGGCTTGAAAGAATAAAGGTTGAAAGGTTGCAAGAAGAGTGTGTAAGAGAAAAGTATGCAGAGGGTGTCCGAGAACGGCTGACGATGGCAAGCCAGCCGCAATCGGACATTGAAGAATGCTGGAGAGTATTGAAAGGGAGTATGGTAGACACAGCGAAAGAAGTATGTGGAAGTTCAAAGAAGCATAGAAACACAAATGGTGATGCATGGTGGGATGCGGAAGTGGCAGCTTCCGTAGAGCAAAAGAAGAAAGCGTGGCTGGACTATGTCTCTTCTTTGAATCTGAATGACAGTATGACTGAACAGAAGAAAGAAATATATCGGCAATGTAAGAATGACACCAAGGCCTTAGTGAAAGAGAAACGTGATAGAGCAAGTATGAGTGCAGAAGATAGGCTGACTAAAAACTTCGAGAGTAACACCAAACTCTTTTGGAGGGAGGTGAAGAAGTCTCGGGGTGGTTGGTCAGCCTTCAGAATGAATAAAATAAGGTCTAAAGGTGGAGACATTCTTACACAAACACAAGACGTGTTAAGCCGATGGAGTGAATATTTTGGCGATATGTATGCGGATACTACGGTTGGCGCCGGTGTCGCATGTGGTCTAGTAGATCAACATTCGGCGACGGCGTCCTCCGATGGCATCAGTACGGATGAAGTTGAATGGGCGATAAGAAGCTTGAAAAATGGTAAGGCAGCGGGCATTGATATGGTGTCTGCCGAGATGATCAAGCTTGGTGGCTCCTGTGTCCGGGAGGCGTTCCTGTTGCTCCTCAATTTATGTTGGAGCTCGGGAATGGTTCCCGGGGACTGGAATAGCGCAGTCATCGTGCCTTTGTTTAAAAACAAGGGTTCACGTTATGACTGCGCAAATTACAGAGCCATAAGCTTGACCAGTTTGGCAGCAAAAGTGTGTGGTAAAATTATTGAAAGGAGAATGAGGATGGTGTCCGATGGTTTACTGTGTGAGACACAAGGAGGTTTCAGGAGTGGAAGGGGATGCATGGATCAAGTGTTCTCTCTGCGCAACATTGTGGAGAAGCATCTGGCCCTAGGTCAGAGGGTTTTCTGCAGTTTTGTGGATCTGGAGAGAGCATTTGACACGGTTGTACGAAAGGAACTTTGGGACATTTTACCGGAATATGGTATTAACGGTAAACTGCTGCAGGCTGTGCAATCCAGTTACATGGGCTGTAAAGCCTGTGTGCGGCTGGATGATGGAATGTCGCCTTGGTTTGACGTCAATATCGGCGTTAAGCAGGGCTGCGTTCTATCAGCCAGGCTGTTTATCATATATCTGGATAAATGTCTCCAAAGGTTGAACGATATGAATGTGGGAGTCCAGATGGGTGACTCAGTGGTCTCTGCTCTGCTTTATGCAGATGACGCAGTCCTGCTGGCACAGTCAGCGACTGACCTGCAGACCCTAGTCGACACAATGACAGAAGATTGTAAGAAAAGGGGTCTACGCGTGAATGTGAGCAAAACCAAAATAATGGTCTTTGAAAGAGATGAAGCCAGAACAGATGTAAGAGTAACAATAGGTAATGATGTACTAGAGCAAGTGGATGAATTTGTATATCTTGGATGTGGATTTAGCCGAGATGGACGGTACACCACTGATATAGAGCGAAGAGTGAATGCGGGAAATAGAGTGAACGGAGCGTTGGGGCAACTTCTGGGCAGCCACCACCTCAGCCAGAAGGCACGTGTAGCAATACATAACGCAGTGCTTGTCCCAACATTACTGTATGGAAGCGAGAGTTGGGTATGCAGAAAAGAGTATGAAAGTAAAATTAATGCGGTCGAAATGCGATCTCTTCGGAAAATCTGTGGAGTTAGGCTGACCGACCGCATTCGTAACGACGTCGTAAGAGAGCGAGTAGGTATGAAAGAGAGTATTGGTGTAAAGATGCGAAAGGGAATGCTCCGATGGTTCGGACATGTGGAAAGAATGCCGAACGAACGTCTGGTTAAGAAGATATACAATGCGAAAGTGGAAGGATGTAGGTACCGAGGGAGACCGAGACTAACCTACCTAGACCAGATCGGTCAGGTACTGAAGGAAGGTGGAGTCAAGAGTCTCCGAAACCGGCGAGCATGTATGAAGAGAATTATGAATGTTGAGGAAGCGAGTGAAGTATGCAGAGATAGAGTTCTCTGGCACTCTGTTCTCTCTGCCTACCCTGCAAGGGATATGGCGTGATGATATGTATGTATGTATGTATGTACATTTACGTCAAATTTGTTTAGACAATAAAAGGCTGAGATAGGGATGAATTTAATAGTAATATGATAAAAATGAGTAATATGAAATGAGTAATATGAAATAAATATCATTATCATCTTAGTTCATATATGTCCCACTGCCGGGCTCGAGCTTCCTATAGAATAGAAGGGAAAGTGATCTGCTATACCACGATGGTCACAATGGTTGATATAAGGTTTTATTTCGAGTTTTCCTTCTCTTAAATAGCTCTTCTCTGCATATTATATTACTTACTATAGTGGTAAGGCCACACTGTTGACAATTACTGTTTACAGCCGTGGGCCAATCCGCCCGCGGTAGTATCACACTCTTGCAGAAGATCGAAGTCTAAACAGTGGCAATGTGCTATTGCGCTTCGTTCGGTGAACGAGAGAGCCGACAGTCTAACTTTCCGAGTTTTTTTGGAGTTTTCATTGGTAGGCAGCGGCCCAGTTCTGGGATGCGGTCGCCGCCTTCTGCGAGGCTGTCATCTCGCAGAAGGAGGCGGCGGAACGAGTCCGGGCAGATTCTCGTGACCCGGGCCGCCGTCAGCGGCCGGGGCGGCGCAGGCGCGAATATCTGCGCCTGATGCCGCCCTAACCGAGGCTTCGGGTGATCCGACGTGGGGAAATGTCCTGTCACCCGACGTGAGGCCATCATGAGAGGAACCCGCGAGATTAAACCGAAGACAAAGATCGGGTACCGGTGGCCCGCTCACACGGCGAAGAGAGGTGTGTGCAGGGTGGGTCTATGGGGTTGCGCGCCGCCTCTTTCATCGCCCCGGACCGATTTGGCGGGGCGCGATCACGTCCATAGCCAAACGCAAAAAAAAAGTAAAAAAAAAACAAAGGCAGCGTATCAGTTCTATTCCTGGTGTAGCAAAGACCCATGGGTGGCAGTAGCGCTTAACATTAGACGTGCTGCTTTATCGTTTGCCACCACAAGCGATAAAGAAAAAACCTAGTGGTCTTTTACGATACCCACGCTCTAGGATAGGGAGTGATGAATTGTTTTCTTACTTAGTTACCATACGGAAAGCTTATATCAGCTCATATTAATACCAAATTAAGGACTAGTGTTTAAAATTCATTTAACTAACTAAGCCGTTAAACTGATTACAACTCTGATAGACTTAATTTATAACTGCTAAGCTTTAAGTGTTATAAAATGATGACTAAGTATGGATGGATGATAGATATATTTTAATGATAAGAAACTCCTTGAATAATCTGCTGTGTACATAGATAGTTGTAAATCTACTAAGATTTGTTTATAATTAAAATATTGCAGTATCATATGTGGAATATTATAAATATAGTATGTAGTAGCAAAAATATATCGTTTTGGTGTTTCTATGAAAATAATATGTAGATATTTCATCATCATTATCATCATCTCAGCCCACATATGTTCCCCACAGTTGGGCTCGGGTCTCCTCCGTAATGAAAGGGAAAATTTACCTACTATACCACGCTGGTCAGGCTTGTTGGTATAGGGTTTTATTTCGAGTTTTCCTTTTCTTGCACAGATGCTATATACATATTATATTCCTTAATTGTCTTTTATGATCCCCACAGGTATGATAGGGGGTGGTGAATTGCATTCTTACTCCGTCACCACACCGAAAGGAAGTAGATTATTAGATTTTAATTAATTTAAACTTATCTATGTGGTGCAATACAGTGCAATGGTGAATGTAATGGTGATGCAATCCCCTCTCCCTTGCATTTGTCACTATTCATCATTTGATAAAAAATATACTGATACAAAAATCTCATAGTTATAGGCCATTACGTCTTGTGCGTCATGTTAGACATAGAAATCTCATCATTTTCTTTACCCTTTATAATTAATTGCAATTTGTTATCAAAAAATAAAAAATATTAAAATATTAATTCAAATCAAAACATTTATTATGGATAAGCCTCATAAGGGTACTTACATATTGTCAATTTTACATCTTTTTTGTTAAATCAATTTAAATTAATCATTCGCCAGATCGGAAAGCTCATACCTCATATTCAGAATATGTCCTATTTTAATGAACCTCTTCATTACAGAATGAGGATGTTGAAGTGTAGTGTAATTTGTACTAATTTTTAATTCAATAAGTCAACGTCAAGTAAGCAACTAAAATATCATCGCAATAAATCCCATTTTTACACCATTAAAGGATGAAAATTAATGAATAATTAATTAAGCTGAAAGACATCTATTTATTTCTACTGAAGAATATTTATGTTCAATCAATCATCTTTTCTATGTATATCTGAAAAACACATTTATTATGATTTTTCTGCTAAGCGAAAGAGTATTTCGAGTATAACTAAGTTTTAAAATATACCATTATCCGCCATTTTTTAAAAGAAAATATAGTATTTTTTTAATTGATACTTTTCAAATACGAAAACAAATTTATTTAGGTTAACATTAAGCTGTACATAATAATTGATAAGGTTCTCTATGTCCTGCTAAACTGAGCATAAAATATTATTATAAGTTATTATATACATATATATCATTGATTGATTAATTATAATTTATATTATCATTTAAAAAACCATCAATATTATAATAAGTCTTATTAATTAAGAATGTAAAAATTTATTTTTACAACTAACTTTATCTGTCGTCTTAAAAATATCAACGAACATTTTATTAAATATTCGATAAAGATGCCATTCCGAAGAAGCTTTTGTCTAGCATTGCTGTTCTGTGTATGTATAGCAAGGATTTTGAATACATTTCTCTTAATTTACATGTACCTGTAGCCGTACAGTCTGGCTACTTGGCATTTAAACATGCTTCTGCATGCACCGACGGCGAAGTTAATGACACGATTTAAGCATACGGTCAAGGTGTAGTACTTTTATTGGGTTGGGCAAATGCAGTTTGCACAGTCAGCACGACTTTATTTAATTAGACCATGTAAAAGGATACGTAATACTTTCATTAAATACCTATGTATATAACGTAATCACCTAAATGGTGAGCTTTCGTAGAATACTGTGAAATTTATTCCTACGCCTAATAAATCATCATTATTCTCCTACTCTTATCCCAATTACTTAGGGTCGATACAATATGTACTCTTCTTTTATAGTACATATTGTAAAAGTTATTGGCAATAGTTTTATGACCGTCTGCCAGACGTCAACCTTCCTTGGGAATGTAATTGTTGACCAAACGGCATCAGATGGAGTTGGCCCAGGTTGTTATAAGGCTCTTAGTCGTCTTTTACGACATCCACGAGCAAAGTAAAGGTTAATTAATAGTATTCGTAGCCGCTACCACACAGCAATAAATATATGCGATTTATTTGTTCATATATTTTTTATTCATAGCTGCCTTAAAAAATATAATTAATTCTATAAAAACGTAAAAATCTACCCACCATAAGTGAGTAACCCAATCTAACCTAAAGATTAGAAAATATTTAATATACATAGTTTTTTTTTAATTCATTGGTATATTTAAAAAAAATCAAATTAATAATGTTATTAGTTAAAGATAAAAAGCATAAAAGCTATTTTGCCTTAAAATAGGCGATCCGTTGAATCGATATTACTCTAAGTTATCTCTAGATGTTATATAGGTATACTAAAAATTATTAATAATAAATATTTTAGCTATTTATATATCGCCTCTTTGTTTCATTATCATCATCATCATCTCAGTTCATATATGTCCCACTGTTGGGCTCGAGCTTCCTCCATAATGGGAGGGTAATTGACCTACTATACCACGCTGGTCAGAAGTGTTGGTATAGGGTTTTGTGTCGAGTTTTCCTTCTCTTACATAGATGTTATATGCGTTTTATATCCCTTAGTCGTCTCTTACGATCACCACATGGAAAAATTAAATTTTAGAGGAGAGAATATTTCAAGTTAATAAAAATAATTGATATATAAATCTATGAGTTTAATTATTTAATTATTCTATAATTACACCATCTATGATTTAAATCAGATTTACGGTAAAAAATATTCGTTGCGAAACAATTCTTTATTGAAACTTGAAAAAAATTCCTCTAAAATTTTTTTTCAAGATAACACATTATTGAAGTAAATAGGCGATATGTGTATTACATATGTGTATTTCAATAACCTAATTTTATCACGTCTATATCTTAACTATACTTGGTTTTGTAAGACCTCTAGTTTATCTTAAGACGAACCTTAAGAAATAAAACATAGATCTTCAAAAGGAGCCGCTTAAGAGTCTTAACATATGCTAATAAGTTATTGTTGAGACAGATACGTAGATTACAGAGAGAGAGAGTACATTTCGAAATAAATTGGGTACCAACCTTGTCACCATTATCCATTATTGTATCATCCAGGACATCTGGTCACCTTGTAAGTACTCTATAAGTAACATGTGTATGAAAAAGTTTATAAACAAAATAACTATAGATATTTCAACGCCTCTAAGCACTTGATAAAAAAATATATGTACTCTATTTAGGGTATTTGAATAAAATAATGTGTTGCCCTCGCAAAAATGTTTTCTTATTTCGTTTTGTTCTCACAAGATAATCTAAGTTTGCGGCAAAATCATTATTTTTTTATTGCCGTTGGTGGTAAACGAGCAAACAGCACACCCGATTAAGTGTCACTGCCGCCCATGGACCTTTGCAAGACCAAGGGTATAGCTAGACCGCTGCCTACCAATACAAACCCAAAACCCACCCAGTTGGGCTTCCGGCTCTCTCACTCATCGAACAAAGCACAAAAGCAGATTGCCATTACGCAGACGTCGATCTTCTGCGAGAGTGTGGTACTACCCGGAACGGACCGGCCCGTGACTAAAGACAGAAATCTGTGTACAGCGTGGTCCTATCACTTACAGAGTCGATATATAATCTTCTTTCATTGATTATATTGCATTTAGTTTTAGCGATGGTTTTATGATTGGCCGCCTGCCTAACATCAACCATCAATCCTTGGGAATGTAATCGTTGACCTGCTAGCATTAGATGGAGTTGGCTTAGGTCTATGTAAAACTGCGCTAGGTAGGCTTCTGCCAAACACTGGCAGTCCCGGGTCGTCCTGCCGGCGTTTATACGCCGGAGTCGTGCGGTCCATGGCGCTGTATGGTGCCCCTATTTGGGCGGACTCCCTCACCACCCGCAACAGGGCTCTTTTGCGACGTCCGCAGAGGGCCATGGCGGTGAGGGTTATCAGGGGCTATCGTACGGTGTCGTGGACTGCGGCAATATTGTTGGCGGGCGATCCGCCTTGGCCACTTGTGGCTGAGGCACTGGCTGAGGCCTACCGGCTTCGCGTCGCGGCGCGAGCCGACGACGAGCAAGACTCCGTAAGGGGACTGGGCAGAGCACTGGAAGTGGCCCGAAGGGGAGTCATCCGGGGGTGGAGAAAAGAACTGAAGTCCCCCGTAGCAGGGCGAGGGACTGTGGAGCCGGTTGCGCCGCATCTCCACCGCTGGATTAATAGAAGGCACGGCAGCCTAAGCTTTAGGATGGTGCAGGTGCTTACCGGACACGGGGTCTTCGGTAAGTACCTGCACAGAATTGGAAGAGAAGGGGCCCCAGGATGTCACGAGTGTGGCGCACCAGTAGACGATGCGCGTCACACTCTGGAGATATGCCCCACCTGGGGGCCCCAGCGCCACGTCCTGTCGGCGGTCATTGGGGGAGACCTGTCGCTGCCGACTATCATCTCGAAGATGCTTGGCAGCGACAGATGCTGGTCGTCGATGGCCTCCTTCTGTGAAGAGGTCATCTCTAAAAAGGAGGCCGCGGAGCGGGCACGCGAGGCAATCGCGTCCGCAGACTCACTCCGCCGGCGGCGGCCAGGGAGGAGGAGGCGCCGGTATGCGCACCTCCTTCCGCCGCCTTGAATGGTGACAGGGCGTGGCCAGAAGGCCAAGCGTTGGGGCGTCGGGGATCGAATGTCAGTAGACGATCTCTCCGGCGTCCCGTAAAAGCGCGGAAGGGGCCGCTGTGGCTTTAGTGGGTATTCCGGTTGGACTGTTCAGTTGGCCGGTGAGTCCCACACTCCCCCCCGTCTGTCACAGGCGGGGGATAGCGCGTAAATGCGTTTCCACAGCGAGAAAAAAAAAAAAAAAAGGTCTAAATGTTTTTTTTTGTTTCTGAATGCCATTAGTATTATATAATTATTTTTTAAGATTAATCAGAATCGTCCCGGGCGGTTTGGCTAGAGCGTGCCCGGACCATAGCCTGTCATCAACAAAAAAGAATAACATTTGTCAGAGTTCTTGAGTAATTGAGTTAGCAATTGTTAAGTTTTGTAATAAGTATCTTGTAAACATTAATTATTAATTAAAAAAATATATACATTCTGAATTTTATACTCTTTAGAAATAAGTATCTCATTACCAAGTTTAACAAAACATTAAAGTAGGTTGTAAATAAAATAACCTTATTCGAAACTTTATGTGAGAAATTTTGTAAGAGTGAGTAGTCAATATATACGGTAAATCTCCTATTCCATAAATTACACCGACGTCCTTGATGTTTCCAAGAAAAGTGTAGACAACGGCATTAGGCATAACACATAGAATTTTAAACATTAATTTATATTTCGCAATCGGGTACGCAATTCAAATTTATAGTTTATCTGGAAATAACCTACTTTGAAATTAATTCAACGCACGTTAAATGTCATCATTGCGGTTTGTGTGGACTTTTCCTAGATGCATCATAGCTGATTATCCTGTTAGTTCTTAAATCAAAAGGCTTATCGGTAAAGACGCTAATAATTTTAAAATAGGAAACGGTGGTGTCGCGTGAATTCCCGCTTAAAAAGGATTTATTCCATAGTGTAGGGAGGCGGTTTTTTTTTTAAATAAACGATGACAAGTATTACTCACATCGCCGTGGACTCATAACTTATGTATATCCACACTTACGAAAGTGAATTATAATTCTGCATGCAAAAGTGTATCGAACAAGAGTTGAATTAAAAAATATTTCTGTGATTCAAATGGTTGTGAAATATGAATGAGTCAGATTAAAGTTGAATAAATTTATATGGCTGCTACTTTTGATGTTTTTTATTTTATTCATTTTAAACTAAGCAACATCCAGCATTAAGGAATATATCTTTGTATCTCGAGTGGACGTAACAAACATTTAATTAACAGACACAAATTACATTCTAAATCAGAATAACTTTGTATTGAAAAAAAAATGCGAGAGAATTGAATGAATAGCTCTAATGCTTAGAGACCTTAGTCTCTAAGCACTAAAGGTCACTTCGTTAAATAGAGCAGCGTCTGTGCAATCTAAATGCAATTAATATTCAATTAAAAACAAAAATAACAAAAGTTACTCGAGTTAATTAATCATATAAGCTATTTTTAATATTACGCAATTTAAGTAAAATTTTCGTATGGTGACGGGTTAAGAATACAAAGGGTCAGTATTTATACTCCCGTGGTAGATATAAATATCGCCTGAACGATGATTAGTAGTATAGGCAACAATACTGCCCTCGTAGACTTATAACACCGATTGTATCCACTATCTAACGGCAATCATGGCGATTGTGCAATTATCCTCGCTTCCTCATCCAAGACTAGGTGTCGGCAGGCTGAAGGATGAAAGAAAGTTATAAAACATAAATGAAAGTTTATTTATGGTATATTTATATGTATTTTTTCTTTTTTTTGTGTGTCTTAGTTATTAGCCTCAGATGGATATGACAACTTTACTCGGGCTGTGGGTGATCGCTGAGGGCTCTCAACCCGATAAAGTTAAGCGAACGATCCCGAGGGCACCCTCTGTGGGGTACGGACCTCGGCATATGATTTTCCAATAGCGTTATATGGCATCTCTAATAGGCTATATGAAGTTTAAATCTTGTTAGTTAAATCTAAAAGTCATCATTTACCTGCTTTTCCTTAATTACTTGGAATTTGACGCAATGTGTACTCCGCTTCCAAATGTACATATTGCAAAAGTTATAAGCAGTAGTTTTATGATGACGTCAACCCTCCTTGTGAATGTAATTGTTGACTAAACGGCATCAAGTGGAATTGGCCTAGGTCGATATAAAGCTCTTAGACGTCTTTTACGACATCAACGAGCAAATAATGGATATATATAATCGTAGTTGCTACCACATAATACTAGTTAAATCTAAAAGTACTGTATAGTAAATAACATATAAAGAGTTTTTTTACTTGTTCTGAGTGAATACATCAAATAACCAAAAACCATTATTGTTACATAAACAACCGTCTTCTACCAATTCGTTTGTAAAATTTTTTTATATGAATTTTAATGTATCCATTAGCACATGGACGTTCAATGTTGCATATACGTCTTCCCAAGAGGGAATGACGCCATCAGTGTTTGGCAAATAAGTTTGTGAGGTTTCCCAGGAGAACGATGCTTACCATGTGGTAACGGCATAAGATTACAATTCACCACGTCCCCTCTTACCCGTGGCTGTACTAAAAGATAGATGATTAAGGGATATCGTACTGTTATGAGCTTCAGGGAGATTAGGCTTTTAAAAAATAAAATCTTATGATATAGTTGAAGCAGCCGTCTAGCTTGAATGTCAGGATGAGACTGAGGTGTGAATGAAAAGGAATGATTCGCTTATGAAGGACAAATGCTGAGTATGCAGTAGAGAGTGTATAGTGGGTGAGAAAGGGTGTAGAACATATCTATAATAGTAAGCAGATAACATCGATACAAGAGAAGGAAAACTCAACACAAAATCTTAAACTATTATAATAATCATGATAAAAATGATATTTGGGGTTGACGTAATATGTACTCCTCTTGTATACCTACATATTGCAAAAGTTATTGTCAATAGTTTTATCACCGGCCGTCTGCTTGACGTCAACCTTGCTTGGGAATGTAATTATAGACCAGACAGCATCAGCTGGAGTTGGCCCAGATCGTTATAAAGCTCTTAGTCGTATTGTACCACGTTCACGAACAAAGCTAAAGTTGGTAGTATTATTAGAAGCTCCCACACAATGATGGCAATAATGATGAGAATGCTACTGCAATTATTTTAATGACTTTTCAGGCGGTTTTTCGACGACTACGGTAAATTAATGAGTGATGACACAATTTATTCTTAAGCTGTTTCCATATGGAATTATTCATCATCATCATCATCACAGCCCATAAATGTCCTACTGTTGGGCTCGGGCCTCCTCCGTAATGGGAGGGAAATTAGCCTACTATAGCATGCTGGTCAGACGTGTTGGTATAGGGTTTTATTTCGAATTTTCCGTCTCTTGCATAGGATGAGATATGCGTTTTATATCCCTTAGTCGTCTCGTACGATCACCCACAGGTAAGATATGGTGTGGTGAATAGTATTCTTACTCCGTCACCACATGGAAAATTATGGAATTATTATAAATGAAAATTTAAGAAAATAAAACTAAAATACATAGTAATCACTGGTGACGTATTTATTGTTTGAAATGTTGGGCCTATAATTTTGATATACATGAATTTACATGATTTTAACAATGTAACATTATATATACAAAAGGGTTGATCCGGAAATATTAATATCTGACATATTAAACACATCGTATGTGAAGTTTGCGTCGACATAGTTACCCACGCAACCCACAAATTCGGGTTCACAAAATCATAAAAGCTTATATTACCCTTTGCATATTATATACATGTCCTCAGACCGCAGGAATCCTGAATATAACTATAAAAATAATTAAACTTTATTCGCTATTTTAACTTAAAGTTTTACTAGACTGGTTTTGGGTATCTATTTAATATTAAAAAATATTAGCATTAATAATATCCGTAATATACCAATAACTATTTTTAGTTTTTGTTATCTCAGCAGTTGTGATGACAACCTCGAATAATAGTTTTATTTCAAATGTGTAATACTCGCATAAACATCAGTAATTAATATATTTTCAATCAGCTATTATTAAACATTTTTTTTTCTTGCGGCGGACTATGGATATGGTCGCGCTCCGCCAAATCGGTCCGGAGCGACGGAAGAGGCGGCACGCAACCTCATAGACGTGGGTCTATGCAGGATCGTGCAGGCTGGCCTGCAAGCACCTCTCTCCGCCGTGCGAGCGGGCCACCGGTACCCGATCTTTGTCTTCGATGACCTGAGTAGTAGAAACCGTGACAAAAATTAAATTCAAATACAAACATGTTATCCTTAAAATTATTTTTTTGACGTATCTATTAATTAATGATAGACTCTAATTATGACATAAATAAAAAAAAAACCTATAACAGTGTGTAAACATTGTCGGGTAGATAGCACACCGTCACCTTAAGACGTAAATACAATACGAAATGAAATTTGCATGTCCTACAATTAGTCGCGGTAGTGTAGTGGCAGCACGATTGGGCCGGAATCCCAATAGGCGCGGGTTCGAATCCCGCTTGCGACATCATTTTTCATTTCGTAATCGGATTTTATAAATAATTAAGCATATTAAATGCTAAATTTCAGTAATTTAAATAACAAGGTTGTGTCATCGTTTAATACAATTCTAACTGTAAAGTTTGAAGTATTAAGCCTATAACAGTGTGTAAACATTGTCGGGTAGATAGCACACCGTCACCTTAAGACGTAAATACAATACGAAATGAAATTTGCATGTCCTACAATTAGTCGCGGTAGTGTAGTGGCAGCACGATTGGGCCGGAATCCCAATAGGCGCGGGTTCGAATCCCGCTTGCGACATCATTTTTCATTTCGTAATCGTATTTTATAAATAATTAAGCATATTAAATGCTAAATTTCAGTAATTTAAATAACAAGGTTGTGTCATCGTTTAATACAATTCTAACTGTAAAGTTTGAAGTATTAAGCCTATAACAGTGTGTAAACATTGTCGGGTAGATAGCACACCGTCACCTTAAGACGTAAATACAATACGAAATGTAATTTGCATGTCCTACAATTAGTCGCGGTAGTGTAGTGGCAGCACGATTGGGCCGGAATCCCAATAGGCGCGGGTTCGAATCCCGCTTGCGACATCATTTTTCATTTCGTAATCGGATTTTATAAATAATTAAGCATATTAAATGCTAAATTTCAGTAATTTAAATAACAAGGTTGTGTCATCGTTTAATACAATTCTAACTGTAAAGTTTGAAGTATTAAGCCTATAACAGTGTGTAAACATTGTCGGGTAGATAGCACACCGTCACCTTAAGACGTAAATACAATACGAAATGAAATTTGCATGTCCTACAATTAGTCGCGGTAGTGTAGTGGCAGCACGATTGGGCCGGAATCCCAATAGGCGCGGGTTCGAATCCCGCTTGCGACATCATTTTTCATTTCGTAATCGGATTTTATAAATAATTAAGCATATTAAATGCTAAATTTCAGTAATTTAAATAACAAGGTTGTGTCATCGTTTAATACAATTCTAACTGTAAAGTTTGAAGTATTAAGCCTATAACAGTGTGTAAACATTGTCGGGTAGATAGCACACCGTCACCTTAAGACGTAAATACAATACGAAATGAAATTTGCATGTCCTACAATTAGTCGCGGTAGTGTAGTGGCAGCACGATTGGGCCGGAATCCCAATAGGCGCGGGTTCGAATCCCGCTTGCGACATCATTTTTCATTTCGTAATCGGATTTTATAAATAATTAAGCATATTAAATGCTAAATTTCAGTAATTTAAATAACAAGGTTGTGTCATCGTTTAATACAATTCTAACTGTAAAGTTTGAAGTATTAAGCCTATAACAGTGTGTAAACATTGTCGGGTAGATAGCACACCGTCACCTTAAGACGTAAATACAATACGAAATGAAATTTGCATGTCCTACAATTAGTCGCGGTAGTGTAGTGGCAGCACGATTGGGCCGGAATCCCAATAGGCGCGGGTTCGAATCCCGCTTGCGACATCATTTTTCATTTCGTAATCGGATTTTATAAATAATTAAGCATATTAAATGCTAAATTTCAGTAATTTAAATAACAAGGTTGTGTCATCGTTTAATACAATTCTAACTGTAAAGTTTGAAGTATTAAGCCTATAACAGTGTGTAAACATTGTCGGGTAGATAGCACACCGTCACCTTAAGACGTAAATACAATACGAAATGAAATTTGCATGTCCTACAATTAGTCGCGGTAGTGTAGTGGCAGCACGATTGGGCCGGAATCCCAATAGGCGCGGGTTCGAATCCCGCTTGTGACATCATTTTTCATTTCGTAATCGGATTTTATAAATAATTAAGCATATTAAATGCTAAATTTCAGTAATTTAAATAACAAGGTTGTGTCATCGTTTAATACAATTCTAACTGTAAAGTTTGAAGTATTAAGCCTATAACAGTGTGTAAACATTGTCGGGTAGATAGCACACCGTCACCTTAAGACGTAAATACAATACGAAATGAAATTTGCATGTCCTACAATTAGTCGCGGTAGTGTAGTGGCAGCACGATTGGGCCGGAATCCCAATAGGCGCGGGTTCGAATCCCGCTTGCGACATCATTTTTCATTTCGTAATCGGATTTTATAAATAATTAAGCATATTAAATGCTAAATTTCAGTAATTTAAATAACAAGGTTGTGTCATCGTTTAATACAATTCTAACTGTAAAGTTTGAAGTATTAAGCCTATAACAGTGTGTAAACATTGTCGGGTAGATAGCACACCGTCACCTTAAGACGTAAATACAATACGAAATGAAATTTGCATGTCCTACAATTAGTCGCGGTAGTGTAGTGGCAGCACGATTGGGCCGGAATCCCAATAGGCGCGGGTTCGAATCCCGCTTGCGACATCATTTTTCATTTAGTAATCGGATTTTATAAAAAAAAAACACCAAAATATATATATATATATATATATATATATTTTAATATTTTTTTTAATGCATGCTTAAAAGACCACAGAAAGTCGAACACCGTGTTATACAGATGTAATCGGATTACGGATCAAAGTTCAAGTCGTGATTTTTGAATGACTAGAAGTTAGCGACTGTTTAATCACTGATATGTCCACGAGGCATATCCTATGCATATACTTATGATAAAACTAATAATACATTGCAGTCCACTATGATTAATCATAGATTGTCCTCATGATCGATATACACTGTGGTACTTTCTAGTGGTTGGGTCGATTAATAGTTTAGTAACTGCAGCCAAAATTGGGTTGGCTCATGAATATAATAGACTACAAGCCCATGAAAAAATTAGGTAAACTGTGAAATGAATCAACGAGAATAACGGTTAGAAGGCTGTTACTATATCATAAAATAACTCTGAGCGCTATGCCGTCATTTCTGAGCGGTACGGGTGAGTACGTTAATTTCTCAGGTACCTACAAGTGAGGAATTACGACTAATTATTAATTAATGTACGGCTTTTTATAGCTTATAGATGATTAAAAATAAATGTCGAAAAACCTAGTGCCGTACTAAAGTGGTGGTGGCGGTGCAAATTTTTAAGCTATTGCATAGCTTTTATCGCGAGTTTTGAGCGCGGTGACCGAATCAAGAAATTCCGTAACGAAAATAAAACCTAACACCCGCCTACTATGTAGTTTATTTGATAGATTGTATGGTTGAAAAGCAGCAGTTAATTTTGCACGTTGGTTCATTTCACAGGTTATTTTTTTCTATGGACTTGTAGTCTATAAGGCCTATCTAAATAATACAAGTCCTTTTTTTTTTTTTTTTTTTTTTTTTTGTGTCTTAGTTGTTAGCCTCAGATGGCTATGACAACTTTACGCGGACTGTGGGTGAGCGCTGAGGGCTCTCAACCCGTAAAAGTTAAGCGACCGTTCCCGAGGGCACCCCCTGTGGGGTACGGACCTCGGCTCGGGGGGTCGCTGGCAAAGTGGGTTCTCCCACGTTTAGGATTTGAACGCGACACGACTTCCGACCTCGACGGCGAGGACGGAATCGTGGATAATTATTTGTCAGGGCCGCGCGGGCTGTGTATGCCTCCGTTTGGGCGAGCGTGATAATGTCGTCGGGTTCGTCGAGTATTAATCGCGGTTGACGGATCGCGGAAATTTTTGAAGGGGTATAACTAGACGCCCTAACCACTATGGGATTAGGGTGAGTGGCGGCAGAGTCGAAGTAGCGGCGAGAGCACTGCTTCATGTACTGCCGGATGGTCGGCAGGCCGAGATCTATGTGAAGATCCACATTGCGCATATACCACGGTGCTCCCGTCGCACGGCGCATGAACCTATTCTGTAATGTTTGCAAACGGTGTAACCGGAAGGGTTTCGCTTGTGTAAACACAACACTAGCGTACGTCATGATGGGACGTACGCAAGCGGTGTATAATCTAACTTTACTACTAAGTGATAGCTTGGCTTTGGCATGCAGCAAGCTGTGAAGGCGTCCTAACACTAAAGCTGCGCGCGCGCGAACTCGCTTTATGTGAGGACCGAAGGACAGACGATTGTCAAGGGTGACGCCGAGGTATTTGACCTGTTTCGTCCATGGGATGGACTGGTCGGACATTGTTATTGGAGGGAAGGAAGCCATTGGGTGTAGGCGATCTGTCCACCGGTGGAACATGATCGCTTGGCTTTTTATGGGGTTGATAGTAATTCTCCACTTCCTAGACCATTTATCTAGGGCGGTAGCCGCTCGTTGGAGATTACTGATCACTGTCTCTATAGAACGACCTGCATAGAAGATAGCAGTGTCGTCGGCGAATAGTGCAGTTTGCACATTCTTAAGCTGAGGGATATCGCTGCAGCGTGAACAAAATTGGTGAGAGCACCGATCCCTGGGGGACGCCGGCTTTTAATGAATGCGGTGCGGAGAGAGTACCTTCTACCCTGTAGCGGAAGCTACGGTCGGTTAGAAAGTCCCTAACTATTATAACTAAATAACGGGGGATACCTAACTTTATTAACTTGAAAATAAGGCCATTATGCCAGACTTTATCAAACGCTTTTTCTACATCGAATAGTAGCATACCAGTGAAATAGCTATGTTGTAGCTTAACACTGGCATACTCGACTATTCGATGTACTTGCTGTACGCAAGAGTGTTGCGTGCGAAAGCCGAATTGAATCGGCGGGATAAGGGCGTTAGCCTCTGCGTATGTTCTTAGGCGGCTAAGAATTACGCGTTCGTATATTTTTGCAAAACTATTGAGTAAGCTAATAGGGCGGTACGAGGAAGGTTCGGTACGCTTCTTGCCGGGTTTGTGTATACCAATTACCACGGCTTGTTTCCATTGAGATGGAAAGATACGGTTAGTTAATGCGGCGTTAAATATAGCTGTTAATATAACGAGTAATGAGAGGGGGAAGAGTTTAATTACTCTGTTTGTAATGCCATCCGAACCTGGGGATTTCCTAGGGAGGAGGGCCTTGACAATCGTTCCCACCTCGTCAGTTGTTACTGGCGGAGGGGGGTCGTCGGGTGTGTCGGTAATGGTGGGTGTACGCGACGTACAACGCTCCACCTCGCTATTTACTAGTTCGGTGTGTCGCGCGTCTATGTTTTGAGTGCTCGACGTACATTGCTGCTCAAGGCTAGCTGCCAAGCATTCGGACTTTTCTTCGTCCTCGAACGCTGGCAGTTGATTAGGGCGGGTGAGTGGAGGCATAGTGGACACTGTGTCCTTTTTGAGTGAACGGGCTAGTTGCCAGTAGGCGAGGTGAGACGGCTCAAGCTCGCTTAGCGTGGCATCCCATCTGTTTTGCCGAACTTCTTGGACGGCCTGTTTGACCGCCCTCTGCAGTGACCGCATTCGAAGGCGGTTGTCTTCACAGGGGAAGCGGTCATAGGCTCGAATTGCTGCGTTCTTTTGCCTTAACAGATCACGTACGTCAGCGGGTAGGCGCCATAAACGATCGCTCGTGTCTGGTACCGTCCGTGAACAATCACTAACTAGTGATTGTACGTGATTTGTTAGGGAATCGATCGCGGACGTGACGTCCTCTTGGGAGTTTATATTGGTGGGGATTTGATCTAGGTGTACTGACGAGGAGGACTGAAGTTTGTCCTTCAGTTGATTCCAGTCCGTACACACTTTTGTGGTGGGAGGGTTTGGGCCTGAGGGGCCATAGCGCGGGGAGAGTTCTACTATCACCGGACGGTGATCCGAGTTAAGCTCGTGAAGTACTTCTATCGAACTTAAACGTAGGTTTATGTTCTTAAGAAGGGCTATGTCTAACACGTCGGGCCTGTGCTCGACGTTGTAGGGGTAATGCGTTGGTTCAATAGGCGCTATGATATCGAAACCAAGCCGGGTGGCGTAAGTCTCCAGGGCCCTGCCTCTGGCGTTGTTGGTGTGGCTATTCCACGACTTACTCTTGGCGTTTAGATCGCCTGCTATGAGCACGGCGTCGCCGAGGTTTAGTAGCGCTTGTAAATCGCTTTCTAGTAGAGGGTTGCTCCCGTTGTCGCGCGATGGAGCGAGATAGACTGATGCTACAATCAGTGGCTGGTGGCCCGTGAGGGCCAGCCGACAGACCGAGGCTTCAATGTACGTCATGGGTGGGGTGGGGATTGGTGTGCAGTGCAGCGACCTTTTATAGTAAATGAGAGTCCCGCCTAGGGGGGAGTGTACCCGATCGTCGCGCACTATATTATAGTTTGCGATTTTCGGGTCTTTGTGATAGGGCTTCAAGAAGGTCTCCTGGACCAGAAGAAGGTCGAGCTGCTGGTCTTGTAGCAATGTACCTACTTCGTCTCTCTGTCGGGAGAGACCGTCCGCGTTAAAAATCCCTAACTTGAGGTGTCGTGTTTTAACTCTGCCTGGTGTGTGCCTATCCATTTCTAAGCCGTAAATTTGTTAAGATTCTCGAGGACGGACGAGAACTTAATAGCGGTGTTTAATAACGCGAGGCTGTTGCCTTGATTTTGGCGCAGTTCGGCTGCGACTTCGCGGATTTGATCCACGTTTATTATTGCCGCGAAGCTTTTCACTATGGCGAGATCCGTATCAAAGCCCGTAGTGAATACCGCTTGTGTGTTAGGCGAACGGTTGCCCTGATGGGGCTTAGGGAGGCCCACGGTGGGCGGTTGTTTATGCCCAACGGTTGGCGCTTTTTGTACGCTATTATTAGTCGACGGCGGTGTCGCGATCGCGGGTGCCGGCGCTATATTTTTGTTTGGCAGTGGTGGGAACTCCACACTGCTGGTTGTCTTAACCCACGGGTTTTTGGGTGGGGTATAAGGTTTGGGCGGGGGTTGAGGTACCGAGGGGTACCTAGGGGGGGGCGGAGGTCTCCTGATCACCGGCCGTGGTGCGCGTGGGCAGCCACGGTAGTTCGCAGGATGACCCACCTGACCACAGAGTACACACGACGCAGGGGTCGCACTCTTATTGGGGTCGTTGGCCTTAGGTCTGGCACAGTCCGCCGTTGCGTGGTCGTCCAGGCACTTAACGCACCTTGGAATACAAGTCCTATATATCCCTGGTTATATATAGTACTGGGTAGTAGCGCACTGCCGCAGTAAAACGACGCCTGAAGCAGAGACACGAAACTATTTTACAGTAGACAGCAATCGGACTGTGACCTTGATATTAGAGTAGAGACTTGACTTGAGATCCATAAGCGGCAATTACCACTCACCATCAGGTAAGCTGCTTGCAGCTATGTTTGTACTCGATTGTAGATGTTGATGGCCTGATGAATGGATAGAACAAGTATAGGTTTGCAGTGTATTACGTGGATTTTGACTGCACAGATAGCTCAGTCATTAAAATACAGACCTACCGTACTAGGTGCTTGGATACAAGGCCTTCGAAGATAAAGATCTGGTACCGGTGGCCCGCTCGTACGGCGAAGAGAGGTGTTTGCACGATGGGTCTATGGGGTTGCGTGCCGCCTCTTCTGTCGCCCCGGACCGTTTTTCTGGTGCGACCACGTCTATAGTCCACCGCAAAAAAAGGTGCTTGGATACAATTTCCACGTAGAACAAAACTTTGTGCGATCCATAAATTGTTGTTCTGAATCTAGTTGGTACCCCGCAATACAAGGATTATTTCTTTAGTTCAAGGTCTTTAAAAAAAAGGAATACAAGTACATCACACTGCAGTTTACCTGTTTACAAATGGAAGTATGACATTAAAAATATATAAATCAACAATGTAAAACATACTGTTATGTTTCCAATCAAATTATAAATAGGTACCCACCATTTCCGCGGGCGCCTGAAGTGTTTTATTAATAATTACAGTTCGACCCAAATACGATATGTATGGGTGCATTATTGCAACCGGTGATGTAATACGTGTGTAGATGCATTCCCCTTCCTAGTAACGGGATACTGTGGACACCTTGTAAACACATGAAAGAGACGTACTCTTTGATCTTAAGAATCAAGATTAGCGTGACTATGTTGAATTTGATAACAGGTTTGTTGGAGGAATAAAAATACAATAATTACTACACCTCTCTTTACCATAAAACATTAAAACACTATTTTGTTGTGTGATAGCTACGAATATTACCAATCCTTATATTGCTCGTGGATGTATAGAAAATAAGTAAAGGTTTTATATCGACCTAGGCGAACTCCATCTGATGCCGTTAAAAGTTACATTCTCAAGGAGAGTTGACTGCAGGCTATCAAAGAATTGCAATTATTTGCAATATGTATATTAAAAGAAGATAATAATTAATAAACATTAAGTGATTGGTGAATATAATAATCCATTAAAATTTGTAAGTCAAGAACATATTACAAGGATAAACTTTTAGAATAAAACCCTATAGCAATCTATATAAACAGCGTGGTGCAATAGACGAACTTTCCGGCTAGTGCCCAACAGAGAAGATGATAAGACCCATAAATAGCTACTAAATTGTCACACAATACTCCATGTGTAATTAAAAAAAATAATATTTAAAATCTGTTAAAAAACACACACACGCTTATTATATTTTTTTTCTTAACACTTAACTACTTTACAATCTCAACTAACGCATGCTAATCATATTTAAATCATCCATCAATCAAATGTACGTTTAACTTGACATAATGATGTCATACTATCAGTCAAATGAATGAACAAGCTCGTTCACGAAATCAGTCATTCATTCATTAACTTGAAGTCATTGATAAATTTGTACCAAATAAGGTCAATTTTTTTACTTTTATCGAATTAATTACGTTTTCTTTGTTGATAAAAATAATTTAGTAATGAGAGGTTCTTACAGGGTCAATAATGTTTATTATTTATTGGATATAAATGATGATTATGTGAAATGTTAAAAAATAACTCGTATTATATTTTAATTATGTTTTATAGGTATACTTTGTATTAAAAAAAATATTATGATTTAAGTTTTTGGTTGTGTGATTATGTCATTGTTTTTATTAATATAAATATGATGGATATGATCCTAAGTAATAATAAATAAATATATGAATTAACCTAGCTCGATATTTTTAAATACGGTTTTTTTTTTTAAATATATTTGGGTTAAAAAAAATAACGGAAATTAAATAGAGCATAATAATGAAAATGGGACAACTAAGTATTGAACAAGGTCTATCTGGATTAAGCGACTGTTTGGTTTTCCAATTGAGCTTTTTGCATGAGCATTTTTTCATTGCCCAAAAGAGATTTTCTATAAAAGAAACCTAGCTTGATAAATGTAATAAATTTTATATCCAGGAGGATTTAGAATCCTCCTGGATATAATATTGCATTAAAATCGTTGGAGGTGCAGAATTACTCTTGTCTATAATTCTAAAAACATTAGATAATAAAGAATCAAATTTGATCCTACACTAATAATGTGGATTTTACATAAAATAAAAGGAATATTAATATATATTTTATTGAGATATAGATAGGTATATCTCAAAATGCGTCCACTTACTAAAGGATCTTACGATACTTTGAGATATTTCGATATTTCCTTTGATCCGGCATATTTTTATACTTCAGTTGGAATTTTTGCTCGAGTACTGAGATATTAGAGGATTCAAATAATCTTTGAAGTATTTGAATATTTGCTGCTTGATGATGCTTGGATTTCATATTTTTATAACGACCTTGCTAATTAGCAATATTTTCATAATAAAATAAGCAATAAAAAGATAATTGCAATATAAATTACTTATAACAAGTTATTTAGAGAATCGCTAACTTTATTTTAATTTAATTATTAATTATTATTATATGTTTTATTTCAGGTACGATTATAATTACAACAATTAACAAGAGGGCCTAGATCATACATTTGTGAGTAAATATATTAATTACTGCGAATACTTTGCCCCATTCGTTAATAAGAGCCACGCCACTAATATTTTCTGCATACAGTTATATAAATGTTTCATTGTTTCATTCGCGATAGTCTCATAATCAGGTTGAGAGTCCTTAACGCACACCCATGGTTCAGGCAAAGTGGTATCGTCATCTATGCATACGAAAAAAATGCGATCATATTATGCTTCTTTCAATGATTGAGAGACCATAAGGCCCCAAGGCAGAGAATTGGCAGAGAAAATACCGCTAGTATTGTAGAGTTTCATTTACGACTTAACAAAGATGGGCTATATACTCCTCTGACAGTAAAAACAATTAAAAAGAAAATAAAAAAAATACAACTATAACCTAACAATAGTATAATAGAGTGGTTACGGAGTACGATTACTATTCACCACCCCCTTATCTTACCCGTGGGTGTCGTAAGAAACGACTAAGGGATATAAAACGTATGTAACATCTACGCAAGTGAAGGAAAACTCGAAACAGAACCCTATAGCAACACGTCTATCAGCGTGGTATAGTATCTCCATTTCCTTTCCATTATGGAGGAGAAAATATTAGTGGCGTGGCTCGAGCCCAACATGGGACATAATTATATGAGTTGACATAAGTATATTCATTTGACTGCGGCAGAATAAAAAAAAGTGTGCTTTTTTAGTGAGTATATCTAAAAACTCTCTTTGTTGGACAAAAAAGAAACTCCTAAAATGAGCTTGATATCTTGAAAATTGAGCTGGCATACGGAAGGGTCCCCTTGCCCATTTAAAATACATTGAAAAGAACTTTTTTTATGTTCATTGTAAATCGTCGAAAAAATATTTTTTTCAAGTCTCTTTAATTTTTTCAATTAAACACATAGGAGAAAAGTTACAGGGCTTTAAAAAATCGAAATTTATAAAATAAATTTACTAAGCAGTTAATAAAAAAAGGATGTTGTTGTATTTAATAGAAAAATTGATACGCACTTTTTTGACTTTTTATCATAATATAAATATTTATATTCTGTTTATTATAGGTAAAGTTTGAGAAAAAATATAAATACAGTAATACCCCGTTTTACGCGACCCCGTTATGCACGGTTTCGCTTTTACGCGAATTTCAAATTTCGCGTTAAATTGCCTCGAATTACGCGACTTCAGTCCATGACTACGTTATATACATACATACATATTCATAGGTAAGAATAAATATATATGTACGTAACGTAGTCATGATGAACTTGAAGATGTCGCGGTAAAGGATTTCGAAGAACTTGTAGCAACGCAACGCACGACGAACCTCTCAGCAATGAAGATCTGGTCGAATTATAGAATAATCCCATTAACGACGAAGAAGAAAAAGAAGAGAGAGTTTTATCTTCAAGCGGAATACAAAATGCTCTTTCAAAAATTTATTCCGGTTTAGACATATTGCAGAGTATAGACAGTGATGATGACAGTGTTTTGACCGTGTGTCAAACAATTAAAAACAGTATTGGGTGTTATGAACGTATTATACAAAAACGTAAAAGAAACGCTATCCAAAAGACAATAGATGTATTTTTTCTTTAAAAAAAAAAGTGTTTTTAGAATTAAAGTGATTGATTCAAATGATTTATATTTTTTTTGTATTAAATCATAAAACCCCGATATACGCGAATTTCACTTAGCACGGTTTTTTACGGAACGTATCTCTCGCGTAAAGCGGGGTGTTACTGTCTTCAGTTTTATATTTATTCATTGTTCCGAGTTTAAATGTCATTTGTGATTTCTGTTTGTAAAGTTTTTTAATAAAAACATTAATCCTTAGTGCGGGGTTTCTTATTTTGTAAAATTAAAATAAACATAAAAGCGTTACAAATCAGCCATCCATTAGCTATCAATATTCACCATTTTTTTTTGAAGCTGCTAAGAATACTATCGACCCTTAATTTGTACACTTACCGTGGATATCGTAAAAGACGACAAAGAGCTTAATATCGATCTGGGGTAACTCTATCTAACTGATGATGTCAACAATTTCGTTCCGAAGGTGGGTTAGCGTCAGGCAGACTGTCGCTTATAAAACAATTATTAATAACTTTTTGCAATTTGTGCGATGGAAGATGAGATGATATTGCGTGGACTGTAAGTGCTTGGAATAAGAGCAGAAGAATAATGATAATCATGTTCACCGTTGAACATAGGCCATCTCCAAGAGCAGATACATAAATCAATGATCGCCAAACGGATTGGCGATCACAGCTGTAAAAATATTTTTTTCAGGAGAGTGCTGCTAGCCATTCTCCTGGTAATTCCACAGCCGATTTTTACGACTACCAGGGGAAGTCAATTGGCGATTATACATCGTAGTCTGCCTTTATAATACGGATAACTGCGTCGCATTTACTATAAGTATTTGTACAAAATTTAATCTTAAAATATGGCAACATAAAACTCGTTTTATTTACACATTTGAATGAATACAGTTAAACGATACCTTTCTCCTTACCTTCCAATTTAAACCTGCTTTATTATTGGAAATGGCAATTAAGTTCACCCTTTAGTCTTATCGATTTAACCCGAGCATATTATGAAAGTGCCATTGGCATTCGCCAGTTTATGTCTTATGCCTTTAATGTGTTGAATTTCTTACGACATTTGGGGCATTGAATGTACTTGATTACTTTCACCGCACCGGTGGAATTAAATTCGTTAATTCTAGATTGAAAATAATTGAAGGAATCAGATTAAACTCTTAAGACTTAGTCGAATAAGATTGGTTCAATTGTTATCTATAAATTGCTTAGAGTTCAAATTCTCAATTTGATAAGGGAGTAAAAATACAATGAGATGGGTTTCTGTTTCATAAAAACATTACATAGTTCTTTTTGAAGAAATGCAGCAGCTGTTTTACGAATCCGAGAATAGTGTAATTAAATGACTGAACAGATTTCATTACCGAATCGCCGCCACTTTCTGAAAGTAGACGGCGTTCTTTAGTTCTTTGAAAATTTTCTGCTTTCAAAGAACTCATTTATAGATATGATAGATATGCATAAAGCTATACACTCCTAAATTTTTATAAAAATATTATATTTATTAAAGCCATCTATCCATCAAATCATCACGTTCGATCTAACAGACAAGAAGCCTTTATAAGCAGCTATGTGCATAACCATGAAGCAATTCAATGAAAAATCACGTCATTACTTGCCTCGTTTCCAAATAATATAAATATGTGACATCATAAGCGCTTAAAGATCTTTATTGTTATTAAATCTAAAAATAATTATTTAAATAATCTTTAGAGTATAGAGATAACTGCCTCATTATTGGGATTTTACTATAATATATGTAGTTTTCTGTGTGGTGACGGAATTAGAATACAATTCGCCACCCATAGGAGCTACGTATATTATAATTTACTCTGTTACGGAAATTGCTTATTAAGATGCATAAGAAAACCTTTTACATCAATTAATCATATCATATTTTTTTTACTGCTGATGGTGGCAAATGAGCAAGTAGTACACCTGATAATAAGTGTTACTGCCGTCCATGGTCCTCTGCAATACCAGAGGACCAGGTAGGCCACTGGTTACCAATTTAAAACTCAATCCCATTCAGAAAATTAGGTTGCCTGTTCTCTCGCTCATTCAACGAAGCACAATGGCAAATCAGAAGTCGATTTTTATGCAAGAGCGTGATACTATCTCGGACAGACAGGCCCGCGGCTGTAGACAGAAAATTGTCAACGGTGTGACCCGGCCACTATGACTTATATTAAAGTTCAGGACGATGATAAGAGATATTACTGGGTCTTCTAATAAAATACTTCATCTTTGTATATATTAACTAACCGCGCTGGTTATTTACTATGCTCTATGGTAAATATTATAAATTTTCACTCGGTCTATATGTTCCATATACGAGTATGTTTAAGAAAGTTATTTAATCAGCATGGGGAGAGGATAAGAAAAACTATGGATTTTAGCTACAGACGGAAAGGGCTTTCAGTTTTAGACAATTTCGAGAACCGGGCCCGAGCTTAACTTTTAGGAGTTACAAAGGGATATTTTATTACTAAAATTGTACTTATACAACTCAAGTATTCAATAAAAACTGTCGTAATATAATTTTTCACTCACTCCCTAGGTACAGTACTGTTATTATATTTACAATAGAGATACTTTTTACTATTTGTAAAATAAAAATAACAATATTCATACATTTGAAATAAAACTACTTTTACGGATTCTATCGCGTTTGTATTTGATTTATAATTTCCCGACGTTTCGAACACTTTACAGTGATCATGGTCACGGGAGGACTGAGGTGTCTTACGTCCAATATGTCATTGTTATTACAGAAATTTATTTATATCTACCCTATAAGATATTAAATTTTGACCCACATTTTTATACAAAATTAATACAATTCATTGCCAGTACAAAAAGAGAATGATTCTATATATAAAATTTATGTTGTTTATGATTTTTTATTATTAAGGTATTTAATTTATGATAATTATTATTGTGGCAATTTTACAATTTATACAAAACTAACAAAAACTATTCAGCTACTACCGGATCGGAACGCGGCCACTCTGAGAAAGATCCGGCGAGAAAACTCAGGAGGCATGATACTAATTTTATTATTGAATTTTTGAGTGGCGGCCTACTTTATCTTACTAAAATTAATTAAATTAAAATTTAACTATTATTGTGGGTCAAATCTATACAATAAGTGCTCACAGTGTCTTGCAGTCTTGTGGTGGTTTTCTTAGTTTTATTTTTAATTAAGTGAATGACAGGATCCCAGCTTGATGATAATACCCAGCCATCCTCCCTATTGAAATTTTTATGTTTTTTGATTTCAATAGCCTCGCGAACCATTCTAGGAAGGTTCCACTGCGACCTATAGTAAGTCAGATCGACACACCGACTTACAAATTAGCTCAGATGGTTGCAAAGGTCCTCTCACAACTCCGAGGACACACTGGTGCATTTGTTAAAGACTCTTACCATTTTGTTAGCGAAATTAAAGATCTACATCTCGATGATAATGAATCTATGGTCAGTTTTGATGTCACATCACTTTTCACTTGCTTACCTGTTGAGGATTGCATCAAAACTGTAACTAAGAAGCTATCTGACAATAATATGCCCTTGGAATATGTTGAACTGTTACGTCAATGCCTAACAATTGGCTATTTATTGTGGAATGATGAATTCTACAAGCAAATAGATGGAGTGGCCATGGGCTCGCCAGTCTCTCCCGTTGTTGCCGATATATTCATGGAGGACTTCGAGGAGACTGCCCTAAGAAGCTCGTCTGTCACACCCAGGTTCTATAAGCGGTACGTAGATGACACATTCACAATATTACCATCAGACAAAGTAACCATATTCCTTAACCATCTTAACTCCATTAATCCAAAAATTCAATTCACTATGGAACTGGAGTCAAATAACTCTTTAGCTTTCTTAGATATTTTGGTTATCCGTAAACCCAATAACACCTTGAGTCATACAGTGTATCGCAAAGCAACCCATACAGACAAATACTTGAATGGTGATTCTCACCACCCCCCTTCACAGTTAGCTACCGTTTCAAAATCTTTGTTACAGAGAGCACGAGGAATCTGTGACGATGAACACCTGGCTGGGGAGCTGCAGCATGTCAAGCAGGTTCTACGTGCAAACAAGCTGCAAGTTCCTCGCCCCCGTCACGGAGACCGTGTGAAACCACCAACAGTTGAACGTCTCCCTGCAGTCCTACCTTATGTAAAAGGAGTCACTGACAAGATTGGCTATATCCTAAAACATGCTTCTATAAAAACCTATTTTAAGCCACTGAAGAGGATTAGTCAGTTCTTACCACCTGTCAAGTGCCAGATCCCTCTACAGGATGCAGGAGTTTATAAATTAGACTGTGACTGTGGTCTCTCTTATATAGGCCAAACAAAGAGATCTGTAAGAACTCGGATCAAGGAACACATAGCTGATGTGAAACACCGCCGTCACACTAAGTCTGCAGTCTGTGAGCATAGTCAGGACCGCGCCCGCCATTATATCAGGTTTGATAAACCACAAATCCTCGCAAAAGAACACCGATACCTTCCTAGAATGGTTCGCGAGGCTATTGAAATCAAAAAACATAAAAATTTCAATAGGGAGGATGGCTGGGTATTATCATCAAGCTGGGATCCTGTCATTCACTTAATTAAAAATAAAACTAAGAAAACCACCACAAGACTGCAAGACACTGTGAGCACTTATTGTATAGATTTGACCCACAATAATAGTTAAATTTTAATTTAATTAATTTTAGTAAGATAAAGTAGGCCGCCACTCAAAAATTCAATAATAAAATTAGTATCATGCCTCCTGAGTTTTCTCGCCGGATCTTTCTCAGAGTGGCCGCGTTCCGATCCGGTAGTAGCTGAATAGTTTTTGTTAGTTTTGTAAAAATTGTAAAATTGCCACAATAATAATTATCATAAATTAAATACCTTAATAATAAAAAATCATAAACAACATAAATTTTATATATAGAATCATTCTCTTTTTGTACTGGCAATGAATTGTATTAATTTTGTATAAAAATGTGGGTCAAAATTTAATATCTTATAGGGTAGATATAAATAAATTTCTGTAATAACAATGACATATTGGACGTAAGACACCTCAGTCCTCCCGTGACCATGATCACTGTAAAGTGTTCGAAACGTCGGGAAATTATAAATCAAATACAAACGCGATAGAATCCGTAAAAGTAGTTTTATTTCAAATGTGTAATACTCGCGTAAACATTAGAAGTCATTATAATATTCATACAATTTATTTCTACATTTTTCAACACTATACTTACGTAATCAATCTCCTTGACGTCAAGGGAAACTCATCAATCTCATGATCAATTTTATTGAAGACTAATGATTTATGTATCAGTTTATACGAAGTAAGTTGTATTTTTAGAATGTTTCTGTTTTTCAATATCTACCTATGTAATGCTTTTTATATTAGTTACAATATGAGATACGTAAATCCCATTTCTTTTTTGTAAATGGCCGTCACAAAAATATTTAAGGAAAACCAGCTTCATGCCTTCAGAGCTTTTCTTTTGTTGTATATATATATATATATTTAAAGATTTTCCTACACTAAGGAAATTATCCTTGTATTACGGGGGAGTTTACAAACATATAATTAACGTAGAAAAATTACAACCAGACTCATAACAACACTTTGTGAATCACACAAAGTATTTTCCTGCGTAGGTATCGAACCGACGACACTGGCATGGAAGGGCGGTATCTTAACCACTACGCCATCTATGCAGTCAATCTTTATATAGTTATGCTGTGATCTGTCAGTAGCATATTATGTCTTGTATTACTGAATCAATTATTTGTCATTATAATTAATATTTGTGTTGTTGATGTCAATATGAAGTTTGTTTGAATATGTAATATTCCTGTTTTTGTTTGAATATGTATTATTCCTGTGACTCAACCGATTATAATAACATTTGATATATAAGTTTGTCATGGATACAAAAAGATTAATAAAATGTTTTTTATACAAAAAACTGTTTGTGATCGATAGAATAAATTGGTTAGCAATATCTAATTGAAAAACTATAACAACCTTAACAAAAAAAAGTTTTTTAACAAAAGAAAACGAGCTTCATGAGAGCTTTATGAAATTTTAATGTTTCCAACATTTTGGAGTAAACTTATTTCAAACAAAAAATAATTTTGTTTCTATATAGGACGGTAGTTATGTTCGAACATAAAAGAAACATTCAAATTCCATTCCAAGTCGATTAAATATAATTTTATACAATTCTAGATAATTGATTTAATTAGGTGATACACCGCAGAAATCCATTCATCATTCTCCTACTCTTATCCCAATTACTTGGGGTCGACGTAATACATGTTGCAAAAGTTACTGGCAATAGTTTTATGACTGCCTGCCTGACTCAACCCTCTTTGGAAATGTAATTGTTGACCAAACGGCATCAGGTGGATTTGGCCCTGATCGATATAAAACTCTTAGTTGTCTATTACGACATCCACTAGCAAAGTAAGGGTTGGTAGTATTCGTAGCCACTACCACACGGCATACCGCAGAAATCTATTATTATCTTAAAAATTGAGGAAGGACCCACAACTTTCCTACGATTGTTCTCCATTCTTTCTTCATTTTAAAATAGTATACAATTCTTGTATAAACATAAAAAAAAACCCTTATAGAGAGGTTAATTGCAACAAAGAGCATTGTTCGAATAATTTACATGAAGACTCTCAGGGAGGTCCTTTCACTGCAAACTAATTTCACCCATATAATGCTATTGCAATACATAGCACGTACCTACTATAGTTCTATGAATAAGAACATGTTTTAGACAACATCCTGGCTTGCAATTAGACTAACGGAGCCACAGGTCGTTGAACACGTAACTGTAATGCAGAGTAATGTTCATCCATCCTTCGACGTATATATGGGCGGTCTTTTGATGAATATAATGCCTGTAAATGCCAGCCGAATGTCGTTATACGGGTATGGTGAAACAAAAAATATGTTTAGATAATTGCTGGCACGCGCGAGACTGTTGTATATATATATATATATATATATATATATATATATATATATATATATATATATATATACATATACATAAATATCATCACGCCATATCTCTTGCAGGGTAGGCAGAGAGAACAGAGTGCCAGAGAAATCTATCCTTGTATACTTCACTCGCTTCCTCAACATTCATAATTCTCTTCATACACGCTCGCTGGTTTCGGAGACTCTTGACTCCACCTTCCTTCAGTACATGACCGATCTGGTCTAGGTTGATTAGTCTCGGTCTCCCCCGGTACCTAGATCCTTCCACTTTCGCATTGACTACCTACGTTTCGAAGTTGTAACATATGATACCACAAGGTCACTCGCCGCTTGCCGACCACAGGTTAGTGAACTAATATTTACAAACGGTGTTCTATTTTGTTTCAATATTTATGATAAAAAGTTTGTTTGGAAAAATTGTTTTTTAAATATGCATGCGAGGACTTTTTTAATAGTTTCAAAATACTCCTACACACTAGTATTGACGGTGTTTTCATTTATTGTCGTATTGACGTCTCCACTCTGTATATCCGAATTAAAAATACTTGATTTTTTCGCTTTGAATTTCAAAATACATCATCACAGCCCATAAAGGACCCACTGTTGGGCTCGGGCCTCCTCCGTAATGGGAGGGAAATTAACCTACTATACCGCGCTGGTCAGTTGTGTTGGTATAGGGTTTTGTTTCGAGTTTTCCTTCTCTCGCATAGATGTTACATGCGTTTTATATCCCTTAGTCGTCTCGTACGATCACCCACGGGTAAGATATGGGGTGGTAAATAGTATTCTTACTCCGTCACCACACGGAAAAAAGTACATATTTCTGTATAATTGGTTCACTATTGGGTTGACCAGGTTTGTACTGCGAAATCTGGGTCGAAAAAAAAAATGTTATTAAAATGATTGCTAATATTTGCGCGAGTTTTATACATCATTATATTCCTGTTGTTTTCCCAATTATTTGGGATTGACTCAATATATACTCCTCTTCCAACGTTTATATTGCAAAATTCATTGCCAAGTTTTATGATCAGCCACCTGACGTAAACCTTTTTGTGAATGTAATTGTTGAGCAAACGGCATGAGATGGAGTTGGCTTAGCATGAACCGGTGTAAAACAAGGATTTATACTTTAGTATAGGTATTGTCTTTAAGGCCACCGACGACAAAGACGGCGTTCCGGTGGCCCACTCGCTTTTTTTTTATTTTTTTTTTGTGTGTCTTAGTTGTTAGCCTCAGATGGCTATGACAACTTTACCCGGACTGTGGGTGAGCGCTGAGGGCTCTCAACCCGTACCGGCCCACTCGCACGGCGCGGAGAGATTTTGTTCGCGGACATTGCGGGGCGGGTAACGAACGTCGCTTTACCTGTCGCCCCGGAAGGATTTAGCGGGGTGTGACAAGACCATAGTATGCCGTAAAAATTTTTTTTTTTTGGATGAAAAGCTCCTCTTTTTTTTTTTTGGTGGACTATGGATTAGCCTCGCCCCGCCAAATCGGCCCGGGGTGACGGAGAAGGCGGCGCGTGACCCCATAGACCCACCGTAAAACTCCTCTCTCTTCGCCGTGCGAGCGGGTCACCGGGACCCGATTTTTAACTTCGGTGGCCCGCCCGGCGGTTCACCCTCGCGGGTTCCTCTCGTCGACGCCCCGACAGATTTCGCCGTCGGGGCGTCGCCCTCACGCGGTGGCCTCACGTCGGGTGACCGGACAATTCCCCGGTCCGATCACCCGAAGCCTCGGTTAGGGCGGCATCAGGCGCAGGTATTCGCGCCTGCGCCGCCCCGGCCGCTGGCGGCGGCCCGGGGCGCGGGAATCCTCCCTTGCCCGTTCCGCCGCTTCCTTCTGCGAGATGACAGCCTCGCAGAAGGCGGCGACCGCGTCCCAGTTCCTGATGCTGTCGACCATCGCCCTCGCGACGGCCGGCAGCGTCAGGTCGGCACCGATGACAGCGACGAGGTCACAGCGCTGCCGCTCCCATCCCGGACACACCTCCAGCGTGTGTTGCGCCGTGTCCTCGTCACTCCTGCAGTGGACAGGGTGGTGTATAGGGAGTGCCGGAGTCCACTCCCTATACACGACCCTGTGCAGGTACAACCCGAAACACCCGTGCCCCGTCAATACCTGCACCAGCCGAAAGGTGAGGACTCCGTGCCGCCGCTCCATCCACTCTATCAATACGGGCCGGAGGGCCTCAACGGTCTCCACACCGTGCCTAGGCCTCTCCAGCCGCGTAGCCCAACGGGCGATGACGTCTCGGCGGGCATCCACGCGCCAGGTGGCTATCTCGCTCAACGATGGGGAGCCACCTTCCTCGCGCGCTGTGATAACCCGCCGGTAGAGGTCGGAGAGCATCTCCGCCTCTAGGTCCCACGGGGGTGTCCCGGCCAACAGGCACGCCGCCTCTGTCGACACCGTGCGGTACCCGTGAATGGCTCTGACCGCCATGGCTCTCTGTGGCCTCCACAGAACCGCCCTGAGCTGGGCGTTCAGAGCCCTCGCCCACACGGGTGCGCCGTACATGGCCATCGAGCGGATGACCCCCGCATACAGCCGTCGGCCCTCGAAACTGGGTCCGCCCACGTTCGGCATGAGTCGAGAAAGGGCGGACGCCGCGCCGACAAGCCGGGGAGCAATCTGTCGGAAATGCTCCCGGAACCACCATCGCCCGTCGAGCACCAGACCCAAGTACCTCATATGGGCCTGGATGCTGATGTGGATGGAGTTTACCACTATCGAGGCGCCGATGGGTAGCCTCACACGGGGCCCATGGAAAAGTAGGGCCTCCGTCTTGTTTAGGGCCACCCTGAGCCCCAGCGCCTCGATCCGCCTGACCATCTCCTCGGTGCCGAGAGTGGCCAGGCTCGCCGCCTCTTCGAGTGTCCTGCCCCGGGCTGTGACGAGCGTGTCGTCAGCGTAGCACACCAAGCTCAGCCCGGGGGGGAGACTCCCTCTCAACGCCCAGTCGTACCCGATGTCCCACAGGGTCGGCCCCAGAACCGACCCCTGTGGAACGCCGCACGACATGGGCGTCCGCACAATGTCCCCTGCGGGACCCGCGCAGAGGATACTGCGGCCCTCCAAATAGTCTGCCACCAGCCGCCTGAGGTACAGGGGCACTCCATGGAACCGGAGCGCCTCCCTGATGCAGCCGAATGGCAGACTATTGAATGCGTTGGCGATGTCCAACGACACCGCCAACAGCACTCCCTTCCCGGCGACGGCCTCCGCGGCCGCCTGCCTCAGGCGTAATAGGGCCCCGATGGTCGAACGCCCCCTCCGAAACCCATACTGAGCGTCCGACAGATCGGGCCCCACCTCCTCCAGGTGTCGGACGATGCGGGCAGCGAGCACACGCTCCAGCAGCTTACCCACATCGTCGAGGAGCACGATGGGCCTGTAGGCCGACGGCAAATCCGGGGACCGTCCCGGCTTTGGCAGGAGAACCAACCTCCCTTCCTTCCAGCACTCAGGGAACCGTCCAGACGTCAGACAGGCGTTGAACAGCTGCCTGAGGCGAGGCTCGAAGTGCTCGAGGAGCGACGTCAGCACCCGGACTGGAATTCCGTCCGGGCCGGGGGCCGTGGTGGCGGAACGAATCTTCGCCACGGCCGCCCCCACTTCCGACTCCGTCACGGGCGGAACACTCTCGTCGTCGTCGGCCTCCCGGTCCTGATCTGGCGGAGCCATGACCGGGGGCGTGTGTTCCGACTGCCGTGGAAACAGCTCCTCGACCACCCTACGAAGGAAGTCGGGCTGGAGGGTCTCGGTGAGGGGGGGGGCCCGCGCGCGAAGCTTGTTCAGCGCCGCGCGATATGGGCGACCCCAGGGGTCACGGTCGAGACCGTCCAGCATCTCCTGCCAACTCGCGCCCTTGGCGGCTCGGATGGCCAGCCGAAAGGCAGTCCGCGCACTGCGGTACGCCTCGTACAGCTGGCTGAAAAGCTCCTCTTAAATTGTTGGTAAATTTCTGTTGACATTCCTTGTGGTTAAGTGAACGGTTTAGATCTACAATTGGTCTCAATAGGTGACTCTAACATTATTCTAGAATATAATTCCTACAGTACAGAACAAAGTCTGTTAGTTGAGCTAGTGAAATCATTACATTTAAAAAAATATCTTTTTATTTACAGCTATAAAGTGTAACTAATAAGTTTTCGTCGATTAAATTTATATATGGTGGATATTATGCAAATCTATTTCCATTTTAAATATATTTACTAGGTAGGTATAGAGCAAGCGGGCAGTTTGCATACAGATTATTCCAAAGATCAATAAACCACGGAGAATTTAAAAAAAAAACAAGAATTTTTACAAGTGTAGCTTCTAGCACAAAAATATAGCATATAGTAAAATTCATATTATATAAAGATGCGAAAGGGAATGCTCCGATGGTTCGGACATGTGGAGAGAATGCCGAACGAACGTCTGGTTAAAAAGATATACAATGCGAAAGTGGAAGGATGTAGGTACCGGGGGAGACCGAGACTCACCTACTTAGACCAGATTGGTCACGTACTGAAGGAAGGTGGAGTCAAGAGTCTCCGAAACCGGCAAGCGTGTATGAAGAGAATTATGAATATTAAGGACGCGAGTGAAGTATACAAGGATAGTGTTCTATGGCAGTCTGTTCTCTCTGCCTACCCTGCAAGGGATATGGCGTGATGATATGTATGTATGTACATATTACATAATCCCGTGTGACGACTGGAGAATAGTACAATATAATTATCACAATCATCATCAAATAGTACAATGTAATTATCACAGAATACTTATACGTGGAATGCGTAAAAATCGGTAGGAGAGTGGGCAACAGCTCCTCCTAGAAGAGAAAGAGAGATAATACCTCACTGCGATAAAAGAAGAGGTAATAATACCTCACTGTGATTGCCAATCGTTTTAACCGTTGGCGACGTTAAGACTGGCTGAGTGAGAATGTTTGGTCAGTAGTCTTCTCTAAGCAAATTCATAACATAAACTGCGATCGGCAATTTGCTTGTCAAGTTGTGTTAGATTATGGCTTTGTCCTCTATCTTGGATAACAATGGACGTCAATAGGGTGACGAAAGATAAATTTTCAAGAAATATTTCTTTTTGTAATTTGAAGTAAATTGCTTATTAATGGATATCAAAAAAGATTTTAGCTCATTTAAAAAAAAAAATAATATTACTTTCTTTATTTTTAATATATGACAACCACTAGGTGTACTTTGATAGGTTAGTCGGGAATTTTCAGTGGGGGTTTTTATAGTGATCTTTTCAGTTGTTTTTTCAGCTCTAGATTTTGTACATACATACATACATATCATCACGCCATATCCCTTGCAGGGTAGGCAGAGAGAACAGAGTGCCAGAGAACTCTATCTTTGCATACTTCACTCGCTTCCTTAACATTCATAATTCTAGATTTTGTACGATCGAATAAAAGGTAACTGTGTGCTAGCGACTACGAATATCTTTATCCTTATATCGACCTGGGGCCAACACGACCTCATGCCATTTGGTCAACAATTACATGCCCAAGGAGGGTTGACTTCAGACAGGCGGTCGGTCATAAAACTATTGCTAATAAGTTTAGCAATATGTAGGAAGAGGAGTACATATTGCGTCAACCCCAAATGGTTGGGATAAAAGCAGGAGATTGATGATGAATAAAAGGTAACTGTTGCGGTGACAATAATGTTTTTTGATTTTTTTTTATCAAATAAAACTGTTGGTCCACAGACTTTTGTCCGTGCCTTTTTTATGTATATTTTAGTCGTTATGTTGAAGTTATATAATTCAAAGTTCAAGTTTCAAGTATAATTTTTGAATTCAAGTTATATAATGCTGTTATAATATGTCCGATTAAAAGTTTTTCGGATTGAAGATCCGATTTGAAAGCTGTTTTAGTGATATCAAACTCCCGATATGTAACACGCTGGTGCAGTCAAGGAATCGTTTCTGGGATTCCAATCAATTGACGGCCACGGATAGTATGACAATATAATAGTTATGACCTACTTCGCCTTTACGTGAACTCAGATGATTTTGGGATAGTCTGACCCAGACAATTACTTCTCGAATTTAAAGTTTTTTTTTGTATTTTGAGTTTACTACACTCAAAAGACAAAGTTTCTCAAAAGCAAAGAAGATCAGTTAGTCAAGATATATGTGTTTGATCTAGAGATCAACGAACATGACGTCACACACTAAATAATCTATTGTGTTGATGTTGGCATTGAAAACATAATGTCATCAAGTTAAACCAAATCTAGTTAATCCATAAATGTGGGATGCAAGATAACGTTGTCGCGAATGCAAAATAGTACCAATGGACCGGTTTTTGTTATGCGAAATTATATAAATACAAAAAAAACAAAGTTAGCTTCTTAATTAATGCACGTTCAATCGTAGCTCGGGGTCACGGCCATATTTTATTAAAACACTAGCTTCTGCCCGCGACTTCGTCCGCGTGGAATGGTTACTTTGGGCTAACGTTAACTTCAACTCGCGAATTCGTTTACGTAAAAGGTGGAAATATTTTTAAATAATACATACGTTAAAGCTGTTTTAGGTACCTACATGACCCTTTTATTAGTAAGAGTGGAACATTTAACCTTAAGTAAAATAATAATAATAATCTTTATTGAAAACTAAATACATATGACAGTTGACATAGATGTCTTTGCCTCTTGAATTAGGTAATACCTGTGTTTCAAGAGACAGTTCCTTCCCGAAATACATAAATCTTGAACATCAAATTATTTTACAGTAACATACATTATAAATAATGAATATATATATATCTTACGTAATAAAGACTAATGATAACGAAATCTATAATAAATGAATGAGTGAGAATTAACGTGTTAGTGAGCGCGCTCACACGTTGTGTGTGTGTGTGTGTGTGTGTGCGTGTGTATGTGTGTGTTGTGCGTTTGTTTGTGTGTGTGTTTGTGTGGTGTGCGTGTGTTTGTGTGTGTGTGTGTGCGTGTGTGTATGTGTGTGTGTGTGTGGTGTGCGTGTGTTTGTGATGTAGTGTGCGTGCATGTATGTGTTTCTTTTTTTTTGTATGTATTTGTAGTTACGCAAAATAAGTATTTAAAAGTGATTCAAGTTTGACGTAATCCATATAATGCAATGTAGTACCATATAAAGTAATGCAAGTAAAAGTATTGGGTCTTATCTATACTTTCTATAGATATATTCAATGTATGTATATTATATACATACACTTACGCCTATTTACGATTACACATACTTTTAATGTGTATGAAATCGCTGTGTGGTAGCGGCTATGAATACTACCAATCCTCACTTTGCTTGTGGATGTCGTAAAAGACGACTAAGAGCCTTATAACGACTTGGGCCAACTCCATCTGATGCCGTTTGGTCAACAATTACATTCCCAATTAGGGTTGACGTCTGGCAGGCGGCCGGTCATAAAACTATTGCCAATAATTTTTATAATATGTACTATGAATGAAGAGTACTTATTGTATCGACCCCAAGTAATTGGGATAAGAGTAGGAGAATGATGATGATGATGACCTCTCGTGAACAAATCGCCAATTTGGTCCAGAAAAGGTCTTCCCCTTGTATTCGTCCCATTCACGATTGCTTTATATGTTTGCTTCGTCAACCTCTGCCCACTCATTATTTCTTCCACTTCGTGTCCAACCCACCTCAGCATACCAGCGCTCTTTTATAATGGTCTAAGAGCCAGGTGAAAATTTGGTTAATTATTTCTTCTCGAGAGATAATTGGTGATACGCATCAGACAATAGTATCATGAAGCCTTATGACCGTCAGCTGCGGCACGGTGGGGGGTTGAGCAGTTGTAACGTCCCACGCTCGAAGAAAAAAAAAATACATTCACTCATTTCCTCTGGGCTAAAAATTTATCAAATTATAGCTAACCCAATATCTCAACAAAAAAATAAAATCAGCTGGCTATAACATAGTGTATTGTATGTCAGCTGATGTCTCGATCATGGGAAAAAAAACTTCACTTTCAGTGATATCCTCTCAAATAAAAATGTACCTGATGATAGCTTATATGTAACTATTGATAAATATATACGTCAGCTGGCTGTATCTCGGTGGAAAAATCGTCAGCTGATAATTTGAAGGTCGTTACGTAGAAGTTAGCCAGAAGCATTTACTGACTATTTAAATGCATCAGCTGACTAAGTTTCCCTCCACTTACTGCTAGCTGATTTTTTTTATTTATCACAGAAATATATTTAAAATCAGCTCACAAATTTTCATGTGAGAGGAATAGACGTCTTTTTAATTATTCTTGTTATTTTTAAAGATTCAAACAATACACGCTAGCATAGCATAGACAGTATTAAGGTACGCTTGGAGGGGGTTAGTTGTACGCATGCTCGGGGTACCCTTTTGTTGAGGGCACTGGAAAACATTTTTAGAAGTAGAAAAGAAGGGTACTAATCATAGAGTAATATAATACATTGGAAATAGAGAGACCACTCTCGATTTTTTTTGTCGCCACTAATGTCAATGAAAGCGCCATCTATTACGCGACTCAATAATTATTTCCTATCCACCCAAAAAAATAATAATTTATATACATACTGTAATTTCGCAGCAGATGCATCTTCTGGTATTATTTTGCGATACTTTGGGGGCAAAGCCGTAAAGCGTCTATAACACTCACTGTGGTACAGCTGAAAATTGTTTTTTCTGTCGGAAGTACAGCCTCGTGTCCACTTAGTTTATTATTTTTTCTTACACTCAATATAGCACTGCACTTAATGAGATTTTCTTCACTGAACGATTTTAAATTAGAAATAGATTTTGTTTTTTTTTGCAAAAAACGCAAAAGCGTTACATTAGACATTTTTATAGATTTTTCACAGATACTACAACAATATTTCTAGAATATTCTTTACGTCTGACTACGTTTGCTTGTCTATTCTAAACGTACATTAGTACCATACACAGTCGTTTTTTATATAGCGCTATCTAGATCACGTTTCTGAGTGTTTTGTTTGCTTTGACACTAATAATGTTAATAACTAAAACTAGATGGCAGAAATTACCTTATTTAAAACAATAAATTAAGTGTGTGTGTGTGTGAGAGAGAGATGTATCTGTGTGTGAGAAGTATCTATGTGTGTGTGAGAAGTATGTGTGTGTGTATTAGTTCCTACCCACGCATGCGCACAGGAAATAATTATTGAGTTGCGTAATAGATGGCGCTTTCATTGACATTAGTGGCGACAAAAAAAATCGAGAGTGGCCTCTCTATTTCCAATGTATTATATTACTCTATGATTAGTACCCTTCTTTTCTACTTCTAAAAATGTTTTCCAGTGCCCTCAACAAAAGGGTACCCCGAGCATGCGTACAACTAACCCCCTCCAAGCGTACATTAATACTGTCTATGTTATGCTAGCGTGTATTGTTTGAATCTTTAAAAATAACAAGAATAATTAAAAAGACGTCATTTCCTCTCACATGAAAATTTGTGAGCTGATTTTAAATATATTTCTGTGATAAATAAAAAAAATCAGCTAGCAGTAAGTGGAGGGAAACTTAGTCAGCTGATGCATTTAAATAGTCAGTAAATGCTTCTGGCTAACTTCTACGTAACGACCTTCAAATTATCAGCTGACGATTTTTCCACCGAGATACAGCCAGCTGACGTATATATTTATCAATAGTTACATATAAGCTATCATCAGGTACATTTTTATTTGAGAGGATATCACTGAAAGTGAAGTTTTTTTTCCCATGATCGAGACATCAGCTGACGTACAATACACTAAGTTATAGCCAGCTGATTTTATTTTTTTTCTTGAGATATTGGGTTAGCTATAATTTGATAAATTTTTAGCCGAGAGGAAATGAGTGAATGTATTTTTTTTTTCTTCGAGCGTGGGAGGTTACAACTGGTCATCCCACCCATCGAGCCGCAGCTGACGTTCACGAGACTTTATGGTTCGATTTTCTGATGCATTTTACTAATTATCACTTGAGAGGAACTTGGTCATATATATCTGTTACTGGCTCTCGGGCTATAACATTATACCTAATTTTATCTTTCATACTTACATCACACACAGCTTACGAAGAGCTGTCAGCTTTACAGCATTTATTCTATTTTCATGTCTTCCCGCCAAATCTAATTTTCACTGCCATACATGAGGGCAGGCACTAATACTTCCTATACTTATTATTATTATTTAGGATGTGTAAAGCCGACGGAAGGTCATGAGAAGAAAACAAAACTAAAAATGTAGTGTGTGCAGAAGTACTTTGAAATAACATTAGTTTGAGTTTTTTTTTAATATAAGATTATAAGATCCAGTATTTTTATCGTAAATGCGCGCCCAGTACTTGATCATTATTTTGCTGCGATGTTATTTTTAAACTGCGATATTTCCTAAGATATTCATTGAAATCAAATAATGTAAAGAGCAATTTTGTTTTAAATTAAATACTTGTGATGAATAACTCATTTATTTGGATAAGGATTAATATTATGTTTATAAAAACACCTTCGAAAATATCACATTATTTTAAAACAAATTTGATTAGCATAAAAAAGGTTATAGTGAGCCAATCTTAAAAGATAGACATATGCTGTCGCGTTATTTAGAACTTTGAAATGCGTTGCGTTATTTAGAACTTTGAAAGGGGAACAATTATGTAGTACATAATTTTTACGCAACTTTAACCGTTTACGCAGCGGAAGCTCTCAAAAGGAAACATAAACCCGATTTTTACACATTCATCATTGTTGCTCTGCTCCTATTGGTCGCAGCGTAATGTTATATAGCCTAAAGCCTTCCTCTATAAATGGACTATCCAACAAAAAAAGAATTTTTCAAATCGTACCAGTAGTTCCTGAGATTAGCGCGTTTAAACAAACAAACAAACAAACAAACTCTTCCGCTTTATATTATTAGTATAGATTTCATATTCATATTATCTTAACTTCATTGTATAATAGTCAGCTGTGTATAAAAAAAAATATGTATGATTATGGACTGAGAATACAAAGTGATGACTTTTACCACTTTACTTTCATCCCCCTTGCCCTTTAATTTTCAAGAAAATTTTAAAAACCATCTAAGATATCATCAAAGGAATGGAAACTTATAACCAACTGCGAACGCCACACTGCCTGGTAACCGTGGTGATTATAACTTTCTTACACAACCCGTCCGACCAGATTAATATAGCAGATAAATTCCCCTGCTCATGTGAAGGAAACTTGTGAGTAGCTGTGGGGTAGCGGCTACGAATACTACCAACCCTTACTTTGCTCGTGGATGTCGTAAAAGACGACTAAGAGCCTTATAACGACCTGGGCCAACTCCATCTGATGCCGTTTGGACAATAATTACATTTCCAAGGAGGGTTGACGTCTGGCAGGCGGCCGTTCATAAAACTATTGCCAATAACTTTTACAATAATTATGTACTATGAAACAAGAGTACATAATGTATCGAACCCAAGTAATTGAGATAAGAATAGGAGAATGATGAATGATGTGAAAGAAACTTGTGCCCAATAGTGAAAAAAATGGTGTGTAGTGGCCGTTACGAATATTACCAAACAATCCCCAATGTTTTATTAAAATTACCTAAAATCAAAACTATCTTCCTTCCAGAATTTAAAATCAGTTCGTCACGATTGTCGTATTAAAGTTTAGTAATTAGAAATAAATAGAAAATAAAAATCTTTTCAAAAATTTTATCTTTCGCCTTATTCTTTTTTTTTTTTTTTTTTTTTTTTTTTTGGTGGACTATGGATTAGCCTCGCCCCGCCAAATCGGCCCGGGGTGACGGAGAAGGCGGCGCGTGACCCCATAGACCCACCGTAAAACTCCTCTCTCTTCGCCGTGCGAGCGGGTCACCGGGACCCGATTTTTAACTTCGGTGGCCCGCCCGGCGGTTCACCCTCGCGGGTTCCTCTCGTCGACGCCCCGACAGATTTCGCCGTCGGGGCGTCGCCCTCACGCGGTGGCCTCACGTCGGGTGACCGGACAATTCCCCAGTCCGATCACCCGAAGCCTCGGTTAGGGCGGCATCAGGCGCAGGTATTCGCGCCTGCGCCGCCCCGGCCGCTGGCGGCGGCCCGGGGCGCGGGAATCCTCCCTTGCCCGTTCCGCCGCTTCCTTCTGTGAGATGACAGCCTCGCAGAAGGCGGCGACCGCGTCCCAGTTCCTGATGCTGTCGACTATCGCCCTCGCGACGGCCGGCAGCGTCAGGTCGGCACCGATGACAGCGACGAGGTCACGGCGCTGCCGCTCCCATCCCGGACACACCTCCAGCGTGTGTTGCGCCGTGTCCTCGTCACTCCTGCAGTGGTGGCAGGCCGGAGTCCACTCCCTATACACGACCCTGTGCAGGTACAACCCGAAACACCCGTGCCCCGTCAATACCTGCACCAGCCGAAAGGTGAGGACTCCGTGCCGCCGCTCCATCCACTCTATCAATACGGCCCGGAGGGCCTCAACGGTCTCCACACCGTGCCTAGGCCTCTCCAGCCGCGTAGCCCAACGGGCGATGACGTCTCGGCGGGCATCCAAGCGCCAGGTGGCTATCTCGCTCAACGATGGGGAGCCACCTTCTTCGCGCGCTGTGATAACCCGCCGGTAGAGGTCGGAGAGCATCTCTGCCTCTAGGTCCCACGGGGGTGTCCCGGCCAACAGGCACGCCGCCTCTGTCGACACCGTGCGGTACCCGCGAATGGCTCTGACCGCCATGGCTCTCTGTGGCCTCCACAGAACCGCCCTGAGCTGGGCGTTCAGAGCCCTCGCCCACACGGGTGCGCCGTACATGGCCATTGAACGGATGACCCCCGCATACAGCCGTCGGCCCTCGAAACTGGGTCCGCCCACGTTCGGCATGAGTCGAGAAAGGGCGGACGCCGCGCCGACAAGCCGGGGAGCAATCTGTCGGAAATGCTCCCGGAACCACCATCGCCCGTCGAGCACCAGACCCAAGTACCTCATATGGGCCTGGATGCTGATGTGGATGGAGTTTACCACTATCGAGGCGCCGATGGGTAGCCTCACACGGGGCCCATGGAAAAGTAGGGCCTCCGTCTTGTTTAGGGCCACCCTGAGCCCCAGCGCCTCGATCCGCCTGACCATCTCCTCGGTGCCGAGAGTGGCCAGGCTCGCCGCCTCTTCGAGTGTCCTGCCCCGGGCTGTGACGAGCGTGTCGTCAGCGTAGCACACCAAGCTCAGCCCGGGGGGGAGACTCCCTCTCAACGCCCAGTCGTACCCGATGTCCCACAGGGTCGGCCCCAGAACCGACCCCTGTGGAACGCCGCACGACATGGGCGTCCGCACAATGTCCCCTGCGGGACCCGCGCAGAGGATACTGCGGCCCTCCAAATAGTCTGCCACCAGCCGCCTGAGGTACAGGGGCACTCCATGGAACCGGAGCGCCTCCCTGATGCAGCCGAATGGCAGACTATTGAATGCGTTGGCGATGTCCAACGACACCGCCAACAGCACTCCCTTCCCGGCGACGGCCTCCGCGGCCGCCTGCCTCAGGCGTAATAGGGCCCCGATGGTCGAACGCCCCCTCCGAAACCCATACTGAGCGTCCGACAGATCGGGCCCCACCTCCTCCAGGTGTCGGACGATGCGGGCAGCGAGCACACGCTCCAGCAGCTTACCCACATCGTCGAGGAGCACGATGGGCCTGTAGGCCGACGGCAAATCCGGGGACCGTCCCGGCTTTGGCAGGAGAACCAACCTCCCTTCCTTCCAGCACTCAGGGAACCGTCCAGACGTCAGACAGGCGTTGAACAGCTGCCTGAGGCGAGGCTCGAAGTGCTCGAGGAGCGACGTCAGCACCCGGACTGGAATTCCGTCCGGGCCGGGGGCCGTGGTGGCGGAACGAATCTTCGCCACGGCCGCCCCCACTTCCGACTCCGTCACGGGCGGAACACTCTCGTCGTCGTCGGCCTCCCGGTCCTGATCTGGCGGAGCCATGACCGGGGGCGTGTGTTCCGACTGCCGTGGAAACAGCTCCTCGACCACCCTACGAAGGAAGTCGGGCTGGAGGGTCTCGGTGAGGGGGGGGGCCCGCGCGCGAAGCTTGTTCAGCGCCGCGCGATATGGGCGACCCCAGGGTTCACGGTCGAGACCGTCCAGCATCTCCTGCCAACTCGCGCCCTTGGCGGCTCGGATGGCCAGCCGAAAGGCAGTCCGCGCACTGCGGTACGCCTCGTACAGCTGGCCCTCCCGCTCGACGTCGCGGTGACGCCGCCGGCTGCGGGTGTAGGACCTTCGGGCACTGATACACGCCGCACGAAGGTCCGCCAGTCTTGGGGACCACCAGTAGACCCCCTGCCTCGGAGGCGGACGCCGCCGCACTCTGGGCATGGCCGCATCGCAGATCTGCGTTAACGCACTGCGAATGCGGACAGCCTCAGCGTCCACTCCGTCCGCTGGGGGTGGTGAGGACAGCCACGTACTGACAATGGCCGCCTCCGCCAGTAGATCCCTGTCAAGACGACCCACAGCCCACCACGGAAACGCGGGAGCTCCGTCCGTCCTGTGACCCCTACCGGGTTCCCGGGGGGGAGACCTCCATCCGGATGTACCGGTGGTCCGACAGGGTCTCCGCCTCCTCCAGGACACTCCAGTTCCTCACCCGTGGCGCGACAGCGGGGCTAGCGAACGACAAGTCCACTATCGACCCGCCCTGCCGCCGCACACACGTGTTCACCGAGCCTCTGTTCAGAACACAGAGGCCCAGTGAAGCCGCCCACTCGTTGACCGCCCGCCCGCGGTCGTCCGTCGTAGGGGACCCCCACGCCGTGGATTTGGCGTTGAAGTCCCCCAGAACCAGGACGAGGCCCGGTGCCAGTCGCCGTATCGAGGCCTCCAAGGTGGTGAGTGAGGCCCCGAAATCGTCCATCCTCCTAGTGGGGGAGAGGTATACGCTGTAGAGCGTGACCCCTCCCCACTCCGCCGCGACAAATTCCTCGCCCCTATCCAAAAGGGACAAGGACGGGAAGTGCCGCTGCGTTGAGACGACGATTGCCGCAGTACCGTTTCGACTGACCACCCAATTGGGGCGATCAGGCACGGCGTACGGTTCCGCGACTACGGCTGCACCAATCGACCACTCCGCCATGGATTGCAGGAGGAGATCCTGCGCTCCGGCGGAGTGGTTGGTGTTGGCCTGCAGGAGGAGGTGCATGGATGGTGTACCCATTATCGGGTTGTGTCCATGACCTCCTCGCCAGCGGGCGATCGGACCGCGCTAGGAGCGGGAGCGGCCGTGGTCGTAGGGCCGCCCCGCGCCTTTGGGGCCGAAGCTGGAGGTTTGCACGCCCCAGAGCCCATGCGGTGCTTGGCGGGCTTATTGCCCGCCGCACACGCGGGGCAGTGGGGCGGGGCGGCGCAAGATGCCGCCACGTGCCCGGTCTGACCGCAGCGGAAACACAATCCGCCGCAGTCGAAGCAATTAGTGCACGTCGGTCGAGTGTGTCCGACCGCCATGCACTTGTAGCACCTCGCGGGCCGGTGCTCAAGCACGGTTACCCGCGCCGAGCTCCAGCCCACGAGGAGCCTGCCTGAGCCGGCCAGTTGCCTGACCGACTCTACCGGGCACTGCGCCCAGGCAGCACCTACGCCACCCGGACCGGGACGAATGGCACCGACCCGGACGGTGTCTATGGGACACCCGGTTTTCGAGGCAATAGCCTCCCGGATGTCTTCCACCGTCACCGAATCGTCCAAACCCGAAATGCGCATTTCGGCGCACTTGACGGGCCTGGCGATCTTGATGCCACCCTCCACGGATCTTTCGCCTTATTCTACGTGTGTAGAAAAAAAGACACTAACAATAGAAAAAGTATTTAATACATTGAAAGTTTTATTATAACGCATTATCTAGTTATATAAAGTTTATTTAAATATCACAAAAATCTAAAATGTTGACTATAGCTTACTTCAGGGTATCGGTTTTTCGTGACGGTGTACGCGCGCATCGTAAAAATTTACTCTCATCATTTTTCCCTAACGCGCCAAAATAAGTATAACTTCAAAAAAGAACTCGTTATTGTAAGTAAAATGTTTCGGTCTTCATATGCGTGACTACACCAATAAAACAACAGTATCGTACATGGGGGATCCTCAATTATCTTAACGGCTGTTACGTTTAAGTGATGTTATCTTACTTGCCCCTTAATTTTGTATGACGGCTGCTAATAAGTAGCTAATGGGATTTATAACGTCACGTATTAAGCGCCACGTGTGGGTTAATAAAGTTGTTATGTTAATTATATTTCGGGTCTATATATGTTTGAAATATTAATAACTTTGAATAGGTCTTTATATTTAGTTTGACTATTTTTTATAATTAGTTTATATATCTATATATTGATCTATCTTTGAATGAGTAATTCTTATTTTTAATATCCTAGCAACGGCATTAGCGATTCCTATAAAATTTAGTATGCAATCTAGCTTTCATTTATAGAAAATATCGATCGAGGTTGCATTTATAGAAAATATCGTTTTCTGTCTCTTCAGCCAACAAAAAAAATATTCGTTTTTGTTGGTTGAAAACTATTAGTATGCGACGGCAAATTTGGCCGCAGTCATTGAGAATAGAAATAGCTCAATTGAGAAATCAAGCGGTCTAATCCTGACAGCTCCGATTTCTTGATTTTTTCTTTTATTTATTATTATTTTCCCTTTCTTTTAATTTTCATATTTTTTTATTATGCATAAACTACTTATTTAAAATCTATTTTTTTTTTAAATCTAATAATAAAATATCGAGCTAAGCTACATTATCCACATATTAATTCGTTTATAAAAGTTAATTCTATATGATGTTAAAATGTCATAATTATCTATTGTCTTTTAATAAAATAATTTAATAGAATATTTATAATTATTTACAACCAATGTTAGGATTATTAGAATTACTAGCCGCTGCCATCTGTGCATGTATCGGCCTATCGTGGTCTATTCTCCGTGGTTTTGAAGGCATGCTAATTGTTGATATAATACCGTTCTTAGAGCGATCTTTCAAGAAGATGTTTTTCACCCATAGGCATACGAGTTGTGAAGATAAAAATTATTCTTAATTTATCACTACGAGGACCACTATATAGCAACAATTGTTATCTAAAGTAACAGCATGATCTTTAAAAAATGTTGATAAATAAAACCCACTGAGTTTCTTGCCGGATTTATACGAGTAGTTATTAGGATTAATTTAAGATGAATATGTAAAAATCGACAATATGTAAATGACCCCGCAAGCTTGATAATACATGATATGACTTTGAATTTGGCTCTGTAATAAGTTTTACTTGTGTGGGTGTTCTAACCGTGTGGTCTTCGGAACCGCTCCGTCATATCTCGTGGGTGTTGCATATGACAGTTAATGGAACATAGCAAGATTCGCCTCTAGCAAATGCTGATAGCGTCAGACAACATGCAGTTATATCAAATTTCAAATGTATAATTTAATAAAATAGACTATACAATGTATGAAGACTTCACAAATATGATTATACAGATATCGGGAGTGATCTGTGTAGCGATCTTTGAACCTTTGGTGCTTAGTAATGTAAGCTCGATTTACATTTTTTGCGCCATTTGTTTGCGCCATCCATGAGTATTTTTTTTTTGAGACTAGGTGTAGTTTTTTGTTTATAAAGTTGATTAAATGTGTGTTTGAAGTGAAAACCTTTTTAGCGGCGTTGTGCACTTTTTTGGGTTAGGTAAAAATTGTTAAACTCGCGTCAGGAAATATGACCTGATCGAAAATTCGTAAGACGGACGTAAGACGTAAATATCCCCCTCTCTTTCTACCGCGCGGCGAAAATGTATGCTTGCTCTTGCTGTTTCGTTCGGCGCCAGGCGCTTGCGCGAGTGTGCGTATGTGTCTATTAATTGAATTTTTAAATAATGAATTTGGTTTAACGATATCAAATGATCGCAATGTTAGCACAACGAAATACAAAACTACTATTGATGTGGTCGAATCAAAATTGTTCGTTTATTATTTCAGCTACCATAAAACTATTGCATCAGTTTTAGAGATTGGCGATGATAATGCTGGTAATGATCACGGTGAAAGATTGGTTGAAATTATGGATGAAAGATGATTTTTCTGAGTGAGTTCTGATGTCATATATACAAACATCCTCTTTTATAGATATAGAAAAGATTCACATGACTTTAACTAAATAATAAGTTATGCATCATTTATATTCAATAGCTATAATCTATTACTAAATTATTACTATGCATTCTTTATATTTTATAGTAGGCAAAATCAAAAGTTTGTTTTATGAATAGCGTTCCTATCTCCCGGAAAGCTTTTGCGAAGAGAACTTTCAATGAGCTTTCAATCATGTTTATAGCTATTAGTAATGCCAGCGGTTGCTGCGTGGATGTACTAGGCACCTGTTCATTGTCAATTGTATGAATAGTCCTTCATAAATAACATATATTATATTCCCCATTAAATTATACAGTATAACAATTTACAAAAAGGTCGTAAATTTACGAGCTATAGGTCGTAAATTGTTTGTTTCTATAATTATAAATAGGTACGTTAATGTAAAATATTATTAATGTAAAGCTTGACTATAGAAATGGCATAATGGTTAAAGTATTAACCAACGGTGCCCATGTATAGCGGGTGCGATGTCCATGCAGAGCAATACTTTTTACTATTCACAAAACACCATAAGCGATCGTCACCCTGCCTGCTAAGCGTGGCAATTACGGCATTATCCCTCTCTTAACAAAGCTTAATTTCAACAGTGGTAATAGGCTGATAGATGGTTAGATGAGCGACACATCAAGTATTGCGCCGTCGCATGACGTCCTTCCGTCCCTCCGGGTAGATCTGGCTGAATGTAACCACAGTATGAATTGTCTCTAAAAAAAATCAAAGACTTGTTTCAACTGGTTGTGTTTAGAGTACAACACTTCGAATCTGAAGCAAGGGAAATGCGATATGGTGACCTACAAGTTACCCTATTTCCCTTTTCAAAGTATAGAGCATTGTCATCGAACTGATTCAGTGACCTGGCTTCCCCGTCCAGCTGATTACTATTTCGTATACTTCCTACGTTAACATACTGGCAATATGGATTGGGGCAAATCTGTTATTAATTAGCTTAAAATTATGTTTGGCTTTAAATAATAGCAAGAGGATCGCTAAATCTGCAAGACTTGTCTGTAATCTTAATTAAAATGACGAGAGAAATTGGTTCCTTCAATTTCTCGTATCGAAAATTAACTTGATTGAAAATATAAATGATACGAAAGCGATTTAAGGTGAAATTTAATTACGAAGTTTAATAGATTTTCGATATCGTTGCTTCAAATAAATTACGAAGATAAACAAATTTTAGATTTTTAATATAATTTTCATCGTCTGTTGAGATAATGATGAAATAATAAAATAGGTCTTCAGCACAAGAAGGTTACTGCTTTGCTTTTGATACCATCATCACAAATCATATACGTCCAATTATTAGCTTCGATTCTCTTCCATAATAGAAAGGAAATTGAACTACTCGTATTATACCACGCAGGTCAGATGGGATATGGCATAGATACTATCTCCTAATGGAATTGCGGCGCGTGTATTAACAGTCCCACAACTTCACTGTAACCAGGAGGTAGGATAAGCGTGTGAGCCACCGAAGACAAAGATCGGGTACCGGTGGCCCGCTCGCACGGCGAAGAGAGGTGTTTGCAGGGTGGGTCTATGGGGTTGCGCGCCGCCTCTTCCGTCGCTCCGGAGCGATTTGGCGGGGCGCGAACACGTCCATAGTCCACGGCAAAAAAAAAAAAGAAAGGATAAGCGTGTAATTTTTTAACAGTTGATGGCGCTGACACTTAATTGGAGCTAAGTTCAGCATACGACATCTCTCTCTCCTGAGAGGTGGACACATAAAAAAAGGGTGTTAATATTGTTATCATAGGAAATATCAATATTTCCTTTACAAAAAAAGTGATAGTGAAATGTACTTTTATTATTTTACCTTTCGAACAGCACACGGCATTTTATATGTATTACATGATTATACTGTTTAAGAAAAGATATATTATTGTTATCAAAACTAAAGAAGAAATAGATTGTGCGATAAAATAATATATTATGAAGTAGGAATTTATTCCCTCGCATAATTACTTTTCTGCCGTGACGGTGTTCGCATGTGCCTGATTATTATCCTGTACACCTTACTAATGTATGATTTTCTTTTTACTCCAGGTAAACGTTAATTCGTGCAAGAACATTGAAATGAAATATTACTTATAATTAAGAGAACCGGCTTCAATACGTAAGTTTTCTTTGCCTCATCTGTTTAATCATACACCTATAGATATTAAAATATTTCTTTTAAAGACCACCCTTTTTATTTTTTTTTGCGGTGGACTATGGACGTCGCATCCCGCCAAATCGGTCCGGGGTGACGGAAGAGGCGGCGCGCAACCCCATTAACCCACCCTGCAAGCATCTCTTCTTCGCCGTGCGAGCGGACCACCGGTACTCGATCTTTGTCTTCGGTGGTCTGCCCGGCGGTATGCCCTCTCGGGTTCTTCTCTCGTCGACGCCCCGACAGCTTTCGCCGTCGAGGCGTCGCCTTCACGCGGTGGCCTCACGTCGGGTGACCGGACAATTCCCCGGTCCGATCACCCGAAGCCTCGGTTAGGGCGGCAGCAGGCGCAGGTATTCGAAATTTATTAAAGACCACCCTGGACTTAAGAAATAATTCTTGTATTACTAGGGATTTTATAAACATGTTATTGACTGCGCAGGTGGTGTAGTGGTGTGGTGTAGTGGACAGCTGTGTGGTAGCGGGTACGAATACTACCAACCCTTGCTTATCGTGGATGTAGTAAAAGACGACTAAGAGCCTTTTAATGACCTGGGCTAACTCCATCTAATCCCGTTTGGTCAACAATTACATTTCCAAGGAGGGTTGACGTCTGGCAGGCGGCTCGTTATAAAACTATTGCCAATAACTTTTACAATATGTACTAAGAAAAAAAGAGTTGGTACATATTGTATCGACCCCAAGTAATTGGGATAAGAGCCAGAGAACAATGACAAAGTAGTGCCCTGCCTGGGGGTCGAACTGGTGACATTTAAGCACAGTAGGTCGGTATTTTAACCACTATGGCATCTATGTAGTGTAATAATGAGTTTGTAATTTGTTTTACTCCACAATAGGCGGTAGGCCAATATCCTTGACTTACATATTTGCTGAAAGAAACATCATAAAATTAAATATTCTCACTGCCTTACAGTTATCTGTTAAGACTACCTTAACAACCGGTATAAGTTATAATTTAATTCTTTTAAGGGACTAAAAAAAACACACGTATATAATATAAATTCAGAATATTTATAATTGGATAGATAAGATACAGAATACTAAACTTGAGAGGTTTTACTTCAGCCATTAGTTATTATACATTTCCTCAAATTATTCACTTTCTTGTGGCAATGCAGCTCCTTTTTTGTGGCAACCTATGGTTTGGATACACACCGACCGGAACTAATGTTCCGGAACTAATGTGCCGGATCGATGGATGGGTGTCTTGTGATTGCATAAATTATCGGACTCATCTCATATCGGACATCATTGTGATAATCAACGGTGCCAATTCCATGATATAAGTGGCTAACCCGACGGGTTACCCTTTCGGGTACCAACCTTTGTCGATGCTCTAGCCAAAAACAACAACCAGAAGTACAGTCAGCTTCTACGATTAAAATATTTATGATTTAGTTTGGGAGCTATATTACTTCTAATGTTTACTCGAGTATTACATATTTGGTGGAGGACTGTCCTCCCGTGACCATGATCGCTGTAAAGTGTTCGAAACATCGAGAAATTAAAAATCAAATACAAACGCGATAGAATCCGTAAAACTAGTTTTACTACAAAAGCTATATTATTTATTAGCTATGTTGTCAAATGAGTTAGCTAACTATTATAGATAATGGTCTCCCAGCAATGATTCCATTACTTTTATTTTTAAGCCTGTCTTTATTGCTTTTGAAGGCGTGTTCTTTATTGCTTTTGATGTACCAGCAGCACACCTGATGGTAAGTCACTGCCGCTCAAGGACCCTAACACCCAAGGGTATACCTCATATTTTTTGTGTTGTTGTGCTGTTGACTGCAGATGGTTTTGGCTGCTTTGATCGAACTATGGGTGAGTACTGAAAGCTCTCAACCCGGCCAATGACGTTTTTATTTACTTTGTTTTATTCTTTAGTCTACTGATGACTCAAAAAAGAAAGATTGATGACACAATACATATTTATTTCTACTCTGTTACGATATGGCAATTTTAATTTTCTAGAATTATAACTCCAACTTTAACCCTAGAATCTATGTCGAATAAGACTATAATCGTCATCATCATTCAGCATCATATGTCATCCACTGCTGGACGTAGGCCTCTCTCATATTTCACCACAAAGTGTAGTCCTGTGCACCAAATCGTTGATGATCATTCAATATTTGGCTATAAAACATAAAATAATTCTAACATGAATATTACGATGTCGCAAGCAGGCACTGTAAGTTTATCTTTTAGGAAAGTGGGCCAATGGGACTGAACACCTCGCTTCTCGTTGAATGTGATAATTTGTGATTCATTTTGTAAAATAATGCACCGAGATAAGACTTCTGTATTTCGCAATCTCTGTTTTTAGAATTGAGAAAATTAAGAAAAGGTCTTTTAAATTAATAATTACCTTTGATTTAATAATTAATAATCCTTTTGAATTTCAGAGATTATTTACTCTCTTTATGCTTTTTAGTTTTGTATGTATTGCAAATAATTTTCATTTTAAGAGAATTGAAATTATCAAATGCTCAAATGGTCTAAACAATTAGCTTAAGTATTGGGGGTGAATTTCGCACAGGTCAATTTTTATATGTATGTGATTTATTATATCTATACGAGACACAGTTGGTATTGTCTTTATACCCTGTTCTTGCTACGATACTTTCATACACATGTGGGAAAACATGTTATTAGGGAACTATATTAGCCTCTCCCACATTATACCATAATCTGGTGCTCACTTAATTAGGTTTACGACTGCCACTAAAACCATTAGTGGTGGTGAGACATTGCTACCTTAAACTGTCACCACATGGATTAAATAGGACATACGAGAACTTTAATGTTTACTCATTTGAAATGAAATTATTTTTATAGATTAAGAATAATTTTAGTTTGATTTATACTTACCCGCCGTTTAAAACAACGTTTTCAATGGTTACGGTAACGGGGGGTCAGTCCGATCGTGCAAGCGATCAAGTACAATACCGATACACCCGTAAACATCCACTCTTGGACATAGACCTCCCCACGAGAATGCCATTCAAAATGGTCCCGCGCCACCTGCATCCAACGGTTTCCTGCGACCTTGATAATGTCGTCAATCCACCTAGTAGGGGGTCGTTCTACGCTGCGTCGTCCGATTCGTGGACGCCACTCGAGAACCCTTCTTCCCCAACGGTTGTCGGTTCGTCGAGCGATGTGAGTTCGGGCTATGTCAGTTACACCCGTTCTTCTACGGATTTCCGTGTGCCGGATTCTATCACGTAGAGAAATACCAAGCATAGCCCTTTCCATTGCACGCTGAGCAACTTTGAGCCTTTTGATGAGGCCAACATTTAGACCACGTTGCAGTGCCGTACGTCATCGCTGGTAACATACACTGGTTATAAACCTTTGTTTTAAGACACTGCGCCACTCCTATGTCTTATTTCAAATACAAGATCATTAAATTTCGAAGAATTTTATGAGGGATGCTTTATTTGGTTATATTCACTGCAAATAAAGTATGTTACATAGTAAATCTGATGTAACTGTATTATCTATTTATTATAATATTTCTATCTTATGTACTATCTATTATTTAGGTAACATTTATCTCTAGAATATACTACTGTAATATGTATTTTTTATCTATTCTAATTATAAGATAACATTATCAGTAGGGCATTGTCACACACCTTTCAGTTTGTAATTACAAAAATCTTTTATCTAATGTATAAAACGCGGAAAAAGGAAAAAATTAGAACAGTATTGATTTACTTTTCCGTATGTCAGCTGAAACTAATAAAAGATGTATTTGGATGGGTTATTTTTAATTCAATTTTGTAATGTATTCCACTGGGTTAATGTTGTTATTTCAATAACAAATAACTGGAAGTAATATAATTATTTATATACTGGTGTCAGTTCGACAGTATTAGCGGATGTTTTTAAATTCAGGGCCGATTTTTCAATCAGATATTTTGCATCAATAAAACTAGGATAGTTTAAACAAAATATATAGTTGACTTCTTAACGATTTAATTAAACGTGATTGATAAAGCATTCTCGATTATCCATCAGTGTAGCGACGCCTCCTGTTTGATATAAGCCTCTCCGAAAGAAGATAATGCCACAATCGCCACATAAAACGCCAGTGGGATATTTCAGTTGTAATAAGTCTTCCTTTTTTTTTTATTTTTTTTTACGGGCGGGTTATGGTCGGCGCTCTCCAATCCAATGAAGCAATCCCTCTATCAGATTTTTTGACTCTCACGGGTAGATTAGAGATAGTTACATCTCACTAAAAGGAGACATAATCCCGCCAAGATTACTTTTTATCTTTATATCTAATTTTGTAGACAAAAATTCTATAATAAGTGTTTTGTATAAAAAGACTAACAAATGAAAAGGAATACAAGTTAATTATGATTATAGTTTAAATGTAGTTGGATGTTTGAGCTTCTAAAGAAATAAAACTAGGGTATTTTTTATATAGTCATGTAACTAAATTTTATTACTACTGTATAAAATGGCTTTCAAATATACACCTCCTCAATGTCAGTGGGCATTAAGTAAAGGACTTTAATTAATAATCTCTCGTGTTCATTGCATTTACAGTTTATAACCTAAATGGCATTTACATCGACGAAATGTCAGAATAAATATAATACATGTCATATTAAATTACGACTCGAAGTCACCGTCTTGAAATTTAAAATCGTTGTAGTTAAAAATTGAATACGTGCATAATGATAGCTGAAGATTTATTAAACTTTTTCGTAAATGGTCGTAAAAATTTAAATAAAATTAAGCAACAGCTCCATTCGTTTTTTTTTCTAGACGTTAATATGATTTATGCTCGTCAAAATATCCTGAAGATTATTTTATTTTTATTTTAATTTATCTAATTCATTGGAAGCCTGTACACATATATTAGGAGAGTGATGGCTGTTTTAGTAGCTTTTTTTATTGCTTTTGGTGGCAAACGTGCAAGCAGCATACCTGATGGTGTTACTGCCGCTCATGAGTACCAACGGTACAGTTAGGCCGTTGCCTACCAACCCAGAAAGTTGAGCTTTCGGCTCACTCGCTTACCAAATGATGCGCAATAGCACATTGCCACTATTCAAATGTCGATTTTACAGCGAAACTGTGGTACTATTCCGGATAGACTGTTCCGCGGCTGTAAACATAATAATGTCAACAGTGTGTTCCTACTACTATTAACTCATGATCGTTAGTCGCTTGTGATATCCGAACAAAATATATTCTTTCCCATTATACAGGGTGGAGATGACCATACGACAATAATTTTAATTTAGTGTATCTGATGACTTGCCCAGCCTGTAAGAAACTTTGAATATAATATATCGTATAGTTTAGCCACAGCACATTACTTTGTATTATTAACATTTTTCACACAATGTATAAAAATAAAATTATTAGGTTATCACCAAGAGATCAAAGACCTCCCGCGCCGCATCAGTCTAAACTAGTATGAAGGTAGGTACCTACATATTGCCAGTTTACCACTTGAAGTCTTCGCCAAATGCCATACAAATTAATGCTTATTATACCTTATTCCTGACCCATAAGATCATATAAACTGTGTCATCAGACTTAGATAAGAAAATTAAAAGTACCTAATGCATGCGGCATAATGAAAGGATACCTACTTTGTCGGACCACAGGTCAGTGAACTAATATTTACAAACCGTGTTTTATTTTGTTTCAATATTTATGATAAAAAGTCTGTTTATTTTTTTTTTAAATTGCATGTGAGGACTTTTTAGATAGTTTCAAAATACTCCTTAGACTAGTATTGCCGGTGTTTTCATTTATTGTCGTATTGTCGTCTCCACCTTGTATATTTAAACGACCATCATACTGGAAACAATAATTACCTTTTAAGCATGTTGCATATCATTCCATATAAAGACAAGTAATTTAAAAAATTATGACTTATTGAGGAATGAAACCTATGAATGCTTATATTTCCTCATTCTAATAAAAATATTATGTAAATTCAAATGTCCGCTGACAACGTTTAGCAATGCAATGTAGGTGACTAGGTATAATAAAGCAAATAAGATAAGCTATCGTTACACTATTAGATTACATGATTACGTACTATGAAACTATGTTACACAATATCTAACAATTTTGTATGCTAGGGAATTACCTCCGTGCGAGAAAACTCGTAATTTCCTTTATGAAGACTTTCAGAGACTTACAGTATTAACAAACAATGAATAGAAATCATTATTCCCCTGCTCTTATTCCAATCGCATGGGAATTGATGCAATATGTATGCATCTTCCATCGTATACTTATATTGCAAATAGTTCTATGACCGGCTGTCTGACTGGCGTCAACTCTCTTTAGAATTTAATTGTTGACTGGATCAGGTGGAGTTGATCCAGGTCATAAAGCTCTTAGTCGTCTTTTACGACATCCACGAGCAAAATAATGGTTGGTATTATTCGTAGCCGCTAGCATACAACACTTATATGGAATAGAACTCAAGCAAGATATTTAAATTTGCAAATGATAGAATCCGTTACCACTTACGTAATATTTTTCATCATCATCATCATCCTAGACAGGCTCGTGCCTCCTTCACAATAGGAAGGGAACTGATCTACTGTGTCACGCTGGGCAGATGGTTTGGTATAAGGTTGGGTTGGTATAAGGTTTTATGTTGAATTTTTCTTATCTTTCAATGATATAATTTGCTTACGTCCATTGGTTTTCCTTTACGATCACCTTCTTGTAAGAAGGAAGATGGTGGTAAAATGTATTCTTAACAAGTAACTGTTCTGGGACACTAATAATTTAGTCAGTTATAATTAGTCGATTTATAGAACTACTAGCTATGTTGGTGCCTACACACGCGTTAATGTCAACCAATTTTTTTCGTTCGGTAGTAGTTCTTTTTAGTGGATGAATGATAGAGTGTATTAAAACATAATTAGTTTAGTTGTTAAGTGCGTATAAGCGTAATAAACAAACTAACAAACTCTCAACAATTTTTATATTTGTTAGAGTTAGAATATCTAATTCTACCCGAAGAGAGTTCGTGCCAGGTAGTCGGCCGGTCATAAAACCATTGTTATAACTTTTGCAATATGTACGATAGAAATAGTATACAGTGTGTAGACCTCAAGTAATTGGAACAGGAGAAGAATATTGATGATGATAATAGAATAACTAATTTTATATTTCTTTACTTTCAAAATTTAAATTCATCTTTATTTCATTAAAATTCATTTATAGAATATGTTTTTAAGATTCATGCCAAATTCACATGTACTGTGTAAATTTATCTTATTACAAAACAGGACTTAGAGGGCCATCGTCTCACTAACCTTAAGTATTTATAACCGATCGTTTTAGTATTGCCAAGTCCATAAATTTTTATCATTTACCATAATGGAAATCATCAACTCATCTGACACTATAGATAAAACGACATATCTTGTAAAGGTATTAAAACGATATCGATTTCCCTATCTATTAATATGATAATATCAAATTTTACTGACAAATTATGAACAGAAGTTCTTGACCTTTTGAATATATGTATCTATGTAATCATGAACATTATATAATACAATATTTAATGAAGTTTTTTTTTATAATTTTATTAATAAATTAATATTATTAAGTATTAAATATTCTACGTAGGCTTTAATTTTTTTTCTGTGGTTTTGCACAACAATTTTGAAGGTGGCAATTTAGTTTCAACGTTATGATTCAGCAGTGCACGTTAATGGGCCGCTAAATAGACAGATAAATAATCCGTGCACATTTGTATTTTATTCTATCAATAAGACATTAGAACAGCGTCTTATGGAAATAGTAAGCACCTTGATTGCTCGTACTATAATTATTTATTCTCTCATCATTATCTCAGCTCATATATGTCCCACTGTTGGGCTCGAGCCTCCTCCATCATGGGAGGGAAATTGACCTACTATACCACGCTGGTCAAACGTGTTAGTATAGGATTTTGTTTCAAGTTTTTCTTCTTTTGCATAGATATTATATGCGTTTTATATCCTTAGTCGTCTCTTACGCTCACCCACGGGTAAGATAGGATGTGGTGAATTGTATTTTTACTCCATCACCACACGAAAATTAACTTTTATTATTTTTGGCTTATAAATTGTTCACAATGAAATTATTCATTACAATAATAAAATTTAAAACCTAACTCACGCCATATGGCCATATTGTCAATAATGTTTATTAAAAATAAAATATAATATTTAATTATGATTTTCAAAAAATGATAATATGTAATACTAGCTTTTACCCGCGGCTTCACTCGCGTTGAAGCCCTTTAATAAACATCAAAGATCATACATTCCAATAGAACTGAATCAATGTGATTTAGTATTTAAAAATTACAACATACAATGAAGTCCACAAAAATAAATTAATAATAAGTATCCTATGTCCTTTCTAATATCTCGAAGACTATGTATACAAAGTTTCATGATAATCGATTAAGTAGTTTTGTCGTGAAAGCGTAACAAACAAATTTACATTCAAATTTATAATATTAGTAGAGATTTGTAACATATGTGCTTTATGTCCTTAATTTAGAAGAAAAATAAAACTTTTCTAAACGGTGTGAAGTATTGACCCGGGGTTTCTAGTTAATATTATAGCTTTATTACTATCTCATATAAGTTATTAGAAGTAATAGTTTCCCTACATCTTTATCGTGAGAGAATGATCCGTATGTTACGTACAAGAAACCCGATCTATACAGCTCTCTATCATTTATATTTATGATCAATTTCATTTGATATAAACATAAAAAACATAACAGCAGTATCTGCAATATCTATTGGCAAGATATCTTTATATAAATTAGATGTTAATATACTAATGGCGATTATAAGCGTTTGGTTAAAATCGTAGTACCTACCGCGATCCGTGTGAAATTGTTTTATATTTGGTTGTCTTTTAATTGTACCTTTATGAAAAAAATATACCTCATTATGGTAATCTTGACTCTTGCGATTCGGTCATATAAATTATGTAAGTAATTATGCTAGTGTATTTTATCAACTAGGATCGTATCACCATCAAAGAAAAATTGGTAAGCCAAGTTTAATTTCTTTAATTTGATTTATTAGGTTTACGCAATTATTTATAACATTTATACATACATACCTACATATCATCACGCCATATCCCTTGCAGGGTAGGCAGAGAGAACAGAGTGCCAGATAACTCTATCCTTGCATACTTCACTCGCTTCCTCAACATTCATAATTCTCTTCATACACGCTCGCCGGTTTCGGAGACTCTTGACTCCACCTTCCAATAACATTTATGCAAGTGTTATATATGAAATTAAATTATATTTACGGTGAATATAGCTTTTTATTTTTTCTTTTACTACGCCGATATTGATTTCTGATGTTTACACGAGTATAGCACGTTTAAATTAAAAAGAAATACGAATTCTATCGCGTTTGTATTTGTTTTTTAATTTCCCGATGTTTCGAACGCTTTACAGTGTAAAACATCGGAAACTGTAAAGTTTACAGTGTTCATGGTCACGGAAGGAAAATTCTCTTTAAATGTTAAACAGGAGGACAGTCCTTTCAAATACGGCGATATTTTTAATATTTTTAAAATCCATGGTAATTATATACCTACTAGAGTTTATATTGGATATGATATGATATTTTTGACTCACATTGTTTCTTTCTATTTAAATTGAACACAACAGATTCTTAGTCCATAATTTCATATTGGTTACTTTTTATAATTTGTATGTATCGTATTTTTATTTCTCCATTGTATAAAAATCTGAGTATACTTACACAACGCTGGTCAGTCATTTGTTTTAAGATTCCGTACGACACCCACTGAATGGCGCTAAAAATACTATGTAATTATATTTACATTTCCACATGGACAATTTATTAAATGCGGGATAATTATGCAAATCTTTGTGATGACACTAAACTCTGTTAGTCACTCCACCTACCACACCAGGCTAAATATGGCGTTATGAAGATAGAATCATGAACTAGTCGTCCATATACCGGTTTTTATTTGAATCTTAATGACTTGTTTGTGTAACGTAGTAGTACACAGGTAGCATATTTTATTTTGATATTAATGATAGAAGATAGTCCTCCACCCACCAGCTAGCCTAACTGATAGTTAGTAATAACTAGTTAGTAATAACTACTAATGCACTTGGCAATAATAGGCTGGATAATATTCATTTGATATTGGTTAAAATTTATACTTAATTTAGGTATCTTGTAATGTCGTGCTGTATGGCCACGAATATTACCAACTCTTACTTTGCTCGTGAATATCGTAAAAGACGACTAAGAGCTTTATATTGACTTGGGCCAATTCCACCGGAAGCGTTTTGTCAGCAATTGCATTCCCTAAGAGGATTTATGACAGGCAGGTGACCGGTCATAAAACTATTGCCAATAATTTCCACATAGTTTAAAGAATCTATATAAAAAGGATTTAAAAAATGTATGAAAGAAACTCCGGATTGAGAGCTCTCAGCGCTTACCCATAGTCAGAGTTACGCTGTGACAGTCTCTGCGGCTAACAGCTAAAAGACAGATACAAAAAAAAAAAAAAAAGAAAACTATTTTTACGAATTCTATCGCGTTTGTATTTAATTTTTATTATGCCGAAGTTTCGAACACTTCAGTGATCATGGTCAAGGGAGGATTGAAAACGTATTCAAAATTTCGGGCAAGTAATATTCAAAGAATGCGATGAAATCCGTAAAAGTAGTTTTATTCGTAATGCATAATATTACACGCAAACATCAGATATCACTAATAAATTTACTTAAGGGAGGTAAAATAGGCGTTTGTACTAAATAGAACAATGCCAAGGCCGGTCATTTCCGCTTTTCGTATTTGTATTACATCACATGCTTTGCTCATGACCGCACAAAGATCCCGTTGGCTTGATGATAATAGAATCAGATAAGATAAAGTTAATAGAATAGGCTGACGTGTATTTTCCAACGCCTACGCTACCATAAAATTCTATGATAGAAATGCTTGATTAGTATCATCCGTCAAACATGAGATATCATCTTCAATGTTTAATTTTCAACATTCTTTTATCATTTGATAATGATCTCTTCTATTATCCTACTGAGACTGTCTCTCTACATCTCTTCTCATAATAAGACAGCTTTTGGTTTTACCTCTTCGCATTGATCCAAGATGTTTTTACAATAAGATCTTAAGAAAATATTTTGGAATTGGAGAATGCCTTCATTGTTTAAAATAAAAAAAAATCAATAAATAATAATAATATTTATTTGCACAAAAAAAACTTTGCAAATTATAAAATTATCACATAATCATCCATCTACACCCCATCTAGCCATCTGGGGTGATGGAAGTAGACCTTGGGGTACCATAATCCCCCGTATGTAACGTTTATTGATCGGGCCTCCGGTATAAATGTTGTGACATTGATAAATCCTAATTCCAAACTATTCTTCTACATTCCAAAATGTTTTATTTTTTTATTGTATTCGTATTGTATTTATACCCATTTTATTCACAAATACTCTTCTGTCAAACAAAAAAAACTGTTTTTTTTAGGATAATATACAACTACATATATTACCTGCTGTGTGGTAGCGGCTACGAATACTACCAACCCTTACTTTGCTCGTGAATGTCATAAAAGACGACTAAGAGCCTTATAATGACCTGAGCCAACTCCATCTGATGCCATTTGGTCAACAATTACACATTCCCAAGGAGAGTTGACGTCTGGCAGGCGGCCGGTCATAAAACTATTGCCAATAACTTTAACAATATGTACTATGAAAGAAGAGTACATAATGTATCGACCCCAAGTAATTGGGATAAGAGTAAGAAAATGATGATAACTCTACATATTTAACTTGGTTCCAAACTATTTGCAGTTAAAATGTATCATCATCATCATCATCATCACAGCCCATATATGTCCCACTGTTGGGCTCGGGCCTCCTCCGTAATGGGAGGGAAATTAACCTACTATACCACGCTAGTCAGACGTGTTGGTATAGGATTTTGTTTCGAGTTTTCCTTCTCTCGCATAGATGTTATATGCATTTATATCCCTTATTCGTCTCGTACGATCACCCACGGGTAAGATGTGGGGTGGTGAATAGTATTCTTACTCCGTCACCACACGGAAAGAAAAATGTACCGCCAGATACAATTTAGTTAAATTCATATTATTTCGAACACCTACAGAAATACTTTGTTTTGTATTTTGTTGTCCTTGTTAACTTTACAATAGGATGATATCATAGTTTATATCAAAGCTCTATTACCTACTTAGAAAGGACACCATGATTCTAAGCTGAAGGAAACTCAACCTTAATAATTGTACACTAGATTACATAACCGTAGTAAAACTTAAAATTATCTGATTAAACTGAGCTATTTTAATAGTTTCTTGCTAGTACTTTACATACCTTCTGATAAACACAGGTAATGCTTAAGTAAAATGTGAACAATACGTTAGAATAATTGTGGTGATTGTTTGAGCAGTCGTCAGTCTACTACTGGGGGTCTTACCTACGAATCTGGACTATGTTCAACCAAAACAAAAGGATTCATAGAATATGAAAAAATACCAATTCAATTGACACAACGGTTCTGGAAATGACTAAGAACACCCCCAAACCATTCCCATACTTGATATCCTAGGCTAATCTAGCCATTTGGTAACAATTAGTAAACAAAGAAATGTGAAAATAAAACACACACAGATAAACATAACAAAATAGAGTACCCGGTAATAAATATTGCACATCGAAATTTGAAAGGAGACAATCGTCTAATTTCGGCTTCGTAGAACGTTGTCTCTGTCTTCCGCTACCTATATGAAGTTAGTCATTTGTGCATTTTATTTAGTAATAAAAAGTCATATTTGTTTTAACAGCTCTTAATAGACACCAACCTGTCAGTGCTTTGTGTGACGTCTTATAGGTAAAGTGCGACAAGGACAACGCTTTACTAAACCGAAATTGGCCGATTGTCTCTTCTCAGAGATCGATATACGATATTTATCATCAGGTACTGTAATAATAATAGCAAGTAAAGCAAGAACGTTTCACAGTATTTTTTTAACCGACTTCAAAAAGGAGGAGGTTCTATGTTTCGTTGTAATGTAACTACATTGTTCGATTTAAACATACCATTTAAATAAATATACAATGAAAAATCGATTTTCTTATCAAAATAAAACAATCAATACTTCAATGTTAAATGATACATTTATGCTGGTACTATGTATACTGGATTGATATATGCATACCTGATTGAAGAACCTGCAAAATAAGTTACTCATCACCATACGTCCCACTGTCAGGCTTGAGCCTCCTCCACGATAGGAGAGAGAGTGGCAGATTGACGTACAGTGACAGATTGCCTTGCTAATCAGTCGGGTTGGTATAGGATTTTATTTCGAGTCTTTCTCCACTTACGTGGATGCTATATGCATATTATACTATTTTGACTCAGTCATGACATAGAAATAAGTTATTATTTTAAGTTAGGAATAAGTTATTATTACATTACATTGTTTGATTTTAGTGTACACATATAAGAACAGATATTTGTAGTAACCACTACCTGAATTATGATTGCTTTAACTGAACTTCGGATGTCAGCTATGCTCAGAGGCTCTTAACAGAGTCGTGCTTATTCGACACAAATTCCAGCTGACAGTTGTTTTCAAGTCAAAGATCGAATTATTTGGTTTAAGACCATTCTTAAGTTCAGCGAGACGAGAGACCATAGACATTTAATTTAAAAAATGTAAATAATCTGCTTTTTTTAAACTATAAATATAATATACCTATTATTTAAAAGTTCGTACGAAGTTGTATTAATGAACCATATAATTATTCGTGAGAGTTCAAAAATTATAATATGAAACCATTTAATTATCATAGCCACACTTATGTGAAATAGATGTGTTAATCTTTAATTTAAAAACTGACAAAATTGCAATTTAATCGATGTTTAATTTAAATACATATAATTTCAACAATATTTTCATTTTAATAGCCAACACGTTAAATAAATCAAGCATAGACAAATTCACATCCGAGTTATACCATGTATGATGTCGTAATCCAATCTCGTTCTTATCCCACCTGAACCATTCAGTTGTACACTCTTAAGGCACATACAGTATCTGTAATAACATCACTTTTGCTAAATGCCAGAATTATTTTCAAAATAAGAATAATATTGAATTTTCGCGTATACCTCTTTTGTATTATGGTTCAGTATTAAAGCAAACATTTTAGTCTTTAAATTTATTTATTAAAAATTATTTTAGGGTTCAAGTTCACAATTAAGACTTTTTAGAAGTTCTTTCTAACGATATTTTGTACCATAAATTTCAATAGTAATTGTTAAACTTTCACTTAATTTTAAACTTACCAGAAACTATACATTCCTGAGTAAAAATATTAACTAATTTCATACATATTTTCACACATAGCATTATGTTGCGCTTGTGATTTACCTGTACCAGAAAAGGTCATACTGTACCACTATATTGAGATTAGAGCAGAAGATAGATATAAAAGGAATTCTTTTTGTAATATGAAGCGCTATTTCCTGAGATTCAGCATTTGCATTTCCCTTAAACATTCCTATCATTCACTCACGTCAACAACTGTCAAACTTGACAGCGGACCATAGAGCACACAATTTATCATATCACCGACGTCACACATCTCGTTAGTATATTTGTGATGTTTTCGATGTGTTAACACAACATTCAAACGAGTTCATTGGTATTTTTAATTATTATGTTCTCGCTGTCAATTACTGACATAGATTCATGTTCAAAATAAAGATTGATATCTTATGTAATGCTTGTTATGTTTGTCAAATGAACGTCATTTATACATCCCAATTAAATTGGACATTAGAATTTAAGAAAATGTATTGTTTAGTGGAGAAATATAATTTATTATCTGAAGGAATATACTTTCTCACGAGCTAGCTTTTTGTTACTGTACATTATACATTGCATTTCTTTACATATTTTTTATAAATTTTTGTATTTCTTTTTTGCATTAAAAATTCATAGGGCCAAAATTTTCGGGGTTGGCCACGGATGGTAAGGAAGCAGTACCAGTGGCCGGCCCAATGGCGATGGGGAGGGAATACGGTGGGTTATGGGGCCATGTGCTGCCCTTTCGTCGCCCCGGACGGAACGGGCGATGTGTGTCTGGGCCATAGCATATTAAAAAAAAGGACCAAAGTGGCACTTGCACATACTGTAATTATTAAAAGGTATATAACCATAATCACTTAATTAAAAAAAATAACTAATGAAATATATAATCGTCAAATTATAATCATTATTTATTTGCTTTAGTAAATAAAAACTTGCTACATAATTCATAGGATAGAACAAAAAACTATTTCTAAGTAATTGTCCACTTAATAGGCCACGGCCTATAACTTCACAGAGTTAGCGCAGTTATTATTTATTAGCTTTTTATGAGCATAATTGGTGTCGCACGTGCCCTAGGTAACTGGTTATTCTAGTACTCGACTTGTAAATTGTCACACATGTGAAAAACTAGGCATTATTGCGACATGATTACACTCTTATATTGAGTGTCATAGCATCGATTCTCTCAGAAAAGAAAATATATTATCAAAAGAAAATAAAATATAATATTTTTACAGATACTCCGGACAAGCATAGGTTCCCCCTGTTGACAATTTACTGTCTACAGCCATGAGCTGGTCCGCCCAGGGTAGTACCACACTCTCATAGAAAATGGACGTCTGAGCAGTGGCAACGTGTTGTTGCGCTTCATTCGAGAGAGCCTTTAGCCCAAACTTTTGGTGCGTTTGGGGTCGGCCACCGAAGACAAAGATCGGGTACCGGTGGCCCGCTCGCACGGCGAAGAAGAGGTGCTTGCAGGGTGGGTCAATGGGGTTGCGCGCCGCCTCTTCCGTCACCCCGGACCGATTTGGCGGGGTGCGACGTCCATAGCCCACCGCAAAAAAAAAAAAAAAAAAAAAATGGTGCGTTTGGGGTTTTCATTGGTAGGCAGCAGCCTAGCTTTATCGTTGGTATTGTAAAGGTGCATGGCCGGCAGTAATAGTTACCATCCTTGCTCTTTTGCCACCATGAAAAATAAAGAAAAACAAGCTTATCAGCAAACCGTTTAAGTAACAGTAACAGATCTATAATGACTTCTAATGTTTACGCGAGTATTACACATTTGAAATGAAACTACTTTTACGGATTCTATCGCGTTTGTATTTGATTTATAATTTCCCGACGTTTCGAACACTTTACCACTGTAAAGTGTTCGAAACGTAATGATTCTATATAAACAACATAAATTTTATATATAGAATCATTCTCTTTTTGTACTGGCAATGAATTGTATTAATTTTGTATAAAAATGTGGGTCAAAATTTAATATCTTATAGGGTAGATATAAATAAATTTCTGTAATAACAATGACATATTGGACGTAAGACACCTCAGTCCTCCCGTGACCATGATCACTGTAAAGTGTTCGAAACGTCGGGAAATTATAAATCAAATACAAACGCGATAGAATCCGTAAAAGTAGTTTTATTTCAGTAACAGATCTAGTTAGATCTGTATAGTAAAAAAACAATATCTGAATTGTGTTGAGAGAAATTATCCTACACTATTTCTTACACACACATGCACGCACCGTCTATTGTCATACATGCAATGTATATTGTCTCTAATAATGACCCCATGGATGTCCATAATTGGAAACAGGACTCGCTACGTAAAGAAAAACCATAATTACCATTTTGGCAAACGGGTTGACGATTGTAGTTCGGGTTTGCCCAGGAGAGCGCTGCTATCATTTTTTCTGGTGACTTTTAATAAGCTTTTATAACTCCTACTGAAAAGTAGGAGTTATAAAAGCTTATTAAAAATTGGTCATGGTATATTTTATTCTTAACCTAACTCCATTTTAAATTTTGATAAACATCATCATCATCGCAGAACTGATATCTATGTCACACTACTGTAACCCTCGAACCTTCTATAAAATACGAAGGAAATTGACCTATTATACCTTACTGCTCAGAGAGGTTGATATTGGGCTGTATTTTGAGTTTACCCGCTTACGAATAATTATTTTATGTATATTCTATCCATTAGTCCTCGTTTATCACACCCGCAGGTAAGATAAGGGGCTACCGGTGGCCCGCTTGCAAGAGAGGTGCTTCCAGGGTATGTCTATGGGATCGCGCGCCGCCTCTTCCGTCGCCCCGGACCAATTTGGCGGAGCGTGGCCACTCCATAGCCCCCCCGCAAAAAAAAAAGTATAATGTAAGATAAGGGGCAGTGTATTCTATTCTTACTCCGTCATTACACGGACAATGTAAATATGTGTTAGTCTAACTTGAGAGATAGGATAGTTTTTAAAAAAAAAATATATTTTTAACCCTGTGAAGTCTAAATCTATATCGACATTTTTTTTGATGCGTGATTAAGTTTATAGTTTCGTGTGACAATATTAATATAGCGAATCTATTTTAAACCGACATTTCTAATTTGTTCATTTTAGTTTATGTTCATTTCAGTTTATGTTCGTTTAATTGAGGTTACATCACATATATGTTTAGTGCATATTTAAATTAGAGAACTTATGTACATATGTGCCGTATAGTTTATGCTGTGTTGCTAACTTTACTGTCGCACAAATTTAGTTAATAGTGTCTTTAAACTAACAAGATCGTTATAAACCATTAAAAACAATTTGAAATACATCAATCTGAATAGTTAATAAAACTAGAACCTATATTCCTTATAATAAAAGATTTTTTGTTGAATCAATTTGCAGTATAAGATACTTTTAATTAAATTACTGAAATTTAGCATTTAATATGCTTAATTATTTATAAAACCCGATTACGAAATGAAAAATGATGTCACAAGCGGGATTCGAACCCGCGCCTATTGGGATTCCACCCCAATCGTGCTGCCACTACACCACCGTGACTAATTGTAGGACATGCAAATTTCACTTCGTATCATATTTTCGTCTTAAGGTGGCGGTATGCTATCTACCCGACAATGTTTACACATTGTTATAGGCTTAATACTTAAAACTTTACAGTTAGAATTGTATTAAACGATGACACAACCTTGTTATTTAAATTACTGAAATTTAGCATTTAATATGCTTAATTATTTATAAAACCCGATTACGAAATGAAAAATGATGTCACAAGCGGGATTCGAACCCGCGCCTATTGGGATTCTGGCGCAATCGTGCTGCCACTACACCACCGTGACTAATTGTAGGACATGCATACTTTTAATTATCCTAAAATTATAATTAAGATACCCCTTTGAAATAATCATCATCATGATCATCATTTCAGCCTATTGCCGTCCACTACTGAACGTATGTCTCTCTAATGTTACGCCACAGAGTGCGGTCCTGTGCCGCCTGCATCCAATGACTTTGAAATCATATATATATATTAAATGTGTTTTAGGATACTTTAAAAGCTCTTAGCAATGAATAATGGAGAAAACAGGTAATAGAATCTCATGTAGTATAGGAAGTCAACTTCTCTATCACTATAGAGTAGATTCGAGCCCAGTAGTGGAGTATATATAGCTTGAGAAGAGAAAGAAGAAATACATGCTGTATATAGTTACGATATCCGTGTGGCGATGGAGTAAGAATACAATTCACCAGCCCTATCTTAACCGTGAGTGATCGTATGAGATGACTAAGGGATATAAAACGCATATAACATCTATGTGGGAGAAGGAAATCTCGAAACAAAACCCTATACTAACACGTCTGACCAGTATGGTATAGTAGGTCAATTTCCCTACCATTATGGAGGAGGCTCGAGCCTAACAGTGATACATATGTGTGCTGTGATGATGATGATAGCTACGATAAAATTTTACAAGTCTTCAGCATTCAAAACTCTATAAGAATATAATTACTGACCATAGAACACTAAATGAAAACCGCGGATCGCTACAAAACTCTAGTTAACTTTTGTGACACCCATAAGTCATTTTAGAATTACTAGTATTTGAGGCCATTCTATGGTACATATATACAAGAATATAATTTAGATATAAGAAAGTATTTCTATTATAAACCATCTCTTTTATATAATATTTTTATCATGAAGTTCGCCAGTGTTTATTAAAATAATATTTCTCCCCAAGCTACCGCTTATGGCACTTATGTGGGGGAATGGAGCGACAATATTGCAAATATTGTCATATGTGACATCATTTGAATAGTTTGTATCAATATATAAACCAAATATTTTTACTCTTTCAAAGACTTTCCCATTACTTTCTTATTTTTAATAATAATTTATAATAAATTCTTTATATAGTGACAGTATAAGAATACAAATTAATACTGCCTTTCTTACTCGTGCGAGCAAAAAATATCTAAGGAATTTATAATCTTATCTAAGGAATTTATATTATTATAAATAACATCTAAGCAAGAGAAGGAAATCTCAAAATGAAATCCTATACCAATACGTCTGACCTCCGAAGTATATATAGTAAGTCATTTTACCTACCATTTTGGAGGAGACTCGAGCCTGACAGTTAGATATATTCTTAAAGATTTACATTTCCTTGATGACAATAGTTTAATCATTGTCTGCGATGGTAAGTATTTCACGAAATTGCAAATTTCAGTCGATTCTCTAAGCTTTGCTAAATTTGTCAATGTTTATAGTCACTGCACAGTATAAGACTGAATTGTAATTGTCTTTTTTTGGTATATATACTTTATTATAATAATATAGCTGTTAGCTCCAAATATATTAGCATGTATAGCTATCCTTTTTGAGGATTTATATTTAAATTCTGGACAGCTCAATACAGGGTTTTCTAAAAATCATCTCATTTTCTAGGATTTTCTTAGAAAACTCTCAACGCCAAGCTCAAAGCTTGGAACGTGCTCGTTTAACAACAAAATATTCACCTTATATTTCACAGGATTCTATTATGTGACGAACTATGAATACGTATTAAAAAAAGAAAGGAAGAATAATAGGTATTTATCTTTACTCTCGTTCAAAAAATTTAAAAGTAGATATAAAAAAGGTAATTAAAATCAAACACATCTAAATATAATAACGTCTCATATAAATTAATCTAATTTTAACGAGTGACAAAAACGCTTAACTCAGCTTCATCAAGCTGAGGTAAGCGCTTTATCGAAATAGCATTAATATTCTGTTATCATTTATAGACCTCTGCTAACACTTTTCAAAATAAAGGTCTGAAAAATATACATTTATAAAATAAAGCCAAGTATATCTATGGTATAGCAAATTTAGAACAATATCATCATCATAAATAAATATATCATCTTGCTTTTGTCCTAATTACTTGGGTCTACAATATGAACTCTTCTTTGATCGTAGATACCTATGGCAAGCATTAGATAGAGTTAGCCCAGGTCGATGGCAAGCTTTCAATAACCTTTGCAATACCTAGAATACCAATTAATAGTGATAGGACCACGTTGTTGACAGTTCTCTGTCTACAGCCGCGTGCCGGTCCGTCCGGGGTAGCACCACACTCTCGCAGAATATCGACGTCTGAGTAATGGCAATGTGCTATTGCCCTTCGTTCGGTGAATGAGAGAGCCGGTAGCTCAACTGGGTGGGTTTGGGGATTGTAATGGTAGGCAGCGGCCTAGCTATACCCTTGGTATAGCAAAGGTCCGCTCGTCATCTCGCAGAAGGAGACGGCGGAACGAGTCTGGGAGGATTCCCGTGACCCGGGCCGCCGCCAGCGGCCGGGGCGGCGCTGGCGCGAATATCTGCACCTGATGCCGACCTAACCAAGGCTTCTGGTGATCGGACCGGGGAATTGTCCGGTCACCCGACGTGAGGCCACCACGTGAGGGCGACGCCCCGACGACGAAAGCTGTCGGGGCATCGTCACGAGAGGAACCCGCAAGTGTGTACCGCCGGGCCGGCCACCGAATACAAAGATCAGGTACCGGTGGCCCGCTCACACGACGAAGACAGCTGTTTGCAGGGTGGGTTCATGGGGTTGCGCGCCGCCTCTTCTGTCGCTCCGGGCCGATTTGCCGGGGCGCGACCACATCCATGGTCCACCTTGCGAGGGAAAAAAAAATGGTATAGCAAAGGTCCATGGGCAGCAGTGACACTTACCATCAGTTGTGCTGCTTACTCGTTAGCCACCATAAGTAAAAAAAAAAATAGAAGCAATATGAGTTGATAATACATATTATTAGCCACTACTATAAAGCAAATAAATGAAAATGTGAATTGTTAACATATAACAGAAATCCTCGATACTTTACAAATATTATCATTTTCTCTCGCCATTTCAAATAATATATTAAGGTCAACTGTACGGTACTAAAAAAGCTGCATATATTTCAACTGACAACGAAAACAAAAGCTTACTCGGTGTGCCAGCTATCAATGCATCTCAGTTCGCCCTATATTTGCCTCTGAGCCTTTCACCGAAGTACTGGTTTTCTGTTTCTATAATAAATATGTATACTAGTGTGTTAAGAATAGATTATGCTACTACCGCGTTACTTTCCTGTAGAAGTCGTAACACTACCTGAGAAATCAGCATAATAATTAACAGTAAGCTTTTGGTATAGTTATAGAATCAACTGCAATTACTACACCTTTTAATCATAGCGATTACAGGATGGTGAGATTTCACAAGGTGTGTGCGTGTGTTATGAAGCCCTATGCCGCCCTACCGTTGCCCTAGACATGCGAATGGGTCGTTTAAGTCATAACCTAGCAAAAAAATATTTCTTTAGTGATACAAATATGTATAATACGGACATATACATAATAATACTAGCTGGTATTATATAATTATACACACTGCGCAGATGACGTAGTTGTTAAAATACCAACCTACAGTGCCTTGGATTCGATTCCTATGCAGGAAACTTTTGTGCGGTCCTCAAATTATTTTTCTGATTCTGGTTGTAATTTTTGTCCGTTAATTGTATTTTAATTGCTTTGTAAAGTGTTAGTAAGCAATATAAGGATTATTTCTTTAGTGAAGGGTGTTGGCTATAAAAAAAAATACGAGATGCCTCAACAAACGTTATTATATACAAATTTGAAAAAAAGAAAGACAAGTTCAGTCACATACACATGTACGGAACTCGGAAGAAATACGAGTATAAATACACAGAAATAATCAATAAATTTATTTATCAATGCACATGTCATTACATTTAGGAAATGCACGCATATCTGATAAAAGCAATTTGTTTTTGATAAACGGGGCATGCAACAGAATTTATCAATCAAATTATTCGGGTCAGTGTAAATGTTTTGACTTATATCGATAATATATGAATGTTGTGTTTTTCCCGTATTTAGGAAAAGACAATTTATTTTACAAATGAAATCTTTCCGGCAGAATTTGAATAGCTTTAATATGTAGAACAGAAATCAACTGATTGATCGATGCTAAATTTTAGTTACTCTTCAAACTGTTTTAAGAAAAATCTATTTGCGGCTATTTATCCGTGTGGTGACGGAGTAAGAAATAACTCACCATCCCCTATCTTACGCCGTGGTAGGTGGTGGTAAGAGACGACTAAGGGATATAAAACGCATATAACGTCTATGCAAGAGAAGGAAAACTCGAAATAAAACACTATATCAACACGTCTGACCAGCGCGGTATAGTAAGTTAATTTCCCTTCCATTACGGAGGAGGCCCGAGCCCAACAGTGGAACATATATGAGCTAAGATGATGATTTGCGGCTAGAAACCTATATAGACTTTTAAAGCCCCTTATTTTGATATCTTATTTGGAGGCCTTGAAAATCATTTTTGTAGGTTCCACATTAAAATGTTACAGTATTCGTTATTTTCATATTTGTAAGAATTTTATGCATCCATTGTCACTTACGCTATTAAAGTTCTAATAAAAAGTAGTTACCTTAAAATTGACTTGACTTGGCTGCATAGATGGCGTAGTAGTTAAGATACTAACCAACCTGTGGGTTCGATTCCCAAGCAAGACACTACTTTGTATGATCCACATATTATTGTTCTGAATCTAAGTGTAATTTGTGTCCATTAATTATATTTTTATAAAGTCCCCCGCAATACAAATATTATTTCCTTAGTACAGTTCTTAAAGGATAAAAAGGTAGATGCGTATCCCTTCAAGACTTCATCACAGTTAAGTAAAAAGATATACGATACAATGCCTTAAGGTCATATTAAGAGTATGCGTAATCGTAGAGTATGCATGAAGACTGTTATGAGTGTGAATGAAGCGATGGAAGTATGTCAGGATCGTGGTTTGTGGCAATCCGTAGTCTCTGCCTACCCCTCTGGGAAACAGGCGTGAAGCTATGTATGTATGTATTAATACTGTGCATTCGAAGAACAATAATAAAAAAATAAATAAAAGATGATTGGTTATTTATTGTTTATTCATATAACACTAACGATCTTAGTAACATCCTGTCACACGTAAGCCCTTTTATTCTGAAGATGAATATCTATAAGATAAATAAAGATACAATACATGACATTCAGTTCGAACCAGCGGCGCTTACAAAGAGCTGCGTAGGCGCATATGTATCAATTAGGGCTGGTACAAGACATTATTTTTGAGGCTATATTTTTCATATACTTTCCAAGAACCTCCTCCACCTTAAGAGAGCAATTGCTCTCTCGCATCATGCTAATTAGACGGCTTGGTATATGGTTCTAATAAAGTTAACATCATATGAATATGCATATGTGACAACATCATATGTGTGTTAACATCATATATATTAACATTATATGAAAGTACAATTCCTTGCCAAACTATCTGATCAGCTTGAGATAAAAGGTTAATTTCTTTTCTAATGCGTAAAAAGGCTCGAACCTAACCATCTTTAATAAAATAACTCAGAAGAGAACAATACAGATAGGAGTATATTAATCATCAGCATTCTCCTGCTCTTATCCTGATTACTTAGGATCGATGCAATATGTACGTACCTATTGAAAAATTATTGGTAATAATTTTACGACCGGCCACCTGCCCGACGCCAACCCTCCTTGGGAATCTATAGGGTAGAGTATATAGAAATGTATTAACTAAATAAAATAACTATTATTATATACACAAGGTCACTACTCTTTATTTTCTTGTGGGAGTCGTAAAATTTACTCAAGGGATCACCAGAAAAATTACGCCAATTGCAATAGTCAAGCCTCCTGCTAAACTTGATAATAATAACATTGTCACCGCTTTTTTGGATATCTAATAATAAACACCTATAAGCCGAAGATTTTACGTGTGGTGACGGAGTAGAATACAATTCACTACCCCCTATCTTACTCGTGGGTGATCGTAATGCCTAAGGGATATAAAATGCAAATAACATCTATACAAGAGAGAAAAAAACCCTATACCAACACGTCTGATCAACGTGGTATAGATCTACTTCTGTCCCACTACGGAGGAACCCTGAGCGCAACAGCAGGACATTATATGAAGTGATAATGAAGCTAAGGGTCGGTTGTTGGATATTTCTACATTATTATTTACTTTCATACTTATACTTTCTCTTGTTCTACTTTCTATCCTGCTCTAAATAGATTGCTATTTATGATGAGGCCGCCAATTGCCTGTTGCTGTTATTCTAATAATCATTTCGTGACCCATTTTTGTTTAGTGTGCATAATGAGAATATCAATCAATCTATAATTGAAGTTTATACGTATTTTTTGAATATGCACTTATAGTTTCATAATCATATGTTTACATATATATTTATAGCTCCATGTTGTTCGTTAATGATATCAAGTGTTCAAAGAAATCAGTCCATTTATTTTCTTAAACTGACGAAAAATAAAAGGAATTTTCCCCAGAAGAAAAAAGAGAAAAGATGGAGAAGTAATACGTTAGTAATAAATATTTACGTACAATCCTCCATAATTTTAAAGTTAAAACGTCACGTACATTTTGTTTCATTGTTTTTTATATCGAATATTTTGCACTACGTTGTGCCTTTTAAAATGTTTACTGTTAAGGAATTTTACTGAAATTTAAATCATATTGGGATATTGAAGAAAAATCTCCAAACATATGCGATATCCTGATCGCCCAGATCTGTCAAGCTGGCCACCGAAGACAAAGATCGGGTACCGGTGGCTCGCTCGCACGGCGAAGAGGGCTGGACCGATTTGGCGGGGCGAGAGGCATCCATTGACCACTGCAAAAAAAAAAAACGATCTGTCAAGCTCTTCAGTCGCACTGAGTTAATAAATAAATATGCACCACGGATACGAACATTGCAAGTAAATACAGTGATATGAAAAACATCATCATCCTGATCTTATCAGAACAATTTGAGGTTGACGCAATGTGTACTACGTAATTCTTCCATAGTACACAATACAAAAGTTTTAGAAATAGTGTTATGAATGGTCGCCTGCCTAACATCAACCCTCTTTGCGAATGTGATCGTTGATCAAATGACAACAGATGGAGTTGGCCCCTCTAAGAACATAAGGGTTGATAGTATTGTAGCCTCTAAACAACAATATTCGTAGCCGCTATCACGTAGTAATACGAAAATGCAATATATATTAAATCAGCCAACCCTGTCAGCCTAATCTGATGTCGACTTACTTTCTTCTTGCGTACTTCCCGTGTTAATTATGCTAAATGTAATGCTAAGTCTGCTTGCAGTCAATATTGCAGTGATAGATTAAGGTTACTGGGTAATTTGCTATATCGACCGTCATATTTGAATAGTTTATATTTTAATTTTCAATCGCCTATCTTTATTTAATCTCTAGTTAGTTTTATATATACCACAAATAATGCTGTCTAGTCCAGATGTTATTATCCAGGTTTTATTTCTTGAGTAGCATATTATTTTAATAAAAAGGATTGTGTAAAAATTTAGTTACATAATTCTGATACTTGCCGTGTAGTGACGAAATAAGAATATCATTCATCACCCTTTCTTGTCCCGTAGTTATTATTGAAATAATAAGGATCATAAAATCCAGAAATAAAATCCTATGACCAACTCATTTGACCAGCATCTTATTTCCCGAACTCCAGAGGAGGATGAGAAGGCTCAGTCCTATGTGGGCTGAAAAAAAAAGAAAAGTCATGTTCGAAAAAGAAACAAAACGATTATAAACGTAATCTATTAATTTTTACATCCAAAACTCGTATTAACATTTTGATGTTATCGTCTCCCTAACTTTACTTAGAACTTACAAATGATGAATATAATTAAATATTTAACGAAGACATTATTGACCATCGTTTAAAAATCCAACAAATTTTCTAGAGATGTCAAGAAAACGCAATATGAATAGTAAAATAAACCTGTTTATATTTTCACTTTCACTTGAGAACTGACTGGACAATTACATCACAGATATCGATTCATAGGTTATATTAATATAATTATATTAATAACAATTAAACTGATATTGATAACAGTTAACGTAAGTGTTAATACAGTTAGGTATATAAATATAGTTATATTAATAACTGTTATTTAGTATATATAAATATAATTATATTATATATAAATATTATATATTATATAATTATATAATGTAATTATATTATATAACTATATTAACACTGTGTGTGTTAATATAGTTATATTAATAACAATTAAATGCTCCGATAGTTCGGACATGTGGAAATAATGCTGTACGAACGTCTGGTTAAGAAGATATACAATGCGAAAGTGGAAGGATGTAGGTACCGGGGGAGACCGAGACTAACCTACATAGATCAGATTGATCATGTACTGATGGAAGGTGGAGTCAAGAGTTTCCGAAACCGGCGAGCGTGTATGAAGAGAATTATGAATGTTGAGGAAGCGAGTGAAGTATGCAAGGAGAGAGTTCTCTGGCACTCTGTTCTCTCTGCCTACCTTGCAAAGGATATGGCGTGATGCTGTGTATGTATGTAATAACAATTAACGTGAGTGTTATTACAGTTATATGAATATAATTATATTAATAACAGTTAACGTGAGTGTTATTACAGTTATATTAATATAATTATATTAATAACAGTTAAAGTGAGTGTTATTACAGTTATAATAATATAATTATATTAATAACAGTTAACGTGAGTGTTATTACAGTTATATTAATATAATTATATTAATAACAGTTAACGTGAGTGTTATTACAGTTACATTAATATAATTATATTAATAACAGTTAACGTGAGTGTTATTACAGTTATATTAATATAATTATATTAATAACAGTTAACGTGAGTGTTATGACAGTTATATTAATATAATTATATTAATAACAGTTAACGTGAGTGTTATTACAGTTATAATAATATAATTATATTAATAACAGTTAACGTGAGTGTTATTATAGTTATATTAATATAATTATATTAATAACAGTTAACGTGAGTATTATTACAGTTATATTAATATAATTATATTAATAACAGTTAACGTGAGTGTTATTACAGTTATATTAATATAATTATATTAATAACAGTTAACGTGAGTGTTATTACAGTTATATGAATATAATTATATTAATAACAGTTAACGTGAGTGTTATTACAGTTATATTAATATAATTATATTAATAACAGTTAACGTGAGTGTTATTACAGTTATATTAATATAATTATATTAATAACAGTTAACGTGAGTGTTATTACAGTTATATTAATATAATTATATTAATAACAGTTAACGTGAGTGTTATTACAGTTATTTTAATATAATTATATTAATAACAGTTAACGTGAGTGTTATTACAGTTATATTAATATAATTATGTTAATAACAGTTAACGTGAGTGTTATTACAGTTATATTAATATAATTATATTAATAACAGTTAACGTGAGTGTTATTACAGTTATATTAATATAATTATATTAATAACAGTTAACGTGAGTGTTATTACAGTTATATTAATATAATTATATTAATAACAGTTAACGTGAGTGTTATTATAGTTATATTATTAACAGTTAACGTGAGTGTTAATATAGTTATTTTAATATCAATTAACGACAGTGTTAATATAATTATATTAACATGGACAGCATAATTATTTTGAATATTAAAAATATAATTTGTCCACTCTCCCCTTACTTATCCGTGATACTCATAAAAACTAGTTGAGAGATCATCGAGAGAATCGGCAGCAGTAATCTTATTTTTTGGGGATATTGTGTCACGACGACCCGCCAATCTATCTTGGTCGATGGAGGGAACCGTGCTAAGCCATAAGCTGCCGTACACGTAGCTCTACCGCCATATGGGTGGGCCATCGAAACCCGATCCTTGTCATCGGTGGCCCATCTAGCGTGTTACTCTTTCGAGTATAATTTTACATCGATTGCCTGGCAGCAGACCTGCGACCTGGGCCTCACTAAAGGCAGCGGACCGTGAAAATTCTCTGCCGTTGTAATTTCTTATATTGAAATGCGTGCAATGTAGCTTGAGTTAAGAACTCATTCTCTTGACTAAAGTAACATGACTGTTACTTGGTATAACCAATTATTTTTTTTTTACAGGTAAGGACGAGGGACTTTAACTGCGTTATATTAACGCTGTATTAAATCTGTTTACTATCTGCCGGCTGTTTAATGCGGCATCAATCAACAATAGCAGATTAAAATAACAATTGGACACGCTGTAAGTTTTGATTATAATTTTAAGTATTATTGTGAAGTATTAAAGCGTCAAAATACTAAACTAATTTTACTATTTTTTTAAATTTATTATGGTTATTTCAATCTCTCTGTTTTCAATACTCTATAACATCTATAGTTATAAAAAAAAAAAAAGTATTCGAATTTAATATTTTTATATATATGAAAAATCGCATGGTGTAAAGATGCGAAAGGGAATGCTCCGATGGTTCGGACATGTGGAAAGAATGCCGAACGAACGTCTGGTTAAGAAGATATACAATGCGAAAGTGGAAGGATGTAGGTACCGAGGGAGACCGAGACGTACCTACCTAGACCAGATCGGTCAGGTACTGAAGGAAGGTGGAGTCAAGAGTCTCCGAAACCGGCGAGCGTGTATGAAGAGAATTATGAATGTTGAGGAAGCGAGTGAAGTATGCAGAGATAGAGTTCTCTGGCACTCTATTCTCTATGCCTACCCTGCAAGGGATATGGCGTGATGATATATATGTATGTATGTATGAAAAATCGCAATGAAATACAAAGTAGAATTAACCCTCAAAAGTCTGTCAAATTAGTGCCATATATAACCTCTGATACTCACGTGTACACCAAAAACCATTGAAATAAGTGTATATTTAAGTTGCCACACTTATCCTTGATGTGTTACTTAAAATATTAAACAAAACATAAATACTTTGGTTATAAAAAATCTCTTATAAATGCTATTTTATACAATTCTGTCCTTAAATTTATTTCTCTCTATAATCTCATGGTTTTATTAATAGATATGCAGATATTCTTCTTCTATCTATAAACTCACAACTTTGCCCAATAAAGGGATCGAAGTATCACGTTTACATTAGATTTCGTATTACTATTAAGTATATTTGACGACAAAACCCAGCGACACTTTGGCTCAACCAATATTTGAACTTATATAAACTTTCCTCTTCTCTCCGCACCTTCCCACACAATCGCCAGTCACATATTTATTCCACTGGCAATCCTTTTAACCTACTTTTCATATAATTAGTTTTATTTAATTCGTTTTTAATTTACTCTATCTATTTAATTAATTATGACTTACCAAATACCTACATATATTAATCATGATCAATTAATTTCATTGGATCGCAATATTTATCATTTGCTTATATAATTAATCTTCCCAAATGAAAACCCAATAATATATTACGCAGTTTATTCGGATTGCATTAAACTTATCAAATTTGCCGTAAGTCGATTGATAAGTGGCAAGAGGACTTGATAGCATGTTGAGTAAAAAAAGGGTTTGTTATAGTATGATTCCAATTTTTTACAATATTCGTGGACAAATAAATGCGACTTCACAAGGAATAAGATAGTAGTCCCTCTTAGGACTGTCATATACTACCGAAGGAATTTGCATATCTAATGAAAAATTATCAAATCTTGTATTTGCAACATTTTTAACAAAATATGTCACTTCAATGCAATAATTTTAGAACATTGACATTTCAAATAGTACATTATAATAAACTTTCGTCTATTTAACAATCTAAAAAGAATTATATAAGATAACTAAACGTTGACTTAAATATAACTAACGCATTCTCCGAGTGACAATGTTAGGCGGAACAAAAAACCATATTAAATTAAGAATAAAATGACATTAGTTTTTTTTTAATTTTTTTTAAAAGGCTTTGTCGGTTAGCGATAATACTGCCTTATACAGTTACAGAGTTTAATAATTAAATTATCTTATTTCATCACAGCCCATATATGTCCCACTGTTGGGCTCGGGCCTTCTCCACAATTGGAAGGAAGTAAATTACTATACCGCGCTGGTCAGACGTGTTGGTATAGGGTTTTGTTTCGAGTTTTCCTTCTCTTGCATAGATGTTATATGCGTTTTATATCCCTTAGTCGTCTCTTACGGTCACCCATGGGTAAGATAGGGGGTGGTGAATTGTATTCTTACTCCGTCACCACACCGATATATCTTATTTACTAACATATATAAAAAAACATGCTCCATCTGAAGATGGATTAGCTAAGATGACATTAGTTGAACGTTACAAATTGCTTAGAATATCTACACAAAAAGATTAATATTACAATGTTTACTTGTTTACAACCATCGATAATATAATTTTCCCACTAAACTTATTGCACAATTCTTACGTATTTTATTTGGACTACCGATGCATCATGCAACATTATGAGCAGAAATATTTCGAGCGGTTAGCAACACTTCCGACCTTGACTCGTATATTTTTTTATATCAATGTTATGATTACTTCACAACGGAATCTGTATATGTTAAAAAATATATAGCAAAAAATGGCTTTCTGAGTCACGATTTTATTGCTACTGTTTAGATTTTTTTATTGGCAATCTCTTAATAGAAACGAAGTGTTATATATTTTATTATTTTTGTCTCTTTAAAAAAAGATTAGGGTCAACAACCGTATGTCAAGTTCTCCGTGTAGTGACGGAGTAAAAATGCAATACCAACACTTCTTTTCCCTCCATAACGAGTAAGACGTGAAAACAAAATTGTTCTAGCAGTTATAGGATGCTAGTTTAAAACAGTTTTATGGAATATAATAACAAGGCTATGCCAAAATTTAGTAAATATGAAATAACAATACAAATATTTCCACATTTCACTAAACTCCATGAGAACTATTTAAAGCATAGTTTTACTAAGTCACGGTAGCTTAACTTAATGTTAAATTTACAGTGTATTCGACTGAAGAACTGTGTACTAACAATCAAGTTTTAAAGTTATGAAAACAAAAAATCAAGGTCTGTCATTATTGGAACATGAAAACCCTTTCGACCTTTTATGCTTAAGCTCACACAATGTTGTAATACTGTCAGATAAAAAACAAATTGCAATTAAGTAGTTACATAGTAGTTAAAATTCGTCACTTGTTCATTCGCAACAGTTAAAATTTATCAAGCGTAGGTAATAAATAAATGTTGAGAATATTAATGTTTATTCTTAGAAATGTTGTAGTAATCCTTAGGCACATATCGGCACATGTCATGATTACGTAAATGGTATTTTTTTTCTAAATTAAACAATTTGTATTAGTATGTGTGAAGATAGCAATATTAATTAATATAATTCTTCTCAGTCCTTATTCCATATGTTGACGTATTCAGAATACAAAGTGTCTCTTGGGCGTCTTATACCGCCTAAGAATGACAGTAGGAACTCTCCTGGGTAAATAGCCTGCCAAGCATGGTATTATCCTACCTGCGGCAAAATGTTGATAAACTTATGGAAAGATGGTAGGATATATAATTATTTGGAAGTCATCACCATATGCTTCAATTCACAAGTACTGCTTTATTCAAGTGTATATTTAGAAGGTTCAGATTCACAAAACATATCATTGGGCCTTTTAGTCGGATTCTAGGCATTCTCTTTCTACTTTTTGCTATATTCCATAAAATAATTGAAATCCAAAAACGATGCTAAAGTAAAGATTACAGAATTTTGTTTAAGAAATAGAATTCGTAGATTAAAATAACGATCGCTACAATACAACTATTTTTATACCCAACTGAAAGAATTCACTAGCTGTTTTATAAATTACAACGTATTCCTAATAAAAAAAAAAATAATAATAATAAATAAGGAACTATAATTTGATACAAACTATGCTTGATATAAACTATGCTTTGATAGAATTCATTCAGTAATATAATGGAACGTGTAATCAACCGGCCTACTCCTTAGCTTCGTAATGCACTATAAGATTAATTTACACGAACAGCTAACGCAAAACGTATGCAACAGTTTACAATTCTAATTTTAGGCAACGTATCAGATTTCGACTGCCTAATGTTAATTGTAATTAAAAACAATTTAATTTTGCTTGAATGACGAAATACTACGTGTGTGTTTTGATGACGTGTCTAGTAACGTTTGAGTTCAAATTAAATATAGGTACCTACCTACTGCATAGTGTTGCTGTACTAAAACATTTCGCATTATATATATGGCACACAATGTTTTTTTTATATGGAATAATCAACTAAATATCGGCAATCATTATATTTTGTATCTAAATATTAGATAGGTAGATTATATGGAGAAAACAGCGTGGGAGTGAATGAACAGAAGATTTTAATAATCATTATACTATCTAGATCATTGAAAATAATTTTATCATCATCATTCTCATCTCATTCTCATTATATTTTGTATGTATATTAGATAGGTAGATTATATGGAGAAAACAGCGTGGGAGTGAATGAACAGAAGATTTTAATAATCATTATACTATCTAGATCATTGAAAATAATTTTATCATCATCATTCTCCTACTCTTATCCCAATTACTTGGGGTCGATACAATATGTACTGTTATTTCATAGTACATATTGTAAAAGTTAGGTATTGGCAATAGTTTTATGACCGGCCGCCTGCCAGACGTCAACCCTCCTTGGGAATGTAATTGTTGACCAAATGGCATCCGATGGAATTGGCCCAGGTCGTTATAAGGCTCTTAGTCGTCTTTTACGACATCCACGAGCAAAGTAAGGGTTGGTAATATTCGTAGCCGCTACCACACAGCGTTGAAAATAATTTTATATTTAAACTTAAAAAAACATTTGTACAAAACAATAATTACAAGATCTTTTCAATGACACGTTTCATAGTGATTAAATTTAAAATTAACAAAACAAATTTTATCAAAGAAGAAGACAGCAAACGACCTTGGAAAGTCAAAACATTCTATTTCCACACTAACAAATTTATTTATCTGTAGGTACCATAAGAATCGCGTCAACATAACACAGACCGCAAAGTATCAAGCGATACTAATATACTTTTTGTGAGTTCTTTCTTTTTGTTTTACGTTAGATTTTTGGCTGTGCCTCAAAGACTTTCATTTCTTTTTATGCCTATTGATCGTAAAGTCCAAAAGAGAATAAGTTTGTGTTAATCCTCTTATCGTCATTTATCAAGATATTTATTCAAACTTTTTACTGTTGTGGGTATATTAACGTTAACAAATGATCATTTAATTGCTTTTATTATTTATTTAAAAGAATAAAATTGAAAGTTTGACTGCACAGATGGCGTAGTGGTTAAGATACCTTCTGTACCAGTTCTATGGGTTCGATTCCCACGCCGGACAATACTTTGTTCCATCCACAAAATGTTGTACTGAGTCTGGGTGTAATTGGTCTGCGTTATTTGCATGTTTATTAAGCCCTCGCAGTAAAAGAATAATATTTCCTTAGTGCAGCTTAGATGGAGTCTTTAAAAAAAAAGATATATTCTTTTATTTTCAGTAGACATTTTAAAGATACATATTGCATATGTTAAATGGAAGACATATTTAGCAAGACATAACTTATTATAACTCATGAAAGGAGTCTTATTCCAAAGAAGCGAATGTGAATAGGCTGAGGGTGGAATACAGCAATGTTAAATATATTCGTTCTCTTTTTTACCGTGGCTGTCATAAGAGATAACTTAGGAGACATAACGAAATAATCTAACTATAAGGGTGTTATCCAGAGTGGTATAGTATATCATTTTTCTCCTATTATGAAGGATCTTCGAACCCAGTAGGAAGACGAATATAAGCTGTAAAGAATAAGACGTCTTATTACCCATTGTATAGGTATGTTTAAATATTTTTTTAAGCATTTGTAATTATTTATCTATTTCGCCTTGTAGTTAGTACCTATATATTCGTTTTCTCATTAGTCCATTAATAGATACTTGACTGCAGAGATAGTGGTGCTTAAGGTACTAACCCATCGTGACAGCCTCTGAGATTGGATTCCCACACAGGATATTGTCTTTTGCCATCCAGAAACTTCTTCTGAAGGTCTTCTTATTTACATTCAATAATTGTATGACTGAGAAGTCCTTCGCATGACAAGTATTATTTCCTTATTGTGTTATTGTCATTAAAATAATAATTTGTTTAAAAAAATACTAATGGGCATTTACTAATCTTGATATTTTACGTTCAAAGAATTAAGTAAAGTTTTACTGGGTTTGCCGTGTAAGAGTTTCTAAATATCAAGCATAAATTCAAAATCATCGACAAATATTCTAAGTCACTATTCACCTCAACTAATTTATGTCCCACTCCTGGGCGCGAGCTACCTCCACAGCGGCAAAGAAATTCATCAACTATCCTATACTAATCAGACGGATTTACATAGGCTGATATTTAGATCTAAACTTAACTTTCAAGATGTTACCTGCTGGTGTCTCTTAATCGGCCTTTATTGTAAGAGTCTTATTGTGAGACACATGGGAAAGGAAGTGACCATATTTTTGTTAGTCTGACACGAAAATATGAATTATGTATGATAAGCCCATATTACGTCAAACTTATATCAACATAGCGATATATGCGTGTGTATATGTTGTGCTTCTGTTTAATCATCGAGGATAAAGGTATAAGACTAAATGAGAATTAATCTCTTGGCCTATTACATCATCCTCGGCATAGAATAATGATAGAATAGTATTTATAGTCGATCCACGGAGAAGGATAAGCAAAGGTAATTGATTTCATAAGATTCCAAACAACCTTTAAACTAGTACTGCTTCAAGTACGATTGCTTGCTGGACTATTCATATTATAATTTGATAAACATACATAAACTACAAATAATGTGTGTCGTTTTCAACTGTTTCATTTATATAATAAATTAAATTACAATTATGCAGTGAATTATAAGTAAATAAGTATTTAAAAAAAACAGATGGTTTTCTGTAAAGTCGGTTCACGGACAATAATTTTAAGTCATAACTTCATATGAAAACGTTGATGAAAAATTGCATACTTTGATGAATTGAAAAAATATAAACAATGAAAACCACATTAACTTTTCACTTCACTTAATAAACTTCTTAAAATGCAAGAACGCATATTTCGATCGTACCCCTCTATGGCTTGTTCCGCCTTCCCGCTTTGCACGCTCGGCTCAGTCGGAACGTGACCCTTTTTAGTGCGTGCAGCCGGTGTTCATCGATTTATAAGATGTTATCACGGCAAAAATTCCTATAAATCTTTAAAACCTAAATATATATTTTCTAGAATAGATTTTGTCCTCAAGTATTCATTTTAAAAGATATAAGCCAGATTGCCAGATTAGCGTTTTGTCAAGCCAGATTGCCAGATTAGCGTTTTGTCTTACATTTTTAAGATGATGAATGCTTACCGTGTAAAATATATCAAAGTATACAAAACGAAGACCAACACAAGTTAAAGGCACGTTTTAAAAGTGTACACGCTTATTGTAATTGATTTACTAGAAAGTGAAAAACAAAAATGTATTTGGTTGGTCACGAATACGGTTTCTCTTCGTTTCGGAACTCTGCAATTTTACGCTAATTACAAATATTTTGGGGTTTTTTTTTCGCTTTAAATAAAGTTAAAAGACTACAAGGCAGTAGCTAATTCGTAAAACTTGAACGAAATCTTTGCAATCATACTGAGTTTTTAATATATTCTATAGTCTATAATAGTGAATTTCACGCTCGTTTCTTTAGAAAATAAAATTTATTTTAAGATATTCTTATTACTTTGAACTGTGAATATAACTCTGAATATCTATTTAGTTATGTAACGAATTTTTTTAATTTTATTTTTGCTGACTTCAAGATCATTGTTTTAAAATTTAATGCAGCCAATAAATCACAATAGAACTTTCAATATAGCTTAATATAACCATTGAAAAAAATAAACATGCATGATAATTGATCTCTAATCTCAGCTCATATAATATAGCCCCTTCACACTAGGAAATTGATCTACTACACCACGCTGGTCAGACATGTTGGTATAGGGTTTTATTTTGAGTTTTCCTTCTCTTGCTATATTTTATTTCTTAGTTGTCTTTTACGATCACCCACGGGTAAGTTTCACGGGTATTCTTACTCCGTCACCATACGGATAATGATAATAGATATCATCTCACTATATATTTAAACGAGCAATTCTTGTATATATATATATATATGTAATCTGAATCTCGGAAACGGCTCCAACGATTCTCATGAAATTTAGCATACAAGGGGTTCCGGGGGCCATTAATCGATCTAGCTAGGTTTCATTTATAGAAAATATTGTTTTGTCAGTATTTTTCGGCAACAAAAATATAATTTTTCGTTGTATTAAAACTATTAGAATATGAAGGTTTTCAAATTTTGACGCTGTCATTAAGAATAGACTAGAATTTAGCTCGGTTGGAAAATCGAGTAGTCTAATGCAAACAAACCGGAGCTCGGTTCGGATCCTTACTTTTTCTTATTTACTTTTTGGCCTTTTTTTTATTATTTTATAATTATTATCATTTGCCTGCATCTTTGTCTGCGTAGAGGTCGAAAATGGTTCTAATAGGATTTTGTTTGTTTTTTACGTTACTAATTTTATTGTTATTTATAAATCATTATGTATAAATGTTTGTATACTTATATATTAACAACAATCTTACAATCAAATCAAATCAATCAAAAAAACTATCTTATCCATGTGGTGACGGAGTAAGAATACAATTCACCACACCGTATCTTGCCAATCGGTGATCGTAAGAGGATTTAAAATGCATATAACATCTATGCAAGAGAAGGAAAACTCAAAACAAAACCACCAAGACGTCTGACCAGCGCGGTATAGTAGGTTAACTACTCTCCCATTATGGAGGAGACCCGAGCCCAACAGTGGGACGTATATGGGTTGTGATGATGATGATAACAATCTTTATTATAGTGTAGGGAAGGTTTAATAAACATGAAAATAAAATTAAATTTTGTTATATATTATGGGCACGAGGCTTTTTTATTAGCAGGCCATGTTTTGAACACAACGCGCTCATTCCGACTGAGGCGACTGAAGAGTAGTGTGCGGCCCCATAACCCACCGTCTTTTCCATCGAAATTAGGCCGACCACTGCTACCACTTCTTTGACATCCACCCGCGATACTACACCTATTACAGTATTTCTTTGTAAACAATATCTTTTGTTTTTCTTTCTGACGCTAGAATTACCAAACTACTGTGTGAGCTTACTCTGAAGCATGTCACATATAACTGCCCATGGGAGTAGCAGCTTTCTCTCAAGTCTACTCCCGCTACCTTAAGAATTTGACCCCAAGCTTTGTTTATGGTTATTGCGAAACAAACATTAATGGCAAACTGTACTCTCTGAAATTTGAAAGAGTAATTTCATGGTATTTGGCGAACCCTAGGAATAAATACAGACTCTGCTCGAGAACAACCGGTCAGTATAGTTGACCCGATTACATTGCAATTCAATGTTTTTTCTTGCAAACTGGTGACATTGTATAATTTTAGCGCGCCAGCTCTCAATTTTTAACTGACTTCATAGATCATTCATAGATGTGAGTTTGGAGACCGGGAGCCTTCAGAATATTCAGGAGCTCGACCGGTTGTCAGACTAGGAGTTTATCACTTATTCGACGGATTTATTTTAATTTTCGACTGCTTCGAATGATTTAAAATATTTACAAGTAAATGGTATAAAGAAATCGAAACGATCGTAGTAGCGCACATAGGTACATTCCTAATATAACTTAGTTTTAATTACTTAACCGCTGGCTAAACGACGAAAAAACATATAGCAAATGACTATCTCTCTTTCGTAATCATTATGCGGTAAAAATACCTTGGCCAGAGTAAAATTAAAATGGGTAATAACATCTTATGAGCGATGGATTTTAGCTATTCGGTGCAATGTGTTATCATGGCTCTCATTTACAATATTCGGCTTACTGCTGTCTATCACTGGACTGTATCCCATGAACCATGATAATTAGACAGCAGTCAGAAATTTTCACAGATGATGTATTTCTGTTGCCGCTATAACGACATACATACATATCATCACGCCGTATCCCTTGCGGGGTAGGCAGAGATAAATACTAAAACGACAAATACTAAAAAACAAAATAAACTAAATATTTAAGGGGTGCTCCCATACAACAAACGTGATTTTGGCTCCTTTTTGCTCGATACATTTTTTTTAGTTTCTATTTTTACTTTTAGCCTTTTTAATTTATTTTTCATTATTTTTATTATATTTAAATATATCTGTAATTAGATCTTCTTAGCAGTCTAATTATAGATAGATTGATCTATCTATAATTAGACTACTAATCCGGCTCGATATGCGTACCGCAATGCGGGTTAGGGCGTCCCCCGGAGGCGACGCGTACCGACCCGCCCCCGTCGGTACGAACATCGGCAGTTGCGGCGATGGGAGCCACCACCCATCACGCCTTGCCCAGTTAGGCGAGTCGAGGAGAACGGAGTGCCGGGTGGGCACGTGGAATGTAAGAGGTTGTGTGGAAGGTAAGTTGCACGAGCTGATATCCGTCATGGCGGACAAACAGTTAGACATGCTCTGTGTAACAGAGACCAAGCGAAGGGGCAGCGACGCCTGCGATCTTCCTGGTGGCGGGATGGCTCTGTGGTCTGGTGTACCACAGAGCGATCGAGCCAGCATGGGGGTAGGAGTGCTGTTGTCCTCTCGCTTGGCCTCAGGTGTGAAGGATTACGGAATGTATGATCCCAGACTTCTCTGGGTCCGTATAAAAATTGGTGACACCAAGGTATTCATGGTTGTAGCATATGCTCCCGTAGGATCCTCGGTGGCATCAGACCTAGAGAAGTTTTGGGATAATGTTAGGGAAGTTCTGGATATGGCAGAAACCAGTGAACGCGTGATTGTATGCGGAGATTTGAACGGATGGGTGGGGACCAAGCGTCCCGACTATGAGGACGTACTTGGTCCATTTGGTGATAAGAGAGTGAACGACGCAGGTAGGCTCATAGCGGATGTATGCATGGAGAGAAACCTTATTGTGTCAAACACATTTTTCCAACATAAGGACATCCATATGTATACATGGAGAAGGAATGAACAGAAAAGCATAATAGATTTAATTTTGGTAGACAGTCGCCTCCGAAGCAAAATATTGGACGCAAGAGCCTACAGGGGCCCCACAGTCGACACGGACCACTATCTCGTTATTGCGAGATTTAGTGGTCTGTTCAGAAAGTGGAGGCACTGGCGAGAGCGTGTCCACTTCGGAGGGCTTGAAAGAATAAAGGTTGAAATGTTGCAAGAAGAGTGTGTAAGAGAAAAGTATGCAGAGGGTGTCCGAGAACGGCTGACGATGGCAAGCCAGCTGCAATCGGACATTGAAGAATGCTGGAGAGTATTGAAAGAGAGTATGGTAGATACAGCGAAAGAAGTATGTGGAAGTTCAAAGAAGCATAGAAAAACAAATGGTGATGCATGGTGGGATGCGGCAGTGGTAGCTTCCGTAGAGCAAAAGAAGAAAGCGTGGCTGGACTATGTCTCTTCTTTGAATCTGAATGACAGTATGACTGAACAGAAGAAAGAAATATATCGGCAATGTAAGAATGACACCAAGGCCTTAGTGAAAGAGAAACGTGATAGAGCAAGTATGAGTGCAGAAGATAGGCTGACTAAAAACTTCGAGGGTAACACCAAACTCTTTTGGAGGGAGGTGAAGAAGTCTCGGGGTGGTTGGTCAGCCTTCAGAATGAATAAAATAAGGTCTAAAGGTGGAGACATTCTTACACAAACACAAGACGTGTTAAGCCGATGGAGTGAATATTTTAGCGATATGTATGCGGATGCTACGGTTGGCGCCGGTGTTGGATGTGGTTTAGTAGATCAACATTCGACAACGGCGTCCTCCGATGGCATCAGTATGGATGAAGTTGAATGGGCGATAAGAAGTTTGAAAAATGGTAAGGCAGCGGGCATTGATATGGTGTCTGCCGAGATGATCAAGCTTGGTGGCTCTTGTGTCTGGGAGGCGTTCCTGTTGCTCCTCAATTTATGTTGGAGCTCGGGAATGGTTCCCAGGGACTGGAATAGCGCAGTCATCGTACCTTTGTTTAAAAACAAGGGTTCACGTTATGACTGCGCAAATTACAGGGCCATAAGCTTGACCAGTTTGGCAGCAAAAGTGTATGGAAAAATTATTGAAAGGAGAATGAGGATGGTGTCCGATGGTTTACTGTGTGAGACACAAGGAGGTTTCAGGAGTGGAAGGGGATGCATGGATCAAGTGTTCTCTCTGCGCAACATTGTGGAGAAGCATCTGGCTCTAGGTCAGAGGGTTTTCTGCAGTTTTGTGGATCTGGAGAGAGCATTTGACACGGTTGTACGAAAGGAACTTTGGGACATTTTACCGGAGTATGGTATTAGCGGTAAACTGCTACAGGCTGTGCAGTCCAGTTACATGGGCTGTAGAGCCTGTGTGCGGCTGGATGATGAAATGTCGCCTTGGTTTGACGTCAATATCGGCGTTAAGCAGGGGTGCGTTCTGTCAGCCAGGCTGTTTATCATATATCTGGATAAATGTCTCCAAAGGTTGAACGATATGAATGTGGGAGTCCAGATGGGCGACTCAGTGGTCACTGCTCTGCTTTATGCAGATGATGCAATCCTGCTGGCACAGTCAGCGACTGACCTGCAGACCCTAGTCGACACAATGACAGAAGATTGTAAGAAAAGGGGTCTACGCGTGAATGTGAGCAAAACCAAAATAATGGTCTTTGAAAGAGATAAAACCAGAACAGATGTAAGAGTAACAATAGGTAATAATGTACTAGAGCAAGTGGATGAATTTGTATATCTTGGATGTGGATTTAGCCGAGATGGAAGGTACACCACTGATATAGAGCGAAGAGTGAATGCGGGAAATAGAGTGAACGGAGCGTTGGGGCAACTTCTCGGCAGCCACCACCTCAGCCAGAAGGCACGTGAAGCAATACATAACGCAGTGCTTGTCCCAACATTACTGTATGGAAGCGAGAGTTGGGTATGCAGAAAAGAGTATGATAGTAAAATTAATGCGGTCGAAATGCGATCTCTGCGGCAAATCTGTGGAGTTAGGCTGACCGACCGCATTCGTAACGACGACGTAAGAGAGCTAGTAGGTATGAAAGAGAGTATTGGTGTAAAGATGCGATAGGGAATGCTCCGATGGTTCGGACATGTGGAAAGAATGCCGAACGAACGCCTGGTTAAGAAGATATACAATGCGAAAGTGGAAGGATGTAGGTACCGAGGGAGACCGAGACTAACCTACCTAGACCAGATCGGTCATGTACTGAAGGAAGGTGGACTCAAGAGTCTCCGAAACCGGCGAGCGTGTATGAAGAGAATTATGAATGTTGAGGAAGCGAGTGAAGTATGCAGAGATAGAGTTCTCTGGCACTCTGTTCTCTCTGCCTACCCTGCAAGGGATATGGCGTGATGGTATGTGTGTGTATGTATGTAAATATATCTTCCAAAACACACTAACAAGAAAATACCGAGCAAGGCTCGGTCATCCAGATATTACTAATTAAACAAATAACATCGCATTATATTGAATAAAAATACCATATATAGGACGTGGATTGCTTTTTTTTTATTTATAGAGATTTAAAGAAAATTAAAGTTGAAATATAAAGTTAATATTTAGATTTTAAATTTGAATTTCTGCTTTAACCTCGCAATGTAGGCAAAAATTGTTATTATGTAGTCAATGAACTCGTAGGAGTATTTTATGAAATGGTTTTCTAGTCTAATAGAACTGGGCTAATTGTTAACCATATATGAATGGCTACATGTATTATATTTAATAGAATCCTTTCACAAGAACACGTTTGTAATCATAATTGTTTCTTTGAACACGCGAGATTTAAATCCTATACCATTTATAGTATGACTAGTCTAAACGTTGTGTAGCCGAATTTGGCTAGAGAAATCAATCTTAATCCTGAATATTTTACCAGAAGAAAGTTGTCCTGAGATATTTCATCATTTTAAATATTTAATTGAAATATGTTTACATCAAATTAATTTCTTTATTAGTCCAGTGGAATAATTGTTTTACTGTCTTCGTTAAGTCCTAGATTTGAATCACGAGTTTTGCAAAATTAAACTATTTTTAGAGGTTTTCTGCAGATGCCATCGATATGCAAAGCATTTCTCGGTCAATTTTTAACAGCAAGATTGAAGTTTGGACCTGGTTAGTGATAATAGGTAGTCCTTAATTTCCCGTGAAAGTCGTATACGCCAGTTAAGATATTAGTAAGAGAATGTGGCAAAGCACTTTCCTGGAAAATCTATAATACTGCGATCCATAACCAACATCACGATTACGTCTCGTTTGGTACGGCCTGCATAAAACAGTGAACTTTAATAGGCTGATGGAAAGATGAATAGGTTATGTATGTACTTGAACCTTGTTGTTTATTCAAACTTTCGCTTCACACTGAAGATGAAACGCTTCAGTATCACCATAGTCTTAATATTACAATTGCTCGATTTATCAAATTGTACCTTGAAAATCACTGACCGAGATTAAAAATACCCATGAGGTCATTGTTTTCAAGAAAATCATTGTTAACTTTAAGTATAGTCTAAGTAATACGGCTTGATTAATGTACATAGTAATTACTTAGATAGTATATAATTTACTATAATGATATTTTTATGTTAATTACTATTTTGAGATTATACAGTGTATTTTATTGTTATAAACATGGTTCGTTTATTAAGAGGTAAACTTTAAAAAACAAAATAGATCTTAATATCAATCACCGACGACAAGGATCGAGTACCGGTGGCTCACTCAAATGTCGCTAGAAAGGTACGTACCTACATAGCATGTTATGAAGTCGTGCGACGTTTTTTCTGTTACCCTGTACAGATTTGGTGGCGTGTGACTATGTCAGAGCCCTCCTCAAAAAAAAGCCATAAACATGCCTTAACGAAGATATACAGCTAATTAGTACTAAATGATTAAATATTTGAATGACCCAGTACGTTTTTGCTAATTGGTTTTTCTTTTGGAAAATTTATATTTATTTATTAACTTTGGAGCACATCTTGTGTTCCAAAGTTATGAAATACATTTAAATGCAAATTATATAGAGATCAAATATGAGTGTATTTATATGATATCGACATGATAAGGATACCAACTGATTATTTAAATAAATGAAAATAATTTAATAAATAATAAAGCAGGGAAACTAAGAATGTAGCTTGAACTTTTTGGATTAATAAGTTGCTCGATTTCACAATTGGGCTATTTTTATTTTGATGGCAATTTTATTTTGATGACATCATTACTCCTAAAACCTCCTGCACAAAAAAAAACGTAAAAATTGTTGAAGCCGTTTTAAGAGCCGTTTAAACTTATTAAAGCCATTAAATTTTCTGTCAAAAAGATACGTACGGATTACTTCCTATAAAATGTATGTGCAAGCCTCTGTGAGAGATTGATGTTTAGTGGGGTAGTGATTCTGTCTAACAAAATTCGAGTCTGATTATCATTTGTTTCCATAAACGTTCAATTATGAAATCCTCTTTTTTTCTTTTGTGGTGATTTTTGTACAGACATGTAGTATGTAAAAAAAATTGCCACGAAACAAAAAAAAGTTTAGAAGAAATAGAATATAAAGAAATAAATAGAAACCATTTTACTACCTTTAAATATAGTTGTGAAAGACGATAAACTTTAGCTCAGTCCTTGACCACATATTAGTGAGCATAATACATTATAGGCTCATTCGAGGCTGTGTTCAAGCTAATTAGTTTTACTGCCGCCGTCCGCTGTATTCTCACATATACATCGTAAAATTCGCGGCACTTCGACTATTTCACGTATAAAAATAGGCACAGTACAAATTAATTAACAACACATTTTTATTCATTACAAAAGCCTTAATAATTAAATTAAAAGGCAGATGGTATAAACATAGTTTTGAAAACAACACCCAGCACTAATTGATATTTTTTTGTGTCGGGAGTGATTTTAAAAATTTAGATACAGTACAAAATTTCTCATCATCATCTCAATTCATATATATTATCCCAATTCTGGGCAATAGCCTTCAACACAACGGTAAAGAAAATGACCTAAGCAAATGAACTAAGCTCGTATATTAATACGAGCTTACTTATACGGTATCCTACAGGGTTTTATTTTGAGTTTTCCTTCTATTGCGATTATTTTAGATTAGCTTCTATTAGATTACAATGACCACCCACGGGAAAGGTCTGAGCATTTATTTTTACTTCGTCACCACATGGAAGCAAATTTATACTTGAGGCAAGAGAAAGTAATGAATTTCAATATTGATTGACTGCAAAAATTACGTAGTGGTTAAAATAACCGACCTCCCGTGTCAAATATCGTAAGTTTATTCCTATGCAGGACTATATTATGTGTTATTTACAAATTGTTGTTCTGATTATTGATGTAATTTGCATCCGGTAATGGTATATTTGTAAAGTCCCTCGCAAAACAATAAGATTTTTTTTTTATTAAAAAAATATATATTAATCTATAACAACACTAGATTATACTTAAAAAAAGTTTAACAACTGTCATCAGCACTTTTGGTGGAAATCTAAAGACGTCATGTGATGGTATTATATTATATTCAGTACTTTAGTGTTTGAACGTGTTATATTAAATAATTTTGAAAGCATTTTATGTAATGTGATCCGAGGGAACTGCTGGTATGTAGTGAATATGATACGAAAGTGCTTTACAACGTTTTCGTTCTCCTCTAAATTTCCCAGAAGATACCATTAACAGTGTGACCATATCACTGTTGATGGTGACGATTTGACTTACTGATGGACAATGACTAACATGAAGAGACTAAAGGCATTAATTAAATTATAACTCGACAATAGCAACAATGGCTCTTATAAGTAGCTGATTGCCAATACAAAAAAAAGGAGTAGTAGAACTGACATCAATGTTGATATATGTATATATATATAATAATTGATCCTCATACCACTGAATTGTGACCTAAATGATATAGCTATTAATATAAATAATCAAATCCATTCATTATTATCATTCATTCGCTAATAAGCCAATAAATTCAAATATAGACACGATTAAGATTTTATGCTAAACAATATGGAAGCATTACTCTGTGAACGATTAGTCGACAATCGATTTATAATAATTATTTCTGTTTATTACGTCATTTGGCCCAGAATCGCGACCTTTAGTTTAATACAAGTATGCATAAATATAAATTGGCGATTTCATCCTCGTATAATTCAGTTTTATTACTCACCCTTGTTTAAGAAATAAGTTTAAATGACAACTTTTTGCTACTGACATAAGGTTTCAATGAAACAAAGCCTAAATGTTGCTCTAATCTGAGTTTAATATATTTGTAAAAAGTGAAACAACCATTCATTATTTTTGGCGATTATCGTGTATATAAGGGGCCGTCCATTAATCACGTGAGGTTTGAAAGGAGGGGGGGAGGGGGGCGGAGTAGTTTGACAAAAATCACGAAATATCACAAGGATTAGTAAGATATCACGTGTATTTCTTTTTTCTTCAAACGCTGCGATTTCTAAACTGAAAAGCGGCGTGTAGTGTGACTTTGACTTGCTGTTGCCAGGCAACGAATGAAGTTTAAAGTAGGTGATCTGTATAAAGACCTTTTTGCGAAGTATAAAAAAGCAAAAAACCGGGAATATAATGAGCTGTGGGCTACTTCTTTGTACTAAAATTGTGGTACTAAAGTTAACGTGATGTTGGTGGGGGAGGGGGCTCATAGTCTTAAACCTCACCAAGTATCACCAAGAGAAAGAGGGTTGGTGTTAAAAATGCTAAAAAAAGATTTTTTATATTTCTTTTGAAAATACAGACACTCGGTTCCTACTATATACTATTTATTTATTTATATATTTATATAAGGCTCATCTACGACATAAACACTAACATATGCTAAGATCATTCCAGTGCCTTAAAACTAATGTTTATATCAATTACAGATGTGCACAACATTTAGGAATATATTACAATGCGTAAATTAATGTTAGAGATAAAAAGAAAAGTATTAATTAATTATCTAATAAATAAAATAACGAGTAGAAATAATTAGAAGGTAAGTAAAATCTAAGATAAGTATGTAGTTAGTTATATAGAAAAATAATTTATAAAATTACGAAATGAAAAATGATGTCGCAAGCGGGATTCGAACCCGCGCCTATTGGGATTCCGGCCCAATCGTGCTGCCACTGCACCACCGCGACTAATTGTAGGACATGCAAATTTCATTCCGTATTATATTTACGTCTTAAGGTGACGGTATGCTATCTACCCGACAATGTTTACACATTGTTATAGGCTTAATACTTCAAACTTTACAGTTAGAATTGTATTAAACGATGACACAACCTTGTTATTTAAATTACTGAAATATAGCATTTAATATGCTTAATTATTTATAAATGTCGGGTAGATAGCATACCGTCACCTTAAGACGTAAATATAATACGGAATGAAATTTGCATGTCCTACAATTCGTCGCGGTGGTGCAGTGGCAGCACGATTGGGCCGGAATCCCAATAGGCGCGGGTTCGAATCCCGCTTGCGACATCATTTTTCATTTCGTAATTTTATAAATAATTAAGCATATTAAATGCTATATTTCAGTAATTTAAATAATTTATAATATAAGTAAGATGTAAGTAATGCGTAAAAATTAGCGACTAGAATTTGTAAAACATGCATAATATTATAAAATAACCATATTTCCTAACTAACCAATGAAGTGAACCTATAAGAGATATAGCAATAGTACTAATAACAAAAAATTATGAATCAAGTAACTTTTTTTTATGTATATACTACTATATACTATGCGTACCCGGACTCCCTTCTACTCGAAACAGTAACACTACAATAAATATGACATTTTATAATATTGTCAATTATATAGAAATTTGAATTTAGGGATATACCGATAACAGCGCTACCTACCAGGTCTAAATGTGTTTTCAAACCATCGAGAAGTCCATTGAAACATATGTATGTACACAGAAAATTTCTTCCATATCGGTCTAGCCATTTATGAAAAGTTAGTTGACACACACATGTACACAAGAAGTATATAATTTATAAACGGCACGAAATATTAGTCATTCGTTCAAAATGTCCTGAGTGTAATAACTTTCAAGTTAGCTGCTATATTCTGCTATAATGATCTATAATTAAATATTTAAGACGTTTAATAGTTCCAGTTTTAATCGTAAACACTGATTGACAGTATGTTGTATATATATATTGATAGAAGGCTAATAAAACAACGTAGATAATAGTAATAAAATAATAAACAGGGGAAATCTGAGGATAGAACCGGAGCTTTCTGAATGAGACTACTCGATTTGCCAACTGAGCTATTTCTATTTTGCTGACATTAGCTGAAAACATTGATAAAACGATATTTTCTAGACGATACCTAGTTAAATGTATGTGGCGGAAGGTTTCGAGGGCGAAAAGCGCCCTAAACATCCCGCATACTAAATTTCATGGACTTCCATGAAATTTAGCTGGTGCCATTGCCAAGATTCTAAAAATAGAGAATTATACAAATATAAGAAAAAATATTTGTTTTAAAGTTATTAGATAGATAGATTAATCTTAACGGAGAATGGAATGCTTCCCGGGTAAATATATAACACCTTACTGCGATCGCCAATATCCTCACAAGCATGGCGATTGTAACTATAAAGTAACGTATCCATACCACGTAACCTATTTTTTACAATCTTTCACACTCACAATTCAATACAAGGATTATTTTCTTAGTGCCGGATGCTATCTATAAAAAACAAAGCAGTCACGGGAACTGCCGACAGAAATGAAAACAGAACCTATGAAAAAAAGTTACAACAAGTATCGCGCTTGCGTTCGAGTGCCACGCATTCACTCTCGCTCTGTATCTTTCTATTTGGTAGCGTTAAACGTTTAACACAACCTTGTTGGAAGTCTCATTAGAAGTTTCTCTTTAAAAACTAAAAGAACATTCAATAGCTGTTACCTTATCATAATTATCCAATTATGATATAACACATCTTTTATGGATGATATAATACAAATATAAAAATTAGATAGCGAACTGTCTTTTTGCTTTAAAAAATATAACTGCTCATATAAAACTGTATTGAGTTTAAACTTTAAACCGAACAGACTGGAGAGAATCGATAAAACTAAATGATTTAAACTTTGGCAAGAGCACTAATTGCAAAAAGACTGTGACCATACGCTCCAATATCTTGTCAGTAGGATTTATATCACTGTCTATAAAGATTGTCTCAAATCGCGGGCTTTAGTTACTGAATGTAATCTATTTTTAGTAAGACCGTGTAACAATAAAGTGGAATTCTAAAAAGATATTAATTAGAGAATTGCTATTTGGTGGTTACGAATATTAGTAACCTTTACTTTTTCTTTACCTTTATTTACTATTAGTCATGGATATTGTAAAAGACAACTAAGAGATTTATACCGACCTGGGCCAACTGCATTTGATGCTATCAGGTCAACAATTATATTCATAAGGAGAAATGACGTCAAGCCAGTGGCTGGTAATAAAAATGATTGTCTAAACTATTTGCAATAAGCACGATGAAAGTAGAGCACATATTTCGTCGACCACAAGTAATTGGGATAAGAGCAAAATTATGATAATGAATATTTTAATTTTTAATTTAAATTTTCACGATAATCATTCCATAGAGAGATTGTTTCAGCTAAAATAAAAATCCATCACGAAATCAGGTTAGATGAAAAATTACACACCTACATATTTTCTAATCTATATTATTCACATGACATTTACAACTTTCACAAGGTGATAAGCGGATGATAAACTACATATTCATATTTAGAGCAACAGTGTCATAACAAAATAAACATTATTTTACTTACCTTATAAATCAGTATACGGTCAGAGTAGGCCATGAGATATTCGATTAAATTATGGCTAATGTTCGTTGGGCAAACTGAAGTGAAATACATTTATGCTTTACTCAAATGAGCGTAATTTTTAAGTTATGAATCGCGTAATCTAAGTAAAATAAAATATTGTTGAACGTATTCAACAATATTTTTTGGGTCTTTAGATAAACGTACGAGTATGTCAATCAATTGTAGTTCGATAATTACCACTTACATACTTTTAAGCTGGACTCAAACCAGTGTAACTTTTTAAGTCATGAGTCGCGTAGCTTCAGTCGCGTAATCTACATTCAACAGAAATATGTTGGGGCTTTAAACGAATGTATGTTAATCAATTACAATTCAATAAAAATAATTTTCGAAACTTATTCAAAATCTGGCTAAATCCACTCAATAGTGAAAGACTGTTCTTTGGGCAGCGCCATACCTTATACGTATAAGTCCAGATACATTTAAAAACAACTATCATCATTCTCTTGCAATCGAGGTTGCAATTCAGTCGATATTATACACATATGTCGGCAGACTCATTTTGCGTCGCCGTCTGATAGTGATACAAATATTGTTTTGTGTAAAACCCAATGCAGCGTAAATTACGCGACTCATTTTATGTGACTCAAAACTCAAAGGAATACGGTCTTTTGACTGGAGACTTACGTAGTAATAAATTATGATTATATGGCAATATCGCCTTTTTCAACGTTATTAATGTGAGAAATAAAACTGGTGATCTGCGGTTTTATACTATGATGATATATACGCGATTTTATAATTTAGCTAACCCTACCCCACATGCGAATTCCTACTTTAATTTCGATTACCTAACCCTCATCTAAATAATAACCATATAGAAAGAAAAAACACATACATTTATCGTAGTTCTAGTATTAGTGTCATTCTGTCTGTAAGCGTTGTTCCTTATAAGTGATTATAAATTAATTCGTAATCGATAATCGATTCTCTCGAATGATCGAATACGTCGAATTCAATGCGTATTAATTAGATAGGTAATAATTTCCCTTTGCCATTAAAAAGTTTTGTGATTAGTTGACGAACCACTTTCGCGGATTACAATAGTGTTGACGAGACAAAATATCGATATCAGACTCATTTTGTAATCCATCTAGAATACCGGTTTATTTTTTGTAATAATTATACTACTTGCGATAAACCGATGCAACTAATAGCTTTTGTCTTAGAACTCACAGTTAGTATTCTCTACTTTTTAATAATAACCCTACAAAGAAAACAATTTAATTTATGTCCTTCGATACATTAAGTCTAGGTAACTCTTGAAAATAATAATTGTTTTTTTCTTAGCTTATATTCATTGTACTATTGCAGTCAGCCTACTCTGTAATGGGAGAGAAATTGACCTACTGTGCTACGCTCTGATCAAACAGGTTGATTTAGAGTTTGTTTCGACTGTTCCTTCTTTTATTACATGGGAGACACTATTTAGTGTCCTTTATTGTTTTAAATTACCTAAGTTATAAAAACATTTGAACATTATTTTTACCTACCATTGTAGGTAAAACTTAAAACCACATAAAGTAGTTAACATTGTGAAAACTACAACAACTTTCCCTAAAATAGAAATTTTTGCACTGGGAAACATGAAAACTAGTAAAAATAATAAAATTATTTTTACGGCTTTTCTCGCGTATGTACCTATTTGACTTTTAATTTCCCAACGTTTTGAACAATTTTCAGCGTTCTTGGTCCAAGAGACCCTCACCATTAATGTAAATCAATAATATTGATATAATACACAGAATCTTTTTTGGTTGTCTATGGTATAGACACAACCCTCCCATGCTGTCCAAAGCAATGGAAGGCCAGCGTGCGGTCACATAACCCACGTGTTCCCTCTTCATCGCCACTAGACCTACCATTGTTACCGTTTCCTTGATATCCGTGGCCGGCCCGGCGCAACACACTGGTTTGCCTTTTTTTTTTTTTTTATTTTTTTTTATTAATGGGCTATGGGTGCGTCTCGCCCCGCTGGATCGGTCCGGGGTGACGGAAAGGCGGCGCGTGACCCCATAGACCCACCGTAAAACCTTCTCTCTTCGCCGTGCGAGCGGACCACCGGTACTCGATTTTAACTTCGGTGGCCCGCCCGGCGGTTAACCCTCGCGGGTTCCTCTCGTCGACGCCCCGACAGATTTCGCCGTCGGGGCGTCGCCCTCACGCGGACACACTGGTTTGCCTAGAGTTTTGTTTTTACAAATTTTAATATCACACAATAAATAGGTACTGTTAATGAAAACATATATAATATTGACTGCTCTTCTTTCATCTATGCAAAAAGATAAAATATATAGTGTATAAAATATTGTATTGATTATAATATCTAAACGGTGATAACATAATTTATTTAAAATTTTGCACCTGCCACTATTTTCAACTCTGTACTCGTGTTAGCTCTCGTCAGTATGTCGATTCTCAATCCTACAAATAAATAAATAAATCTTAGGATCCGGTAACCAAGCTGAAAAATAAGTAAACAAATTGTTGCCTGCGCAAAATTCGACGTCACTACATTCCATCGATATATTTGCGCATCTCCCTTCGCAACTCCCGCGCAGGTGGCCATGTTATACAATAATTCCGAGATAATTCCCGCCAAGGTCGCGTTTCATACTATTTCCGTACTAATTGAAATAAATATACAAGTGGTTAGTTGGGATGTGGCCATGTGTTTTGTTTTTATGAGACAAGTTTCTGTAATTAAACAGACAAGCTATAGGAAGTCTATCAAATATGCACATCAAAGATATTGATCATGTGTTATTTCTAGTTTTAAATATATATGACCCTTTGTAATATAAATTTCACAAGATCATTTCTTTTGTAGTTTGTGTACAACAGAATATTACATTCTGTGATTTTGATGTTGACATTTTAGGAGTCATAAATAACATGATTTATTGTTCTATTTACCATACCTATGTTTCCGTATACAGTAAATCAACAAAAAAAAATGGTTTTGTGAAATTTTACAAAAAATTGATAACATGGCCCCAATCCCTCGAAAAAAACTTTTGTAACTGTCTTTGGTTTTAAATCTTTTATTTAAATAAAAATATCTGTAATAGAATGTTAAAAGAATAAACGTGGAAGTGAGTTGCTAAAAATAAAGTTGACATATAGCATATGACATACCATCCATCCATCCATCCATCAGCCTGTAAACGTCCACTGTTGGACATAGGCCTCCCCACGAGAATGCCATCTATAACGGTCCTGTGCCACCTGCATCCAGCGGTTTCCTGCGACCTTGATGAGGTCATCAGTCCACCGAGTGGGGGGTCGTCCTACGCTGCGTCGTCCGATTCGTGGTCGCCACTCGAGAACCTTTTTTCCCCAACGGTTGTCGGTTCGTCGAGCGATGTGGCCTGCCCATTGCCACTTCAACGTGCTAATCCTTAGGGCTATGTCGGTTACACCCGTTCTTCTACGGATTTCCGTATTTCGGATTTTATCACGTAGAGAAATACCGAGCATAGCCCTCTCCATAGCACGCTGAGCGACTTTGAGCCTTGTTATGAGGCCGACATTTAGAGACCACGTTTCAGTGCCGTAAGTCATCGCTGGTAACACACACTGGTTATAAACCTTTGTTTTCAGACACTGCGGAATATTAGACGAGAAGATCCTTCTAAGTTTCCCGAACGCTGCCCAGCCGAGTTGGATTCGTCGGCTGACCTCTTTCTCGAAATTGGATCTACCTAATTGAACTGTTTGTCCTAGGTAAACATAGTGATCGAAAACTTCGAGAATCGCATTCCCAACCAGGACCGGTACAGAAATGACATGGGCATTAGACATGATTTTCGTCTTGTCCATGTTCATTTGCAGCCCTACTAGTTGGGAGACCTTGCTGAGGTCATTGAGCATGGTGCTAAGGTCCTCCAGGGATTCTGCCATGACTACGATATCATCTGCGAATCGAAGGTGAGTGATGTATTCGCCATTGATGTTGATGCCGAGTCCGGTCCAGTCAAAGAGCTTGAAGACATCTTCCAGCGCAGTGGTGAACAGTTTCGGAGAGATAACGTCTCCCTGTCTCACGCCTTTCTGCAGCTGGATCGGTTTCGTACTCTTATCCTGGATGCGGACTGATACAGTAGCGTCTTTATACAAACACTTCAGCACTTCGATATATCGATAGTCAATTTGGCACCTCTGAAGGGACTGCAGCACTGCCCAAGACATACACATATAGCATATATATGCTAAAAATGCTTCTAGCATTTAATATTATTTTAGTTGAACCTAAATCAGAAGCAGTACAATAGGTATTTAAACTAGATCAGCAGCTCTATTTGACTCTTTACCGTAATATTGTTAATTTAATAATTATTTTACGTTTGAGTACTACGCGAATTTCGTACTGTATAAGCCAAAAGCTTTTATAATATATAATATTAAAGAAAGTATATAAAAAAGTAAAAATAACGCAGTTATTTAATATGACTATTTTGAAATAAATAAACAATTTTGTAAAAAAATACATTGTACAAAAAAATATTGATACTCAACATTTGTTATATCAAGTTTCTCAGAGGTATTTTGGTACAACATTAGAGTGATTTTTATATAATTTTACGTAATTTGCAAGCCTAGAGCAGATGTTGTAATAAGCGTACTTAAGACAAACAAGCAATGATGATGTGGTGTCAATAATAAAACAATTGTACATTAACATTATCTTGTTTAAAGTCACACTTTAATGCAAATAATAATGTGCCTCTTTAACGCTAAGTCCATTTGTTGTAAGTAAACGAGTTAAAACAAAACGCAAAACAAACACAAAATGTCATCATCCATCATACGGGACGCAAATTCCCGAGAGTACTTACACTTATAATACACTTTACGGTCAACGGGATGGTGTAGTTTATAACCTCAGGGATATAATCGACCAAGCTGACATTGCTATACAATCTTATTCACTACCTTGGGAATTATGGAAACTGTAGTTTTGTCTCTTTACAAATATCTGTAAATAAAAAAATTTAGTCATTTCTTTTGTTGTGTATTAGTTAAAAAGCTAAGCTATATATATGAAAAAAAATATGTATAATGCAAATAAATTGATCTTAATTTTCGATGATACTATAGATCTATACATAACCTTAATATCCCCTTTTTCTTATTTTTGTTCCCAGCTCATATATCTCGCATTGTTATACTCGAAACTTAACAGAAGTGAAATCTACATACGCTGCGCTGGTCGAATAAACTGACATAGTTTTACTTTGAAGTTTCATCACATTTAGTCATCTTTTACACACTTCGTCATATCTATGTTGATCTTCGTCATGTAATATGTTGAAGTGGTAGAGACATGCTGCCAACAGTTTCCTCTTTATAGTCATTAATCGCCGGTCTTCCGGGTTAGTACCATACTGACGCAAAAAATGTCTGAGTAGTGATGATTTACTAAAGCTCTTCGTTCAAAAAGTGAGAGTGTTGTAAATCCAAACCCTGTTTGAGTAGGTAGACAGCGTAGGTAGACCTGGTGGTGTATTTTGTATTGCATGAGTAATTGATAGGTGCCGTAGTAACCATCTAGCACCGCGTGGGTAGGCCAATCGTCTGCCACTAAAATAGAAATTGTATTCTTACCCCATCATCACAAGGATAATTATTATCCTGTACAAATATAACCCTTGGTCATCCTACATTAGTCTGTAGCAATCGTATTGGCGCCAGCTATTTAACGGTATTTATTATAGAGAAATTAAAACTCACATGATGCCGTATCGTTGGATCAAGTAGTATTTACATCAATATATTTGTTCTGGTGAATATATAAAAAAAATAAACAGTCAAGAAACATTCAAGCTTTTCGACAATCGGAGTAATTCCAGAGCTAGATTTTATTTGTAATTTACAGAAAATCTTTCTTTTGCATACTTATGTTTTTATTCATGAAGGAGTAGATTGAAGTGCAATATAAATATAATTATTAGCTAGTTGATGACCTATATCTTGAACTGGAAAGCCTTAAGTGTAATAAATATAAGTATGTATGTATAAATATAAGTATGTACGACCCTTCAAAATCAGTTGCTATAACTGATTTTGAAGGGTCGTGATATCCTCAAAAAAATTAAGACCAATTAGAACATCGAGTAGTGAATGATCTGAGTAATAGGTATTAGATTTTACTTTTACATAAAATATTTTCTTTACGTGTGGTGACGGAGTAAGAATACTATTCACCACCACATATCTTACACGCGGGTGATCGTACGAGACGACTAAGGGATATAAAACGCATATAACATCTATGCGAGAGAAGGAAAACTCAAAACAAAACCATAGGGTTTTATATAGTACCAACACGTCTGACCAGCGCGGTATAGTAGGTTAATTTCCCTCCCATTATGGAAGAGACCCGAGCCCACCAGTGGGACATTTATGGGCTGTGATGATGATAAAATATTTTAACCTACGAAATAAGTATTAATATCTATCGGGTATAATATCAGATAGTTTTTCTATTCATTTAACACATTTTTAATGTCTGCTTTTAGATATATGTAGTTTATATGAAAGGGTGTCATGACCTCTGCGCTTGTAAAGAGCGTTGGCCAATGTAGTTGAAGTTATTTTTTTAGGAGTGTGCTGCTGCCTAATGCCAGAATGGAATCGTAGGGCAATTTTCTCCCAACATAGATAGAAACTCTCTTCAGTACAATGGATTTAAATAGAGAGAACTAAATCCTAAATTCAAATTCTATTCCATTTCTTACATAGTAATAAATTATACGACTGAATTATCAAAGTTGAAGAGGTCTGTTTACATTATGGGGCCATCTGTGTACAATAGACTGTCGGCGTGGATTGTCGCTGCATCTACGATAATACCTGTAAATGTTGAGTGGAAACCTTTTTATAATATTAAAGAATTTTAAATGTTGCCTATAGTATAATAATATTTGCGTAGTATTTTTATCCGTGCGGTGAGGGAGTAAGAATAAAATTCAAAACCCCGTGGGTTTTTTATTGTAAGAAGCGACTAAAAGATATAAAATTTAATATATGTGCAAAAAAAGGAAATTTTGAAAGAAAACCCTATAACAACACGCCTGACCAGTGTGGTATAGTAGGTAAATTTCCCTCCCATTATAGAGGAGGTTCGAGCCCAACATTGGAACATATAGGTATGAGCTGAGATGATGAATATTTTTATCCGTGCGGTGACGGAGTAAGAATACAAGTCATCACCCATATCTTACCCGTGGGTAATCATAAGGAACGACTAAGGGATATAAAAAGCATATAACATCTATGCAAGAGAAGGAAAACAACAACAAAAAAAATTATAATTTTTACACAAAATGTATTATTCTTTAATAGCAAATTTAAAGATCAATAGTAAATCAGTTTCTAAATAATGAGCTGTAATTTTGTTATTGATAAAGAATACAGCACTATAACCAAAGTAGATTAGTCATCATCATTCTCCCACTCTTATCCCAATTACATGGGGTCGATACAATAGTTACTCCTCTTCCATCATATATATTGCAAAATTATTGGCAATAGTTTTATGAACGGCTGCTTGCCTAACGTCAACCCTTCTTAGAAATGTAATTTTTGATCAAACGGCAACAGACGAAGTTGGCTTATGTCGATATAAAGCTCTTAGTTATCTTTTAAGACATCCCCGAACAAAGTAGGGGTTGCTAATATTCGTAACCGCTATCACACAGCAAACCGAAGTAGATAGCTGACCACCTTTTCCGGCATGACACCTCTTTTATTATTCAGATTACTGAAATTTTTAGCCTTTAATATGCTTAATTATTTATAAATACCCGATTACGAAACGAATCGTGCTGACACTTACACCACCGTGAACTGTAGGACATGCAAACTATAAATACCCGATTACGAAACGAATCGTGCTGACACTTACACCACCGTGAACTGTAGGACATGCAAATCTCGCTTCGTATCATATTTACGTCTTCAAGGTGACGTGTGCCATCTACCAGACAATGTTTACACATTGTATAGGCTTAATACTTCAAACTTTACAGTTAGAATTGTATTAAATGATGATATAACCTTGTTATTCAAATTACTGACATTTTTAGCATTTAATATGCTTAATTATTTATAAATACCCGATTACGAAATGAAAAATGATGTCACAAGCGGGATTCGAACCCGCACCTATCTTTTATTATTTATAATATGATCATGATTTATTTTTTGTTCCATTAAGTTTTTAATTTTACTATGTCTTTTTTCTGGATTAAACTTCCTTCTTTCTTTTATCTATAAAAATATCTAATCCAAAATATTATATTATTAACAAGCTATCCATTGTAATATTTACGCCAATGGTTATATGATTCTTCCAATCGTCATACCCAAAATGTATCGACTAGAACAGTCGACGTTATAACGAACCCGAATCAGGTCATTGGCATAATATTTGACAGCCAAAAATGTGTCATACGTATAATATAAACTATTTTTTTTTGTAGTTTAAATCACAGTGTCACTATCTATTTATATAGATGATAAATATAGTTCATAAATTATTTTATTTATTTCTGTGAAACAGAATTAATCTTACGGTTCACTTTGAATTTTATTTGTGTTAATTAGGTTAATTTGACTTCATGACACATCCACTATGAAAAATGGATGTGTGATACTCTAAGACTGTCTATTGTAAAGCAGGATCGTGCTCACGACCAAGATAAGACGATGTTGATGCCCTCGATAGATGGTATGAACGTCGAGTTAGATCGCGATATGGTTTCGTTGCAGCACCTACAATATGTAGTATTAATTAATAAATTACAATCCAAAAAAATACAATCCAATACATGGCATCGGATTGAGAGCCCTCAACGCTCACCCATAGTCCGGGTTAAGCTGTGATAAACATCTGCGGCTAACAGCTAAAAGACAGACACAAAAAAATCCAATACATGAAGCGGTGCTCCCAAAGGTTCATTGGCCCTGCCATGACACACCCCAACCCCTTAGTGGTTGGGGCGGCTAACTACGTCCTATTTAAAATATCCGCGATCCGACGTCCTCGACATTTACTGATTACTGTCGCTCAAGAAAGAGCATACACGGCCCGCGCGGCCATAACACATAAATATCCGCGCTTCCGCCTCTACCGCCGGAGACGGAAGACGCGGCGCGAAAAAGTCAATAATTTAAAAATGGGCACGCCCACTTTGTTATCAGCGACACCCCAAGCCGAGGTCAGTTCTCCACGCCCTTGTGCGATGTCGCTTAAAACCTTTTACTGGGTTGAGAGCCCTCAGCACTCACCCACAGTCCGGGTTACGCTGTGACAGCCATCTGTGGCTTACAGCTAAAAGAAAGACACAAAAAAAATAACAATCAATCGGGTTGAGAGCCCTCAGCGCTCACCCACAGTCCGGGTAAAGTTGTCATAGCCATCTGAGGCTAACAACTAAGTCGATCGAAAAAAAGAAGAAGATCATGTTACTTTTAAGTACAAGTAGCAAAATTTTTTGATCACACAAAATATTGTCCTGCTTAGAAATCGAACCAATGACACTAGGCTCTTAATCAGTACGTCATTTGTACAGTATGTGCATGTATTTTATTAGTACTAATACCATATAAAATGCCGCAAGCGTTTATTAAAGACCTGTTATTTTAACATCACAAACAGTCCCTTAAATTTCATTTATCTGTATAGATAAATGTTTTATTAGGTCATTTGACGAAACAGATCGGCCTGATTTCATGTTTATATCCCTTGCTAATGTCCACATTACGAGGTTTATATTTTACGACCCACACACCTATCGAACTTTGGCCAAACACGATATCGTAAACGAGTATTACTATGCCTCATAGAAAGTAAAACAACGAAAGGGTTAAACCACACAGTAAATATTACTCTAGAGGGTAAAAGAAACCCTTTGTGGTTCCTTTGTAGGGAACAAAGGAATGTTTTGCAACCTTTTATAATTGAGATTCTCCTCTGATTAAAGCGGTTTTTATTTTCAGTGAAAAGTGAGAAATTTTGTGTTTGTTTTTTAAGCATTTAAAATAAGCTGTTATTATTATTAATAAGGAGTTAATGAATTTGTTTGTTTGTTAGAATTAATTAAGCTTAGAAAATGCTAACTTGTTAGTGTATATGCTCTTAGCAGAGAAGTAGTGGTCACCCTGTAGCTATAATGTCGAGAGGGCTATGCGTTTGTGCGTTGTTTCATGATCTCTCGCTACTAAAAGCCATCCTGCTTCATTATTTTAAACACCCACCGACAATTGACATGATCTGGGTTGGCCCATATTATAGATGCTGGCACGGCCTAGTGCCTTCCAAATTTCTTGGACAAAAAGGTCTTCTATCGACAGGCGATCACTTCACGAAACATGGCGAAAAAAGACAGTATGCGATAAGCTCTATACAAATATGGGCATTTATTTTACTTTCAAATACCCGTGATCTAATATTTGAAACAACCATACACTGTGATGATGGATCTGGAAGGAACGAAATCCTGGATTGATTGATTATTAGTAAACTTGGTAAGTTTTGAAACGTTTCATATTCGTCTTAACTAGTTCAAATTAGAAAAAAATGTGACATAAATATAAAATTTAAAATTATAAAAAAAAGTACACCTAACAACAAAAAAGCAAATTAAAGAATAAAAAAAAGTAGCTTTTTCTAAGCATCATTAAAATAACCTATTCGTATTTTAAGATGAGCATCGACGTTTCGTAAAATCGGTTAACTATATAGGTATAATTAATTAAAAACGTTTACTAATTTCAAATTGTATGTATGAGCACTAAGCAGCCTCCAAAACTTCAGTTTGCAGTTTTTGGGTTCTAAGAATGTCTACATTTAAAAATAAAACACTTGCCGAATCAATATTCGAAGTTTTGTGATAAATTATAAGCTGAAGTTCTGAACACTGCTTATTTAAGTACTAGCTGTCCTTATTTAGTTACAATAAAAATTCATACATACATACATATCATCACGCCATATCCCTTGCAGGGTAGGCAGAGAGAACAGAGTGCCAGAGAACTCTATCCCTGCATACTTCACTCGCTTCCTCAACATTCATAATTCTCTTCATACACGCTCGCCGGTTTCGGAGACTCTTGACTCCACCTTCCTTCAGTACATGACCGATCTGGTCTAGGTAGGTTAGTCTCGGTCTCCCTCGGTACCTACATCCTTCCACTTTCGCATTGTATATCTTCTTAACCAGGCGTTCGTTCGGCATTCTTTCCACATGTCCGAACCATCGGAGCATTCCCTTTCGCATCTTTACACCAATACTCTCTTTCATACCTACTCGCTCTCTTACGTCGTCGTTACGAATGCGGTCGGTCAGCCTAACTCCACAGATTTTCCGCAGAGATCGCATTTCGACCGCATTAATTTTACTATCATACTCTTTTCTGCATACCCAACTCTCGCTTCCATACAGTAATATTGGGACAAGCACTGCGTTATGTATTGCTACACGTGCCTTCTGGCTGAGGTGGTGGCTGCCGAAAAGTTGCCCCAACGCTCCGTTCACTCTATTTCCCGCATTCACTCTTCGCTCTATATCAGTGGTGTACCTTCCATCTCGGCTAAATCCACATCCAAGATATACAAATTCATCCACTTGCTCTAGTACATCATTACCTATTGTTACTCTTACATCTGTTCTGGTTTTATCTCTTTCAAAGACCATTATTTTGGTTTTGCTCACATTCACGCGTAGACCCCTTTTCTTACAATCTTCTGTCATTGTGTCGACTAGGGTCTGCAGGTCAGTCGCTGACTGTGCCAGCAGGACTGCATCATCTGCATAAAGCAGAGCAGTGACCACTGAGTCGCCCATCTGGACTCCCACATTCATATCGTTCAACCTTTGGAGACATTTATCCAGATATATGATAAACAGCCTGGCTGACAGAACGCACCCCTGCTTAACGCCGATATTGACGTCAAACCAAGGCGACATTCCATCATCCAGCCGCACACAGGCTCTACAGCCCATGTAACTGGACTGCACAGCCTGTAGCAGTTTACCGTTAATACCATACTCCGGTAAAATGTCCCAAAGTTCCTTTCGTACAACCGTGTCAAATGCTCTCTCCAGATCCACAAAACTGCAGAAAACCCTCTGACCTAGAGCCAGATGCTTCTCCACAATATTGCGCAGAGAGAACACTTGATCCATGCATCCCCTTCCACTCCTGAAACCTCCTTATATAAAAATTCATTATTTCTATTATCATTAACATTATTACTCATTAACTCAAAACGAAATATCTCCGAACCCAGGCCACCGCATGAGGATGATGCCTGGATGGCGAGACTTATTGGTCGAGCTATCTGGGCGTCAACTCGAGAGGATACCCGCGAGGGTAAACCGCTTTGTGGGCCACCGAAGAAAAAAGCCGGGTTACAGTGACCCACCCGAATGGCGTGGAAAGGTATGTACAATGTATGTGGGGAGGATCTACGGGGACGTGCGCCGCTTCTCCTTCGCCCCGGACGGATTAGCGGGGCCTGACGCACCGTAGCCCGCCGTCAAAAAAAAGTTTTCACGTGATATTTTCGAATGCTGAACATTAATATATAAATATACTTATATTTTTTTGAACGGAATACAGATTTTACGACCTAAAAAAACAAACTTGCCCATAATATCTCACGAAGAATAATTTAATATTGTTTACATAGGTTTTCGTTCAGTATCGAATACTTCAAGGGTTCTGTTGATAGGTTATCGGCTATTGGGCAGCTTAAACAAACATATATGCGTAAAATGGTCCAGATTGCTAAACAAAATAACTATAATCTATTGTTTTAAGAATCCATATATATTTATGTTAACGTTGTTATATGTGAATTTATATTGTCTATTAATAGGGCACACACGCTTATTATCGAATGTTACATATTCATATAACATATTTATAAAAATTATTAGCAATTCTTTACATACAAGAACAAGCTTGTATAATAAATTCATTTAAAAAAATCATTTAGAACCCAATTATAATTTGACAATTCCCAAATTTGAATTCCAAATACCTACAGGAATATTAGTATTTGAATTTATTAATATAAATCTAGACATGCGAGAGTGTATCAAGTTAAAAACTGCCAACTAGCATCCATGCTTTGAACAATTTCGAGTCACTTTTGACCTCTTCATAACTCAAAAACTATTTAACATTTTATTTTTGGCGGTACAAACTAGTCAGGTCAAATGTTAAGGTCAGCAATTATTTACTTCGCGTAAATAATGCGACTATTCAAATTTAAAAAAGTAATTATTTATATAGCAAATATTTTTATAGCAGGAAAATATTGACATATATATAATTGACTATCATTTAATTTTGTTTTTACTAACCCGCTCTTTATTTGTGCAAGAATATATTTCGTGTATTCCCTTCAACAGTTAGAAATGTTTTCTGAAATTAACTTGTAGCCGTTATTTACATATCACATGAAAGGCAAGAAATGATACATTATACTCTTAGTTAGTAATTTTAAGTATCATAATTATCATCTCAGCTCATATATGTCTCACTATTGAGCTCTAGTCCTACAGAGAGTACTCTAACTATTCCTCTACAAAGAAGTAAAATTGACTTTCTAGACCACTCTGATCAGATGGATTCGTATAAGGTTATTTGTCGCACCTTCCAATTATTTTATTTGCTTGCGCTCCTTAGTCTTCTTTTACGATCACCCATGGCAGGAATCATGACCATTTCATTCTTATTCTGTCACCATACGAATAACAATAACTATGATAAAACTCAGTGTTCTTTTTATTTTTAGTAACTCCTGTAAGCCAGAATCCAGAATAGTCTCTATAAATGACACTTTTTACCTTCGAAAAGTCTCAGGAAACGCTTTTAATTGTCAGGGAGTGCCTGCAACAACTTTTTTAGAAAGGTAAACGGGCGGAATTGGAAACATCCTTGTACTTTCATAAATAAGAGGATGTACTGATACGGGAAGTGCAGCAGTATATCACCACAGATATAACAGAGCTTAAGAGGCTCTATGACAGAACTTAAGGGGCAAATATGTGGCCCTTAAGATGGATTGCAATAATAGGTATGACAGAAACGCCTAAACGCAGTGAAGTTTTCTGGACTTGCTACAAGCTCCGTAACTACACTAATATTAGGTGTAATAATAATATTCTATTCAGTACCCATGGTTTAATTCATTAGGAAATATTCAAAGATATAGGATAAGTCCCATGTATAATTAAATTAAGATGTGAAAATATCTTATAGAACTTCACAAGCATACCTACAATTAATATATAATTAAAGTTGGATTGCAAAAAAGCACTGCCCTGCGTGGGAATTGAATCCCATATATACGCTATTTAGACTAATACGCCATTCTATAACCAATTAATATAAATAGATATATTATTAAAATATTCATAGATATATTAAGAAAAATATATATATGAATTTTTAGGACGTATATTAGCATATACAATGCAACCTTGAATGTAAATCTGTTTTTGTGTGAACTATATTCGTTGAGTTATTAAACAGTGATATTGATGGTCATTCATTAACAACAGTCTAGACATATTGGCAATACATAAACAATGAAGAATGGTTTACCAATTTAAACTCAAGTTGAACATGCTAGCATTGCTTACATCCGTCTCCAATCGTCCATCTATCATTTTATTGACGTCTATTATTGAAAATAAACCTCACAAGAGGACAATAATACTATAATCGCCACGCTTACTAGGTGAGTTTATGAACGCAATTAGTAGATACCCAGGAGAATTCTTCTCATATTTTCCTAGTTAACCCTCAGCAGACATTTTCAAGTTCGGCGGGTGACGAACATATAAATATTCCCTTTCATTCAAATTCATTTATTATGTATAAATCCCGGGGTACAATATACACTCATTTGCAAAAAAAACGGGCGGTTTTGATTTTCATTCATATTTAAAAAGATACAATACCAAAAAGGTTTCAATCGTTTGTACACGTTACTGGCCGGTTTTAAAAATGCTGTGGTATTTAAAAAAGGACGTTCTAAATTCAATTTTTCATTTGATGTTCATTTTTACAGAAAACCCCTTTTTATCCTACATTTTTGGCGCGAAGTTCCAGAAGTTAACATCGACTTTCATAACTTTTATTCAATTTTTATCGATTAATTTCATATCCTTGACTGTCAAAGCTTTATTTAATGCTGTTTGGCTGTATCAAAAATGGTAGATAAAGTGGTAAAAGCTACCAAAATTATCGCGCTGCTTGAAGAGGGTTGCAGCCAATGTTTCGTGGCTAGGAGGCTAAATGTTAGTCGCTCGACAGTCCAAAGGACCTGGCAGCGATATCAGGAGACTGGTTCCGTCGAGAGCAGGCCTGGTTCTGGAAGAAAACCATGTACCCAACCACGGGATGATCGTTTTCTTGTGAGTCGCGCATTGAGAAATCGCAAATCTTCGTATGTGGATCTTAAGAACAACCTCCAAGAAGTAAGAAATGTGCATATTAGTCTATGGACGGTCAGGAGGAGGCTTCTCGCTGCCAATATACGCAGTCACCGCCCGGCCCGCGGCCCCAAATTACTCCGTGAGCACAGAGTTCACAGGCTTAGGTTCGCTAGAAATTGTGAATCATGGACTCAAGACGATTGGAATAGGGTTTTGTTCTCTGATGAAGCCAGGATATCTCTGTTCGGTGAAGATCGACGTCGGCGAGTGCTAAGAAGACAAGGAGAACGCTTTGCAGAGGCATGTTTCGAAGAAATCACACCTTATGGTGGGGGCTCTGTTATGTTTTGGGCAGGAATAAATTCAATGGATCGTACAGAGTTAGTCTTCATTGAAAACGGCTCACTGACTGGGCATCGATACATAACGGAAGTTCTAATTTCTCATGCACAACCCGCATTGGCCGCTCTAGGTGAAGACTCGATTTTTATGGACGACAATGCTCGCGCCCACCGATCCCGCGATGTTAATGCGTATGTGCAAGAGGTCGGCATTCGTCGTTTGGATTGGCCAGCTCGAAGTCCCGACCTCAATCCCATAGAGCATGTCTGGGACGTTCTGAAACGGCGTGTGAGATCAGTACACCCGGCTCCGCAGACCATCAGAGAGCTGAAGAATGTGATTACTGCGGAGTGGGAACGTATTCCGCAAGCAAGTATCCGGGATATACTCGCTAGCATGCCCAGACGAATTCAAGCTGTGATTTTAGCTAGAGGGGGTCACACTCGATACTAAACATTTATCTGCTTTTCCTTTATTAAAGAAAAACAAACAAAAAAACTTTTTTATTTTTACTTCATGAGCATATGCACTACTAGCGAATATACACTACTAGCGAGGTTTAGCATTATTTCCCATAAATTGTATCTAAATTTTATGAAATACTGATGAAAACGATTATTTTCTTATTAATTTACCAAATTGTGTGGATAAAACTACCTATAATTATCAAACAAAGAAATATTAACATTTGAAATGGTTCATTGCTTAGGTGCCCGTTTTTTTTGCAAATGAGTGTATATTGTAAATTTTAACATTTTAAATTTATCCAATTTAATACCACTGGATGGTAACCGCTCTACTGAGAAGATTCGATAAGAAACTCAAATGGTTTGTCTATAATTGTTTTTTTTTTACTGACCTTTTTATATACAATTATTTACAGCATATTTATAAGAATCTCTTCGAACCACGATATAGTATAAAATTTAAATATAATACAAAAGATTATAGCTGCAACATATCCCACAAGTGGCACCCAAAAAGAAGGTGATGACCATAGTATATTTACTCCATCGCCAGGGGAAGTGTTTAATACACTACTTTGAAAATTATTTTCCCCAATAATGACGGAAGATAAGTAAATATATTAAAATGAGTGTTACCAATAAAAAAATACAGTCTAAAGTTATATTTTAACACCACATCTGGTGATCAGTTTTACATTTAACTACTACCGATAATATTTAGAAAGCATTCAGAAAAAATATACCGCCATCTGTTGGCAAATCCTACTAGTACTAATTACTTTTCACAAAGAAAAGTGTAGTAATTGTAAACTGAGCAAATAGTTACAAGTGCGTTAAGCATTCGGCAGAAGTCTTCTAGTTTTATAATATACAAGAAGTAAATTACCAGCAACATGAAATTGAGCTTTACATCAATAAAATCAAGTTTATTATGATACTTTGTTTATAGCACCATACAAAGATACTTAGTACTTTGGCAATAGTCATTATCAAGTTTAGATGGTTTTCATAACCATAAAACAAATGTAAGTGTTGGTTGTACTATATAAGAAAATCTAGACAAACACATTAAACTAAAAGCCATTATCTTCAAAGTTTTAATGTTCCGGCTTTAAAGCAAGGTCTCTCGTGTCTATTTTGCTTTGTCTGTCGTTCGCACTATGAACACGTAGACTTTGAAATACTTCTCCTCAAAAAATCCTAGTATTTTCGTTATTTATTTTTCTTGTGATAATTTATATTTTGTGTGAGTGTGTATGTATGTATTGCAATTATCGCAAATACTTTGGGCGGGTCATCGAAGGCAAAGGAATGCTAACGGTGATTAGCCCAAACATGATAGGGTAATACTGTACGTTATTGTACTGCACGCCGCGGCGAAGGGCGGCGCGCCGCCCTTCCATCACCCCGGACAGATCGGACAAGATGTGGCCAGACTATTACCTAAAAATATATAACAACTGCTAAAAAAATAAACACGTTTATAGAAGGGCGTAATTACATATATTGTCTCGTTGTAAGCTTGGTTTAGGCTGAAAATCAACAGTTTTCTTTTTATTATTTGATAATTTTAATTATTACATATAAAACAATTGTATTTCTTTTTTGCCGAGGTATATATCCAGTAGTCGACGTCGATAGCAGAAGAAAATAGGTTCAGGTTCCCTAATACCTTTTTATTAAAGGCTATAGTCCACCCAGCGGGTTATCTTTTGGGCGATCATCCCTGTCAATCAAGATCAACCTAAGGCCTAAAAATTTACATCTATGACGTCAAATATATATATATATATATATATATATACATTCGTACTTTTTAATTTACCATTCATAAAGGACATATAGATTATAGAAATACCTATGTCCTGCGCATATGAATGTATATATAAAAATACTCTTAACATAGGAATGCAATATTCTACAATAACTGAGGAAAATAATACATATTTATTTTCCTTAGTTATTCATTTCCTGCTCCGGAGATTGTGTTCCTTGCATTTGTCGTGCAATACGAAACCACGTGTATAACATTTAAATTGAAAGTAACTGAGAAAAGTGGCTTGGAAAAGTGACCAGACTAAGAAAAAAGAAAATATTATTAGTAAAATGGGCGATAGGTTTTGAACAATTTTTTTTCAGTGTTGGAATATCAAATATTTATTACTAATCGCTGCAACTAAGTATATAATACGATCAGTGACGGATAGTGAGCTTTTTCTTCAGGACATAAGTATAGTCTGACCACATTCCATCTAACCAACTAGGATAATAAGCAATAAAAGCAATGTCGTTCCTATAATTCACCGGACCTCTGTTGCCCATTCTTGTCCCTTCAAGTGTAGGCCAACTCTCCTCGTTGATATCCTGCCAACAGAGCGCTTTACTTAACTCTGTCATAAAACAAGGATGTTTCTTTTATTTTAATGTTAAAATTAATATTAATCAGTGTCGTATATTAGTATTATAATTTTTCACATAATTAACTGCATATGTTATAATCCAGTACGATTATCCTATCCTATTAATATTATAAATGTGAAAGTATGTGAAGATATTTAGATGTTTGATATTCAATCACACGTAAACCGTTGGACAAATTTAGATGAAAATTATACATAGATAGACCATTTCCTGAATTAACATATGGGATATTTTTATCCCAGTAATGTATTTCCCTTAGAATAATAGTTCAACTTTGGGAAAATTACTTTTTATACGGGCGCAACAGCGGGTGGAAGCAAGTACTGTTATATGAAAGAATCTGATAAAACTATAATTTCTTATTGAATTTATAGCTCTATCTCAATCTCATAAGAATGAACGATTTAGAGAATCATTTTCAAAATTTCTTGACCGTTATTATAAGAAAAAGCTTGCCTTAGTAATTATGTAACGGAATTGCATTAAAAAGACTGAACTAAGAATGGTATTTAGTAATAGCCCTCCACATTTAATCTGACGGTAATTATGCGTCTACGACAGCATAAAATCTATTTTAATTTTATAAACATTTAAAATGTTATCAATAAAAAAAATATAGTTTCTTTTAGAGTTATTTAGAGAAAAAAATTATTAATATTCATCAAATCTCTGCATAACTTGATAATAGCCTTTTTTACTGATATAGTTATCAATTATGCCAATAGCAAATCAAATTATATGGGCCCGGTGGGTTGTCAGTTAAGAATGTATTTTAACATACGTTTTTGATAATAAACATCTAGAAGACCCTCTTGCCTAAGCTTATTGTTTAGTGCTTAGTGTCATTTTGTAAATAATGACGAAGTCAAAACAATTACCGCCATTTATTTCCCCGCGGGTGTCATCGAAAATGAAAAATATATTCAGATAACATCAATGCAAGAAAAAAAAACTTGACATAAAAACCTGGGCCAAGCCGTCTAAGTGCAGTAGAATTGCAGGTCAATTTAATTCTCATTGTAGAGAAGGCAAGCTGTGTGGTAGCGGCTACGAATACTATCAACCCTTACTTTGCTCGTGGGTGTCGTAAAAGACGACTGAGAACCTTATAACGACCTAAGCCAACTCCATCTGATGCATTTTGATCAATAATTACATTCCCAAGGAGGGTTGACGTCTGGCAGGCGGCCGGTCGTAAAACTATTGCGAATAACTTTTACAATATGTACTATGAAAGAAGAGTACATATTGTATCGACCCTAAATGATTGGGATAAGTGGGGGAGAATGATGATATAGAGAAGGCCCAAACACAATAGTAAGGACATATGGAATGAGAAGAACAAGAAAATTATCGTATAATAAAAGAGGAAAGCATAGAAATTCTTGTATAACACTGCTTCATAGGTGCTATAAATGTGCAGCTGCTTACTAAGATCTTAGTTTTGAATTTGAGGCGGGTAAAGTACTGGATTTGTCCTGAAAAATTTACCATAGCAATCCTAAAATACAAACTTATTGCCAATTGACTCGCCCCATACGATATATATACACATTTTATAACAGAAAAAGGACTACTCTACCTACTCCTTTGACAATAGCTAAAACATGACTTTATAAAAAAAATATGAAAAAGAAATATATAAGGCCTAATAATCACTCTTATTTGAAATAAAAGATGTCAAGTTACACAAACAGTAATTATCTTCATCTGACAAGCGAAGCCAATTTGTACAATTTTAATTTATTTAACAAGAATATTTCTGTAGTTGTTTATTTTCATGTTCCACTTGAGAAAGTTGTTACATCGTAAAAGCGGAAATAATTGAATTTTACCGTTGTATTCATACAACTCCTTTCCAATTAGCCTTAAATTAAATAAAAGATTAATGTGAAATTCCGGATTTGACCTTTTGAATTCTAATATTAATAAACGAAAAGCCAAATAGAAATCATTAGTAGAAGAATATTATAATAAATAAATAATCCAAGATTAAAAACATTATATTTAAACTTCTCTTTCTTCAGCCCAAAAAAGGGATATACATAATTCACTATCACTTCCCAAATCATCATCATCACAGCCCATATATGTCCCACTGTTGGGCTCGGACCTCCTCCGTAATGGGAGTGAAGTTAACCTAATATACCGCGCTGGTCAGACGTGTTGATATAGGGTTTTGTTTCGAGTTTTCCTTCTCTTACATAGGTATATGTTATATGCGTTTTATATCCCTTAGTCGTCTCTTACGATCACCCACGGGTGTAAGGTGTGGTGAATTATTCTTACTCCGTCACCACACGGATAAAATCATAGTTGTCGTAAAATACGATTAACTAATTGTTAGCAGATGAAAATATTATTACAAAAAGAGAAAAACTCAAGATAAACTAGTCAGATCGAAATAAAATTTTCTAAATGGGATTTAAAGTTTTTTTTTTATTAACTTAGTGGCAGACGAACATGCAACTCACCAGATGGTACGTGGTTACTGGCGTAAAAGATAGTTCCAGTATCTCTCATGCCAAATATATCAGTGGTAAAATTCAAATTTCCATACCTACGCAGGAACTGTTAACGGGCCCGATTAAAACAAATAAGGTAATTCCATATATGCGATGTATAAAAAATTAATCATCATCATCCACCCCCTCCCCCCTTCTCTTATCCCAATTTACTTGGAGTCGATACAATATGTATTCTTATTTCATAGTACATATTGTAAATATTATTGGCATTAGTTTTATAACCGGCCGCCTGCCAGACGTCAACCCTTCTTGGGAATGTAATTGTTGACCAAACGGCAGCAGAAGGAGTTGACCTAGGTCGTTATAAGGCTCTTAGTCGTCTTTTACGACATCCACGAGCAAAGTAAGGGTTGGTAGTATTCGTAGCCGCTACCACACAGCAAAAAATTAATCATCATCAACTATAAATAAATATTACACTACAAATACTATTGTTCTAACGAATACCTAAATTAGTAAGTAAACTTGATAAGAGACATTTACGTAGTACCTTATAAGAACAATAGTGACCAAATAAGTTTCAAGAGTGGGCGTTCATTAAAACAATCATTGGAGCGTGCGCAAACTCCATACCTGGTCGACCTTCAAAATGAAAGAAGCTTAATAATAATGGCGATATCTGTTATGCAAGATATTGTTATGTTAAGTTGTAAAATCAAATTTGTGCATATTTTATGAACGCAAAAAAGACAAGCAAAGATTTTGAGCAATAACATACGCCATTTATTTTTTTATTACCGCTACAGTTTATGTATTTTTATTCAAATTATCATATTTCATTATTTTTTTAAATTAAAATCTATTCAAATATATTTGGTAGCTATATATTTTATTAAACTCTTTGGAAAGGTGACGCGAGGATGAACACACCCAAATTTTACCAAATAACCACCTACATAATCTATAGAAAAACTCTATCTCATCATCAACTTGCTCTTATCCCAATTTATTTAGGGTCCACGCAATATGTCTTCTCCCTCCATACAACCCTATCAGACGTTATCTCTGTGGTCACTCCTTGTCCATCCATGTCATGTTTCACGCAGACCATCCATCTTTTCTTCGGTCTTCCCTTACCCCTAAAGCCATCAACATTCATACTTAAAACTTTCCTCACAACATTACTTTCATTCCGTCTCATAACATGTCCATACCATGTCAACCTTTCACTCCTTAACTTTCCGTCACTGGCACAACTTTCAAACTTCCTCTTATATGATTTTATCTGATCGTCATCATTGTTCGGATTCACTTCTAAGATCTCACGATTATGCTAGCATACGTCTGTCACTAGACCAGCCATATAATACTGTTTTGTACTATAATAATATTATTAGTGTTAATATTATTATTAGTTCATTATCAAAATATCTGTAAACTTTACGCATTTTCTTCACGTATCTACTCCATCTAACTCTTTCTATATGATGACAGATTAAAAATACAATTCACCATCCCTTCTTTTTCGAGGATTTGTAGAAGACTCATCATTACAAAAAGAAAAGAATACTTGGCAGGCGGGAGAGTGAACGATATTTACACTAAGTTGTTCAAGAGAGTGTTGCTGCCGAGTCTCATAATGTACCTTCAGCCTGTTTTTACAACACCATCTGCAAAATTATCATTTGCAATATATTGTATTCTTAACCCAATATCGAGCATGCGAGCGTGTATGAAGAGAATTATGAATGTTGAGGAAGCGAGTAAATTATGCAAGGATAGAGTTCTCTGGCACTCTGTTCTCTCTGCCTACCCTGCAAGGGATATGGCGTGATGATATGGTATGTGTATGTATGTACTTAACCCAATTTCTACACGGAGAACACACTTCAATTAATCAAGTAATAAACAAAATGGCACCTTTAAATAACTTAATCATGTCTTTGAAACGGATGAACTTGACACTCAGCCGTAGGCAATTACTACATAAAACTACGCATATAATCTATGGCTACAAAACTGTCTGGTCACTTATTATGTATAATAAAAATAGGAATTCTCATAAATTATTCCTTCTTTTAACTAAATCCTCGGTTTCAAACGAGCAGCCTTCAAATTGTCAGTAATTATTTTTAGCAAATAAATCAATCAGACTTATTAAAATTTTTGCGTTAAATAATTCGTTTACATCATTTATATAATCGTTACCCATATATGGTAATAGGCGATTATTTATAAAAATATGTTTGATAATTAAATTTTACGATCTTATACGGCATTTTGTAAAAATGTTATTTCGGCATATTGTAAAATTGATATATTGATATGTATTTTTATCATCGAAGAGTAGACAAATATCTGATACACAATATTTCTGTAACCATACGTTTCTACTATAACTAGCAGTTCCGGACTCTGGCTGTTATTGCGATTTTTTGTCGACCAATAAAACTTATTATCTCAACCACATTTCAAATTTCATTATCAACAAGAAAACTAATTTATCTGCACAAAGTTGTGCTAAATATATTCTATGCGTTTATAAATATCTTTTCGGTCCATATACCAATGTACACAATGTAAGAAGAGCAATACAGTATTTTTGTCAGTTATATTTTCATATAGAATCAAAAGTAACATATAAAAGTAAATGCAAATTCTTGTAATTTTCTTATGAGAAAAAATATTAACATATCGAAATATTCAGATATACGTAATATGTTAAATTCCTTAAGGGTTTGTCAGGTGTAGAAATTTACCAACGTTCTTCCACGCTACATAAAAATAATATCTGGATGACTGAACCTGAAACGATATGAACTGGTTATTGAAATTTAAAAAAACATCGATAAAATAAATAAAATATCTAAAAAAGGGGTGAACAATAAAACGGGTTGCATAGATAGGCTGATTTTCCAATTGAGATATTTTTATTCTTGCTAACAGACATACATGTATGCAGTCCCACTGATGCGATAATGTTTAAAATACTGGCCTAGCGTGCCAAACATCTTATATTCGATTCCGACGCACAATGATACTTTGTGCGATCTACAAACGGTTGCTTTGAGTCTAGATGTAATTTGTATTCATTATTACTTTCTAAAGTCTCCTGCAAGAAAAATATTTTCTTAGTATAAAATGCTGTTAAATCTTGGCCACCGAAGACAAAGATCGGGTACCGGTGGCCCGCTCGCACGGCGAAGAGAGGTGTTTGCAAGGTGGGTTCATGGGGTTGCGCGCTGCCTCTTCTGTCACCCCGGACCACGTCCATGGTCCACCTTGCGAGAAAAAAAAAGGCTGTTAAATCTTTAAAAAACTTGTTTAATCTTTAAAAAATATATCACCCAATCCAATAGAATATATGAAAACAAAAAGGCCGTGCAATATACCAAATGGTTTATCTTAAACGTTAACCAGATATTCGTATCTAACTACATAGACTATAGTTTTACTACACAATCAATAGACGAGTGAATTGACACCACGTGCAAATAGATGTGTTTGTTCTAACGTTGGACACTGACGTAACCCTACATATATACATTGTACTTATAATAATTAGGGTTGCCACTTAATAAAAACTGAAGTAGGTACATAATATTTCAAAAATACCACAACTTTGTCCCTATAAATGTGATAGAGTAAAAATTAACTACCCCCTTATAGATGTCGTAAAAGATGACTTAGTGATATAATATGCATATAGCACCTATTAAAAAAAACTAAAACACGAAATAAAACCGTCTGACCAGAATAAACCGTCTGACCAGCGCTGTATTCTAAAGGAGGCCCAGGCTTAACATTGGGACATATATTCGTATGTGCTGAGACGAAAATGATGATGATAAGCCACATTATTTATTCAGTGATATAAGCTACCAAAAATTAGATATTGATTTCGAGACCTGATTCGAAAAAAAGGAATGGGATGTTTTTTAAATAAATACAGGCCCGAAATTTAATGATTCGTCATTATTCGTAACAATTGCAGGAAGGGAATGGAATAGTAATTTGTAATACCATATTCCCGTGACCCTTTAATTAAAGAAAAAATCTAACATATTAGTAGGTACCATGAATATGTTGATATAAACCCGTACTACAATGGTTATAGAAATGCAGCTTACACTAAGCAACATCTCTTTTTAGAAATTCTTGCAACGCTTACTATATTTTTTTATTCTTAGAATATCTATTTAATTTTATTTTTTATGTCTATTGTGTCATAGACTTCTGAAAATATGTTTCGTTCCATCTTTCTTTATTTGGATTGGATTTTCCTTTTCGCCCAGTGATTTTCTCTACTTATACATGCTAATCTTAATTGTACGATACCCACAGAAAAAAGGGGTTATGTACATTTTATTCTTAGTCCGTCAACACACGGTAAACGTCAAAAAAGTGAATTTTCAAATTAAAATAAAATATATAAAAAATTTGACAACCCTATTTACGACTTGCCCTAAAATAAAAGCCGTGTAATACGCCGTATGATGCCCTTGAGTCGGATGTGGTAGGATCTGCTATCATATAAAACATAATGACATAGATAATGAACATATTTTTATAATATTGAGCATAAGATTATCATAAAACCTAATCTTAGAATCGTCTCGTTCCATATGCATCACACTGCTGAGCTCAATCCTCCACCATAATGAAAGAAAAAACGACCTATTATAACCAGATTATTCAAACGAGTTGGTATAGTGTTTTATTTCAAGATCTCCTTCTCTTGCATAAATCCTATCTGCATATCATATCTCTTAGTTGTATTTTACAACATCCACAGGCAAAAAAGAGAGCGATGTATATGTATATATGGGAATCGAGTGAGAATACTCACTCGATGGTGTTGGATGGTTAAATGACTTACGCATCGGATTAAATAAAACGAAGCTTGTCCCTTCATGCAGCCTTTTTAAGCCACTTACGTCAAGATATACGAAGAAATTAGTGCGGAATTAAATATGATCACATTTGATTCATGATGATTTTATATTTAGGTCAAGTACATTTTAATAAACGATGCCCTGTATCTTACATTCCAAAGACGATATTTCTTTTTTATTTTTATGACGAATTCGAGTATTTATTTGTATGACTCGTCAAAGTATATAGAGAACATTGCTTATATTTTTATTTTAGATATGAGGATTATTATGAGATTTTACAGTTGATTATTAGTAGCACATATAAAACGTTCTTATAGTCCTTGCATTGAACCAGAGATTGATATTAATCGTAAATCTTCCAATATATTATACTTTTCTATTATTAGATTCATCGACTAAAATAGAAAAGAAATGCAACCCATAGACAGAAGCTTCGAAATAGCAATGATAACGGGATCCTATTCCTTAATACAACGCCACTAAAATATGAGTCAATACGTAGTTTTATTAATTCGATTTTACGAGGCATTTCACAAACATAAATTAAAACCAAGAGTTTAAGATATTTCATTGTATTACTTATAATTATATTATAATAGTGAGACGGTATTTAACGGACGGACAACCAGACTTTATTTTTCACTGAAATGACCTAAAAACATATCTAGTTTTGAAATAAAAGTATTGTTTGTAAATTCCAGTTTATGGTTTTAAATATCAAAGTAGTTTATGGCAGACGCTTTGCCATAAAATATGCAAATTAAATAATCGCAAACAGTCTTCAAAACTACTTTTGCAATAAAAAAATGTGCTTCACTTCAAGCGTGGGAGAATTTATGCGTTGTCTATGACATAACGTAAACGCGGCCATAATAATAATATTCAAAAATTTAAACTTGGAACAGAACTTTCTTCGCGTTTTGTTTATCTAAAATATCTGACAGATGGGACCTAGATAATGGCTTTGAAGTTGGTTATTATTTTTCAACAGAGATATAGATAGATGGATGTTACACAAAACACAGCTTGTATTTTAAAGGATACCCAGTCGTTGGTACAAGTGTACGACGAACACACCTATTGACTTCGAGTGCTCTTATAATCTCAAGTCTCGAGTACGTAAAACTTGGACTAGAATTTTGAGTTTCGATCTTTAAAGTGGCTCGGATTTATTCTGTGCGCGAGTGTATTTTTTTTTTAATGTTTTATTTTCTAATTCAGTGATTCGACTTTCGCTGCCGCAATTATTTTGGTATGTATTTGTTTTAATTAAAAAATCGTAATCTTGAAATATATAAAGTTTGTATTACCAAATCGAATTCATAGTCGTGCTAATAAAATAATATTTATTTAACTATCAAGTATTCTTATAATATCTATAGAATTTAAGCTATTATTTAAAATTCTATTCTATATGCAATTTTAGTAATTACATAGATGATATATTGCTTCAAATTAAATAATATTATGTCAGCGTCTAGACATTATTAATTGTGTATTTTATTTATTCAAATATATTCTAAATGTTTAGCTAGTTTTAAGGTTAAACCTTGGGTATATATTGTATATTATATACATATACATATATTGTGAATTTTACTTTTGCTGTGTAATTACGGATTAAAATTACAATAAGTCCGATGATTTTATTATTTTAAAGACAGCTGAGTTAAACAAAATTCACCCATCGACGTCCCATTGTTGGACATAAGCCTCCCCAAGTTGGAAGAATGGCTGCTCTTGAATATAACTCATGATCGGGTGCCGTTGTGTTGTTGTGGGATTTGGTTTAGCTATAACCTTTTGCATTATATTTCAGAATTGTAGGATGTCGTGGTTGGAAGGGCAACGCATTGAAGCTTATACTAAACATATTGTATATAATTATATATTATAAGACAAAACGACCGAGTTTCTTGACGATTTTAGAGGGGGGGTCACGTTTCGATCCAGTGGTAGTTTGTTGGATTAAAAGGATTTTATTTAATTATTAAACAAAATGCTAGAATATATTTCGGGGCTTATTATAACATAATATATGATTATCAATTTAAATTTCAATAATCACCATGCCAATCAATTTAAATTTGAATAATCATCCGCGTGGTGACGGAGTAAGAATACAATTGACCACCCCCTATCTTACCCGTGGGTATCGTAAGAGACGAGTAAGGGATATAAAACGCATATAACATCTGTGCAAGAGAAGGCAAACTCGAAACAAAACCCTATACCAACACGTCTGACCAGCGCGGTATAGTAGGTTAATTTCCGTCCCATTACGGAGGAGGCCCGAGCCCAACATTGGGACATATATGGGCTGTGATGATGATGACGATGAATCAACACACTTGACAGACCAGTTGAAAGTAGCATTCGTTGTTATTAATTTTCTAGGAACCAATATACTATCCATTTTCAGTTCGCTTCTACGACTCCCACGAGAAATGAAGAGGTGTTGGAATATATTCTTACTCTGCTACACTGATAATTTTCTATGCTGTTCTTTATTATTCTTATTTCTCTTCAATATTATTACTTCTGTACTGATAACTTTGAAAAAGTTTTATACTGAATGGTATAATTATTCCTTAATCGTATTTTACAACATCCACTAAAAAAGAATGAGTAGTGAATTATATGCTTAGTTCATCATCATCATTTCAGCTCTTATACGCCCACTATTAGGTTCAACTTTCCTCCGTAATGGTAGGGAAATTGATCTACTGTAATACCACGTTGGTCGGTCGACTTTTGCATAGATGTAATATGCGTTTTACATTCCTTAGTCGTCTCTTGCGGTCACCTACAGGTAAGATAGGGAGTAATGAATTTTTATTCTTACTCCGTCACCACACGGAAAACGTGGAAAGAATATATTTATGAACAATATAGAAAAAAAAATATCAAACATACTTCCTTAATATTAATGAACGAACAAGAATACAATGGATACATGTAAATACAACAACACCATAGAGATAGGTTTCAAAAAATGGCAATTGTTATTTTTTTTTGTGACCGCTATTTCTAAACTACCGTTACCGCCTCTTTGGTTAGATATAAAATTATAGGAGATAGAAGCTTTGACATGACATCGATTATCTTCATGATCGTAGGCGGAGTAATGATTTGAATACTTAGGGGGAAAACCTTGAGGAATGATTTTGTAACAATAATTAGTAGATGCATGTATCTAATTCAGTAATAAGAATCACACTCCTGGCCTTATTCCAATTTATATTATTTATATTGGGTCGGCAACGTATGACTTCTTTTTAATACAAGCGGAAGAACAGCAGAATATGCTGTTTACAATTTTTGGCCAAGGTGATGTCAACCCTCTTTAGGAACGTAACAATTATGGCATTACACAGCTTAGCATAGAAAATAATTCAGTTAAGCAGCTTAGGTCCGTAAGGGCGGGCCACCGAAAATAACGATCGGGTACCGGTGGCCCGCTCGCACGGCGAAGAGAGGTGCTTGCAGGGGGGTCCATAGGGTTGCGCGCCGCCTCTTCCGTCACCCCGGACCGATTAGGCGGGGCGCCACCAAGTCCATAGTCCACCGCAAAAAAAAAAGACTGTAACCCAACCAATATTCTTGAAAGTGCGTGACATCCTTGAAAGACTCGCTAAGTCTACAATTTCGGTTGCTACCGCAGAGAGGGGCACGTTATAGGACTATACACCATTTCTTTCATTCTTGCACATGTGTCCGTGTTGTGATGAAATAAGAATACAATTCACCAAACTCTATCGTGTCCGTGTGTGTCGTAAAAGAAAATTAAGGTTATAATATACAGATAACATCGATTTAAGAGAAGGCAAACTCGAAATAAAATAGATATATACTCCTACCTACCTATTTGAGCAGTGTGGTTTAGGAGATCAATTTCCCTCCTTATAGAGAAGGCTCGAGTCCAGGTGTGGGACGTGTATGAGCTGAGATAAATAACTATGATAGCCGATATATGGAATAGGCATTTTTAAATATGCTTACGCCTGGTCTAATCCTACAATCAATTTTTGCGGAGGTCAGATGGCAATAACCCGCTAGTAAAATGATATTCAGTTGAAACTGGTTCGTCTAGAAAGCCGATCTCAATACTATTGAGAATAATAAAGGCTCAGAGGATATATAAGTGTTGGTATACGATCGGGCATCGTTTGCTTAGGCCAGTGGTTCTTAACCTTTTTGTCATGAGGGACCACTAGACAAATTTTTTGACTAGCCGCGGACCACCTATCTGATTTATTGTTTTGGAGGTAATATATTATGTAGATATAGTTAAAAGGAAATAAAGGAAGAAAAACCAATAAAAAATACGTAATAAATTATATTTATTATGAATCAAAGATAAAAATTAATAGGATTTTTGTGATTGCATATTCTTCACTACATAGTATAGGTACTGTTATTATTTTTAAGGATGGCTCCGCGGACCACTTCGGATGGTCTCAGGGACCACAAGTGGTACGCGGACCACCGGTTAAGAACCACTGGCTTAGGCGCTTGAAAAAATTTATTATTATATTCCTTGTGTTTTTATTACTTTGATTGTACAGATGATGAGTGGTTAAGATACCCATCTACGGTGCCAAGTATTATGGTTCGATGCCCACGCAAGACAATACTTGTGTGATCCACAAAATGTTGCATGGTTGTAATTTGTATATTTAAATATATGTTTGTAAAGTTCCCCGCGATATAAGTATTATCTTCTTAAGGTGTTGTCTTATGCTCCTGTAAGCTGGTCTTTATAAAAAAAAATTGCACTCCGGGATTGCCAGCAGAATTGAAAACTTGAACATTAACGTTATGCATTTTTGAATATTTTGGAGTGGTTTGGGAATAATTTCGCACGAATTGCTTTATTTATCAGTATAAAAGTACTATCATTTATGTGGTTAAATAAAATATTGATTTATTGCGCTACCGCACACAAACATGTCAATTTATATTACATAAAAAATTAACACTTCAAAACTATTACAATTATTTTACATTAAAAAGTTTATCTCTCAGAAAAATCAACTTTCATCCACCATCACTCTCCTCCTCCTCCTCTCCTTCACCATCATCATTACTAGCATCATCGTTGCCAATCTCTAAAAGTGATTTATGATTTAAAGTTTATGGTAGCTGAACTAAGAAACGTACAAATTTGAATCGAATCTATTTGAATATCGAATAAAGACAGCATCAATAGTAGTTTTGTATTTCGGTGTGCTAACATTGCGATCATTTGACATCGTTAAACCAAATTCATTATTTAAACATTCTTACGAATTTTTTCACAATCGTTTTACGCATTTTCGATCAGGTCATGTGTCCTGACGCGAATTTAACACTTTACCCATCCAAAAAAAATGCACAACGCCGCTAAAAAGTTCTCACTTCAAAAATCTTCAAAAGAAGAGAATAATTTCTTTATAAAATCCGATTACGAAATGAAAAATGATGTCGCAAGCGGGATTCGAACCCGCGCCTATTGGGATTCCGGCCCAATCGTGCTGCCACTACACTACCGCGACTAATTGTAGGACATGCAAATTTCATTTCGTATTGTATTTACGTCTTAAGGTGACGGTGTGCGATAGCACACCGTCACCTTAAACCTTAACCCGTCGGGTAGATATACCCGACAATGTTTACACATTGTTATAGGCTTAATACTTCAAACTTTACAGTTAGAATTGTATTAAACGATGACACAACCTTGTTATTTAAATTACTGAAATTTAGCATTTAATATGCTTAATTATATATAAAATCCGATTACGAAATGAAAAATGATGTCGCAAGCGGGATTCGAACCCGCGCCTATTGGGATTCCGGCCCAATCGTGCTGCCACTACACTACCGCGACTAATTGTAGGACATGCAAATTTCATTTCGTATTGTATTTACGTCTTAAGGTGACGGTGTGCTATCTACCCGACAATGTTTACACACTGTTATAGGCTTAATACTTCAAACTTTACAGTTAGAATTGTATTAAACGATGACACAACCTTGTTATTTAAATTACTGAAATTTAGCATTTAATATGCTTAATTATTTATAAAATCCGATTACGAAATGAAAAATGATGTCGCAAGCGGGATTCGAACCCGCGCCTATTGGGATTCCGGCCCAATCGTGCTGCCACTACACTACCGCGACTAATTGTAGGACATGCAAATTTCATTTCGTATTGTATTTACGTCTTAAGGTGACGGTGTGCTATCTACCCGACAATGTTTACACACTGTTATAGGCTTAATACTTCAAACTTTACAGTTAGAATTGTATTAAACGATGACACAACCTTGTTATTTAAATTACTGAAATTTAGCATTTAATATGCTTAATTATTTATAAAATCCGATTACGAAATGAAAAATGATGTCGCAAGCGGGATTCGAACCCGCGCCTATTGGGATTCCCGCCCAATCGTGCTGCCACTACACTACCGCGACTAATTGTAGGACATGCAAATTTCATTTCGTATTGTATTTACGTCTTAAGGTGACGGTGTGCTATCTACCCGACAATGTTTACACACTGTTATAGGCTTAATACTTCAAACTTTACAGTTAGAATTGTATTAAACGATGACACAACCTTGTTATTTAAATTACTGAAATTTAGCATTTAATATGCTTAATTATTTATAAAATCCGATTACGAAATGAAAAATGATGTCGCAAGCGGGATTCGAACCCGCGCCTATTGGGATTCCGGCCCAATCGTGCTGCCACTACACTACCGCGGCTAATTGTAGGCAGCAGTTCGATACATATGTTGCTTATATCGAATATCAAGTTTACTCTTTTGTTAAATCGCTAAAGCAAAGTTTTGGACTTACTGAAGTTGCTACAAAAACTCTTACCACGTGACCAAAATTAATATTTTAGTTTCAGCAAATATTATGCAGAATTTGTTGAATAGTGTGACATCGTTTTACCAATTATATATTATATTACCCGCCGAAAGTCTATATTTACTTTTTTTAAACCCGAGCAAACGCCTAATGGAAATGATTTGCTAAACAACAGTTACCACTAACTGTAACAGTTATAATCGCGGGAGACATAAATAATTAAAAAAGTAATGCATCCAACAAGTAATAAAACAACTTTCTATCTATTCTAAATTTAAACAGCAACAAAAATAATCCGCCTTGCATACTGATAAGGATTAATAGGATCGTTCTATAGTCGACATGCATAGACAAAACTAAATAAAAACATTGCCAGAGATTAAAAAATATTATACGTATTTACGCACTAAAACTTTCTAAATATTAATTAATACATACATACATACATATCATCACGCCATATCCCTTGCAGGGTAGTCAGAGAGAACAGAGTGCCAGAGAACTCTATCTCTGCATACTTCACTCGCTTCCTCAACATTCATAATTCTCTTCATACACGCTCGCCGGTTTCGGAGACTCTTGACTCCACCTTCCTTCAGTACATGACCGATCTGGTCTAGGTAGGTTAGTCTCGGTCTCCCTCGGTACCTACATCCTTCCACTTTCGCATTGTATATCTTCTTAACCAGGCGTTCTTTCGGCATTCTTTCCACATGTCCGAACCATCGGAGCATTCCCTTTCGCATCTTTACACCAATACCCTCTTTCATACCTACTCGCTCTCTTACGTCGTCGTTACGAATGCGGTCGGTCAGCCTAACTCCACAGATTTTCCGCAGAGATCGCATTTCGACCGCATTAATTTTACTATCATACTCTTTTCTGCATACCCAACTCTCGCTTCCATATAGTAATGTTGGGACAAGCACTGCGTTATGTATTGCTACACGTGCCTTCTGGCTGAGGTGGTGGCTGCCGAAAAGTTGCCCCAACGCTCCGTTCACTCTATTTCCCGCATTCACTCTTCGCTCTATATCAGTGGTGTACCTTCCATCTCGGCTAAATCCACATCCAAGATATACAAATTCATCCACTTGCTCTAGTACATCATTACCTATTGTTACTCTTACATCTGTTCTGGTTTTATCTCTATCAAAGACCATTATTTTGGTTTTGCTCACATTCACGCGTAGACCACACGTAGAATATTAATTAAACATAATAAAATATTAATATATCATCATTTAAGCTCCTATATGTCCCACTGCTGAGCTCGAGTCTTCTCCGCAATAAGAGAATAAATGACTTATTATACCACGCTTTGCTATAGAGTTATCCACCCATCCATCCATCAGCCCGTAAACTGTTGGACATAAGCCTCCCAACGAGAATGCCATTCGAAACGGTCCTGTACCACCTACAACACTTGGCGTAATATTTATTTATGTAAAGTCAATATTATGTGTATTTTTCGAGTTAAAAAAATATATAAAATTTGCTTATAATATATATTACGCCTCCTTTTTAATTTCATAACGTACTTACCTACTGCCAAGATAAGTGCAGATCAATGACTTATCTAAAATGTACTTGAGCTAATATATTCTTTGTATAGTGATTGATATATATATTGATAGGAATATTCTCTCATTTATAATATTAAATCAGATAGCATGAATGCGATAGAAGAACAGTTGCTGTATAACCGCTTAGCAAGTGATGATGACCATTGCTGAGGAGATCAGCGTCCAATAGTACGATAGTAACGCATCTTCAGGGTCAAAAAAATAAGAAACAAATAACATAAAAGCTGGACTATGTTTTTTCTCAAAATAGTATATTTTGTAAATTACTGAAATTTAGCATTTAATATGCTTAATTATTTATAAAACCCGATTACGAAGTGAAAAATGATGTCACAAGCGGGATTCGAACCCGCGCCTATTGGGATTCCGGCCCAATCGTGCTGCCACTACACCACCGTGACTAATTGTAGGACATGCAAATTTCACTTCGTATCATATTTACGTCTTAAGGTGACGGTATGCTATCTACCCGACAATGTTTACACAGTATCTTTTTTCCTTGCGGTGGTGGTTACACCTACAGGCGAGAGTCCGTAGATGTATCCTGACCAGCGTGGTCAAGCAAATTATTTTCCCTCCTATTCAGGATTCTCTAAGATAGAAGGCTAGAGTTCAACATAAGGACGTATATATAGGCTGAGAAGAAATAATTCTTCTTCAAAAAAATGGAATATGCTTGTATTTCTATTAATAGGAAATGCAACTAACTAGCGTTTAAAACTTTCTATTCTAAATATAAATTCATACTATCCGTTTACATTACACCTGCGGTTGGCGACAAGTATTATATTACATGAAGGACCTGCACTAAGTTCTAGTTGAAATCATCGTAAGCGAATTAGTCACCTGTGAATTGTGTAATGAATACTGCTGTAGCAGTATTGGATTTATCTATGATATTTATTAATAATTATATTCAAATTCAAATTAATCTGTATAAACTCTAAGAAAACTTATATATCGTCAATTTTAACATGTTAAATTATTACATAGACTCCTGACAGCTACTGAGATCCAACAAATAAGTCAGCGAGTTTGTCCATTTTAATTATTTCTTTACTGATTTTTTTATAAAAAATAATACAACATGTTTAGTAAAAGTTAGCTCCAGTGTGATGCCTTTCGATACATGTAACATTGAAATACAAACCACGATACAATGTTTAATTCAAATGCAATACAATATAAAAGGACTACGACTGGACCACCCGGTCCAGTGTGGACCTCCACAAGCGGCATCTGATTACGAGTTAACTACTAGAGCAACCATCACTCCTTTTACAACCTTGGAGGTAAGAGAGATCCACTCCACGTAGCCTCTCCCTTCAATGAACAAAATCAAGAACCATGTGCAACAAACGAAATTCGCTAGACAAAACACGCTACACTTTGCAATTATGTATATTTATTACAAAAATAGAACTAACACTTTAGTTACAATAATGATGAAATTGCTGAATGAAGAGTTTCTCATAGCGAGCATATCTGTATTATCGTTTAGCTAATTCTAAATTTTATAACCTTTTTTTAAAAGTAAATTTTTGACACCCCTTTTAAAGTTAGTGGCATATCTCAGATATCTTTATTTTATTATAAAAACTCATTGCCCCATGAATGACTAACTAATTCTTTGGCACATAATATCTTTTAAAGTTATTTACCTTATTATTTTAAAGTTATATTATATTTGATTTATTTTAGAAATAGTTACCTTAGAAGAATAATTCATCATTATTATCAGCATCATCTCAGCTCATATATGTCCCACTGTTGGGCTCGAGCCTCCTCCATAATGGGAGGGAAATTGACCTACTATACCACGCTGGTCAGGCGTGTTGGTATAGGGTTTTGTTCCGAGTTTGCCTACTCTTGCATAGATGTTACTCGTATATGCGTTTTATATCCCTTAGTCGTCTCGTACAATCACCCACGGGTATGATAGAGGGTGGTGAATTGTATTCTTACTCCGTCACCACACGGAAGAATGAAGTTATTACAAGAATGAGGTGGTGAATTATATATTTACTCTTACAACACACAGTAAATAAAAATATAATGGAGTGTAATTTAATGTACACTTAGGTTATTTTATTTCCGCTAAGTTGGTAAGCTGGAATCTCAATAAAAACATAAGTTATCATTAACATAAATCTCTGAACGGCCATCTATTTTATCTTAGCAACTGTAATCATACGACAAGTCTAAGAGGAAGTTAATAAACATTCTTTCTTGCACTTAACAACTCTACATAGCGTACGTACATTAGATTTATGCTGAACTTAGCAGTAAAATGAATCTATATATCAGACGAACCTTTTGCGATCTCGACAGTTTCAACCTCATAACAGAACATTTCTCTTAGAAAGCCGACCAACCGTATATATGTGTATAACTGTTGTGGTATAAATAAAGAAAATACATGAACAAAATTGTTTTGTATTTCATGCAGTTTCTTCTCTAAATATAGGTATATAATATAGTTGTTATATACTAAGTATATATGTGTGGTGACGGAGTAAGAATACAATTGACCACCTCCTATCTTACCCGTGGGTGATCGTAGGAGACGACTAAGGGATATAAAACGCATATAACATCTATTCAAGAGAAGGAAAACTCGAAACAAAATCCTATACCAGCACGTCTGACCAGCGTGGTATTAGTAGGTCAATTACCCTCCCATTATGTAGGAGGCTCGAGCCCAACAGTGGGACATATATGAGCTGAGATGATGAGATGATTATGATGAAGTATATATGACTACTTTTAGATTAAATTTTAAGAAAATTGGTTCAAAGAATCAGTCTTCTATAACTTCAGCTCCTCTTTGAAATATATGACATTTAAATTTTTGCTTTAAGAACACAAAAGGAGGCTAAATAAGACATGGTATAAACGTGTTACTTTTTCTTGGGAATCGTAAAAATTTGCTGAAGGACTCGAGAGAATGGACAGCAGCGCTATTCTAGGAAACTTTGGTTTTAATTCATCATCTCAGCTCATATACGTCCAACTGTTGGGCTCGAGCCCCCTCTTCATTGGGAGGAAAATTTACCTACTATAGCACGCTGGTGTTGGTATAGGGTTTTGTTTCGAGTTTTCCTTCTCTTGAATAGATGTTATATGCGTTTTATATCCCTTAGTCGTCTCTTACGATCTCCCACAGGTAAGAAAGAGTGTGGTGAATTGCATTCTTACTCGGTCACCACACGGAAATAGTTTTAATTATTTCTTTCTTAATCTCGGTCAATAATTTATGTATCTTATTCTTATTGTAATTCTTAGACTATGCTCAACCAAGGATTTATAAAGAAGTCATGGGCACATCTAATATTCTATAAAGTCTTATAAACATTAGAAACTGTTATCGGCAATTTCAAAGCTAAGGAACTACAATTTCATGCTTGAAGGTAATCATAATATATTCTCGTGTATATTAACCATTTAATAACTTTTGAATAATACATGAAGAGCAATTAATTTTAATGTAATATTTGCCTTAATATACACTTAGACTCTGCTAATAGTAGATACATTAATATCTCGAACAATTTAAATTATAACAATGAAATTTTATAATTATTTCTGATATTTGCGAGAGCGTTACCATCCTCATTATCTGATACCATATACGTCCCATTGTTTTACTCGGACCTTCTTTACAGTATAGAGAAATTGACTTATTATACCATGCTGGTTTGGAGTTGTTATTACATTGTATTGCTAGATTTATTTCACTTACAGGAACTTTGCCAGCTTAGATCCTTTAGTCGTTTTCTTACCACACCAACGTGCAAGATTAGCGGTGGTGAATTACATTTTTACTCCGTTACCACATGATATACTCGAAAAATTTGAATTATTAAAATTAGTACTCACAACGGGATAAAATACCACAATCGCTATACTGAGCAGGTTAATTATCGACCACAGTTGGTTTTAAAAGTTTGTTAAGATAGTGATGCTGCCTAAGCTCCTGTTGATCACTCGGCAGATTTTCACAGCTCACAGGGGAAAGTAAGGGACTAGCATACTGTATTCTTAGCCCTCCTATACCTCCAACTAAAAAAGAACGATATGGTGTAGCCATTATTTTATAGAGGGAGGAGTGTAAAAAATTATCTTATTGGCCACACCGATTGATTGGAAGCTTTCAATTGGAATTTGTCGTTTTCATATTTCTTTACTAACTTGCAGCGAAAGCTTGTGGCACAAATAAAGTAGTTACGCAGAAATTTCAAACCACAACACATTCACCGCTTGTTTTTTGCGTTAAATAAAAATTTTGCACATTTAGATAAATTTTCTCGAACTATTCATTCATAGAAAATTCTTGCCCAACATTGAAATGATGAAAATATTTTGGTGATTGACTTTCTCTAAAAATAACGTATATTCAATAAATTAACTTCGTTTGTGTTGAAAGAGTAAGTGTAAAATTCACCAAATAATTATAATTAAATATATAAATAATACAATACATAATATATAAATATATATAAATAAATCTATAATTAACTTCGTTTGTGTTGAAGGAGTAAGTGTAAAATGGCTAAGGCAAAGCTCTTGAACGCAAGAGCTTTGCCTTAGCCACTATTATCTGATTTTTACGATTATCACGATAAAGTAAGAGTTGGTAACACCTAGTACTCTTAACTCGTTACCACACGGTACTGTTATTATAGGGTATAATCCAAATCTTATATCCAATTACGCAAATACCGCTCTAGGTAACTACATATAAGTTTGAAAGCTAATAAAACGTCCAGTTATGAAACCAGCCCACTGGGTCAGTTAAACTCGTAAACGTTATGACAGAAAGCTGTGCGTGGGTTATACGTGCATTACAGAAGTTCTAGATAAAGGTATCCTTACTTAGGTACATATTTGTATATAAGGATAAAGTCAAAAATTGATCAAAAATGTTTTTTTTTATTACAACGCTCGACACGAGGGAAATATCTTTATATTGCAGGCGACATAATCTACAACTAACGTACACAAATTTCACTCAGTACAACTATTTATGTATTGCACACAGTAATGTTTTGTGTGGGAATCGACACCACGATGCTCCACCGTAGTTCGATATCTTAACCACTACACCATCTGTGCAGACAATTTATTTTTTTATATTTTACAAATAACCTTATTTTTTAAATTATATTATCGGGAACTATGTAACGTTCTACTTGATTTTGGAGCGTGGCTGACTAACCGGTCTTAAAACAAAGAGTTTTTCTTTTATTTTACACGTCAAACACATCCTAAAATTGATCACGTAACTGCTCCATAATCAATGGCAAATTGATCTACTATGCTATACTGTTCAAATCTGTTGGCGTAAGCGTTTGTTGTCTCTTACATTAGCATCTACTTACGGCTCTTAAATATCTCGTCTGTGGCGGAGGATGGAGGAATGATAGATTATACTTACTCTATCACTATTTTTTTTTTGGCGGTGGGTTATATTATTTCACGACCCGCTAATCCCTCCGGGGCGACAGAGAAGCGGCGCACGACCCCGTAGACCCGCCCTACATATATGTCTTGACACCGTACTTATGGTGGTGGAGTCACTGAGCTGAACTCTGTCACTATAAAGAGAATTTAGGATTTCTAACTATCATTATCAATACAAGTAGTATTTGATTCTATTCTACTAAGCTCATATACATACGTTCTGCTATCGAGCAGAGATTTCTGCCAGAGTTAGAAAGTGCTGGTGAATATTATACTTTTATTCCGCTACCATACGAATAAACATAATTTAGACTCCAAAGGCGACCTTCAATATAATTGAGAACAAGAGCCAAGTATTATCATTAATGGCGCCTAAGATTGTTTAAACTCGCTAAACTCGGCCATCGTGAACTGCAATTAATTGGTTATCAAGGCCAAAAGATACAATTAGACTATTACAATAAAGTAAAAGATATCAATCTCGCTAAGAAAAACTAACTCAAAAACAATTAGTGCGAGATGAAAGCTAACGGATTTGGACTATCGGATAAATGAAGATTGAAGTCAATAAACAATTAGTCGGCTGCCTTACAAAGCGGTGACTTAACAAATTGCCTTCATAGCTATGCCAGGATCCGTTAGGCAGGAGGTATCTGGCGTACAAAGAAATTACGGGTGTAAACTAATGAAAATCGTCCGCATAACACAACAGTAAAATCCAATTATTCTATTGACGCCGTGGTATTAATTGGATTTAGTTCCGAAAGTGGATCGTTAGATGTGTTTTGAACGTTTTTTTTTCCAAAACTCCGTATTCAATTGATTTTTTTGCAGAATGTAAGCAGAAAATGCTCTTCAATAAGTTAGTCTGTATACTGTATGTATAAACAGTTTGTATAATCTGTCTCAAAAGTTTGAATCCTTTGCTATTTATCTTAGATTTTTTGTGCATTTCACAAAATTACAATGTATGCCGAAAACCGTTGCATACTCCAATCTAGACTAAGTGGCATTCTCGTGGACCAAATCTATGTCCAAAAGTGGACGATGATAGCTGTTGGATGGATTGATCTATTCTATAAGCAAAGAGCGAACTCACCGTGAAGTTAAGTCTCTATTCGGCAGTCACTCTTGGCGACTAAAACAAGATGTCTCTTTAATATTAAAAGGACACCAACTTTTGAAGTCCTAAAAAATATCATTAAAAACAAAATAATACATTTACTAGTAGTACCGCGCTAGTGTTAGTTTTCTATCTTCAGTCATAAATGGGTCGACTCGTCTGGAGTAGTGCCACATTTTTGCAGAAAATCAACACCTGGGTAGTAATAATGTTGTACTACTTCGTTCGGTGAACTAGAGAGCCAAAAGCCTAAATATTTATGGTAGACAGTGACCTAGAGGTTCTCCTGGTATTGCAGTGGTCCATGAGTCCAAATAACCTCTTCGAGGACATAATATAGCCCATGTTATATGTAGCTGTTCATTAATGAAAGAATTTTTAAAATCGGTTTAGTGGCTTAGGTGCGACAGCGTAACAAACAAACTCACATTCGCATTTATTATATTAGTTAGGATATCATCATCATTCAGTCTTTTGCCATCCACTGCTGAATGTAGACATCCCTCATACTTCGCCAAAAAGTGCAGTCCTGTACTATCCGTATCCAACAATTCCTAACAACCTTCACCAACCTTCGCCATATTACAATAATAACTATTGTACGTGCCACTTATGCAATGTTATATAAATAATAAACTATGAATATGAATCAATTGAAATTTGAACTTATTAGCGTTTGGAATTAAAATTGTGCAATATTTTGTTCGTGAATTATGATTGTTATAATATTATGTTTTAAAATATGATATTTGGCGAGCTTAGCTATATATTTAGATTTAAAAATTAATTTCTTAAATAATGTACATAATATATGTCATCATTCTTCTACTCTTATCTCAATTACTTGGGGTCGATACAATATGAACTCTTCTTTCATAGTACATATTGTAAAAGTTATTGGCAATAGTTTTATGACCGACCGCCTACCACACGTCAACCCTCCTTGGAAATGCAATCGCTGATCAAACAGCATCAGATGGAGTTGACCTAGGTCGTTATAAGGCTCTTAGTCGTCTTTTACGACATCCACGAGCAAGGGTTGGTAGCATTCGTGGCCGCTACCACACAGCTTAATGTACATAATATGTGTAAAAATTAAAAAGAGAAAACCAAGGATCAAATCGGAGCTGTTTGGATTAGACTTCTCTGCTGCCCAACTGAGTTATGTCTATTCTCAATTGATTCATATTCTATTAATATTCCAACAAAAGAAATATATTTTTCGTTATGTCATCATCATCATTATTGCACTTCACGAGCGTTCTCCTAAATAGGAGGGAAATTGACGTACCATATCAAGCGTGTCAGATGGGTTGGTATAGAGAGTCAGACATCCAATTTTTATTCTCTTGCATAGATTTAATTACGTTCCTTAGTCATCTTTTAATTAAATTCCTTTAATTATATTCCTTAGTCATATTTAGCGACACCCATGGACAAGAAATGCGGTGGTGATATTTTCCTTACTCCGTCACCACAGATAAACTAAGATTCTAATATTCTAATAGCATTTATTTTCTTTGTTACAGATTCCATACATCGTAACCAATAATAACGTAAAGAATAATCGAAAACCAAAGCAAAAAAAATGTGCTAATTTTACTCATAATTTTTTTACAATAATTGTACCGTAAAATATGGATTCATTTAGTACATTACAGTGTTAAAGTTGGTCTTGTGTGTGCTAGTATTGAACTGTTGTGTTAAGTGAATATAATGGAGGCACTTGAACGGAGAGGTAGGCTGGTTGCCCTCGCTGCTGTACTATTCATCGTCTTCTGGTCGCAATGTGAGTATACTTAAATACATACATACATATCATCACGCCATATCCCTTGCAGGGTAGGCAGAGCGAACAGAGTGCCAGAGAACTCTATCCTTGCATACTTCACTCGCTTCCTCAACATTCATAATTCAGTATACTTAAATATTAATATATATTTCTAATATATTACCATTTTTGTTTAGATATATCGATCTATACGCAGAACAAAATTACATATGATTATGATACCAAATCATTTATATTGTAGTTATAAAGCTAAACTGATTTATATATAAGAGGAACTAATATTAGGAAATGAATCAATCCTTATACAAAACAATTAAGAAAAATTATATTGTTGATTTTGTTTGTGACTCTTCTTTAAAGTAATGTTTATGCAGATGTAACTTTATTCTACGGATAGGTCGATATATTTTTTATTAAATAATAGATAACTTAACCTATTAACACATAAATAAAAAAATCTAACTAATTCTATCGCGTCTGTATTTGATTTCTAAATTCCTAACGTTTTGAATAATTTATAGCATTCATGATAGTGGGAGGGCTGAGGTGTCTCACGTCCTATTGCTCATAGTTGTTACGATAATTCATATCTATCCACTACAGTAATAATTATTACACATTAATCCACATTTTTTCTACAAATACATTGCCAGTACATTAAGAAAAAACTATACAAAATCAATTTTATCACAATATAATAAATAATTACCATTAATTTAATTTTAATTATAACTAACTAAAACAATATATCATCATTCAGCCTTACGTCATCTACTGCTAGACGTAAGCCTCCCTCATATTTCACCACAAAGTACTGTCTTGTGCTGCCGCATTAAACGGCTCAGAGCAACCTTCACAAGATCGTTGGTCCACCTTGTAAGAGGGGGCCTAATAAACATTATTTTAATTTCAAATCTGTCCAATCGTCCAATAAATGAAGCTGCTTGACTGATTCATGACCGCCGAACCTAAATTACTCTAACTAGAAATATTAAACTTTGTCAGTCATAAGAAAGGGATTTATGAAATTTGACCCTACCCAAACACAATTTTTACGTGTATGGAAGTGCGAGCAAAATCTATTGTATCAAATACATGTAGTTTAAAGTCCAATGTTCATTGAACTTTACCCCATAAAGCATACATAGCATTTATAAGTAAAATATAATTTCGTATTAATTCAAGTGTCATATTTAATGTTTACATTGTAAGTTGACACCTACATTATTTTATTACGAAATTACAAAACATTAGTTGACAAAAAAAGTTTTATAATATTTCATCAAACTAATATATTTACTTAATTGTTCTGAATATATTGACAATTTGATGGCTGGTATAAGATACTAAGGCGCATAATGATTTAACACGCTTAGCAAACGGATTGGCAATCGCAATAACTTTCTCAGAAAACTACTACTGCTCAATACTGGCTAGATTGATTGGCTTTGGCTATAGAATATAAGGCTGAAACTCTTACAAGGATATCGATGTCATCATCATGGATCTCAAACCCCATCTACAAAGGGAAAGAAATTTACCTACGATGGTCAGATGTATAGGAATAGCCTTTTATATGGCGTTTTCCCTCTCTATCTACATATTTTATTTCTTAGTGGTTTTTACGAGAACCACGAGCAAAGTAGGAGGTGGTGAATATGTGCTCTATATTATTCCGTTACTACATAGAAAGCTGATACAATTATTTTTTATTATATAATAAACGAGACATAGCAAGATAATTGTTACATGACAAAATTGCATAGTGCATTTAGAACTCAATTCATGTTACCATTCCTTTCCCCTGCATATTTCACCGTTAATAGCCCCACATAGCTCTACTTAACACACTGTCTCTAAACCATATTTTATGCCCGTTAAGTCTAACCAGATATTCTATTTTAAACATGTGGACATCAAAATTTCAGTTCAATGTTCTAGTTTTCGCCGAGTTTGAAAACTGAATTAGATGTGACCTAAATCTGAATTGTTTGTAGTTAAGTTAGTATGTTATGAGTTAATTTGTGAGTGCAATCTAGTAATTGTCTAGAGGTCTAGATATTTTTTCTAGCGTTGTCATAGAACGAGTAAAAGTTTTGATGTATTTATTGATTTATTTATAACCTACCTCAATTGAAATGCGTGTAATTAGAATCTAAAAATAATTTATTGTTATAGTGAATGAAAGGAAGAAACATTTTCAATGAAATCAAATTTTTATACGTAATTTATAACATACATACATACATATCATCACGACATATCCCTTGCAAGGTAGGCAGAGAGAACAGAGTGCCAGAGAACTCTATCCTTGCATACTTCACTCGCTTCATCAACATTCATAATTCTCTTCATACACGCTCGCTGGTTTCGGAGACTCTTGACTCCACCTTCTTTCAGTGCGTGACCAATCTGGTCGAGCTAGGTTAGTCTCGGTCTCCCCCGGTACCTACATCCTTCCACTTTCGCATTGTATATCTTCTTAATCAGACGTTCTTTATATATACACAATACATACAACACCTAGCTGTAAACCTCATTCGCCTTCTTAAGACCTAAATGAGACAGAATGGTATTGTGGCACATTGTATAATTATTCCGTCACAAAGAAATATAAATTAATTATAACGTCACCTTTTACTGCTTCATTGTAAATAGCCGGAATGGCAGTATATTTAACTAGCCCATTCGACTAATGGTATTTTAATTGACTCGTAAACCTCAGCTAACAAGATGTAAAAATTAATTGAGTTTGAACTTCCTTGCGCAATAGTGTTATTTATTTTCACGATTGTTTTTAATTAAAATAATTTTGCAAATTACTTAATGTAAAGATAAAATAACAGTTTATGATTGAATAAGCTATGCTCGAGACTTAAAATCTCACTTATAATTAATTTATTTAATTAAAAATCCTAGTACTCTATACATTAAATAATAATACTGTGATTAAAGGACAACGTACAAATGCAATTCATCAGACGTCATTATCCACAGGAGTCGCATAATGTGACGGAAGGAATGTAAACAAGTAACTTCTTTATAAGATAAAATAAACTCGAAACAGAAATCTATTCTAAAACGTTTAAGCAGCGTAATATAGTAGGATAGTAGATAATTTCTCCTCGCAATGTAAAGGAATTTCATTACCAATAGTAGAACATTGATGTAGGAACAACAGGATGTTGGTACCGAGGGAGACCGAGACTAACCTACCAAGACCAGATTGGTCACATACTGCAGGAAGGTGGAATCAAGAGTCTCCGAAACCGGCGAACGTGTATGAAGAGAATTATGAATGTTGAGGAAACGAGTGAAGTATGCAAGGATAGAGTTCTCTGGCACTCTGTTCTCTCTGCCTACCCTGCAAGGGATATGGCGTGATGATATGTATAAATGTATGTAGTAGAACATTAAAGACTTGAAGAAAAAGACTAAGAACTATTAGACAAGATACTGCTAGCTTACTAAATATCTAACTTTAATAAACTATGAATTCAAATTCAACAGATATACGTAAATGTCTATTTCGATCGCACACTCTCGGAATCGTAATATATTTTTTAAAACAATGCTGATGTTTTTAACCTTGATAGAGATCTAAGACGAAAAATTTTCATACACGTGGAAAAGTTTTTCTTTTTTTTGTTTTCATCGTATTTATTTATCTGTATTTTTTTTCTCTAACTATAAATTGACCTATTAGATTCGGAGTATAACCTCCGAACTTTTAGGTAAAAATACTAGTCGCGGCATATTCAATTGTAGGAGCTGTCTCTGTATCTAGTATATGGAAATAAACTCCACTCTGTAATACATAGGACTCAAATACTACATATTAATAAGTTATTGTAAATATTACACCACCAACTACTTTCTATATATAGAAACAGTAAGTTTAGAAGCTAAAATATTGTTTCTATTTTTAGTCGTACTTTTAGGCAGCGCTGAATACCGTAGCAAAAAAATATTGCGAAACAATGCACGATTTTAGATTATAGTTTTAAATATAGGCTTTCTAGCGATTCCAAATTGAATCCTTACTAATATTATAAATGTGAAAGTAACTCTGTCTGTCTGTCGCTCTTTCACACCAAAACTACTGAATCGATCGATACTGATAAATTAAATTTGGTACACAGATAGTCTAGAGCTTGATAAAGGACATATGCTACTTTTTAATGCAAAAAAAGGGGTTGTAAAGGGGGATGAAAAGTTGTAAGGAAGTATCGTCATTTTTAAAGCCAGAAGCTTGAAACTTATTTTAGGCTATTGATTAGATATAAATAAATATGACATTAACATGTTGTAAAAAATTACCCTTAAAGGGTAAAATAAAAATAGGGGATGAAAAACTTTAGGAAAGTAACCTTTTACGCGGGCGAAGCCGTGGGCAGAAGCTAGTATACTATAAATATGACTTGAAAAAGCATAACGCATTCAGTCTTGCGACCTTCAACATTGATATTAGTAACAGTAAATATAAATTAATAGTGGCAGTGGCCCGCGGCTGTAGACAGAAAACTGTCAACAGCATGTTGACAGTTTTCTGTCTACAACCGCGGGCCGGTCCGTCCGGGGCAGTACCACACTCTCGCAGAAGATCAACGTCTGAGTAATAGCAATGTGCTATTGCGCTTCTTTCGGTGAGCGGGAGAACTGGAAACCCAACTGGGTGGGGTTTGGGGATTTTATTGATAGGCAGCGGCCTAAGCTATACCCTTGGTATTGTAAAGGTCCATGGGCGGCAGTGACACTTACCATCAGGTGTGCTACTTGCTCATTTGACACCCTAAGCTTAAAAAAAAAATATATATTCTTTTCTTTTTTGTAATCTTATTGTCTGTTGTTTATATCTACAGGCAAGGGAGTGGAAGGTCAGAGAAACAACACGAAGATGTCTTACGTATGTCCTCCAGATTTCATCAGACTCGGCCATAGTTGTTATTACTTCAGCGAGACTAAGGACACCTGGCAGAAAGCCTTGTTCGCTTGTACGGTAAGTCAACCATAGACTAAAATATTTACCATAGTTCTAGTATAAACGGTGGTAACAGCTTTACAAAAAGTGAATTCTAACCACTTCTCAATTAAAAAGCCTTGAACTTAGCAATGCCAAGGACAGAGACCAAGGTTTAATTGATTATTTAAAAGAAAACTTATTACATGTTTATTAATATTTTAAAACTTCTATACGAGTAGGTAGGTTTGGATGTGGAGTAAATGCATGTAGCTCATCATCGACATGGTTATGTGACGTGTTAACGTTAACATTATATCTGCAGCTATTGGTATAACTTATTTTTAATAGCTTTAATATAAATAAATATAACGTAAATATGCGAAAGGGAATGCTCCGATGGTTCGGACATGTGGAAAGAATGCCGAACGAACGTCTGGTTAAGAAGATATACAATGCGAACGTGGATGGATGTAGGTACCGGGGGAGATCGAGACTAACTTACCTAGACCAGATCGGTCATGTACTGAAGGAAGGTGGAGTCAAGAGTCTCCGAAACCGGCGAGCGTGTATGAAGAGAATTATGAATGTTGAGGAAGCGAGTGAAGTATGCAAAGATAGAGTTCTCTGGCACTCTGTACTCTGTGCCTACCCTGCAAGGGATATGGCGTGATGATATGTATGTATGTATGTAATATAACGTATTTAAGACTAGACTTGCTAGTCCCTGTGTTTTGGTAGGAAATTAACTAAATGCAAATAAATATTGTTGTTGCTTTGAGTGCCGATAGATGTCAAAACCAGATAAATACAAACATTTTTAATATACAAATTTTAATTTTTATATCAAACAACTAGCTGTAACCCCACCCGCTTCCCTCCTTTCCAGATTAGTAATCACCATCATCTCATCTCAGCCCACATTTTTACCACTTTTGGGCTCGAGCCTCCTCCATAGTGGGAGGGAAATTGACCTATTATACCACGCTGATCAGACGTGTTGGTATAGCGTTGTTGTTGTTGTTGTTTCAAGTTTTCCTTTTCTTGCGTAGATGTTATATGCGTTTTATATCCCTTAGTCGTCTCGTCCGATCACCCACGGGTAAGACATGGGGTGGTGCATTGTATTTTTACTCCGTCACCACACTCAAATATAGTACATAATCACCAATATATCATATAGTAAAACATTCTCCGAAATACCTTGCATCTTATGATATAAGTATTATTCCAATTGGTCCAGTACCTAGTTTTCACAGTATAATCGAACAAAATAACCGGCTCTGTATTTATTAGTATAGAATATCCAAAAATAATAACTGTTTGTTACTAGTTTCAAGTTCTTCATCTTCTTCTGTCGCTCGCACTAATATTTTGTGTATCACACAAAGAAATGCATTGAGGTCGAATCTATAACACTTAGCATTAGAAATCACTATTTGATCACTACACCATCTATGCAATCAGTATTAAATAATATTTATTCAAACGGCCATGATTCTAATGAACTCAATAAACTTATTGCATAACCAAATAGTCATCGACTTATTAATAAAAATGTGCTAAAGCAATCATTCCATACGACAATTATACTAATTCCTTACAAAGTCACTTGTCAACTTGTTAATTCGTATTTACTGCGGTCGCGCATCCAAAAGTTAAGTGGTATGTCCTTAACAGAATTGTCCATGGTAACTAAATCGAATCGTGAGAGATTTTTTGTTGCCAAACTAGAGTCAAGCTATCAGATCTGCCGGGTCGGCCACGAATGTCAAAAAACCAATGGTCGGCCAGCAATGGACCGATGGACAATGGACGACAGCAGTGGGCAGACGAGCATGCGGCACACCTGATGGTAAGTGTCACTGCCGCCCATGGACCTTTGCAATACCAGAGGTAGGTACAACTAGGCTGCTGCCTACCAATATAAACCCCAAACCCACCTAATTGGGATTTCGGCTCTCTCGCTCACCGAACGAAGCTCAATCGCACATTGCCATTACTCATACGTCGATCTTCTGCGAGAGTATGGTACTACCCCGGACGGACCGGCCCGCGGCTGCAGACAGAGAACTGTCAACAGCGTGGTCCTATCACTATGATACCTTATATGTTGTCGTTTTATTTAAGCCTTTTTCTTCTCTTGTACCAATCATGTTATAGACAATTTAAAATGAAATTCCAAATGACGTAGTCACTTCATTGGAAGAGCAATCTTGAAGTTTTTTTTTTTTATGTTTGTAATTCGCAATCGTTAATCTGTTTTATGTGCATATTTACGCGTCGAGTGTTTTATATTATGAGTAGGTAGTTAATAACGTACATTTTATATTATTCTTAAACATTATAAAATTTTTGCTATGACCTAATCTTGATTACACAGATGTTGTAATTGTTAAGATGTATTGTCAAGTATCACGTGTTCGATTCCCACGAAGAATAAGATTTGCGTTTTAGGTCTGGATCAAATTTTTGTTTTGATTTTGCGTGTAATATTTTTCTATTAATTGCATTTTTTATTGCTTATGGTGGCAAACGAGCTAGCAGCACACCTGATGGTAAGTGTTACTGCCGCCCATGGACCTTTGCTATAACCAAGGCTATAGCTAGGCAGCTGCCTACCATTACAATCCTCAAACCCACCCTAGTTGGGCTTCCGGCTCTCTCGCTCACCGAACGAAGCGCAATAGCACATTGCCATTACTCAGACGTCGATCTTCTGCGAGAGTGTGGTACTACTAAGCTACTATTTCCAAGTACCCTGTAATGTAAGGATTATTTCCTTAGTGTAGAGTGTTGTATATAAAAAAATACGCGAAGTTGCATTTCATTGAACTCGTTATTAGCCATAACAGAATTAAAAATCGAGCAATTTTCAATAAACCATTCAATCTATTTTACTACCTCTTACTGTTTTACTATTTTACAAGATTTCATCTGATATTAAATTGGCACAATCTATAGTGGTAATAATTCAAATTAGCATTGAAAACCTATAAAAATGGTTTTCGATTCAAAACTCTTTTGTTTATGACACAACACAAATGGCTAGATTGTAATCGGGAACGCGACAACACTAAGATTAAGAACTTCAAAATATTTTGTACTGAATTAATCAAGTCCAAAGTTTTGTAGGTTGACTATGTTGCGACTCTGCCATATCGCATACATTTTTTTAACATTATAATATCAATATCTTCGGTATTAATTTGAAGAAGAAAAGATATACTTACATAATCGTTACTGCAATAAACGGCATTCAGCCTATGCCTGAAATACAGATTGGATAAAGGTGACCCACTACTCTAATAAGTAGACCAGCTCTGGCACCACTGCGGGCTTGAAGTATAAAATATCTTGTCCCTATTTCTCCGTCGTTATGCCATGGAAAACGTATTCAACATATAACGCCACGCGATTCACAATTTTTATTGACATACACGAGTATATATTACAAAAACACGAAATAACGTGCAAGCACTTAAAAAATCTCTTTAAAGTAAACCTCGTACATTTATTGATATTTAGTCAATAATATGATTCAAATATTTGGCGACATAACTTTTTGTATTTCTAAATAAGACAAAACGAGAAAATATATTTTAGGTACAGTTTTTTAAGTCGCTCTATTGACTTCGAGATAGTAATCAATGGGTAACATTTGCCGATACCTCGTCTATGTCTCTACAACAAGCGCCTCACGCTGACGAACTCCCTGTGAATACGAACTGATTCCTAGATCGATCAAATCGCCCATTTGCCTACGGCGAAGCAAGTCAGCTCTCCCATGCTTCACCCATTGGATGAATAATTAAAAAAATATTTGAATTTGTACAAATTGAATTAAAAATTATACTAAACTAGCTAAGAGTAAGTTATTTCTAAATACTCACTCTAAAAATCTTTCTTATAGAAAATATATCGAACATTTATTTTTATATTTAAATAATTTAGGATCACGAAATAAATAAAAATATGAAATGGCAAAGATATTTTCTATTATTATGAACTGACAGATGTGATCTAAATACACTGTATAATATTAAGCGTAACGTAATTTAATAATTCTCTATGTAGGTACCTAGAAGTGTGAGAAACATAAACTTTATATGTATATATAAAAATGGTATATACCACATGTATATTAGCTATATCAAATTGTCTGATAGAACATAACAAAGGAGCTATGAAATATTTTATGAATCTCGACCGTCAGATAATCTGTTTACATAAATAATTTTTATTTAACCTAAATCTAGAACGTTTAAATAAAACAAATATCACAGCAATATAAGTTGTAAGTAGTCGAACTAATATTTTTGAAGAACGAAGAACTTCTTATGCTTTCAAAATCTGATCATCGCAATCTTTTCGTGTTATGAAAAGTTAGCGAAAAAAAGAACATGCGATTATTATATCACGTACTTAGGCAGATTCGTCACACTGAAATAAAGAGTGTGTGGTAAATACGCTTAACTTAAGTAGGTATGTGATATAACAGTTCCTTAAGCTCTTTTTTTCGCGAACTTGAGTGACAAATACGCTCTTCTGGCTTTCATAATTTTATCTAAATAAGTAAATGATAAACGCAATAATTTAAAAGTGATTAAAAAAACGTTTATTTCGTTTCTTTACACGATACACCTGTATATTTTTTCTGCAGTTAGCAATATATTTTAATTGTATTTATCAGCTTTAATTATCTTCATGTTCTTGTTAAGATTATCTGCCTTCAACCTTATAACCTAAATTCTGAACGTAGTTTTGTAACTAAAGTTATAGTTATAACTAGATCGACTAAAAAATTGTGCTAAAAAGATATTGCAATTTAAGAAATAACTACCTACCATAAAAAAAAACTTGGTAAAAATCCTAACACGTGTTTTATTCAAGAGCACTGTCAATTTACATACGAATAAGACGAAGTGGAACGATCACCTCGTGACACGAACTCTTATATGATGCAAATTCATCACACATAGGCAATTCGTAGAACACGGCCCGACAATACAACCATTATCGCCGTTAACCGATAAATTGAAATAAATGGAATGTCAAACAAACATTCGGTGTTGCTATGGTACACCTATTGTTTTAAATTGCTATTTAGAAATGTGGCAACATTTGTTGAGTGAATGTAGTTTATAAACATAAGTTTACGACTATTGTTACTAAATGGTGACTGACTGACGGTCGATATTATCAACAATCTAATACTAGACTGAACATATAAAGTTTATTCATGGTTCATTGTATTGGAATTACCTATATTCGGTATATAAATATTAGGTAAGTTGCAAATACGAAAGTTTGAATCTGAATATGGATACAGATTCACCACCCCTTATCTTGCCCTTGGGTGATCGTAAAATATGAAGAAGGGTTTATTTGTGGTAGAACCACGCTGTTGACCGTCTATGTCTACAGCCGCGGGCCATATATATATCCATGGACATATATATAAAACGCTTATAACATCAACGCAAGAGAAGAAAAGCTCGCAACAAAACCCTATACCAATATGTCTGACCAGCGTGGTATAGTAGGTCTATTTATCTCCTATAATGGAGGATGTTCGAGCCCAATATATCAGCTGAAATGAGATGAAATTAAGATTAAATTATTTCGGATTATTCGTTATAGTTAAAATTGATTCGGATGGACGGTTGGTGTCTCTTTTAGACTCCGCCTCTATGCGAAATTATTTGAATTTTTTATATCAAATTCGGTTACAGTTTTAGATATATTTTTATTTTGGATATCCGAGAGTTTTGGCTATGATTTCACAGCTCGGTAGCACCCCCCTGATAAATATTGTCAATTTGACATCTAACTTTTAAATCTAAGGACTTAATTCTAAGAGAACAATGAGAGCTTAATAAAGTTTAAAAGCTTTTTTAGACCTTTATTCAGTTTTTATATTAGTTTATTGTCAAACCTGTTATTTTAAAGAACAATAATACTTTAGTATGAATATTATCGTACTATTTAATAATATATGAACAGAAAAGTCAATAGCTCAAAAATTTTCTATAAGAAAAACTTTTTACAAAATCCTATACCAACATTTTGACTAGTATGGTGTAGTAAAAACAAAATCATTTAAAAATGAAAAAGAGAATGGCGACCTGATTTCCATTTATACTTACCCTAATAATGTATTAAATTTAAGCTGCATTATGAATAAAAAAAATAGTTTTCATTCTTTGAAAATTGCCATGAATTTCCTTGTACAATTAACTACTGACAATATTAACCGTCACAAATTTAAACTAATATAGTATATTCAAACGGTTTTTATAGAAAGGGAATAAATATATAATGAAAATCTTAAAGGAAATATATAATGCTGTATTTATAATATATAAATATAAATATTTGCATTAAAGATTTATAATATGTATTATTAAATTTATTCAATGCTATATTTATTATATTATTAGAATTAGAATAGAAGCTAGCCTAACACATATGATGCTTAAAATTACCACTCTATTCCACAGATTAAAATATATTTATGATTATCTTTTTAATATATATAAACATAATTAAACTTGTGACTTTGAAAACAACGTTAATATTCATATAAATAATTGAACTGATTCGCTTCTTAGTAGTTCACCTAGAAACAAGTCGGTAGTCACGATTAGTACATTATATCTTGTTATCTGTTAGCTCAATGCTCGTAACATCAGCTATGGTCAGCTATCTTGCATCACAGGTAATTACGTCATTTTACACTTGATAGTTCTAATACAGGCTGACTGATGACATTTTAAAAGTTCGTTCTGCCTGAAGTTTTAGTGGTGAGACCTATATTCAGAGGCCACCTAAAGCTGGTACATCGATGATTGAGTTTTAAAACATCAGGCACTTAACATAAAATGTAGTAGCGCCAAGGAATTGCCAATCTTTTTATTTATAACGGGATATGATTTGATCGTATTCACCCTCGCTCTCAGGATCCGGTGAGAAGCAAGGGTCGCTGTGCACCCTTACTCATTTTGAATAAACTATTGGCGATACTTGTGTAACTGGCTTTAATTGCTCAAAATACTTTCTAGTCGATAATTATTAAGAAATGGTGCCTTTTACATTTTAATTATTAATCGCCTTTATCCCTAAAAAGGTCGATAATAACAGAATGTACTTTCAATTGCTAGCCCTACGTAGGACGAAAAATTTAACGTTAATAAGTGCCTTTCACTCAACCCAGAATTCGAATCCGGCAACTCAGGATCGACAATAGCAAGCTTATAATACTGAACTAATAAAAAATATTTACGATAAATAAAAAAAAAAACCTTTATGAATGATCTCATATTTTTACATACAGTTTAAGTTATAAATAAATCTGTTAAACGTTTTCAATAGACTAAGAGTCTCTCTTGCTTTTAAATTGATTCGATTTTATTCTTGAATAAAAATATTTTGACTAATAATATCTATAGTTATGATGAAGCAGTGTGGTAGCTGAAACAAATACTCTTAACACTTACTTTGCTTGTGGATGTCGTAAAAGATGACTAAGATCTTCACATCGACCTGGGTCAATTCCACCTGATGCCGTCTGGCCAACAATTACATTCCCAAGGACTAATACGGTCGGTCATAAAACTATTGCCATTGAAAGGTACATTGCTGCGTCGATTCCAAGTAATTGGGATAAAAGCAGGATGTTGATAATGATGATCTATATTTATGACCATTTCAAAAACAGGCTTTTAAATGAATTAATTCATCTACGATTTTTAATTTAGCTGGTGTTGGGACCGGAGAACAGTTCGCTGCCCGAAGGCTAACGTCTCGGCACTCTATTATCGAGAGTCGACGGGGGTAGGTATTCGAAAGGCTAACCCGCCAAGCGTGTCATCGATGACATAGAATCCGTCCTCATTATCCACTCAATTAACGATGAGAGGTAATGTAGTAGATTATGCCGCCCTTATGTCAGCCTGGTTTTTTAAGTTAGGTGTGATCAGACCTATCTATCTATCTTAAGAAATGTTAAATTTAAAGAAAGAAATATAACAATTTAAATTTATTATCTAAAAGAAGCAATCATAATTTCAATTATTTTAATAACCCTTTGGTTATTAATATAATTGAAATTATGATTAAATAAAATATAAAACGGAACGAAAGAAATTCGTCAGAGTACAAAAACATGCTAAAATTATTGAATTCCATTATGTCTCCAAAACTGATACTGCAAACCAAAAAAAAAAACTACAATCAATGTTCGAAACTTTTCTTAATTCGAACTTTACCCTTATAAGGAACGTCGAAAGTAACTTGTCTTCGCAAATAAAAAAGTTGTCATTGACAGCCGCTGACAATTCCTGACCTACATACCTATTTAGACACTATTATCATATCTGTCAGCTTACCACTTTATAATTCTTTATTTTTATTTAAACAAATAACATCCTGCACTAAATAAATAATCTTTGTATTGCTGGGGACTTTATAACCATATAAATTAACGAACACAAATGCGTGGGAATCGGACCCATGACACTGGCAAGGTAGGCCGGTATCTTAACCACTACGCCATCTATGCAGGTAATCTGTGCAGTTTATTAAATTAACTATAGAGGTTTGATTTACTTTTGGATATACGAAAATGGTGATTATTTCTCATATTGATTAATCGATTAATCGTTGATAACGAAAATGCTAACTTAAAAGATAACGCGTTCCACATGGTGATAGTGAGGTACGTGTACGGGAAATTAATGGGCCCGGAGGGATCGGATGTAACCACACCATAACCTTTCACAAAAAAAGGGGTAAAAAAGCACGATTGCAACGGATTTTCAATAGGTGTGGCTTCGTATCCAATGTGTGACAATAATTTTTCGATCGTAATCAAGTTTTTATAAAAGGGGTAGCGAATGATGGATAAGTATAAATCCATACAATAACTCCACCATCCACTGTAAAAATCAATTAATGTAATCAAAGCATGTGCTTTTATTACATTAATTGAACCTATAGCACTAGCATGTGCCAGTGCTATGGGTTCATTCCCCACGCAGGACAATGCTTTGCGCGGTCCAAAATTGTTGCGGTCCAAATCTGGATATAATTTGTATTTTTTAATTGTATAATATGTTTGTAGTCTTCTACAAAGAAGCAATACAAAGATTAATTCCTTAGTTCAGGGTGTGGTTTTTAAAAAAAAACTATTAAATTCTTGACTTCAATTTGTTAAACTTTAAACAAATAGTTTTGTCTTTTATTTGTTTGTTGTTGCTTTTGGTGGCAAACGACAAGCAGCACATCTAATGGTAAGTGTTACTTTCTCCCATAAACCTTTGCTATACCAGAAGTATAGCTAGGCCGCTGCCTACTAATATAAACCTTAAACCCACCTAGTTGGGCTTTCGGCTCTCTCACTTACCGAACGAACCGCAATAGCACATTGCCATTACTCCGACGTCGATCTTCTGCGAGAGTGTGGTACCCCGGACGGACCGGACTGCGGTTGTAGACAGAAGACAGCGTGGTCCTACCACCATGAATATAATATATTGTCTAACTGAATATTCTCTAACAGAAATTAATGATATTTTATTAAAAATATCGATTAAAGGGTTATATTAATGCAGCCAAGGTTACTGCAGTATAGTTCCAAACCCATAAACTGTCTCACAAACAATCTGATACAAACAGACGACCATCCTGAAATAATTTAGTTGGAGATAACGTAAACACCGGTAGAGATACCCACGCGCGAACGGGTGGTCTTGTCTATTTAAAAAAAAAACTAATAGGTATTATACCGTAAATAACGAAACGAGGAATTTGCTTTTTTTTTTTTTAAATGCGTGCTCATATTTTTCTTCAAGCATGCGGCAAGAATTTCTTAGTTAAAATGTTTAGTTTTTTTTAATTGTATCTTGACCGTGTAGTATCAAGTCAAGGTCTTGTGTTTCGTATTCAAGGCCTTAATAAATTTGACGCGTCACTGAAGACAATTTAATGTTTGTAACTTAAAAATCTAGAAAAGCATAGCATACATTTTAGAGATTCAATGCTTATACAGCCTAGGGAGTAAGCAGATATGTAAGGTTATGCGTATATGACTACTTTAAGAGATGCATAATTAGGTGCTTACCGTATAATAACGTAGTAAGAATACTTGTATATACCAGATGGTATGTACTCTTGCATAGACATGCTAGAGCATCAAAAGGTAATAGCAACCCTACACAAACCCAAAGCACTGTTTTAGCAGCAGATAAGTACAATTTGGAATTTGAGATAACTAATTGGCTACTACATAGTTTAAGTAAACGAGTATAGAAACAATCAATTAGTTCTAGTCGCTCAGACTCACGCAAGCTGAAGCAAAATAAGCTGAGATCTAGATTTATTTTCATACTCTGTGCTTCCAGTAATATATAGAAACTTAACTAATATGTACAGTATTTTCCATGTGATGACGAAGTATGAATATAATTCACCACCCCCTATCTTACCCGTGGGTGATCGTAAACGACTAAGGGATGTAAAATGCATATAACATATATGCAAGAAAGGAAGGAATCCTCGACCCTACATCAACACGCCTAACCAGCGTAGTATTCCAATCAATTTCCCTCTCATTATGGAGGAGGCTCGAAACCAACAGCGGGATATATATGAGCTGAGATGATGATTGATTGAATGATGATGATGTATTAATATCTCTCTAATGGCCTTAGGAAACTGTCAATTTAATTATATATACTTAATACATAGATGTGAAATCGCCTAGTAAATTTCTTATTATACTTACCAACTAAACTTCACTATCAAACTTCCATCAGGCAAACTTTACTTTGATAGTTTCGACACCGTATATTGTCATTTAAAACTTGAGTTAGTTTCCTTACTAGGAAATACTTGTCAAATAGTAGTAAGTTGTTACCGATAAGACACTATAGGCATGTAAAGTACTAAAGTTAAACGAGTTAAGTTAGCGTAAGTCTACATGACGTATAGACTTGGTTTCCATCAGATATATCAAAGCTTCTCTTTAAAGAGTTATTTCTTTATTCTTCAACGTAACTTTACCTTTTTTTTGCATTAAAGGAAAAGAAATAAATTTAGTATTCAGTTTCAAAGGTAAGTAGTTTTCTACGTTTTTAATTTTATTCTACCGCGAATGTAACATGTTGGAGACATGACACGAGGACACAGTAAGCTATTTAGCAAACTATATGTATTTTCTTTTTTTTATCCTAGAGTCTTTTAATCTTTTTTCTTTTTTACAAAAGACACCACTAAGGAAATAATCCTTGTATTGCGGGAGAATTTACAAATTTGGTGTTGATAGTGTAAACTAATCTTCTAGGAATAGCTTTAACCAAACCAATTGACAGACGCCCAAAAATTCGTGACATGTGTGACTTTTTTCACTAAAAAATAATAACAAAAAATATATTTAATAAGAAATAACTTTCTTACTTGAGGAAAGGCTCTCTCCTGTCAATTAACTTACATATATCGGTGAAAGGATTGTCAAATCGATCGCAAGATATTTAAATATATAATATTTCTCTATATCGCAAAACTACTCCATAGACGTAGGAATTATTCAACATGCTATCTTAAAAGCTTCTACGAGTTTTAACATATAAGAATACCGTCTTATAATAATAGCTTTAAAATTTTATGTGTATACGTGCCAAATTAATAATATCATAATTTCACTTTGTTGCGAAATAACAAAGTCATCTTCTAATTTTTAATCTAAATGTTGGTAGTAAATCATTAGGCCAATAGGACAAGCCATTAAACAAAAAAAAAAAACCATTGAACGTGTGTGTGTGTATGCGCGTACGCATGTTGATGGAGCAACGTTGCATGGTGTGACGTCATCGCAAATTCCATAATTTATTTTTGGCTAGTTATATACGCATAGTTGATTTTCAACGTGATGTTACAATGAATAGCTACGTATGATAAAGACGTGACGAAATACAAGTGGTATCTCTTTTATCAAAGTCTTTGAATGTGTAAATAAAAACTAAATTCGTAGAGTATATACCTATTATTCGCAATTAATAAATATGATAGAACGGTTAGAAATAATTTTCTTCAAAATAAATGGGATTCAAACCGGTTCGGGACGATTCTAACTGGCTAGTCCAATGTATTGGTTCGTTATCATAATCGGTCTGCCTTCCGTCGTCTTCTTCTGGCTTGGCTCCATAAATAAAGGGCCAATGCCGTAATTGCCACTCCTTGCAGACGAATCAGTGTCGTGTTATATGTTCCCCAGAAAAGAACTTTCTGTCCACTCTTCTAGTGATAAGCCTTAGCCCGTTTTGCGATCCTTACGAATGCCGATTGTATTCTTATCTTGTCAACATACGGGGAATCAATGTATCTACATGCATGTGTTTTAAATCTTTAGGCGCGATGATTTCTTTTCAATTTTCTTTTTACAAATAAATAGTAAATTAAAATTTAATAGTAGTAGGGCCAAACTATTGACAGATGTCTGTCTGCAGCGGACCGTTCTGTCCAGGGTAGTACCACACTCTCGCAGAAAATCGACGTCTAAGCAGTGAGAACGTGGTGTTGCGTTTGATTCATTTATTATATATTTATTAATTCATTCATATAAACAATATAAGCTTACAGTATAACCAAAACGCTTATAATGCTATGCTACTTAGTTCTACTTATATAACTATAAAAATTAAGAAAACGTAAAAAACAGTAATAAATCAAACAAATTCTAACACAAACAAAACAATAACTATAAATTATATAACATAGGATACAACAATTCTAATTAAGCACTATTCAAATAGGATAGGATTCTATTAGCCATTTTATCCATGTCATCAATGAATATATCAGCATCAGGATCATTCACACCATCATTGATGCAGTGAGCGAGAAAGTAGAAGCTCAACTTTGTAGATTTTGATTGGGAGGCAGCAGCCTAGTTGTACCTCTGGTTGGAAACGTTCATGATCAGCAGTAACACTTACCATCAGGTGTGCTGCTTGCTTGCTTTTTAAAGTATTATCTGTGAAACGAATTCTTTCGGTAAATGGTATGTGCTGTTCTTTATGTTACTAGACACGCGTCACACGTCGCATTTAATTTTAACAGCCTTCAGTAATTTTTTTTTTCAGTAGCAACAAGGTATCTAAAAAAGAAGATATTTAGGTTATGCAAGAGATTAGAATGCCAATGCCAATATATGAGTATGTTCCACCGTCTTCCCTTTCGATGTTTAAGATGTGAATCTAAATTAGGACTTTTCTTCTAAAGACTCTGCACTAAAGATATGATTATTATATTAGGAGGGACTTTACAGATATAAAATTCATCATTCTCCTACTCTTATCCCAATTACTTGGAGTCGATACAATATTTACTCTTGTTTCATAGTACATATTGTAAAAGTTATTGGCAATAGTTTTACAACCGGCCGCCTGCCAGACGTCAACGCTCCTTGGGAATGTAATTGTTGACCTAACGGCATCAGATGGAGTTGGCCGAGGTCATTATAAGCTTCTTAGTCGGTTTTTTACGACATCCACGAGCAAAGTAAGGATTGGTAGTATTCGTAGCCGCTACCACACAGCTTTTTACAAAAATTAACGGTCACAAATTACACTCAGGCTCAAATAATTGTGAATTGCACAAAGTACTGTCCTGGGTACCGAAAATGTACCGGTTAATCAATCGGTCAAGGCTATTATTATCATCAATGTCAAAGAGTCAGTATCGTTGCTCAGCCCAAACGGCAATTGGGAGATAATACACCAGTTTATGGGGTCTAATTGAGCTGAGATTTTGAATGATTACTAAGCTAATAAAACTGTTAGTTTGATATATTTAAACGATAAGACGTGATAGACAATAATAATAGTAATAAAACCTATTGTATTATATGTTATCAACTAGCTTTTACCCGCAACTTCGTTTGCGATATTGAGGTAGTTTCATTAGCCTATAAGAGATCGTCTATAGACATATTTAATAATTTTTGAGGTAGTCATTTAGGGTAAGTAAGTCATCATCATCATTTGCCTGCACTCACTCTCCGCTAAGTGGGGTCGACACAACACGTTCTTGTCTTTACAAACTTCTTTCAGCTGTCACCTATGCCTGCATTTACAGCTTTTATGTACATATCCTCGTTTATACAATACATCCATCTCATTTTGGGTCTCCCACGATTCTTACGTCCATCCACAAGCATATTGCTAACCCTCCTTGTCACATGCCTTTCATTTTTCTTCATCACCCGTCCCTACCAAGACAATCTCGCGCTCCCGATCTACTCTATTACGGATGCCACTTTTAAATTCTCCTAATATATTAATTTCTTATTTCATCTAATCTTATCGCCCCACACATCCATCTTAACATACGCGTCTCAATAGCATACAATGCAATCTTCTCTCATCCGTCTTTTTCCATGCCAAACATTTAGATCCATTCATAACGACAGATCTAATAACATTTGTAGATTTTCTGCTTAAGTTTAAGGGGCATCCACGCGTCAGATATTGCTCCCAAAACCTGTCGCCATTTCATCCAGCCTGCATGAATAGTTTAACTAACTTGCCGGTCAATATTGCCATCGTTTTGGAGGAGCGAGCCTAAGTACTTAAAATTAGAGCAAATTGGTAGGGATATCCCATTTAAGACAATGTGAGAGAATTGGGAAAAGCCACTGAAGTTACAGGACAAATGTTCAGTTTTGGTGCGGCTGATCTTAAGGCCAACTCTTTCCAACCTCTCCTGTCACTTTTTCAATCAGCTCTGTACCTCAACTGCGTCCTCTCTGCCGATAACAATGTCATCTGCAAACAGCATACACCAAAGTACTTCCCTCGATATTTTCGATATCAGAGCATCCATCACCAAGAGGTACAGGTATACTGTCTGTGCCAACTTGTTTACCATTTTACATACTCTGAACAGCCTTCTTTACTTCATCTATACTTACTTCCTCTACCAAACCCAATATTATTGGTCGATAGAATCTCTATTTTACTTTCGTTGTTCTCATTTTTCATTAATTTCAAAACAACTCTTACAGCGCCATTTTATGTCTTCATCATTCATTAAAACTCTACCATTACAATCTTATATACATTTAACATTCACAATATCTCTAGCATTCCTTTCTCACGCTTACGATAGACTGTATAATTCTTTCTGTCCATTGAGACTACCGAGACTTTGATATAGTCATCGCTTTGATATAGTTTGATAAAGTATATAGTGTCTTACCTCTAGCAATTGCGACATATTTTTTAGTCTTTTTCTTACATTTCACATAGGCTATATTTTTACTCTTTCAACATCATCACTTATCAACACTCACACTTTTCCAGTTCTTAAAAGCATTCTTCTTTTCTTTCAAAAGCTTTTGTACACTATCATTCTACCAACATGTATATATCATTCCTTTACTCGTCGTCTCACCAAGAATATCCTTCGCTACTTCTCTTACATAGAAAGCGATGGCGTCCTATGTAAGGGATTCTTATGTAATGAGATGTCATTCCAACATTCATTTACAGTCTTTTCTTTCATTCTTTTCTTAATCTTAATCATTCTATGAACTACTTTCTGCCGAAATTCTTTCACGCAATCTTCTTAGGTTTACTACTAACTTAGCTATTTGCATTGAGATTTTAACTTCCAGAAACAGTAAGCGATGTTGGGAAGTTAAGGCTGACGTGGTATTGCTTTGCAGTGCTCTACTGCGCATATGTTATTTCTTCTAAGAAGAAAGTAATCTATTTGGCTGCTGTGGTTCGCACTTTAATGTGTTATTAAGTGACTTTCGCGCTTCTCAAAAAAAGTATTGACAACAGCAAAATCGAAGGCTGACGCAGTCCGCAGTAGAGTTTCACCTGCCGCGTTTCGCCTCCCTAAGCCCCACCCGCCATACACTCTCTCATACGCTACTTTCATCCTTCCTACATGTCCATTAAAATCACCTTCTATATGGATTTTCTCACTATGTGGGATACGCATTAATAAAATGTTCAATATTAAATTTTCCAAACCAGTTTAATTATTATAATTCTGTCATTCAGTATCTTTACATCCGTCAAACATTTTTTCAATTCCTTATCCAACACTATACCCACTCGATTTCTCTTACCATCGCCTCCAGAATAGAAAAAATTAGAACACATACCAATCTCTCTAGCTCTCATACCCTTCCATCTTGTCTCTTGCACGCATGCTACATTCACTCGTCTTTTTTCCAGAACATCTGCTAGCTCTTTTCCTCTTCTAGTCATTGTACCTATATTCCAGCTTACCATCCTCATTCTTACTTCACGGACTCGCGGCTTGAGTCGCACCCGTCCCTGATGCGACAACACTGTTTTTTTTTGGCAGGCTAAGGTCTAGACACACGATCGACACTTTAAACTCTGAGCGATATCCTATCGCCAATTATAATGTTTAAGAACTAATAACCTAAATACAAAATGTTATTGAAATAATGTAGATAAATACAAACACTTTTATACCTACTAAATTTGCACTCCTTTTAGGGATTGAATTTACAAAAAGGGTTATCGGCAATAATCATTTTTAGGAACTTATAACCCAAATACAACATTTTATTTAAATAACTTCAATAATCAGAGAACTTTCATACTAACTTTGCATTCCCTTTTTACCTCCTTAAGGGATGATAATCGAAAAAATATTTTACACGTATTTTATGATTCTTAATGAAGAATCTTCATACTGAATTTCATTCAAATAACTTCAAAAATGGCAAAGTTTCATACTAACTTTGCACCACCTTTTAACTCCCTTAGGGGATGAATTTTCAAAAATCCTTTCTTAATGCTCCTCTACGTTATAAAAGGAACACCTGTGCAAAATTTCAAGTTTCTAACCCTTATAGTTTAGGCCCTGCGTTGATATGTCAGTCATTAAATCAGTCAGCTTCTTCTTTTATATATATAGATTAACTCCAGTTAATTCTTTATCGGGCAACTTAAACAATGTAATATCATTCTATTGTTACATTACAAAGTAGCTAATATAATATGTACCCTTAGAACTATTGTATTAATTATACTCTATCTATACATATTTTTATTCTATATATTTTTTTTCGTGGGGTGGCGTCGTAAGAATATAAATTACCACCTCTTTCTCGTCGTCACAAAAGTGTGTTGTAAACGACGGTTAAGTGGTATACAGATAACATATTTGCAATAGAGAGAAAATTTATTAAATCATCAAATTAATCCTTAATCCATGAGATCAGGGTGAACTAGGTTAATTTCCTTCCATTTTGGAGGAATCTCAAGTACAGCAGTGGTACGTGTGTGTATTGATATGATGATGATGATGATTAAGATTTGGCATTACACTAATAAAAAAAATGTTGTTACCACTCCTAGAAAACCCTAAATAAGAATACGTGAACGGCAAATCAAATGCTATACATATGTAACATCCAAAAAAATATATAATTATAAGACAATTTTTTGAAAATTAATTAACAGACTCTTCATCTTCAGTACCCTACTATTATCCCAATCACTTGGGGTCGACGCAATATGTCCTATTTCCACATAATCCTATCCAATATCATCTCTGTTTTCACTTTCTCTAATTCATCCATCTCTTCTCCGGGCTTCCCTTACCCTAAATTCTACAATATTCGTACTTAAAACTTTTCTCACAACATTACATTCATCCTGTCTCATTATATATCCATACCACGTCAAAAGAATATATAACTATATTAAATTATATTCATAGCCCTAACATAACTACATTCTGGTTTCCTTGCCCCACAAATAATAACAGGAAGAGTCGTTAAAATTTTATCGATACGCAGCGTATGCCAACATTAACCATGGTGATTTCAGGTATACATAGGACTGAGTCAATAAGCGTCATATCCCTTAAATGACGGAGTTAAATTAATAATAACCCTATTTCTGCAATTTTTTTTACCCAATATTTTTTCTTTGTTGAGTCACAAATGATTGTGTCGAGTCCGGGTGCAATATGTGTCCTTTAATTTATATGTTTGTTAATCTATATATATATATATATATATATATATAAGAGATTTCCACCTATGTATTGACTCATCACGATATATCTGGAACCATAAGGCCTACAGACTTTAAATTTGGTAGAAATATTCCTTTCGCTGAGTAAAGGTCAGCTGTCACTCTGCTCTGCTCAGTCAGAACGAATTTTACGAAATTCCATCCGCAAGGCGGGTTGCTGGTGTATAAAAATCACATTTTTTTTAATATAGCTCCTACAGACTTGAATTATGGTAGGCATATTTGTGTTAAGATACAGAGGTAAACTAAGAACGGTGATTTAAAAATCCCACACCTAAAGGGGATTGGGTAGGTGTTAACCCAAAAAATCCACATTTTCCAATACTGCCCCTACAGACTTGGAGTTTTGTGTGGACTTTCTTTCTGCTCTGTAAAGGTCAGATGAAGTAGGATTTTAAGACATTCTTTCTCCGAAAAGAATTCTATGTCGCGAAAGTAAACTACACAACTGAACTGACGTAACCGAAGCGAGGGCGGGTCGCTAGTTCTTAATACATGCCATTGTTGATCCCGGGCTTCCTTCACACTAAAAAGTTTAGCCTAATATGCTGTTCCAACGGGTTGGTATAGCGTTTTATTTCGAGTCTTCCTTCCCTTGCAATTATATTATCTTCTCACGGCCCTTAATAAATTTTACGATACCTATTGAAAAAGAAGAGATGATTTATTCTTCTCTATCTTTTCCAATGTTCCAAATTTTTTTCTTACTTCGTCACCACCCTGATAATATATTACAATTAAAGTTAGTGCACTATTTTATATAGCTAAACTATCACTTAATTTCAAACCAAGTCAAACTAATAATGATCATCATCACCTCAGCTCATATATGTCCCACTGTTGGGCTCGAGCCTCCTCCATAATGGGAGGGAAATTGACTTACTATACCACGCTGTTCAGACGTGTTAGTATAGGATTTTATTTCGAGTTTTCCTTCTCTTGCATAGACGTGATATGCGTTTTATATCTCTTAGTCGTCTCTTACGGTCACCCAAGAGTAAGATAGCGGAAGGTGAATTGTATTCTTACTCCGTCACCACACGGCTGACACAAATTATTAATAGATTCCGTTTTTATTAATTTTTTGTCAGATTTATATAAAAAATTCCATTATTGTTAACTGTAATGCGATTCAATGAAGAATTTATATCATAAATTTGAGTGCACAAGATTTTATTAAGCTGAACTAACTTTAAATGTCAAAGCTTATAACATTTTAATCACTACCCAAATAGCCAATTTGATAAATAGATTGCGGTTATCTGTCGGACATGCCATTTAAAACTAATATTTATAAGTTTTTTTTTATAACTGCTACCGTAGGACGTGTTTATATACTCTGTTCCATAAGTTGGTTATCAAATTAAATTTCTATTCCATTCATATAAATTTTTGCTTTAATAGCTTAATATTCTTTTCCATCACTAATTAAATCTGATTATTTGTTAATTGTACATTATATGAAGAAACCCTATGTTATAATTACGTCCGTTTTGGCAGACTAAAGTCTAAGCTCTTATTTTGTTAAAAAAAAGCAACGCCCAGTAGAAGTGGGTTCAAGGTTTTTGTGCTTATGGTGGCAGACGAGCAAACAGCACATATAATAATAAGTGTTACTGCCGCCCGTGGATCTTTGTAGTACCAGAGGTACAGCTAGGCCGATGCCTACCAATGAAAACCCCAAACCCAGCCACCAGAAAGTTGTGCTACCGACTCTCTCACACATCTAACGAAGCGTAACAGCACTTTGCCACTGCTCAGACTTGGATTTTCTGCGAGAGTGTGGTTACTACCCTTTTTTTTGCTTTTTTTTTTTTTTTTGACGCTGTGGAAACGCGTTTGCGCGCTAACTCGTCTTGGTATAGTGTTTTGTTCCTAGGTTTCTTTTTCTTGAATAGATGTTATATGCGTTTTATATCCCTTAGTCGTCTCTTACGATCATCCACGGGTAAGATAGGTGGTGAATTGCATTCTTACTCCATCACTACACGTATATGTAATTATGTTACTTGTAAAACTTAGGTAAATATTTAGGTAACAAGTTTATTATAAGTTTAACTACACAGTTTCGTATTTTCATTCAATACTATCTGTATATACATATTTGCATTTTGAGGCATAAACAATGTTGACATAAATTTATTATAAAATCACGCTTCTCTGATTTAGTTATGACGTAATAGTTTTGAGTAAGTGTTATAATGGATAACGTAAACTTAATGTGAATTAACATAATGAATTATGTTAACCTTTTCGAAGTATTTTTACCCTCAATGTCTCTGTGATAATTTTGTCTTTCAGCCTATGGGGAAGGAAAGTTATCGAGTGACAGCCGCATACCGTAGCACGTGTAGGAACCAGATGGATCGATGACTTGATGAAGGTTACTGCGAGTCGTTGAATACGTGCAGCATAGGATCACACTTTGTGGCAAAGTATGAGAGAGGCCTACCTAGCAGTGGAGGGCAAAGGGGCGTTTTTTAGACGACGAGAGTTAACTTTACTCAAATAAGTCTCACTCACTCTCTCAAGCCGTGATGGCTGAGTCTCATTCAGTATTTATCAAAATAAAAATCGACTGCATAATGACTTAGTGGTTAAGATACCGGTCTACCAGTGCCGTAGGTTCGATTCTAAATAAGACAACACTATATGATCCACAGATTGTTTTACTGCAAGGGATATGGCGTGATGATATGTATGTATGTATGTATATATTGTTTTACTAAGTCTGAGTGTAATTTGTGTCCGTTAAATTATGTATGTAAAGTCCCCGCAATACAAGAATTATTTCCTCAGAGCCGGGTATTGTGGACATTTAAAAAAAAAGTGTACGCCTGAAGAAATGATCACTTCAAAAATATGTATTTAAAATTAACCCTGCATAATTATAAACTAAAACTGTCAAGCAATTTGATACGGTCGACACTCTCATATATAAGAATGGCACACGGAACTATTAAATTTCACTGATTCTTTTCACGTCTACCTACTTGATATCAGTCAAAACATTTGACACACATGTCTACATGAAATAAATTTCAAATTGAAATGTTCTGTATATATGAAATTCTCGTCCCACACGTTACATCGTCATTCGATACTATTTTCACGGACATTACTCATTGATCTTCGAGAAACGCATTGAAATATATAAAAGTTATATTGCGTGATGTAATGTTGAGTAAAACATGAGTAATATTACGCATTCGTACGTTATAAAATAGTTAATCTGTGTTCGTATTTCAAGCTCATCATCATTGCCAACTACTAAACCCTAAGTTCCATATGGTGATGAAATAAGAATACAAATCACAACCATCACTTGACCATGGATGTCGTAAACGACAACTAAAGGTTTATAATATATTGAACCGAATCGAAAATATGTGGTATTCTATAAGTGAGATCTATGTCCAGCAACGAACATTAAAAGGCTAACGATGATTCATAAATCGTATAAATGAAAAGTTCATCACGGTGCGTAATACAAGCTTTTCATACATTCATTTATCTCAACTTATATATGTCCCACTATTGGGCTCGAGTCTCCTCCATAATGGGAGCGAAATTGACATCATACCATGGTAGTCAGACGTGTTAGGTATAAGGTTTTGTTTCGACTTTTTTATCTTTGACAAAGATATTATATGCGTTTTATATCCCTTAGTCGTCTCTTACGATCACCCACGAGCCTATTTTAATAGGGGATGTTGAATTGTATTCTTACCCCGTCATCACACAGATAATAGATACAAGATTGCTCTGTCCTATTTCCATTTATTCAAAGAACTATCGACACTAATAAAACAAATGAAATTCTATCAATAAGTCATTATAAGACATTATTTCGACACTTAACTTTGCTGACTTGTAAACGTAGCACATTCTTGACTTGCCTCATTGAGATCAATTCGTGTTGACATCATCGGCTGTTTACTCGACACCTATTGTAACAGATGTGTATTTTCCAATTGCCTGTCTGAGGTCGTATGAACTCAATTGTCTGCGTGTTATTTTCTTTTGATTGTAATCGTTGAATTCTGTTTTGCTTTTGTTACTTTACAATATATGAAATTCAAATAGTAATCTTCTTAGAACTTTACATCGACCTGAGCTCAGGCCATCTGATGACACTTTTAGAACTAACTTCATCATTATTTTTTGGTAGATAACAGCGGCTTGTAATTTAATATAAATATATATATATATATATATATATATATATATATATATATAAACTCATTTGCAAAAAAAACGGGCGGTTTTGATTTTCATTCATATTTAAAAAGATACAATACCAAAAAGGTTTCAATCGTTTGTACACGTTACTGGCCGGTTTTAAAAATGCTGTGGTATTTAAAAAAGTACGTTCTAAATTAAATTTTTCATTTGATGTTCATTTTTACAGAAAACCCCTTTTTATCCTACATTTTTGGCGCGAAGTTCCAGAAGTTAACATCGACATTCATAACTTTTATTCAATTTTTATCGATTAATTTCATATCCTTGACTGTCAAAGCTTTATTTAATGCTGTTTGGCTGTATCAAAAATGGTAGATAAAGTGGTAAAAGCTACCAAAATTATCGCGCTGCTTGAAGAGGGTTGCAGCCAATGTTTCGTGGCTAGGAGGCTAAATGTTAGTCGCTCGACAGTCCAAAGGACCTGGCAGCGATATCAGGAGACTGGTTCCGTCGAAAGAAGGCCTGGTTCTGGAAGAAAACCATGTACCCAACCACGGGATGATCGTTTTCTTGTGAGTCGCGCATTGAGAAATCGCAAATCTTCGTATGTGGATCTTAAGAACAACCTCCAAGAAGTAAGAAATGTACATATTAGTCTATGGACGGTCAGGAGGAGGCTTCTCGCTGCCAATATACGCAGTCACCGCCCGGCCCGCGGCCCCAAATTACTCCGTGAGCACAGAGTTCACAGGCTTAGGTTCGCTAGAAATTGTGAATCATGGACTCAAGACGATTGGAATAGGGTTTTGTTCTCTGATGAAGCCAGGATATCTCTGTTCGGTGAAGATCGACGTCGGCGAGTGCTAAGAAGACAAGGAGAACGCTTTGCAGAGGCATGTTTCGAAGAAATCACACCTTATGGTGGGGGCTCTGTTATGTTTTGGGCAGGAATAAATTCAATGGATCGTACAGAGTTAGTCTTCATTGAAAACGGCTCACTGACTGGGCATCGATACATAACGGAAGTTCTAATTTCTCATGCACAACCCGCATTGGCCGCTCTAGGTGAAGACTCGATTTTTATGGACGACAATGCTCGCGCCCACCGATCCCGCGATGTTAATGCGTATGTGCAAGAGGTCGGCATTCGTCGTTTGGATTGGCCAGCTCGAAGTCCCGACCTCAATCCCATAGAGCATGTCTGGGACGTTCTGAAACGGCGTGTGAGATCAGTACACCCGGCTCCGCAGACCATCAGAGAGCTGAAGAATGTGATTACTGCGGAGTGGGAACGTATTCCGCAAGCAAGTATCCGGGATATACTCGCTAGCATGCCCAGACGAATTCAAGCTGTGATTTTAGCTAGAGGGGGTCACACTCGATACTAAACATTTATCTGCTTTTACTTTATTAAAGAAAAACAAACAAAAAAACTTTTTTATTTTTACTTCATGAGCATATGCACTACTAGCGAATATACACTACTAGCGAGGTTTAGCATTATTTCCCATAAATTGTATCTAAATTTTATGAAATACTGATGAAAACGATTATTTTCTTATTAATTTACCAAATTGTGTGGATAAAACTACCTATAATTATCAAACAAAGAAATATTAACATTTGAAATGGTTCATTGCTTAGGTGCCCGTTTTTTTTTGCAAATGAGTGTATATATATATATATATTAAATTTCAAGCTTTAAGCAACGCCAATCGTTTAGATTATATCTTAGTCGTTCAAGACCGTCCGATGATCCTGTTTTTTTTTCACAAATATTTACTTTTCCCAGAGAACTTTCATAAGAAAAGTTAAATGCAAAATATATAATCTAATATTTTGAAATACAAAAACATTTTCTATGGGTATTTTAGTAGAAATAATGTAAAAATATTTATGAATCGAGATTAAAATTTTAGTGAGGATAATCAAATATGAACCAAGAAATTTTGCCAAGAATTTGGAATTGAGCTTTTATATTAGCTTCGTCTTTATAATTTGACGAACTAATTATAGAGAAATTAATATGTTATGCTATTACTTCCACTCAGCCCATATACATTTTTCATTTTGTTCGGCAAACCTTCAACATCCCCCTTATTGGCCCTAACTTCCTCTCCAATGATAGGAAAATTAATTTACTGTACTCCGCTTGTATTGGCAGGCAATTAATTCGAATTTACTTTCTTTTGTACTTATATACCATATTTTGTACTATCACTAATAATGTTTGTTGGGCGAACTCTATCTGATGCCGTTTAGCCAACAATTACATTCCCAATGAGGGTTGACGTCTGGCAGGCAGCCGGTCATAAAACGATTGCCTTTTACAATATGTACTACGAAATAAGGGTACATATTGATTCGACCCCAAGTAATTGGGATAAGAGTAGGAGAATGATGATGACTAATAATATTTGCTAGACATTCATTATCAATTTTTTGTATCATGAAATTACATTTTTATATCATCACCTTCCTTTTAATTTTTAAGTTATCTGTATCATACATAGTAGTATTTTGCTGAAGAATTGATATTCTGTTCCTTCTAATCTCACTTTAACTGCGACTGCAGTACAATTGTGAATAAATGCTAGAATGATGATACCGCACACCCGAATATATTAGACATGCACGAAACAGTACATCGCGAAGTGATGTGATATGGCATTACATTTCGTGCCGAATAATATTACATTTAACCATCACTTCAAACATCACACATGACATTTCATGTCATGTGTGATGTTTGAATGCGTAATGCGATAGCGCTCTATACATACGGCGGGCGGCGTCAAGAAATATAAGCCTTAAGCTTCTGAAAACAAAGCTCAAAATAAATATTGAATTGCCAGATACCGAACATTGCAGAAATGCAGAACAGTACACGGGTGTTCGCGTCATGTTTAATGTGATGTGTGATATTTAATGTGATGTGATGTTTAGTCGCGTAATGTGTAATGAGTCAGTACCCTGTCGGTTAATATTACGTGTAATACATCACTCGCATTACTTACACATGTCTAGAATATATGTTCGAATCGGGGATGAATCCTGATGAATGATGATGATTGTCGGGGCGTCAATTATTAAATATACGAAATAGAGAAGAAGAGTAACCCACCGGGCAAGCCACCGAAGTTAAACAATTGGTCGTAGTGGACCGTTCAATTGGCATTATGGGGTTACACATCACAATTCCGTAGATACAAATCGACGCCCCCCTGCAATAAGTCGGTAATGTGTTATTATGGACTTTATACTGTTATGTTAAAATCATAATCTATGGGTCGGCATACATATTTTGAATTTTTGTTATAATTTTTCTACTTACATTATAGGAGATATTTGCAATAGCCGTTTTGTTGTAGGGAAAATTGTAAATACATTAATGACGAGAAAAACACCATTATACATTAATACATAAATATTTTTCTTTTCGGTATTCAGTAAGTTGCTGTTACTGGGTTACTGTAGTGAATAATTTGCAGTAATTGCCGGTACAAGCATATGCTATATTTATTTCGTATTTAATTCGTAAAACATTAATCAGTAATAGCAAATAACAAAGTTTTTAGGAAGAAAAGTGGTTACTAAATGTTTTGTAATATCTAAATACCTACTATTCGTTTTAAATTCGAGCATGTCGATATCAGTATACAAAATTATTGTGTTTACTTCATCATCCGATAATTTGTAATATGCATTTCTCTCTTTCTTTTTATGGTATTTAGACGGTAATAGACTATATGACACAGCCCCGTACTTCAATTGGATATAATAATAGAAAATTCTCACGTGTAAACCAAGCGATAGCTCAATAAATGTGTAACATTGATAGAAACTAATATAGCATTAATACACAGTTCATGTAAAAATCTACTATAGATCTAGATGAAATAGAAGGAATAGAAACCGAAAGCTTAAATCAAACTGATGTGACGCTAACAGAAAACATACCAAAGGATTATCCTGAGAGGATGACAAGATTGAAGTACATCATAATTTTAATGTAAAAATACCTTTTTCTGAGGTAAGATGCACAGATAATGAAGAAAGCGTTACAAGTAACCAGGAAAAACCACACAAACAAAGAAAAAACTAACTAGGAAACGCAAACTGTACAAAAATAAGTGGCACTGTAAGAAAAATAAAAACCGAAAAACAGCGGTGAAGCCTAGGAAGGATGTAACTCAAAAAAGATACCCTAAAACATCTTTAGTGGGACGTACGACGACGACGACTTACGTGAGACACGTGCGTGTATAAAAAGTTTTGTGATGAAAATTTAGATAGTCTGACAAGAGAGTTGTGAGAGATCAATAACTTTGATGTGTATGGAACTTCAATGGTTGTATTTAAGTAAACATATAAAGACTGATATCATCAAACGTATGTCATTAGAACGCAAAAACAATCGCACTCAAACATTAAAATATAATTTTCCCTTAAATGACGAGGACGTATTAGTTCATAAATTTTTTTTCTTAATACATTACAAATTGGGGAACAAATGGTATATACAGCATTAAAGAAGGTAAAATTAGATGAGGGTTTTAAGATAACAGGGGAGTTCACAATAACAGACCTCAGAAAATGAGAACTACTAAAGAGTTTAGTATTAAAACTCATATTAAACTGTTTTCAAAAGTATCGCAATTGATCGCATTATATTTGGATAACATCTAAGCGGCAATATCTTTCAGAAAATTTAAAATTTCAAAAATTATCGCTTTTTACACTGAGTGCTTTGCAATCAAAATTAAAATGATGTTACAATGGCTACAAAATGCCAATATGAAACTGTGTTTAATACAAATTACAACTAGTCATTTTTCAAACTAAAAAAGGATCAATGCCCTTCGTGTTCTTCATTTGAGCAAGCTGACTCTTTGGTTAAAGCTTCTCTAGAGGAAAATCATAGATGTCATTTAGAAAGAAAAGAGTTTATTAGATAAATTAAGAAAGGCGAAATAGATACTGCTGATAAAAATAGATATATGATAGCATTTTTTGATTAACAAAAAGTTTTAAGTGTACCACAATCTGAAGTGGGTATATTTCACTACAAGCGTAAATATGCTGTATATAATTTTATAGTTTTTGACGCTTTTAGAAAAAAAAGGCTACAGTTACGTATGACACTCCCAAATAGCAAAAAAGGTAGTATGGCGATAGGTAGCGCATTGCTACATGTTTAAAAAACTAACTACGAAAATGGCATTACCACATTTTCACTTTATTCTGATAGATATTATGAGCAAAATAAGAATAGATATATTTTTGTCCTATATGTTTATGCTGCCAAATTACTAGGCATTTCTATCAGCCACAGGTTTTCTGAAACGGGACACAGCCAGAATGAGGGAGATTCCATGCATGCATGCATTGAAAGAAACTTAAGAATAAGGTGGTATTTACTCCAGACCAAATATATAACATTATTTTGAACCCTAAAGTAACTGGCGAAAAGTATTGTGTTAAAGAACTTGAACAATCCGATATCTATGATATTAAACAACTTGTAGATTCTAATAATTGGCGGCGAGATAAAGACGGAGAGATAATCCACTGGGCGGACGCAATCGATGTTAAAACGATACATTTGCATGAAAATAATCTGTTTTTTAGATACAATTTTGAAGACGCATATGTCGAACTTGATACTAATCCACAATCTACTTTAAATATTAGATGACGAGGACGTAAACGAACACAAGTTACACCGATAGTTCCAGGTCATATTGAGTTGCAACAAGCCTACCACCAGCCCATTCCAATCACCAAAGTTATACCCACAGATCTAATGAGTTTATGTATAAGTGGCGCTATATATCCCACGATTTTATCATCCCGTTTATGATTCTTTATTATTTACTGAAAATATGGACGTAACAGACAAAAATTAAATGGATAATTGTTGATTTTTTAAATTTATGTTTCTATTGCTTTTTATTTAGAATTTCACACTGATTTTGTTTAATCAAGTATTCATCTCATTTAATATACCTACAATAAGTGTTTCTTATATTCCATTTATATAGTTGATTATGGCTATAATTTATTTAAATTGTATTTAAATATAATAAAATGATTAAACTCATGATTATAAATTTATTTCAAATAAAAACCTTGGTTTATTATTCTTCAAAGGTGTTTTTGTTGTAAACGGTAATATGAAAAAGTTGTTGTTAAATTTTCTATTGAGTACTGTACTTTATCTATACGGTATTTTTTGCATATAAAAATTACTAGAATAACTTGGTTACAATATATTACGTTCACTAACTATAATAATAATAAACGTTATAAAAGTCGACAGTATGCTGTTACAAATCAACACTCTTAATAAATTTACCACAATAATCAAGTAAGTTACTATTGCAGAACAATGAAACTTTTCTCGATACTGTAAAAAAATATTTTTCATATTGCAGCCGACAGAAATAATATAATTTAAATCAGATGACAAAATAGCATTTCATTAAAAATTAGCTTTCATTTGATGTATCAATGACCGTAATACTCCCAGAGGTTAGAAAGTTATTCAAGAAAAACAGTAAATTATTTTTCCTGTAAAATTTGCTTTTTTCGATTACCGACTTATTGCACGGGGGCGTCGAAATTGTTTAGGCGATATGTAACCAGAGCATAGCCAGTTAGAAAAAAAGTATGATTATTGATATGTGGAATCTTAGAATATATCATTGCGAACTTCGTTCAGGATATGGACCTTGAATAAAAACCCAATTAGATTTGCTACAATTGACTATTTAAGTTGACCCAGTTAGTATTTTTGTAGCTTACCAGTAATACGGCGAGGTCGTATTCATTGTGAATGTCTGGGTAAACTATACGTTTAATGTCAATATATATACAGCCAATGTATTAAAATAAATATGTTCGCACATGGTATAGTCTGGTGACGATATAAAAGTGTATTTCGTGATACAAGAATATTATACCGTATATCTATATGTACCGTATGTGTTATATAAGATTTTTATATCCGTGTGGTGACGGAGTAAGAATACAGTTCACCAAACCCTATCTTACCCGTGGGTGATCGTAAGAGTCGATTAAGGGATATAATATGCATATATCATCTGTGCAAGAGAAGGCAAACTCGAAATAAAACCCTATACCAACACGTCTGACCAGCGCGGTATATTAGGTCAATTTCCTTCCCATTACGGAGGAGGCCCGAGCCCAACAGTGGGACATACGTGGGCTGAGATGATGATCATGTCTAGCAAACATTTTAGTGATAGTACAGTGTAATGTGATTATACTGATAATATTAATGTTTTTTTTTTCATTTTACGGATTTTATATTATTTCCATAAAAATAGAAGAAAACCTAAATGGCTGACATCTATAACCCAATAACCATCCGTCTGACCAGCGTGGTAAATCAACCTGCTAGGGGGGAGGGAGCCCTACAGTGGCGCATATAAGAGCTGAGATGATTATGATAATAGGTTTTTTTTTTACCTTTCTTCGGGTACTCCGCACCAGCAACATTGTTTTCTACTGGGGCATCGTCTTCGCGTAATTAGCCTACGGGTGGTGGACTACACCACGATCCGACCATCTATGGTTACGTTTAGATTGGTATCAGGCTCAAGTGTCGCGCCTAAGGCACTTCACGCCGAGTGTCGCCATTAAACAGCCAACTCGTATCACCAACACCCACCGATAGAGTTCGGTGACCATCGCCGTCTCCAAGTACGATAAGTATATTTCACCCAACACGATGAAAAAACCTTAAGTATAATATCTCAGAACTAACCCTATCTCAAAAATAACTATATAAACTATTAACCTTTCCTATAAGATAAGTCTATATTGAGAGCAAAAGGTTTATATATACTCACTGTGGATAATACCAACCACATTATGAAAAGTCTTTACCCTCACATCATTATAAATAAATCGATCAATTTTATAGAACACTTAACGACTAAACCATTATAGATAGTAAACCAACAAACCGCTACACTAATTTTAGACGAAAAAACGAGATAGATATATAGTTATTCATGAGAAAAAAGAGATACATATGCATCAGGATTGATGCGTGATGATAAATTAGATAATTTAAAAACTATATTAAATACTAAAAATGTTTATAAATGGTTTTATAATTACGGAATCAATAACAGCACTAAGAGCGTTGGCTATGTTAGGAATGTTGCCTTTTATGACTCAATAAATATAACAAAGCTTTTAAATAATCCTTATTATATGATAAATCACGTCTGCCATTCCACGAAGATTAAAATAAGCTTAAGCAATAGCCTGTTTCTATATATTAGTATTCAAGGATAGAGTTATTTTTGTGTATTTATAGAATATTATTTTTTTGAAAATTACTGCAAAAGCGTAGTATTGCTGTGGCAAATGTTATAGGTTCGATTCCCATGCGGGGCAATATTTTATACGATCAACAAATTGTCGTTCTCAGTCTGTATATAATTTGTTTCTGTTAATTGCATCCTTGTAAATTCACCCGTAATACAAGGATTTCTTGAATAGCATTTCGTTAGTACTGTGTCTTAAAATACTATACAGGGTGGAAGTGAACCGCTCCCGAAAACAAAGACAGGTGAACCTACTAGTCCTACTTGTAATGATAGACTAGGGGAAAAAAACGATTCGAATGAAAAATATTTTTTTTTTTCACCACGAATTTGTAAGTTTTTTTTACATTCCATCGTATTAGGACAGTACCATGTAACGATAATTTCATAAAAAATACGTAACTTTACTCAGATGAGAAAAGACGCAATCTATTCAAAACTTACGATCATTTTCGATTCAATTCATTTACGATCGTTCAAGAGTTCAACGACCTCGCGTGGTGAAAAAAAAAATTTTTTTTCATCCCAATCGATTTTTTTCTAGCCTATCATTACAAGTAAGACTAGTAGGGTTACCTGTCTTTGTTTTCGGGAGCCGTCTCCTTACACCCTGTATATAATCTTTGAAATCATAACTTTTCTTCTCAGCCCATATAAGTTTGATCTTTGGGTGAGAAAGAAACAGGTAATTATTTTACTCTTATTCTATCAGCACGTGCATAATACTGCATTTTTCGTTGGGAGGGTATGGTCCGGGGTGACGAAAGTGCGGCGCACGGCTCCATAACCCACCGGTTTTTCTCCTTCATCGCATTTGGGCCGACCACTGGTATCGAATCCTTGACGTTATGGCTGGGCCCGCTGGTTACACTTTCGGGTACCATCCCTCATTAACGACCTAGTAACAACCAACGTTCGGGCTGTCAGCTTTTCCATGTATAACGGTTTCTTCCACAGTCCCACCACACATGCCCACCGTTGTAACTTTTGTGAGTCTCTACCTGTCTGCAGCCTTGAGGCGGTCCAACCGGGGTTGTACCCCTCTCGCAGAAAATCGACGTCTTAGCAGTGGTAATGTGCTATAGTGTTTCGTTCGAGCGAAAGAACTGACAGCCCAACTGTCTGGGTGGGTTTGGTTTTTATTTTTATTACTGGTATTGCAAAGGTTCATAAGCGGGAGTAACACTTACCATGAGAGTTTTTGGCGGGAATCTAAAACGTTATGTGGTGCTCTTGTATTATATTCGATATCTTAGTATTTTAACGTGTTATATTAGATTATTTTGATGGCATTTTATGTAATGTGATGTGACGGAAATGCTGAGATGTAGTGAATATCATATAAAAGTGCTTTACAACGTTTTCGTTTTTCATCAAAATTCTCACAAGATACCATTAACAGTGTGGCCATAGCACTGTTGATGGCGACAATTTGACTTACTGACGGACAAATGACTAATCTGAAGACACTAAAAACTTGAAGATAATTACAACTCGACACTGGCAACAATGGCTCATTTAAGTAGCTGATTGCCAATACATAAAAATAAGAAGAAGAACACTTGCCATGAGGTATACTGCTCACTCGTTTGTCACCATAAGCAATAAAAAAAGACTTAATAACCAACACTGAACGTCCATAAGTTGATATATGAATGGACGGATAGAAAGTGTATCGGGCAACAGATTAAACTTTTTTTTTTCATTTTACTCCAACAATATGAACAAAAAAAAATCTACAATCAAGGGATACGATCACTAAATCAAAAAACTTTTCTCTTTATAAGTTTTGATAAAATGGAGATAAAATGTTGCCTTGGGATTTACTAAAGTCCGCATCGCTGCCCAATTTTCTTAAATTTGTCCGTTGTCTCGATCTTTAACTTGAATTGAAGGGATTCAGCCCGAAGTTAAATAAAGTATAAATTTGCTGAAGTAAATGAAACAGAGTGCAAAATCCAAACTCTTTTATTATAATGCTGTTTGGTAGCGGTTACGAATACTTACAACCGTTACTACGCTCGTGGATGTCGTAAAAAACGACTAAGAGCGTTATATCGACCTGGGCCAACTCCACCTTATGCTGTTTGGTCAACAATTACATTCTCAAAGATAGTTGACGTCAGACAGGCGACGAGTCTTAAAACTATTACTAAAAAACTTTTGCAATATGTACGAGTATATGACGTCCATAACCCAAGGTAAAGTATAAAGTGCAGAAACGCTTTAAAGTGTCAAAACTCGAAATAAAAGCTTATACCAACTTCCAATATATCTGATCAGCGTGGTATAATAGATCATTTTTCCTCCTAGTATGTAGGAGGCTCGAACACCGAGAGGGTATATCGCCGGGCGGGCCACCGAAGACAAAGATCGGGTACCGGTGGTCCGCTCGCACGGCGAAGAGAGGTGTTTGCAGGGTGGGTCCATGGGGTTGCGCGCCGCCTCTTCCGTCGCCCCGGCCCCGGGCCGATTTGCCGGTGCGCGACCACATCCATGGTCCCACCTTGCGAAAAAAAAAAAAAAAAAGAGAGGCTCGAACACAGCAGTGGGAAATTCATAAGCTGAGATGATAATGATTCCTCATATTGTGAAAGAACCTCGAGCCCATCAATTGAGGATGCATATGAGCCGAGGTAACTGGACAGCCAGAAGAGCGATTATATGTATTTATTATGAGTTTTTCTTATTTGCAGAAATATTATTTCCTTACATCCCTTAGTTATCTTCACTCGCAGGAAAGAAAGAGAGGTAAATAGTATTCTTATTTCACACAGATTTATAGAATTGAAACAATTAATTACATATATCGACTGTTTTTAATATTCTGTCAACAAAAATTTTAACAATGGATAATGTACACAAGTGCTAGTTATATGGGTCGTATGTTACATCTGTGTAATCAAATGTATGCGGTAACGTCATTAGTGTCGTATACAGGTAGATTGAAACTCAAAGAAAAAACCTACTTAATTGGTAACGATTGATTGTAACTTAAAAAAAGCTCTAAAACTCTAGCGTAAATTGTCATTAGCAATTGTATTAGATGTATTTTTGGTAATATGATAAGTTATATTTTATGAATTTGTCCCCCGTTTCCTTGAAATGTACACATACATACATATCATCACGCCATATCCCTTGCAGGGTAGGCAGAGGGAACAGAGTGCCAGAGAACTCTATCTTTGCATACTTCACTCGCTTCCTCAACATTCATAATTCTCTTCATACACGCTCGCCGGTTTCGGAGACTCTTGAAATGAAATGTCCCTGTAATATAAAGATTATTTCTATAGTGCCAGATGTAGTCTTTAAAAAGAAATATGTCTCCACCTCTTACACTCTCCAAGTGGTTAAAAAACCATTTAAAAGAGCAAGACAGTGGTGTAGGTGATGGTAAAACCAATTAAAGAGAGCATCTGGGAAATTGTCAACAATGCTGGAAACCTCCTAACACCAACTAAGCCTAAACCGCCAACTCAACCAAGCGATTATGGCATCTTCTCACCTTTGTGAGAAGGCCTATGCAATATCGGATATCACAAAGTCTTTGAGTGGCAATCACCGTTCACAATTAAATCTCTCACTCAATCTCTTACCCAAAAATAATAATTAATAAAGTCACTTGTCTATTGCTCACATTAAAAATAGCTGACGCAATTACGTATGTATGCCAGGGAATATGAAAATTATAGTTCTGACTTTTAATAGAAATGAAGCATTCTAGATTGACTTAACGATTTCTAATGTTTATGCGAGTATTATATGAGACTGAACTGAAAGCGAGTATTGTATGAATTCTGAGAAATGACACATTTTTCGGATATTGTCGCGTTTGTATTTGATTTTCAATTTACACCCACCAAAAATTGTCATACAAATTTTGATACGAAATTATTCTATAAAAAAAATATATTGTTTTTGGTCAGTTATTATTTAACATTAAATTTATGGTAATTATTATATTATAATAATTTATTAATTTAAACATAATACACTATTAAAATTAATTAAAATTTAATAACTATTACTGTAGCGGGTAAATCTCTGTAATAACGAAGTCATCGTTATTGCTGGACGTGAAGCAACTTAGTGCTCCCGTAACAATGAACGCTAAATATTATTTAAAATTGGAGAAATTAAATACAAACGCGATAAAATTCGTAAAAATAGTTTTATTTTAAATATGTAATACACGCGTAGATATAAAAGATCATTAGGTGAATCTAAAATCCTCCTTTTCAGTTAAAATTGCCAACAATTTAAAATTGTAAAAATTATTGTATTTCAGATTAATTGCTAAAATGTTGACGGGGTCTAACTTCTTTAAATAAAAAAGAACATCTCGTCGCTGGTTTGATCCTAGATCGGGCGTTATTAGTTCTCCACCCAATATCCATCCATCAGCTTATCAATATTCAAGGAACGTCCCTGACAGATGAAATAATGCGCAGACTAACGCAAAATACTGTATATAACAGCCAGGCGTCGTGTAATATGAGTAAGCTAGTATAATATAAGGTTATATTGATACAGGTGCAGTACTTATGACATTCTCGTCGATGACTCAGAATAAATATAATGAATGTACCGGAATGACTTCAACATAGTATCACACTGTCTGTCATTAAGTCATTATTTAAATATAAAAATCAATGTGTGACTATTTCGCAGGTTATATTTGTTTTTTATTGTTTATGGTGACAAACGAGAAACAGCACACCTGATGGTAAGTGTTACTGCCGCCCATTGACCTTTACCTTACCAAGAATATGACTAGGTATCTACCAATGAAAACCCCGCACCACCCAGGAAGTTGTGCTGCTGGCTCTGTCGCTCACTGAACGCAGCGCAACAGCACATTGCCACTGCTCAGACGCTCATTTTCTGCGTGATTGTGGTGTGGAACTACCCCACACGGACCGGCCCGTGGCCTTACAACTGTGAACTGTTTGTGTGGTCCTACCACCATTACAAAGCCACTCTGAAAGCTATCCTATATAATTATTTTATACGTTTACAGTTATATTTTATATGTAACAGAATGTAATGATTTTTTGTGTTCACTGATAAATTAGATTCACAATTGGTCTCGATGGATTGCCAACTTTTAATTTATACTCTTTAACTTTAACTCCTTAATTTTTTACTTTATAACCTCAATGTTCATTTTTAATAAAAGAAGGTTTTGCCTTAAATAAAATTATGTTTTTGATATTATTATGAAAGCTTTTTATTATATTATAGAACTTATGAAAGTTTTTTTTTTATAATGTAGTAGTTATTCGTACCTAATTCGACCGGTGTGTCGAGTCAACGAATTTCGTACAATCAAATTTTTTACATATAAATATAATTTAGCTACTTACTACTATAAACCGTCATTACTATAAGTGATCTACAATATAAACATGCATTAATATAATATTTTTTATTCTTCAATTATATTTTACAATTGAAGCGGGTGTTTATTTTTTACACGAATCACAAATTACTCTGAAATTGCAAACGAAATCACATCAACAATGTACATCTTCTTAATATATATAAATTACGCGTCACGTTGTTTGTCCGCGATGGACTCCTAAAGTTCTTAACCGATTTTAATCATATTTGCACAGCATGTGTAGATTGATCTAACTTAAAAGATAGGGTAGCTTCCATCTCAATTTATAGTCGCAATATTATTTTATTGCAAATTATTTGTCTATTATTTGACGGTCACAATTATCTGTTATCTCTAAACGATTCTAACAAATGGCGGTATCTGTTGTTCGGATTGAGTAAGTATTTAATAGATGGCGCTATGTTAAACATACAAACGTATCATATAAGCTACAATTTATTAGCATGACCACCACGTGTTACTGAGGCTACCTTAGCCACAACAACGCATGGCCAGGTCTGCTAGTATGTATATTAGATTCTTTCCACCTATCTTACACTCGTGGGTGTTAAATGACGTTTAAGGGATATAATATGCTTATAACCTCTATGCAAAAGCCTGAAAACTTGAGAGAAAATCCGTTGGACCACCGTGGCATCGTAGGTGAATTTCTCGCATACTGTGAGTGAGACTCAAACCCAGCAGTGCAGTGGCGTGTATATTATTTAAAATGATGATGATGATAATAGATTCTTTAAAGTTTCAAGATATCTATAAACTTTTTTCTTTGCAAAGAAGCAACTCGGCCAATTCTGTAGTGCGACTAATTAGATCGGAACTTAGTAAAAACAAGTTGTATGTAGAGCAGAAACGTATGTGACATTAATCACTCGTACAAAAACGTCTCAATAGACTAGTTGACGTGCTTTATACATTTTATTGTAATGACGTGTCACTAACAATAGTGTGAAACGCGTGCTGTTTGTAGTTCTACATTTATGTCGTTGCATTATTATTCTTAGAATTGGTTAGTTAGATTTATTTAAAACTGCATAACATGACTCACGTTTTATTTTAGGAAAGTATAATAAAAGTATAATATTTATGCTTGGCTTAATTATATTCATTGGTTCATTAATTCACCTTACTATTGGAAAATAATTATTTTAAATTTATAGTTTTCATCTATCTATACTAACAAATGGAGTGTAGCTGTGTGGTAGCGGCTACGAATACTACCCTTACAACTGATGCCGTTTGGTCAACAATTACATTCTCAAGGAGGGTTGATGTCTGGCAGGCGGCCAGTCATAAGATAAGAGTAGAAGAATGATGATGACTATTAAATGGAGAGCCGGTTCTTTTTTTGCTCAGTTATACTGCAAAAACTACTGAATCAATCGCAATAATACATATACCATAAGATGTAGTGTGTTTCGGAGATTTTAATATACTATTTATTATATCATATATGGTATGATGGTGATACTTTTTCGGATAAGAAGGAACCTGGTGTATAATATAATATAACTGAAGGTTTTTTGGTTGTATATTGAAATACACTAATCTTAGGAACCAGTTTAAAAACTATACTTTTTAAACTAGAATTTTTATAAATAATATGTACTTATTTTTGGTATATATATGAGAAATAATCTTTAAAATGGCTTGTAAAACGTTGATATTGTTTCAAAATTACGGTTAAAATTTTATGAGGCCAAAAATGACTTTCGAAAGTACTGTGTATAACAATATTTGATTGTGGTTTAGTATTTAATTTATATGTTTCTTAGTACCTACATAGGGACATACCTCAGAAGGACATGAATACCACCATCCACTTTTAAGCTTATTCCACTACACCTATACATAGCTTTCGATGGGACGTCAAAAGAGACTAATGTCGCTATAATTATAAAAAATATTTTTCATATATTACGAATACCATCTGTCACTACCATTTATTTTGCCGTAGCTATTGTTAAATCTGCTCAGGGACTACAAGAATAGGCAGCACTCCCCTGCTAACTGAATATAATCGGTAACTCGTCTTATACATTTGTGTTGAGGACGAAAAAATATTTTAGATACCCTTTAGCTTTTATTATTATAATAAAAATTCTATGAAACGCCAGTCAGTTTGCCAACGTTAGCTTTGATCGATATTATTGGCACTAGTATCAAATTCTTTCAATGATAATGTCAAAATTATATTGCTCAATTTTAAATCGCAACTGTGTTGCATTTGTTTTACGTGAAAGTTATTTTTATTGCTTTTGATTTTTATATTTGACTAGCTTCTGCACAAAACTTCACCCGCGTAAAAAATAACTTTACTAACGTTAAAAAAGCGGCTCTATATCTATGCCAATTTTCATCTAATCTGTTTAATGGTTTTTGCATGATTGAGTAAAAAACATCTAAGCATCGTCACAAATTTTCACATTTATAATATTAGTAAGACAAGCTAGCAGCTCACCTTATATTAGATAGATTGGCGTTCATATTAACATCATCGTCATCTCAGCCCTGATGTCAGGCTCGAGCTTCCTCCAAAATAGGGAAAAATTGACCTGCCTTACCACGCTAGCGTCAGTATAGTTTTATTTCCAGTCCGCCTCCTCTTACAATCAAACAAATCAATCAAATCTTTGTGTCTCTTAGCCATTTTTTACTACCATTGGGTTAAGAGAAACGGATAGATTGTATTGCATAGATACAGTAACTTTATAAATGACGGACTGGTCTATGTACCGATCTCTTGCGCGAAATGTCGAGGATTCGACCAGCGAAATCGGAATCTTGGAAATTCAGTAGGACAATTTTTTTTATCAAAGAAAAGTCCATCTAAATATATGAAGACACAACAGAAGTTTATTCTTTAGTACGGTGAGAGCACAAGAACTTATTGCTTAATACGCTCTTGGAGTAAAAACAAATCAGTATGAAAAAAATCTTATTACTGCATACTTTAGATTTGAAAAAAAAAACTGATTATCTAGAAAGCTTTATACACTTTTATTACGGATGAAGTGCAGCTGCTTTTTTGCTGCTATCTTGGGATATATTTCATTGTTCTGAATGCTGGAATACCAACTAAAACAGTAGATCACCTTCTAGCTGATAATATGGTGTACCAGAAAATCAGAGAATCATTTTTGATCTTTGGGACTTTTATCGATAACAGCTCTCTAACTAGAGTCGTATCATCATCATCATCATCATCATCTCAGCTCATACACGTCCCACTGTTGGGCTCGAGCCTCCTCCATAATGGAAGGGTAATTGACCTACTATACCACGCTGGTCAGACGTGTTGGTATAGGGTTTTGTTTTGAATGTCCTTCTCTCGCATAGATGTTATATGCGTTTTATAACCTTTAGTCATCTCGTACGATCACCCACGGGTGAGATAGGGAGTGGTGAATCATATGCTTCATTTTAATTTTATAACCCGTCTCTGTCAAATTATCTTTCTATCACTAGAAAGAGGCTATTTTCCTGTTTAGATTGTCTACAGACTAAGCTTACAAAAATCCTTATAACAATCCCACCAAGATATCAACAAGCATTAAAAGTCCCACATAAATATTCTAAAAACCTCAGCCAGTTATACGTAAGTGTGAGTAAGGATTATGACATAAATTGGCATTCACGAGTGCTCTAAAATATATTATTACATTGCTCATATTAATAGCTTCAAAGCTTGGTTCGAAGAATTATTTTAGTATATGATTGGTATGTACTGTACGCACTGATTTTGTAACTATTTAATAAATCATTACGAGTAATTAGCCTTGCTAGAGAAATCAAGGAATTAGTCTTGATGACGGGTTCACTTGTTGTATACAAATAATATGGGGTAATACGACAGGATACAAGGTCCTATGACACATTGGAAATAAAATACGCGATATTCAGCAAAAATCATCTTAATTAATTTTTTAAGTAGTAAATGTCAGAAATCATAACTTTAATGGCATTTTCAGACTAAATTAAACTTTAATTAACAGGTAGCGATAGATCAGTGTTGTCTCCAACTTACAGAGATAAAATAAATTCGTGATATGATATGTATATTACAAGTTTGCTAACCAATTTTAAGTCCTGTCATAACTTTTTTATATAATTAAAAATATTAATACTGCCATATAAATATTTGAATGTGCATTATTCATCAAAATACATATAGCAATGTATACGTCAGCAGGGAGCGTTAGAGAGAATAGGTAAAATCCAAATTGCTTGATTTGCCGTAATTTGAAGTATTTTGATGTAATAACATCCAAAAGTTAGAAAAGGCTCCAAATTGTTGTCAAATGCAAAACATGTTATGTAAAATATTTATTTATACTATTCCAGAGAAAATAAAAGTATTATTAATAAATTCATTTAAAACAACATTAAAATTGTGGCGTTTACAAAAAGGTTTATTCTACTCAGTCGACCAATTTTTGAGGTATAAAGAGTAGTATAGACTGATATAGTTTAAACAAGTTTATAAGAATTATATATTTACATCATCATCATCATCATCACAGCCCATATATGTCCTACTGTTGGGCTCGGGCCTCCTCCGTAATGGGAGGGAAATTTACCTACTATACCGCGCTGGTCAGACGTCTTGGTATAGGGTTTTGTTTCAAGTTTTCCTTCTCTTGCATAGATGTTATATGCGTTTTATTTCCCTTAGTCGTCCCTTACGATCACCCACGGCGAAGATAGGGAGTAGTGAATTGTATTCTTACTCCGTCACCACACGGATAAATAATATATTTACATACATATATTGCCGCCATATCCCTTGCAGGGTAGGCAGAGAGAGCAGAATGCCAGAGAACTCTATCCTTGCATACACACTTAATTGTATAATTGTATTGTATGTTTGTATGTATTTATATGCTACTTTTATAATAGCCAAATAGATGATTTAATTGATTCTATGTTCATAATACTCTTAGGATTAATGTGCACAAGCGAGGCGTGACGTACCGTAGCCCGCCGCCAAAAAAAAGGACTAATGTGCACCATATTTTTAAACAAATAAAGAATTTAAATAAGGACAAACGCGTAAGACTCTAAATAAAAAAAATACGTTATCACTAAAGATTGTTTGATGATCAAATAATTAATTATGTATTTCAAAAACAACTTTTTTGATTAATTATTTATGTATTAACAGTAGCTCTTTATTAATTATAAAGACTATCTTTCATTGCCAATTAATATATTAAAATTAAAATAAATATTTCTGTTCTCTTGGTCACAAACAATTCGAAGCATAAAGTATTAAATAATAAATAGATTCTTAGCCTAGGTATTAAACTAATATATCAAGTGGGTACGGAAGTTTTATGTGGTAATTAATTTGGACTAAATATAGAGAACGTTTAACCATTGATTTATTTTAACTGAAGTACATTCACCTAAGTTTATATCCAGTTTATAGTTACGGCGAGTTTAATTATGTGCATTTTTTATTTGGAAATCCTTTTTGGAGGTAACGTGCATCGAACTGATTATTTTTCTAACTTAGAAAATACATATACAAATTATATAACATGCTTTTTCTGTTTTAGTGTAACTTTGGTATTAAATTTTGTGTTATTTTTTTTTTTAAAGGCAACAAAAATTTGCAAAAGTAATAATTTAAAAAACGTAAAACACACTTGTCTGATGTTGCAAAGATTTGAACTGAATATTAATCAAACCTATGATATGACACTCGATAGAAAAGATGTTTAAATCCACTACATTACTGCCGTGTGTAAATCCGTGTGGTGATGGAGTAAGAATACTATTCACCACCCCATGTCTTGCCCGTGGGTGTTCGTACAAGACGACTAAGGGATATAAAACGCATATAACATCTATACGAGAGAAGGAAAACTGGTAACAAAACCCTATACCAACACGTCTGAACAGCGCGGTATAGTAGGTTAATTTCCCTACCATTACGGAGGAGGCCCGAGCTCAACAGTGAGAAATTTATGGGCTGTGATGATGATGATGACATTACTGCCAATTCAATCATATTACTGTCGACAATAATTATTAAATTGTTTGATATTATTATAATTTCGGGACGATTAAAGTTAATAAGAAAAGGTTTGAGATTTTTTTCTGATGTTTACGTGGATATTACATATTTCAAATAAAAGTATTTTTACGCATTCTATCGCGTTTGTATTTGATTTTTAATTTCCTGACGTTTCAAAGTATTCGAAACGTCAGGCAATTAAAATTCAATACAAATGTGTCAGAATCGGTAAAAATAATTTTATGTCAAATACTCACGTAAATCAGAAACCATTATAAAAAAAAACCTATTATTTGTTTATAAATACCCGATACGAAACGAAAAATGATGTCACAAGCGGGGTTCGAACCCGCACCTATTGGGAATCCGGCCCAACCGTGCTACCACTTACACCATTGTGAACTATTTTAGGACATGCAAATTTCGAATCATATTATATCTTACGTCTTCAAGGTGACGTATGCCATCTATCGGACAATGTTTACACATTGTATAGACTTAATACTTCAAACTTTACAGTTAGAATTGTATTAAACGATGACACAACCTTGTTATTCAAATTACTGAAATTTTTAGCATTTAATATGCTTAATTATTTATAAATACCCGATACGAAACGAAAAATGATGTCACAAGCGGGGTTCGAACCCGCACCTATTGGGAATCCGGCCCAACCGTGCTACCACTTACACCATTGTGAACTATTTTAGGACATGCAAATTTCGAATCATATTATATCTTACGTCTTCAAGGTGACGTATGCCATCTATCGGACAATGTTTACACATTGTACAGACTTAATACTTCAAACTTTACAGTTAGAATTGTATTAAACGATGACACAACCTTGTTATTCAAATTACTGAAATTTTTAGCATTTAATATGCTTAATTATTTATAAATACCCGATACGAATTATTTGTTATTAATACCTAAAGGGGCAAGCAGCTCAGTATTGTGTTAGGAACTTTTTTAATCGATTCCTAACACTAATTTACAGATGCGAACCACGAGTATAATATCTTCACTTCACAAATAAATGTAGAGAAATTATTAAAAATAATAATAATAATACTTTCATATTCGAAAAAAATATGTACACGAAAGACTCGATGAAGAATTTTATTAAATTTCTGAATTAGATAGTTGAAGCAATTTCTAAATTACTCAAACTGTGCAAGCAAAAGGCATCCTACGATGTAATATAAATAAAACATTGAAATCATCCTAGCATGAAATGTTAATATTTATTGATAATAGTATAATGTATCTGTTGCTAAGGACGTAAATACTCGTATAGGAGGAGTTAGATCGAACGCAATGAGCTCTGTGAAATTGATTTTGTTTCCAACCGAGCGATTGTGGTGTCAAAGTTACAAGCAAAAGGTCTTTTTCCCTTATCTCTCTATAAAGATTATATTTGGTTTTAAAGGAATACGAATTATTATTATACGTAATTGATACATTTTAGACTACGAAAATGATCACGGAAGACGTCCATTAATCACGTGATCTTTTTTTTCGCATTTTTAAACCCCCTTCTCCCTTGGTGATACGTGGTGAGGTTTAACACTATGAAGGTTTAGGACTTCGCGATTTTTGTCAAACGACTCCCCCCCTCCCTTCAAACCTCACGTGATTAATGGACGGCCCCTAACAGGGGTAGACAATGTACTACTATCGTACATATGACAAGTAGTTATTGGCAATAGTTTTATGCCTAACGTCAACACTCCTTTTTTTTTACTCGTTACTTGAAGGCGTTCTTTATGTCGAGCGAGACCGCCAAGAGAACTTCCTTTTTGGCCACCGTTTCAGTAGCCAGGGACATCAAGGCGGCCAATGCGTCGAGTGTTGAGCGGCCGAACGTCAACCCTCCTTAGGAATGTAATTGTTGACCAAACATCATGAAGTAGAGGTAGCCTAGGTCGATATAAAGCTCTTAGTCCTATTTTACGACATCCTCGAACAAAGTAAGGGATGATATTCATAGCCTAGCTACCACGCAGCAAACGTAATGATATTAATATGTCAATTTTAAAAGTGAGACATATATAACCTTGATTCCGCTAGCAGCTCTTAACATGCGCCAACAATCATTACGCAATTACAAATGATGGTACCGACCATGATCTTGATCTCGTTCCTATTCGATTACACTGTCAATGGCGATCACGTGTCCGATGCGATCAATCGATTATTGCTTATTTATCGAACAATCTGCGCGGCATTGTTCGATTTCCGATGATAGCTTATCGATGTTTTGAAATCGATCGATTGGCAACTGATTCTTATACATGTTGGTACATATGTACTTGTACGTGTACATTATTGTCGATTAACTGTATAATTAATGAGGTCACGTATGTATTTGAATACTTTGTATTATATCCAAAAACCTTTATTATTTTTTACCTAGCTACCTAAGGATTATATTTTAAAACCAAACTCATAATTCATATAGTTTTTCCTTATTTTGTTTGGGTTTAAGGAAATTACTTTTTATTCAATCATTCATTACCCCAATTCTAGCAGGTCATTAGCTTTCCTTTTCATTAATTACTTACACTTAAAATAGTTACTTTTGAAATATCTGTGCATAAAAAAATAACTATCAACCAATCGTAAAATTTCATTACACAAATTTCGATAATTAAAATTGATTTCACTGTCACAAATTTTCTCACGTGCTCAAACTTTCATCAGTCATAAATATTCATTAGACTGTCATATAGAATGTTACTATTTACATGACAACTATCTGTCTATCAAACGCTATCACAATAAGCTATAGACGATAATACCAGGGAATGTCACTCCTCTAGACAAGATACTCTTGTAATCATAAGATTACATCCATCTCGTATCTATAAAGAGCTATTGTCCTGTGAATCAAATCCGTTTAAAAGTAAACCATAACATTATTATGAAAAGAATAAATATTACGGTTTTTATTCATAGTTTCACGCTTTTATCCTCAAACGGATAGGCATAGGTGTAAACAAACACACATTTTACTACGTGAGGCGCGCCGCGAATTGCCTAGTAAAATCTTCGAAAATCGAGTGAGTCTGAAAAAAAATCCAAGAACACTATTTTACCCAACTCGTGATCACCATAACATACTTATGGCGCTAAACCAATAAAGTGTTTAAACATACATACATATCACGCCATATCCCTTGCAGGGTAGGCAGAGAGAACAGAGTGCCAGAGAACTCTATCTTTGCATACTTCACTCGCTTCCTCAACATTCATAATTCTCTTCATACACGCTCGCCGGTTTCGGAGACTCTTGACTCCACCTTCCTTCAGTACATGACCGATCTGGTCTAGGTAGGTTAGTCTCGGTCTCCCCGGTTTTTAAATGTTATAAAAAAGTACTTTAACTTTATAAAAAAGTATTTTAACTAATTTTAAGTTATTTTTTTATGTTTGTAAATTTGTCGATGTTTGAGTTTTAATAGTCATAGATTCTCTGACATTTAATAAGTAATTTACGCTGTTATTATCTCTTTTAACATGTATATCATCATCATCACAGCCAATATATGTCCCACTGTTGGGCTGGGCCTCCTCCATAATCGGAGGGCAATTAACCTTCTATACCGCGCTGGTCAGGCGTGTTGGAATACGGTTTCGTTTCGAATTTTTCTTCTCTTGCATAGATGTTATATACGTTTTATATCCCTTAGTCGTCTCTTACGATCACCCACGGGTAAGGTAGGGGTGGTGAATTGTATTCTTACTCCGTCACCACACGGAGTATGTATATGCTTCTCAACATTCCATTGTACATTATCATTTACGCAATCAAAAATTAAGATATTAAGCTATATCTATGATTAATTCACCCGACTTCAATCAATGATCATATAATTCTGTTGAAATATGTAACCTGTTTAGCGTACTCCATTATAATCCTTTTCGCGTAAAGTTACAACGAGTTATCCTAAACATTTGATTTGGCTACCATTGCTTGCTTTTAATCTCCTATACCGTAAGAACTCATCTGGCAGAGGCCACATTTTATTTGAATAAAATACCACTCAACTCTAAAGAAATAATTCTTGTATTGCGGAGGACTTTACAAACATGCAATTAACACAGACAAATTACACCCAGACTCAGAACAACACTTTGTAGATACCACAAAGTATTGTACTGCGTGTGAATTGAACTCACGGCACTGGCACGGAAGGTCGGTAACTTAACCACTACGCCATCTGTGCAGTCACATAATTAAGTTTGAACTTATTGTTTGCTCTGTATGATCATATATTCAGAGTTCGTGCTGCAACTGAGATTTATTCCTGATCATTATGATCACAATTTCAGCTTACATACGTCCCACTACTGGGCTCGTGCTTCCCCCACAATAAGAGGGAAATTGACCTACGCCTGTCAAACGAGTTTTGTTTCGGTACTTTCTCCTCTTGGACGTATATTATAGACATATATCTCTTAATCGTCTTTTACACCACCCACGGGCAAAACTGGGACTGGAAGTGGTATTCTTACTCCATTACCACACGGAAAATTTGTTCCTAATTATATTATTCATAATAGGCAAACTCAATAAGCTCTTATTAAGTCTTAAGAATCGAACTTATAATCACCCTTAAAAACCCATTAGCACTTAATATTGACTCAAAAACAGTTTTATGCTACTAGAGCACCACGTCTATGGATTACATATATCTTAAAGATTAAGGAAAGTGGCAAATTTGCAAAACCACTATTTTATGTGCGATAAAACTTTAATCATCTTGCGGCAATATTTTCGTTTGAATAGAGCTATCTATTAAATATTTGATCGTTAAAGTTATAAAAGAGTAGCCGTAAGCTGTTAAAGTGTCCATTCGTAAAATTAATGTCTTACTGGTATAAAGATTGATCTATTAACTGCACAAATGGTGTTAGATATAACTGACGTAACGAATTGTAATATCAAGTTATGACTTCGATGCCTACATCAGACAAACTAACTTCATAATAATTTCAATAAAAAGTCTAATGAAAATGTAATAGTATGATGTGAATATTAGGCATGTGTCCGATATATTAAAACGAATCTGAAATCGGTTTTCAGTGAGAAATCGTATTGTATCGATATTCAACACTATACAAACTGATTTTAGAAAACGTATCTCGACAGAAACTAAATCAACACGACATATCAAAACAAAACGACGAAAACACAAACTAATATAAATCTAATCATATCGCGCAATCGTTTTCTATTGCTAGTTTTGCAAACCAAACCAATATTTAAAAACTTACTAACTCTTTCACTCCGCCAATCGATCGCCTAGTTAGAATGAGGGAAAGCGAATTTCATTAAAATTCGCCTCCTTTCATTCTAACTAAGCGATCGTTTAGTGCAGTGAAAGATATGAAGCGAATTGTTATCAGTTTTGGATTTTGGCGGTTTCTAAGAAACTAAGAATGGCAGATTGAAACGAAACAGAATTACAAGGGGCAGGGAATAATATCTATATCAGAATGCAACTACTTCCATGATAATATTACACAATACTTAATGATAGTTTAAGTTTTGTGTTTATTAAATAGTTTTTTTGAATTATTGGACATTTTTGATGCACACTTGACCTTGGTGATACGTGCGGTGTGCGCGTAATGTTATTTTTGTGTTCTCGTGAACTATATAATTAGATAGGTATTTTATGATTCAATACTATACTAACGTATGTTAGTATCATACATACGATTTGATGATAAATAAGAAATAACTATTAAATGTAAAATGGTAAGGAAAAAACCAACAAAAATGTACATTATATAATATAATCATGAAATCATTGTAAATATGACGATTTTTAAATAAAATACGCCAGAAAGTTTTGTATCATATCCAAAACAAAACATTTTTGCTAATCTAGTACGCTAGTTAAGCCTAGATAAAGCATGAAGGAAAATCGTACCTACACTTAAATCCAATCAACAAAGAAATTATAGAAAAATATTTTGAATGCGTTCGTTTGTTTGCGTTTTTCGTTTGCTACGCTAAAATAACTAAAACCATCGAATATCGATCGAAACTAAGGTAAATCCGCGCCGCCAACCGCTCTGGAAATCGATTTCTGAAATCGGTTTTTGAAATCGATTTCAATATCAGAAATCGAATTTGTATCGGTTTGCGTAAAAATCTGAAAACGTATATATAACGTATATATAACCATATAACCATCTCTAGTGAATATTAACACATATATGGGCTAAGAAAAACCTGTGGGCCAGCTATTGATAGTAGGTATCTTAAAAGATAAGTAAAACCTTTACAACGGTCTAGACCAACTCCACCTGATTTCGGCTGCTCAATAATTACATTACGAAAGAGCGTAGACGTTAGGCAGTCGGCCGGTCAATAACTTTAAAATATACGATGTATATTACGCCAACCCCAAGTAATTTGGATAAGAGTAGGATGATGATATGAGCTAAAAACAAAAATAACAACTCATCTTCATCTCAACTCATATATGTCCCACTTAGGCTCGAGCCTCCTCCATAATGGGAGGGAAATTAACCTACAACATCACGCTGATCAGGCGTGTTAATATAGCGTTTTGATTCAAGTTTTCCTTCTCTTGTATAGATATGCGTTTTATATCCCTTAGTCGTCTCTTCCGATCACCCACAGGTAAGATAGGGGATTGTGAATTGTAATCTTAATCCGTCACCATACGGAAATTTAAAAAAAATAGGTATAAACTATTATATTAATACAAATAATACGAAAAATGTATTTCTCTCTTCAACATTTTGAAACTATAATGCGACCTCAAATCTAGCGAATGTCAAGTAGATGTTAATATCATATTAGCAAACATAGGCAGAGCATTACCAAAAGCCAATTTCAATGTATATAGGTCAAACTGAGCTACATTGTAATTTAATTTTTATAAATAATACATATAATCTACTGGAAAGAAAGATCTAGTTAATATATTCTAGGTCGACTATTAGTTGGGCTAGCCGAGGCATTGGGTGATCGGATCTGGGATTAGTCCGGACGCCCGAAGTGAGGCCACCGCGTGAGGACGAAAGCTGTCAGGAAATCGACTCGAGAGGAACCCGTGAGGGTAATCCACGGGGCGGGCCACTGAAGATCGGAGTTCCGGTGACCCGCCCGCACGGCAAAGAGAGGCACGTTGCAGGGTGGGTCTATATAAAAAAAGGTGCTACTATCAGTTTCAGCAGAATATTTTTCTAATAAGAAAATCATTTCATATCATCATAGCGGCTTTTTCAGCCTACAAATCCCCCTTTTAGGTTTGGTTTACAAAAAGATGGTCTGCCATTGTTTTGTTTGACGCTGATGGATGTATTTACGCATGCCCCTGCTGATGACATCGTAGGAGTATGTGGTAATTGCCAGCCAAAATGCCGAAATACTCACTAAAACCCATCAGTGACTCCAGTTACTCGTAATTTATGGAGCGTCAGAGGGTCGCCTTTCAGCATTCGACACGGATGCTCCGAAAAAGTGGTCCACTATTCTATATTTCCTATATAGGAGTTTTCTTTTGGGATAATGTTATCTGCTAACATCTTTTAGTTATCTTTTACGGTATTCACTGGCAAGTTAGATGTCGTGTTTTATATTCTTAGATAAAGACATCGTGTCCAAAAAGTCTTCATTATTATAGAGGATTTATCTACTCGCCAAAATATGAAGCATTAAATTATTATTCAAAGTTTTCACGCAGTATTTTTATACATCATAGCTAATAGAGAACATGATGTTTTTGGTAAGTTCATCATCTCATCTCCTATATGTCCCACTATTAGGCTTCAGCCTCCTCCACAATGGGAGGCAAATTGACCTACTATACCACGCTAGTCAGACGTGTTAGTATAGGACAGGGGTCGGCAACCCCCCTTTTGAGTAGGAAAAGCCAAAATTAGAATTTATAAAAGTTTAAATTCTTTAAAGAGCCACATTTTTTTTGCCAACAATAATTTGTGCCTAATCCTCATTAAGCAATTCAGAACCATTCTTAAATATTTTCTTTATAAAATATTTTTTTGTATATAGAACTAAAGAGCCGCAACTTCACATCCAAAGAGCCGCATGTGGCTCGCGAGCCGCAGCTTGCCGACTCCTGGTATACGGTTTTTTTCTTGTATTCTTACTCCGTCACCACACTGAAAAGTTTTGGTAATTTATTAAGTATAAATTTGTATATCCTATATGGCATAGCGCCATATATCAATTATGCTATCACTGAATCTGAACGCGACTACACTAGAAAGATCCGATAAGCAAACTCAGAGGGCAAAATACTTGATTCAATCAACACATCAATGCTATATTAAATAGAAAAATGATATCATATTGCAAATCAAATATCACTTACTCACCTTGGTGTCTCATGGTAAACAATTATCACTTTATTCACATAATACCCTTGAATGGATTTGGGAAATGAGGTCATCATCGACAATTGAAGCTGGGATGAGATCGCAATGTAATAAGACCAGCATGTAGAAAATTAAGGCAATGTCAAGATTGATGTGGTGTCCGCGGTTCAAGTTATACTCAAATGGCGAGTTAAACTCCGCATGGAGACGGGATAATAATATATTTGTTGCTACTTCTTTTCTATCTTTTACTTTTTTTTTTACCCTTTTTTTATTAAAAACATTTGGCATTTATAAAATAATCCTTTTATTGCAGGGGACTTTATAATATAATTTAACGGATTTAAATTACATCCAGACTTAGAGCAATAATTTATGAATCATATAAAGAATTATCCTGTATGGAAATTAAAATCATGATACTGGCACCCTTAACTACTACGCCATTTACGCGGTAGAAGTGCAAAGTGGTTAAGCTTCCTTCATGAAGTCATTAATACTTACCACATTAATATTTACCACATTTATATTTTATAAGACAATACCCTCCATTAAAGTCTATAAAAATTAATACAGACCTGAAAAAACCAGTAACAAATCATTCTGTGTAATTCTTTACATGAATATTATGTGCATGTCTGAATAATTTAACTGGGATGTCTCTATGAATAACGACAAATTTTATTTGGAATAAAACTATTTTTACGGATTCTATCGTGTTTGTAAGGACTGTTCCTCCGTGACCATAAACGGGAGGACTGTTTCCCCATGACCATAAACGCTGTAAAGTGTTCGAAACATCGGGAAATTCAAAATCAAATACAAACGCGATAGTATCCATTAAAATAGTTTTATTTCAAATGTGTAATATTCGGGTAAATATCAGAAATCATTAGATAAATATTATATTAGTTACAAGAGTATTAAATATTGACCAAGTACATAACTCGCTAATATCTAAATACTTAGACCATAATAACCTACATAGCCCTACGAACATGGAGGCGCCAGTTGACGCCATCACAGTATGAGATTAATATGCCTATAACAATATTTAATGGGTCACATCACACGCAATATACCAATATAGTTGACTGTAAGGTGTAATCCTATGGAAATTCAGACAATTGGCTGAATTAAGCGATGACATCGGCAATCTTCTTAATTATAATTGACGTTGGACCGTTCAAACATTTTTTTATTTGAAGTTTCACGTACTTGTCGGTATAAATTACAGAGGCGACATGAGAATTGATTTTTCAAAACATTAATCACACATGACAGTTACAATTAAAATATCCTATTTTAAATTAATGTTTCTCTGTACTTTATTAACTGTGGTTACGCGTATTTACCTTGTCCTTAAATTTCGAATTAGAAAAACCCTAAGTCGTTACTTTATAACACATTTTAAAAATATATTTTTTATTTTTAAATTTCGAATACTACAGCGTTATTTGGTCATAAGAGGACTTGAAATCAAATACAAAATGGTTTTAATTCAAATTTGTAACACTCGCATTAGAAATCGCCACTTTACCTTCTGCTGAATCTTTATACATTTATAGTCACTACTCCGCTCTGTTATAAATTATAATGCAAGTTTTCTTATCTACTCCAACGTGTTAATGTCAAATTCAATTTTCGTGGCAACGGCGATATTTTGCACAGGGGGCATTTTTATTATTTGTTTAATAGAATCTAGGTGTTATTTGCGCCAATTAATTACATCTTTGTAAATCACCCGGTACACAAAGATTTATTACTTAGCGTGTAGTTGACCATAAAAAGAGTTTACGTCAACACACTTCTTCAAGAAACAACGCATCCAAACAATATAAATTATGAATCTACCATTAATAAGAATTAACTGTAAGCTGTAGCTGCAGTAAGTAGTAATATTAGCTTTGCCTATATTGGCTCCCGCCGGGCTAGCCACGGATGTCAAGAAAACGGTACCAGTGGCCGGCCCAGTGGCAATGGGGAGGAAATACGGTGGGTTATGGAGCCACGCACCGTCCTTCCGTCGCCCCGGATGGATTGGATTTTTTGATTGGATTGGACAGGTATCCAGACCATAGCCTTTTTTTTTTTTCGCAAGGTGGGATCGTGGATGTGTGGTCGCGCCCCGGCAAATCGGTCCGGGGCGACGGAAGAAGCGGCGCGCAACCCCATGGACCCACCCTGCAAACACCTATCTTCACCGTGCGAGCGGGCCACCGGTACCCGATCTTTGACTTCAGGGGCCAGCCCGGCGGTTTACTCTTACGGGTGCCTCTCATGTCGACGCTCCGACAGCTTTCGCCGTCGGGGCGTCACCCTCACGCGGTGGCCTCACGTCGGGTGACCGGACAATTTCCCAGTCCGATCACCCGAAGCCTCAGTTAGGGCTGCATCAGGCGCAGATAATTGCGCCTGCGGCGCCCCGGCCGCTGACCATCCGGGAATCCTCCCGGACCCGTTCCGCCGCCTCCTTCCGCGAGATGACAGCCTCACAGAAGGCGGCGACCGCGTCCCAGTTCCTGACGCTGTCGACCATCGCTTTCGCGACAGCCGGCAGCGTCAGGGCGGCACCGATAACAGCGAAGAGGTCATGGCGCTGCCCGTCCCAGCTCGGACATATCTCGAGCGTATGTTGCGCCGGGTCCTCGTCACTGCTGCAATGGTGGCAGAATAGAGTCCACTCCCTATACGCGACCGTGTGCAGGTACAAGCCGAAGCATCCGTGCCCCGACAACACCTGCACCAGTCGAAAGGAGAGGACTCTGTGCCGCCGCTCCATCCACTCCATCAGTACGGGCCGGAGGGCCTCAACGGTAACAACACCGTGTCTAGGCCTCTCCAGCTGCGTAACCCAACAGGCGATGACGTCTCGGCGGGCGTCCTCGCGCCAGGTGGCTATCTCGCTCAACGATGGGGAGCCACCTTCGTCGCGCACTGAGGTAACCCGCCGGTAGAGGTCGGAGAGCATCTCCGCCTCTAGGTCCCACGGGGGGTGTCCCGACCAGTAGGCATGCCGCCTCGGTCGATACCGTGCGGTACCCGCGAATGGCTCTGTCCACCATGGCTCTCTGTGGTCTCCACAGAACAGCCCTGAGCTCAGATCCCTCGCCCACATGGGTGCGCCGTACATGGCCATCGAACGGATCACCCCTGCATACAGCCGTCGGCCCTCGAAGCTGGGTCCGCCCACGTTCGGCATTAGCCGTGATACGCCAATGACCGGACCGGGATGCCGCACCGACCAGCCGGGGAGCAATTCGGCGAAAATGCTCCCGGAACCACCATCGCCCGTCAAGCACCAGACCCAAGTATTTCATATGGGCCTAGATACTGATCTGGATGGAGTTGATGACTATCGAGGCGCCAGTTGGTAGCCTTACGCGTGGCCCATGGAATAATAGGGCCTCCGTCTTATTTAAGGCTACCCTGAGCCCCAGCGCCTCGATTCGCCTGACCATCTCCTCGGTGTTGAAAGTGGCCAGGCTCGCCGCATCTTTGAGTGTCCTGCCCCGGGCTGTGACGAGCGTATCGTCAGCATAGCATCAAGCTCAGCCCGGGGGGAAGAATCCCTCTCAACGCCCAGTCGTACCCGATGTCCCACAGAGTCGGCTCCAGAACCGACCCCTGTGGAACACCGCACGACATGGGCGTCCGCACAATGTCCCCTGCGGGACCCGCGCAGAGGGCACTGCGCCCCTCCAAATAGTCCGCCACCAGCCGCCTCAGGTACAAGGGCACCCCATGAAATCGGAGCGCCTCCCTAATGCAGCTGAATGGCAGACTATTGAATGCGTTGGCGATGTTCAGCGACACCGCCAACAGCACTCTTCTGCCGATGACAGCCTCCGCGGCCGTCTGCCTCAGTCGTAGCAGGGCCCCGATGGTCGGACGCCCCTTCTAAAACAGAATTGAGCGTCCGACAGATCGGGCTTCACCTCGCCCAGATACTGAACGATGCGGGCAGCGAGGATGCTGATGCGTGTGAACGATGGCCGCCTCCGCCAGTAGGTCCCTATCAAGACGACCCACAGCCCACCGCGGAAACGCGGGAGCTCCGTCCGCCTCGTGGCCCCTACTGGGGTCCCGGGGGGAGACCTCCATCTGGATATACGGACGGATATACCGGTGGTCCGACAAGGTCTACGCCTCCTCCAGGACACTCCAGTTCCTCACTCGTGGTGCAACAGCAGGGCTAGCGAACGACAAGTCCACTATCAACCCGCCCTGCTGCCGCACACACGTGTTCACTGAGCCCCTGTTAAGAACATAGAGGCCCAGTGAAGCCGCCCACTCAACGGTCGCCGTCCGCGGTCGTCCGTCATAGGGGATCCCCACGCCGTGGATTTGGCGTTGAAGTCCCCCAGAACCAGGACGAGGCCCGGTGCCAGTCGCTGTATCGAGGCCTCCAGGTTGGTGAGGGAGGCCCCGAAATCGTTCATCATTCTCCTATTAGGGGAGAGGCATACGCTGTAGAGCGTGACCCCTCCCCACTCCGCCGCGACAAATGCCTCGCCCCTATCAAAAAGGGACAAGGACGGGAAGTGCCGCTGCGTTGAGACAACGATTGCCGCAGTTCCATTTCGGCTGACCACCCAATTGAGGCGATCAGGCACGCAGTACGGTTCCGCGACTACGGCTGCACCAATCGACCACTCCGCCATGGATTGCAGGAGGAGATCCTGCGCACCGGCGTAGTGGTTGGTGTTGACCTGCAGGAGGTGCATGGATTCTGCAGTTATTAATGGGCTGTATCCATGACCTCCCCCACGCCGGCGGGTGATCGGACCGCGCTAGGAGTGGGAGCGGCCGTGGGTCCAGACCGTAGCCTGCCAAAAAAAAGGGCATATATTGACTATGCATATAAAGATGAAGATATTATCACTCCTTCATCTCCATATCCGAAATGAAGCCACCGAAGACAAAGATTGGGTTCCAGTGGCCCGCTCGCACGGCGAAGAGAGGCGCTTTGCAGGGTGGGTCTATGGGGTCGCGCGCCCTTTCTTCCGTCGCCCCTCACCGATTTGGCGGGGCGTGACCACATCATAGCCCAACGCAAAAAAAAACTCCGAAATGAAACGTCGTATGAACTGAGACGATGTTGATGATAAAGACACAGCCGCAAATTATTACTTAGGAATGAAATCCACGACAATTGGTTCAAAAGGTCGCTACATATGTCGTAATAGATCCACTACGTACTCTAGAGTCAATAATTAATTTACACATAAAAGTATGACACGCTCAAAATCACTCACTTATGACACTTGAATATTCATGATTTATTAATTGTGCAATAAATTTTTTTATCATTATTGAATCGTTTAGAGCGTATGTGAATATTTAAGACAATCTATTTTAATATTGGTACCCAAGGCCTCGGGTGCGATACCCTAATCAATTTTAATCAAATGGCGCGTTAGATATTCGAATTATTTAATAGTAGACACACATTCGTGTGGTGACGGAGTAAGAATACAATTCACCACCTTTATCTTAGCCGTGGATGACCGTAAGAGATGACTAGGGGATATAAAACGCATATAACATATATGCAAGAGAAGGACACCTTGAAATAAAACCCATTACCACTTTACCCCAACACGTCTGACCAGTGCGGTATAGTAGGTCAATTTCCCTCCCATTATAGAGGAGGCTCGAGCCCAACAGTGGGACATATATAAGGTGAGATGAGGCATACTTAAATGCCATGTGGTGAGTTTTGGTAGGAACATAAAAATATAATGAGGCAGTATTCTATATTTTAAAGTGCTATTTTGGTGGAATCACCGATTTAGAATATTTTATTTAATGGAATGTCTAAAATGTACTGAATAAAGTTAATATTTTTTTTAATATATGCACACGTACGCTTACTTGATGTAAATTCATAGATTTAATTTCGTATTTCTACGTACAACAAATATCCTTAGTGGACCAGACTGTTGACAGTTCTCTGACTACAGCCGCGGGCCGCCGTCCAGAGAATCGACGCCTGAGCAGTGGCAATGTGCTACCGTGCTTCGTTCGGTAAGCGAGAGAACCGAAAGCCCAAATGGGGTGGGTGTGGGTTGTATTGGTAGGCAGCGGGCCTAGTATTGCAAAGGTCCATGGGCGGCAGTAACACTTACAATCAGGTGTGCTGCTTGCTTGTTTGCCACCAAGAAAGAGCAATAAAAAACAACATTTTATAATAATTTATTTATTAAATCATTGGTAAACAGTATGGGGTTATTATTATTGATATTGTATATCTTCATACTAATTTTATCAATCCTTATTGTGATAGTTTGATTTAATAGTGGTAGGACCACGCTGTTGACAGTTCTCTGTCTGCAGCCGCGGGCCGGTCCGTCCGGGGTGATACCACACTCGCGCAGAAGATCGACGTAAGAGTAATAGTAATGTGCTATTGCGCTTCGTTCGGTGAGCGAGAGAGCCGGAAGCCCAATTGGGTGGGTTTGGGATTTATATTGCATAGGTCCATGGGCAGCAGTAACACTTACCATCAGGTGTGCTACTTGATCGGTTGCCACCACTAGCAATAAAAAAAAAAAACAACGGGCAGTCATGGCGACTGCCTATAGAAGTGAAAACTATTAACTTAAGACTAATTGAAATAATAATAATTTTCAAATTTTTATATAAAAATAAAAACCTATAAGTTTTTCCCCTCCAAAAACGCTCAACGCGCCTAAAGAAGTTTTCATATAGCTATAGATATACTATTAGCATTAGCATGTCCGTGACGCGAACCTATAAGTTTTTCCCCTCCAAAAACGCTCAACGTGCCTAAAGGAGTTTTCACATAGCTATAGATATACTATTAGCATTAGCATGTCGGTGACGCGAACCTATAAGTTTTTCCCTTGTATGTATGTATGTATGTAAATTTCCTGCTAACTATGAAGCCTTGAAATCGGTACCTCACAATCAGTAGACGTGCACTTACTCCAGAACACTACCGAAATGGTCAACCTTTCACTAGTTAACAATGTGATTCCTTACATAACACAGACGTATAATCAGACATCTACTTGCTGCTTTGATGTAATAGCAATGCCGACATCGTGTCTTTGATCTCACGCTTACCCACTATAAATAACCACCCCCTGTTCACTATTTAAGATACTTTATTGTATTAAGTTTGAAACCATTTCAGACGCGATGTCTGGATGATTAAATCATTGCTAATTACATATGTTGTTATAAATATAATTCGTGTGGCGACAGAATAAGAATACAATACATTATAACAGTGGTAGGCCACTCTGGTGACAGATTTTGTCTACAGCTATGGACCAGTCTGTCCGGCAGTGTAGGTACTACAGTCTGGCAGAAAATCAAAATCTGATTAATGGTAATGTCCATCCATCCATCCATCAACCCGTAAACGTCCACTGTTGGACATAGGCCTCCCCACAAGAATGCCATCTGTAACGGTCCTGTGCCACCTGCATCCAACGGTTTCCTGCGACCTTGATGAGGTCATCAGTCCACCGAGTGGGGGGTCGTCCTACGCTGCGTCGTCCGATTCGTGGTCGCCACTTGAGAACCTTTTTTCCCTAACGGTTGTCGGTTCGTCGAGCGATGTGGCCTGCCCATTGCCACTTCAACGTGCTAATTCTTCTTCTAATGGTAATGTGCTTTTGCGTTTCTTTCGCTGAGTGATAGAGCCGGGTGCCTAACTTTCTGAATGGGTTTTAGTTTTTAGGCAACGGCCTAGCTGTACTCAGAGGTATTACAAAAGTCCATGAGCGGTAGTAACACGTACTATTTGATGTGGCACTTGCTCGTTTGCCACCATTAGCAATATAAAAAGATAAAAAATGCTCTAATCCCTATTTTAGTTGTGGATGTCGTAAAAGATGACTAAGGGATGTAATATTTATGCAGATATCATCACTGCATATACTAACTCAAAGTAAAAGCCTATACATACATATATGTATTACCTAAGTTTCGCAAATTTCAATTAATAAAACATCGTTTAACTAATAAAGATAATGAAAAATGAACAGAAGATCATCACAATGCTATCATAAAAATGTAGTATTTTAAAATATAATACATATTTTCAATAGGGAGAACTTAGCAGAAAGAAATTGCCCACCCGGTAGATATTGAATTTATTCTAAGACTACACAATAATAAACGGTAATAATAACAAATTACATTATATAGCAACACACTATACCGAGTAACCCAGTTGGCAATGATAACCATGTCCGTATTGATATACAGTGATACATCTATTCCCACGCTAAACTCTTTTGACGCGAGCAATAAACATTGCACCTGCCACTTGCATGTTTTTTATTCACGAAACTACAAATAGAATTTCAGGAAAATGCATGCAAATACATTTTTTTTTCCTAAAACCTATCAACACTTTGGTTTCTCAAGGTGAGAATTTTGTTTATATCTGGTGATTATTAGCAGTTTAGTGCCAAGGTTTCTGTTGAATATGCTCTATTTTTTATTTATTTTATTAACCATTAAGTGTTCTAATGCTGCTTTAGTGTTTAGAAATATTTTTAATATTCTAAGAACAATCGACTTTGATGCTTTAGTTTTGTGGTATGTCTATTTTAGAATGCCATAGTATCTATTCTTATATACCATATTGTTTGACATGGTAACAGGGATTATCCATTTCATCTGGCAATGTAACTATATTTAACTGTACGTTTTCAGCTACCGTTTCGCCCAAGTATTCGCAGGATCTGAAATGAAGAGCTGCTAAGTTTCACAAACACTATGTCATATCTTTCTTTAAACTAGTCTTAAGCAAAGCACTTTTGTCAAGATAGGCAGTGGCCTAGCTGTGTCCCTGGTATTGCAAAGGTCCTTGAGCGGCGTTATAACTTACCTCGTTTGTTTGCCACCATAATTATAGCCATTTGGAACACAATTAGCTTAACATGAACAATCGATAATCATATTACTATCGGATAGCCACTGGCCATCCGTGTGATGATATAATAAGAATGGTGATATAAGAAGAACTGTATTCTCATTAAGGTAATACAACTGTATTCTTATTAGGTTAACTAACAGACCCCCGAGACATGTGGGTGTCGTAAAACAACTAAGGAATATGTTATGCAAATAACATCTACGCAATAGAGGGAAAATTAACATTAAACTTCTGGGGCACCCTATCTGATCAGCGTGGTATAGGTTAGGTTATGAAGTTGAGTTCTTCACAGGAGGACAAGGAGGCTTGAACCAGGGCGACGTGAATAAGCTGAAAAGAAGCAAATGCTATTTGCCTGTAGCGCACTGCTTAAATAATAAACCGAAAATTCTGATTAAAAAGCAATGAATTTCTGCTCGACTCCTTCATTTTTCATAGATGCCCGTCATCTGACTACCCTACTGTCACATAGGATAACAAAGCATATTTCAATCAGGTCCGTAGCACCAACAAAAAATATTCAATTATTATATCATACATTTTCATATAACAATATAGGAGGGTAATTAACTTACTATACCACACTGGTCAGACTTGTTGGTATATGATTTTGTTTCGAGTTTTTCATCTCTTGCATAGAATGTTATATGCATTTTACATCCCTTAGTCATCTCTTATACCCACGGGTAAGACAAGGGGTTGTGAATTATATTCTTACTCCGTCATTACATAAAAAATATCATTATGATTAACGTCGAAATGCGATCTCTACGGAAAATCTGTGGAGTTAGGCTGACCGACCGCATTCGTAACGACGACGTAAGAGAGCGAGTAGGTATGAAAGAGAGTATTGATGTAAAGATGCGAAAGGGAATGCTCCGATGGTTCGGACATGTGGAAAGAATGCCAAACGAACGTCTGGTTAAGAATATATACAATGCGAAAGTGGAAGGATGTAGGTACCGGGGTAGACCAAGACTAACCTACGTCACGTCACGTACTGAAGGAAGGTGGAGTCAAGACTCTCTGAAACCGGCGAGCGTGTATGAAGAGAATTATGAATGTTGAGGAAGCGAGTGAAGTATGCAAGGATAGAGTTCTCTGGCACTCTGTTCTCTCTGCCTACCCTACAAGGGATATGGCGTGATGATATGTATGTAGAATTAGCACGTTGAAGTGGCAATGGGCAGGCCACATCGCTCGACGAACCGACAACCGTTGGGGAAAAAAGGTTCTCGAGTGGCGACCACGAATCGGACGACGCAGCGTAGGACGACCCCCCACTCGGTGGACTGATGACCTCATCAAGGTCGCAGGAAACCGCTGGATGCAGGTGGCACAGGACCGTTATAGATGGCATTCTCGTGGGGAGGCCTATGTCCAACAGTGGACGTTTACGGGCTGATGGATGGATGGATATGTATGTATGTATGATTAACGTATAATTATAACTATGCAAATACCGTCCGCGCTTATTGAAAGATAAGTTTTTTTATAATTACAACATACAACAAATTTTATTTTGAGTTTGGTGACTGATAAAAATGTTACGTATTTGCGATCTCCAGCGTATGCTACTTTTTTATTCGAAAGCAGCATTGAAAAACTCAGAAAAACGATCTTCGATAAACAATAACATGTATTATGACATTAAAATTTAGTTGAAGTAAAACATTGTTTACTAACGAAAGCCGAAACGTCTGGCCAAGGGCCAATGGGCTCAATAACGCTACTGCTTATTTATAATAATTAATAGCGTTTACATTTTTAGCGTTCATCTGTAAAATTTGAATTTCAGTGCCAGCAAATTTGCAAGAATGTATTGGTGAACCTGTGCCTACTATCAACGTCTTTATAATGTACATATGTTTAGTGAGTTGAATCTCCTTCACGAAAAAAAGACGGAACGAAAACGGAGGGTTGATGTCAGGTAGGCGGCCGATCATAAAACTATTGCCTATATATAATTGATCATAAATATATTGTTATTAACTTTTGCAATATGTACTATGGAAAAAAGCTGCAATTGCCTCGTAAGTAATTGGGATAAGAGCAGTATGATGATTTAAATAACAAACAAAAACTGCAAAGCTGGTGTAGTGGTTAACTTACCGATTTGCCATGCCAATTTCTGGGTTCGATTCCTATGCAGGACAATATTTTGTGCGCTATACAAATTATTGGTGTGAGTCTAAATGTAATTTGTGTCCGTTAATTATAGGTCTGTAATATAGGTAGCAATAGAAGGATTATTTCCTTCTATGCAGAGTGTCTTTTAGAAACAACAAACATTTAGAAAAACGGATAAAATATTCTTACTTGAACCAGGAAAAACAACTGTACGATATATCGTCACTTACTTATTCCGCTGGATCAATAATTTGCTTCCTGTCAAATATTCATTTTATGCGAAATTTTAAAAAGTACAAAGTTGTACGTCTTTTTCTTAGTCCGTTTGTTCTTGGAAGAACGGTCGTGATTATCATGTAGATGTTATTCGCTGCACGATATTTCGCCATGTTTCTCTCTCCTTATTGTATCACGAAAAACTTAAAAACATACAATTACCGTCAGAGATGGCACCAACATTTGTAAATCACACATAGAATTTGCCTGCATGAGGATCAAATACATGATACTCTGCGTGAGAAGTCACTACCTAGACCACTAAACTATCATTGCATTTTGCTTCTACTTACCAAAGATTTATTACAAACTTCAACAAAAATACATTTTCCATTTAAACAAATGTAAAAACATCCATCCATATCTCTTTTGAAACTAATCTCAAAATGCTTAAAGAGTTTTATTTCACACCATCTGCTCGTTGATAATAGAAAGATTAATGGCAGCCCACGCTAACTACAAAGCACTCAGACCGTTAGATATACAACCACATTTCGATAGCCTAAGACCGCGTCATAATGCCTAGACGTCTAGAAACGAAGTGATAATAAACATTGATTGTGGGCGGTATAACGGATGTGTAATAACTGCATATTTATGAATACATCTCTATAATGGCAAGGGATCCTGTTGGAAATGCGAAAGTGGAAGAATGTAGGTACCGAGGGAGACCGAGACTAACCTACCTAGACCAGATTGGTCATGTACTGAAGGTAGGTGGAGTCAAGAGTCTCCGAAACCGGCGAGCGTGTATGAAGAGAATTATGAATGTTGAGGAAGCGAGTGAAGTATGCAAGGATAGAGTTCTCTGGCACTCTGTTCTCTCTGCCTACCCTGCAAGGGATATGGCGTGATGATATGTATATCTGTGTATGATCCTGTTGGTATAGTACTTTACCAGTAGCGTACTCAATGATTCAGAATATAATGTGCTAATGCTAATTAAAATAAAAAAAATGTGTAAACATTATTTCTGATTTTTACACAAGTATTACACATTTGAAATGAAAACTATTTTTACGGATTCTCGAGCGTTTGTATTTTATTTGAATTTTTTTAAATAATTCTCAGTGAGACCGTGTTCCAATCCAGTGGCAGCTTAAGCGATTTATTAATTTTGAAATTCTAACCATTAATTTAATGTTTAATAATAACTGATCATAAACATTTTTTTTTTGGTATAGAATCAATTTCGTTTTTTTGTATTGACAAAGGATTTGTATCAAAAAATATGGGTCAATATTTAATAACTAATACTGTATCGGGTAGATATAAATCTCTGTAATAACGATGTTTTGGACGTGATACACTTTAGCCCGGTGACCAAGAACACTGTAAATTGTAAGAATGTAATCATATAACGTTTCCAATTATTCCAGACGAACTCAATATTTCTACTCAGATCTTGCATATATGTTATATGAATGTTTAATATCGCAGTCATCTTTTACGACACCTTTGGGTAAATGATATGAGCAGCGGTACTCTCTAATTTGCCTAGGAAAGTAGCGCTTTCTCAAAGGCGATATTTCGAGGAGAGGGTACTCCTCAGGGGTATTCCGTCGGGCCGACCACTGACGTCAAGTCACTCTGCTCCGGTGGTCGGCCCAACGACGAAGGCGACATCACGGGTGGGTTACGGGTGTGCGTGCTTACGCCCCTCTGTCACCCCGGACGGAGTGGAGCGAGGAATGCGCCGACCGTAACCCACCCCAAAAAAAAAAGGCGATATTTATATCGCCTTTGGGAAAGCTTAGGTGCAACAATGAACGCCGATGAGTTTATGGAGACTGATCTAAAATATAATAAATTTGATAATATTTACCTCACTTCTTTAAATAAAGATCCACAAATACTTTCTCATTGGGAAAAAAAACATCTAGTATGAATTTGAATAGATTTCATGACTCATAAGCTCTGGCTTGTAGACATTTTTTTACCGAGATATAAATTAAAAATACTCCTATAGGTCTTTATTGCTGGTTGCCATTTCTCAATTCAATGTACTTTTTTTTGTAAAAACTTCACTTTACGAAAATTACTGCCTTTTTACTACCTATTATTACATGCGGTCTAAGATTTTATAAGCAGGTAGTATGACTCCAAGAAAATGTTAACTTTAAAAAACGTATGCTAATTCGCTTGGCTGTATAAGAGTAGCAAAAATTCAACACTAATTAAAAACCTCTGATTAATAGTGAGATGTATGTGATATGCATATCCGTGTAGTGACGGAGTAAGAATACAAATCACCACTCCCTATCTTACCCGTGGGTGATCGTAAGAGACGATTAAGGGATATAAAAGGCATATAACATCTATGCAAGAGAAGGATAACGCGAAACAAAACCCTAGACCAACACGTTTGACCAGCGTGGTATAGTAGGTCAATTTCCCTCCCATTACGGAGGAGGCTTGAGCCCAACAGTGGGACATATTATGAGCTGAGATGATGTTGATGATGATATGAGATGAGAAGAAGAGTATAATTAAATACCTATTGTACCTTTTCTTATTAAAGTTACTCTCTGGTGAATAATTCTTCTAAGAAATCGTAATGAGATTTTATTTTTAACGTGTCCTTCTACTCTTCACTTTCTTATAAGTTATTTTTTTTTTGTTACAGGTAAGTTTAAGAGGCTGCAAGTGACTCTAGGAGTTTTATCAATACCGTAAGATTTTTGCTTCAGTGTGCTGCAATAATACTACTTTATTTCTTAGTATACATCGATTCATAAATTGAAGATTTTGTAATATTTTCCACTTATTACATTGAGCTTAATTAGATCTTCTTAAATAGAATAATTCTACTACTAATTTTTCATATACCCTTTTGAAGTTTTCTAGAAAATAAAAAAAAACTGCTTTAAATATATTACGAATTAAGAAAAATTTGCATCAATAATAATAATTATTATTATTATTTATTATACACCATATTTAGGTACAGGAATAAAATTAAAAATAATTAATTAACGTTGGTACAATTAGGTGGTCTTACTGTAATGTCTTCCAGACAACTTATACCAAAATATAATAAATAATATTGTAATAATAATAGTTATTATATAAGTTCCTCTCTTTGGAGCCCTAACCACCGACGCCTTGGTCCCTGTATTCGCTATCGGTGGGTCAATACGCTTTTTATATTTTTTGTGTTATATTTAGAAATGTATTAAATAGTTTTAATAAAGTTAATAATTATAATTAATAATAATATACTAAATAATATTCATCAATAGCAAAACATAATAAATATTTTGTTCCAAAAAATAAATGGTTATTAATACAATAAAATGAAATAGCAATCGACCGTCATCTATTTTGATCGACAATTTAAATGAAAACTGAAATCGGCCAAAACTATTACTTGTCTTCACACATAATTATAATTTAAATATATCTTCTTATATCATTTTTTTTTAATATATCTACACACATATTTTATGCATATTATTTATGAATGGATAAAGGCACTACGCCTTTGTCATTAACCGAATAGAATAGACAAACTTTCTGCAGGATAAGTCAAGTCAAAAGTCGATGAAATTTTCACAAAAAACTACATAATTATATTGTCTGAACGAAGATTCGAACTTTTTCAGTGAAAATAAATATAATATTTATTACTAATTGAGTATTACTGATAAGTTAAAATTTTATTAGAGCATAAAATTGAATTTTAGAATGAAGTATCTATTTATATAAAACGAATTCGAATATGTCATTCTGACTTTTTTATTATCTTTTTTTAGTGCAGAGAAATAAATTGTTACATACTAATCCTAAAGAACAGATCCTTGCGTCGCGAAGCAGTCCAATAATATAATTAATATTGCAATCATATAATTAACATATACAAAAAAAATAATCAAACTCAAAACAACTTTTGTTAGATCGTACAAAGAACTGTCCAGCACAAGAATTAAACCTGATATGGTTAGTTCACTGTTTAAATCAGTACACCACATATGCAGTTTACACATAAAACTTAACCAAAATTGATGCAGAATATACTTATCTTCTAATGTGTTATAAAATAAGAAATTCACCGCTCACCCTGAGAATGAATCACGGTCGTTACGTATATAATACATAAAATATACAAGGTGGAGACGACCATACGACAATAATTTTAATCTAGTGTATCTGATGACTTGCCTAGCCTGTATACAAACTTTGAATACAATATGTCGTATAGTTTAGCCGCAGCACATTACTTTGTATTATTAACAATTTCCACACTCTGTATAAAAATTAAAATTATTCGCCTATCAATGAGCTCCCGCGCCGCATCGGTATAAACTAATATGAAACTAGTACCTACATATGAACTTAAAAAAAGGAATTGTACGATCTTTCGACAAGTTAAAATATATCGCCGTCAATGGCGACCTGTTAACAAGAGTTCGAAATAATATTTTAAGACGATATAATTTGTGCGTTCGGGTCCATGGCGCACATATCGAAAATTTAAAAGTTTAACGACCAAGTGAATTATTAAAGTTATCATTTTAATAAAAATATAGTGTATAAGTGATTATTTTAATAAAATAATCGAGTGAGAATGAATAGCGCGTATGTATTTACCTACGTTTCGAAGTTGTAACATATGATACCACAAGGTCACTCGCGTGCCGACCACAGGTTAGTGAACTAATATTTACAAACGGTGTTCTATTTTGTTTCAATATTTATGATAAAAAGTTTGTTTGAAAAAATTGTTTTTTAAATATGCATGCGAGGACTTTTTTAATAGTTTCAAAATACTCCTATACACTAGTATTGACGGTGTTTTCATTTATTGTCGTATTGACGTCTCCACTCTGTATAAGAGTTTATATAAAAATAATACTGAAGATATACGTGGGTGATAGGGTATGTTCGTGATATTAGTTTTATGAACTTTGTTTAGATTTCATCTAAATGGTAGCCATTTATCAATGTTATAAAATATATTTAGATATGAATAAAAACATCAATTGAAGCTTATAACGTTGCGAACGTATTTTTAGCAAGAGATAAAACTAACACTAGCGGAATATCCTTTTAACGCGGATGTTTTTATTAACATTCAATCGACACACAAGTTATTTTGTCATCGAGAATTCTTTGATGATGATTATAATGAAGGTTCTAATTAAAGAAATCTTTAACAGTTTTATTTAGGAGTTCCGTTTCCGTCGTATTGACGTCTCCACTCTGTATAAGAGTTTATATAAAAATAATACTGAAGATATACGTAGGTGATAGGGTATGTTCGTGATATTAGTTTTATGAACTTTGTTTAGATTTCATCTAAATGGTAGCCATTTATCAATGTTATAAAATATATTTAGATATGAATAAAAACATCAATTGAAGCTTATAACGTTGCGAACGTATTTTTAGCAAGAGATAAAACTAACACTAGCGGAATATCCTTTTAACGCGGATGTTTTTATTAACATTCAATCGACACACAAGTTATTTTGTCATCGAGAATTCTTTGATGATGATTATAATGAAGGTTCTAATTAAAGAAATCTTTAACAGTTTTATTTAGGAGTTCCGTTATTTTTCTAGTTATTTTTTTGTTTGAAAGGTTATTAACCAATATTTTAGTATAAATAAGTTACTATAATATTTATTATCACTTAGCAAATGGGTACATATATATCCATATACTTTAATATCCATGTGATGATGAAGTAAGAATACATTTCACCACCCGCTATCTTACCTGATGATCGTAAGAGACGATTAAGAAATATAAAACGCATATAACATCTATGCAAGAGAATGAAAACAAGAAACAAAACCCTATACCAACACGTCTCACCAGCACGGTATAGTAGGTTGATTTCCCTTCATTGTGGAGGAGGCTTGGGACCAGCAGTGGAACGTATATAAACTGAGATGATGATGACTTTTCTATACTAGATTCGGATTGCGATGAAGATTATTTTCGCTGAAGTTATTATGATGCAAATTGACAAAAGTTTATATCCAGCAGTGTATTATATTAGACCGATTGATTAAATCGATTTAATTATATAATATCTATATTTTTATATATTCTCCGTGTGGTGACGGAGTAGAATGCTATTCACCACCCCATATCTTACCCGTGGGTGATCGTACGAGACGACTAGGGGATGTAAAGCGCATGTAACATCTGTGCGAGAGAAGGAAAACTCGAAACAAAGGCCTATACTAGCACGTCTGACCGGCGCAGTATAGCGGGTTGATTTCCCTCCTATTGAGGAGACCCGAGCCCAACAGTGGGACATTTATGGGCTGTGATGATGATGATGATGATGATATAATATATATATTATCAAAACTTTTGTCTTACAAACGGTAGACAAAATCATAAAAACCTCACACATTTATATACAAAATTTAATTTCATTTAATTGAAGGTGTATATATTACTGTCCATTAATCATAGACACCGCGATGCTACTAAGATTTTTCTAACTGGGAAACGCAATAACAAAAAGATTAATCGTATAATATTTTTAGCATTATAATGCAGCAATTAGCTTATGCCAATATACTAAACTGATTATTGTTTTTTAAATTCAAAGAATAAACTCTATTATTGCTTGAATATAGATAATGGAATATAATTTAAATTATTTATTATTGCTTATTATGAAACGTATAATTTCAAGTAAATCCAACCTAATTCTTCCATCAAGCTACTATTTGAAAAAGTATTCCATCTTCTACTTATACCACTTAAAACAGTTTTAAAATAATTAAATAATATAATCCTTTCTTTCAAGAGCTTAATGCAAAAAAAACCCTCGCACAATTCACTAAAACTCTCCATCCTGGTTAATATATTATCCTAAGAACAATGGTAAAGCAAACCCTAGTTTTTATCCTTCTATCCCGCCTCAGCTCAGTAGACGTGAATGATGACCGCGTATATTTATTACTTGCGGTGATATACTGCGGCTATCCGAGAATAGCGTGCTATCTACCCTCTATTCTAACTAACTGTATTTATTGTTAAAAAATATAACTATATAAGATGACCGCATGGTAATGTTAATTCCATAGAATAAAATAATACTCGACTGCACAGATGGCGTTGCTGTTAAAATACTGACTTTCCGTCCACGCAGGACAATACTTTATGCGATACACAAAGTGTTGTTCTGAGTCTGGGTGTAATTTGTCTGAGTTAATTGCATGTTTGTAAAGTTCTCCGCAATACAAGGATTATTTCCATAGCGCATGTTTTTAAAAAAAAAATGAATTTTAAATTGTTTATATACCTTTAAATGAGCAGTTCTTGCCTATTAATAAAATCAATATATTAAGGATCTCGGTAATGGCTCCAAAGATAGCCATAAAACTTGATGAGTAGTTAAACAGGTAAGTGCCATTTATGTAAAACCTCGTTTTATCAATGTTTTCAGCTAATGAAAAAAATATAATTAGACTTCGAAGGTGAATTTACCCGCTTGTATTAATGAATAAAAATCAGTTGGAAAATCGAGCACTCTCTTAAACCAGACAGCCAGAGTTTAATTCTTGATTTATCCTCTTTTATTGTTTTACCTTTATTAAATTATTTATTTTTTAACACATTAAATACATTTTCCAAAAAAAATACTAAGTTAAGCTCAGTCATCCAAATATTAGTTACAAAGCGAAGAATAAAAAGATTTATAAATAAATGACTTCACTAAAATTCGTTTATTTATTATAAAATATATTATTATAAAATGGAGGAGAGGAAGGAAGACCCACCACTTTCCCACGGTTAATCAATACACCGTACACCTCAAGAAAGGAAGGAATACGGGATTGGATTAAGGTGGAATAGGATATAAGGCAATCTTACTCCTGTGATGAGCACCGCCTCCAGAACTTCTACTTGCAATTTTCCGCAAAACTTCGAATAAAGATTCGACACGTGTTTCGCCTCTAAACGAGGCATCCTCAGGACGGTTCGGCTTCAAATACAAAATTCAAATGGCATTTGAAGCCGAACCGTCCCGTTGAGGTGTACGGTGTATTGATTAACCGTGGGAAAGTGGTGGGTCTTCCTTCCTCTCCTCCATTTTATAATAATAATGGATTGCCGCCATGTATCGCCTAATTCAATCAATTATATAAAAGATATTGTAAGAACAGTATGTTACACAAAATATGAAATTGTAAAGTTTTAGCAAATTCTACAAAATGGGTCAGTAAAACGTACCTGCCGTAACCCGAAAGAACTATTAGAGTCAATGATCGTAATTTATAAATAAAATATGTATCCAATATTTTACTGGTATACCTTTTTATTTTGATGGATTACTTTTACCGCATTTTTCTTACCAGCAATAAAAACTTTTACGGGAAATATTTTTCTAAAATATTCCGTTGGTTAAACATATATTGTTAATATTTAGAATAAGACTACCCTCATCGTTAAATCTCTTTATGTCTATGTGTAACTAATTTTAATGACAAATGCTTATATCCTTTCCGTATGGTGACGGAGTAAGAATACAATTCACCACCCCCTGCCTTACCCGTAGGTGATCGTACGAGACGACTAAGAGATATAAAATGCATATAACATCTATGCAAGGGAAGGAAAACTCGAAATAAAACCCTATACCAACACCCCTGACCAGCGTGGTATAGTAGGTAAATTTTCCTCCCATTATGGAGGAGGCTCAAGCCTAACAGTGGGTCATATATGAGCTGAAATGAGATGATGATGATGCTTATATCCTCGCGCTCTCTACTATCATCACCTCAGTTTCATATATATCCCACTGTTGGGCTCAAGCCTACGCCACACTAGCAGGGCAATTAGCCTACTATATTACACTGGTCAGACGTGTTGGCATAGAGTTTTATTTCGAATTTTCTTTTTCTCGCATAGATCCTATGTCAGGCATATGCGTCAACGGGGGATGGTACCCCGAATGGGTAACCCACCGCGCTGGCCCCGAATGTCAAAGATTCGATACCAATGGCCGTCTTAATGGCGTGCCGCCCTTCCATCGTCCCGGACCGAATGGAATTCGTGCGTCCAGACCATAGTCTTCCAAAAAAAAGACTACCTGGGAGGCGCCAACTGTTCCATGTTCATCAGATCTTAGCCTGCCAAAAAATAAACCACAAGGCGCTCTTTTGAGACAACTTGAAATGTGCAAATTTATCGTCGTTCGCCTTGTACTGACGATAATGCATTTTGATAGCATGAAATGAAGATCCGCTGGGCTTCTTCATCACCTTGATGGTATCTACTCTTAACCATCTCTAACGTCTCTTGATCTCTGTGCTCTTCTCCTTGGATTTCTTGGCGCCGACGGACAGCGAGACATCGTTTGTTTCATAATCGGCGGTGCGACTATATATTTGTTTGTTGAAACTAATTAAACACAGGTATGCGAGCACGTAGTAAGTAAATATACACACACAGAATGCGCGCATTACGAGATACTACAATTTTAATACACGTCCGTCACGAGTCTGAAAATATTAAAAAGAAGTAAGTGACTATTATTTCTTTTTATTGCTTATGGTGGCAAACGAGCAAGCAGCCCACCTGATGGTAAGTGTCACTGCCACTCATGGATCTTTACCATACCATAGTATTATAGTTTAGGCCGCTGCCTACCAGTAAAATTCCCAAACCCACCCAGTTGGGTTTCTGGCTCTATTACGTCAAACCTAGTTATTTGACTTTTGACTAGTAACGAATACTCATCTTCGTAATTTTCACATGAAAACTTGAAATGTTAATACAAGATTACCTTATAACAGTAAATAATAGTCAATAATAAGCACAGTTAAACAGTAGTGAGCATACTGAACCAAATATTTAACTCAGACGATATCGTGTGGTTTCATTTGAAAGCTTTGCCGTTAAATGAATATAGTATTCACATAATGGTGGATTCGCTAAAGATAAAAGTTTTTTTTTTTAAAGAGATGATATATCTGCGCTAAGGAAATAATCCTTGTATTACAGTGGTCTCTCCGTGTGGTGACGGAGTAAGAATATAATTCACCACCCCCTATCTTACCCGTGGGTGATCGTAAGAGACGACTGGGGGATATAAAATGCATATAACATCTATGCAAGAGAAGGAAAACTTGAAATAAAACCCTATACCAACACGTCTGGCCAGCGCAGTATAGTAGGTCAATTTCCCTCCCGTTATGGAGGAGGCTCGAGCCCAACAGTAGGACATTGTGGACTGAGATAATGATGATGATGATTGCGGTGGACTTTATAAACATTTAATTAACGCAAACAAATTACACTCATACTCAAAACAACAGTTTGTAGATCACACAAAAGTATTGTTTTACATGGGAATCGAAGCACGGTAGATCGGTATTTTAACCACTATGCCATCTGTACAATTATTTAATAAAACAACGTCTCATCAACTCTTACTTTCCTATTCTTCATCATTATCATCTCAGCTCATATACAACCCACGGGCCCAGGTCGATATAAACCTTTTAATCGTCTTTTCCAACAGCCAAAAGCAAAGTAAGGGTTGGTAGTATTTATAGCCGCAACCTGAACTGAAATAAACTCTCAAACTAAATATAACATCTAAACATATTATATAACTGAACACAATACTCAAACAATTTAAAATCAATGACGCGTGATTTTAGACTAACAAAATGAACTCTAAAATTTCCTTACCGTGTAGTGACAGAGTAAAAATACATTTCACCACCCCCTATCTTACCGATTTGTGATCGTAACAGACGACTAAGAGATGTAAATACATATAACATCTATGCAAAAGAAGGAAAACTCGAAAGAAAACCCTTTACCAATACGCCTAACCAATGCAGCATAGTAGGTTAATTTCTCTCCCATTACGAATAAGGCTCGAGCCGAACAGTGGGACGTATATGAACTGAAATGATGACGGTGATGATGAAATTTCCTTTAATCTTAATTAAAATATCATAAGTTGAACCTAAACTAATATAATAAATATATCCTAAAGAATCGTTAAAATATCTTTAAATATATTATTTTCTGCAACACTGTGACAGTGAAATATAAATCTTTCAATATGCATCTAAATATATCCAGGCACTATTACTAATCTTACAGAAACGCTAGACTTAATCAGACTTGGAGATCTTCCAAAAAGGTCAAGGTTTACATTCAGTACTCGAATACTTTCCTTTGTATTCTAAAATAAGGCTAAAATAAAAAAAAATAACACATACTTAGCTTTAATTTATAGCTGTTTCGATTTCTTTTATTGCCTACTTGGTTTCTGTAAGTACTCACAATATTATTACAACTATTTAAAAAAAAAATTGCTTAAAGAAGAATGAGCTGTTGTATCCTTAAATGTTGTTTCTGTATCCAGATCGGCAACTTAATACCCGCAATTTCTCTAGCGTGTAATATCTTATAATTTAATCCTATAATTATAGTTAGAGAATTGAATACTTCTATAATTGCTATAGTCGCGGGGTATCCCTAAAGGAGTAATTAGGACTATACACACATACATTTCAACATATCATTCATACCAACCTGACCTAATGAGTTGTCATAAGGAAATACAGCACGCAATAAATTTGATCTTAAATAATAATAAGCATTTCTTTTTCTGTATCACGCTACTATCAGTAAGTGCTACACGAAAGTGGATGCAGAAATATATGTATATATATATATATATAGGTATATATATACTAGCTGACCCGTGAATGAGATAAGCAGATTTCGATTAATTTAAAATTATTAAGTTATTTTTAGATGTGTGCTAGCGGCTACAAGTTTCGCATTGTCAACAGCACTGTCTGCCTCGCTTTACTCTTGTGATTAAGAAGCACGGAGTTGGGCCATATTAACGCGGTGGTCTTCCCGTGCAATAAATTGTTCTTCTGCCGTGGTTACATTCATTATGTTTCGAATTCTAACTGCGTTACGGTTTTGTTGGGAAAAATTTGATTTTATTGGTCGCGGCATTGTTCATGACAATATAGACATAATATGTTTTATTTTAACAATATTCGTAAAAATTCGTAGCACTCGCACAAAACGAACTCTGACCGGTCAAATTTTGCACGCCTCATAAGCGAAACGTTGAGGTCTTGCTCTAGGTACTCTCGATATATAAAAATCAAGCACTTTTCAAACCTAAAAATGATTGTATTTTCTCACATTGCACTTATAGGATAATATTATTATACATATGTCAAGAAAAAACATTCGTTTAAACGTATTTGATATTTTTAAAAAGCAATTATTTTGTTTAAAGTAAGAAAATAGTTGATTAAAAAAATATTCGAAGACGTCGGATATAATATTCCGTATCTGGCAAGAATACGACCGCAAAAATTAATGTATCAAAATATTTATTTTTTTAAAAGCTTCATAATCGCAACGCGCGGTTTCATTTTGAAAATGGTTTGGTAATTCTTTGTCGTTTAATTGCAATTAATAAAAAACTAAACTGCTCAGTCATTAGTGTATGTATACTTTATGAAAATTGGATTCGTTTACATTTTTTTTGTTCATCCATTCGGACAGGGAAAGGAAATAGATCCCATACAGCCTATTGTAAACGAACAGCTATGTTTAGTAATGTGTCGAGAATGGCACAAATTATTTTACTTTTTCATTTATGGCATTGACGAATAGTATCTAAATGATAAATAAAATAATGAAAAATTGTCACATGTCTGTTACCTTCAGTATCTTAAAAATATTGCATTTATTTTTGTTTCTTTAACTTTTTGAAGTGAAACTTTTTTATCGACGTATGGTAGAAATTCTATATTGCAACGTTGTTCTGTTACGCGCCATATTTATTTTGAAGTGTAAAGCGCATGGGAGGGTTATCCGTGTGGTGACGGAGTAAGAATACAATTCGCTACCCCCTATCTTAATCGTGGGTGATCGTAAGAGACGACTAAGGTAAGGGATATAAAACGCATATAACATCTTTGTTAGAGAAGGAAAACTTGAATCAAAACCCTATACCAACATGTCTGACCAGGGTGGTATAGTAGGTCAATTTCCCTCCCATTATGGTGGAGGCGCATAGTGGGACATATAAGCTGAGATTATAAGCATACGAAGGTAGCGAGAGAGAGCAAGAGAGAGAGAGTAGTTAGCCAAAGTGTCACTTCTGATATGTGCACGTACTTTATACGCACGCATAATTTTTAGATTTTTTTTAAAGTGTAATTTTATTTAATGTTACTACCAGATCTTGCTCAATGAAATAATTAAGACGCTTTATTTATCGTGCATATTATAGCATTGACTAATAGTAAATGCTAAATAATATAAAAATTATGAGGCGTGCACTATTGGATTTTCCAAATTATAATTCTAACTTTTCGCGGTATTTTCCAAACAAACCAGTAGACCACGTATGACGTGTGCTGTCAGTTGCCATGGTTACATCATCAACAAATGAACGTTTAGAATTTGTGTTTTTTTTTATTTTAATTTTTTTTTTGTTTATTAATGTCATATTTTAATTACCTATATCCTATTCCCGACGACAACAAACTCAAAAACATAAAAAATCATTAAAAGTGGTGCAGCCGTTCTCGAGTTATAAGTGTTGTAACTAACACAACTTTCTTTTATATATTATATAGATATATATATATATTTATAGTTCATCTAATCTAAGAAGTGCATTTTGACGTTTTGCATTTTTTAATACACAATAACCTCGGTCAAACATATACACATGATTGTAAACACTAAATCTGAAATTTTAAACAACTATTAAGTTATTTACATAAATAACATTGCGGGTGACTTTCTTGTACAATAATCTAATGTTGAAACTCGTAAAACTAATTTAAAATAAAAATAATATGGTAAATAGTAATTGTTAGTGACGACCTAACAATGTCACGTCATTACGTTCTATACAGTAGTGCTTGACAACTTCCAATTCACGAATATCCAATTGTATGTATATGAAATTATAATTTACGCATTTCTCATGTTACTTATTTATATATTAGTTTATATTGTTATATTTAGAGTTATGTTTGTACTACTGTTTAAATATATGTACCTCTGTGATTATATATATATTATGTATGTGTATGTATATGTATATATAAATGCATGTTATTATTATTACACCATAATCTACCACTTTCTCTCTGTATGCTAGTTTTTTTTTCCATACAAAGGTTGTCTGGAAGAGATCGCTGTTAGCGATAAGGCCGCCCATTGTACTTACTTTAGTCATAATAATTCTCTACTTTGTGTATAATATGGTGTACAATAAAGTGTAAATAAATAAAAAAATAAATAAAATCCAAATAATCGGTAAAAATATTAGAATAATACAATTAATCGAATAGAGATTTTGACAGAGATGTACATTTCGACACTTTGATTGATGAGGAAATAATTATTAATGTTCGCGACGCTAATAATTCAAGTAATAGTAGTAATTCTTAATAAATAGCAATTTTCCAATCCAGTTTTGTTTTTAATTAACCTAATCCTACTAAATATGATGAATAGATTCTATGCTGAAATAATTAAATTTGTTTAGTACTAAATTAGCACTTAATTTATTCATCACCTTTTTGAAAAACAAAAATCTAACCCGTTTATTAATTATAAAGAATCAATATCGATTTCTCAGTAAAATCGGATATTTTCGATAGCGATTATTTGGTTCACATACCTAGACAACTTACTCCGACAGCTGTCAAAGTGCACTTCTTAGATTAGACAGACTATAATACATTTCGATTTTCATCTCATTCTTACTCAAACTGTTAAAACAAGACTAATATGTGATATTAATAACTAGACTTCACGTAACTAAAGGATTAATAAAAGATCTTCTCAACAAATATAGCTCATATTTGAGGTCAAGTGTATATTCCCTTACAATAAAATACACCTGCAGTAGTGAATGAGGTATACACGTTATATATTTAGTCCGTCACTAGAGGAACGATATTTTTTTGTGTAATAACAAGCAATGAATTTCAAATTACACTGATCAACAAAATTTTGTAACAAGAAAAGTAAGCAGTAATTTTGAAATATCTACCTAACCTCTCCACAAAATCATATGTATATTAATTTGATTAGGACTAGTTCCCGTGTTCCAGCACTTATCACTAAAATTTAATATTAATTGTTTTTTCCTTATTATTTTTTATTTCAGAGTTTTATTTTCCAGAAAAGTGGCTGACTTTTGTGTTTGCTGAGTGAATTGATTCTTAAAGAATGTCAAGAAAGTGTAAAAATGATCCTGACAAGTTCTGTTACATTTGTGGTGAAATTACTTTTGTATCTCATCGTAGAAATTTAATAAAAAAAAAATATGAAAGTTATTTCGGTTTTCCTGTTTGTCAGTAAGATAAAGTGTGGGTTCCTCACATCTATTGTGTTATATGTGTTGGACTTCTTACAGGATGGAAGAAAAGATCTCGATCTATGCCTTTTGTAATTCCGATGATTTGGATGGAACCGACAGACCATTCAACTAATTGTTATTTTTGTCTGACTAATATAAAAGGCATTACAATTAAAACTAAAGACGATCTCTTACTCCAGGAATAAAAAATGTAAAACACGCTCCATTAGTACAACCTAAAGATATATTTTTACCACCTCTCCATATAAAACTTGGTCTGATGAAAAACTTTGTGAAAGCAATGGATAAAAATGGCTCTGGATTTCAACATCTAAAAGAAAAATCCCCTAAAATCAGTGACGCTAAGATTAATGAGGGTGTTTTTAGGTCCTCAAATCAAGTGGACTTACAAAAACACCAAAGCAAGCAAACAAGCAAGTGATAAAAGATGATATATTTAAAGAACAACTCGATGATCTGGAAAAACCATCTTGGGAATCATTTATAAAAATCACTGAAAAATCACGGAAATCACCGATCAAATGACTATAAAACTATTGTCGAGGAACTTTTAGAGAATTATAAAGCCTTAGGCTGCAATCTCTCCTTAAAAATACATTTTTACATTCACATTTAGACTTTTTTCCCCCAAACTTGGGTGCCGTTAGTGATGAACACGGGGAACGATTCCACCAAGACATTTTTACCATAGAAAAACGATACCAGGAACAATGGAGTCCAACTATGCTAGCAGATTATTGCTGGGGATTACAAAGGGACATTTCTGACGCGCAATACAGGAGAAAATCATAAAAAAGTACTTATATTAATATTATAACATTGATAATAATTTAATTTTTGTTAAAATAACTTGTAATTTAAGAAAAGTAAAAGAAATCATATTACAATAAAACTATTCGTATCTGAAATTTTAGACTAGTAGTCTATTCTACCCTACTTGATCTTATTCCTAATAGAATCAGCCAACATTTTTCTTGTTACACAGAAAAAAAATTTTTTTGTTGATCAGTGTTATGAATGTAATATTGAAACAGTTGCTAGCAACAGCTGGCCGCTTGTCAATATGTTTTGTTAATCACGTTATCTATGGTATTTTTTGTAATGTACTTTTAAAATACATATATTCAAAAGCAAAAGCATTCAAACTATGAATAATTCACTTAAAATGCACTACAAAATGTTAAAGCTCGAAATTAAAGCCTACACGTCTGATGAACGTGGTATTAGTACCTACCTCTATTTCTCCGTTTTTATTGAGTAAATTTTTCAACAGTATATGGAGTGTAAAATATTAATGATAAATTCTTTATAATAGTATTATCATCTCACCTTATATTCGTCGTACTGCTGGGCCACTCCACAATAAGAAAGAACATAATTTACGCCACGCTAGTCAGATGGATTGGTATCTATACTATACTAATATTATAAAGAGATAAAGTTTGTGAATTTGTGAATTTGCGACGTTGTAGGGGGTAATCTCTGGATCTACTAAACCGATTTTGAAAATTATTTTACCAATAGAAAGCCACGCCATTTGTGAATGACATAGGTTATATATTTCACTAGAAAAACATACGGTTCCGTACCAAAACTTCAATGATGTAAACCAAAGTATGAAAAAACTTACAATAAAATATCTTTCATCGCAATCGCTGCGGAAACTATGAATGTTAGAACAAAAAATGTTCTATAATATTAAATGACATATAAATATCTATAAAAAACTTTGCGGTACTATATGTCTAACTATTATAGTTATGTCAGTATAACTACTTTTTTGAAAGAAATGTTAACAAAAACCAAACCATGCCTAAAAGAGCACGTTATTCATGTCTTTGTATAAAGCTATCTTTTATATATCATCATCATTCTCCTACTCTAATCCCAATTACTTGGGATCGATACAGTAGGTATGTACTCTTCTTTCATAGTACATATCGTAAAAGTTATTGGCAATAATTTTATGACCGGCCGCCTGCCAGACGTTAACTCTCCTTGGGAATATAATTGTTGACCAAACGGCATCAGGTGGAGCGGGCCCAGATCGTTATAAGGCTCTTAGTCGTCTTTTACGACATCCACGAGCAAAGTAAAAGTTGGTAGTAGGTATTCGTAGCCGCTACCACACAGCTTCTATCTTTTATATATTTATTACTAAAATATAATGTGTTATTTACGAAGCTATTTTAAACAATTCAGTATTACATATTTCTTATCCAATTAAATACTTCCATTAGACGTGGTGCATTTAATATAGATCAAAATGGCTTTTTACAGGAAATTATTAAAGTAGGCATAATATCAAATATCTTTGAAGGTATCAGAGATTGAAAACGCGGGTCAGAGCGACCGAAACCGAAGAGAAGCGAGGGCGGGTCGCTAGTAAAGTATATTTTGGTCTTTTCTAATCTTAGCTTGCATTTTACGATCATTTGCTGGAAAGGAAGGGCTGATGATGAGTTGTATTCTTACTCCATCATCATACAGATTCTATATAATAACATACATTGGTCTAATTAAAATAACATTTGACCCATTATTCTTTAAGAAAAAACTTATTTAGTAGCAAATTGCGTGTGAAGAACGAGAAGTGAATCTATTTAATAGGCTCTCTTCACAAATTCTTAAAGACTTTTTAAGACTTTTTACCCAATTCAAAACTCTAACCTGAAACTTTATAAACGACTATCCTAGAGTAACTTAAAGAAGCTTTTAAGGCTTTTTTTTAAGAGTAAACGACTAACTTATCGGTATATGCCGATAAGTTCTTGACTTCGTAATAGCTATTAAGATAATTCTCAAAAAGAAATTAGAAATATTTAATAACAATTTTGCCCGACCTGGGCTTTGAAACGTGAATCGTATAAATGCATGGTGCATTTAAAACGACAAAACAGAAAAACCATTCAAAACAGATAATTCAACAGCATGCTTATAAATATCTAGCCATACCTACATCCATCTACCTCTAACGGCATCCCCTGTTATACACCGGCCTGGTCCCCAAGACAGGTATATTACTTTTTATTTTTTATTGCCGATGATGGCAAACGCGCAAGCGCCACTCCTGATGTTAAGTAATACTGCTGCTCATGAACCTTTGCAATACCAGGGCATAACTAGGCCATTGTCTACCGTGAAGAATGTGCTCTTTTCAAACGTAGAAGAACATATTGTGGGTGGACGATCGAGAGGGCTACTGGTCATTCCCTTATTGTTCAACCTGTTTTTGCAACTCCGATTGTTGAGTAAAGAATAGTGACAGATTGTATTCTTACCACGTCACCACACAGGATACTTGTAGATATAATTATAAAATACCCCTAAATTTCATAATAGACCCCTAAACTTCAGGTAATATAATATAATTTTAGATAATATAAAATAACATGTAAGGTATTAAGACAATATTGCCTTGTTTTAATAGATTTTGAGGTTACTTACAACTTTTTAATCATCACCATCATCACAGCCCATATATATCCCAATGTTGGGCTCGGGCCTCCTCCGTAATGGGAGGGAAATTAACCTACTATATCACGCTGGTCAGACGTGTTGGTATAGGGTTTTGTTTCGAGTTTTCCTTCTCTTGCATAGATGTTATATGTGTTTTATATCCCTTAGTCGTCTCTTACGATCATCCATGGATAAGATAGGGGGTGGTGAATTGTATTCTTACTCCGCCGTCACACGGATAATAATATATTTTTTTAAACATCATTGAAATTAGATAAAATTAAAATTTTAGATATCATGCGTGAGGCGATAGATTATGAAAGATGACACATAATATTAATAATATATGCCATTTTCGCCGCCGCAGGTGTACCTAAATTTTGAGTGTACGACACCTAAATTTAAGATAATAGGTACATAAGGTAATGTACACGACACAACATCAATGATTAATTGATGTTAGGTACCATTGAAGATGTGATATTATTATTGATGAAAATGGGCATTAGCCTAACTTATAGAAATGATGAAACTATGTATATTCATCATCTCAGCACATATATGTCACAGTTAGTGGAAAATTTACCTCCTATACCACGCTAGTAAGACGTATTGGTATAGAGCTTTATTACCATTTTTCCCACTCTTGTATAGATGTCATATTCATATTATATCTCTTAGTCGTCTTTTATTATACAGTGTGGTAGCGGCTACGAATACTACCAACTCTTACTTTGCTCGTGGATGTCGTAAAAGACGACTAAGAGCCTTATAATGACCTGGGCCAACTCCATCTGATGCCGTTTGATCAACTATTACATTCCCAAGGAAGGTTGACGTCTGACAGGCGGCCGGTCATAAAACTATTGCCAATAACTTTTACAATATGTACGAAAAGTACATATTGTATCGACCCCAAGTAATTGGGAGAAGAGTAGGAGAATGATGATGATCCCGTAGCCGCGTTTCACGATACTCACGGGCAGAAATAGGGGGTTTTGTATTCTATTCCTACTCCATTACTATACGGAGAATACCTAGCTTAGCTTATAGATAGATAGACACATATCTCTAGACTGGAGTACTAAAATTATTGAATTTTCATTTGTATAATTTAACTATCTTTATTATATACAAATGTTGTATTTATTACATTAACAAAGTATAAATGATACTTCTCCGAAGACGTATTTAATTCCCATAACGTTTTATAAACAGTTACAAATTACTCACCGGTTTGTATAAATAAGACTACAGAGAAAAAGATACTTGTATCTCTTTGGTTAGCAAGTCGTTAATTTGCGATATATTTTAGTTATTATCAATTACATATTATTCAACGTATTAATTGTATCTAGGGATGATTCAATAGTATTTAATAATATGTTTATTGTATTGAAGAGTGATCATAAATTTATCAAATAATATTAGAGATATCCCTTGGACTTGGCAGACTAACAGAAAATATGTAAGGCATTAAATTCTTCTGTGTGGTGATGGAGTAGGAATACAATTCACCACACCACTTTCTGCCTTTTCTTTAGGGATAAAAGACAACCAAGGGATATATTATGCATATAACATCAACACAAGTGTAGGAAATCTCGAAATTAAACCCATACATACACGTCAGACTAGCTTGGTTTGGCTAGCAATTTCCTTTCAATTGTGGAAGTGGGTCGAGCCCAGCAGTGAGCCACATATGAGCTGATATAATGATGATGATGAAGGTACTAAATCCACCATGTACCTATATTTTGTAAAAAGACATAAATAAATAAATATTCTCTTCAACTATTCCAAATAAGGTAATCGTCGTGCAATCATCTGAGCTTATCTGAATTACCCTGCCATCGCTCCACAGCCTATTTAAAAAAAAAGTTCTATTATTTATATTCTGCGAGAGAAAGAAACTTGACATAAATCCCGTGTCTAATCATCTAGCCAGCGTGCTGTAGTAACCTAATTTTCCTCATCTTAATAAAGTTTGAGACCCAACAGTTTAACGAGTATAGGCTGAGAAGAAGAGCAATATGAGGATTTGTTTCCAGTTTACCTTCTTTTGCGAGATATTATCCTGCTAGCCACCGAAGACAAAGATCGGGTGCCGGTGGCCCGCTCACACTGCGAAGAGAGGTGTTTGCAGAGTGGATCTATGAAGTTGCGCGCCGCCTCTTCCGTCGCCCCAGACCGATTTGGCAGGGCGCGGCCACGTCCATAGTCCACCGCAAAAAAAAAAGATATTATCCTGCTAACTCTATTAGTCGACTTTAACAACAGTCATAAAATTAAATGGAATCATGACACTACGTATTCTATAGCTATTACTATACAGACATAAAATTCTAAACGGCCTTAAATTTTCTCTTATAACGACCAAGCTCTATAACTTCTTATTCGAAATTTGCAACCGCAAATATTTAATGGTCAATAAAATGGCTGCCGGTCACCCATATTAAGCGATGGAATTAATATGGGCCCATTATCGTTATATGAATCATGATGTAATGGTCCTAAGGGGTAGCGAGATATATAGGTTAATTACTATTCTTGAAATTCTATACTGTAGTGTATGTATATTTAATATGAATGATCTAGCTTAGCTCGATATTTTCTTTTTAGTGTCTGTTCATAAATATATTTAGATATTATAAAATAATTAATAAAATATTGAAAAAAGAAATGCAAAAGGACAAAATTAGAAAAGATACAACCGAGATTCGAACCGGAGCTGACGGTTCCTGGTTCTTCAGCGGAAACTCGTTCTTGAGGAGCTCGATGACGAGATCCTAACCAGACAGATACCGGGAAGCTATAACAAATAAAAAATCACTGATGCGTCCTCGCCGTCGTGCTGCGAAATCTTGTCGTGTAATAATATATAAAGATAACTTAGGCACTCATATATTACCTTCAGCTGTTGCTCCCCAAGGGGTGTTCCCCAAGCCGACGTTCGTATCTCACAGGGGACCAGGCCCTTGGACCCCGTTGCTTAAATATGAGAGCCCTTTGCGCTCACCACTTATCCGTGTAAGAGTGTAACAGCCATCTGAGACTGACATCCAAAGTTCAAACAATAAAAGGTTATGTCACGCGGCGCTTCCGAGTGGTCTCTCGAAGCAGGTGGTCGTGTAAAAGCTATGCAATCCATGCGTGTAATTACTGTAATATACATACGTAAGGGTCTTTAAAAGCATACCGTGTTTTATTAGCAGCTGTAAATAGTACAAGTACGACTTTATACCAAGAAAATGTGATTTAATGCTCAATGTTACTACTACCACTTAATCTTAGAATTGATTGTAATTCAAATAATTAAATGATATGTGTGCAGTTGACACGTAAAGAGTGATTGAGAAAGAAACTACGAGAAAAATAAACGCAACGTCATTTTATTTTATCTCCTACAGCTTAGGGTGTAACTACCCGATAGGGTGGACCGTTGATATTCAATACGCATGATTCATGTGGTCCGTTCATGTAATTATTTTTCAAATTTTATTAATTTCATTAGTCCGCTAAACATTTTTAATTTTGAATAATATAATTTTAATAATAGGGCACTCTGCTGAGATTATTTTGTCTGCAACTGACTCGTCCAGGATATACGTATATGTATATTATATCATATACACAATCTTTCTCAAAAAATAGATCTCAGTATCAGTGTAATAGATCAATGGACTATTCAGTAAGTGTGAGTCCTTTGCCCTTCTCTTCCTGTACTCATTTCGTTCCTTTGCCTATATTAGGTAGTGATTTGACTGAAATTACGAGCATTATTTAACCTACGCTACTTAATCTGCAACTATAATAAAACAAAAAAAAAACATCATCATACAGACTAAATTAACCTGTTCTTTTTACAGCCTTGTACTAGTTCGAATATAATATGAACGTGCTCATTTTCCAAGCAATGTTGATAATAAATGTGGTTACATTATAACTCTGAGCTATTAAATATCAAGTGTTTAAACTAACGTCATACATATTAGTGTTTTAGCTCGATACATTAATAATACACGTTTATATTCATTGCATTGCATCTCTTAGATTATGAAGACTATTTGCTTGATGCATAGGATAATTATTACCATAGTTTGATCAATAATATTAAATCCCATAACCTTTAACATACGAGTATATTTAAGGCCAACTGCATTGAAAGCGACTTTCTGGTTTTATTAAATTTCTTAAAGTATAATTTTTGCCACGAAACGTCTAATATTCCGAATTAAAAGAGATACTTAATAATATTCCAAAAATAAATCAAGTGTTAGATATTTGAAGGTGTGGATATTTGGACATAGATATTATAATGTGACTTAAGACGTTTTATTACTTACTGTCCTTAACAATTTCGCTGACATTTATAGCTTACGTAAATTAATGCTATTATTTCGTTTGAACACTTTGTAATAACTTTAATACATCAATCATATTTTTTTTATCTCAGCAGTTGTTATGCTAACGGCAACTAAATATTACTTGACGGCCATTGTCACATAATTTTGCACAACTTACTGATATTTACAGAGACTACTCCGCAACGTAATGTTTCCCTTTTTTTATTTCAATAAACAATCTATCTGTAGCAATAAGTTTTTTCCAATTCCATAAAATGATTCCTATAGTTGCTTGTTGCTTGCTTGTTGCGTTCAAACAAATAAGTCTTTAACTTTTTTTAGAGTTAATTAGTAAATACATAGTTTCACATGTAATGCATTAAGAATACAATTCGCCCTTTCTTCCCGTCGTCGCTATCAACGTCTGGTTGACTTGTGCTTCCCTGAACCGGAGAATTTACCATAATCGGCACGCTTCGTTGGCAATCGCAGTTAATGTTATAAGTTTTTCATGAGAATATTGCTACTCATTCCTATGATGATGCCTCAACCAAATCAAATCGTTTATTTATGTATAATACCCACATGGGCTTTTGCATATCTATTGTCAATTTTTCATTTCGTTTGAAATTAATCTAATACCATCGTATCGCAACGCGGCCACAAACTGAAAAGATCCAACAAGAAACTCAGCTAACTGGTATTTTTTTTAAATAACTACTTTTAAATTAAATTGTATGTATATTACAAATAGCCAGCATTAGCTCCAGTATAATGACCGATGGGTAAAAAAAATATCCAAAATATAATACAAAAAACAAAAATGTATATGACAATAATTTTATGGCTGGACCAGATCCCACAAGCAACACCCAATCACAAATTAATTACTAAATATTTTTTACAACTCCACGAGAAAGTAAGGGAGAACGATATATTGTATTTCTATCTCGTGGACACGGAAATGGCAATATAACATATATATGCCTGCTTCGTCACCCTGTGAACATTTATAGACACTTTAGTCAAAACATGAAAGACGATGATATTTAAATAATATGTTAATCCATAGATTTGCAATATAAACAGCTATCTTGGTCAAATTAATATGCTAAACGAATTCGTGCTAAAAAAGTATAAATTAAATAATAGTCGAGTACCGAATATATTCTTCGAATAACAATAGATTAGGCACTGCTTAGATGTAGGAATGCATTATTAGCTTCTGCACGCAACTCCCTGCGAGTAAAATGTAATTTACCCAAAGTTTAACTATTAGGGAAAATAAAAAACTAAATGCATAATTGTCAATACGTGAGTGCCCTTAATTATTTAATAAATTCCAATTTGCCTTTCGCCGACAAAACGTATAATAATATAACACCTAGCGCAATTTAAAAAAAAATACGTCATCGCTTCAATAACTATGTGAGAACGACAAATAAGCTATAAAATTTGTTTCAAATGATATTTATTTTAACTACACTGAACAATGTTTTAACAAACACTTCTTTCTTCTACGTACAGTCATACCACAAATCACCGAGACCTTGTAAATTTACCGAGAATATTTTTAACTAATTTAAAACTATAATAAACCAAATTTCATTGGCAAAAATCTTGAAACAAGAACAAGAACTATTTTGAATATAAATAATTCTTTATACTTAGTACAACTAATAATCATACTTGTATTTTGGTTCGCTATCTACACACTTATGTACTTATCATTAAGGCATAGTATCTATATCAAATGAAATCACTATATGCTTCTGACTGTTTTTAATCTATGGGTCATTATTATCATCATGCATACCGTTCACTGCTGGTCGAAGACTTCTGCGATGGAGTACCATGCCACGGTCATTCTTTGGTGAGGTGAAGTATTGCATTTGACGGGGTCGCGATGGTAGTAAGATGTTATACTTTTCTCAGAAGAGTTCTACAACCCTTTCTCCTAGTGATATCTCAACAGATTTTTGTGACACCCACGACCCGGCAACTGTATTCTTGTCTTGTCTTATTTTGGATGTAATTTACTCGCATCCCTTATTTTTACTACTCATTATCATCTCTCGCAATTGTCTCATTAAATACAGCGGTTTTTTTTTTCAAAACTGATTCTCTGTAGTTTCTATTTTTTTTTAAATATTATGTTATCCCAAGTAATTGGCATAAGAGCAGCATGATAACGATGTTGTTATGAAGTCGAGTCGTGTCATTAGTAGACATACATATATCGCCTTGAACGAACGCCTGTAGTACCGAAAGTAGCAACACGAGAATAGACATAATAATATACTCGTAAGGCGTCTTATGCCTGGTCAGTATTAATAATCAAATGGCATATACGACTACTGATTATAAAATGCTGGATTGAATTTCTAATTCGAGCAGATAGACGTGATTCTGGAGTTTGTGAAATTCTTAGGCTAGAAACTATTCGAAATTATTATTCAGGTAATAGACTCGGCCCCTATAATGTTGTGATAAGTTCTTCACATCTCATACGTGATGTCGACGACGTCTGCCAAAAAGGCGATTGAGAAGTTGTGTATGGCAAATTATGTGGTTGCTCGCCGTTTCCTCCGTCTCCTCGGGTGGTTTTAGTGAAGTGTGAACGGACGAAAATGAGTAACTAAAACAAAAAAAATTGTATTACATTAATAATAATACATACAATTTGTGTATAATAAATGTTCCATGTGGTGACGGAGTAAGAATACTATTCACCAGCCCATATCTTACCCGTGGGTGATCGTACGAGGCGACTAAGTGATATAAAACGCATACAACATCTATGCGAGAGAAGCAAAACTCGAAAGAAAATCCTATACCAACACGTCTGACCAGTGCGGTATAGTAGGTTAATTTCCCTCCCATTACGGATGAGGCCCGAGCTCAACAGTGGGACATTTATAGGCTGTGATGATGATGAAATAGGAAATACCTTAAAAATAAATGAATTACAGTTTTAATAAAATCTCAATTCCTCTTGAGTTAAGAGTATCTATGTACTTGAACCTAAAAAATTGTTATACTTTAAAAAAAAGCTTTAGCTTGTTAATATTTTTATTTTTTTTGGAAATTATTAAACCTAGAGTCAAATTGATGATGATATTGAAGATATCTATTCAATGTTATCATCGTATCCATAACATTTATCACTCATCATACCGCTGCTTATTTACTAATTTATATAAGATTGGCAATCACGTTTTCTTTATCTAACGCATTTTATAAATATCAAATACAAACGCCTTAAAGTTGCTTTTTTACTTGTCGGAAGTTTCGAACACTACAGCGTTCATTATGGCGGGAAGACTGTCCTCCTTGACCATAAATGCCGACCACAAACACGATAAAAACTGTAAAAAAAAAAATTATTTCATGTGTAATAATTGCGTTACGTCAGATATAATTATCTATTCGCTAATGAAATTAATCACAGCCTTTAATTGAGTTAATCAAGAAACATACATTCCATTGATATTCATGTGTTCATTAGATTAAAATGAAAAATCAATATTTAAATTTGGACAATAAAAAATCTAAGACACAGTTGTAATCAATCTCTATCAACTTAATAGTAAATTTTACAATCATGAGCAAAGCGATTCGTCCGAATTTAAATTCGATTCGATCCGAATTTAAAACTTTTTAAATTCGATTGCTGAATAGTCTTATAAATCATTCTATTAAACCTGTATTCTTCAGAAGTACATAATAGATTTACGATTATTTTGATATGAAACGAATAAAAAAAAACACATAATCAGTATAAATATGTGAATATTTAGGTTAAGCCACGGCATCGCTCACGGCCTGATCAAACACGTTGACACCTCAAGGCACTTTAGATCCGTAACCAGCATATAGTAAACATTAAAATACAATAAAAATGTCTGTTTTGTGCAAACACTTTGGTATATGGTCTATATACACAGTGATCTATTTCAACAATAAAGTTCTAAGAATTTTAACGAGAATAAGAATGTATCATCTCGGCTCATATAAGTCCAAGCAAGGCTCAAGCCTACTCTACAGTGAAAGGACAATTGGTCTACTATACCACGCTGGTCAGAGGTTGGTATAGAGTTTCTTCAAAGTTTTCTTTCTCTTACATTAATGTTAACTGATTGTGCCTCTTAGTTATCTTTTACGTTCATCTACAGGAAAAAAAGGACGCACGCAATCCATACGCTACCGTACTTATTGCCTTCCCAACGCTGTTGGGCCGGCCACTGGTACCGAATCCTTAACATCCGTGGCCAAACTCTGTCACCATAAGAATAGAATGAAACGTCAAATTCTTAAGCTTTATTATACAAACTCTTTAATATTACATTGTATTATTATTAAAATTCGCATTAATAATAAACAATATATTTTGTTGGCAATATAAATAATAAACAATATATTTTGTTGGCAATATAAATAATAAACAATATATTTTGTTGGCAATATAAATAATAAACAATATATTTTGTTGGCAATATAAATAATAAACAATATATTTTGTTGGCAATATAAATAATAAACAATATATTTTGTTGGCAATATAAATAATAAACATTAATTTTTTTTGTTTGTTAAATAATGGCAAATAAGTAAAATATAATTAATAAAGACAGCACTGATAGAATTTAATTGTGAAACTAAACATTACCAGATACCAGATACTTACTTAAATTAACATAAAATTTTCATCAAAATCTGTATAGCTTAAGAGGAGTTCAATCACATATAATAAATACATCAAACTCTGTAACCGCTTAGAAATTCATTCACATAAATGTTGTATGTACGTTATCAGAAAATTGTATGTATATAAAAAAGGTTCGTAACGCTGGTAAGCTGATTGATGAATAGACTGTGATCGAAAAATACAAATGCCCATGAGTTAAAAATCTCAAAAATCATATGAATATGCAAGTCGGTATATACTTAATATTATAGTAGATTACAAATGAAGAAGTAATGAAAATTTGTTTTAATGGTACTTACCGGGTACTAAAACATTTCCGGCAGTCTAAAACAATATTCGCATTATAATAATATCGGTTTGGAGCACAAGCGTTAGATGGTTACTAAGTCTATAACGGACATAAATAGAAACAATTTTTACGACGTTGGTAAGCTAATAGATGGATGGTCCTAAATAAGACGGAGGCCCTATTATTCCATGGGCTACGCGTAAGGCTGCCAATCGGCGCCTCGTTAGTCGTCAACTCCATCCAGATCAGTATCCAGGCCCATATGAAGTACTTGGGTCTGGTACTCGACGGGCGATGGTGGTTCCGGGAGCATTTTCGCCGAATTGCTCCCCGGCTGGTCGGCGCGGCGTCCGCCCTATCACGGCTCATGCCGAACGTGGGCGGACCCAGCTTCGAGGGCCGACGGCTGTATGCTGACGGTGATCCGTTCGATGGCCATGTACGGCGCACCCGTGAGGGCGAGGGCTCTGAACGCCCAGCTCAGGGCTCTTCTGTGGAGACCACAGAGAGCCATGGCGGTCAGAGCCATTCGCGGGTACCGCACGGTATCGACCGAGGCGGCATGCCTACTGGCCGGGACACCCCCGTGGGACCTAGAGGCGGAGATGCTCTCCGACCTCTACCGGCGGGTTACCTTAGTGCGCGACGAAGGTGGCTCCCCATCGTTGAGCGAGATAGCCACCTGGCGCGAGGACGCCCGCCGAGACGTCATCGCCCATTGGGTTACACGGCTGGAGAGGCCTAGACACGGTGTCGTTACCGTTGAGGACCTCCGGCCCGTACTGATGGAGTGGATGGAGCGGCGGCACGGAGTCCTCTCCTTTCGACTGGTGCAGGTGTTGTCGGGGCACGGATGCTTCGGCTTGTACCTGCACACGGTCGCGTATAGGGAGTGGACTCCGGCCTGCCACCATTGCAGCAGTGACGAGGACACGGCGCAACATACGCTAGAGGTATGTCCGAGCTGGGACGGGCAGCGCCGTGACCTCGTCGCTGTTATCGGTGCCGACCTGACGGTGCCGGCTGTCGCGAAAGCGATGGTCGACAGCGTCAGGAACTGGGACGCGATCGCCGCCTTCTGCGAGGCTGTCATCTCGCGGAAGGAGGCGGCGGCACGAGTCCGGGAGGATTCCCGCGACTGGGGCCGCCGTCAGCGGCCGGGGTGTCGACGTCGGGCGACTAGAGAGGAACCCGCAAGGGTATACCGCCGGGCGGGCCACCGAAGTCAAAGATCGGGTACCAGTGGCCCGCTCGCACGGCGAAGAGAGGAGTTTTACGGTGGGTCTATGGGGTCACGCGCCGCCTTTCCGTCACCCCGGACCGATTTGGCGGGGCGAGACGCATCCGTAGACCACCAAAAAAAAAAAAAAAGCTAATAGATGGACGGTCTGTGGTTGGTTGGTAGATGATCATAAGTTAGGGGCGTAAAAAAAATATAAATACGAAAACCTGTATCGTAATATATATCCATAAAAGAAGATATTTGTATATACCGGGTGGAACAGAGAATGGAGCAGCTGGTCAGAAGGGTGGTTGGTAATGATGGTAGGAAACCATAACAAAAATTTGAAGGGAAAATGTCAAGGGGTCATTGACTCATCAGCTGTCTGTAAATGCGATTTTGTCATCTGTAGCAAACGTAATAATTGATTTATTTGGGTTCTAATATTTAAAAAAGTATATTAGTGTGTATCTGATTATTTATCATTTACATGGTACATTTCATTCAGTTTCAAAGGAAAAGCAATAACAAAATTGAAAACTTTATATGCTTCTAATTCATTAACGAACCGATCTTTTTCTTTCAAATTTTTGTTATGGGTTCCTACCATCGTTATCTACCACCCTTCTGACCAGCTGCTCCATTCTCTGTTACACCTGGTATATGAATGACATCGCTAAACTCAGAAACTATTTGACCTATTGTTATAAGAATTGGTATGTATATGTATTTTTTCAAGGAGAAGGTTTATATGCTATCCTCATTAATATAACTCGCTACCAGGTGGCGCTGCGATATAGCGACTTCAACAAACAAACCAACAGGCTGGGTTTGCTAGCATAATGTATATTAAACTCTTTTCTCCCATCTATTACCTGTTTAACATTTAACCAGTATAATACAGATAAATAATGTGATTACAACTAAATGCCAAAAATATCTAAGCCTATAAAATGCCTACTTGATATGCGCAGTACATAAACCATATAGAGTACTTCTTGTGAATAAATATCAAGAATAATATAAATGAGTAGAAGTCATTATGAGCTCTCACATACTCAGACATAGTGGTAACTGTGGTGATGTCACTATATCCTGCCACACCTTGTAAAATGCCTGATTTAATTATGCAGAAAAAAAAATGTGTGGGCGACAACAATGCAAGACAATATGAAGCGAAATAAAATATAAAAAAAAACCGTTCATCAGATAATCAATGGCTAGTACTCCAACGGTGCGATAATGCTGTGCTTGCCGTTCGGGTTGATGATCACAATATATGAGGATGCTGCTGCCTCGTCTCTTGGTTTTCTCTTAAGGGGTTTTTAGGAAACTCGTGGGAAGGTAAAAATTCCATACATAGTTAATGTATGGAATTTTAACACCTATTAGGCGTCAAGACCTAAGTGATTAATATCATCATCATCATCACAGCCCATAAACGTCCCACTGTTAGGCTCGGGCCTCATCCGTAATGGGAGGAAATTAACCTACTATACCGCGCTGGTCAGACGTGTCGGTATAGGATTTTGTGTCGAGTTTTCCTTCTCTCACATAGATGTTATATGCATTTAATATCCCTTTGTCGTCTCGTACGATCATCCACGGGTAAAATAGGAGGTGGTGAATAGTATTCTTACTCCGTCACCACACGGAAAAGTGGTTAATATATACAAGTTCAAATGCCGTGGTTTCATTACTACTCAGGACTTCGTATATGTACGTATGTATCATATATACACAAATTGATATTCCGATTTTGCTTTTTTTTTTATTTCTAATGGTGGCAAACGGACAAGCAGCACACCCGATGGTTAGTGTTACTGCCGCCCATGGACCTTTGCAATACCAAGGGTATAGCTAGCCTACCAATACAGACCCCAAACCCACCCAGTTGGGTTTCCGACTCTCCTCGTATATTTTTCGGCATTTAATTTGTGTCCGTTAATTACGTGTTTTTAATACCCCGCAATACCTACATGGATTATTTCACTAATGATTATTTCGCAATACAAGGATTATTTCACTACACTCTGCAGGTGTAAAAAAAGAATTAGTCCACATCAGTATAAAATAGTCATCCGACCGCATATCATAAGTCGTTAAACTGAACATATTTAATCATCATCATTCTCTTGCTCTTATCCCAAGTACTTGGGCTCGATGCAATATGTGTCCTCTTTTTCCATACAGTCCTATCACTGAACATGTTTAATGATAATGCTATTTAATTATTTAGGTTAACCAAAAGGATCATCAGCTAAAATAGGGAGTTGTTGCAACCTTTGGTTTCTGATGGTTTTTATAAGACAGTATTTTATCATTTCAGGATCGAGACAGTAACCTAACGGTACCGGCGCGTTGGGAGGACAGGAATCTTCGAAATTATCTTAACAAACCTGACGGATTTCGCAGTAAGTAATTTCAATTTGGTTGTTTAACTAAGGGATGCCAACGAAAATCCATTTCCGTTCTTCTGATGGATGACAAGAAGAATGGGGAACAACACTCTCCTAGAAATCTGATAATACTGACTGCAATCCCCAACCCGCACGCCAAACGTGGCGATTATGGTATCATCCTCCTTTGGGTAAGGCTGTTACATACAAACAGTACACCTCGAAGGGCTGATAGATGGCAATGTATTAACATACGAAAAGAAAAACATAAAAAAGGAAGCATAAGAGAAGGAAAGCTCTGAATAAAACTCTACATCAACCTGTCTGACCAGTAAGGGTCACTTGCTCAGACTGTCATACTGGCAGTTTTATTGACAAAAATTAAAAACATTTTTTTTTTGTCAATTTTTTTATCACATACTGCCAGCACTAATCGAGCACTAAATTCCCTATACATTGCTTTAGTCCTATACCTCGTTAATATAGGCGTTTTAGGGAATAGAGCACTGCTAGCTTAATTAGAAGCTAGCATTGTTCTCATTTTTTGCGAATCTATGAGAGCATCAAATTTAAGTTTTTGGCACTAAATTAGCACTAAATGAGCACTAATTTTTGCACTTTTCTTTAAGCGACTCTGCTCACTTTGCCATGCTAGCTTTATAGACGTCTCCACAACGGGAGGTAAATTGACCTACTATACCACGCTAGTCAGATGTGTTGGTATAGGGTTTTGTTTCGAGTTTTCCTTCTCTTGCATAGATGTTATATGAACTTTATTTCCCTTAGTCGTCTCACGGCTAAGAGAGAGGGTGGTGACTTGTATTCTCATTCCGTTACCACACGGAAAGAAAATGATAAAACTTCATTGAAATTAATTTAGCCATTTCACATAAAACGAGTTATTCAATTTCCATTGCTTATTTCTGTTATGTAAACAGACAAATCGAGCCGTTGGATTGGTGGTGTGTACGACTACAGCGCACGTTCATGGCGATGGGGTGGAGATCTGAGGAAGATGCATTACCAGTCCTTCTCGCAAATGGCAAGAATGTCCCCCGAGGAATTGCAGTGGCACTGCATCGCTATGTTACCAGAATTACAATACAGGTTCGTTTAAAATTTACTTTATGTCATTCTGGATCGCCATGAAGAGGATATATTAATGGCATACTTTATTGCAGAAGACCACAAGTGGAATATAACTTTAATAAAATTATTATATCGATATTCTCGCCATGCAAATAAGAATCATAAAAAATGAAGACTAAACGCTGTAATTTCTTTGAACAAGCGAATACCGTATCATACGTATATTTCTAAATACAACTCGACTTCAAATTGAAAATTACCCACTATACTATATATTTTTACCCACTATAAACTGAAAACCTCACTATATGTAGATATATATTTATATAAAGATTATGAGCCGTCTCCTGAGAAACAGCAGTTTTATTAGTGGACGTCTGTATCGTTCTCGATGTTATTCAGCCACTTTTATTACCGTCTGTAAAATCACGAAGGTCAAAAGAAAACAATAGACTACAAAGGACTAATATATATTTATCAGGTTTCTTGTTTCGAGAACCAATATTGGCTTCGTGACAAACATAAGATTGCCGAATCTCAAGGACACCACGGATTTCTACTCACAAGCCACGGAATTCAATTTAAATCATAAAAAAGGCGTTTGTAAACCGTTTAAGTAATAATTTTCGAGCGATAAAATGATCTTCACGTATACAGCTGTTGTTGTATTTCCGTTAATTAAATATATAAAGTCCCCTTCGATATGAAGATTATATCCATAATGTGAAATGCAGTTTTATTATTAAAAGAAAACTATATTTTGCCTAAAGTTGAACTACTAAATAATACGTTTCGTATGGCGACTGAGTAAGAATGCAATTCATCAGCCAGGCTGTCATAAATTCTATGACAACCCATTTGAACAGCTATAGTGCACGACAATTTCCCTTCTATTTCGAAGGAGACCCTAGCCCAACATTGGGACTTACACAGACTGAAACTGGCAACTGTTAGGCTAGCAATAACAAAATCTGAGCTGAAGTTATTTTTAGGAAGCAATATGCCTTATAAGTAAATTTATATAACTTTTCAAGCCATTTATTTATGTCATTTTTTGAATCTTGATTTGAGGATCTGTTATCCATTCATCTATTGATCAACCTATCGACAGCTATTAGGAATACACACATACATACATACATATCATCACGCCATATCCCTTGCAGGGTAGGCAGAGAGAACAGAGTGCCAGAGAACTCTATCCTTGCATACTTCACTCGCTTCCTCAACATTCATAATTCTCTTCATACACGCTCGCCGGTTTCGGCGACTCTTGACTCCACCTTCCTTCAGTACATGACCGATCTGGTCTAGGTAGGTTAGTCTCGGTCTCCCTCGGTACCTACATCCTTCCACTTTCGCATTGTATATCTTCTTAACCAGGCGTTCGTTCAGCATTCTTTCCACATGTCCGAACCATCGGAGCATTCCCTTTCGCATCTTTACACCAATACTCTCTTTCATACCTACCCGCTCTCTTACGTCGTCGTTACGAATGCGGTCGGTCAGCCTAACTCCACAGATTTTCCGCAGAGATCGCATTTCGACCGCATTAATTTTACTATCATACTCTTTTCTGCATACCCAACTCTCGCTTCCATACAGTAATGTTGGGACAAGCACTGCGTTATGTATTGCTACACGTGCCTTCCGGCTGAGGTGGTGGCTGCCGAAAAGTTGCCCCAACGCTCCGTTCACTCTATTTCCCGCATTCACTCTTCGCTCTATATCAGTGGTGTACCTTCCATCTCGGCTAAATCCACATCCAAGATATACAAATTCATCCACTTGCTCTAGTACATCATTACCTATTGCTACTCTTACATCTGTTCTGGTTTTATCTCTTTCAAAGACCATTATTTTGGTTTTGCTCACATTCACGCGTAGACCCCTTTTCTTACAATCTTCTGTCATTGTGTCGACTAGGGTCTGCAGGTCAGTCGCTGACTGTGCCAGCAGGACTGCATCATCTGCATAAAGCAGAGCAGTGACCACTGAGTCGCCCATCTGGACTCCCACATTCATATCGTTCAACCTTTGGAGATATTTATCCAGATATATGATAAACAGCCTGGCTGACAGAACGCACCCCTGCTTAACGCCGATATTGACGTCAAACCAAGGCGACATTCCATCATCCAGCCGCACACAGGCTCTACAGCCCATGTAACTGGACTGCACAGCCTGTAGTAGTTTACCGTTAATACCATACTCCGGTAAAATGTCCCAAAGTTCCTTTCGTACAACCGTGTCAAATGCTCTCTCCAGATCCACAAAACTGCAGAAAACCCTCTGACCTAGAGCCAGATGCTTCTCCACAATGTTGCGCAGAGAGAACACTTGATCCATGCATCCCCTTCCACTCCTGAAACCTCCTTGTGTCTCACACAGTAAACCATCGGACACCATCCTCATTCTCCTTTCAATAATTTTTCCATACACTTTTGCTGCCAAACTGGTCAAGCTTATGGCTCTGTAATTTGCGCAGTCATAACGTGAACCCTTGTTTTTAAACAAAGGCACGATGACTGCGCTATTCCAGTCCCCGGGAACCATTCCCGAGCTCCAACATAAATTGAGGAGCAACAGGAACGCCTCCCAGACACAAGAGCCACCGAGCTTGATCATCTCGGCAGACACCATATCAATGCCCGCTGCCTTACCATTTTTCAAACTTCTTATCGCCCATTCAACTTCATCCATACTGATGCCATCGGAGGACGCCGTCGCCGAATGTTGATCTACTAGACCACATGCGACACCGGCGCCCACCGTAGTATCCGCATACATATCGCCAAAATATTCACTCCATCGGCTTAACACGTCTTGTGTTTGTGTAAGAATGTCTCCACCTTTAGACCTTATTTTATTCATTCTGAAGGCTGACCAACCACCCCGAGACTTCTTCACCTCCCTCCAAAAGAGTTTGGTGTTACCCTCGAAGTTTTTAGTCAGCCTATCTTCTGCACTCATACTTGCTCTATCACGTTTCTCTTTCACTAAGGCCTTGGTGTCATTCTTACATTGCCGATATATTTCTTTCTTCTGTTCAGTCATACTGTCATTCAGATTCAAAGAAGAGACATAGTCCAGCCACGCTTTCTTCTTTTGCTCTACGGAAGCTGCCACTTCCGCATCCCACCATGCATCACGATTTGTTTTTCTATGCTTCTTTGAACTTCCACATACTTCTTTCGCTGTATCTACCATACTCTCTTTCAATACTCTCCAGCATTCTTCAATGTCCGATTGCGGCTGGCTTGCCATCGTCAGCCGTTCTCGGACACCCTCTGCGTACTTTTCTCTTACACACTCTTCTTGCAACCTTTCAACCTTTATTCTTTCAAGCCCTCCGAAGTGGATACGCTCTCGCCAGTGCCTCCACTTTCTGAACAGACCACTAAATCTCGCAATAACGAGATAGTGGTCCGTGTCGACTGTGGGGCCCCTGTAGGCTCTTGCGTCCAATATTTTGCTTCGTAGGCGACTGTCTACCAAAATTAAATCTATTATGCTTTTCTGTTCATTCCTTCTCCATGTATACATATGGATGTCCTTATGTTGGAAAAATGTGTTTGACACAATAAGGTTTCTCTCCATGCATACATCCGCTATGAGCCTACCTGCGTCGTTCACTCTCTTATCACCAAATGGACCAAGTACGTCCTCATAGTCGGGACGCTTGGTCCCCACCCATCCGTTCAAATCTCCGCATACAATCACGCGTTCACTGGTTTCTGCCATATCCAGAACTTCCCTAACATTATCCCAAAACTTCTCTAGGTCTGATGCCACCGAGGATCCTACGGGAGCATATGCTACAACCATGAATACCTTGGTGACACCTAGTTTTATACGGACCCAGAGAAGTCTGGGATCATACATTCCGTAATCCTTCACACCTGAGGCCAAGCGAGAGGACAACAGCACTCCTACCCCCATGCTGGCTCGATCGCTCTGTGGTACACCAGACCACAGAGCCATCCCGCCACCAGGAAGATCGCAGGCGTCGCTGCCCCTTCGCTTGGTCTCTGTTACACAGAGCACGTCTAGCTGTTTGTCCGCCATGACGGATATCAGCTCGTGCAACTTACCTTCCACACAACCTCTTACATTCCACGTGCCCACCCGGCACTCCGTTCTCCTCGACTCGCCTAACTGGGCAAGGCGTGATGGGTGGCGGCCCCCATCGCCGCAACTGCCGATGTTCGTACCGACGGGGGCGGGTCGGTACGCGTCGCCTCCAGGGGACGCCCTAACCCGCATTGCGGTACGCATTTCGAGCTGGATTAGCAGTCTAATTAGACTGGCAGGGGACGTGAACGAGCACGCTCCGGACTATGCCCCCCATATTAGGAATAGGAATAGGCTTCCCAAAAGGTAAACAATGGCACCATCGTCTAGCTTGGTAAAGGCTTCAATAGGAAAATAAGAGGTGACGATTTGTTATATGCCATACGGTTTTTTAATTTGAATTTGACCCATTTCACTTTTATTAATTCATATTATGATATATCCAATTGCTCTCAATGTATTATAAACTTTATTTTGCTCATTCTTATTTCATTAGGTTTTATTACAGTCTGTCTGAACTACAATATCGTTTATTTTACCCGAGACACGATTTTATCTCATGCCTTGTACCGCAATCACAGAACCGATTATAGCTAAATGAAGCGCGATCTTGCGAGAAGCAATAAGTTTTACGATTGCTGGTCTGTGTTGGCTTATTGTCCCTTATTTCTTAAAAGTATTGCGTCATCAGGACATAAATAAATTTTGTCAGGCGCCAACATCTATCATCTATACTAACATTAATTCTAAGTTAAATAGGCTAACGAAGTCAAGGATTCAGTTGATGACCCGCTCAATATTTAGTGAGAGATAATTGTTACCAAAAGTAGGAATAAATGGAAAAAAAGTAAGAAAACCGATATAGCAAATAATAAAGTGACAATTCTGTTCTTATCCGCTAGAATAATTGTACATTTTTTTTTTTTTGTTAACGCAGTGGTTCAAGAATGCATTTTTCGCACTTACCCCCGCCTGTCGGAAAAAACAGACGAGGAGTGTGGGACTCGCTAGCCCCGTGGCTAGAATACCCACTAAACTCTTTCCACTGCGATCGCTGTTAGCCGAGAGGGCTTTGACAGCTTAACCGGACTATGGGTGAGCGCTGAGGGCTCTCAACCCGGTATAACTTTTAAGCGACTACGCCCGAGGGCTCTCCCTGTGGAGAACGGACCTCGGCTCGGGGCGTCGCTGGTGGCAAAGTGGGTGTGCTCACGTTTGAAATACAATAATGGTACAAAAGTTCTAATGAGGTCATTGACTTCTCGGTAATGAAATCATAGTGTGATCTATTTTGATCCCACCGCCATCTATTGAGAATGAGATAAATCATATCAGTTAGAGAGACTAGAGCTCTACGCTGATCACCCGTCGCCCAGGCGGCCGAACAACAACCCAGAAGTGAGCTGCATAAGCTCACTTCTGGGTTCAAGTCTCCTCTACTGTAGGAAGAAAACAGATTGCCGCGCTGGTCATAGGGGTTGCTACAGGATTTCATTTCGAGTTGTCCTTCTCTTGGGCCTTGAATAAGTGTTATCTTTATCCCTTAGTCATCTTTTACGATACTCGTGAGCAAGAGGTTGTAATTTTTTATATTCTTACTGCGTCGATCTATATGGATGAATCGTTAAAATGTATCATCATTTCTTTCACACATGTCCCAACATTTGACATTTTATAACAAATGTCTCGAACATTGTAAACCCAGTTAATCAATGTCAACATTAATTGCTTCAGATGGGCACCGCGCAAGTGTCTCGAGCCCCACCACTACATCTGCCAAACTAAAATGCAGAAGGTGCCAAAGGCCAAAGTGAAAGATTTTAAGAAACGTTGGCAGCGAATGGGAAAACTCAACGAGATCACAGCACCGGGTGCCAGCCGAGAGGTCAACGACCCGATGATGGTGAATGACGTTGCCGCGAACCCTGTACATCCTCATCCTAAGTCGTATGATCTCCGTCCGAAGCAACCACGTAAAAGCTCAAAGCGTCACGGACCTAGGCCGAAGATCAACTCAAAGGCTTATGATTTAAGACCGAACGATCTGAAGAAGAGATCGAGACCTTCGATTCGCAGCAGACGGCTCAAGAGACCATTCCCAGGGTAAGTTGACCTTACTTCTTTTATTTCCTGACAACCGAATCTTCAACAATCTGGTACATGTATTTCAACAAAAGTAGAAATATGAAGAAGGAACCACTTTGTAAAAAACGCCTTAGAGAATTGAATTATACGATATTTTTTTATATTTTTTATCAATTGGCAATAATTGGCCAAGATAGTTATCTTGGTGCCAAGGTGTCACCAATAAAATTATCAAGTTTCATATTGGAATTTCTTTAATCATAGCTGAAGGAATTTACAAACTCAATAATTAATTTAAAAAAGGTTCAACTTTTTTAAATTCCGTAGACAAAAGATTTCCAAAAAAAATCCTATGAATAAATCTATGCTTCTCGTCTTCATCCGTCAGGTCAGTAGGCTGTCTTGAACCGATAGTATACCGACCGTAAACAGTTAAACGGTTGCCACGGTATTTTATTCAGCTGTAATAAAAAATATAATATTAAAAATTAAATAGATATTTATAAATGTGTTTTTTTTTGAGTTATTATGGTACAAAACACTCATAAACCAGTAAATACAACTTCAAAATAAATCCATAAATATTCTAATAACAATAATTCCAATTGAATTGTATAATTAAATAGAGGAATATCGATATCGAAAATCCTACTAAATATTGCCAATCCACTATCAACGTAAATTGCCATAACTTTAACCTATGGAGCTTCTAATCTCTGTGCCATAGCCATTACAGAACAATATAAAGAGCTTGGGATACCAACAAATAACTTCGATAACTACGATATATATCAAATTAATTGCAATGATGACATGTTATTTATGTTACTTTTACTACATATTATTGTATAATGTAGATATGTCTAATAGGTATTTGTGTGTAAGGGGTCATCCATTAATAACATGAGTCTTGACAGGGGAGGGAGGGATTTGACAAAAATAAAAAATATCGCAAGGCGGAGGGGGATGTAGTAAGATATCACGTGTATTTATTTTTTCGTCAAACGCGCAATTTCTACACCTAAAAGCGGCGTGTAGTGTGACTTAACTTGACTTGGCTTTGACTCGGCACGCCAGTCGCCAGTTATTCTGTTGTTTTGGTGCCGAATACATATACTTAAACCGTTACCTCATACGTTTTGCATTAAAACAATATTTAAAGTAGGTGATCTGTATAAATACCTTTTTGCAAAGTATAAAAAAGGAATAAATGTCTCCAAAGGTTGAACGATATGAATGTGGGAGTCCAGATGGGCGACTCAGTGGTCACTGCTCTGCTTTATGCAGATGATGCAGTCCTGCTGGCACAGTCAGCGACTGACCTGCAGACCCTAGTCGACACAATGACAGAAGATTGTAAGAAAAGGGGTCTACGCGTGAATGTGAGCAAAACCAAAATAATGGTCTTTGAAAGAGATAAAACCAGAACAAATGTAAGAGTAACAATAGGTAATGATGTACTAGAGCAAGTGGATGAATTTGTATATCTTGGATGTGGATTTAGCCGAGATGGAAGGTACACCACTGATATGGAGCGAAGAGTGAATGCGGGAAATAGAGTGAACGGAGCGTTGGGGCAACTTCTCGGCAGCCACCACCTCAGCCAGAAGGCACGTGTAGCAATACATAACGCAGTGCTTGTCCCAACATTACTGTATGGAAGCGAGAGTTGGGTATGCAGAAAAGAGTATGATAGTAAAATTAATGCGGTCGAAATGCGATCTCTGCGGCAAATCTGTGGAGTTAGGCTGACCGACCGCATTCGTAACGACGACGTAAGAGAGCGAGTAGGTATGAAAGAGAGTATTGGTGTAAAGATGCGAAAGGGAATGCTCCGATGGTTCGGACATGTGGAAAGAATGCCGAACGAACGTCTGGTTAAGAAGATATACAATGCGAAAGTGGAAGGATGTAGGTACCGAGGGAGACCGAGACTAACCTACCTAGACCAGATCGGTCATGTACTGAAGGAAGGTGGAGTCAAGAGTCTCCGAAACCGGCGAGCGTGTATGAAGAGAATTATGAATGTTGAGGAAGCGAGTGAAGTATGCAGAGATAGAGTTCTCTGGCACTCTGTTCTCTCTACCTACCCTGCAAGGGATATGGCGTGATGATATGTATGTGTATGTAAAAAAGGAAAAAACCGAGAATATAATGAGTTTTGGGCTAATAATACTACTATAAAACTATACTATAATATTAACGTTAGACGGCCGATTATAACATTGACAAAATAGTGCTCTCCCCTACTTTCAGTTTTTTATAAACGAAGAATGTATATTGTGGCGACACATACATATGTAGACAATGCTTCTTTTCCAGTGGATCTCATATTTATATGACTAAATAGCAAAAGTAGATAATTTCCTCCGGAAGAAAAAAATATTTCGTATTTAATACTAATAGTAAATATCCTGCTAGCGTAACAGACCAATGTTACTACAAGCAAATAAGCTCTCATAATGACTTAGTAATAACCATTTACTGAAAAATATTATTTTACAGTACATTTTTTTCCCATTTCAAGCCTGTGAATTTGAACACATATGCAGAGCGGTAGCACGGTACTTACATTTCACCGTGTAACTTCTCAAGCTTTAAAGTTTAAATGTATTTACCGAGCAAAGTGCTAAAATCTGAGCTGTCACTGAAAGAAGATTGACACAAAGCTCAATAATGCATTGCTTAATCTTCCGGGTCATTCGCGGTCAAAACAACCCTAAAGCAAATACAAAAAATTATGAACATAATGGTAAACTATGTATAAAATGTTCCACCCATTTTTGATACAAATTCATTATGAGTAGAAATTATTATATATAAATAATTATATTATTTAAGCTCAGTTATTGTTAGATATTATATTTATGGTAATTTTATATAATGACAGTTTATTAATTTAAACTTGACAAATCAAATGTGCTGCCTCCGGATTGGAAAGGCGTCACATAGCGAAAGATTCGTCAAGAAAATTCAAAAGCATAATACTAATTATTGACTTTTAAGAGGCGGCTTACTTTACCTTACTAAATATTGAATAAAATAATAATTAAAAATAATTTATTTTATTTTCAGTTACACATGGAACCGACGAGACCCAGAGGGCTCCTATTTTCGCAATGCTGAGCTACTACGCTCCGGCCGTACTGGACTCAGGCCGCAACAGGTCAACGCTCATCTCGCTCGCTTGAAGCATCTCCGCGATAAACAAATCGCACGTCTCAAACGCATCCAAGACAAAGACGACTGGCTTGAAAACAAACCGCAACAAGCACTCGCCCAGACCCATGCTAGAACCTACACTGTTGACAATAACATAAGCGCTTTACACCCAAAAACAATCGTCGAAGAATTTGACATGTTCCCTCAACCACAACCCGTCGCACTACCACAACCAAGCGGCTAAACGATTAACAAATCGATTCTAATAATCGCATTTCATATCGATTATTCAAGAATCGATTATTCCTCGATATTAAATAAGTTCCTCGCGATTCTAACTTTGAAACTTTTCCCCCGACTTCACTAATTTTGTTGATGCTACTGCGATTTTTTCTTCTTACTACTCTCATTCATTTATCGTAAATAATTATGGAACGAGAGTTAGTAAGTTATAGAGCAATTTCGCTAATGGCTGCATTTGATGACACAAGCATTAGGAATTATAACAGTGTTGCCATATTGAAATCAAATATATTTTATATATGCGACTCTAGTCTTGACATTGCTAGTGTCATCTTTGAAATCGCTTTAGCATCATCCTCTTGTTCTTCTTCTCTTCCTTCCAGAGTAGTCAGAACATACGATTTATTATCTACTCGATTTTATAAAATAAGCTACTTATAGCTTATTTATACTTATAGCTTATTTATATTAATAAAGAATGCTTACATTCTTTATTATAACTTCAATTTAATATATTTATACATAGTTACCACCTTTAGATGGTCCTTCACTTTGAATTCCGTAGACAATGACATTTGTAAGTGTAGCCAATTAAAAAAAAATCCTGTGTCTTTATTAAATATTTACTCCTTATCAAATATTAAAATTTTATAGTAGAAGTCATATAAATTATTACTATTTCATACTTATTGTAATATATTAAAGTTGATAGATCTAAATACTTAAGTCAGTGTGAGTGAGAGAACTACATATATTTTTTACAATTTTTTGTTTGTATTCCACGAGTTTTTTAAATAAAACGATTTCTATTGCTGTGCTTTTATATAATTTACGTTGACGTAATCTGTATTTTTTTTTAATTTATAATGTACTAGTCAGTAAGATTTATGAAAAAAAAATTAAAACGTTAAAATGTTGGTAATACTTGTCAATATTGATAACAATAAAATGGATGTAGACACTATCATACATTATTCGTTGAATTAATTTAATAATTTGTCATTTCATTTAATTAACAAATATTCATTGATCTATGTGTATTTATTCAATAAATGGCATTAACAACAAGTGTCGTACGTCATAATTGGCATTTCGTATATAATTAGATATTTAAGTCTACGTTCCAAACTTTTTGTTTTATTTTAGTTAAACATCTAATAAATTAACATATTTTTACTAAACTGCCAGTTATTGTAATCCTCGCATTTATCAAGTTAATTCACATCTTGTTTAAGTCTTTGTAAAATATTTTAAGCTCTCATTTTCAAACCCTATCTGTAAAAAAAAACTGATTGTAATTTAGATCGTTCGCTAAGCTAATCGATTATAGCAATTCATAAAAAAAAAATATTTTAAAAATCTACCAATCAAGAGGTATTATTTTGTTTTTTTTTAATTGCTAAGCATTTGGCTAGTTACGTAACTATTTTCGACAAAAAATTCGATAATCTTTTTAAAATTTACCATTCATAGTAGTTATAAAATGCTTATATTCATGTTATTTCGTAGCTGTAGTAACTTATGTCATTAGATACGACACCTAGTCTCATAGTAGGTACTAGTATGTATTACAAGTTGTAGTATTACACCAATACCTCAAGACGACACGTATTCTTTATATAATAAATTATTCGTAGAAATATTTAAAATCCACCATTTTGTTGACGACCAAACAATTCTATATTTTGATCTGTAAATACTAAATAATCATAAATTTAGTATTTGCAACACCGTGATACAATGAATTGTTTTTGTGAATTTTAAACTCTTATTTAAAGGAACAAAAATAATTGTATATTAATTTTTGTATTTTAAGAATTAATATTTACTTACAGTAAGAAAATAAAGAATCATCCGAATACTATTTGTTTTATTTTAATTATTGTTAATTAAAGGTTATCCATCCAATCCAACCATCCATCAGCCCGTAAACGTCCACTGTTGGACATAGGCCTCCTCACGAGAATGCCATCTATAACAGTCCTGTGCCAATTAAAGGTTATGTATGATTAAATTTTCCATATGGGGAAGGAATAAGAATACAATTCCCTATCCCTACCTGGCTTTTTTTTTTTTGGTGGACTATGGATGCGTCTCGCCCCGCCAAATCGGTCCGGGTGACGGAAAAGCGGCGCGTGACCCCATAGACCCACCGTAAAACTCCTCTCTCTTCGCCGTGAGAGCGGGCCACCGGTACCCGATCTTTGACTTCGGTGGCCCGCCCGGCGGTTTACCCTCGCGGGTTCCTCTCGTCGACGCCCCGACAGATTTCGCCGTCGGGGCGTCGCCCTCACGCGGTGGCCTCACGTCGGGTGACCGGACAATTCCCCAGTCCGATCACCCGAGGCCTCGGTTAGGGCAGCATCAGGCGCAGATATTCGCGCCTGCGCCGCCCCGGCCGCTAACGGCGGCCCGGGTCGCGGGAATCCTCCCGGACTCGTTCCGCTGCCTCCTTCCGCGAGATGACAGCCTCGCAGAAGGCGGCGACCGCGTCCCAGTTCCTGACTATGTCGACCATCGCCATCGCGACAGCCGGCAGCGTCAGATCCCTACCTTGCTTCTGGATGTCGTAAAATATGACTAAGGGATGTCGCAAAAGATGGCAATAATATGCACATAAGGTGTACTCCAAAATAAAGAGAACTCAAATGAATCCCGACCCCAACATCCCACTTCTTGATTCGAGCCTCCTTTACTATTGAAAAGAAATTGACCTATTATACCGGGCTGGTCAGCCGATACATATTATATCTATTAGTATGCCGATTATAACCTTATCCTTCTTTGAAGCAGACTTACGTTCAGCAGTAGACATCGATAAGCTCATGGATGGATTGATAAAAGTATTAGAACCTTTAAAGTAAGTAGGGCAACAAGAATATCTTTTCAAAATAAAGCCTGATTCTTTATATACAATGTATTTGAAAATATATTCGCTACCTAGTGGTGAGTATTTGAACTGTAATCGCTTAAGTAGAAACAATGTCGCCATCTAGTGGTGAGTAGACAAACTACACTCAGTTAAATAAAATTATCAAATTCACTTTCATAGCTGATTTCACAGCCTTTCTTTGAGGTATCATGATGAGCGTAGATGGAGTTACCAATAAATATAATATGCAGTTCACTTATTTTATTAACATTGCATATATTTTGCAATTACATTCTGCAATATTTCGTAAATGTACACAAGCGAATGTAACTCAAACATTTAGTACAAACTCATAGTTCAAGCAAACCTCAACCAATCAAGCAACATAATTTTATGTACAACCCGCTATGCAGATGTCTCGAGTTCGAGATTATAGTATTGTCCTAGGTCCATGTACACTTCTGGGATGAGATCTACGATCTATAAAAAATGGACTATGGGCAGAAAATTCACCTACCACGCTGTTACCTAAGACATGTTGGTATATACTTTTATGTCAACTTTGCCTTTTCTTGCATCAGTTTTATCAGCCTTTTCATATTTCTTAGTCGTCCTTTACGATATACACAAGGAAGAATAGGGTGTTGAATTGTATTCTAATTCTGGCACCAACTAGATTGTAAATATACACATGCAAAACTTGAAAAAAATAAAAATACTCAAAGTTATTCAAGCGTACTCAAGTTAAGCAGCAACATTCATATATATATATATATATATATATATATATATATATATATATATATATATATATATATATATATGTGTGTGTGTGTGTCACGCAGTTGTCGCGAGTTCGAGCTTATTATACAAGCCTTTACTAATGGTAATGACAATAGAAAACCATATGGGGAACCTTTTTATTGTCAGGCTATTATAAAAGGGGCAACAACGGGGAACGGCGGTCGTCTGCGTCCCCAAGATACATCGATAGAATTTGACAAGAAACTCTACCTTTAAGCCTCACGCGAGATTTTTCATCTAAAACACACGAATCCTCGCTCGAAATCGTTGTGTATCCCGTGTAACCCTAACCGCCACAGAACCATATTATAGACGGTTGAGGATGGAATTTTTGGGAAGCAACATTAGCCCTCAATGATGTCATCATCTTAGCTCATATACATCCCGCGGCTTGGCTCGAGCTTCCTCCATGCTAAGAGGGAAATTGACATACTATACCGCATTGGTCAGACATTTTGATATAGGGTTTTATTTCGAATTTCTCTATTTTTATTCTCTTGCATAGATATTGCATACATATTGTATCCCTTGGTCGTATATTACGACACCCACGGGTAAGACAGGGGTAATGAATTGTATTCTTATTCAGTCATGAGGCGGAAAGCCATACGCGATGATACGCTATTTATATCACGCAAATCTATATATATCTATATATATATTCAAATTCAAATTTATTTATTATGCATAGGCCCTGCGAGGGCACTTACATATTGTCAGTTTTAACATATTATATTAATTCAATTAACTACCACCGGATCGGCAGTAGACCACTACTGAGAAGATCCGGCAAGAAACTCAGCGGGTTAGTCTATTATTGTTTTTTCTTTTAAAATTTATTTATACAAAAAATGGTACAACATATGTAATAAGAAATAGCTCCAGTGTGATGCCCTGCGAACCCAATAGTTCAAATAGAATGTAAAATAACCACGGCTGGACCAGATCCCACAGGCGGCACCCGATCACGAGTTAACTACTAGGGCAGCCATCACTCCCCTCAACCACCTTGGAGGGAAGGGAGAGACCGCCCCACGCAGCTACCGCAAGAAGACCTTTCAGTGAGCATGACCAATACCATGAGCTACAAACGCTAACCAAAGTCAAAATTCGTTGGGCAAAACACGCTACGCTTTACAAGTATGTAAAAATATTATAAAATAAAAACGAACAGTTTACAAAGATATAGTAATTGCTGAATGAGGAGCTGCTCATAGCCAGTCTGTAGTATCGCTTAGATAATCCTCGATTTTATAATAACCTCTTTTACAGAGTCTGTTTTTGACTGCCCTTTTAAATTTATTCACAGGCATGTCTCGGATATCTCTTGGTAATTTATTATAAAAGCGTATACATTGCCCCATGAATGACCTATTAATTCTTTCCAGACGAGTAGTGTGTACAACTAATTTGTCCTTATTCCGAGTATTAACACAATGAATGTCACAATATCTTTCAAAATTACTGATATTTCTTTTTACATACAATACATTCTCGTATATATATTGTGATACAACAGTCAGAATATTTACTTCTTTGAATTTCTCTCGAAATGAAGCTCTTGGGCCTAGATTATAAAATGCGCAGACAGCCCTTTTTTTGGAGAACAAATTTTGGAAACCCTGTTTTTAGAGAAAAAAATATAATTATATATAATTATATTATATATACACCGTGGAATCTAATTGGCTTTTTTCCCGAAACGTATATACTCAGTTAATGATATAGAACCATAATATAGCATTTATTCAATAAAATAAAAACAATAATTCTAGTCATTTGCAATCCCGGACGTTTCCTTAAAATATCATTTTTGCATAACTGTAACATGTTTTGTCTAATAATTTTGTTATACCTACGGTCGTTTGAGAGCATCGACCGTAGCTATCAACCTACGGTCAATGCTCTTACCTTGGTTACCTACTTTCTTTAATTACTTTAAAACCATGCCTTCATTTTCTCAAGAATTTCTTCTTCTAAACGAGCAGAATGTCGGCGACACCTACCTCTAGCCTGAGCACGTGTAAGCACTCATAATTGCCTGTGGGTTAGTAGGCGTTATGTGGCTGATAAAATTATCGCTGTTGTAGGCACAGGCGGATTTATAATGCCACATCTGCGTAACGAATCCAGGTGTTCTGCCTGAGCGTACAGGCATCTAGCCTTCGCCAAGTTGTCTCCAGCAAGCGCATAAGAACCATGTCTAACCACTCTACGTCAGAATACTGGTAATGACTTGTCATTTTTTCGCACTTACTAGCACTCGCGTTCGGGATTTGTTAAAAACATATGATATACGTCTAAGCCGTTTGGCAAAAAATTGCAAACTGACCTATTAAAACATAGACCAAGGTCGCGCGGCTCGGGCGCATCAAAAGCAAGGGGTGCGTGCGGGACGCGGGCGGGCTACGAGCTACAATGCCTAAATATTTTTTTTAGCTATTATTGCGATTTAATTCGAATGCTATGTCGTAGGCATTTTGGGAACAATACCGTTGCGTATCAGACAAACTTAAGAACGTCTATTTATCAGACTTTTTTTTTCAATGTATTATGTTTTTAGTTATGTGGGGATATTAAAAATGATTAGCTGAATACATACGTTTCAGGAAAACAGCCAATTAGATTCCACGGTGTATATATATATATATATATATATATATATATATATATATATATATATATATATATATATATATATATATATATATAATAATATATAATAAATCAGTAGAAATCCCGAGTCTGTACATTTGATAAATTTATTAAAAATTAAAAAATAAAAGATAATTAAAAATAAAAATAAAAAATATATAATAAATCAGTAGAAATCTCGTGTCTGTACATTTGATAAATTTATTAAAAAATGAATCTAGGCAGTAAGAAAACACTAACAGAAAACAAAAACATTTTTTGGATTTTTTGTCTGTCTGTATGTCTGTAATCGCTAATCTCCGAAGTTACTGAACGGATTGTTTCGCAGTTTTGATAAAAAGATTAAGCCCAATTCAGAGCAACATTTAGTCTTTGTTGCATTGAAATCTGATGTCTGTAAAAAAAGTTATGGTCATTTAAGTTTATAAAATCACCGCTCGCCTTTTATGTCACTAGAAGGTTCAATTCAAAATAATTATTTAATTTATCTATAGTGTAAGGAAAGTATTTGTATTACTTAATATATAGTAGTTTCATCAATTCAGCTCATATACATCCCACTGCTGGGCTCAAACCTCCTTCAAAGTTGAAGGGAAGTTGACATAATACATAACATTAGTCAGGTAGTCAAAATAACTATAATAACTATTTGTGATAAAAAAGAATGTTTTAATTAGTTAATAATATATAATTTAGCTATAAATTAATAAAATGCATGATTTATTTAGTTTGTTAAATGAGCAATAGATGGCGCTATAATTTAGTTTAAAACTTTAAATCATTTTTTCGTTATATTTTCAAAAGCTACTACATTAACTTCTTGAACTTAGTAAAGGTTCTTTGGGTGGAAAGCTCTCAGCACTCACCTAACAGTCCGAGTAAAATTGTCAAAGCCATCTGCGACTAACAACTAAGTCAAACACGAAAAAGAAAAGTAAAGTCTACATCATAGAGCGTACAAAACGTACATTCTTAGTTAAGATTCTACATTGGGGTGAGTATGCAAAGTGCACCCTTTTTTGTTTTTGTTTGGTACACTATGGTCTGGACACGGCCATTCCTTCCGGGGTAACAGAAGGGCGTCGTGTGGCCCCATAACTCATCGTGTTCTCTGCCCAAACCATCAGGCTGGCCTCTGGTACCGCTTACTTGACATCCGTGGCCGGTCCGGGGGTTTACCCTTCCAGGTATCGTCTCCGTCTACACCCCGGCAAACAACAGCGTTGTATCGCCCTCACGCGGTCGGTGTCTCTGCGGGTGGTAGATTAATTCCCATGGTCCATCTACCCGCGACCTCAGTTAGGATGGCAACAGATGCAGGTACCGCGCCTGTGACGTCCGATGCGCCGGCGCCAGAGTGTGTCAGCATGGAGAGTCTCCTCTGTGACACGCTCCGCCGCCTTTTTCTGTGGGACGACTGTTTCACAAAAAGCGGCGACCGAGTCCGAGTTCCTGACGCTATCGAGCATCGTCTTTTCGATAGTCGACAGTGCCAGTTTGGCAACGATGATTGCGATGAGTGCACGGCACTGCTTTGCCCACGCCACGCAAACTTTAAGCGTCTGCAGCGCCGTGTTCACCTCGCAATTGCAGTAGTGGTTAGACAGTGTGCTCTCACTCCATGCGACCGTGAGCACGCCGAAGCAACCATGCCCCATCACTACACCAGTCACTTTAGTAATAGTGCTGTTACTGCCGCCTGTTGCTGCATATTGTGCGAGGGCCTACTTTTTTACATTTTTATATACTGTTGATAGCATAGAGTACGTTTTAAGCAGCTTGCAGAGCACTTGAAGGTGATCAGCGCTGAGATTACACCCTTGAGTAGGCCTGTAACAGTCATAGCCCCATTCGTTTGAGTCTTTTGCTTTTAATGATGTTATTGTTTTACAGTCTTTCAAATCCTTTGACATTATTATAAAATATAAAAGATATCCATCTGAAGATATTCTACGCTACTAAAACGCGACATAAACCAAGAAATTCAATTTTTATTAATTCTTTCGTAATGAAAGCCATTTATTATATATTTATCCGTGTGGTTGCACAGTTAGAATACAATTCACCAACCGCTTTCTTACCCGTGGGTCGAATACGAGACGACTAAAGGACATTGTAGCGGTAACTTAGATTAACTGAGCACAGTATCCACGTAAAATAGTTTACTATCTTCCGACAACGAAACTAAACAAAACACTACAATGATAGCCACCATGATACTTGTTGAGTTGACATTACATACAAGCGACGCTATTACGCTACACCACAGACAAGGACACCGACCATAGACATAGTGATATAAATTATTTAATTCCAACAAGAAAAATCATGTAATGTTTTATTTTTAAGTTATTGTTTATTTATTATAAATATAATCTTATATAATTATTCAAAGTACAATGTATGATTTAAACAAAGTATAAGTTAATTTGTACAGTGAGATGTTAACATTGTTAACTAAAAATCGAACGTGCAAATCACAAGGAACGGATCGTATCCTCGGCTCTACCCGGTAATGTTCGTATCAATTCGTGAACAGATGATCGGCATAAAATTGATGTTTTAAGTTAACGTTTTTACTCACCTTGTCAATAGACACTTTCGATTTTTTCACACAGCCTCTCGCTGACTTTTATGTGATATATTTCCGTTTATTATTGTTTAACAATCCAAATTAATTCTAAGGTGTATATTCTTGCTAGTAAATAATAAATTATACAATTATAAATAGTTAAAATAAGAAGTTGCTAAATAAATACCTACATATAATTCGTGAAGTATCCTTCGCGCGCATTTTTATTTGCCTGAACAACTTCAACATCATACATATCATACATCTATAGAAGAAAAGGAAAACTCGAAACAAAACCTTATACCATCACGTCTAACCAGCGTGATATAGTAGGTCAATTTCCCTCCTATTACGGACGAGGCTTGAGCCCAATAGTGGGACGTATATAAACTGAGATGATAGATGTCCATGTCCCCAGGTAGCCCTGAAAAGACTTATGAGCAGAGCAGAGCAATCTTACCAAAATGAGGAGACAGCGTAAAATAACTTTGGAAGTAACTACGTCAGAAACTACAGCTGCATTACTACTTGGTGGTAAAAGGGTTTTGTTTAAAAACCCGATAGATTTATGCACATTGTTTATAAACCCGATAGATTCATAAAGCAATGAAACACCGAAATGTTCAATAACACAAAACTGCGACACATTCAAAGTGTTTTTTGTTTTATTGTGTACGGTGGTAAACAAGCAAGCAGCATGCACTTATTTTTTTGGTAGCCCATGGTCTGGACACACGCCTTGCATTCCGTCCGCGTGGCTCCATAACCCACCGTTTTCCCTCCCCATCACCATTGGGCCTTTCGAGTACCATCTCCTATGACGCCCCAGGCCATCGGGCTTCACCCTCACGTGGTCAGCCTCTCCGCAGGTGACGGACTATTCCCCGTTCCAGTTACCCGCGGCTTCAGCTAAGGCAAGTAGACGCAGGTAATCGCGCTTGCGCCGCCCCGCCGCCTCTTACAAATGAAGCGGTAATAACACATTGCCACTGTTCAGACATTGCTTTTCTGCAAGAGTGGGGTACTAGGTCCGACTGGGGGTCGGACCAGCCCGTGGCTGTAAAAAGAATACTATCAATTGTGGCTTTACCACTATTAGTGTTTTTATTAAGGATTGCTGTCTAATCGTTTGCGTTGATTGGACAATGATAAATAAAAAAAACGTAGAGTCCGTAGATCGAGCACTACGAAATCGTAATGAAAAATCAATGGTGCTTTTCTTTGGAGATTTTCGGCAAATCCTTCCTGTTAAAACTCGAAGAAATAGAACTGATGAGATCAATGCTCCACTGAAGTATTCTTATCTGTGGCCCCAAGTAGGAAAGCTGACCCTAACCATCCACATCTAAGCAAAGCCAAGGTCACCATTCACATTGGTGTTGCCCAAATGCAAGACCAAGACTTACTGCAAGAGTTTCGCAGTGCTCCCTTAGACATGATTTTACGATTTTCTTAGCAAAGAAAGGATTGTCAACATTTCGTATTCTTACGAGTAATACCAGTACACGGAAGAATAATAGCCCCCCTTCCGTTTAGTGGTATGTACCTAATTATTGATAGTTGTATAGTTACTGCCACTAGATGAATAGAATTTCATTAATTTAGTTGGATTTTTAATGTCAATGGCGATTTTATTTTTATTTCTATCAAAACAAGTGACTTTGTGTTATTCTAAAAGCAAGTTTGCAAGATTTGCGAGCCTCACTAGAGTCTTACATTTGGGCAAGACTAATTCACATGCTTTTTTTCTTTTTTTTTTTTTTTTTTTGGGGTGGGCTACGGTCGGCGCACTCCTCGCACCACTCCATCCGGGGTGACAGAGGGGCGTAAGCGCGCACACCCGTAACCCACCCGTGACGTCGCCTTCGTCGTTGGGCCGACCACCGGAGCAGAGTGACTTGACGTCAGTGGTCGGCCCGACGGAATACCCCTGAGGAGTACCCTCTCCTCGACCGATATCCCCCCCTCGGGTAGGATGTCGGTCTTTCCTCACGCGGTCGGCCTCTCGGCGGGTGACGGACTAATTCCCCGATCCAGTCACCCGCGGCCTTGGCTAGGGCGGCATCAGGCGCAGGTAATCGCGCCTGTAGTTCACATGCTTAATAATTTGCCGATGTTTTAAAGAAAATTGGAGAAAGCGTCCTCCTCGATGAAAATGGTCAAGTGGCTGCCGGAAATACTTGGTCGAATTTGAATTTTAAAGTTTCAAATAGGGGTGCGTAGTAAAACTGAATGTCACGCGATTTTTTTGGCGCGAATGTGGAAACGTCATGACACGCTCTTGTATTATATTCATTTCTTTAGTGTTTTGTAGCATGCAATATGGTACAGTTAAAGTGCTGAAGTGTAGTGAATATGGTATAATAGTGGTTTACATGTATTTTCATATTTTGCAAAAATTCCTAAGAAAACCATTGATTTGGTTATCAGCGCCCGATTAATGGTAACGACATGACTTACTGACAGACAATGACTATTAAGACTAAAGAATATGAAGAAGTATTGACGAAGTGTCTAAACTATGAAGACTTAGCTTAAAGGTCTAAGTAACCAAGCCATAAACTCCAAAAAAAAAAAAAAAAAGAATGTCACGCGGATGAAGTCGCGGGCATCAGCTAGTAATTAATATAACTGGTAAGAGAATAACCACATAGCAGTGTTAGGACCACGCTGTTGACAGTTCTCTGTCAACAGTCGCGGGCCGGCCTGTCTGGGGTAGTACCACGCTCTCGCATAATATCGACGCTGAGTAATATCAATGTGCTATTGCGCAACGTTCGGTGTGGAAGAGAGCCAGTAGCCCAACTGGGTTTGGGGTTTGTATTGGTAGGCAGCGGCCTAGGTATACCGTTGGTATTGCAAAGGTCTATGAACGGCAGTAACGCTTACCATCAGGTGTGCTGCTTGCGCATTTGCCATCATAAACAATAAATTAAAAAAAGATAAGAATTATGAGAAGGTCGAAAATGGTATAATCAGCAGTCCGCGTAAGTGCAATGGCCCACGTAACGTAAAACACCGAGTTAACCAATGAAGACTAATTTCCCTCCAACAGTCCGCTTGGCGATTAAAAGTTGCTATACCGTTGTATTGTAACCCCAGGCAATGGACAGAATACGTGACCTGCAAAAAAAGGGTATAAAATTATTACAGATAAATACCTTAAAAACTCCTCAAGGAAATAGATTTCAGTTAGCCTGATTGCATATCATTAAATCATGCGGGTTAATGCTGATATTTACGTACAATATCCTAAAAAAAAACAAGTTGTAAATCTGCTGCGGATCAACGACCCATTGACCGAATCAGCGTTATAACCGCTGATATTATGATACCGTTACCATGGTAACAAATACCAAACAAACTTCGCGCTATTATATTACAATTACCAAGATACAACATGCGACAAATAAATATCGTTATTTTATAAATAATTGATATACATTGCTGTTTAATTTCCAAGAATTGTTACATGTTTAGTAGTATAACAGAAATGGTAAGAGAAATAAAAAATATTATCATTATTACTGAAAATGATAGTTACTAACATTAAAGCACACAAAAATGAGTCTTAAAGCTATCAGTGTTGAATTGTAATTTAATAGACACCGATTAGTTTGTTTTCGAAGTTAAAAGCTTATTTTGTGATGTTTTTATTCAAAGTTTTTGTCTTAAAGTATACATTAATCATCTTCCTCTCGGTTCATATAAGTCCCACTGTTGGGCTCGATCTGCCTCCATAATGGAAGGGTAATTGATCTACTATGCTATGCTGATCTGACGAGTTGGTATAGGGATTCATTTTGAGTTTTCCTTTTTTGTATAGATGTTATAGGTATTTTAATTAATATATTATTATTAATTAACTAATTATATTTCTCAGGCGTCTTTTACGACAGCCACGAACAAGATGGAGAATGGTGAGTTATATACTTACTCCTTCACCACGTAGAACGACGCATTACGATCGAGTAGTAGATAAAATCTATATGAATTCGACAAAGATTTGCGCCTGTATTTCTGCTTCTTTAAATTGCTTTTAATTGATTAAGAAGACATATAGTTAGTTTTCCTGTCAACCCACTTGTAATCCACTTTTTTTGACAGGCTATAGTCTAGATATAGCCCGCCCATTCCGTCCGAGGCGACAGAAGTGCAGTGTGTGGCCACATAACCCACGGTGTTCTCATTGCCGGCCAGCTACTGGTACCGCTTCCTTCACATCCGTGGCCGGCCCGTCAGGTTTTCCTTTCGGGTATCCTCGGATCGTATCTTTCGGGGCCTCTGTCGACTCACCAGCATCACTCTCACGCATTCGCCCGCATATGAACCACTGCTGGGAAAAGCCTCTCTTACAATCCCAGCAATTATCATACCACACTGTCCAGACATGTGTATAGTGCTTTATTTTAAATTTCCCTGCCCTTGCAGCTGAATCAGAACAGGACTGAAGAAAAAGGAACGAGGATGATAATTTCTTTACCAAGGTAGCATTGACATTGCCGGGCGGGCCACCGAAGACAAAGATCGGGTACCAGTGACCCGCTCGCACGGCGAAGAGAGGTGCTTGCAGGATGGGTCCATGGGGTTGCGCGCCGCCTCTTTTGTCGCCCCGGATCGATTTGTCGGAGCGCGACCACATCCATGGTCAACCTTGCGGTAAAAAAAAAGTAGCATTGACATTAGGAACGTCTCTGCGATGGTCAGTAGATACCAAAATCAAGGAATCAATAATGATGGTTAGCCTAATGGGGACGAAATATAGCTGGATATGGGTCTGAACGGTTCGGTTGGGTATGTCTAGATCATAATCTGTTAAGAAAAGGAATCCTCAGTTCCAAAAACCAATTTGGGTGATTAAAAGACAATAACATGTACAAACTAAAAATTCTAATACACAACTTCATATAAATATCGTATACAAACATTTGACCCACATTCCTTAAAAATGTCCTTGACACGTTCAAATAAATGACAAATGTGACGTTTCTATTTCTGTTATAGTCAGCATAATGTCATTGTGTACACCAATTTACTTCGATGCAAAGGGAACTACTATCTTGATAATCCATCCATATGTTGATGTCCGCTGTCGTAGATAGGTCTCTTCATTATCATACTGCTCTAAGCCCAATGACTTAGGTTTGACTCAATATGAAAGGAGACTTCCATCGTACAAATCACAAAAGTTTTGACAATAGTTTTGTGACAAGCCGCCTGCCTGACGTAAACCCTCCTTGGAAACGTAATTAGACTGTATCAGCTAGAGTTGGCTCAGCTCGATGTTAAACATTTAATCATCTACGAAAGTTACGATGAATGTAAGGGTTGGTAGTATTCTTGGCTGCCACCATAAAGCATGGATAGGCCTGCTTAATGAAGAATAACGCCATAATTGCTTGACAGACGAAATTAACCGTTCCAGTTATAAGATCCTGAAAAGAGTATTGCTATCCATTTTCTTAGTGATTTCTCACTCGATTTTTATGACTGCCACGGAAAAATAAACTAACTGACTGGTTCGTGGTGAAGTGGTCTAAGTAGTAATTGAGCTCTTGTATGTATAGTATGAGTATCATAGACTCTATTTCCGTGCAGGGTAAATTTATGTGTAATCCACAAAGGATTATTCTAAGACTGGGATTTATTTGTTTTTATTTACAGTATATTTCTAAAGTCTGATTTAACATGGGAATTTATTTCTTAGCACGCAGTCTTTTCACATTTATAAAATCCAAAATCAAAAATTTTCGTGTGATGACGGAGTAAAAATACAATTCTCCACCTCTTATCTTAACCGTGGGTGATCGTAAAAGACGACTAAGAGATAAAATAAGCGTATAACATCTATGCAAGAGAAAGAAACCTCGAAACGCGCGCAAGTGTATTGTAGTAGGTCAACTTCCTTACTAGTGTAGAGGAGCCTCCAGCCAAGCAGTGGGGCATATATGAGCTGAGATGAGGATGATTATATTAAAAAAAAAATAGTTTTTAGGTTTTCGCTTCTTTTATACATTTTGTGACTTGGCGCCGTCATGTTCATTGTAAAACAAAAATAACCTTTGTTAGGTTAGGTTAGAAGTTACAATGTAAGTTAGTCCACGCAATTACCATCTATTACTTCTAACATTAGTCGAGAACCGTTCAGGGATGTATGACCCAAATACGAACTTGAAACAGAGTACTTAGTTGGGGGGGACGATACTTATTTTTACTGACCGTCGCGCCGCCTACAGGTTGTTTGTACAAACATAGCTGCCATTTTGTCCTGATTGTCAAAAGTTTGACAACTGAGAATTATTATTTTTGTTCCTAGCGTATGTACTTATTGCCAATAATCTATTTTTGATTATTGATGTTCTTTCTGGAAATTATCTCAATTTTCATTGTTAAGTTTATACTATTGACGTTTCGTTAACTGATATGGTTTTTTTTTATATTTCAGGGTAGGTCTTATAGTAAAAAGAAATCCTATATAATTACATACAGACATGTACATATGTAGGTATATATGTATATTACTTCAACTTTAGTTCATCGCCTAAGCTCCAGGTAGCAGCACTTTCCATACATGCATGTTTTATCATCGAGTTGCCACTCTTTTTCAGTTAATATAATTTTACTCTTTGGTACTTAGTAACTTGACTTACTTATTTGCTCTAATACATTTAATAATTATAAAACTATGAGATAGCGGCTATGAACGCGACTGATAGCTCTACATCGACATGGGCCAACACCAACTGACGGCATCTGGTTAACAATTGCAATCACAAGTAAGTTTGACGTCAGACAAATGACCGGTCATAAAACTATTGACAAAACTTTTGCAATATATACCTACACTGGTTAAACGCGCTGTACTTAAGAGTTGTAAATAATTGAGATAAGAGCCGGATAACTATAAACCGTATTTCTGTCACGGCGGTGGGTTTTAATGGACAGCAGCTACCTGTGTGCAGAATGACTTTTGTATCCGAGTATTGTTTGTATTTTTACCCATATGGTGATGGTTTAAGCAGTTAATAAGACACCACCCCTTACTTTTCAACCAAAAAAACTAGTTAAGAAATCAACAGGTAGAGGGAGTAGCATTCTTCTGCGAAAGTTATCACTCGAACTCTGATCGCCAACACGTCTGTTGAACTAGGTAATTTTAACGTTATTCCCTTAGGGAAACCATTCTCCAACAGGAGACTTAGAACACCTTTTTGGATATATTCGTAGCTATGAATTATTAACTCGTTTTATTGTAAATAAAATTAGAGACCTTTTCTCTTCGTAAGTGATTGAATTTTGAGAATATGCCTTTTTAGAATATTACGAGCCAAATTCTTCACTGGGTGGTCTACTAGTTACAAATCATCGAGTAAGTAAGTAAAAGTACTTAATGATTTTTAATATTTTGTCAGTCAGTTTTCCGTGACGTACCTAATCGCTTAAAAGTATCCAAAAATCGAAAAGGTATAAATCAAATACAAAAGTAATTCGTAAAGTTATTATTTATAAAAAGTATTTAATAAAGAAACTCACATTAGCAATATTATAAATATACATTAGGATTAGGACCGGAATTTAGTTCTTTTTCAATCCTGTCATAACTCATATTATAGAGTGGCTAATATCACGCTAATACAAAGCTTCTAAGGTGGTAAATATAAACTAAAGAAATATCCAACTGTTCTGCGGTTAAATGTCACAGGTTAATGTGATGTAAATTTCACACTGGCAACACAACGAACACCGCACTTAGAATATAAATATGTAGTTTATTGAATTATCGCGATATTCGATAAGATCTCGCGTGCTGTTACTCAAGGCTAGTTCATTTAACTCCTTGGATGGAGATAAATAAGATTATCTGTAGGCTAACGAACTAAAAAACACTAAATTCGGTAAAAAAAAGTATAGCGATAGCATTTCATAAATTAATTTTTAGGAAGGTTATAACACAAATTTGCCCAGGAGCTAACGGCAATATATCCCTACGAATATGGTCCACTCCAAAAGTGGAGAGATCTTGCGGCTGATTATGATGTTGTATTCCATCCAGCCGTAAGCCAGGATGGCTAGATAGAGACGGTCAAACCATGACAGACATGTAAAAATGCATTAAATACTTCTGTAACGGTAAGCAGCAACTTAGATGTTAGTTTGTTTCTGGATCGCTACGTCTATGAATAATCAATATAATTTACCATTTATTGACTTGCCTGCTTTTTTTCCATATGCATAATATCACTGCAAGAGAAATCGAAACAAAAATCTATGCCAACCAGTGTAAGATAATAAGTCAATTTCCCTCCCATAGTAAAGAAAGCTCGTACTGAATTGCAGGAAGTATATGAGCTGAAGAAGCTCTTGTACCATAAGTAAAAAAAAAGTCTACTCTTCTTTTTTGTATTGGCAATCAGCTACTTATATGAGTCCATTGTTGCCAGTGTGACGTTACAATCTTCTTGACTTGTCTTTAGTCAGTTCAAATTAGTCATTGTCCGTCAGTAAGTCAAATCATAGCCTTCAGCTACGATTCGCACACATTGTTGATATCTTCTGGTAATTTTAGCGGAAAACGAAAACATTTTCAAAGCCCTGCTATTTGTTATTCACTACACTCCAGCAGTTCCTCCACATGCCGTACTGCTGCGCTTATCGTAGCCGTACACCTCTTTAAATAGTGGCAATGTGTGGGGGGGTTAGTCCCAAAAAAAGAAAAAGTTCCTCCACATCACATTATCTAAAATGCCATCATAATGATTTAACATAACAAGTTAAAACAATAAGATATTGAAATTAATACAAGACACTTTCATATTGTTGCCAAAAATCCCTGTTAAAAATCTCAACATATTTGTCAAACTATAGTTGTCTGAGAGACTGGTTATCCATTTTTAAAATTAATTATGAACGCTGCAGATTGATCTCCAATATAACTACATGATTAGACATATACATGATAGCTTGATTGACGTTTCAATTTAGTTATCACGTTATTTCCGCTATATGTCATTTAAAATAACTGCTGAAAATGGACTTTTGACGGGAATTTGAAAACGTCATGTGGTGCTCTTGTATTATATTCGATATCTTAGTGTTTTAACGTGTTATATTAGATAATTTTGATGGCATTTTACGTAATGTGATTTGCGGAAATACTAGGATGTAGTGAATATCATATAAAAGTGCTTTACAACGTTTTCGTTTTCCATCAAAATTCCCACAAGATACCATTAACAGTGTGGCCATTGCACTGTTAATGGTGGCAATTTGACTTAGACAACGACTGACTTGAAAGACTAAAAACGTGAAAATATTTATTACTTGACACTGGCACCAATAGCTCGTAAATGTAGCTGATTGCCAATACATAAGAAGAAGAAGAAGAAGAACTGCTGAAAATTACCAGCAACATTAATAATTTACGTATTACTTATAAAGATTTAGTGTGCGCATTCCTGCTGCGAATTAGTACTCTTTATGGGTACCTTGGTAAGGAAAACTTGAACCAAACCTGAAACAAATCCCCAAATGGTCTAATATTAGGTCTTTCCTTCTGAAAGAAGATCGTTCCGATGTCTAGATGCAAAAAGAAGAAACGCGCACCTTGAAGTCTTTTGAAATATCAATGAACATCTTATGACTATTATATATATCCTGTGAATATTTTGCTCACTTGTCAGGAATTATGTGTGCTAGGGATAAATAAGTTTATCGGTATTGTGACGGAAAAAGAATATAATATATTAGCAGTCATGAGAGTTTTGTACCAAAATACTAAGACGTAACGCTCTTAATTTCATACACGTCTATTTGTACATACTCGAGTAGGATATATCATAAAAAAACGAAGGCTCTTCCACTTTAGACCGATTTTTTATGGAAATCACAGTTAATTCTTTAAAATAGTGAATTTTATATTATGATTCATTGAATTCTAAAAATACTTATCAATTGTTTACAAAGTATTTGATGATAATGTTAGAAGTGTAAGCATTATATACTACGGAGCAGGGCTTATTTGATGTTTCGTGAAATATCTAAGGTCAGAAGCTACCGTGAATTGTCGATTAGGCTTGTGCTGTGCGAAATTGTTTATTATTACCTATGTAGCACTATACAAACCCATTGTTGCTAGTGTCGAGTTACAATTTTGTTCACAAATTCAAAGATTCTTTACAGCTTCAGTTTCTTCAAATCAGTCCTCAGTCAAAACGAAAACCTTTGTAAAGCACCTTTATATCATATTCATTACACTCCAGTAGTTCCTTTGCAACACACTACGTAGAATGCCATGAAAATTATTTAATATAATTCGTTTAAATACCGAGATATTGAAAACAATAGGTACAGACGAACCACATGATGCTTTAAATTTCCCGCCAAAAATTAAACAGTCTCTTTGTGTTTTTAAAGTCAAATTGCAAATATTTAATCTGGCAATAAATATTGTTACAATATTCAAAAATACTATAATATTGCATTTGAATTTAGAACCTGTTATTTTCACACAATTATTCGACTTTTTTTCATTTTCGCGCTAATTCATGTTACGACTTACGATATTAAAAATATTGTTGTGAAATTAAAAGAATGGGTTGACAAAGAAAACGAATTGCTGTGATTATATTACATAAAATCGATAAGGAACGAAGCGAAATTTAAAATGAAATCTTTATTTATATACTATTTTTGAAACTCTCCACCAGTTTGATATTAGCAAATATTTCAAGAATCAGCAGTATGTGAATGTGTCCTATCGGTTTGATTGCCATACGATATCTTTAGTTATCAAAGCAATAAAAGAAAGAATCCAAAAAGAACCCAACTTTCAGACAAATAGAAATATCAAGGAAAATGTACATAGCAGCAAAAACAATGTCTCCAATTTTATAAGATCACCAAAGATGTCATTTAAACATTGAATTGTAGTATAAATTTCGAAGTTGATGGTAATAAAGAGAAAGCGCTTATAGCGTAGTACAAAAAATAAGTACGAAATAAAGGTGTTTCTACCACGTCTTTTAAGAGCTAAAGACGTGAGGGTATAAATAAAAAAGTAAGTAACAATATTTTAAATCATCACAAAATCTTTTTTATGTACGTCCGAAAACTGACAGATTTAACCGACAGCGCGTACTTCACGTGACCAATAATCATTTATCAAAAAACACTCATATCAAAGGAACATTGGTATAAGCAAATTCAGTTCAACGGCACTAAATGTAGCTACGTTACACGAATTATACTACTTAAGTATGCATAGGGGCTTCTTGGCTATAGAGTTTTCCACTAAGCGAAACCTTAAACGTTTAAATCAATTGATAAGCGGAGCGGGAAAAGGAGCGACAAGCGGAATAATATCTGTGTGTGTGTGTGCATTGTAATGTCTTAGACAATGAAAATATTAACGATAATTGTTAATGTACGGCCTTCCTAGATCTTCATAATCATCTCATCAGTATGTCCCAAAATGTTACGTCAATAAATCAGCTATATAAAGTAAATCTATTTTTATCTATTTATTCATATAAAAGAGGTACAGAAAATAAAACTGTTCATTCATTAAGGATAGAAAAATAACATTTTGGTGGATGTCCCTCGTATAAATTCGGCCTACGAACATAAAAAATGCACTATATATTGTTCTAAGGGTTTGTTGTAGGTACTCCTAAGAAAATCTGATGTTAGTTAATAAAAATAAAATTTAAAAAGACTAGTAATATATAGTTTTAAGTGTAAATTGTAAAGTGACTTCAGCAGTGAGTCGAACTGGTCTTGCATATATTGCATTTAATTTAATTTCTGTCATTTTAAAGTGAAAAGAAAAAATACTTGACGCTTACGAATATCCATTGCGGCATTAGGAACTAAGAAGACATGATATCAATAAGTCTACTTTCGTACACAGGTGGAAGAGGAATAAATCCATAATCGCCACGCTTGTCAGACGGAATAGCGACCTCAGTTATATATATGTGTCTTAGACACGTGGTGCTGCCAATGATTAGCCAGGAGAATATCCTAGCTAATCACTTAGCCGATTTTCCATGCAAAGAGTGGTGACGCGTTGTATTCTAACGCGTCACCATACGGAGAACACAATACAACAACATTTACCAAAATAAATTTAATAAAATCGCTTGTTATCAATCCGCCCATCTCTGCTAACGGCACGAATCCATGAGTTTTATAAATATTCAGTGGTAATGAACTTGTGTAGGTGCCTGAACTTAAATATAAGGGCTGAACTGCTGATAAGAAATATAAAGACGATCGAATATGTATAATTAGTTGGCTCATTCGAACCAATTAATGATGAAAACACGAAAATGCTAATTGAAAAAATAATAGCCAGTGGGCATTTGATACAAGTTAATTTCAATTCAGTTGTTGAATTGAAAAGAATATTAACAGCTTTATGTCTAAGGACATGGGCCGATCCGTCCGAGGTAGTAGGTATCATACTCTCGTAGAAAATTGCTAATTTTTAATTCATTAAGAAATCAAGTAAATGTATTGCAAAATTTAATTCCTTATTCTATGTCCTTTTTATCTTCTATCTTTTTTTAGTAATGACTGACAAAGGCAACAGAGAAAGCTGTACAGAATGTTCAAAGTAGATTTAATATTGTATACCCAGCACAGCTTTCTATTCATTCTACAATCTTCTAGTCTTTTATGTTCTATGTACCCGTGTGGGGATCAAATAATAATACAGTTGTCACACCCCATGTTGTTTTAACCGTAGAATTCGCAAAAGTTAGCTAAGGTCTCCCCAGGTCGTGAGGAACTCCTCTACGACGACACGACCGCCGGCCGACCGGCGGCGCAGGCGCGAGTGCGTACGCCTGATGCCACCCTAGCCGAGTCAGCGGGTGACCGGACCGGGGATAAGTCTGGTCGCCGGAGCGAGGCCACACCGCGTGAGGACGATGCCCGACGGTGAAAGCTGCCGGGGCATCGACTCGAGAAAGCAAAAGGTCTCCTCAGGTGAGAGGACAGCAGTTTTTCTGGGAAGCGTATAAAATCTCACTGCTATCTCCATGTATGGCAAAACTATTTATGGGACCTATGCCCGATAACCGATTTCTGTCTCTGTTGTATAAAAATGTTAATTTACATATGGTAGTGCAGAATCTCTTTATGCACATTCGCGGTATTCACTCCCGATATAAAAATTACCTGACAGGGTGAAAAATTCAACTCTTATTTTTACACTCTTAGCGAGAAGTATATCATCTGAGGAACTGATTTCAGAAACGTCACAATACTATTGTGACGGTCTTGTAATTACTACCTTTACTTACTTTCTACCGAACCTACTATAGTATATTCGGCTTACCGTTGAACAGTCTGACTGACTTTGACACATGGTAAAGGAACTGATTCTCTGTCTCAGTCAATTCGCTCCTTTACCATGTGTATATAGACAGATAGAAGATAAGCGATTAGCTTTCGGTTCGCTTCGGTATTCGGTCGCTGTGTCCCCGCATTTTAAATCTCTGACAACTTCTAGGATATTCATTTTAATGATATACTGTAAAACTAGCTACTGTAGCTGTGTGGTAGCGGTTACGAATACTACCAACCCATACTTTGCTCGTGGATGTCGTAAAAGACGACTAAGACCCTTATAACGATCTGGACCAACTCCATCTGATGCCGTTTGGTAAACAATTACATTCCCAAGGAGGGTTGACGTCTGGCAGGCGGCCGGTCATAAAACTATTGCCAATAACTTTTACAATATGTACTATGAAAGAAGAGTAGGTACATATTGTATCGACCCCAAGTAATTGGGATAAGAGTAGGAGAATGATGACTGTAAAGGGAAATTTTAATTTTAATTTGTACCAATGTATCTAATGTATTTTATTGGGTAAAGAGTTATATCGTATTGTTAAATATAGCTACCTAAATAAACCATTATTTTTTAATCCACCCATTGGTGGAGATAAAAATGGTTACTGCGGGTTACCCTTAGGAGATAGATATATACTATCGTGAACTTTGTTATAGATTTTTTTAAGATATACATTTTCTTGATACATTATTTTGATATATCTCGAAAGATTTAGCCAGCGTTTGCAATGTAATTGAATAAAAATATGTTTTTTATGATATCACATTACAAACCTTTTAAATTCTCTGTTTTATCATATATAGACTCTATAGTATGCATGTATTATACACAAAAACCTTCCTCTTGAATCACTCTGTTTAGTGACGCAAATAACATTAAAATCCGAACAGTAGTTTAAAAGATCTAAGCGTACAGACAAAACTACCGGGCAGCCATAACACGTAAACAATTACACTGTAAATAAACTAATAGGCTATATTTATTACTAAAGAATAAAATAACTATTTCATGGCATCATTGACCATTTTCTTTAGACCTGTATAAAATTGTTCTTGTCCTTATACTATTGAATACGTTAAGGGTTGCCGAGGGACAGAGTGAGTCATTTAGTTCTGGTTACCATTGCTCACCACGACAATAACATAGGTCAAAGATTTAGTTTTTTTTATGGAAACGGCATTCTGGCGAATACATTTCAATAAAACCTTCATCATTTTCTTCATTCAGCTATTCTCCGTAAATGGCTGGACATAAGCCTCCTTCATAGATGGCCACACAGCACATTCATTCCCAGATAGAGTTTTTTTGACTGCTCAGATGGTAATAGTGGTTAAGATACTAATATACCGTGCCAGAGCCTTGGGTTCGATTACTTTGTGCGATCCAAAAAATGTTATGCTGAGTTTATTATATGTCCTGCGTGTAAAATTATCCGCACTACAATAATTATTTCCTTAGTTAGGAGTTCCTTAGGAGGATGACTCAAGGACACCGAAGTTAAAAATCGGGTCCCGGTGGCCCGCTTGCACGGCGAAGAGAAAGGAGTTTTACGGTGGGTCTATGGGGTCACGCGCCGCCTTCTCCGTCACCCCGGACCGATTTGGCGGGGCAAGACGCATCCATAGTCCACCAAAAAAAAAAAAAAAGGAGGATGACTCAAAAAAATCACTATAATCATGCTTTGCTTGGTAGGTGACCCATTAAGATACGTTACCCGGAAAAACGCTGTTGCCCATCGCTCTCAACTGATTTTTATGATTCCCTGGGCAAGTAGTGTGTGGCGAGAACAGTATTCTAATTCCATTACCAAACAAGGAGTACAATTTAAACTAGAAAAAATATGTAGTAAATTATTTTTATTTAAAAAAAAATACCACACCCTGCAGTAAGGAAATAATCCTTGTGTTCCAGGGGAGTTTACAAACATATATAATTAAAGAGACACAAAGTACACCCATTATTATTACTTTTTATTTATATTAGAGTAGGACTATTATCGAACCTTTGAAACTAGTATTATGAATTAATGCGCAGATGTTGGAGTAATGAGTTACCTCTCGTGTCGAGCGTTGTTAGCTAGATTTCCATGTAGGACATTTTATTCCCTATTGTGGAGCGCGTTGTCTTAAAGAAAAAAAGAAATTATCATTTTGGTAAAACTACATGTCTCTATTATTATAAGATCAATATATGTATATTGATAATACATTAAATGAATTATGCGATGCTAGTAATCTATTTTTAATTTAAATTAGATATTATTTTGATGTCCACCTTATAAAAAGGCTCAAAGACGCTCAACGTGCTGTGTAGAGCACTACGCTCGGTATTCATCTATGTGATAAAATCTGGAATACGGAAATCCATAGAAGAACGGGTGTAACCGATATAGCCCGAAGAATTAACACGTTGTAATGGCAATGGGCAGGTCACATCGCTCGTCGAACCAACAATTTTTGGTGAAGAAAGGTTCTCGAGTGCTAACCATAAAAACGGACGACGCAACTAAGTGGATTGACGACATCTTGGAAGTTGCAGGAAGCTGTTGAATGTAGGTGGCACAGGACTTGAATGGCATTCTTATGAAAAGGATAACGGACTGATGGATGAATTATTTTGATAGAAAATGCATTTTTATGTGGAAGTTTGACTGCACAGATGGCGTAGTGGTTAAGATACCGACCTTCCGTGCCAGTGTCGTGGGTTCGATTCCCACGCAGGACATTACTTTGTGTGATCCACAAAGTCTTGTTCTGAGTCTGGGTGTAATTTGTCTGCGTTAGTTGCATGTTTGTAAAGTCTCCCGCAATACAAGGATTATTTCCTTAGTGCAGGGTGGTGTCTTTTACCGAAGTTAAAATCGAGTACCGGTGGTCCGCTCGCACGGCGAAGAGAGAAGGTTTTACGGTGGGTCTATGGGGTCACGCGCCGCCTTTCCGTCACCCCGGACCGATTCAGCGGGGCGAGACGCACCCATAGCCCACCAATAAAAAAAAAAAAAAAAAAAAAGGGTGGTGTCTTTTAAAAAAAAAAGAAAAAAAAAGAAAAGAAGTAAAATTGGCTTACTAGCTTAGCGGTAATCAGAGGAGTTATTATAATTAGTATACGTTAACAAATTGATGGATGGATTGGATAACTAGCAAACCCAGCATGTCGGTTTGTTTGTAAAAGTCGATATCGCAGCGCGATGGCGAGTTACATCAATGCAGATAAACATTTAAACCTTCTCCATGAAAAAATACATACACAATTAAACGTACCAATTTTCGTAATGATTGATCAAATAGTTTCTAAGCTTAACGATGTCATATATACAAACATCCTCTTTTATAGATATAGATGAAATTTTTTAGTGTTATATCATCACCTCAGCATCATATGTCCCACTGCTGGGCTCGAACCTCTTCCACACTAGGAGGGAATTTGACCTACTACACCACGCTGGTCAGACGTATTGCTATAGGGTTTCATCTCGCGTTTTCCTTCTCTGGCACCAGATGTTATATACATATTTTATCCCGCAGTCGTCTTTTACGATCACCCACGGATAAGATAGGGGATGGTGAATTGTATTCTTACTCCGTCACCACATGGATACACAGTTAGAAAGAAGAAAGAAAGAAAAAACATTTATTTTGTTCTCGTTAAAAACTAATGAAAATAAACATAACTAAAGAAAACAACTTCTGGTATAAAATGACATTAACGAGAAACAAAAAAGGCTATTGGCTCAGCTTTGGCTATTTTATTTTATAAAATATGATATTCTGCCAACACCTGGTACATTTTAAAGAAATTATTAAAAACATGACTAGTGTCAGAGTGTGTGTGTGTATGTCTGTAACGATGTATGAATAATTTTAACATAAGTATAACAACATTGCATACATATATAATATAAATAAAATTGGCAATATTTAATAAATAGTTATACAGGGTGCCGATTTAATTAGTAGAATCCTTGAAGGGGGTGTATCAGACCATGATACACTAGTTATCCAAATCAGTAGAAAAAAATAGTACCTAAGTTTTGATTAATTTGCCATACTGATAAGCGGTCAATACACTTGTACTATAAAAAGTTCAAAGTAGGCATATACTCATGCGTGTGACACTGAACTAGTAGGCAAATAGACCCGCTCGCGCTGCGCTCACCGCCGCACAGCTGGGTCGAAATGTACCTACAGGTCAATGTACGGTGACAAACCTACTGTTTTAATAAGAAACAAATCACTTTATCTCGGGATTGGGCAGAGCTAGGAGTCTGCAACTAACTTTAATGTTTTTTATGGCGTCATTCCTACACCTAGTTTAAGTTATTCTACTAGTAAAATCGGCACCTTGTATATAACCAGTATGAAACTCAATTTTATTTTACCAAATCCAGTTATGTTTATATCCGTGTCTTACCAGTGGTGGTTTAAGGGTGGCACGTGCGACCAGCGGCCAGCGGTCAGTATTCGGCCTGCTGCCGCCCAACCGCATTGTGTACAATGGACTTACGTTAGCAGCCATGACAGACGACATTCCAGGTGAAGTTTTCCTATTTCAAATATTTCCATAGTGATTTATACATTTCTTTTCATTTTTATAATAAGAATACTACTTGTTTTATGTTTTTTTTAATCAATAACTAGTGTTTAAGACATTTCAAGTTGTGTTTATGCTAAACAGGTAACCTACTACTTTGGTAACTATGTACATATAAAATAACTACTTATAAAGCCTTGATTATTTTTTCTAGATTACGGTATAAACATTACTAATATTTTAATATTAGTACATGCCATCATATAACCCACTGTTAGGTTCGAACTTCCTCAAGAATAAGAGAGATATTGACCTACTATTCCACGCTGATTAGACTGGGTTGCTATATGACAGTCATCATTAGTAAATGTACAGTTTATAAATTAGTACCTATGAGAAAATAAACCGAGTGATTTCATAGGGTCTAATATCCAACATAACAATACAATGGATTATAAAGAAAACTATAGTAAATTTAGATGTTGCTGTCGGGATAATGGTATACGAAAGATTATCTGGTCAACGTCATTCTCCTACTCCTATCCCAATCACTTGGGGTCGATACAATATGTACTCTTCTTTCATAGTACATATTCTAAAAGTTATTGACAATAGTTTTATGACCGGCCGCCTGTCAGACGTCAACCTTCCTTGGGAATGTAATTGTTGACCAAACGGCATCAGATGGAGTCGGCCCAGGTCGTTATAAGCCTCTTAGTCGTCTTTTACGACATCCACGAGCAAAGTAAGGGTTGGTAGTATTCATAGCCGCTACCACACAGCTAATTGTCTGGTCAACGTACTTTAAGAAAAATAATTTGAAAATATTGTTTCTCTAATCGTTTATAGTGGAGTAGTTTCTTAGTGATTATATATATAATATTGCATCGTATGAAATTTACACGGGTGGTGACAGAGTAAGAATATAATCCACCATCCTCTATCCTACCCGTGGGTGAAAAGAGACGACTAAGGGATATAAAACGCATATAACATATATACAAGAGAAGGGAAATTCGAAACAAAACCCTATATCAACACGTCTGGCCAGCGTGGTGGTGAGTAGGACAATTTTCCTCCCATTATGGAGTTGGCTCGACCTCAACAGTGGGACATAATATATGAGCTGAGATGATGATGATGTATGAAAGCTCCTAATACTTCGATAAGCACGTCAATTTGCCTTTGACCATCTACGATAGCCAATATTTTTTTTTTGCGGCGGGCTACGGTACGTCAAAACCCGCTATTCCGTCCGGGGCGACAGGAAAAGCGGCGTAAGACCCCGTAGACCCGCCCTACAATATACCTCTCGACGCCGTGCGGGTGGGTCACTGGTACGCGGTCTTTTTCTTCAGTGGCCCACCCGGCGGTCTACACTCATAGGTATCCTCGCTGATGTCGACGCCCGGACAGTTTGCACCGTCGGGGCGTCGTCCTCACGCGGTGGCCTCGCTACGATAGTTCATATAGACGCAATATGTACTCCTCTTCGTATTTATTGCAAAATTATAAGGCAGTAGTGTAAAGACCGGCCGCCTGGCTGACGTCAACCCGCCTTGAGAATGTAATTGTTGACCAAACGGTATCTCGCGGACTTGGCCCTGGTCGATATAAGGAGAATATATATATATCACTATATTATGTTTTAAATATTGAATTAAAATTTTACTGCACAGATGGCATAGTGTGAAGATAACGACAGACCGTGTCGAATATCGCGAAATCGATTCCCACACAGGATCATAATTTGTGCAATCCACTGTAATTTATGTTCATTAATTAAATTATATGTACGTAGACTGTGTGGTAGCGGCTTCGAATACTACCAACCCTTACTTTTTTTTTTTTTTATAAGACACCTCCCTGCACTAAGGAAATTATCCTTGTATTGCGGGGGACTTTACAAACATGCAATTAACGCAGACAAATTACATCCAGACTCAGAACAACACTTTGTGGATCGCACAAAGTATTGTCCTGCGTGGGAATCGAACCCACGGCACTGGCATGGAAGGTCGGTATCTTAACCACTACGCCATCTGTGCAGTCGTAGATGTCGTCAGACTTTAGTCGTGGATGTCGTAAAAGAAGACTAAGAGCCTTATAACTACCTTTTTTGTTTTTTTTTTTTTGCGGTGGGCCATGGACGTCGCACCCCGCCAAGTCGGTCCGGGGTGACGGAAGAGGCGGCGCGCAACCCCATTGACCCACCCTGCAAGCACCTCTTCTTCGCCGTGCGAGCGGGCCACCGGTACCCGATTTTTGTCTTCGGTGGCAGCCTTATAACTACCTGGGCCAACTCCATCTGATGCCGTTTGGACAATTACATTCCCAAGGAGGATTGATGTCTGGCAGGCGGCCAGTCATAAAACTATTGCCAATAAATTTTAGTATATGTACTCTGAAAGAGGAATACATATAGTATCGACCCCAAGTAATTGGGACAAGTGTAGGAGAATGATGAATTAAATTATATGTATGTAAAATTCGCAATGAATTATTTCCTTAGTGTACGGTGTTTTATAAAAAAAATACATTACTTTTTGGATAGCGGCAATCGGATGTCAACCGCTCTGAAGAAAAAATGTTACTTTATCATAATTGATACGTAAACTGGCAATTCTATTTAGTTGTTTTTATCTTCTGTAAGATAAACTTTTGACATAACAATTTTAGTTTTCTCAAGGACAAGAGCAGGAAAAACATCAGGACATTGTGACAACTTTGTGTAAACACGCTTCGTTAAATAAATTCTTTGATATAAGCGTCGTATATAGTATTTCCTGTAATTCTAAATTTATCATCTCAGCTCATATATGTCCCACTGTTGGGCTCGAGCCTCCTCCATAATGGGAGAGAAATTGGCCTACTGTAGCACGCTAGTCAGACGTGCTGGTATTGAATTTTGTTTCGAGTTTTCCTTCTCTTACCAATGCAACATCAATATGTTATATGCGTTTTATATCTTGCTGGTGGTTGTCGTAAAGGATTCTAATATACATATAACATATATACAAGTGAAGTGAAACTTGAAATACAATCCTATACCAACACATTTGACTAGCGTAGTATAATAGGTCAATTGCCCTCCCACTGTGGAGGAGACTCGAGCCCAGCAAGGGGACGTACATGAGCTGAAATAACCCAATTTTGATTCAGAGTAAAGAATGACTTAATTAATTAAAGAGAAAACATCAAAAGACGTTTAAGTTTGATTTTAAAGTTATCAATGAACAATGGATAAGAGACAGCTTGACCACTGAAGAAAAAGACCGCGTTTCAGTGACCCACCCGCATGGCGTCGACACGTATATTGTAGGGCGGGTCTACGAGGTCGTGCGCCGCTTCTCCGTTGCCCCCGACGGAATAGCGGTGCGTGACGTACCGTAGCCCACCGCCAAAAAAGAAGCTATTCTAAGAGAAATGCGAAATAATCATATTACTATGTGAACGATGAACTATTAATGTATCAACACCAACACCATCAACACCAAAGTTCAAAGCCACCAGTAATAGAAATGTTAAAAGTTGTGCATATATAGTTGTATGGACGTGTGATCAAATGAGACGAAAACAATTTTATTAGAAGATATATATGAATTACTGAAATTTAGTATTTAACATGCTTGATTATTATTGAAAACTTAATTACGAGCGAAAAAAAGATTGCACATGGGATTCGAACCCACACCATTGGAAATCCGTTCCAACCGTGGTACCGCTCACACCAGCGTGAGCTCACGCATTCATCAATTTTCGCTCATTATTATTTTTTTAGAAATATATGACTATTAATGCATATAGAAAAATTAATCCAAATAATAATGATGTAATATAGAGGACGACTGCATGTAGCGGAGATGCGAATGTTGAGATGGATGTGTGGTGTGACGAGATTGGATAAAATAAGAAAGAAATGAAGAGGAAGTTTAAAAGTTGCGCCAGTGACGGAAAAGTTAAGGAGTGAAAGGTTAACATGGTATGGACATGTGATGAGACGGGATGAAAATAATGTTGTGAGGAAAGTTTTAAATATGAATGTTGAAGGTTTTAGGGTTAAAGGAAGACCAAAGAAAAGATGGATGAATTGCGTGCGGTATGACATGGATAGACAGGGAGTGACTGCAGAGATGACGTCTGGTAGGACTGTATGGAGGAAGATGACAAGTTGCGTCGACCCCAAGTAATTGGGATAAGAGCAAGATGATGAGTGATGTAATATAGAGGATATAAAAAATGTATGTATGTATTTCCTCGCCATTGGGACGGCCAATGGTACCGCTTCAAAAAGCAGCACCTTAAGGACTTTCTTATAGAAACTACAGAGTATAAAATTGGCTACGTTTGCCGTATTCTGCGATGTGTGACTCTGTAGAAGGATACATTGGAAGGTATTTTTTTTTTTTTTTGGGTAGACTATAGTCCGGACACACGCCGCCCGTTCCGTCCAGGGCTACGGAAAGGCAGTGCGTGGCCCCATAACTCACGGTATTCCCTCCCCATCGCCATTGGACTGGCCACTGGTACCGCTTCCTCGCCATCCGTGGGACATTGGAAAGATATACGAGAACAAAGTACACGTTGATTTAATCCACCGCGTGATTAGCTTGATACCTGAGAACATAATAATGTTTGACAGAAATTAATGGAAAACAAAATCACGTTCCATCGACCCCAAATGCCTAAAGAGGTATTTATAACAACTGTATTATGAGCATAGAGTATAAATTAGACGAGGTCAATACAGAATGCTTAATATTCAGTTGATAAAATTATTTCTTTGGCCTGATTAATTTATTATTATTATAATTAAAGGGCTTACCCTTATACCTTACTATACGCCTAAAATTTTTCAGTTGTGACTTGATCGTGGTCTTGAACTATCGTTTGTGAATTAACAGGGAATAAAAATAAATTTAACATATACAATAAAAGACACAAATAATAATTAATAATAAAAGCATATAAATATAAATAAATTTTAGAATTTAAGAAAAAACATATCGAAATACCTACTTCTCTTAACATTTTTCAACAAACGATGCCGGAGCAAAACGAACGTAATTATTTTCCCTAGATTTTCGTTTATCTTAAAGCTTTTGATATTATATATTTTTTAATAACTTATAAACAGATAATAACAATTAATATATTCACATATATTTATATTATTTGTACAAAATAGATATTTAAATAAATAAATATTTAAATAAAGCTAAATTATACTGATTTTTTGTAAAGATGAAATATTAAATAATGTTTAATAATAATTATTCTCCATTATGTATCCGTCGACAGCAATTAGATATATTTTCTGGTACGAATGTAGTTTTTGGTACGGAGTTTGCATGGATGTGGCCGTCGAAACCAAACTTTAACTTATTTTGGTTTTGTTTCGAGTTTTCCTTTTCTTCCATAGACTTCTATGTGTATATAGGTTTTATATCACTTAGTCGTTTCTTACAATCACCCACACGTAATGTAAGGGGTATTGAATTATATTCTTACTTCGTCATCACATGGGAAAGTTAGAAATATTCAATCCGAAATAGATCAGAAAAAGATTACAGGTTTTCTTCATGTACTATGACCTGCAATGGCAAATCCGCCTGTGTAACTTCGTGACATTGGGATATATTTTAACCAAATTCACCAGAATAACAATTTATTTACAAACTTTATCCAGTGCATAATTTACTAAAATATAAAATCATAAGTAAATAAAACAACATTTATAAAAATAAAAATTACACAATAAAGTGACATGCATTCAGCCTCATTATCATTTAAATATTAAAACCGGTCTATTCTGTTACACGCAACCCTTAGTTATAGTCCAACGTACAACACTATACCGTTGTCTATGCACGGTTGAACATGCAAAACTGCATCATGCTACCTTTTTTTTTAAACGCAATCATTATATGGACTAAAGATTAAATTCATGTATCGCGAAGTACTACACATATACGCATATTTTTTTATCTGGCTACGGTCCGGTACGGTACACCCTATCCAACTGTCTGTCTGTGTCGACAGCCGGTGGTAAAATATAACATTCGACAAAGCAGATAATGCCAAGAGAAGGCAACCACGAAGAAAAAGTTGGACTAGTGTCGGAAAACTCAGTTTGGAAACTCAACAGTTTGGACATATGATGAGCGAAAAAATGCAATGTTGTGAGGAAAGTTTTAAGTATGAATGTTGAAGGTTTTAGTGGTAAATGCAAAGCAAAGATAGATGATTACCCAAAGCAGGAAAAGAATAATAATCTGTTAGGTTTTTATGGACAAAAACAACACATTGCGACGAAGCCAAGTAATTTTGAAAATTGGATATCAGCATGATGATAATAATAATGACCAAAAGAAGGAAACCGCGACATAGAATATTGTTCTGATTTATCTGTCTACTGTGGTATAATAGACCAATTTCTATTTTCACGGCATGTAGTGTCTTATAGTATGATATATTACTTGTACATAACCTATCTATCTAATACCTTTAAACGACTAATTCTTGTATATTTCTATGTATGCAGAATCTCGGCAACGGCTTCAAAGATTTACATAAAATTTAATAGGCAGGTTTCGGAGGTGAAAAATCAATCTGGCTAGGTTTAATTTATAGATTTTATATCATTTTGTCAATATTGAAAAAAAATATAATAAGAATATGAACTTAAATTTTGTATAAAAATAGCTCAGTTGAGAAATCTAGTGATCATTTAATTCAGGGCACGCTTTGATCCTTGGTTTTCCCTTTTTTATTACGTTGCTCTTTTAAATGTGTAACATTTATTATTTCATAAATTATTTATTTATATAAATAATCAGTTTATCTATTCTTAGTTTATTATTCTTTACTTTTTTTAGTTATTTAAATAACCATCCTTTTATATTGATAAGATATAAAATATTCATATTTTATAAGTATGTAATTAGTATCTAAATTTCCGATTTATTGTCCGAAACTCCGTAAAATGGCAATCCTTTAATTGTTAGATATATTATTAAAAAACAACTCACTTTACAAAAAGCTGGGCTCATTCATTCAGACCTTATAGAGAATATCTGATACAGATAAATTCAACAAAAAACATATTAATTAATGACAAGGACATCACAATGACAATCGCTCTGTATTTCAAAAATGTGATATCAAGTGATAATGGAATACATATTTATACATACACACATACATATCATCACGCCATATCCCTCGCAGGGTAGGCAGAGAGAACAGAGTGCCAGAGAACTCTATCTCTGCATACTTCACTCGCTTCCTCAACATTCATAATTCTCTTCATACACGCTCGCCGGTTTCGGAGACTCTTGACTCCACCTTCCTTCAGTACATGACCGATCTGGTCTAGGTAGGTTAGTCTCGGTCTCCCTCGGTACCTACATCCTTCCACTTTCGAATTGTATATCTTCTTAACCAGGCGTTCGTTCGGCATTCTTTCCACATGTCCGAACCATCGGAGCATTCCCTTTCGCATCTTTACACCAATACTCTCTTTCATACCTACTCGCTCTCTTACGTCGTCGTTACGAATGCGGTCGGTCAGCCTAACTCCACAGATTTTCCGCAGAGATCGCATTTCGACCGCATTAATTTTACTATCATACTCTTTTCTGCATACCCAACTCTCGCTTCCATACAGTGATGTTGGGACAAGCACTGCGTTATGTATTGCTACACGTGCCTTCTGGCTGAGGTGGTGGCTGCCGAGAAGTTGCCCCAACGCTCCGTTCACTCTATTTCCCGCATTCACTCTTTGCTCTATATCAGTGGTGTACCTTCCATCTCGGCTAAATCCACATCCAAGATATACAAATTCATCCACTTGCTCTAGTACATCATTACCTATTGTTACTCTTACATCTGTTCTGGTTTTATCTCTTTCAAACACCATTATTTTGGTTTTCCTCACATTCACGCGTAGACCCCTTTTCTTACAATCTTCTGTCATTGTGTCGACTAGGGTCTGCAGGTCAGTCGCTGACTGTGCCAGCAGGACTGCATCATCTGCATAAAGCAGAGCAGTGACCACTGAGTCGCCCATCTGGACTCCCACATTCATATCGTTCAACCTTTGGAGACATTTATCCAGATATATGATAAACAGCCTGGCTGACAGAACGCACCCCTGCTTAACGCCGATATTGACGTCAAACCAAGGCGACATTCCATCATCCAGCCGCACACAGGCTCTACAGCCCATGTAACTGGACTGCACAGTAGTACATATTTATCATTCTTCATAAAAAATGAGAGGATATTGCCATAATCAACATGCTTGGCAAGTGATTTGGCAGTGATGTTTTATACGTCTTCCAGAAGAAAGTGGTTGCCCACTCTCCTAGTGAAACCCTTATCCGAATTTTACGCCTTCTACAGGCATGTAAAGAATGACGATAGTTGTATTCTTATTCTGTCGCCATTCACAAATCCATGGATACATTTAAACTTCCTATTTCACAATTTACGCATTATTAGTTCCACTGTCAATCACCTACCTCCACGAGATTGACTTAACATAAATACCACGCTATTACATACATACATACATATCATCACGCCATATCCTTTGCAGGGTAGGCAGAGAGAACAGAGTGCCAGAGAACTCTATCCTTGCATACTTCATTCGCTTCCTCAACATTCATAATTCTCTTCATACACGCTCGCCGGTTTCGGAGACTCTTGACTCCACCTTCCTTTAGTACGTGACCAATCTGGTCAAGGTAGGTTAGTCTTGGTCTCCCGGTACCTACATCCTTTCACATTCGCGCGCTATTCAGGCATGTTAATATTTTTCTATTTCAAGATTGCATTATTCTGCAGTGATTTTCTCAGCTGTTACTGTTAGACGTTTTTTATAACGCCCACGGGATAAAAAGATCTGGTGAATTGTACAGTTTCTCCATTCTCATATGGAGATTGTTAGTAAAATTGAATTATCCAGTATCTATAAATCATACAATAGCTGAATAAAGCTCTAAAAAAAGTAATATGGAATATTACTTTTTTTCCTTCTGGTTATATTCAAGGTTCACGGGTACTTTGAATCTGATAAAGTTAATTGTAATACTGCTCTGACAGCTAAATAGTTACAAAAAGGTCAAAATTAACATAGCTATTGTTAGAATATATTAGAGATCCTTGTTTTTATTGGCGAGTCATGTCTTGTCGTCCACCGCCCGGCCATTTGAAGTGACAGCAGAATTGCGTGAGGTCGGCGACCTGGACATCGAGATCAAGAATCGTAACCAGTGGCCTGTTCAAAGTCGATAAGGACGGAATACGTTGAGTTATGAAGTTGTGCACTGCTTATTCATCATCCTAGATGGAATAGACGGGATGTGTCCGGATCATAGTCTACGTAATATCTCTTAAACCTTTTTAATGACCGCCTAACGCCACTATACTCAATTTCTGTCGCCCGTGACTTCAAAACACACTATGACGTTCACGGTCTCTAATAGCTTAATGATAGTTCATATAGAAATTTTGTGTTTCAAATATCTCGTTTTTTATAATCTAATAATGTTAAAAATAATATTGTCACAGTATAAATAACACGGCTCTCAATTGAGTTCAGGTGTACGTATTAAGAGTTGTCTTTCTCTTACATAAGAAGATGCTTCTTTTTTAGGTAGCGACGCCTGAACCATTCGGAGAGAAATTTAGCCGAATATAAAAACAGCATCAGTCATAAAGCATCGCTTTTAAATTAATTATATTCAATACTTCAGCGTTTGGGTGACACATTAAATAATTCTTAATGATGGATGGATAAATAATTTATTCACCTAATGCGGAGAAAGTGCTACAGTGCGGTAATATGATATAAAAGTGCAACTGAGAATTCTTTAATTATATAATCGACGCTTAATTCAAGATTGGTTAATGACTTAATTTACTTGATTTACTGACTGACAAAATTGCTGTCTATCAGTAAAGCATTTTTTGATAAACTACTTGATAATAAATGATTACGAACAATAATTTTGATGATGCTATGGAATATGAAGAAGCTGAAATGCTGATATTAATAACTTACTATATAAATTATAATATTGTTATGAAAATATTGTACAAGATTTGAAATTCACATTGTTAACTTAACAATGAATTCGACGGAAGGATTTCGTATCCTTGGTCATGCATAAAAATCATTAAAGAAAAATCGGAAGAACGAGGTGCCTTGAATTGCCATATTTCGCCTTTCTGTCTGTAATGAATGAGTTACAATCACTTCCTTGACTTCAGTGGTGGTCACACCATACTCCTACCACTTAATTAAAGTATAAGAAAAACTAAGATAGAAAAATAATATAAATTCTATAAGTATAATGGCGTGCATTTTTGTTGAACCTATACCCGCTCTCCGTTCCATCAAAGCCTACTGAATTTTAGGTAATAACGAAGATAATATAAATAACACTCAATATAAATATAATGTATAATTTATGGTACCTAAAATTTAGGTGTCGTTTGATGAAAACGGACATTAATCAAGAAATTCTATTTATTTTCAAATATCATATCAGTACTACGTAGCTATTATGTAGCAGCGTAGCGCTTACGTAACACGTCACATAAATCATGTATATACATAAAATAGTAGCGTCTGTCTTTCTAATACTTAGACATGCAGAAGAGAACGTGAAACCTCAAATTTTAAATTCAAAAGAATTCTCTCCGGCCACCATTTACTATGAACTTTTTTCTTTTTTTGCGGTGGGCCATAGAGTGGTCACGCCCTGCCATATCAGTCCGGGGCGTAGCCATAGACGCGTGGCCATAGACCCACCCTGCAAAGCGCCTCTCTTCGCCGTGCGAGCGGGCCACCGGAAACCCGATCTTTGTCTTCGGTAACCCGCCCGGCATTTACTTATATAGTACCTTGGCTTAAATATTGACTAGAGATCAGAGTAGTCCACGTAAGGCTACCCATGAAGAGTATCGTAGTTTAAACCCTTTACAAGAGCTTTCTATGTGATTCACAAGTAATTGTTCCGAGTCTGGACATTATTTATGTCCATTAATTGTGTATTTGTAAAGTCCCTCGTGACACAAGCATTTGGTTTTTTTTTTATTGCTTATGGTGGCAAACGAGCAAGCAGCATACCTGATGGTAAGTGTCGCTGCCTACCATTACAATCCCCAAACCCAGCCAGTTAGGCTTCCGGCTCTGTCGCTCACCGAACGAAGTGTAATAGCACATTGCCATTACTCGGATGTTGATCTTCTGCGAGAGTGTAGTACTACCCCGGACGGACCAGCCCGCGGCTATAGACAGAGAACTGTTAACAGCGTAGTCCTACCACTAATTATTTTAAAACTAAATTATTGACCCTCCCTTACTTATAAAAGTAAATAACTAGAATTTATTAACGAAATGATGATATTAATATTTTAAAATAACATAACTTCTACGAATTCTTAACCTACGTCATTGAGTAAAATCAACCTAATCTCTTCACATCAAATCTAAGGTCCCATACCAAGGTCGTGTAACGGAAGTTACGTGCCACGTACTAATGGGTTCTTTTATATTTTTCACTTCGACTACTAGCAATTTGACCAGTCTGACGTCATTCGCCGCGATATGTATTACCAAAAATATATTCATGTAACGTCATTTCTAAGAACGTTTACTAAGCATAGAGTTAAAATTTAAGATTACTTTCTAGGCATTAATTCTTGTCACATTTAAAAAAGTGCCGAGTTAAATTTTCTAGAGCACATTAAAAGAAATGATTCATCAAAATTACCTTAAAGTCCTTGAGACTTTCTCACAATCGTTCACTAAAAATATACAGACGTATAATAATTTATTTTTTGAATAAATTATTTAATATTAAACGCTCTCGCTCTACCACTCTCGCTCGCCACTCTAATTTTATTTAAACCCTAATTTACAAGTATATAATTTTAAAACTTACCATGTATTTTTTTAATTAGAAGTCAAATAACCCTCCAATCTTCATATCTACGCCTCCTTTAACTATTTTATTTTAGCATAGATATAACTTGTCTGTAAGCAGACTATAAATTAATAATATATTTTTTTATTGCTCTTGATGGTAAACGAGCAAGCAACACACCTGATGGTAAATGTTACTGCCGCCCTTTGAAATACAGAAATAAAAAAATACAGAAAGTTGGGCTTCCGGCTCTCTCGCTCATCGAACCAAGCATAGCAGCACATTGCCACTGCTCAGGCGTCAATTTTCTGCAAAAGTGTGATACTACCCCAGGAGGATCGGACCGCGGCGGTAGTCAGAAAATTATCAACAATGTCGCCCTACCATTATAATATTTTGTAATTTGTTGCATTTTTTTACGTGAGGAAACCCTTTGTTGATAACCCTCCTGAAGGGTTATGCCGACCGCCTCGAGGTACTTCAAACTCACGGTGTGCTTTCCATCTATTAATAGTCCCGGTTTGTCGTTCGATCGAAGTAGATACTGAAGTACTGATGTTATTATAAAGAAACTTCACTGTCTCTATTTTTGGTCTACTGACTTCAATTAGTGGTGGATTATGATCTCTGACAGAGAAAACACAGTATCTTTTTTAAATAGCATGATTTTTATAATAAATACCAAACAAAGTAAATAGCGCAAAGAGCTAGTCCTTACTGTTAAAGTCTTGAAATGAGTGCCAGATGTACTTTCCCACGTTTACCATAAAAAAATAATCTAGTCGTGAACTATGCCTTGCACTTTACGTCTGTCAGAGTAACAATTCGATATATCGCTAAGCTTTCACTTTCTCGGGTGAAGGACTTGAAGCAAATGTCATTCATGGTTACCAAAATTACGAAATTTTTAATGACTTTAATTCATTGTTATTAGGACAAAGGTTTTAGATCTAACCCCTACTAATAGCTATTAATTATGAAGCACTTTTTTTGTAAGAACATAGTATAAAGTGAGTTTTTCTTTAGCAGGCTATGGTCTGAACACACGCCATCCATTCCATCCGGGGCGGCGGAAGGGCGGCGCGTGGCCCCATAAACCATTCCTTACCGCTTTCTTGACATCCCTGGCTATCACGGCGGATTACCCTTTCGGGTACCAACCCCCGTCGATAGTATAAAGTCTACAGTAAAAAAAAATATTTTGTATGTTTTGTTCAAAATTGCACCATAGTAGCTCAAAATTAAAACTTAGTAAAATCTTTACATATATGTACTTGTTTCATAAAACTCGAGTATAGATCCAATATCATTTCATCCATCCATCCATCCACCAGCCCATAGATATCCACTGTTAGACATAGATCTCCACACGAGAATGCTCAGAATGGTCCTGTGCCACCTGCATCCAACGACTTTCTGCGATTCTCAAGATGTCGTCAGTCCACCTAGTGTGGGATCGTCCTACGCTGCGTCGTCCGTTTCGTGACTGAATATTATTATATTATATATATCCAAAATTTAATTTACTACGAATGATTTTTCGTTTATCGTTGATTAGTTACAGCTAATATATACCTATGCAATAATATATAAATATTTACATTTACAGCTGTTTATTTATTATAAAATTTATGTTATAGAAACCGGTGCAGTATTCACGTTCGGCAAGTCTCACTTCGCTGACAATGAACCAAGTCACTTCTTCATCAAGAACGATCCCATAGTCGCCATTTCCTGTGGTGATGAACACAGCGCTGTCATATGTCGTAAGTCTTTTTAGAAGTTTTCTATAATCGGTTTAAATTAATCTAAACATAAGTCACGTCAAAGATACAAATATTCATTTTATTAATCGACCGAGTCGTAGTAATCGAGTAAAAACTGAGGATGTTTTCAATTCGACATGTATTTGGATAACAATTATTTGAATGGATAGTTACTATTTTTTTAATGGATAGATACTTTTGACTATATAGATGGGGTATTGGTTAAGATACGCCATCTATACGCTACGTATTGGTTAAGATACCAACCTACCGTGCCAGTGCCGTGGGTTCGATTCCCACGCGGGACAATTCTTTGTGCGATCCACAAAGTATTTTCCTGAGTCTTGTGTGCCACCGAAGACAAAGATCGGGTACCAGTGGCCCGCTCGCACGGCGAAAAGAGGAGTATGCATGGTGGGTCTATGGGGTCACGCGCCGTCTTTTCCGTCACCCCGGACTGATTTGGCGAGGCGAGACGCATCTATAGTCCACCGCAAAAAAAGGTGTAATTTGTGTCGGTTAAATTATATGTTTCTAAAGTCCCACGCAATACAATGATTATTTCCTTAGACCATTCGTGGTGTTAAAAAAAAAGATATACTCCGTAATTGGTTGGTTAGTTTCAACAAAAAATCTGACCCTAAGTAGGTAGACAAATAGGGGATGATATCATATTATTTCACTGATTTCACTGAGTTGTGTTCACCTCTCGTACCTTGTAGTTCGTCTCATGTTGATAAATTTGGAATAAAACTAGTAGAATATAGGGCACGATTGATTATTCTGTCATTGATTTTAATACTTAGTTGTGTGTAGCCTTATAATTTCTTACAGCATATGTGATAATAATAATAATACATTATGTAACATATAATGCTGGCTTCATCATTTCTGCTCATATATGGTACGTCCCATTGTGGGACTCGAACCCCTTCACAATGGTATGTGAAACATTAAACCATATGGGCTGACAAATGTATATAATAATAATAATAAATGTTTATTGACGTAAAATGTACATTATAATTTATTAGTGTTAGGGAATCCTATTGGATTCCCTAACACTTGCGTTAGTAAAGACTGTATTGCAGGTGTTAGTGTCTTCCCCTTAAATATTTACATTATAGTTACATCAAAAATTAAAAATAGAAAGATAGAAAGATGTTAGGTTAACAATAATATTAAAAAAGAAAAATATTTATAAAGGTAAAAAGTGTATGTGGGTTTGTTAGTGCAAGTGTGTATAGGATTTAATTTCTAGTTTTTTTTTTCTCTTGCATAGATATCCCTTATCGCTATTATTGTCTTTCACATGTTATATCTCTTAATGGGGAATATGCATGATATTTTTTTAAACGTTTCTACTAGTTATTACATTACCAAAAATAAATATAACACATCCAAAATATAAACAATTAAGCTAAAAAAAAATTATTAAAGTCACTATCATTTTTGGGCGATAAAAACGCGGCTATTATGGCGCGCTTCTGTGACGTCAGAATACACACACATGTTGGATGTCATTAACGAAATGGTTGGTTCACGAAGTTATTGAAAATTAAAAAAGGGAGTGTAAAGTCAACTTATTACCATGGAAAAGAACAGAAAACCGTATTATAAATATTGTGTCGTTCCTATGTGCCAAAATATTATCAAAACTGTACCTAACAAAGTATATTTCCTTATGCCGAGAAATGTAATAAATAAGAAAAAAATTATGCAAGACGATGAGAAAAGACAATGTGTTGTGTTTGAGCAGTTTATACTGTTGTGAAGATCATTTTAACGTAAGTAAACACATTAGAGAAGTGATGAAGTAGGTACATAAAAGAATCATTTTTCCTTAATTACATACTTGTTTTGTTAACAAACTTCAACGTACACTACCTAGTTTACGTAAAGTTCTTAGAGATACATTCTCAATATGTAATAGGTACATGGGTCTAAAAGTAATATATGTTTAGTCATCTATGATACCTATGAATGAAAACAATGTAACTTATTAGAGTAAGAGAAAAGTTTGAAATTATTTATTATTCATTTTTCTATTGGGTTTCAGATACAGAAAATTATATGCAATACAAAATAATGACATTAGAACACAACTTTTTGTCCCTACAAAAAGTGACGTTTGTTAAGTCTCTCATTCACAAGGATTAATACTTGAACACAGAAAACTAATAACTAATGAAATAACTGGGTAACGATAGAAAATAATCACTATAGAAACGCCTTGATACCAGAAGACTCGAGTGTACGATGACGTCACGTCAAGACAAATTTCTAAAACGCAACGCGATTGGTTGTTCAAGAACAACCAATCGCGTTGCGTTTTAGAAATTTGCGAGCGAATTTCAAAAAAGTCGATTTTTGATAATTAAATTTCACTATTAAATAATGATGAATTTCAAAAATAATTGTATAGGTATGTTTTTTAAGCAATAAAGATTACAAAAAAAATATTTTGTTCATTTTGGAGTCACGTGCATATTCCCTATTGTCTTTTACGACACCCATCTTCATTATCCTCCTACTCTTATCCCAAATACTTGGGGTCGATACAATAGGTATGTAGGTACTCTTCTTTCATAGTACATATTGTAGAAGTTATTGGCAATAGTTTAATGACCAGCTGCCTGCCAGACGTCAAACCTCTTTGAGAATGTAATTGTTGACCAAACGACATCAGATGTTGTTGGCCCAGGTCGTTATAAGGTTCTTTTTCGTCTTTTACGACATCCATGAGCAAAGTAAGGGTTGGTAGTATTCGTAGCTTCCACACAGCATTTTACTTCTTTTACGACTCCCACGGGTAAGAAAAGAGGTGATGAATTTCATTCTTATCCGTCACCACACGAAATTAAGGGTTTAATATAAATAAAATTATGTAAGTATCAAATCAAAAGAAATCATTTACAGGTTTTATTTTGCAAGAATAAGAATAGCGTGGAGACAACTAGGTGTATTACATTTCTCCTACGGATACCGATATAAAAAACATCTTAAAAAATTTACTGCTTGCTATAGATGTTTGTAAATCGACTTTTTTCCTGTTTTGTTAGAGTAAAACATCTCGTAATACCAAATAAGATGTCTACATCTTAACGTATATTGATACTAATAACTATAGAAATTGACGTAATAGTTAATATACCGTACTAAACGTGCTAAGTAATAGGTTTAGTTCCCATGCACGACTGTGCGATCCACAAATTGTTATTCTGAGCCCGGATATAATTTGTCTTCATTAATTGTATGATTTACATACATACATACCATCACGCCATGTCCTTTGCAGGGTAGGCAGAGAGAACAGAGTGCCAGAGAAATCTATCCTTGCATACTTCACTCGCTTCCTCAACATTCATAATTGTATGATTTAATCCCCGCAATAAGAAAATTCCTGTAAAGTCGGTTTACGGGCGATAATTTTACGTGATAACGTCATAAGAAAACATTGATGAAAAATGCATACTTTTATGAATTGAACAAACATAAACAATGAAAAGCACATTAACTTTTCACTTCACTTTATAAATATTTGACAAAACAGTTGACGTGCAGGCTGTCTGTTTCTCTTTTACTTGGACGCATCGGCCGATAGAGTGGAAGAGAGACTGATGCATCATAAGCCGAACGATTGGACCGCTCGTGCTTCTCTATCGCTTGTTCAGCGCTCTCGCTTGCATGTTCGACTTAGGCGGAACGTGATACTTTTTCATTCGTACAGCCGGCTTTCATCGATTTCTAAGACGTTCATGTAATTAAAATGGTCTCGCCTGCTATGCCCCGCGGACCAAACCTATTGGTCTATGGCGGTTTTTAAAATTTTCTTCTCTGTATATCTATTCATATTCACTACGCAAACAACATTCACTAGCACCTTGAAAAATTGTGGCTATGTTTTGTTACAGAAAATGGTCGTGTCTTCGTATTTGGCAGTAACGCATGGGGCCAGCTAGGACTGGGTCACAAGGATGAGGTCACCAGGCCGAGCTGCGTCAAATGGCTAAAACCACAGAGAGCGTTGTTTGTTGCTTGCGGAAGAGCACATACCGTATTTGTTACAGGTATATTGTAAACATTATTTTTAATGATACCTATCTAATAATAATTTTCTTGCAAATCTGGAAGGCCTCGAAGAAGGGTAAGGCGGATTGAAACTTTAACTTAAAATACAATAAATACACAGGCATGGCCGAAAATCAGCGCTGTAGGTACTTAGTGGCAGCACAAGCAAATCCAATTATTTTGCCTTCTAGTTTCAATTTTCTTATGTTATATTTATTTGTCTTTAGTTTTAGTTTTGAAAAGGCAGTAAATTATTATTATTATTATTCAATATATAAATAACATAACTTAATTCTTAAACTTAATTCTTGCATAATGATTTTTGATGTTTACGCTAGTATTACGTATGTAAAATAAACTAGTCTTAAGGATTTTATCACTTTTGAAGTAATAACTTCTTATGAGAGGGTAAACCGCTTCGTTACGTAACGCGTTACGGCGCCAGTCTGTCTGGCTTCTCTTTCTCTCACGCATACGGCAGCGGAAGGCAAGTTCCTCTTCTCTCACTCTAACCCACAGCGCTAGTTGTATTAAGATGTGATATTATAAGATCTTATTAATAAATAACCTTTCCTATATTATCATATTAATATATATAAAATTTAAGTAATAACCCAAGCTTTTCTCAAGTTAAACAATTTCAATATTAAATAGTAGAGTAGTTTCAAGTTATCACTTCTGTCGGACTGCCCGAGATGCACACGTTTCTTTTTCATTTGTTTGATTACTTACCCGGAGTTTCAAAGTGAAAATCCGTAAAATAGTTATCTCTTATTCTTATCGAATAAATAATATTTTTTTTTATAATTGGAATGTAAATAAATACTACTTAAGTACGTTAACTTTAAAGCAAATTTATAATCATTTTATTTTTACGCTTATAACATGAATAAGTTGAATTAAATAAATCAATGCAAACATACATACATACATATCATCACGCCATATCCCTTGCAGGGTAGGCAGAGAGAACAGAGTGCCAGAGAACTCTATCTTTGCATACTTCACTCGCTTCCTCAACATTCATAATTCTCTTCATACACGCTCGCCGGTTTCGGAGACTCTTGACTCCACCTTCCTTCAGTACATGACCGATCTGGTCTAGGTAGGTTAGTCTCGGTCTCCCTCGGTACCTACATCCTTCCACTTTCGCATTGTATATCTTCTTAACCAGGCGCTCGTTCGGCATTCTTTCCACATGTCCGAACCATCGGAGCATTCCCTTTCGCATCTTTACACCAATACTCTCTTTCATACCTACTCGCTCTCTTACGTCGTCGTTACGAATGCGGTCGGTCAGCCTAACTCCACAGATTTTCCGCAGAGATCGCATTTCGACCGCATTAATTTTACTTTCATACTCTTTTCTGCATACCCAACTCTCGCTTCCAGTACAATAATGTTGGGACAAGCACTGCGTTATGTATTGCTACACGTGCCTTCTGGCTGAGGTGGTGGCTGCCGAGAAGTTGCCCCAACGCTCCGTTCACTCTATTTCCCGCATTCACTCTTCGCTCTATATCAGTGGTGTACCTTCCATCTCGGCTAAATCCACATCCAAGATATACAAATTCATCCACTTGCTCTAGTACATCATTACCTATTGTTACTCTTACATCAATGCAAACAATTTCAAATTTATTAAACCACACTTTATATTTGTTCTCTAGGCTATATAAAGCTTCCTAAGATATCGTCATTACGAGCCATACTATGCCGCCAGCATTTAACAACTCTATAACTTTTACTACATTGTAAGCAATCAACCTCCTTTATAGTGACGGTTTAAGAATACAATGTGTCAGAACTCCGACTTATTTTTCCATAAGAGTTGTAAAAAAGCCATTTAGAGAATAAACACCAAACTACCCCGGGAAAAATTAGAACACCAACTGCGACCACCAAGCCGCTTGCCGATAGTGGCGGTTATGGAATAGTTCCTTGGCAAGGGTTCCCACAAGGGACATTGAGAGGATTTTCTTTTTTTGGCGGCGGGCTATGGTGCTGGCGCACCCCGTTAATTCTGTCCGAGGCGACAGAAAGAACGGCGTGCGACCTCATAGACCCGCCCTTCAATGTATCTCTCGACGCCGTGAGCGTGGGCCACCGGAACCCAGTCGCTGTCTTCGGTGGCCCGACATTGAGAGGCTATCAATGTATTGAATAAATCATCATCCTCCTGCTCTTATTCCAATGACTCAGAGTTGACGTCAATATGTACTCTCCTTCCAGAGTAAATATTGCAGAGGTTTTGGTAATAGTGTTATGACTGGCCGCTTGCCTGGCATTAACTCTCCTTGGGAAGGTAATTGTTGACCAGACTGCATCAGATGAAGTTTGTCCCGGTAGATAGCTCTTAGTAGTCTTTCGGCACACCCATAAGCAATGTAACGATTGGTAGTACTCGTAACCACTACCACACTTTAGCAATTTAGTTGAATAAATAAAATTATTTTTATCAGATTCAAACGTAATCTACACGGTGGGCTGCAATGATGAGGGTCAGTTGGGTACAGGAGACACCGAGCACCATACAGTACCGCAATCCGTGGAGCTGGATGGAGTAAGTGAACCAATCAGACAAGTCTCTGCTGGAAGTAACCACACCGCTATACTTACTGGTAATCTTATTAATTTAGAAAAAGTTTCCATCGTTTGTATCATTTTATTGCAGGAATAACTTTCATCTCTTTCTCTTCAACTCATATACGAGTACGTCAAACTGTTGGGCTCTCTGTTGCATTCAATAAACTGAGGGAAATTGTTTTGTAATATAACACTGTTTTTTTAGTGTAGGTAGGGTTTAATTCAATTTTTTCTTGCATTCATTCATTCTCCTACTCTTATCCCAACTACTTGGGGTCGATACAATATGTAGGTACTCTTCTTTTATAGTACATAATTACCGTAGTTATTGGCAATAGTTTTATGACCGCCCGCCTTATTTTTTTTTTTTTTTTGCGGTGGGCTATGGACGTCGCACCCCGCCAAATCAGTCCGGGGTGACGGAAGAGGCGGCGCGGAACCCCATTGACCCACCCTGCAAGCACCTCTTCTTCGCCGTGCGAGCGGGCCACCGGTACCCGATCTTTGTCTTCGGTGGCCCGCTCGATGACCGCCTGCCTGCCAGACGTCAACCCTCCTTGGGAATGTAATTGTTGCCCAAACGGCATCAAATGGAGTTGGCCTAGGTCGGTATAAGGCTCCTAGTCGTTTTTTACGACATCCACAAGCAAAGTAACGGTTGGTAGTATTCGAAACCACTACCACACAGCTACAAGTTTTTCTTACATTATATATTTAAATTATATTTTATCAGATAATTATATGCATATTCCATCTCTCAGTCATCTTTTACCCACGGGCTTGATTGGTAAGTTAATGGAGTAAGAATATAATTCACCATCCTCTTACATACTCGTGAGTGTCGTAAAAAGACTTAATATGCAAATAATATCGATGCAAAAAAAAAAAATAACTCAACATAAAACCCTCTGCCAACCCGTCTAACCAGCATAGTATAATAAATCAATTTTCCTCCAAATGCGGAGAAAGTTCTTGTTCAATAGTGACACACACTTCATCATCTCAGCTCATATATGTCCTCCTCCACACTAGGAGAGAAATTGACCCACTACACCACGCTGGTCAGACGTGTTGGTATAGGGTTTTATGTCGAGTTTGCCTTCTCTTGCATAGAACTTTTATATATGCATATTTTATCCCTTAGTCGTCTTTTATGATCACCCAGTAAGATAGGGTGGTAAATTGTATTCTTACTTCATCACCATACAGAAAGCACGGGTCGTATATAGACTGAAAAAAAGTTTCTTCATTTAAGCTAAAATCAGTTTTTCAAGTGGAAATACATAAAACGCTGACTCCTCATTATAATTAGTCTATAATAAACGAATATAAAATTTGACAAAGTAAATAGCTTATATCAAGTGTTGTTTAATATAGATTCTGGTCGCGTGTTTGTTTGCGGCTCCAATACTGAAGGTCAGCTAGGTCTCGGCGAAGACACTCGTTCCTGTGTCAAGTTCACCGAACTCAAGTTCATGGAGAAGATCAGCTTCGTCGAATGTGGATATTACCATACAGTTTTTATCACTGGTTGGTATTCTTACAAAATAACGTATAATATATTTATAAAATATAATATATTTATAAATACATCATTGTTTTAGATATTATTAACGAAAAACTAAATACCTTTTTTTATTATCTTATTTTGTTAATAACAATCGCAATTTATTATGTGCTAATAAACCCTTAAAAAACATTTTTCTAGACGTCATTCCGAATCGAATGAGCTATCGCCCATATTTTAGTAGCTTTCTTTCTATTTAACATGTTTTTGAACTAGTTGATTAGACTAAATATTCTATCACGCGATCATTTGAAATAAAACCTTTTTAAAGGATTCCATAGCCTATGTATTTGATTTTTAATTTACGACATTTCGAACACATGAGTTTAAAAAAGGTGGCATTTGGAATTTAATGATTTTTTTTAAATTTAGAATATACATTACAATGGTTATTGTAATATATTGATGATTTTATCATCCATGTCGTACATAGGCTTCACGGCAATAAATTCCATTATATTATAGATTCAAGAGTTATGTTATCCATTCTCACTAAAAAAAATTAGGTACAGAAATGCTTTAAACTCATATTCACTGAACTACACTTCTCATTAAAGATATTTTATCACGCCGTCTATCAAACTACTCATTTCCACATTATCCATCCGGACGGATTATTACAACTTATTTTACATATCTACATAACGGATTATTTTATAACTTTATTAAAACTAAACAACAAAGAAAACAATACTCTAAATTCACGTCCAACACACAAAAAAATAACCATTTCCTTTAGAAAAGTCAAGTCTTTACATTTGATTTCGGCGTTTTGACTGATCATTATCAATTATTATTTATTATGTAAAAATATTTATTCATCACAGCTCATAGACACAATCACCGCATGTAGAACTAAGTAGTTTTATTAATATTAAAGCATAAGTATATATATATATATATATATATCTAATTAATCATTAGCATAAGTATATATATATATATATATATATCTATCTAATTAATCATTGTGGTCAATCTATTTAATTTGTGTGTGGTCAATCTATTTAATTATTGTGGCATAAATGACATCTGTTCGACATTTTCGATTCTGATATACAAATATGGCTTTATCAATTCTTTTTTTGGGTGACCTAGAATAGCTCCTGACCGAAAAAGTATCTATGTTATGTTAATTAATAATATATTTTTTTTAAATCAGTAAAAGGCGCTGTCTTCGTGACTGGTGATAATGAGAATCAAAAACTTGGTATACCTGAGAAACCAATAATATATGCACCCGAAGTATTATCCATCAGCATTTCTATCAAAAGCGCGTGCTGTGGGGCTGCACATACATTCCTACTTTCCATGGATGAGGCCAAGATCTTAGCTTTTGGTTCTAACGAGAATGGCCAGTTGGGCCTGGAGAAGAGCATCGAACATGTACACGAACCCACTGAGATTGATATGGAGAAAATGTTTGATGGTTACCAGTTGAAGTTAGTAGCATGTGGAGCTATGCATACGGCTTTTGTAACAGGTACGATTTTTGTATAATATATACTGTTAACTGACAAATCTAGAAAAGTAAGATAAATACCTTGAAATAGATCGTAGCGCCAACCTACCGGGTCCAATTGTTAATCTAAACCATATTTGAATCCACCTGAATCCACACAAAAAAAATTCATCAAAATCAGTTCAGTCGTTTAGGAATTTAGTCACATATACTCGTACATACATGTACAAAAGAAATATATGTACAAAGATGTTCGTGTGGTGATGGATTAAGAATATTATATGTAATTCTTCACGCCCTCATTACCTGGGGATGTCGGCAAATATGATTAAAAGACGTAAGCAAATAAAAGCAGTATAAAAGAAGGCTAGTTTACAGCTACTGTCCACAAATTATTCGGAATCTGGATGTAATTTGTCGCTTATTAATTAAATGCTTGTAAATTGTATGTAATTCCTCCGCAACACAAAGATACTTAGTGCGGCGTGTCTTTAAAAAAAACGACGAATTATGATCACAATGTTGGATCCTCCCTTTATTTTTCATTAGTGCCTTACTTAAAGAGTATATGCGGTTATTCAAATGGAAAATTCGAAATAAAGCCCGTGACAATTCCTCTATAGTATAGTGGACAATGTATTACAACTATCGGCTCAATGTAATAAAAACTACTGTACTAACAGTGTGACTAAGTCAGAACTTAACTTGTTCCTATTAGTTGCTGCACAAAAAATATAAAGAAAATATATGTATAGTGTACCTCAAGTCTGACGGCCATTATGATCAATAAAATTGATTCAATAGCATTTATTAAAATGCCAATAATCAATGGCATTCTATTGAATTGAGCTTTCAAGAATTGGTTTGTATTTAAGTAAGAGATAAGTAAGTAAGAAATACAAAAATCTTGTAGAAATAATTTCATTGCACACACAAGATTAGTAAACAGTGATGATGATGGCTTTTTTATTACGTAGCACTCTGGATGTGAAACATCTAAAATGATACTTAATCAAATTGATCATCATCATCATCTCAGCTAATATATGTCCCACTGTTGGGCTCGAGCCTCCTCCATAATAAAAGGGAAATTGACCTACTATACCACGCTGGTCCAGTGACCAGCGTGGTATAGTAGGCCAATACCAGTGTATAGGATTTTGTTTCGAGTTTTCTTTCTCTCGCATAGATGTTATATGCGTTTTATATCCCTTAGTCGTCTCGTACGATCACCCACGGTTAAGACAGGGAGTGGTGAATTGTATTCTTACTCCGTCACAACACGGAAAAAAACATATTGAAACCACATTGAAAGCTGGACCGTAAATAAAAGGTATATAAATAAAGTAATAAAGGTAAATAAAGGTCTTGCTTTAATAATAATTACAGAACTATTAGTGTTAGAAATAAAATTGTAGTGTCATTATTTAACTTAAATAGTCAGCTTATTATGATTTTAATTTGCATAAGAGCGGGTAAACAATACGTAGACAGACCAAAACTGATGCTCGTTGTTTTCTACTCAATTTAACTCAACAGTCGTACATTATATCGCGGTGATAATTTCGTATGTTTATAAATTTAAATAATTAAGAAAAATGTGTATAAATTGTACAGTACTTATAATTAAAAATAACTAAGAAATGTAAAAAAACATTCAATATATCGATTTTAGAATGTCTAAGAGACAGCCAAATATTGATCCCGAACAATTAAAAATCCGTCCTAAGGTCTCGTAGAAAATCGACGTCTGAGCTGTGGCAATGTGCCATTGCGGTTCATTCGGTGAGCGAGAGAGTCGGCAGCCCAATTTTGTGGGTGGGTTTTGGTTAGTAGGCACCAGCCTAGCTACACCTCTGGTATTGCAAAGGTCCATGAGACAGTAACACTTACCATCAAATATGCAGAGATAAGCAATAAAAAAAAAAGATATCTGGAAAAAATGCAGTACGTGAGAATACCATCTAATTATACCTACGCCACTTTCCGTGTGGTGACGGAGTAAGAATACTATTCACCACCCTATATCTCACCCGCGGGTGATCGTACGAGACGACTAAGGGATATAAAACGCATATAACATCTATGCGAGAGAAGGAAAACTCGAATCAAAACCTTATACCAACACGTCTGATCAGCGTGATATAGTAGGTTAATTTCCCTCCCATTACGGAGGAGGCCCGAGCCCCGAACAGTGGGACATTTATGGGCTGTGATGATGATGATGATACCTACGCCTAAAATTTTTTTATTCCTGTACTTTTAAATAATGTCCAGCTAATTATACGCCTAATATTTTTTTTTATTCCTGTACTTATAACTAATGTGTAATAAAAATTAATTGTACTGTATTGTATTGACTAGTCTTGTCATTTCTATCTTTATCACTAAAAGCGAGTCATTGAGAAGTTAGACATTAAAAACAAGGGACATGTGCTCAGACACAGTTCCATCTGTTGTTTTTGTTGCGAAAGTGTCTAAGAATATTTTACATAGCGTAACCTACCATGCCATACGAGTCAGACGAGTTGGCATAAGATTTTATTTAGAATTTTCTTTTTCTTACACTGCTGATTAATGTCTACTTTTACGATAGTTATGAGAAAGGAAGGCGTAGGAAATTGTATTCTTTCTCCGTCATCATAATAATTATAGGTACTACCAAAATATTGTTAACGTCAATGAAGCTATTCTGTAGATCAAAATAAAACTTTTGATCTCACTAAATTTTAAAAAATAGTGGTTTAGTATACATCGCGCCTTAATAACTTAAAATCACTTTCAAGCCCGTATCAATAGCTAACTTTAGTGACACGAATACGACATACATATAAAGTAATTGGTTCATTTTCATTGTCACGCAAACACAAATAGTGACCAAATTACTTCGGTATCGGCGCGGACCGTGTGATGTCAGTATTGGATCACCAGTTGTCGTCGGTGGACGTATTCGTAGTAATATATTTATCACATTTCAGACAACGGACTTCTCTATACCTGCGGTGAGTCCCGTCACAATAAACTCTGTTTGCAAGGAATCGACGATGCCGACAACGCAAACGAATCAGTACCCAATCAATACACACCTAAGCGGGTCACCGCAATGAATGGGCACATTGTCGACAATGTAGCGTGCGGCGGCTGCCATACTTTACTTACAGCTACTAAGGGCTCAAACGCGGACTTCACTAATAACGACTTCAACATAATCGACGAACAAAGTAGACACATTTCTCTTACTGAACTACCGCCGCTACAAAGAATTCCAATCATGAACAAAACCGAAGAACACGTTCATGCCATCGAAGACGCCAGTAATTCAAATGTCGAAGTGCACAATGCTGATAACGTGAATGGTAATGCGAACTCCGAGTCCGGATCGATAGATTCATTAGAGGCAAACGTGAGCGGCTCCCACATAGTAAACATAAACGACCTTGAGAACGAAAACTGTAGCACGCATGACGTGGCTGATATAGGCAACGATAAAATTGATTTGTCTTCCCCTATTGAAACAAAAGTGATGCAAACTATTGAGATTATGGATACGGCGGCAGATAAAATGGAAACTAAAGTTGAAAGTGTCGTTACAACTATTGCTGAAAAAGTTAACGAAAAAGTGGAAGTTACTGAGGAGTTTGTTAAAAAAGCTGCAGTGGTTCCTCCTATTGTGCATGAAGAGGCAAAAAAAATACTTGATATTCCGAAGAAAATCTCAGAAACCGCACATTCACCGCCGCCGAAAACGCCTATATTGCCTGAATTGCTACATGTGCCCGATTTATCTCAAATAAGTCCAGTTCTCAGTAAACACAGTGATGAAAAAAGCGAGACAGGTCAATCAGAAAATGAAACAATACCTTGTGGCTCTGATAAATCTAGTCCTCAAGCAGGAAAAACTGCTAAGACTCAGGCCGTGATGCCTATAGTCAGAAGCGAAGATCACATTGATGGTTCAGATGATGCTGAACATAATGAAGAAGGTGATGTTGTAGTGCCCAAAACACCGGAAAAGGGACGCTTCTCTCGTATTTTTCAGAGTATCAGAGATAAAGAAAACTCATGTATGGGCAAAGGAAAAGTGATAGAAGAAAAAGTTACTGGTGAGTTGTTACATATTATTTCTCTATGCAGTGTACAAAAAGCGGCGATAGCTTAATGGGAAACCAATAAATCGCCAAGATCGCAGGTTCGAGCCCAAAGGCTGTTGGTTTTACAAAGCTACATATCTAAATTGTTGATTATTCTCTTGATTTAATACTTAAGGACCAAGTTAGGTAGTCAAGGGTTTTGGCGTTAAGCTATTGTACCCAACTAACTTGGTTATCCACAGTAGGCGATAAAAGGTCTCTCAAATATCCTAACATTTGGTCTAATTTGAATAACGATCGACAATCCTATGAATTTTAGGAGTCACTAGAAAACCAACCTGAACACTTTTACAAAATTTAATATTATTTTATTAGAAGAGTAAATTACTGTTTTACTTTGTTCAATTATTTCCGAGACTTTGTAAGCAATGGTAGCCATTAATAATACAAGATACTAAATTATTTACGATATAAAATCCTATTATTATGTATAAGAATAGACAAAATTTTAGAGTGCAATGTACAGCACAATCTTTTCTTTTTTTTAACTTAAGAGATAAAGCGTCAGACTAAAAAATAAATCCTTATGGGAACTTCATAAACATGCAATTAACGATAGCGAATTACACCCAGACTCGGTACAATCATTGGTGGCTTGCACAAAGTATTGTCCTACGTCGGAATCAAAACATTCGTCACGAAAGATCGGGGATAGATTAGTTCACCATCTATGCTGTCACTAGTAGACCAGTAAAGGATAGGTGGATAGAACCAACATCTGTAGATATATTGTTACTTAACGAACTTTAACAGCAGAAGTAATGATTTATAATTATATTCACTACTCCCTTTCTTATCCATAGACATCGTAAATGACAACTAAAAATATGATATCGATGCTAGAAAGCATAATCGTATTAACCCACAAAATTAAATATGTGAAAAAAAGTTATGAAAAAGTAATTGTGAATCTAAAGCATTTTTTCAACTATTTTTTTTTTTCGTTACCGTCGTGAAATTTTATTACAAGTACCCAAAAAACATTCCCTGAAAGTTTGGGTCTTTAATATTAATTTTAAGTCCTCGACCAAGGCGTAAAGATTTCCTATTAAAAAACAAAGAAATTAAGATTTTTTTCTTTAAATGTCTATAGCTCAGTGACATTTCATAGCATCGCTTCAACCATGGACGGGTTTTTTTTTCAGAATTAAATTCTCTACAAAAATGTCCATTGCGTCCAAGCAGTGACTCGAACCGGCGAGGTAGTACAGTCCTCTAAACTTGATTTTTCCATCAAATTCGCGTTTTTTTTGCATTTATCTCGTGAATGATGAGAATTACAGACGAAATGTGAATGATAAACTTGTAGACACCTTAATTTCATACAAAAACGTTCTTAGTACCAAGTCATTAAAATTAATATTTCCGGAGATATTTAATTATAATTTATAGGGTTATCGCTATATGAACGCCAAAATATAAACGCGTCATGCATCCTACGTCGAGCTGTAGCTGACGAAAAACAAAATCATTGACTGCAAAGATGACGTATTGGCTAATATATCGGATTCCCACGCAAACCAGCGCATTATGCAATCCAAAAATTGTTGTTCGGAGACTGGATGTAATTATTTACCGTTATTTGTATATTTGTGGAATCGCCCACAATGCAAGGATTATATCCTTAGAGCAGGAATGATGATGCCTTTAAAAAATTAAAAAAGAACATGTGATGATTCAATACGCTGCATGCCCGCATAATCATTAGCGGATATAATGCAGTTGCTTCATGGTAATTAAAATTGAAATATACCTTAATAGGGGTCGAATTCATTAACATAACCCGCATAGCTTTTCGTAACTTTAGTTAGAAATAAATATTTTTTTGACTCTGCCACGACACACCTCAACCCACTAGTGGTTGGGGCGGCTTCCTACGCGCCCTCTCGTAATTCCAAAATCAGACGTCCGCGGCACGTCATCGACGATGACGACGACGATATCACACTCAATTAAGAGCTTACACGGCCCGTGAGGCCATCATCATTCTCCTACTCTTATCCCAATTTATTATTGCCATTACACAAATATCCACGGTTTCGTTCTCGCAGTCGAGGTGCGAAATCGCGACGCGCAGAAATCATAAATCCAAACGTAGGCACGCTCACTTTGCCACCAGCGACGCCCCAAGCCGAGGTCCGGCTCCCACAGAGGGAGCCCTTTTGCGATGCCGCTTAGCTTACTTTAATCGGGTTGAGAGCCCTCAGCGCTCACCCATAGTCCACGTAAAGCTGTCAAAGCCATCTGCGGCTAAACACACACAAAAAAAAGTAAATATTTTACGTAAGTATTAAACTTGCACTTGAAATCCATAATGATTTAAAAGATCAATATACTATTTTATTGGACCTATTTTTTATTTTTTTTTATTTTATTATTTTATAAAGGACAACACCACGTACTAATCAATAAATCCTTGTGTTGTGTGGTACTTTACAAACATCATCACTTACAATTACATGTGGATCGCATAAATTCTGAGTGGGATCGAACCCACGATATTCGTCCCCGAGAGTTTAATAGTTAAACTACTCCACCACTTGTGCAGTCATTTACGTTTCTTGTGCAGGCATTATTAGTATTACCGATACATAATAGATTCGGGACAAAATGTTAGAAATACCACTAACTTTGACAGCGGGAATAGATAGGTTTCCGCAACGGGCCTTTTACCATTCCACCATTTGTTTAGGCGCTACGATGCTGCAGACACATGAATGCGATAAACTTATAAAAACTTTTTTTTATCAAGGATTAAATAAAAACAAAATAAGCAATAATATACAATAATCTAATGCTAGGGCCGCACCTGCATGTATTGTCACGAAGCTTCGTGCAATGAGAGGATACACGCAGATGTGACCGGTCATTATCAGCTTTCGTCGCGAACATTCGGGCTTGGTGTGTGTTATCGCTTGGTTGGCGATAAGTCAAAGAGTTTTAGCGCGCTAATATATCGCACTCTGTTGTCACACTAGCGTTTTTCATTTCGGCGGAAGTTTTCGATGTGTTTAGACGCGTTCGAGGTTCTCCAGTTAATCAATAAATATGGAGTGGAGCGATAAAATGGTGTTAGAATTTTTACACCATTATGAAGCTGAACTCGTGAAGGGATTCAAAAAAATCATTATGTTATTATTAGCATGATATAGCTATAAAAGTAAAGCAATTCGTCATCCATAGTTAATCGCATGAAAATGATTTCCGCCATCTTTAATTATTGCACGATACTTCGTGTAAAATACCGAAGTCGCTAATATGACCACAGTTATATCGCGATAATATTCTAGTGAACAAAACGTACGAAGCTTCGCCACACATTACTTCGGGACGATACACGCAGGTGCGGCCCTAGCATTAGACGTACACAGATAATAAAAGAGGGCTAATATTGTATTTTTTTTTTTTAGAACAAGTCCACAAAGGCCTAGAAACCGCAGAAGAAAGCATTCACAAAGTAGAAGAAACAGTTGAAACAGAGATCAGGAACCAAACCAACTCTAGAACTTGCACGATGTTATAAAGCAATTTTGTCTTCAATGTTTAGCTTACCAATAAAATTTTTATTATTGCTATTATGTTTTCATTATTATTTATCCGTATGGAAATAGAATAAGAATACAATTCACCACTCCCTATCTTACCCGTGGATGTCGTAAAAGTAAATAGCATATAACAATGCCTTACATACGTATTCGTTTTCCACCAAAATTTCCGAAAAGATACCTTTAACAGTGTGGCCATGGCACTGTTGAAGGCGATTCTTTGACTTACTGACGGACGATGACTTTAAATGAAGTTAATTTATAAACCAAGATTTGGCTTAAAGGTAACTAAGCCATAAACTAATATCTCACTATAACTCCAAAAAATAAAGAAGGATATGGGATATGATATGCCTAAGCATCTATTCCAGAGAAGAAAAACTCGAAATATTACCTTTAGCAGGCTGACCAGCATGCTCTGGGAGGGGGACGACGGGCGCATACATCGTCATAGGGTAGAGTGTGGCGTTCCACAGGGTTCGGTCCTCGGGCCGACCTTGTGGAACGGCGGATTTGATTGGTTGTTGCGGGGCCAGCTTCTCCCCGGGATGGGGGTAATTTGTTACGCAGATGACACTCTCATCACGGTGAGGAGGGCTGACTTCCGTAACGCCGCCCGACTAGCAAGAGTCGGAGTAGCGCTCGTCGTTGACCGGATTGGCAAGTTGGGCCTGAGAGTCTCGTTGGGGAAGTCGGAGACTCTCCTATTTTATGGTCCCAGCCAAGGTCTCCCCCGAGGGGCACAACTCAGTGTGTCTGGGGTTGCCGTGCCGGTGCAGACCCGGATGAAGTACCTGGGTCTGCACCTGGATAGTAAATGGAACTTCGGGCCGCATTTTGCCCAGCTCGTCCCTAGACTTTCAAAGTCGGCCGCGGCGCTGGGTAGGCTTCTGCCCAATACTGGTGGTCCTGGATCGTCCTGCCGGCAGCTTTACGCCGGCATTTTACGGTCTATGGCACTGTACGGTGCCCCGATCTGGACGCAGTCGCTCACCGCCTCCAATAAGGCCTTATTGCGAAAAGCGCAGAGAGCCATGGCGGTGAGGAAAATAAGGGGGGTACCGTACGGTGTCCTGGACTGGAGCCACACTACTAGCGGGCGATCCACCCTGGCCACTTCAGGCCAGGGCACAGGCGGAAGTCTACCAGTACTGCGCTGCGGCGCGGGTGAATGGAGAACGCGTCACCACGAGGGGACTGAGTAGGGCGAAGGAAGCGGCTCGAAGGGCAGTAGTCCGGCGGTGGAGGGAGGAACTGGAGTCCCCCGTAGCAGGACGGGGGACCGTTGAGGCGGTAGCGCCCCACCTTCACCGCTGGATGAAACGAGGGCACGGCAACCTGTTATTCAGGATGACGCAGGTACTTACCAGACACGGGATCTTCGGTAAGTACCTGCACCGAATTGGACGTGAAGAGGCCCTTGGGTGCCATGAGTGTGGCGCGCAAATTGATGACGCGCGTCGCACCCTGGAAGTATGTCCCGCCTGGGGGCCTCAGCGCCACGACCTGTCGGCGGTCATAGGTGCGGACCTGTCGTTGTCGACCGTCATCAACAAGATGCTTGACAGCGACAGATACTGGACGTCGATGGCCTCCTTTTGCGAGGAAGTCATCTCTGCAAAGGAGGCCGCGGAGCGGGAATGTGAAGCACTCGCGTCTGCGAACTCGCTCCGCCGGCGGCGACCAGGGAGAGGGAGGCGCCACTACGTGCACCTCCTCCCACCGCCTTGACGGCTGACTGGTCGTGGCCAGATGGCTAAGCGTAGGAGTGTCGGGGATAGAATGTCAATAGACGATTTCTCCGGCATCCCGTAAAAGCGCGGAAGGGACCGCTGTTGGTTTTAGTGGGTATTCCGGCCGCCAACATCTATGGCCGGCGAGTCCCACACACCCCCCCGTCTGTCACTGGCGGGGGATAGTGCGTAAAAGCATTTCCACAGCGATAACAAAAAAAAAAAACCTGACCAGCATGATGTAGTAGGTCAATTTGCTTCCTGTTATAGAGGAGGAGGAGGGGACTCGAACGAACCCAAGTGGGCCTATGTGAACTGAGATGTGAACTTTCCGCTTCCTTGTTTCAGTGGTAAAATTAAATATAAAACTGAGTGACTGAGTAAGTGAACGAGAGGTCGTGCATTGTTTTAATTTCTTCCCCATTCAATCTTTCAGTTACATCTGAATGATTTAACCCACCAGTCACCCATTACGTAACTAAGGAGTTATCCTAGCGAGTATGGGGATTAGAAAGCAGTCTCATTTGGAACTTATACGATCGTCAGCGACTGTCAAACTGCCTGTCAATGGTGGCATTTATAAAGTCCGACAGTGAACATCTAGGGACTGATGACTTAATTTGTGACCGGTGACCGACTAAAAGTACTAAATTACCTTTTCTTCTTTGTGGTTTGTTTGGGTTAAAATGAGAATGTATCGACACTCCTTCCTTAGTTGGCAATAGTAAAAATCGACTTAGAAAGCAGCAGTGGTTTTCTGGAAAACTCATCACACCAACTGCGATTGCCAACGTGCTTGCCGACCGCGACGATTATGGTATTATGATCACTTTATAACGTCTATGTCCAACAGTGGCCACCGATAGGCCGATGGAAGGATCCTATCTTTTCGCGTGGAATTCAATAGAGATATTACTAAAGACTATTAATGATTACAAAATAGAAGTATTTGTAACAAAAGTAATTGTAATGGTTCGGACATGTGGAAAGAATGCCGAACGAACGTCTGGTTAAGAAGATATACAATGCGAAAGTAGAAGGATGTATGTACCGGGGGAGACCGAGACTCACCTACCTAGACTAGATTGGTCACGTACTGAAGGAAGGTGGAGTCAAGAGTCTTCGAAACCGGCGAGCGTGTATAAAGAGAATTATAAATGTTGAGGCAGCGAGTGAAGTATGCAAGGATAGAGTTCTCTGACACTCTGATCTCTCTACCCACCCTGCAAGGGATATGATGATATGTATGTATGTAATAAAAGCCTCTGCTACCCGTGTGATATATACTATAAATAGGCCTATTTCCTTCCTTTTGTAGAGAAGGTTCAAAAGAAGGTTGTTTAAGGATTGTAAAAAAAGAAAAAAAACCGAAACCCGTACGAATAATCCGCACAGTTATAAAAAATGTTTTTATTTCTCTATTACTTGTAGCTATTTATTAATTTATTTTACAATGACTTTTTTTTGTGAAATTCTTAAGAATTATACTAACAATTGGAACGTTTGTTTTTGAAAATGTTATTTAATACTTAGTATTAAATACAAATTAGGTACTATCAGACGGCATATTAAAATATAAGATTTGTATGTATTTTTTAAGATAACATCCATTGTAATATACTTACTTAAAGGTCGTCCTTAAAGGGGAAAACAGTCTTCAAAATGTTAAGTTAGGAAGTTCATGAAAATGAAAACAACAAATACTTTTCAGAAATAATATATACTAATTAACTTACATATAATTTCAGTTCTGTTCATAAAATTTTACCTAAGATACGATTTATATAATAAATATAACTTAAACTAAAGCATATATAAAGATTTTGTTGTGTTATGTCGAAAATAGTGAAGTTTGTTGGGCACGCTTAAAATCTGCCTCAATTTTTTGCCAACCTCCAACACGGCCCTTGAATCAGCACTATTCCCAGTCCATATACCTAGAACATTTCAAACAGTGACAGTTTTACACAAAACCATTTATTGATAAATCTTTAAAACCATATTTATAATAACTAATGCTGTGTAGAGTAGGTACGAAGACTACCAAACCTGACATTATTCGTGTTTGTTGTAAAAGACCATAAAGAGCTATATCGACGTAGACAGCTCCATCTGATGCCGTCTAGTCATTAATTACATTTCCAAGTACATCAATACTTCACATCTGGCAGGCGAACGATCATATAACTATTGCCAAACATTTTGAAATATCTACGATGGAAGAAAATATATAATACGTCGACCTCAAGTAATTGAAAACAGAGCAGCATCATTATAATGCAGATGAAAATCTTTTTACTACGGGGGACTTTATAAACATGCAATTAATGGAACGAATTAATGTAGATTAATGGATCGAATTAATGTAGTAACGTAGAATAATAGTTTGCGTATCATAAAATATTTTTAATATATACAGGGTGGAAGTGGACCGCTCCCGAAAACAAAGACAGGTGACCCTACCAGTCCTACTTGTAACGATGCGCTAGAAAAAAATCGATTCAGATGAAAAAAAAAATTTTTTTTTTTCACAACGAATTTGAAGTTTTTTTCACATTTCATCGTATTAAGTCAGTGCCCATTCACGCGCGGTACGCGGTGTCATACGCACGGTGTTATCAGTGATAAAGAATTAAAATAATTTTATTATTCAGTTAGTGTTCTATAAAGATGGATGTGAATAATCTAGACGATGATGAAGAAAACAGTGATTGTCATACTATAAAAGAGTTGCAGCAGTTAAACAATGTGAATAATTGCATTAACGAGGAACAAAACATATGTTCTGAAAGAAATGTTGAAAAAAGAGGAAGAAATAGTAGTGATGAATGTAGTGAAGAAGGTTTTATTTCTGTTGTTCGGCGAAGGCCAAAAAGACTAATAAGGAGCGATTCTATGGTCACGTCAAACAAAGAAATGGATGGCAGATTGGAAGAAGAAAAAGATAATGAGGGTAGATATGAAATATGTTTAACGGCGATACAATTGTTGCCGAAACAAATGGCTTTGGCTAAATTATTACGATCAGAGAATATAGTGGGTATTACTAAAATAAAATATAAGAGTCCATATAAAGTTTTAATTCATTTTAGTAGTAAAGGAGAAGGAGATAAACTCATAAATTGTCACAGGATAAAAGATATAGATGTAAGAGCTCGTTACATGGACCAAAATATTTTATCTTACGGAATTATAAAAGGTGTCGACTTAGAGCTTCAAGAAAAAGAAATTTTTGAAAATCTCCATTGTTCAGCTAACATAGTATCAATCAAAAGATTAAACCGAATAAATGTTGACGGTAAATGGGTAGAAAGCGAAACGATGCGTGTTTGTTTTCAATGTTCGACTGTACCACAATACGTCTATGCTTACGACTGTAGATTTAAGGTCGAAAAATATGAATTTCCAGTAACTCAGTGTTCAGGTTGCTGGAAATTTGGCCATGCAAAAAAATATTGTACCTTCAATAAAATTTTATGTCCTAAATGTGGAAAACAACATGAAAATTGTGAAACTGATGTTTTTAAATGTTGCAATTGTAAAGGACCGCATATGGCTTTGGACAAATCATGCCCTTTTTTTAAAAAAGAAAAATCTCTCCGTAATATTATGAGTGATCAAAACATTACATATAAGAAAGCATTAGAAATATATTTTAAAAAGGATTCAGAAAAAAGTACAGAAGTCATTACAGAAAATATAATTGCAGAGACATTACCCTTACAATTACGGAAGTCTACTTACAGCCAGGCTGTACAAAGTTTGCTAGTTCATCAAGAAGAATCTGCCGAAGAGTCTATAGAGAATGAGGAAATATTCAATAAAAATAAGTCAATAAAAGTTCAAAGGCGTAAGAAGAAGCAACAACATGATAGAACGCTGACGACTATGGAATGTGAGGATAGTTCTGATAATATTGTTCCTGAACATCTAATTACTATAGAAGATGATAGCTCAAAGAGAGAGAAAAAACTGGATATTAGAAAATTATTTAGACGATTAAAAGATGCCTTTTTATCGGATAAAAAACTTGAGGATAAAATAGTAACGATGTTTATAATAATATGTGAGGAAGTCAAAGCATTTGTAATGAGTTATCTGTCTGGAGAAAAACTTCTAAAAAATCTTTTCAACTTATTTGATGGATAACAATTATTCAAAAGAATCGGTGATAAACATTTTTCAATGGAATGCACAAAGTCTAAAGCCAAAATTAGTAAATTTTGATCAGTTGATGAATCAAGAAAAGATTCACATTGCTGTAGTATGCGAAACATGGCTGGATCCTGGTATAGATAGCATAAGATTTTCAGACTATAATGTTTATAGAAAGGATCGCTGTGATGGCTACGGCGGCGTCGCTATTATTTTCCATAAATCAATTAAAACTTAGATACAACCTGTTAATATAACCAATACAGGAATAGAAATATTACATATCAAAATACTAAATTGCCGCATATTAAAAAATATAATTGGTATATATTGTCCGTCTTCTGTGAATACACGTCCATCAGATTGGGACGAAGTTTTTGCCATGGGAACCAAAAATACTATTATTTGTGGTGACTTTAATGGACATCACACAAATTGGTCATACAAAATTGATAGCAGAGGCAATCAGCTAATAGAATCGTCGTTAGAAAATGGTTTTACTTCTATTAATAGTGGTGATGCTACAAGAATTAAACTTGTCAACGGATTGTTGCAAAGTTCCTCGCCAGATGTAACATTTGTATCCTCAGATATAGCAATAATGACAAAGTGGCAAACGTTTAATGAGAATTTAGGTAGTGATCATCTTTTCATTAAAGTCTCAATAAATTATCAAGAGCCATTATCTATTACTAAGAAAAGAAATTTTAAGCTAGCTAACTGGAAAAACTTCCATGATGATTTGATTGAACCATTTAGAGCAGTTAACAGCATCATCAAATCTAACAGTCAAGTTCAACCATTATATGATTATTTAGAAGACAAAGTCCTATTTTCAGCTAACAAGAATATCCCTTTCAAAAAAATATGCACGAATATACAAAGTAAGTTTAAGCCTAAGGAGTATTGGAGTCCCTCTCTATCTGAAGCTGCCGCAGAACGTAGATTAGCCTTAAGTAAATTTAGGAAAAACCCTACCCCTAACAATTTAACAGTTTTAGAAGCAAAAACAAAAAAAGCGCGAAACTTAATAGGTAAAGCAAAATCTCAGAATTGGCAAAAGTTTTGTTCTAGTATTGACGAATCTACGTCGGTTAACGATATTTGGCATAAAATGCGATGGTTTAAAGGCTATCATCAATCTAATAAGCACGCTTCTGAAGAAAAAAAAATGGAGCTGTTACATTCTCTTACCCCAGATTATGTGCCAAATATAGCCCCGACTTTTGAGTCAAAAAATGAATTACTCGAAGCACCTTTTACTTTACAAGAATTTAACAACACTTTAAAAAGAAAAGACACAGCTCCAGGTAGTGATGGGGTGACTTATTCCATGATTTATAATTTACCTTATACAGCTAAAGAATATGTAATTCATTTGTTTAATTTGATAGTTAAAACTGGTCATGTTCCAAATCAATGGCGACAAATTTTAGTAGTACCCATACCTAAGGTTAGTTCTTCTGCTTACGGCTCTGAAATTAAATTTAGACCAATATCATTAATAAATTGTTTGTGTAAATGTTTTCATCATATGATTGGTAATCGATTGGAATGGTATGTAGAAAAATATAAAATTTTATCTCCCTATACAACTGGATTTAGAAAATCTCAATCTTGTTTAGACTGTCTTACGAGGCTCATTACTTATATTCAAACTGGTTTTTCTGAAAACATCCCTACCGTAGCATGCTTCTTAGATATCAATAATGCATACAATGAGATTTTAGTAGAAAAAGTAGTCTTAATGCTTGACAGGTTAAATGTTGGAAAAAACATTTGTAGATATTTATGGTCTTTTTTAAACTGCAGACACCTAATGTTAAAAATGTCTATTGATGAACGTCAGCCTCAGTCACATGACTATGTGAGATGGACATGCAGAGGCCTAGCACAAGGAGACCCCATTTCCCCACTTTTATTTAATGTTGCTACTCATGAAATCTGTGCATTGATTCAAAATGTCATAGTAGGGCAATATGCTGACGATTTTGTTTTTTACCTACGTCACAAAGATTGGAATATATCCGAAAATAATTTACAAAGCGCTTTAAATACTATGACAATATTGCTACATAATCTTGGATTACAAGTATCAGCTAACAAGTCTAGCTACTGTATTTTTAGTAGAGGTCATATAAGGCGACAACTAAATCTAAAAATTAATAACAATGCATTGCAAGTTGTTTCTCAGGTTAAATATCTGGGTATGTGGCTGGACAGATCACTTCTTTGGAACAAACATATAAATGAAATTTGTATGAAATCTTATAGGTTTTTAAATGTGTTGAAAGTATTGACAGGCTCTGCCTGGGGTGTACATCCAAAACATCTTCGTAGATTATATCTCTCGGTCATTCGAAGTAGACTAGATTTTGGTTGTTTTTTATATGATACAAGTGCAAAGACACATGTAACCAAATTGGATAAAATCCAGAACCAAGCACTTAGAATCATCGGTGGTTTTATAAGAAGTTCGCCAATCCATGTAATGGAAAATGAACTCTGTATTGTTCCTTTAAATATACGCCGCATGTATTTGGCTTACAAGTTCTGTGTAAAGAGTATGTCTTGGACAAATAACATTAGTATTATTTCCATTAAGGATCTTAGTGATAATTTAAATAAACGATATTGGCAGAAAAAAAAGAAACCACTTCTGCCATTATTATATATAGAGATTAAAAACTATGAGATGTACTCATCAGATGTTTTGGATATGTTCAGCTTAGAGACTTGGACAACGTATGTAATTAATATAAACAATGTAATAAAACAGGATTTAAAATGTATGAAAGTAAACAAAAAGAGCTATAATAGTGACTTAATTAAATTCGAAATTATAGGTGAGATACTAGAAAAATATGAAGGCTGGATATGGTTTTATACAGATGGATCAAAAAGTCCAAATGGTCAAGGCTCGGCAGTATATTGTAAGAACAAAGGTATATCTGCTATATACAAAACCCAGGCAAGTGTTTCAATTATGACTGTAGAGCTAGTTGCAATACTAAAGGCCTTAAATTGGATTCAAAATATAGAAGGACAATATTTTGTAATTTTTACTGACAGCAAATCTGCTTTGCAGCATTTGGCTCGATGCGCCTCTGGATACAGAGGTGTTTCGATAGCCTACAGTATATTAAAAATATTGAGATGCTTCAGTGGTAAGAACGTGATATTGCAATGGATTCCCTCGCACATGGGTGTACATGGCAACGAGGAGGCTGATAGACTGGCAAAATTAGCTATACAACAAGGTATAAATACAGATATTAAACCGCATTACTCTGAAATAATTAGTCTCGTTAAGGACATTTGTTATAAGAAATGGAAGGAGCAATTTGAAGAAATATCAAAAATTAAAGGAATTTGGTATAAAACTATGCAGTCTCAACCTCCTCAAATACCTTGGTTCATTAAGAATAAATTAACCAGATTACATGTAATTATAGCTCATAGATTACGTTCTGGACATTTTCCAACAAAAAAGTTTGCGTACCTCATGAGGAAATCGGATTCACCCAACTGCGTTACCTGCGGTGTTGTTGATGATGTTCAACACTTGTTGATGGAATGTGTCCAGAACCAAGATAAAAGAGATGAGCTGAGAAAAACGTTTTGTCTTCGGGCCTCGGATGTTGGCATTGTCCAAACTATTTTGGCGGAGCCAGCATCTGAGGCTGCGAAGCAATTGTGTGATCTGGCTGTGCATCGTGGCAATTAATTGTAATGCATACACATATTGTTTTATTAGTTTTAAGTGTTTGTATATTTATGTTTAGGGTACGATGGGACCTACATATTCATAATGAATAAAAGTCCCCAATAAATAAAAAAGAATAAAAAAAAAAAAAAAAAAGTCAGTGCCATGTAACGATAATTCCATAAAAAATACGTAACTTTACTCAGATAAGAAAAGACGCAATCTATTCAAAACTCACGTTCAAGAGTTCAACGACCTCATGTGGTAAAAAAAAAATTTTTTTTTCTTCCGAATCGATTTTTTTCTAGCCTATCATTACAAGTAGGACTAGTAGGGTTACCTTTCTTTATTTTCGGGAGCGGTCCACTTCCACCCTGTATAATATATAAATAGTGGTAGGGCTACACTGTTGACAATTTTCTGTCGGCAGTCGCGGACTGATCCTTCCAGAGTAGTACCACAATCTCACAGAAAATCGACGTTTGAGCAGTGGCAATGTGCTATTGAACTTCGTTCGGTGAGCGAGGAAGCCGACAGCCCAAGCTTCTGGGTGAGTTTGAAGTTTCCATTGGTAAGCAGCTGCCTAGGAGTACCATTGTCATTGCAACTGTCCATGGGCGGCAGTAACACTTACAGTCAGGTTTACGTGGTGACGTAAAAAACAAAAAATATATAAAATACACATACATACATATCATCAAGCCATATCCCTTGCAGGGTAGGCAGGGAGAACAGAGTGCCAGAGAACTCTATCCTTGCATACTTCACTCGCTTCCTCAACATTCATAATTCTCATCATACACGCTCGCCGGTTTCGGAGACTCTTGACTCCACCTTCCTTCAGTACATGACCGATCTGGTCTAGGTAGGTGAGTCTCGGTCTCCCCCGGTACCTACATCCTTCCACTTTCGCATTGTATACCTTTTTAACCAGACGTTCGTTCGGCATTCTTTCCGCATGTCCGAACCATCGGAGCATATATAAAATATGTTTTTAAAGTATTTATAAAATCTTGAAGTTTTATACAACAAATGTTGTAACAAGGTTACAACCTCATTTAAGGATTGTTCTTTTTACATAAAACCATTAACATTCAAGCAATGAAATTCAGAATGAACTGGCAAACTACCTGCGAAATCTGCTTTATCATGATATAATATTTCATATTTCATTAGATATGAAAAATATAAATATAGTTTCTCTGTAAATTTATTAAAATTAAATTGTAAGATATGTAAATTAGTTAAGTAGTTAGAATTCATTTTAGTTATGTGTATATTTCAGTCTAGTTAGAATTGATTTTTGTTTCAGTATACTACTCGTCACCGTATTTCTCATTTAATCTTAGAGTCATATTCACCGGCCCTTTACATAATATTTCGTACCGTACAATCTCCTTCGTTTGACGGCCTACGAACGAGCCTTACGGGACATTGGCGAAGTTGCGGTTAATCGCTAACAGAAGCCATTCATCAAGAAGAAGAAGTATAAATATAGTTGTAAAATAGTTTTTATTGCTTATGGTGCCAAACGAACAAGCAGCACACCTGATGGTAAGTGTTACTACCGCCCATGGACCTTTGCAATACCAAAGATATATATATAGCTAGGCCGTGCCTAACAATACAAACCCCAAATCAATCCAGTTGGGCTCCCGGCTCTCTCGCTCACCGAACGAAGCGCAACAACATATCGTCATTCTTCAGACGTCGATCTTCTGCGACAGTGTACCACTAGAGTAGAGTACCACTAACGCGGATGGACTGGCCCGCGGCTACAGACAGAGACTGTCAACAGCTACTACCACTAAAGTGTTCTAATATTGTAGATATTTATTTAAATAAAGGTAACATTCGACAGATTAATATAATTGCATATGTCATTTGACAAATCGTTTCGGAGCCCATTAACCTACACAATAAGTGGACTAATCATGGCTATAATATCTATAAATTTTTAACACATTTGCTTGAACAATTCAGATTCTGTATATTATAATAAACTATTATCAATTTTAAATGATGCAGTAAAATATCATTATCTCATCGCAGTAAAGATATATTGACCCACTGCATGACGCTAGTCAGACGAGTTTTATATCGAATTTTCTATCTCTTGCCTACATACATATTATATATATCCTTTAGTCGTCTTTTACAACACCCACAAGCAAAAAGGGGTAAATTAATTATATGCACACAGATAGAATAAAGTGAACATGAATTTCTAGTTAAAAAACATTGTTACCAATTATGGAAAACTCATTTCGATAGGAGGTCAGTGGAGAAGGGCATATGGTATAGGACTCTTCAGAATGAGCCTTGGAAATCGCCGTGGTTTGAAAAAGCGAAGTTGAACAAAAATACCGTAACCACTGCTCTTAGACTTCGATCCGGACACATTCCTCTTAATAAATTTGCTTTCCTAATGAAAAATGTACCAACCCCGCTATGTTCGGAATGTGGAAAAGTTGAGGACGTATTACATATTATAGTGGAGTGTGTTCGGAACAAGGATTTCAGAACTGAAATTGTAAGCAAAGGTGTAGACATTAAGAATGTTGGAGGTTGTAATAGTGTCTTGTCATACCCCTTGTCTGATAAGGCCAAACTGTTGTACAGACTGGTAGAAATTGGTATAAGACGACGCGCCCAGTGATGAGTTTGTATCTTATTGTCTTTGTTCTTTAATTTTAAGCTTTATTGTGTTGAAGTTCTAATGGAGCGGCATAGTCGATTTAATTTGACTAAGCTCCTTAAAATAAAGAGAAAAAAAAAAAAAAGTGAACATGAATTTATGAGAAAACAAAAGCATTTAGAGCATATCCAAGAGAGTCATATCAATGCCGAGAGAGTTATGTACCTACATAACAATGATCCATAAATTAATAATAATCATTAATAAATTAATAACGTTAATTAATAAATTAATAACATTCATTAAAAATAATAATAAATAAAACTCACCTATTTTATTTTTGTTCCTAACATTTACAACAACACCGCAAATAGTATCCGAACATGGACAACTTTCGCCTATTAAAAGCAGAACCTGAAAAACCAATTTCAATATAATTGATATAATAGGTCATCAATTTTCCAGAATCGTAAAAATTAACTGAGAGATCAACATTAAAAGGCATACTTTCTTAAGAAAGTTATGATCATCAACTACGATCAAGAATAGAGGAGACTCAATTAAAAAATCACAACTTTTGACAATGAAGGAAAAATGTCAGAAATAGTGACACCCATTCTGTGTATATCTTCAAAAAGTACTAGAAAATTGTATTATTTTCTTTTGTTTTAGTTTAGCTTGTTTGTTTAGATTATAATACCTAATAAGCACAAATAAAATTAAAAAATCTTTGATTACATTTACAGCTCGTTCCCACTTGTCGGGTATCGGATCCGTATATTAATCGGAGGTTATAGTGGCAGAGCATTTTATATGAAGTTATTCACACTTATCGGAAACCGATTTTGTGTCGGCTCCGACAAGAAATGTCGGGTGTTTTGCCAGCCCTCTACACCCGGAAAAAATCGTGTCGGATCTCGCTCGCCTATGATTAAAGTATGCGCTACACGGTTTCAAACAGTGGTTTGAAGCAGAAAAAGCAGAAATGCGCTTTGCTGGCTACATGGTTTAAGAGTAGTTTGAAACAAACAGTGTTTAAGAGAACGTGGCGCGGATAGGACGTCTTTACGCTCGCGTACCGTATATTATATTCACTACAACGACGTCATGGCGCCAACAAAAAAGTTGGTTATTCCAAATTTTTGTTCAAAGGCTCAAATGGGAGCCAATCTGATGATACGACATTCAAGGAGACATAATTTTATTTAAAGCTTACGAACAATGAATTGCATTTACCTAAATCCTACCTTCTACCAGAAACAAATATATTTGTACCATAAGCTTTTGGGGTGATAGTGCTTTTGCACTTTTTTTTTCTCATTAAATATTATTAGGGACTTTTATACAAATGTACATGCCAGGCCCATCGTATATAATAGTGCTTTTGCACTTTAAAACATATAACGAAACCATTTCCTGAACGAAACATTACAAGGGAGCAAAGAATATTCAAATACTGATTATACAGAACTAGAAGAATTATTGGCAACGCTTTCGGCATCCATGCGTCCCGTTTTCGCGCTAAATTTAAATCTTGAAAATTTGTATTGGAAAGTTGTGTTTTACACAATTTATTGAGGAAAAAGTCTTGACAATTATTTGAGAAAATAAAAAAAAAACCATTTGCTAAAATATTCTACGCATTTTTTTTTTTGTAATATTTTTATAAGCTTTACAATTTAAGTCCCAAAGACAGGGCAAGTCTTTGTATAACTCGAGAAGTTGAGTAATAACATCGCGATCGCATTATGTCTGATCACGCGCCATTTTGTACGCAGAACGTCGTCACGTGCGTCTACGCTCACCGCTGCAGCGTAGGTATGCGTCCGATATATCAAAACGAATCTGAAATCGGATTTCAGTCAGAAATCGTATCGTATCGATATTCAACACTATACAAACTGATTTTAGAAAACGTATTTCGGCAGAAACTAAATCAACACATATCAAAACAAAACTACGAAAACGCAAACTAATAATAAATCTAATCATCGCGCAATCGTTTTCTATTGCTAGTTTTGCAAACCAAACCAATATTTGAAAACTTACTAACTATCTCTTTCACTCCGCTAAGCGATCGCTTAGTCAGAATGAGAGAAAGCGAATTTCATTAAAATTCGCCTCCTTTCATTCTAACTAAGCGATCGTTTAGTGCATTGAAAGAGATGAAGCGAATTGTCATCTGTTTTGGAATTTGGCGGTTTCTAAGAAACTCAGAATGGCAGATGGAAACGAAACAGAATTACAAGAGTCAGGGAATAAGATCTATATTAGAATGCAACTACTTCCATGATAATATTACACAATACTTAATGATAGTAGTTTAAGTTTTGTGTTTGTTAAATAGATTTTTGAATTATGGGAGAGTTTTTGCACACTTGACCTTGGTGACACGTGCGGTGTGCGCGTAATGTTATTTTTGTGATCTCGTGAACTATATAATTAGATAGGTATTTTACGATTCAATACTATACTAACGTATGTTAGTATCATACATACGATTTGATGAAAAATAAGAAATAACTATTTAATGTAAAAAGGTAAGATTTTCGCTTCGTAATCGGGATTAATAAAAAAAAACCATACAAAAAAAATGTACATTATATAATATAATCATGAAATCATTGTAAATATGACGATTTTTAAATACGCAAGAAAGTTTTGTATCATATCCAAAACAAAACATTTTTGCTAGTCTAGTAGGTACTCTAGTTAAGCCTAGATAAAGCATGAAGGAAAATCGTACACCTAAATCCATTCAACAAAGAAATTATAGAAAAATTATTTGAATGCGTTCGTTCGATTGCGTTTTTCGTTTGCTACGCTAAAATAACTAAAAACATCGAATATCGATCGAAACTAAACTAAACCCGCTCCGTCAACCGCTCTGGAAATCGATTTCTAAAATCGGTTTTTAAAATCGATTTAAATATCAGAAATCGAATTTGTATCGGTTTGCGTAAAAATCTGAAAACGCCCATCTCTACTGCAGCGTGACTGTCGTTCATTTGGTTTGAAGCAAGCGGCTAGATGGTTTCAAACAAGAGTTAGACGAACGCTTGGCCAGTGGTTTGTAGCGCAAGCCTCGGTACCAAGGGCGCTTAGAGGTCATGAGAAATTTGGCATCAAACATCTGTCTACACTGTTTGAAACCGTGTAGCGCATACTTTAAGAATGGCGCTGTTCACATTTGTCTGATGTCGGGGCCGATAACTCTCCCCCCGCTTCCCCTCTTTCCGTCCGTAGTACATCGTCGCTGCGATCGCGCACACACATGTTATTAGGACTTATATGAAATGAGCGGACTGTATTTAAATTTAGATTAAAGTATAATAATAAAGTATAATAATAAAGTAAAATAAAGCAGTTGTTGTGTTTTTATTGTACGCACGTTTGGTGATTCGTAGTAATGGAAAAAAATATCAACCCCGAAGAATTGATCACACTAGTTCAGGAAAAAGGTGTTCTTTGGGACAAAACTCTAAAACGTTGAAAAACTTAATTTCGTCACTTCTCAAATCTGTTATTAAGTTCTGAAATGTACCCTTTGAATTTTTAATGAAATCTTTCTCTCAGAATTGGGTGGACCCAATATTTTCTTTCTTTGGCTGTCTTTTCTCGTTTTCTTTTTAAATAATAATACACAACAAGAACTTCGTCGACGTCCATCGTGCATAGTTGCCTCGCGTAGAGTGCTTAAAATTGGCACTAGCTGCGAACGTGGCCGACAACCGATTATTAATCGTGTGTGCGAACAAAGACGTCGACATCCGATTAATATACGGATCCGATACCCGACAAGTGGGAACGAGCTCTTACTTGAGTTAAATCCTATAATATTGATTCAAATAAATGATAAAAATAAAATGACACTACATTGTATTCCGTGTTGAGAGCCCTCAGCGCTCACTCTTAGTACGGGCTGAGCTGTGAAAGCCATCTACTAACAACTCAAATACACGACAAAAAATACTACATTGTGTGAGCAGGAACGGGCAGAACCGCACGGGTCGAAAAGATGTTATCTTTTACTTCTAACTATATCTCGCCATTTCTCATCATCCCACACGATATAGACGAGGTGTGATCAGATTACAGAACGTCAAAAAAAATAAAAAGACAAGTCGAGTTTTATATGAAACTTTATATCAAACTCTTAACTCAAATTACTTATAAGGTATAAAACATACGTAAGTTCCCACTTACGTCAGTCTTATTTACACATACATATCATCACGCCATATCCCTTGCAGGGTAGGCAGGGAGAACAGAGTGCCAGAGAACTCTATCCTTGCATACTTCACTCGCTTCCTCAACATTCATAATTCTCTTCATACACGCTCGCCGGTTTCGGAGACTCTTGACTCCACCTTCCTTCAGTACATGACCGATATAGTCTAGGTAGGTGAGTCTCGGTCTGCCCCGGTACCTACATCCTTCCACTTTCGCATTGTATATCTTTTTAACCAGACGTTCGTTCGGCATTCTTTCCACATGTTCGAACCATCGGAGCATTCCCTAGCATTCATTCTCTTCCTCCCTTCTTCAGTCTTATTTATTATAAGTTATTGTTATGTGGGTGATAGAGATGAATAAAACTCACCACTCTCAAAGCTGACGAAGGGATATAATATACAGATTACATATAAGCAAGAGAAGGTAACCTCAAAAGTAAAGGCTATACCAACAAGTCTGACCAGCCAGCGTGATCTGTTATGTCAATTTCCCTCCTAATGCGTAGCAAGGTTAACTCTCGCAGTGGGATGTATATGAGCCGAGATTATGATGTTGATGAAAATGATAATCTACTACAACATCGATACCAAGGCGTCTATCAAAAACATCAGGTAAAAAATTTGCAAGGTTGTCTATTTTAAATGATTACTTTTTAAATATATCAAATGTTGTAGTAAGTATTAATGGTCGAGATAACAGCTGCACTGTGCATTCAGTGTTGCCATCTTATTAAATGTAGTTACAGTATACAGGGTGGAAGTGGATCGCTCCCGAAAACAAAGACAGGGAATCCTACTAGTCCTACTTGTAATGATAGGGTAGAAAAAAAATCGAATCGGATGAAAGAATTTTTTTATTCACCACGCCAGGTCTTTCAACTCTGGAACATATAATCGTGAGTTTTGAATAGATTGCGTCTTTCCTCATCCGAGTAAAGTTACGTATTTTTTATGGAATTATCGAGTGTGAAAAAAACTTAAAATTAGTAGTGAAAATAAAAATATTTTTTCGTCCGAATCGACTTTTTTTATAGCCTATCATAACAAGTAGGACTAGTAGGGTCACCTGTCTTTGTTTTCGGGAGCGGTTCCCTTCCATCCTGTATAGTGAGTGGACAATATGGTTCTATATGATAATGAAAACTAGCTACGATTTACCACATGTAACACCGCTAAAAAAGCGGTAAATGAAAAGTTACCAAAATCTTTACATGCCGTTTATGACAATGTATGGTCTGCACGCACCTCATCCTTACCGCCCGAGATGACAGAAGGGTGGCGTGCATCCCCATAAACTGCACTATAACCTATTAATTACCATTTGGGCTGACCACCGATACCAATTCCTTGACACTAACGAACTCTGACTATCAAATTAAATAATCCACAAATATTCACTCACCGTATCCGCCCAAATAAGGTCCATAACACTCCCCTTTAGTCCTTCAAAAATTATCTGCCACCGGCCGCCATTTTTGTTAGTATCGTCTTCCCACATCGGTCGAATACCCGTTTTGAATATAGCATAGTCCTGGCCGACCCTCAACTCCGATGGCAACTTCATATGATGATATAAACTGTAAATTATTTTATTGTTTGTACATAAAGGTTTTTGGGGAGATCCCAGATATGAGATCATGCTGAGGGATAACTGAAAAATCTTTTTTAAATGACAGAACTTTAATGAGAACATAAATAGCTCTTAATATAATATTAATTTAAATTAACTTATAGTATTTTTTCTTTTTTTACCCAATATAAAGAGCCTAGAGTCCGAGCAGGAACGAATTATATTATCCGGAAGGAAGTATATTATCCGTGTGGTGACGGAGTAAGAATACAATTCGCCACACCCTGTCTTGCTCGTGGGTGATCGTAAGAGACGACTAAGGGATATAAAACGCATATAACATCTATGCAAGAGAAGGAAAACTCCAAAGAAAACCCTATATACTAACACGTCTGACCAGCGTGGTGTTGTAGGTCACTTTCCCTCCCTTTACAGAGGAGGCTCGATCCCAGCAATGGGACATATATGAGCTGAGATGATGATGATGATAAAGCGCTCGAAATCATACTTTCCTTTCCGTTGTTATCGTAAGAGCCGACTAAGGGATATAATACGCATATAACATTAAAGCAAGAGAAGGAAAACTCGAAATAAAAACCTATACCTAACTGTCTGACCAGTACCTAGGGTATAATAGGTCAATTACCCTCCTACTGAAGGAGGTCGGAAGCCCGGAGCCCAGTGGAACTATAATAAGTTACGATGAAGTACCTGTGTAATGGGATATTTTATAAGCGTATTATTCTCATCCAATTACTTGGGGTCGTCGCAATATTTACACTTCTATTACACATCGGAAATGTTTTGGCAGTAGTTTTATGACCGGCCGCCTGCTTAACCTCAACCCTCCTTGGAAATGAAATCGTTGACCAAACGCCATCATGTAAAGCTCTTACCCAGTAAACACGTTTACATCAGAGTGACGTCAAAATGATACTGCGCTATGTCAGGATTTACGTAAGTTGAAGGTCAGTAATGAGTCACCTATGACTCATTATTTCACGCTTCTTGACGTAAGACTTTTACATAATCAACATGATGTGCGTATGATGTCCAGTTGACATCATTATTACCTAACTGACATAACAATGATGTCATAGAGGTGTCAAGTAGTTACCGAATTTCTTACATGCATGTGACGTATAATTGACTCTATCATGACTTAACTGACTTTAATCTGAGATAATCATGATGTCATAGAGATGTACGTTGTTACCGAATTTCTTACTTGCATATGACGTATAATTGACTCCATCATGACTTAACTGACGTTAAGCTGACATAACAATGATCTCATAGTTATGTCAAGTTTTTCCTAAATCGCTTACGTAGATGTGACTTATAATTGACTTAATAATAGTGATGTCTGGTTGGTTCCGAATGATTGTAATCATATTTAATAATCATATTTATTAATACTCAACTTTGACAAAATTTCAAATTATTTAGTCACAAATTATATTATTTTTTAAAGGATAAATAATATTTTCTATTCTTTAGTATAATCATGACAATCCAAAAAGTGAAAATTTCAACAATTACAAGTGAAAACATAGAATTTTTCAATTAGTCATACTAATACTGCCATGAGTAAAATATTTTCACTTTTTGGATTGTACATTTGTACATAATTTTTATGTAGATTACTCATCACATAACTCTTTTAAATTATTTAGTCACCAATTATATTTTATTTTAAAGAATAAACAAAATTTTTTGTTTTTTACTGTAATTATGACAATCCAAAAAGTGAAAATTTCAACAATTACAAGTTAAAATATAGAATTTTTCAATTAGTCATACTAATACTGAGTAAAATATTTTCACTTTTTGGATTGTACATAAGTTTTATATAGATAACTTATCACATGACTTTTTAAAATTATTTAGTCACAAATTATATTATTTTTTAAAGCATGAATAATATTTTCCATTCTTTAGTATAATCATAACAATCCAAAAAGTGAAAATTCCAACAATTACAATTTAAAACATAGAATTTTTCAATCAGTCATACTAATACTGAGTAAAATATTTTCACTTTTTGGATTGTACATAAGTTTTATATAGATACCTTATCACATGACTTTTCAAATTATTTAGTCACAAATTATTTTATTTTTTAAAGGATAAACAAAATTTATTGTTTTTTACTGTAATTATGACAATCCAAAAAGTGAAAATTTCAACCATCACAAGTTAAAATATAGAATATTTCAATCAGTCATACTAATACTGAGTAAAATATTTTCACTTTTTGGATTGTACACTTGGACATAATTTTTATGTAGATTACTCATCACATAACTCTTTTAAATCATTTAGTCACCAATTATATTTTATTTTAAAGAATAAACAAAATTTTTTGTTTTTTACTGTAATTATGACAATCTAAAAAGTGAAAATTTCAACAATCACAAGTTAAAATATAGAATTTTTCTAAGTACTAAATCTCTTCAATATTACCTCTGGAACATAATTTTTGATTGTTTTAGCTTAAATATTTGTTTTCAGCCAAGTGTTAATTTTATTTATGCATTCAATCTTTCTAACCTTCGCACATTTTAATTAAGTTCAACTTATTGACTTTATATTTGGTCTTCTTGCCTTCCCAAGTATTATCGGTAGCAAATGATTGCGAGAATATTGCATTAAGTACTCTCTCCGTGTAATCTTTACCATTCGCTCCTCCAATCTGATAAATAGTTTTTACCTGCATAAATATTTATTTATTGTTAATATTGAATACAACAATTCGTCAGCTAAAAATCAATTTAGAAATCCCATTTCGGTTTCATTTTATATAAATTGGCATCAGAATTTTTTTTTATTTAAAATAGAGAGTAAAAAATAAATCTTGTAATAATACATACAGTGCCACTTATTAACATTTACCATGCATAAAACTGCATAGAAAAGTTAATTCTGGATTTGAATTCTAATATTATCGATCAGTTTTTACAATTCAAGGTTATCAAGTTATTTTCAGCTATATACATATATACATGTATAAAGTTTTCGTATTCTCAATTCATAAAAAGAAAACATTGTCTTAGTTACTTCATGTTTTTAGCTTCTCAAATATTAATAAATTTATATTAACCACTAATATTATACTTATCAATTCCAACTGCAATAAATTAAATAATTAAATTACATTCATGAACTTACAAATTGTTGACGATAATCCTGTGAGTTTGACAGTTTTTCTTCGAAAGCAATTACCTCTGCTCTTGATTTTAGTGGCAGATCTTTTTTTATTTGTAAGGCAGTTTCACTATTAACATCACAAGCATTCCCACAATTATTAACTCGTTCGTGCTTTATATCTTTTTTTGACAGTTATTTTATGTTATTTGACATTTGTTATTTGACAGTTCTACGTAGTATGAATATAATAGAATTATGCCGCCACTTTTAAGTCAGAACTTGGACTCGGAATATATTATATAAAAATATGATGGAATTATTACGTCACTTTAATGTCAGAATATTGATTCATACTTTATGTAAGAATATGATGAAATTATGGAATCACTTTGATTTCAAAATATTGAATCATATTTTATGTAAGAATGTGACGTCAATTTTATATCAAAATTTTGACTTATACTTTATGTAAGGATATGATTGAATTCTTATGTAACTTTTACGTCAGAACATATGACTTCGATTTGACGTCACAGCATGACGGTATATGATATACTCTGTACATAACATTGGAGTCATAATAATGACGTCATATTAAAGTCAAATTAAATGTCAGTACCATGTCAAAATGATGTAATCCAATATGACTTCATATTGAGGTCATAAATAAAGTCACCATTACGTCATGTCTGCATAAAATTTGATGATCTCTGTATGATCTATGGATGACATCATTTTAAGGTCATGTGTTCACTGGGTAGTTGTCTTTTACAACACCCTTTTTTTGCAAATCGGTCCGGGGCGACGGAAGAGGCGGCGCGAAGCCCCATAAACATATACATATCATCACGCCATATCCGTTGCAGGGTAGGCAGAGGGAAAAGAGTGCCAGAGAACTCTATCTCTGCATACTTTACTCGCTTCCTCAGCATTCATAATTCTCTTCATACACGCTCGCCGGTTTCGGAGACTCTTGACTCCACCTTCCTTCAGTACCTGACCGATCTGGTCTAGGTAGGTTAGTCTCGGTCTCCCTCGGTACCTACATCCTTCCACTTTCGCATTGTATATTTTCTTAACCAGACGTTCGTTCGGCATTCTTTCCACATGTCCGAACCATCGGAGCATTCCCTTTCGCATCTTTACACCAATACTCTCTTTCATACCTACTCGCTCTCTTACGTCGTCGTTAAGAATGCGGTCGGTCAGCCTAACTCCACAGATTTTCCGAAGAGATCGCATTTCGACCGCATTAATTTTACTTTCATACTCTTTTCTGCATACCCAACTCTCGCTTCCATACAGTACCTAATGTTGGGACAAGCACTGCGTTATGTATTGCTACACGTGCCTTCTGGCTGAGGTGGTGGCTGCCGAGAAGTTGCCCCAACGTTCCGTTCACTCTATTTCCCGCATTCACTCTTCGCTCTATATCAGTGGTGTACCTTCCATCTCGGCTAAATCCACATCCAAGATATACAAATTCATCCACTTGCTCTAGTACATCATTACCTATTGTTACTCTTACATCTGTTCTGGCTTCATCTCTTTCAAAGACCATTATTTTGGTTTTGCTCACATTCACGCGTAGACCCCTTTTCTTACAATCTTCTGTCATTGTGTCGACTAGGGTCTGCAGGTCAGTCGCTGACTGTGCCAGCAGGACTGCATCATCTGCATAAAGCAGAACAGAGACCACTGAGTCACCCATCTGGACTCCCACATTCATAACGTTCAACCTTTGGAGACATTTATCCAGATATATGATAAACAGCCTGGCTGATAGAACGCAGCCCTGCTTAACGCCGATATTGACGTCAAACCAAGGCGACATTCCATCATCCAGCCGCACACAGGCTCTACAGCCCATGTAACTGGATTGCGCAGCCTGCAGCAGTTTACCGTTAATACCATACTCCGGTAAAATGTCCCAAAGTTCTTTTCGTACAACCGTGTCAAATGCTCTCTCCAGATCCACAAAACTGCAGAAAACCCTCTGACCTAGGGCCAGATGCTTCTCCACAATGTTGCGCACCCTGCAAACACCTCTCTTCGCCGTGCGAGGGGGTCACTGGTACCCGATCTTTGTCTTCGCTGGCCCGTCCGGTTCTTTTACAACATCCACGAGCAATGTAAGGGTTGGTAGTATTCATAGCTGCCACCACATAACATATTTTATACGTGTACGTTTTATATTTTTTTATTGGGTATATATATTTTTTGACTGACCATCTGTGCGATGGCGTAGTGGTTAAGATAGAGTCTTTCCATGCCAGTGCCATGGGTTCGATTCCTACGCAAGATATCTTGTGCGATACACAAAGTGTTGTTCTGAGTCTGGATGCAATTTCAATTTAACCCAGACTCAAAATAATACAAGGATTATTTCTTAAGGGTGGTCTTTAAATTACCACCAGTGCGTTAGTGACGAGGTCACGGTGCAACATACGCTCGAGGTCTGTACGAGCTGGGAAGGGCAGCGCCGTGACCTCGGTGCCGACCTGACGCTACCGGCTGATGTGAAAGTGACGGTCGACAGCGTCAGGAACTGGAACGCGGCCGCCGCCTTATGCGAGGCTGTCATCTCGCAGGAGGCGGCGGAACGAGTCCGGGAGGATTCCCTCCATGCGGACTCGGGCCGCCGATGGCGCCTCGGGCAGCGCAGGCGCGAATATCTGTGCCTGATGCCGCCCTAGTCGAAGCATCGGGTGATCGGACCGGGAAATAGTCCGGCCAAATGAAGTGAGGTCACCGCGTGAGGACGACGCTTCGACGGGGAAAGCTGTCGGGGCGTCGACTCGAGAGGAACCCGCGAGGGTAAACCGCCGGGCGGGCCACCGAAGACAAAGATCGGGTACCGGTGGCCCGCTCGCTCGGCGAAGAGAGGTGTTTGCAGGGTGGGTCTATGGGGATGCGCGCCGCCTCTTCCGTCGACCGATTTGGCAGGGCGCGGGAACATCCATAGTCCACCGCAAAAAAAAAGTGCGGCCTTATAAAAAATAAAGACAGCACCGCGCATTATGGACTAAGTCTTTACTGCGAGGGTGACTTTACAAACATATAAAATTAACGGACACATACCTAATTTCGGTACAGTCATTTATGGCTTGTATATTGAATTTTCCTACGCGGAGATCCAAATAAGTTCTTAATCAACCTGGTTAACTAATGTGGTATAGAGATTCAATCGTCCTATCGTTTTGGATGAGCCTTGAGCCAAATAATGTACGTATATGAGCTTTCAAAAGGCGTATAAATAATGTATTATGTTGGTGTAGTCCAAATACAATATCCATTTATCGACCTCAACTTCTAGGCCCGCCTAAATTAGACTCGTGATCGCTGGTTTAAAATTAATGCCATATCATGCTAATAATTGTGAATAAAAAAAATGCTTAATAACGAAAACTGTTTCTCAATACCTGAGACTTTAGGTCTGACCTTAAACTGGACTTGAATTTGATGCCTCGATATTAACAGTCCTCAATCTTATTACTGAACTACAAGTACTTCTAATTTTATAATAAATAATTACATATTATATGTTACACTTACGACCAATAGTCTTCAACGGTCTTAAATGTCGCCATTTCAACTAAATTATCCTCCCAATTCTTCTCTTTGTTCGTGAACAACCAGAAACTCCACTCATTTTCTAGGGGATGTTTCATTTCGCTCGGAGGTATTGACATTTTTATCTAAATATTATATCAATGTTAAAGACTAATTATAGAGATTTTTTACAAATAATACTAAGCCCGAAACCAAGTTTTAGAAACGAGGGTAGTAATAATAATTGAACATTACTTGTCAATGAAATCGTTATGTACCTTTAAAACATATTAAATAACAGTAATAAATAACATAATATAATAATTAAATAAAGTGGCTTATTCACAATCCTGCAAGTATTGTGTATCGAATTTTATATAGCAGTCTTGCCAAACGGCGAGTTGACCGCCAAAATGTTGAAGAGAGCCGAAAGCACCCTGAAAAATCGGGTTTCATTCAAATCCGCTATAGATTAGACTGAGCATGTTCGGCGAGACGGCAAACATAAAAAACGTTGTAGCTCTGTAATCGCTGACATTGACGAATACCTCATCAAGTTGGGAATTTTCACATAAATATTGTTACTTCAGCATATCAAAGCGGTCACCTTATCGTTTAAACTAATGGGCAATACGAATCCATCTGTCAAATCATCATTCTGCTCTTATCCCAATTAATTAAGGTCGACGCAATATGTACTCGTACATATTGCAAAGGTTATTGGCAATAGTTTTATGACCGGCCGCCCGCCTAACGTCAAACCTCCTTGGGAAAGTAATTGTTGACCAAAAGGCCTCAGGTGGAGTTACCCCAGGGCGACATAAAATCAAAAGAAACCATCTCTCAAATGTACTATGAATTCGCTTCAATCTGTCAAATGATGCCATCATTTATTTAAATATGTGTATGTATACATATCCAATAATATCCATCCATCCATCAGCCCATAGACGTCTACTGTTTAACACATGCCTTCCCTCGAGAATACCACTCAGAACAGTTTTGTGCCACATGCAGCCAACGGCTTCTTTCGACAGTTATAATGTCTTCAGTCAACCTAGTGGAGGCCGTCGTACACTGCGTCATCCGATTCGTGGGCGCCACTCGAGAACTTTTCTTACATACCGGATATACATATATGTATATCAATAATATTACGCTTATAATTATATTTTTCCATGTGGTGACGGAGTAAGAATACTATTCACCCCCCATATCTTGCCCGTGGGTGATCGTACGCGACGACTAAGGGATATAAAACGCATATAACATCTATGCGAGAGAAGGAAAACTCGAAACAAAACCCTATACTAACACGCCTGACCAGCGCGGTATAGTAGGTTAATTTCCATTCCATTACGGACGAGGCCCGAGCCCAACAGTGGGACATTTATGGGCAGTGATTATGATGATGATGATTATAATTTTCACATATGTATAATGTATGAAGCGATTACAGCACATTTCACCGATGGCTCGACAGTTTATTTAAAAGTTCAATGCTTAAACGTTAACCCCGGCGGCACACGATGCCTGATGCTGTTATATCAATTAACAGTCAAGTATCCATAACAGACTTCAAGAAAAAGTTACTACCTACATCGATTTTATCATTAATATCTATTTATCAATAGCACCGATATTACCAATAACATTGAAAGTCATCAAAACAAAACGTGTCAATACTAGCGCACAATTATATGACCTTGTACGTACAACTCCACCAGCATGTTGGATGACGCACCAATCTGCATGCAGGATTGTGAATAACTCATTTAACGATTACATTTCCTTCCACTAGGTTAACTATTTATTAATACATTATTATACATACCTATATTTTCTGTTAAAGATACTACGTTACGTGTTAAAGATACTTTTTAATCACAATATACTAAAAGACGTATTGTAATAAGATCACCTACACAATCTTCTTCACAACCCACGAACTTACTACTTTTACCGTTGCATGAATTATTTTGTGCCAATACAGTTTATTAAAAAAGAAAACTTCACATACCACAACTGGTATGTATGACGTATGACTAGTACTGTATGACGTGTGATAATAATGACGTTTGTATAGAAATATTAGCAGAACAATTACCTACACAATATCTCGCTGAATGGAAAGAAAATAAACATTCTACTGTACTATTATTTTTTTTTACAAAATAACTTTCAACCAGTAGGTATCTTAATATGTGTAATGACGAGTTGAGAATATAATACGTCATCACCCCTTATTTTCATTATGATATCTGTATGTAGTTCTAAAGACTCCTACCAACAAACTTACTAACCTCTTTCAAATTATTGTAGATAAATTAGACAGATATTTTTTAAATTAATAAGATATGTATTACTTAAACACTCACTGTATATACACGCCCAAACTCCAAATACATTCGTACAAAATAATTATAATAAAGTGATTATTAAAAATTCGCGGATATCAAGCATTTCTTAGAAATCCCAACTACAAACACATAGTGTTACAATGTTCAAAAATAATAGTGCTTACCTATAGCTAAAAATATGTGAAGCATTTATTGATAACGATTTTTATCAGACGAATTTTTTTATTTATTTTAATATTTATAATTAGGTACCTATTACGTTTCGACGCTATAACTTAAATCGAACATGTGGTTTCTAATTTATAGCATATTATCTATGCTCAAAGCTGTTAAAAAAATATAAAAAAACCTTTGAATGAATTAATATCTGACATTAGACACGATAAATGTGATTGCTTTCTTCCTGATAACTTCAGAATATGTATAATATTACCTCTATGGTGATAGCTGTGTAGTAGAGGTGTCCACTTTGAAAAAACATAATGTTTTTATCGATTCGATAAATCGAAACTGTACATCGATGCATTTTGATGTATCGGATGAAAACATTGAGTACTTTTTCTAAAATATATTACAAAGCTAAAGTCATATCAAAAGTGATACTTCTAAAAAAAACGTCTTTTTTGTGGCCTTTATACCTATTCCAATCCCTTATAAAACTGTAATTTATTATTAAAAAAAAATATTTATATTACTTTGAAATATTATTGAATCATTTATTTAAACATAAACTTGAGTTTTTGTGACATAAACTGGTTATCATCGATTCGATGTTTTATGAAAAAACATCGATACATCGAGTAAATCGATTACTTTTCAAAACATCGGATCGATTCGATGTATCGCATTGTAAACATTGATATTTTCGATGCATCGATGTATATCGAATATCCCTACTGTGTAGATTGTATTAATACTTTAATTTTTTTGTAGTCGAAAACACTCTTTAATAATTGCTGTATAACTAACCCCAATTACTACTCTATAAAAAAAACTAATTTTCTCTAATATTCATCTTGAATGATTTCTATTGACACAATGGATGTTTGAAACTAAGGATAGGTACTACGGAGCTTCGTAACCTTAACCGAAATAAAAGTTTCGTACAATTTCGGATAGGGTCGATGTCTAAATGAGACGTATAACAAATTTCTTTCAACCAGCCCCGACTAAACATAAGCCTATCCAAAAGGTAATAATATGATAAACACTTCATCTCAGCTCATATATGTCCCACTGCTGAGCTCGAGCCTCCTCCGTAATGGGAGGGCAATTCAACTGCTATACCACGCTGGTCATTCGTGTTGGTATAGTGTTTTGTTTCAAGTTTTACTTCTCTTGCATAGATGTTGTAAGCATTTTATATCCCTTAGTCGTCGCTTACATCACCCACGGGTAGGATAGGGGGGGTGGTGGAATGTATTCTTAGTCTGTCACCACACTGAACATACTATTCCCCTTTTACAATTCCCTAAAAATCTGAAATAATTTTATATTCGTAACCGGTATAATGTGAGTTTAATATCCGTATGCACATCCGAAACTTAATATCCACAACATCCCTATTTAAAACTACTTAACTATCTATACTTACAACTTCGCTTGCGTAGGAAATACATTTCATTCAGCTGGCAATATGCTACCGTCGTCAGCATCCGTGGCCGTATTCAGACTATATAATTTCTTTAACTTACTTATATTATACAAAGTTTTAACATGATTGCACAGAAGGCTTAATAATGTTAAACTTCCATGCCAAGTGACGTAAATTTGATTCAACGCAGTATTTTTTATATTCTTTAGTGCAGGATATTATTTTAACAAAAAATACATTAAAAACACTCAAATTTTAAGAACTAACATAAAATTGCAGCATTTGAAATACTAACTAACGGAACAGAACACCAATGGCAAAAATTTGGTTGTCGAACCAGTTTAATAATCATCATCGTAAACTTAACGAATATACGCCCCACAACTGGTCTTGGACCTTTTCAACAACAAAAGGGCTTTTTTTTGCGTGTGCCTTAGTTGTTAGCCGCAGATGGCTATGACAATTTTACCCGGACTGTGGGTGAGCGCTGAGAGTTCTAAACCCGAAGAACAAAAGGGAAAAATAGACCTATTATGGCTGCGCATATATGCTAGCTGGTAAGATGATTTGGCATAAGATTTCATTTAGTATTTCTCCTCTTGCAATATAATGGCATCTACTTACGTCACTTAGTCGTATATTACTATCACCCACGGGAAAGAATGGACTTGACTGCGCAAATGGCGTAGTGGTTAAGATACCGACCTTTTGTGCCAGCACCGTGAGTTCGATTCCTACGCAAGACAATACTTTGTGCGATCCAGTGTTCTGAGTCTGGGTTACAAGGGCAATACAAAGATTATTTCCTTAGAACAGGCTGTTTTTTTTTAAATTAATATAAAGAAAGTGGGGCGGTATTTTTATGTCGTCAGCGCACGTGTAAAAATAAGTACACAGTTTAAATATTTCTATAAAAATGTATTCAATGTTTATAGTAACATTGCATCGCTGAAATGATGTTACAAAATGACTGACAGACAGCAGTGATAAAGTAAATAAAGCAAGTGTTTCACAATATATAATTTTCAAGTGCTTGTGTAAAAATATTATGTTAATTCCTCTATAATACTAATATAATTTAATCTTGAAATCAACTAGCTAATATATTCGACAAATAAATACAGTTGTCAGATGCATATTAATTTTAAAACCGATTTTAGGGGGGCGCCCATATATTACATGACAATAAGTGCTTATTCACACAAGCGTTTAATCAAAATCCATTAAAATGTTGAAATGGAATTCTTCATCATCGATTTTTGACATCCACACGGCGTTTTTTACAAGCAGAGTTCGATTTCAGTCGTTAGGGAACGTGCACATACTACCAGACCCTTTTATTACAATTTTCAACCCCCTCCCCCAGTCAGTGAAAACTTTTGTTTTTGTTCCAGCGTGATATTTTTGAAGACCACCCTATACAGATCACGTAAAATGGGTACGTTCCCTTAGGCATTTGACTTTAATATCAAATAAACTATACTCGACTTTCGTGTTTCATTCACTTTTCAACGGACGTTGATGAAATACACATGCGAATAAAACCTAAAGGATAATAAAAGCATTTAAATTAAACTAAAGGTTACAAAATTAGCTGCAGCTAATAGTCACGTAATATGGAAACGTTCCTCTGGAGTACAAGAAGGCAGCAGATTTAGCAATTACGGTACTACCGTTACAAAAAATAAAGATAAGTGTTATAAGCTTAAAAACTAATGCACACTTTTAGTACAAAAGTCAGACTTAAGATTTTACACCACAGACTCGTAACATGCACATTATAATAAGATAAATTATGTGAGACAACGCCTTTACATCGAACTAAATAACCACTGATAGCTATACCACGGTCACAATCAACAGAAAGTATAAGACAGCCTTCATACTAATACATCCATATTCTTACTTGTAAATATTGTTACCAAATCACTAACCTTTTCTCGAATTCAGAAAATCGAACTAACTGAAAAGGGCAGTAACCGTGAGCATATGAGAAAAATCAACTAAAAACTTGACACTTGTATAGTCGATTTTTCTTTTTGTACTTTTCAGCTCACTTTACTGTCAAACAACATTCATTTGACATACTCGGCTATCTTATACAAAATAAGTAACAATTAGTATAGACTAAACAGTGTATAGATTCTTGGTGGCAGAACTATGCTTGACCATGGTGTCCCGATGAACTTGAAAGCCTATTTTTCCATGGATACCGAGTTGCTCTTTAATCTTCCTGCCAATTTCTATGTTGGCGTGTTGCTTTGAAGTGTCAGCTGTCCATACTCCTGTAACAGAAAATAATCAATAATAATTACATGTAATCATCATAGTGTTATAAAAGACTCAGGCTTCAATCTTCATCACCAATGCCTAAATATTAGGTAACACCTAAGCAACATAAATCACACATGGCATAACTTTGTGTTATTGATAATGCCCTAGGTGTCGCCTGGTCTTTAATGATGCTTGGTGAAAATGTGATGTTCTTTAATTACGACACACGCAGGAGAGGAAGGAGTTGCATGTTATATTCTTAACCTATCACAATAACTATTTTAACAAAATAATATTCGCCATGTCTACAGGGAAATAGTGTTTAATTTTGGTTGCCATTGGAGAAATTCAACTTTCACCAACACCAACCAACGTTAAATAAATTTACTTACCATTATTAAAATTTTATGAGATAAATATGGTTATATTACGGTGATATAATTTAGTCATTCACATAAATGAAAATATTTTTTTTTTTCCCTCAATTTATTAGCAATTATATAAAACACACTTAGTTTTAGGCAACACTCGATATATTTATATTTTTTTTTATCTCAAAATTGCTTACACACAGCCCCAACATAGTTGAAGTTGGAAAATTGAAGAATATCATAGTTACTTTTTCATTTCTGAGTACCACTGCACTAAGGAATAAATAATTGTTTCATAGAGACCAGACATACAATTAATTGGCACAAATAATACAGACTCGGAATTAGGAATGTTGCATTATATTTATTTTGGATATCCAATTCCATAACATCCCTACTCGGACAATCAATTGGGGATCACACAAAAAACTGTTTTTGGTGGAGACTCACCCATGACATTACTAAAACCACTATGCTATCTGTGCATTACTTATTTATCACTGTAAGTTATTCTAGCATTTATATTTCAACTAGCTGACCCGGCGAACTTCGTACCGCCTAACAGTCAATGAATGTCGTGTTGACCTTTTAGCTGAACTAATTTAGGCTTTGATGAACGTAATACAATGATACAAAATAATATTAATATAGATAGAAACATAAACCGATTTGCCGAACGAACGCCTGGTTAAGAAGATATACAATGCGAAAGTGGAAGGATGTAGGTACCGAGGGCGACCGAGACTAACCTACCTAGACCAGATCGGTCATGTACTGAAGGAAGGTGGAGTCAAGAGTCTCCGAAACCGGCGAGCGTGTATGAAGAGAACTATGAATGTTGAGGAAGCGAGTGAAGTATGCAGAGATAGAGTTCTCTTCTTTATGCTACGAAATTATGCTTCCTTCTTTATAAATCATTTATAATGGAAATTAAACTCCTCTGCAACAGGAAGGCAATAAGCCTACTTTATCAACTCATCTCGTGAACCTATATTGGGGTAATGCAGATTATGTCAGGACTTGGCCTTTGCAGAATTACTTTTTCATAAAGATGGATAAAAATGGAATGAAATATATAATAGAGATTACATAATAATTACCAATTTTGTCGAGTTTCGCTCTAACATTGACAACAGCACCGCAAATTTCCTCAGAGTGGTCAAAGTTTTCACCAATCAACAGGAGGACCTACAATAATTAAATTAAAATTTCATTCAATACAAATAAAAAACATGAGCTGTGTGGTAGCGGCTACAAATACTACCAACCCTTACTTTGCTCGTGGATGTCGTAAAAGACGACTAAGAGCCTTATGACGACCTGGGTCAACTCCATCTGCTACTCTTTGGTCAACAATTGCATTCCCAAGGAAGGTTGATGTCTGGCAGTCGGCCAGCTATAAAAACTATTGCCAATAACTTTACAATATGTACTATAAAGAAGAGTACATATTGTATCGACCCCAAGTAATTGGGACAAGAGTAGGAGAATGATGATGACAAATAAAAAATAACTCAAATGTCAGAATACCAGCTGAAGAAAAAATATTTTTTTATAACCTTACACTGTAATCACCAAGTAGTAACAGATATTTAGACCTATCTAACATTAAGTCCCCCATATTTTTTTCTTGGTTAGTTATTATACTGCCCAAAAAAAAATTATGGAGGACTTAATGTAGATGTTAGGATTAGGGTACATGCCCTATGCAACCTTTTTTTTAATAAGATCAGCAATCCTTACAGTTGTTTGTCATATTTCCAGAATATGGACCGGAATCCTCAAGAAAACTTCAATAACATTAAAAAAATATGTTATACTAAAAATCCTTGCTTATTAATCTTCTACCAAGTACAAATTAAAAAGAAGCAAAGCACAAGGTAGGTTCGAACCCGCACCTATTGGGAATCCGGCCAAAGGTGCGGGTTCGAACCCCGCTTGTGACATAATTTTTCGTTTCGTAATCGGGTATTTATAAATAATTAAGCATATTAAATGCTAAAAATTTCAGTAATTTGAATAACAAGATTGTGTCATCGTTTAATACAATTCTAACTGTAATGTTTGAAGTATTAAGCCTATACAATGTGTAAACATTGTTCGGTAGATGGCATACGTCACCTTTTAGACGTAAGATATATGAAGCGAAATTTGCATGTCCTAAAATAGTTCACGATGGTGTAAATGGCAGCACGATTGGGCCCGATTGCCAATAGGTGCAGGTTCGAACCCCACTTGTCACATCATTTTTCGTTTCGTAATCGGGTATTTATAAATAATTAAATTTCAGTAATTTGAGAAGCAAAGCACTTCAAAAGCAGCATTCTTTGTTTAAAAATATTCTTGTTGTGGAATCCTCTGATAAAGAAGACCTATACATGCTATATAGTCCCAGTCTTCAATGCATTAGATGGTTCAAGCTAATAGCTTATTAAAAGATATCAAAGAATATGGTACTGATTGTATAGTGACAACTTGACATAACTGCAGGTCTTGGTTTACACTGATATTTAAAGTTTGAAATATGCTACAGTATAGAGCCAATGAGTTCTTATCACCTCAGGAATGTTACATATACACACTAACTTAATTTAAGTGATAAACTTATTATTAGACCTAGTGCCTATTACCCTAATAAAAAATCTCAATTTGTCTCATTCAATACCTACCACATCTAACCAGAAGCGATCCAGATCAGAGTTGCGTTGTTTCTTCTCAAGACTGATTAGCCATCTACCTCCCATCTTGTTGGCATCATCCTCCCACATAGGACGAATGCCCTGTTTAAAAACTGCATAATCATGACCCTGACGGAGCTCTGACGGTAGCTTGATATGATGATACAATCTGTTTCATAATAAATCATTTTATAAATTTTATACATACATACATATCATCACGCCATATCCCTTGCAGGGTAGGCAGAGAGAACAGAGTGCCAGAGAACTCTATCTCTGCATACTTCACTCGCTTCCTCAACATTCATAATTCTCTTCATACACACTCGCCGGTTTCGAGACTCTTGAATCCACCTTCCTTCAGTAAATGACCGATCTGGTCTAGGTAGGTTAGTCTCGGTCTCCCTCAGTACCTACATCCTTCCACATAAATTTTATGACCACTAATAATAAGCCATTTTAAAGTTCCTAGCAGATAGATATAAAGATTTCTGCCAGATAGATATAAAGATTTTCATGAGAATCATTAAGATAACATTTTTATATACCAAAAGAAGTTAATTAAGTTCTAAAATCAACTTTCAAAAGTGTATCTATAACTACTAACTTTAACTCAAATACCAATATACAGGGTGTCCCAAAATTCAACGATAAGCTGGCACCAGCAGGTGGACCTACATATGACTACTTGAGAACAGAAAAGAAAAAAATTCTACCTTGATTTTTTTTTTCATTACGACAAAAAAACCAAAATCTTTAAAAATGGACATCCTTTATTATATTATTAAGTGCTATTGCTACAGTTTTACAAGTAATTCTGTGTTTTTTTTTGTATTGGCAAGGTAAGTAGCACTACTATCGATCACAACCATTAAAAATTCCAGAATATCTATAGTTTTTACACAAAAATCAATCAAAACTATGTTTTTTTCATAAATAATGTAAGATTTTGACTTTCAGCTCACTTTCACACATCATAGTGAAAAAAAAAAGTATGGACACTACTGTGGCAAATAGTATTAAAAATTGGCGCAACTAACTACAATTCTAAAATGGTATAACATTCAAGGCAAACTAGCCACAAAAATATACTTAGGTGTACTATTTCAAAATAACAACCATATTTCGAAAATTGTTAGTGTTGATAGTAATCACTTTTACTAAGTAGCCAAAATGTTTTTGTAGCAAGTTCTCAGAATTTGAATGAGACATGTGCGTAGTCCGTAGATCCACAGTCTGAATTATTTTATGGCGAAGCTCGTCCAAGGTTGCAATCGGTTTTGTGCAGACTCTGTCCTTTAGACAACCCTAATAGAAAAAGTCCAGGGGATTTAGATCGGGTGAACGGGGTGGCCACAAGATAGGACCAAGTCGCCCGATCCAACGCCCTGGGTACTCTTGGTCTAAGTACTCTCGCACAGGACGGGCATAGTGAGCTGGGCAACCATCGTTTTGAAACCACATGGTTTGCAAATCACTTAAGGGCACATATTCTAATAATCCTGGCAACTCATTTTGTAAGAAGTTTAAATAACTATTGCCATCTATGTTTCCTTGTAACACAAAGGGCCCTATCACTTTGCCATTTATTATGCCAGTCCATAGGTTAACCTTAAATTGGTATTGGGATTGTCTTCTCTCACCAGGTGCAGATTTTCATTGTTCCAGCTATGAAGATTGTGAAGATTTAAATATCCATCTTTCTTGCAGGTTGTTTCATCACGACGACGTGACGTTTTAAAATTCTATGTGCAGTACTTTTTGGGATTCCCGTTGCTGCTTGTACAGCACGTACAGAGGTAGTTGAATCGTTTTCTATTTCATTGAGAACTTCTTCATCGTGTTCCGATCTAGGTTTTCTAGCGTTTCGCCTGTCAGATGGTATACGACCCTCCGAAAAAGCTTGATACACGTTAATAAATACGCGATAATCCGGATACCTTTGAAGATTAGGGTACCTTGCTCGATATAATCTGCTAGCAGCGTTGGCATTGCATCGGCATTCTCCATAAATTAGGTGCATATTAGCGTATTCTAACGCTGTGTATGGTAGCGGCATGATGAATGCTAAACACTTGAAAATAAGGCAAAACTTCTTTAAAAAAAACACAAAATCACAGTCTAAAATAATGCCAAGTCAGGTCAATTTCCAGGTCACTTAATTCAATCCAAAAGTCGTCAGTACCAGAGCCACTTTAATTAAAACAGAACGGTGTGCAGTAAACAAAGAAGTAGAGCATACTGACTTGCTGTGCTGCTGAGGACATTAATTACTTCTCCACCTGCATTAATGTTACTAAACAATTAGCATCTATCTATCTCCCTCTAACGTATAATCTCTCTATCTCTGTCTAACTTATTTTATGGACTTATGGACTACGCACATGTCTCATTAAAATTCTGAGAACTTGCTACAAAAACATTTTGGCTACATAGTAAAAGTGTTAAGTTACTATCAACACTAACAATTTTCGAAATATGGTTGTTATTTTGAAATAGTACACCTAAGTATATTTTTGTGGCTAGTTTGTCTAGAATGTTATACCATTTTAGAATTGTAGTTAGATGCGCCAATTTTTAATACTATTTGCCACAGTAGCGTCCATACTTTTTTTTTCACTATGATGAGTGAAAGTGAGCTGAAAGTCAAAATCTTACATGATTTATGAAAAAAACATAGTTTTGATTGATTTTTGTGTAAAAACTATAGATATTCTGGAATTTTTAATGGTTGTGATCGATAGTAGTGCTACTTACCTTGCCAATACAAAAAAAATCACAGAATTACTTGTAAAACTGTAGCAATAGCACTTAATAATATAATAAAGGATGTCCATTTTTAAAGATTTTGGTTTTTTTGTCGTAATGAAAAAAAAAATCAAGGTAGAATTTTTTTCTTTTCTGTTCTCGAGTAGTCATATGTAGGTCCACCTGCTGGTGCCAGCTTATCGTTGAATTTTGGGACACCCTGTATATCAAAACCTTTTTTGTATTTAATAATACCAATAATGTATTAAAACTTATGAAAATTATTCTCTACATGTTGATATTTGTCTGTTATGGATGCCTCTGTTACCTAAGACTCTTGGTAAATAAACCAGCTATATCTAACCACACTAGATAAACAAAAACCGATAAGTCAACCATTATAAGTAATTTTAATCACAAATATATTTAACATACCTCCAAAAATCTTCTACTGTATCAAAAGTAGTTAATTCAATTAGGTTCTCCTCCCATGTCTTGTTTCTGTCATTGTCATAGAACCAAAGGCTCCAAGTGTTCTGCAAGGGGTGTTTAATAAGGAATTCCGGTGGGACCTCGGCATTTGTGCTGCCCTTCGTCTCTGCAGTCGCGGATCCCTTAAATACACAAGTCATTTCACTCTTATCCTAACCTACAAAAGTGATTCCTACTAAGTAAATAGTTTGTTTCCGATGTATTCTTTAAAGAATACAATAAATGCAAAAACTTCTACGTTGTGTAAGACCGTTATTCCAGCAAAAATGTACGCTAAAAGTACAAATAAGAAACAAATGCAACAGTGAAAGTTATTGTAGCCACATCAGCAGAACTTGCAAAAAGTAAGGAAAGTACGATCTAAATATTAGCAAATACAGGTAGAGCATGTAGTATCTATCATAAATAGTTATAACTACCCACCTCTACTTCTTCAGTATTATTTCCAGCCATATCACAATTCACAAGAATCTCACGATGCAATTTTTTTTTATAAAAAGAAAGACAGGAAGATGGAATGTTGCAACGCTTCAGAATGATTAATACCTATTTTAAATTATTTAAGAGCTTTTGTAGCCACTTTATTTACGGCCAGTGACATAAAAAGCAGAAAATGTCATAAAATATTATTTTTCTAAAACAATAGTTTATTATTCTGTATCAAATCATTATTTGAATAAATATTGCTTCTTATTTTTAAATCTTACAGCACACAGTTTAACGTCAAATAGGCCAAAGAATCTCCCAAATATGATTTATTCTTAGGATTCTGTTTACGTTATTAGGTTTGTAATTTGACAATTATGTTAAATTAATGTTTATAAACATTATTTTGGTCAATGCATATGCATATTATGCCACATATCCATTTCAAATTGAAAGAAACCATTCAAATATTGAAGACTATATTATTATTTAAATTGTTCGCGGCCTTACCCGCGTACAATTTAAATAATAATATTTGATTCATTGATGATGATGTTAATAATAATAATAATATCTGATTTATTGATATTTCTTTAGTTTAGTAGCTTTTAGCAACAAATTGATATAAATCGGTATTTTAATTCATGCATTAAATTGGCAACACTGACACCATCAAAATAGGTTTCAAATTCAAATGTCAATTTTCTGCAGTTGTCAATCAAATCGCAGTCGTTCTCGCGTGCGGTTTGATACCAGCCCCGTCCAAATAACTAATTTTTTAATTCAATATTATCAATTAAAACCTGAGAATGTCTGTGCAAACATTGCTATTAGACTTTTCCATCGATCCCGCTCGCTTGGGAGATGAAATTGGACAGAAAACTGTCTTTGGTCAATTGGAAACCGTACTAAAGGAATATATTCCTAATCTTATTTTAGCCGCCGATATTAAATTAGAAGGAGGTTCATTGAAGCTCCTAACCGGTAAAAAAGGTACTACGGCATCCGTGAGACTGTTTGATCGTGGCCTTGTCACTGTAAACATTGAGTATTATAAAGAAGAAAATGAAGAACCGTTAATAAGCTTCAAGGTGAGAAAATATTTCAATTTAAATGTATAAATAAAAACTATCCTTAAAACATTTCTTAATGGTCGTCATGAAAAAAGCTGAATGTCTTTAATAGTTTATAAAACAACAGAAAAATTTAGTCCTAAATGTACTGAGTAATCACATTCTAAATATTGATCTATATAATATACTTTATGTTAAATTTTGTATTTTCAACCTCTATTTATTTGTGTATATTTTTTCAATATATATACTTTATTATATTGACATCTCTCAACACCTTGCTTGACTACTCTAATATTTTTTTGATAAAATATAATTACCTATTGAGGAACTTATTTTATTTAAAAATTATGTCCCTATATTTATTATGGATATTTATTGATATAATATATTAACACAGTTGTCAAGGACAGATGGCACTGGTCATATAAAAAAATGTATTTTGACTGCAATAAATTTGGAAATAATAAAAGTAAGAACTGGTTACTATGTTCTAAATTTAAAAAATACAGTATTTCAGTCAGTTTTTTTGCTACCTTTTGTTTCTAAGTTTTTAAATATCTAATGGAATTTTTATACAATTAAAAAGGGAACACCTAACTGCTGCTACCTTTACCAGCAATACTGCTTGACCCTGGATTAGGTCCTAACCCCCTCATGATTGCAGTAAAAAACTTAGGCATAGTCTTGACACCTTTGTTTCAGGATAAAGATGTATACACACTTAATAATTTCCATTAAATGTTCAAATGTCAAGTGAAACTATTGATGTTAACCAGGAACAACTCCAAATTAGACATTCAAGCTTTCTTTTGCAAATAATATTTTGACTAGGGGTGCTAATTCTTTAGATCCATTTATGTATTGAACAAATTTTTTAATTCTCCATAGGCAATGAAATAATATTTTCGTCGCCCCCTACTTGTCTGTGGAAGTCTTAAAATCAGCTCAGTCTTACCAACAGAATAAGCAGTAGCTCTGTCCTGCAAAACATATCACCTCACTGCAACTGCCAACAGTGCCAACCCACCTTTTTTTTTAACGCTGTGGAAATGCTTTACGTACTATCCCCCGCCGGTGACAGATGGGGGTGTGTGGGACTCGCCGGACATTGATGTTGGCGGCCGGAATACCCACTAAAACCAACAGCGGTCCCTTCCGCGCTTTTACGGGATGCCTGAGACATCGTCTATTGACATTCTATCCCCGACACCCCTACGCTAGGCCATCTGGCCACGTTCAGTCGACCATCAAGGCGGTGGGAGGATGTGCGCATATCGGCGCCTCCCTCACCCTGGTCGCCGCCGGCGGAGCGAATTCGCAGTCGCGAGTGTTCGTGTTCCCGCTCCGCGGCTTCCTTTGTAGAGGTGACTTCCTCGCAAAAGGAGACCATCGACGTCCAGTACAGTGCCAACCCACCTGCCAAGAGTGGCGATTATGGTAATGTCTTATTTTCTGTGGCGGCTGAATGATAATGCTCTTTTTTAACACTAGACATATCTATGTGAGATGGTTTTACAAATGGAGTTGAGGTTTCCAAAAGAAATCTTTATTCCCTTGAGATTACACCTGCAATTGGTGACAAACACTAAATAGAATGGTTGTTTCGTAAAATTCTCTATATGTCACATTCCAGTAGACATAAATATCCATATAACAAATGTTCCAATAGACGAGACACTCAATCTTTTCAATCCTTGTCCATAATTTGTATATGATAGTATTCCGTTAATATTTTTGTTTGCTTCCTTCTTAATGAATTATCTTTCAACAGTCTGCAAGAATATTAGAAGGTCAACTGAAAAAATATATCAGTATTTTAAAATCGCAAGCTTACGCGCCGCTAAAACGATGCCTATTTGGAAGGTATTATCCTACGTCAGGTAAGTGAACTATTATTCTACGAACTATTTCAGTTTGGTGATGGTATTAGAATTCAGTTGGCATCACCCTAAATCCGATTTCGATTAATGTCATCCTCTTCACGTGGTCCTTCGAACCAAGCGAGGCCTCTACGCCAGCTATTAACATAGATTTCCCGTGATCCTTCGAATTATGCGAGATCATCTACATATGTGCTGTCTATTAAGATGGTTCATCCTCAAATGTACAAATACTATAATTCTTGTCGAATGTGGTTAATAAATTCAGTATTCAGCTATCGGCTCATAGTTACCATATTCTTGTAATATCAACTCAATAGGATACCATATGGTGCTGGTATATTAATAGGGAGCTAAGTATCATATCACCTTGTATCATAGCTAAGAATTATCACGATCAAATCACACTTCAAAACGTAAAAGTGCGTTCATGTGTTTAGAAATTACGTTGCGTTGTTTTCAATTGTTATTGGTAGTTATTATTAGTTTATCCGTGTGGTGACGGAGTAAGAATAAAATTCACCACCCACTGTCTTACACGTGGGGGATCGTAAGAGACGACTAAGGGATGTAAAAGGCATATAACATCTATGCGAGAGAAGGAAAACTCGAAACAAAACCCTATACCAACACGTCTGACTAGCTTGGTATAGTAGGTCAATTTCCCTCACTTTATGGAGGAGGCTCGAGCCCAAAAGTGGGACATATATGAGCTGAGATGAGTTTGATAATAAACTTATAATTCAAGTTATACATAATTTTATGAAAGTAGGCAAGTCAATGTATAACAGAAACAGTTTCCTTTGGGAATTTCATTTCATTCCACTTTCATTAACATGGTATAACATAAGATCTGTATAAAAACAAAATCAACGTTGGATTATATTTTTTATAGATTAATGGACTTAGTCATTAAAAAAAGAAATTTTAAATGCATTCGATTGTGGATTAAGCAGTGACCTCATCATAGGTCTCTTTAAAAATGATTTAGCTAAATCCATAATTTCGTGCGACATACAAGTTAGTTAGCGACATAAAAGGCAAAATTAACATAAACTGCGTCGCTTAAATAAATGAAACTCATTGAAAACTGTTAAACAAAAATTATTTGCATATACAACTTGTTAGTCCGACATTAAAAATTTACGAGTTTATTAAAATATCATATTATAGCTTTTCTTTTTATATTTACTAATATTATAAAATAATAAGTTTCTTATCATTAAGAGATTGATTGATTTGATTTATTAAGAGCGTTGGGGCAACTTCTTGGTAGCCACCACCTCATCCAGAAGGCACGTGTAGCAATACATAACGCAGTGCTTGTCCCAACATTACTGTATGGAAGCGAGAGTTGGGTATGCAGAAAAGAGTATGAAAGTAAAATTAATGCGGTCGAAATGCGATCTCTACGGAAAATCTGTGGAGTTAGGCTGACCGATCGCATTCGTAACGACGACGTAAGAGAGCGAGTGGGTATGAAAGAGAGTATTGGTGTAAAGATGCGAAAGGGAATGCTCCGATGGTTCGGACATGTGGAAAGAATGCCGAACGAACGTCTGGTTAAGAAGATATACAATGCGAAATTGAAAGGATGTAGGTACCGGGGGAGACCGAGACTATCTTACCTAGACCAGATCGGTCATGTACTGAAGGAAGGTGGAGTCAAGAGTCTCCGAAACCGGCGAGCGTGTATGAAGAGAATTATGAATGTTGAGGAAGCGAGTGAAGTATGCAAGGATAGAGTTCTCTGGCACTCTGTTCTCTCTGCCTACCCTACAAAGGACATGGCGTGATGGTATGTATGTATGTATGTATAAGTTTCTTATGTAGGAGTAATCCTATAAAGTATAAACAACTCATCAATTTTTTTTCTCATTAACAGCAAGTTTCATTATCCCTAAAGCGGGCTATATATTGTCGCTAGAAAATATATAATTGCCACGGAAAGGAAGAAACTACATGTGCTACGGATATTTTTTTTATAAAATTTACTGTATCTAACTATTTACAGACGAACGTCTTTTGGAATATGATATCGACGAAGTAGTATTTGACGAACAATCGCCATTCCAGAGGATACAAGTGGTCCATTCTCAAACACTTGGTAATATGTTGGTGCTAGATGAATTACAAAGTAAGTGTATCCGTACATCCATCAACGTACCAACGTCCACTGTTTGCCATAAACCGCATAAACCTATCCCCCTCGGCAATGGACTCGAATATTATTGACTATCAAGTAGCTCTCACTAGCAGAGTTACAAAAGTATAGATAAAAGAAGCATAGTATTACGCAAATAGAAAGAAAACTTGTAGTCAACCGAGTACAGTTCCAGGTTATATCCAATGTGCCATGAGGTGAAAAGGCATTATCTGAAATGAAAATTGCATTCAAGACCTCACAGTTAACAATATCAGCCGTATGTACACTGTACATGGTTTTTTTTTTCTTAACCTTTTTATCACTAAGCTTGTATTAAAGAGTAAAGCCTCCCGCCGAATGAATCCTGGCTGGCCACGAATGTCAAGGAAGCGGTACCAGTGGTCGGCCCAATGGCGATGTGGAGGGAATACGGTGTGTTATGGAAATATGGAGCCACGCGCTGCCCTTCCAACTGCCCGGACAGAATGTGTGGCATATGTCCCGACCATAGTCTTCCAGAAAAAAATGAGTAAAGCCTTTGTCGTGGAGACTTCACACAAATTCAATTAACGGACACAAATTACACCCAAACTGAGAACAATCATTTGTGGATTGTACAGAGAATTGTCCTTTTTTTTTTGAGGACGGGCCATAGTTTGTCACCAAAAAAAATCTTGAGTACCATATTTTCACACCCCGCCCAGTCTGTTCGAGGAGACGGACGGGGCGGCGCGCGACTCCACAACATGTCGTAGGTACACGTAAGTACACCGAGCGGGGGCTATCGGAACCCGGTGTTCAGTTATCGGTGGCCTGTCTGGCACAAAGAATTATCCTACGTGGAAATTGAAATCAGACCCTGGGCTCAGTTGGTATTACTATATGTGCATATTAATTATGTATTTCTATTAATCCATTTTTTTCTCCGTGTGGTGACGGAGTAAGAATACAATTCACCACCTTATCTTACCCGTAGGTGATCGTACGAGATGACTAAGGGATATAAAACGCATATAACATCTATTCAAGAGAAGGAAAACTCAAAACAAAACCCTATACCAACACGTCTGACCAGCGTGGTATAGTACGTTAATTTCCCTCCCATTGCAGAGGAGGCCCGAGCCCAGCAGTGGGACATATATGGGCTGTGATGATGAAGAATTTATTTTTTTCTTAGATATATCAGAGGCTGATCTAATATACACAGAGACTCTAATGCAGAGAGGTATAGAAAGCTACGAAGGTAAAGAAATCGTCATTTTAGGTGAGTAATTAAAACTATAAAATTCAATATAAACAATACATTACTACACGTTCATTTCAAGATTGCCGTTACCTCCCGTCCCACATCCCTTTTTTTTTTTTATTGGTGGGCTATGGATGCGTCTCGCCCCGCCAAATCGATCCGGGGTGACGGAAAAGGCGGCGCGTGACCCCTATAGACCCACCGTAAAACCTTCTCTCTTCGCCGTGCGAGCGGACCACCGGTACTCGATTTTAACTTCGGTGGCCCGCCCGGCGGTTTACCCTCGCGGGTTCCTCTCGTCGACGCCCCGACAGATTTCGCCGTCGGGGCGTCGCCCTCACGCGGTGGCCTCACGTCGGGTGACCGGACAATTCCCCGGTCCGATCACCTGAGGCCTCGGTTAGGGTGGCATCAGGCGCAGGTATTCGCGCCTGCGCCGCCCCGGCTGCTGAGGCGGCTCGGGTCGCGGGAATCCTCCCGGACTCGTTCCGCCGCCTCCTTCTGCGAGATGACAGCCTCGCAGAAGGCGGCGACCGCGTCCCAGTTCCTGACGCTGTCGACCATCGCTCTCGCGACAGCCGGCAGCGTCAGGTCGGCACCGATAACAGCGACGAGGTCACGGCGATGCCGGTCAAAGCTCGGACACACCTCCAGCGTGTGTTGCGCCGTGTCCTCGTCACTGCTGCAATGGTGGCAGAACGAAGTCCACTCCCTATACGCGACCGTGTGCAGGTACAAGCCGAAGCATCCGTGCCCCGACAACACCTGCACCAGTCGAAAGGAGAGGACTCCGTGCCGCCGCTCCATCCACTCCATCAGTACGGGCCGGAGAGCCTCGACGGTGACGACACCTTGTCTAGGCCTCTCTAGCCGCGTAGCCCAACGGGCGATGACGTCTCGGCGGGCGTCCTCGCGCCAGGTGGCTATCTCGCTCAGCGATGGGGAGCCACCTTCGTCGCGCAGTGAGGTCACCCGCCGGTAGAGGTCGGAGAGCATCTCCGCCTCTAGGTCCCACGGGGGTGTCCCAGCCAGTAGGCATGCCGCCTCGGTCGATACCGTGCGGTACCCGCGAATGGCTCTGACCGCCATGACTCTCTGGGGTCTCCACAGAACAGCCCTGAGCTGGGCGTTCAGAGCCCTCGCCCACACGGGTGCGCCGTACATGGCCATCGAACGGATCACCCCCGCATACAGCCGTCGGCCCTCGAAGCTGGGTCCGCCCACGTTCGGCATGACCCGCGAAAGGGCGGACGCCGCGCCGACCAGCCGGGGAGCAATTCGGCGAAAATGCTCCCGGAACCCCGTCGAGCACCAGACCCAAGTACTGCATATGGGCCTGGATGCTGATGTGGACGGAGTTGACGACTAACGAGGCGCCGATTGGCGGCCTTACGCATGGCCCATGGAACAATAGGGCCTCCGTCTTATTTAGGGCCACCCTGAGCCCCAGCGCCTCGATTCGCCCGACCATCTCCTCGGTGCCGAGAGTGGCCAGGCTCGCCGCCTCTTCCCACATCCCTACCTCGTGCCACCAACATCGCCCGCTTAGTACCGATAGCAACGCTATTGTATATATATTTTCATTTTAAACGAACAAATTCTTGATGTTTGTTTTTTATTTATTAAGTAATAGTTTCCACCAGCAACTTTGCACGCGTGGTATGTTAATATAGGTATCCATTTTCCTTTTCTGTACTGTTGAAACATCTAATAATGATAATAACTTGTAATAAATTTCGTTATAATGGGTCGAGTTAACTAATAACACACGAATAACAAACAAACTCACATTTGCATTTACAATATTAGTAAGGATAAGCATAGTATTTTATTTTATCAACTTGCCAAGTATTTCTGTGGAACAAAATTAATCAACAATATTTTCATTGTTTTCTCAACGGTGTTGACAGCTGTGACGTCATCACGGTCGCCGACGGCAATCTCGAAGTTAACGCGTAGTACATTAATCTAAAATATTTTTTTCCGTGTGGTGACAGTGTAAGAATACAAATCAAATCATTTATGCATATGGGGCCATAAGGGCACTTACATATTGTCAATTTTACATTTCTTTTGGTTAAATTAATCTATCACCGGATCGGATAGCGGCCACAAACTGAGAAGATCCGGCAAGAAACTCAACGGTCTCGTCATTTTTTTTAGTGATATGTTTTCATCAAAATGATTGGATACATGTTTAGTCTATATTAGCTCCAGTGAGATGCCCTTCAAGTAAAGATTCATCACACGAAATTATAACAAAGCAAAAAAGATCATAAATGATTGGACCAGATTTCTCAATTCAGCACCTTCTTCCTTGATCGTGTCATAAAAAACAATTAGGTGATATAGTATGCTTAAAACATCAAGGGAAGGGGTCTTCAAAAATACCACACTTGGTCATAGTCGAGATAACTTAACGTGATAACTTTCATCATCAAAATCAATTCGCACAGCCTTAGCGCTTTTCAACTCACAGGTGGCAACACTGATACAAATATACACAAATGTTCTACTTCCTGTTCGTAAAAAATGCTTTAAAACCATATTAATGTTATGACTTATTACGTGAAAACCAGACTGGGAGAGGGTTCTCAATGGAAGGAGGTGTAAAAATAATAAAATAACAATCATGTTTTTATAAGGGTTTAAAATATATAAAAACAATTCTCTTAAGATGGAAAACGAAAATCATGCGTGCGTTCATGCTGCAGATAATTGATAATACCTTTTTTTATCTTCTGTTTATTATGTAAATGAAATTTTGGAATTGATTTTAAATACTTTATTTTATTTTTCATTTTCAATTTCTTCTTTTTTCATATTTTTGCGCATCATGATGTCATCACTACGGTCCAAATTTCAAGTATATAACTGATCGCTAAGTTAGTTTCAAATCAATTACAAAGGAACTTTGTATTTTTTTGTATTTTGTAAGGAATTTTATATGCGTGCATACATAAATTTATATAGAAAAGTTAGTTAATAACATGTTAAAAAACTTGGAAAATTTAAGTCGCATAGAGTAGGTAGGTTTCCTAGCATCAAATGCGAGCTCGAATCCATTTTAACATGTTAAAAAAAATGGAAAATTTAGTCGCATAGAGTAGGTAGGTTTCCTAACATCAAATGTAAGCTCGAATCCATTTACCAAATGTGGCGATTATGGTTTTATTTCCCTCTATATGGGGAAGCCCAAGTCCATAGGACGACGATAGGCTGATGTTGGTTATAAATTTTAAGTAATTCAAAGAAAACTTACGTAATTTTAATAAATAAAACGATTGACAGATAAGTTATCCAAACGGCACCATATAGTCATCACGTGAACAAATTTTACATTACCTATTATTTTTCAGTTGTATAAGAGTAATGTCGATTTCGTAAATCGTGAATAAGACATGTTTATGAAGAAATTAAACTAATAAGCTGTTATACACTTGCTGTCTTATCAATAGATTTTATTGGTCTTTTGGATGATTATGCCGTGTCTTGACGGAGTAGAAATATAATTGAACTCTCCTTCCTCTTAGGTGTCGAAAAAGACAATTACTTAAAGGATATTTACACGTATAACAACTCCACGAGAGAAAGCAATCTCGGCATAAAATCTTATACCAGCCGGTTGGACTAGCGTGACATAGTAAGTAGGTCATTTTATCATTTTCCCTCCTATTGTGATTTAGGCTCGAGCCTATTAGTGGGATGTATATAAGTTGAGACTGATGATGCAATTGCAAAAAATCCTATAAAGAATGAACTACCCGTTCTGGTGTTGCCCTAGAAAATCACAAACCCACCCAGAACGTTGGGCTGCCGCCGCTGCCGGTTCCTCTCGCTCACCGAACAAAGCGGAACAGCACATTGCCGTTGCTCAGGAGTCGATTTTCTGCGAGTGTGTCTTATTACCTCGGATGGACCGGCCCGTGGCTGTAGACAGAAAACTGTCAGCAGTGTGGCCTTACTACTATCCATCTGCTTCTTCACACAAAATTTAAGTAGAACTCTTTTCTCCCGGTAGGCGGTAAACTCAGCTATGCCCATGTTATTGCTGAAGTCCATGAGCGGCAGATACCACTTACCAATATGTGGACTGCTTGCTAGTCTGCCACTAAAAAAATATTGTAAATACGCAAGCCCATATAGGTACAGCCTAAACAAACGTCTCTTTATTGATTTTACACGAGTCATAATTTTTATGGTCATATATTATACCTATGAACTTGCCTTATCAAAGTCAAGGACAGTAAGCATTTTTTTATAGAATGGTAGTGTAATTTTGATATAAATTAACTTTCGTTGATTCGTGATTAACTTTCATTAAAATTAATTAATTAAATTCATGATTATCCAGGCTCATTTGGATCAAGCTTTCGTCTTTAATTTCTCGTCACGAATAAATACCACTTAATTTAGTGTTTATTTATGAAAGTGTCTAATTTAAAATAAGAATGGATATAGCTAGCTTTTTTTTGGATATAGATAGCTTTTTTTTTCTTAAAATATTGAATAGTATTTTTAGGAACTGAATGGAAACCAGGTCTAGTAGCTATTCTGTCTGCACTAAGGAATGAATTCTTACATCGCCGATGACTTTACAAACATATTAACTCAGTATAATTATTGTTGCAACCAATAAATATGCTCTTAGATTTACAATAAGCAAGCAGATAACATGCAAAAGAAGGGAAAATCGAAATAAAAGACATTGCCAACTCGAATGTGCGTAGTACTAAATTAAACTTAAAAATTCCCGGTCCAGTTCACATATGGTAGCCTAATTTCTCTCCCAGATTGGAGGAATATTATGTAAATACATAACTCTGGTAGTTAACATGTGATCGGGATGTTATTTGTACTATCTGGATCAGCCTTAACATTGACGAATTGGTATCAACCGAATATGTACTTCTCCACAGTACATATTCTTGCCGCCTTTTTTTTTTTTCTGGGGTGGGCTACGGTCGGCGCACTCCTCGCACCACTCCATCCGGGGTGACAGAGGGGCGTAAGCGCGCACACCCGTAACCCACCCGTGACGTCGCCTTCGTCGTTGGGCCTACCACCGAAGCAGAGTGACTTGACGTCAGTGGTCGACATTCTGGCCGCCTGCCTGACGTCCCCTCATTGGGAGTGTAATTGTTGATCAAACGACATCAGGAATTGACCCAGGTTGATATAAAGCTTTTGGTTGTCTTTTACGACATCCACGAACAAAATAAAGGTAATACTACTAGTATTCATAACCGCGTTGTTCTAATACTTAAAAAAAATATCCTAACCCGCTGGGTTTTTCGCCGGATCTCCTCAGTGGTCGTGTACCGATTCAGTGGTAGTTTATTAAATTAATTTAAGGTAATTGGTAAAACGAAAATGTACATGTGCCGATTCCAAACGTATACACGATACCATCGTCACCCCATACTTAACTTTGACTGTTCTTAGGTGGTGGCGATGGTGCTCTTTTGTACGAGTTGTTGAAAGAAAAACCTAAATACGTGTGGATGTTGGAGATAGACGAATTGGTGATGGTGGCGTGCAACAAACATCTCAGATCAATATGTGGTGATGTGCTGGACACTAGAAAAGGACCTAATTATGAAGTAAGGTTCATTATTGCGTTTTATTTTATACTACCCTACAGCCAGTGCTTTCATACATTATTATGAGAAAATGTTCATTTATATCAGAAATGTATTACTTATCGGATATTAATCCGATAATACATTTCTGATATAAATGAACTTTGCTCGGTATTCTTTTTTTTGCTAAATTATGTTTTTGAAAAATATATTTAGTTATTTAAGGATTGTAAACGAGTTTCAGATTATATTTAGTTAAAAAATACATAATGATGGATTTTGGATATTTTTATGTCTTGTCGATGAGGTTATTCAAATGGACACCATGAAAATAAACTGGTTATATTAAAAATGAATAAAAACTAGACAGGTGTATCGAAAAGGCACAATAGAAGTTAATCTTTTACACCACAAACAAATATTTTCATTGTAAATCATTGTCTTTCATCATCATTATCACAGCTGGTATTTGCCTCATTGCTGGGCTCGGACCTCCACCAAAATAGGAGGGAAATTGACCTACTAAATCATATAGGTCAGATAGGTTGGTAGATATAGGGTTTAATTTCCAGTTTTCCTTCTCTCATAGATTTCTTCATAGAAGTTATTTGCATATATATCCACTGGTTGGCTATTACGACACCCACAGGCTTGATTACATTAATTTATGAAAACAAGAATTATTGTCTCACTCTTCACTTGTTCGAGTGAAAATTTGTCACTTCAAAGTATGACAAAAACGCGTAACTACGCCATACCTCAGGCGCTTATGCTCTTTTTCTGGCAAACATGTCGTCACTCAAAAATATTGCGAACCAGAACTTTGAAAAACCCTTACTTTCACGACTGACCATCTTCTGTTATCAACACACCTTTAGAAAAATCATAGCGTTGTGTAAATATTAAAATATAACAAGACACGTCTTTTTTTTTTCGCTGTGGAAACGCATTTCCGTGCTATCCCCCGCCGGTGACAGGCGAGGGGGAGTGTGGGACTCGCCGGCCAGCTGCCTGACCGTAATACCCACTAAAACCACAGCGGCCCCTTCCGCGCTTTCACGGGGTGCCAGAGAGATCGTCTACTGACATTCGATCCCCGGCACCCCAACGCTTGGCCATTGGCTCACGCCCTGTCGTCATTCAAGGCGGTGGGAGAAGGTGCGCATATCGACGCCTCCTCCGTCCTGGCCGCCGGCGGCGGAGCGAATTTGCAGATGCAATTTACTCACGTCCCCGCTCCGCCGCCTCTTTTGTAGAGATGACCTCCTCGCAAAAGGAGGCCATCGACGACCAGCACCCGTCGCTATCGAGCATCTTCATCTTCATGATGGTCGACAGCGACAGGTCCCCTCCAATGACCGCCGACAGGACGTGGCGTTGAGGCCCCCAGGCGGGGCATACCTCCAGTGTGTGGCGCGCATCGTTCTCTTCTCTCCCAATTCTATGCAGGTACTTACCGAAGACCCCGTATCCGGTAAGCACCTAACAAGACACATCTAATATTTTACCCAACATCGGTTTTACGCGCCAGAAATGTTGGATATATTAATACAGCTATTTATTTCTAATGAAGGTCCTCATGTCGAGATATATTTGGCGTTATGACTCAACACCCTTGGATTTTGGGCCAAAACTCTGTCAATTAATATGTTATGTTATATAATTAGATTTCTAATTAGTATATGAACGTCGTGTTACGTGTGGTGACGGAATCAGAATACAATTCACCACCCCTTATCTTACCCGTGGATGATCGTAGGAGACGACCATCATCATCTTGCTCTTATCCCAATTACTTGGGGTCGACGCAATGTCATCTTCCTCCATACAGTCCTATCAGACGTCATCTCTGCAGTAAGAGACGACCAAGTGATATAAAGCATATATAACATCGATACAAAAGAAGAAAAACTCTAAACAAAACCCTATACCAACACGTCTGACCAGCGTAGTATAGTAGGTCAATTTCCCTCCCGTTATGATGGAGGCACAAGTCCAGTGAACAGTGGGACATATATGAGCTGAGATGATGATATAAACATCATAGAATTCATTAACTGTTTTTGTTAAATATGTTAAAAGCATGCAAGTAATTAGTATAAGATCAAGATAATGATGATGAATAACATCATCATTCTCCTGATCTTATACCTTACCTACCCCTAATTACTTGCAGTGGAAGCAATATGTACTCGTACATATTACAAAAGTTATTGGCAATAGTTTCATGACCAGCCCGCTTGCCTGACGTCAAACCTCATTGGGAATGTAATTGTTGATTAAACGGCATCACGTGGAGTTATCCCATTCATTTCAGTCATTTACGACTTTTACGACATCCACGAGCAAAGTAAGGGTTGGTAGTATTCGTAGCCGCTACCGCACAGCATTAATGATAATCAATTAATTACAATTTGCAGGTAATCGTTGAGGATTGTATGTTAACAGTAAACAAGTTTATGAAAGAAGGGAAGAAGGTTGATTACATATTTGGTGATTTGACGGACATACCGATATCGGAGTCCGGTTGCAGTGAACTATGGGAGTTTATGATCACAATTCTGAATGCTTCCTTCAAGATTCTTAAACCTACTGGGAAGTTTATGACGCACGTATGTAATTGTATTATTATAATTTATAAGAATCTCTGCAGATAACTGCAGATTTAAATCATTTTCTACGAAGGGATAGGTGAAGGCGCCCAATGTAAATTGGCCTCCCAAAAAGCGCTTCCAAAGTAAATTGGCCTCCCAAAGTTGGATAGTATCACGATACTATCCAACTACGTAGTCATGACTACACAGATAGCCTAGCGGCTAAGATACCGATCTATCGTGTAGCGGGTTTGAATCGCATGCAAGACAGTACTTTGTGCGATACAAAATTGTTGCTGAGTCGCTACTCTAACAGTCGGTCTCGACCGCCGCTGTAGATGTTTCACATTACAGACTGCAGAAATGACGAAGTGTTTAAAAGATACCATCATACGGGGCCTGTGCTGCGCGGGTTCAATTCCCACGCAGGACAATACTTTGTGTGATACACACAAATTGTTGTTCCGAGTCTGGGTGTAATTTGTCTGCGTTAATTATATGTTTGTAAAGTCCCCCACCATACAAGGATTATTTCCTTAGTGCAGGATGGTGTCAAAAAGGAAAAAAGAAATCAAAAATAGGCATTCGCATTGATGGCCGCAGTTGATATTATTGGTGTTCCAGGCGAGTACAGCTGCCGATTATCCTCGTGATCTCTCAGTTGATTTTTAGAACTTCCACGTGAAAGTTGGGGGTGATAATATAGTTATCCATAACTCATCACAAAAGAAATGTAATAATGTCGTAAGTCCATACAAAGTCAGGTGAACATAAAGACGCCGTGTGGCCCTATTAACTTCCGTATTACTTTTCGCTACCAATTGAGCGGTCCACTGCTACTGATTCCTTAGATGGACCGCTTGGCAAATTAGAGAATATATCATTAACCAAACATTTAGCATAAACAATCTTGTGTTATTCAACCCGGTATTACACATTTAATGCCATTATTTTATTTCAAAACCTATGTTTGCACGTGATATTAGTAATAATATCAATATGTATAATACGTCAATTATACATTTTATCTCAGCAGTTGTCATGACAACAGCAACTGTGCAGAGCGCTTGACAGACACTGTATTGTTATGATATTTTACCCTATTTGTTGACATTTAAAAATACCGCTCCTTTCCTATTTGTAGCAGCTTTGTATAGCCTTATACATATACTAAACTTTCTCGATAAACTATCTGATACAATAATATTTTTGGGATCCAACCGGTAGCGCTTGAGATTAGCGTATTGAAACAAATAAAGTCTTTAGCTTTATAATAAATAATATATATTCAATATTAATATGCATACATATCTCTCACATCAGTTGTCATCCGAACAAGTTCAATTGTAAATCATAACAGCCAATTGAATAGAATTGAAGCTAATTTATTACCGCCTATATATCTTCGACGTTGAACCGAATTATTGCTGCTTTCATACAAACAGTTGTCATCATCGTGATTCATACTCATCTCTTGCAAATTTGGAGTCGGTCATTCAAAATATCAGTAATTTTTAAAAACAAGTGGAAGATTAAAGAATCATTTAATGTGACTTGAAAGTGAGCGAGGTTCTTTGAAAGAATTACGATAAGAACATGTTGATCAAGAGTTAATTCACCGGTTAAGGTTGCAGTTTTACTGTTTATTAAACCGATATTATGTATGTAACTAAAAAAACTAGAAAGTTTTGCGTTTTTTGAGAATTTCTGCATTGTATGACGTCCGCTTCGTATGACGGATTTGTCACTTCCCTTCAATGTCTTTATAACCCAATTCTACTGTAATTCGGCATCCCTCACTTTACTGTGGTAATTAATTCTAAAAGACTGACTTTATAACTCCCTCGTCCGATATTAGACATGTTTCCCAAGGGGTAGAATTGCCGGACAAAGACTGGCTATCGGTGGCCAGCTGGTACGGCGTTGATAGGTACTCGAAGGGCGGTTCTATGGGGTCGCGCGCCGATTCCTCTGTCGCTCAGGCCGGATCGAACGAGATGTGACCACTCCATAGCCCGCCGCCAAAAACAAAAAAGAGGGTAGAATTGCCTTGATGATCCCAGTAAGCGTTATAATTCTACCAAAAAAGTGTTGCTGGCTTTTTTTTCTATTGACTCTCCCATTTAAAAAAATGTAAAAAACGTGCCACGTTTTACATTATATACGCAGATAAAATTACTGTAAAATTATTCTCCAAAAACAATATCAACGCTCAGGTGCATTGTACGTATATAATTAGTTCAATATCCCTCTAATAGTGAAGGAAACCCGTTTTAACAGTGATAAGAACGAGAATAATGCCTATTTGTTAAAAATAATCTTATTTTCAGGGCAATGGTGCTACATCTGTCGTATCCTTAGAATTGTATGAACAAGAGCTCGCCAAATTGAAACCACCGGTCACATATACGAAGAGCAAAGCATTCGTACCCTCGTTTCTCGAGGACTGGTACTTTTACCACATATCATTTGCACCCACTAACAATGGGGATGCTTAACACCAACACACCAAAGAAATTTAATTGCAACTAAGTCATATTAACACCATATATTTAAACGTATCTATATAGTTTAGTATCGTTTTACCGTGTACACAGATAAAATAGTAAAATTTAAAAATTTACGACAATCTGTCAAAAAAAAAAAGAAGAAAATATATAATGGTTCCTGATGTTTACGCAAGTTGTACACATTTAAATTAAAACTACTTTTACGGATTTTATCGCGTATGTATTTGATAGAATCAGCGCGATTTACGGATTCTCCGTAAAGGGATTTGATAGAATCCGAAAAAGTAGTTTTATTTCAAAAGAAAATATATACTGTTTTATGCAATGCATATAAAACAATTTTGCTTAAGAGACTATCTATTGATTCGTTGAAACAATTTTGTTTTGGCTACCATTATCTTTATCAATCAATTCGTTTATGAAAATAATTTTATTTTGGACCAGAGTTTGCATATAAGTTCGTTTAATAAAATAATTTTGATTTCAACACATTTTTTGCTATATATTGATTTGTTTAATATAATAATTAAGCTATTATTGTCCCAACTATCAGTTGTTGAAACAATTTTGTTTTGACCACAATTATCCCTATCAATCAATTCGTTTTTGAACATAATTTTATTTTGGACCAAAGTTTGCATATAAGTTAGTTCATTATAATATTTTTTTTAGACACAATTTGTGCTATATATTGATTTGTTTAATATAATAATTTAGTATTAGTTATTATTGTCCTTATCAATTTATTTATTGAAGTGATTCTGTTTTCACAATGATAAGCCCTATCAATCAATTTCTTTAAGAAGACAATTTGGTTTTCATTGTTTACTTAAAACAATTTTGTATAAACAAAATTTTCCTTCTTAATTTGTATAATAAAATAATTTCACTTCAGAGGCAATATATTCCTATCTGTTAATTGGTATTACCAAATATTTTTTAGACACTATTGTGTAGAATTCGTTTGGCATAACGTCTTTTATACCGTCTATATAACTAATGTGACCAGACGTCCCGTTTTGAACGAGACTGTCCCTTTTTATAATAACGAGTCCCGGTGTCCCCGAAATGAACTCGGGGATGCTAAATTGTCCCGTTTTCGGCAATCGCGCAAAAATTTGAGAAGTTGAGCCGGTCGACCGTACTCGAGCGGTGTACGAGAACGTCGTTGGTCGACGCGAAGATAGGTGAGAGTGCCCAAGTCTTCACCCGCGCTTTGTTGACTATTTGTTTGACAGTTTTCGCTCTCTCATTTCTCGCTATTTGTTTTGTTAAGAGTATTTTCTATGAGGAACAAATTGTGGACATACGCGAAAACCCAGTTACAAATTTCAGTTCTCAAGGCCATGTTGGTCATTAAGATGAATATAAAAAAACTAAGGTGAATATAAAATTCATACTTAAAATCTTCACTAGCTATTTTAAAGCAAATTTGTTCCTCTGATAAATATAAGTACAACTAAACATTTCGGAATATTTTTAAAATGTCCCGTTTTGAGTCAAAAAATAAATGATCACGTTATATATAACGGAGTTATGTCTTAACATGCATGAAAACAAAATATCTTCATCGGCCTATCGAGCAGTTGACGGCTGGATGTTGACCAACGCTAAGGGATAATGCTAGAATCGTTTCTCAGGATAGTTCTGCTGACAATTCTGATGCTCCCTTAGCCAACTTTTACGACTCCCTTAAAAAAAACATTCAAATTAAGAATCTCCTTTTTTTGAAATCTGTTTTTATTGATCTGTGTATACGGTGCTTTTGTGATAAGATTATATTTAACAAAGAATTTCCCCCTAAGTTTTCAATGTGATATAGGTAGCTTGTTTTATTTTTTGTGATACACCACAAAGTATTATTGTTAGTTATTAGTTAGCATATACCTAGTTGATTAAGTGTAGTTATACTACATCGTTTTTTTTTTCGTTCCTATGATGATGATAGTTGAATTTTTGCTATTGTTAATATTAGCCGCCTTTTCTTGCTATTTTGTTTTATTAATAATAAAGATATTTTGACGAATGGAGTGTTTATTTATTACTTGCTGTGCCTACGAGCTCGCAGAAGTGGATTACGTCATGCAATTTGTCTTCCTTTGGAAATGGCAGCATGCAAGGTAACTATAGCCTTTTCTGTATTCCTGATAATATGTACGCGTTTGAGGTCAATCCGTCGGGTGATTAAGCCGTGATAACGTAACGAACCTCTCATTTGCGTTTATAAAATCAGTCAGGATGTGTAGTGGTATGCCAAATGATTGTAAAAATAATAGCTATTCAAATACAGACTTAAATAAATACCTAATACCCCGTAATCCGATTGTATTGGGCATAAGACTCAATTTTACGATCACGTAACCAGAAGTTATGTGACTTTATTCTGTAAACAATTATCCTCAATTTTTTTGCAATATTAAGACCATCTCAACGAAAAAAAAAAACATTTTCTACGCAATCACGTCTAATGACGTAGGTAAATAGAGATCTGCTTATTGACGATATTTGATGTTTTTACAAGAATTACACATATGAAATAAAACTTTTTATCAAAAAAAAATGTGAGTAAAATTTTATAACTAATACTGTAGCGGGTAGATAGAAAATTTTGTAAACACGATGACTAAACTTGCTGGACATGATGATACACCTGTCCTCCCGTGACCATGAACGTTTAAGTATTCTAAACGTCGTAAATGTAAAAATCAAATATAAACGAGTAAAAATAGTTTTATTTCATATCTAAATATTCGTATTTGTTCTGTGAATAAAAAAAGTATTACAAGTGAAATGAAATATAATATAACTTTATATAATTAGATCATTTACAAAACAGATACAAGACATTTATACATTATATATTATTTTATATTATACATGCCCTATTTATTCACTTTGCCATCACAGTATATAATTACTATCGTTAAAAAATAAAACTGAAATTTACGAAACAATAATTACATATTTTTTTTTTTAGGTTTAATTTGTATTATTTGAAATAAATCAACAGAATATTATTATTGTAAAAGCTAATATTGGTGCATGTTTATTGGCTGTTAAATATAATAGTTATGCAAACGATTTCCTTCGAAGACCAACTACAGTTATTTCTTTTTTAATATTTTATAAAAATTTGGTAATCAAGCAATCAGCTTAAATAAAGTTGTGAATTTTTTTATCTTCTCCGAGTACACTGATATTTTTTTAAATTATAAAAGGCAATGGAGACAACAATTTAAGCCAAATTACAAAATTAAAATAATTTTACACTTTATATTGATTAGCTTATTCAGATCCACTGTCTGTTATGAATTCGTTACCATAAATTGGGCGCGGACAACCAAATTTACGATCCCTCTTACAGTATTGGTAGAACATAAAAATACAGGTAAACCATTATATACTATTTACTGCACTTTAGTATTTTCTTTCTATTAGGTTACATAAAATACCAGCAAAACTATTTAATAAAATACTAAAAATTAAAAGCGCCACATGATATTTTCACATCCCCGTCAAAACTCCCGAGAGCACATATTCTGAGTAACGCTAATATTACTTTCTTTGACAATAAGTAAACGGAATGTATTTGCCGCAATAGATTATTTCTTCTTATATGAGAGGAAAACCCTTTATTGTATTCAAATAATAATCATTGGTTGTGAATAATTACTATTTACATTCAGTAGTTAAAAGTAGATTATTGCTTTGATAATAAAAGGTTAATGTTGGTAGAAGTAGCTTTTAAAATTTTTACTTCATTTATTTTAACCATTCCTTCCTTCGCATAGACAAAAAAACGAAACAGATAAAATCAATATAAGGAGAACTCTAACTAAATACCCTATACATATCCAACTGATTACTGTGATATAGAAGGGAAAATATCTTATATTTACCCTCCTAATGTGGAGAAATCGAAGAAAGACGAATATCACTTGTGGCAATTCTTATTTACATGATGTAAAAATAGCAGTCTTGTAGCATGATTCAAATTAAACGCTTACTCCTACCGTACTTTTATTAATGACATCATTCAATGACGTCATCAAAATACGTCACTTTTCAACTTCCAATAAACATGCATTTAGGCATCACATAAATCTTAAATCTCAAGTATAACAAAAGATAGTTCTGTACAACACTTATTATTCAGCTTGTCGCAATCTAGCGAGTCTTTGTGTAAGCTCATCTTGTTCTTGAGACACAACTGTTGCCGTACCGACTGATGTACTCGGAACACCAGACGGTAGTTCCATATTGAGTTCCAATCTGTAAAATTATTAAATCAATTTTAATGTAAATATAATTTGCAGTGTAGTGGCGAAACAATAATACAATGCACCAAACTCTATCTTACCCATGGGTGTCATAAAAGACAATTGAGGGATATATTATGCATATAACTTTTATTTAAGAAGGAGAACTTGAAATAAGAGCTGTGTAGTAAAGGCTATGAATACTGCTAACACTTACTTGCTCGTGGATGTTGTAAAAGACGACTAAGGGCCTTATAACCATGTCTTATGACCTGGGCCAACTCCATCTGATGCCGTTTGGTCAATAATTACATACATTGCCAAGAAGGATTGATGTCTGGCAGGCGGCCGGTCATAAAACTATTGCCAATAATTTTTACAATATGTACTATGAAAGAAGAGTACATATTGTATCGAATGGTGATTTAAAAATATAATATTTTCTCTTATTGTTACTTTCCCGATAGAGTGGTAAAAAACTAGCTAAATAAGCACCAGAGTATGTGTATCCCCGCATCATGAGGAAACTAATATCCAACAGTGGACTTCAAATCTAAAAGAGATTATATCTATGACTGGCTTTCTATTAACAAAGAAAATGATGATCACCAACATTAGGGAATGTAGCCATACCATGACCCATTTTTATCCCTCCTTCTTTAGTGATCATGCATAGTATACCCGAAGAATAACATAATTGGGCTGCATTAGCAAAACTTGTCCCACTAACTTGTATAAGAAGTATTTATTATCTTCTTATGACACATTTCATGTATGGTAGTAAATAGTCTGTATCGAAACCAATTCATTATTGTTTCAGGCATTAGACTTTTATGATACAAAGTCAATATGTCTTTTTTCCAAATGAATAAATGGTGAAAGAACAGAATATTTATGATACTGAAAGTGCATGTACTACCTACAAATACAATGTCTATTAAAATGATAACTTTATTTGTAAAAGGATTTGAATTGATAACAAGCTCTATAGTTCTAAAAATATGACCACATAGATAAAATTGTAATTAAAAATAAACTGAAAAATATGGTAATAAACATGGCTATTGTTCTCTTTTAATTGTAATATTTTTTAATATGTATAGTATTGAGTTAATAGTAATAATATTTATATAGTTAAATAAGAATAAGTTCTTATCATTATTACAAAAAAATAAATGGTAAGAAAAACCCTTTGTGTGGTGACGGAGTAAGAATACAATTCATTCATATTACCCGTGGATGATCATAAGAGATGACTAAGGGATATATAATGCATGTAACATCTATGCAAAAGAAGAAAAATTCGAAACAAAACCCTATACCAACACGTCTGGCCTGCATTGTATAGTAGGTCAATTTCCCTCCCATTGTGGAGGAAGCTCGAGCTCAATAGTAGGACACAATATGTGCTAAGATGATGAATTTTTACTTACCCAGCCTCATCAGCCACTTGTTGTAACAAATTGTCAACATCTCCCTGAGGCACTGTGGTAGTCGTTGTTTGAGACATAGCATTTTCCATATAAGAAGATTGAACATCCAAATCTTCAAATTGACTTTCAAATTTATCCATGAGTGTGGATATCTTCTCCAAATTCATTGACTTCATTGCAGCGTCCATCGCCTTTACTACACCTGCCATTGAGTTTGTGACCTGAAGTCAAAATATAGGGAAATTATTGGCAAGTCATATTAATTTTCCCATGGTGATGTAACAAAAATGTCATTCAGCACTCTTTGCCTTCCTGCAGATATTGTAAAATTCATCTCACTGTAAACAATTACAAAGGACTCAAGACTAAAAAAATCTATGCCAACTTAAATGTCAGGATGGGTTGGTAGGCCACCTTTCTCTCCTATTTTTGAGGTGGGTCAGACCCATTAATAAACTAACAAGAGGACAAGTTTAATTTTATAATTATTTTGCATAGATAAATGGTAAAAATCATCAAGTTATTTTTAAACTGATTTGAAGTGAATTGCATTTAAATTCTGTAAATAATGTTTGTATCTATATTCTTATTGTTTATATTAATAGTCTATGGTAAAGAGTTTTTTGGCGCGAATGTGGAAATGTCATGTCACGCTCTTGTATTATATTCATTTCTTTAGTGTTTTGTGGTGTTATATTGAATAATTTTGCTGGTATTTTATGCAATATGGTACAGTTAAAGTGCTGAAGTGTAGTGAATATGGTATAATAGTGGTTTACGTGTATTTTCATATTTGTCCAAAATTCCCAAAGAAAATCATTGATTAGGTTATCAGCACCCGATTAATGGTAACGACTTGACTTACTGACAGACAATGACTATTAAGGCTGCATAATATGAAGAAATGATGAACAATGTATGAAAAATAATTAAATAAGACTTGGCTGTATGGGCTTTGATCCCTTTGCCTGTCCGAATGGACGAACAGAACCAAAAAAAAAGTCTATGGTAAAATTATTAAAACAAAAAATATTATTTATTATGATGTGCAATATAATAACTCACCTTCCTTGTTGTAAGAGCAGTTTGTACCCTACTTGATACAGCATCCACTCTTGCAGACATTCTGAGATAATTAAGAGCTTGATTCTTTTGTCTTATAGCATTCTCTGCGTGTATCCGAGCACCTTCCATATTACCTTTTTGTATGGCCTTCTTAGCTTTTTCCTTCTCAATTTTTTCTTCCTTTTCACATTTTTTTGAATTCCTTTCCAGCTCTTTCACAGCAAATTTTAAATTAAACAGATGTTCTGATTATGAGTTGAAGATATATTATTTTGGGTTTGATTAAATTTTATTTTAATAATAGTAAATAGAAGAACATCATCATTCGCCTACTCTTATCCCAATTACTTGTGGTCGATACAATATGTACTCTTCTTTCATAGTACATACTGTAAAAGTTATTGGCAATAGTTTTTTGACCGGCTGCCTGCCAGACAGCAACCCTCCTTGTAAGTGTAATTTTTGACCAAAGGCATCAGATAGAGATGGCCCAGGTCGTTATAAGGCTCTTAGTCATCTTTTATGACATATACAAAGTAAGGGTTGGTAGTATTCATAGCCGCTACCACACAGCACGTATAAAGTAAAATATAAGAACATATTAAGTAAAATATAAATGTTTATATTTGTGTGTCCACTACCTATACAATTGCAAATATTTGGCCATTACTAAATAAAATTGAAATACAAGTGTTTTACAGATTTCTCAAAGGTGCAAAATGGGGCAAAAATGTTTTTTACACTATAATTGCATGTAAAACTTGAAATTTACTATTTCACAATAAAAATAGCTTTAGCTTAGCTACAAGTATTTGTACCTCCATCCATCCGGCCATAGATGTCCACTGCTGGTTCATAAGCCTCCCTATGAGAATGCTACTCAGAATCGTCCAGTGTATTTGTACTTCACTATACATATATATATTAACTAAAAGATAGATAAATATATCATATTCTATAAAGATAGCAACAATATTAGGATTAATAATAATGATATATCCTTTAAGCTATTTTTTTCGTCTTCATAATAATTATGACGATTCCGTAAAAGATTTCCATATTAGACAAGAATGTTAAAATTTGATGAATATTAAAGTGGTATCAATCTAATATTTGAAATAACTTGCAAAGGTAAACTATATTCTAAGGGCCACATACCAAAAAAAGTATCCATGTATATTATTTATATTAATTAAGAAAGGCATAGACATACACATAATTTTCCTATTTTGTGACTAAACTTCATAAAACACTAGCCTTGCGTAGAAAAGAGAATATGAACAAGGAGTTTCAATAAATTTCTAAAAAGGATACTTTCCATTGCGGACGAAGACATTTCGTTCCCCAGTTTGACGGTTTTTACAAAATTTTTACACAGAAACAATATAGGCTCCTCGACCTATAAGATTTGTGATAAATCACAGATTCTTTCTATAAACAAAGGAATAAAAAATGATTAGCTTAATACTAATTTATCGAATGACTCACGTTTTACAGAACAAGTCAAAACAATTTTCCAGTATTGTGTCAAAGTCAATGCTGCCAACACAAATACAAAAGCCATAGCTGTAAAAATATTGCGAAAAGATCGAATTTGGAAAATATATTGTTAATATGTTGTGTATCGTTTAATATGTTATTGAATAGTTGAATATAAACTACAATTTATATTGAATACAAATAAATATAATAATTGTAACTCCGTTTCTAGATATAATGAAAGAAAATTCAAAAACTGGTAGTAACAAATAGAAAGGATAAATTGATTGAGCCCTGAGCTATCGATTCTGTAAAGGTAACCAATTTTGAGAAAGCCTACAGAAATGGAGAGCTGCAAGAAATAATGATGAAAATATTTTTGCTCCTTTATGTCCTGCGAGTTATATTGTTAACATACATACATACATACATACCATCACGCCATGTCCTATGCAGGGTAGGCAGAGAGAACAGAGTGCCAAAGGGCTCTATCCTTGCATACTTCACTCGCTTCCTCAACATTCATAATTCTCTTCATACACGCTCGCCGGTTTCGGAGACTCTTGACTCCACCTTCCTTCAGTACATGTCCGATCTGGTCTAGGTAGGTTAGTCTCGGTCTCCCCCAGTACCTACATCCTTCCACTTTCGCATTATATATCTTCTTAACCAGACGTTCGTTCGGCATTCTTTTCACATGTCCGAACCATCGGAGCATTCCCTTTCGCATCTTTACACCAATACTCTCTTTCATACCTACTCGCTCTCTTACGTCGTCGTTACGAATGCGATCGATCAGCCTAACTCCACAGATTTTTCGCAGAGATCGCATTTCGACCGCATTAATTTTACTTTCATACTCTTTTCTGCATACCCAACTCTCGCTTCCATACACTATTGTTGGGACAAGCACTGCGTTATGTACTGCTATACGTGCCTTCTGGCTGAGGTAGTGGCTACCCAGAAGTTGTTCCAACGCTCTGTTCACTCTATTTCCCGCATTCACTCTTCGCTCTATATCAGTGGTGTACCCTCCATCTCTGCCAAATCCACTCCTCTTTTCTTACAATCTTCTGTCATTGTGAATGTTGTTAACATACATTAGATTTGTATTAAAATAAAATGACTTTGCAATCAGCTTGTCAAGCATAAGGATTATTGTACTAAACCCTTCAATTAATTAATTATGCCATGAGGCCGTTTAAATAAAGGTTGTTGTTGGACAATAAAGGTTGCATGGTGATGATCATGATGAGGATTAAAATGGCGTTAATACTACAGCATCCAATGTCCATCTAGGATTGTACTATGTACATGATGAATTCTAGAGATGTTATATTCGGGTAATTTTAGGTAATCTTATTATTATTCTATACATTCGTTATTGAAAGAAAGAAAGAAATTTTATTTTGTAAACCTCACAATATAGACACAAACAAAAGAAACAAATACTAACTAAAAAGACAAGGAGTCGAATATGTTAGGCCAAAATATGGTGCCCGTCTCAGCTTGTGGTATAGTAAACTGATACTACACCACTGATACTCTGACGGGTCCGCAAAATGAAGTCGCAGAAGCAACAATATATGTGTTCAGATAAACCAACCAAAAAGGTTGTGTAAGATTTATTTATTTAAGATTTATATTATTTAAATATTGACATAACATTTTGATTTATAAAATTCGAATTACTTGTATATTTCATTTGTTAATTATATTTGCCAAGCTCCATAGATGGTGATGCTAAATCGCACTATGGTTTCATTGTAAGTCTTAATATAAATATGTTCAGAATTGTTTCTTTTGTGTGAATCGTTTGTGGAATACAGAATATATACAAGTATACGTTATACCTGTGTCTTATTTCATGCCTCGGACCTAGAACGTCGTACAATATGCAAAACAAATATATTAAAAAAAAGTTAAACAGTATCATTTGAGAAAATAACATTAAATTCAGAATAATATAAATTAATATAACTATACTAGATCATAAGAATATTATTGCATATTGAGCTGTGGGGTAGTGGATACGAATACTACCAACCCATACTTTGCTCGTGAATGTCATAAAAGACGATTAAGAGGCTTATTTCGACTAAGGCTAATATAACCTGATGCTGTTTGGTCAACAGTTACACTCCCAAAGAGAGTTTACGTCAGGCAGTCGCAGGTCATAAAACTATTGCCAATAACTTTTGCAATATGTAGGAAGAGGAGTACATATTGCGTCGACCCAAAGTAATTGGGATAAGAGCAGATGAATGATTATTAGTTATTGCATATTATGATACCATACTTGTTACTGAGTGTCAGTCAAATACTGGTGAAGTGATTCATTCCACTAACAAAATAATAATTAGATGTTAGGTAGTTATGAAGTACTACGTGTACGTGCTAATCGATTACGATATAGAGACGCTGTGAGATTTGGTCATTTAATTACAAATATTATAAATTAATATTTATATTATCTAACACTAAGACAATATGACAGAAACAAGGGATTGAATATTTAAAACTGTCTTTATTTCTAGCTTACTTGGTAACCAATTAATGCAGCTTTCATACAAAACACGACGTGTATAAGCATGTCTTTACAATACACATTATGCACGCACAATGACACGTAATCAGAGCCTAGTAGACTTGGGTAGCTCCTGAATGAGAGATACAAATGAACTAGCTTCTTCTTTGATTTCAATCTAGCTCACATTAGCTCATTAGCTCAGTTAATAGTTCAACGGCTCAAGTGGCTCTTTTACTCGCGTCATCATGTCATGCGAACTGCGAGCAGTCGACGACCGAAAGTTCCCGATCTATGCCGATCACCACCGAACAGTAGAATTATTGAGCATGTTCCGATATGTATTGTGACTTCTTTTTTTTTCTTTATTTAAAGAGCTTTTTCACAATTGCGAATATAACACTCTGTAGGTATAATCAAAATATAATGTTGTCTTAATAATAATTTAAACTAAATATTGTTAGCTTTTCTATGACTCAGCGCATATTTGACCATGTCCAGTATCAGTTTCACTTCCTCCACCAGAGGGTCTGATAAAGTGAAACCGATACTGAGCTGTGATCTGAGGGCCTGGCTCCGAGCACATCTTGTCAAGGTATGATACACATCTTCATCGTCTTCTATGCAAACATCACATTTGGGTGATGGTACTTTCCTCATTTGGTTGCCAAATTTATTTAACGGCATGTGTCCGGAACGAAGCCGCATCAACAGAGTCAAGTCCCCTCTAGAATAGGAACACTTATCGAGCCATGGCTGAGGCATAGGTACCGTCTGGATCGTTCTATACCAAATTCCTTTCTCCTTTGAACGTTGATCAAAATATTCTTTCCATTTATGTAAGCAGGTATTTTTAACATTTGGTATATGTTCCGTGTAATGAGGAGCAACTGTAACATCGATACCTTCTGAACTAGCTTGCCTGGCAAGTAGGTCAGCTTGCTCGTTACCATATATTCCTATATGGGATGGAATCCACTGGATTTTAATTATTTTACCCTGTCTCATAAGCTTTATGAGAGACCTAATGATAACATAAGCAACATGAACGCCTCTGAAGTTTGTAGAACAACGGGCCAGGTGCTGTATTGCGCTTTTGGAGTCTGTTAGTATTACAATAGACTTATCATTAAGTGTTTCTATATAAGACAAAGCCTCTGAGATAGCAACAAGCTCTGCATGCATTATTGAAATATTAGAGTTTATTTTAATTTTAATAAAGTGTTGGTGGTTATCGTCATAAAATGCTACTCCAATAGAATTATTTGCTTTTGAAGCATCGGTATAAATCTTAAGAAAACTCAAAAATCTGTTTAAATATTCAGTACATTGTTTTTTTAAAATCGTATAATTACAATTATTTTTGGCACTATTCATAAAATTTAAATCTTCTATAAGAATATCAGAGAGATCTATGCCAGTAATAAAAGTATCAAATGAAAAAAAATCTAGTTGCGAGCTTGTATATATAAAAACATTTTGTAACGAACAGTAAATATCTACTAACAATGGCGTCTTATTATATCTTGAAATTTAGAAATTTTGAGAATAACTATTTCGGAGCTTGTCTAATAATGATAAAATGCTGCTACCACCCATTGATTTCGTTTTAAGTAAAAATTAGTAAGCTAAAAAATTTCTTCTTACGATATTGTGACTATTGCGAGCACTAAACGTACAAGTTATATATTCAACAAAGAAGAAATGTTTGAAAATAAAAAATATATTTAAAAAATTAATATATTCATCTTTGAATAACAATATTCAATAATAATAATAGTTATCAGTGCAAGCTGTCACTGGACTGCAGTCAATTTTGTCAGCCATGCCATATGCATTTAGTGAAAAGCTGTTTTTAACCATTTAAATTACAAACAAAACTTTCAATTTTATTTATTTGTTTATATAAATATATTTTATATCTCATCCTATGATAACCAATCAAAATTTAGATACTCATGCATAGCAAGCTTATCGCTTAATAATCGCGTAGTTCAGAGTTTGAACTATACAAAAGAGTTAGAGCTGTGAACCAGTTGAAATGAAATGAGCTAAATCAACAAGAGAGCTAGCTCTCTTGATGAGCTAAATGAACTCAGGATATATATGAGCTAAATGAACTAAAGAGCTAAAAGAGTGATATAGCTCTTTTGATCAAAAGAACTATATCTCTCTTTTCTTTTCAGTGAGCCGTTTGTCGCATCTCTAGAGCCTAGTCGTATAATTTATGAAATTGCAAATATGATGCTTCAATAAACAATTAGAGATATTTTCTAAAAAGTTCTGACAAATGGCTGATTGGCACTTTGTGCTGCATGCCCTTTGAGCTGCTCGAGCGGGCAAATCGAATAGAAAAAAATATTTATGGTCATATTGGTCATTCTATTTGTAATGTTGGCATGCCTGTTCACAGTAACAAAACAAAATGTCAAAATAAAATTGAATTGAGTGAAAAAGTGTTCGCTGTCGCTGTCTTACTAGATTTTATTTTGTAGCGAGAGATTTCGGAGAGCGTTTTATAATCTAGAATTTTTATAAAAATCCGTTAAGTATATAATTTAATAATAATTTCGTTTAAATTGTAGTGCTTGTTAAATTTAGGTTTTACTATTATTTTCGATTTCTGCTAAGTTAGTGACAAAAGCAGAAATTCCAAACATAGCATCGGGTAGGTAGAGAGGACATTCGCTGGGCGTAGAAAGAAAATGGCGTGTGCTACTCTTAAAAGAAATTTGGACTGGGAGAACATGTCACAGCTGCCTCCTAAAAGGCGAAGATGTTCTCCATTTGCAGCTAGTTCGAGCACAAGTCCAGGAATAAAAATGTCTGAGAATAGACCATCGTCATTTGGAGAATCCGTTACTGCACCTGCAAAATTGACCCCAGGTTTGTTTATTTTTTTTATTGTAACAACCTAAGCGTAATGAAGTATACGGGTAAAAATAATATTTTGTAAAAAATATTTCTATTATTTTTATCAGCTGTATTATCTAACGCCATTGTTTCTACGGCATCATGAATATTTTTATCACGTTAGAGCGAGATGAGTGATCCGTGAAGACCGTTGCGTGGAATTTTTCATGTCCTTTTGTTGGTTTTTTTTTATTTAATGCCCAGTTTATATTTTTACGACAATCTTTTGTCGTTCTTAGCGGCAAGTTACCTGTTTTAAATACTGCACAATCATCCAAATATTAACATATAAACAGTAAAACAACTATGTATATGTCAGTTTTAGCGATTATCAATTAATTAACGCATTAACTGCATAATGACTAGGCATATTGAAACAATACAATAGAAATGTTATTTGAGTGGGTTGGTGAATCCGAAAATTTACAATTATTGCATATTCATTAATCAAAATATGTCTAGTCTAGATTCTCGTTTTGCATTATTTGAAGCCTCCTCTTGCATTAATTGCCTTTTTTTATAAAATTACGTGGACACCGAGAGCTATTTATATAAAAATATTCAATTACATTTAGCTGTATTAAGTTTTGCCAAATTTAGTAAATCATTATAAACACTCAGTTGTAGGATAATCACAATTCCTGAAATAGAAATTACATATTATTGTTTAAAAACTGAATCTTGTTGTCTGAAAGTTGTGGTTGCATTAGCAAAATAACAAACTTAAATAAATTAAAATAATAAATTCAGTCGCTGAAAGCTAGATTTTTCAAATAATTTGGCTTATTTTCGAGATATTACATTCAATATAAAATGGTAAACATTTATCTAATGCAGTATCTCAAGTTTTCTGGGAGAAATATGTTCTAATTTCTTTTCTATACTTTGATACAAATTCTACCCTATGTGGTAGCGGCTACGAATTCTAACAACCCTTACTTTGCTTCTGGATGTTGTAAAAGACGACTAAGGGCCTTATAATGACCTAGGCCAACTCCATCTGATGCCGTTGGGTCAATAATTACATTCCCAAAGAGGGTCGATGTAGGGCAGGTGGCCGGTCATAAAACTATTGCCAATAACTTTAACAATATGTACTATCAAAGAAGAGTACATATTGTATCAACCCCAAGTAATTGGGATAAGAGTAGGAGAATGATGAAATAAATACAAATTCTATACTATAAATAAATATAATTATTTTATTTAGAGATATAATACAATAATGTGTAAAGAAAACACTTATAAAATGGAATGCAACTATTTCTATAAGTTGGGTGGCTTATCATGTAACCAAAATGTCTTCCTTACAATCTCCGTTGCTTACTTGAGCTTCAATATCCTTTTCAATAATTGTATATTCAAGGGTATATATTTATATTTATTATTACTCTCATGATTGTTAATGTTTTAAGTTTTTGAGACTTAATTTGTCTTTTTTTAGTAATCTACACATACATACATACATACATATCATCACGCCATATCCCTTGCAGGGTAGGCAGAGAGAACAGAGTGCCAGAGAACTCTATCTCTGCATACTTCACTCGCTTCCTCAACATTCATAATTCTCTTCATACACGCTCGCCGGTTTCGGAGACTCTTGACTCCACCTTCCTTCAGTACATGACCGATCTGGTCTAGGTAGGTTAGTCTCGGTCTCCCTCGGTACCTACATCCTTCCACTTTCGCATTGTATATCTTCTTAACCAGGCGTTCGTTCGGAATTCTTTCCACATGTCCGAACCATCGGAGCATTCCCTTTCGCATCTTTACACCAATACTCTCTTTCATACCTACTCGCTCTCTTACGTCGTCGTTACGAATGCGGTCGGTCAGCCTAACTCCACAGATTTTCCGCAGAGATCGCATTTCGACCGCATTAATTTTACTATCATACTCTTTTCTGCATACCCAACTCTCGCTTCCATACAGTAATGTTGGGACAAGCACTGCGTTATGTATTGCTACACGTGCCTTCTGGCTGAGGTGGTGGCTGCCGAAAAGTTGCCCCAACGCTCCGTTCACTCTATTTCCCGCATTCACTCTTCGCTCTATATCAGTGGTGTACCTTCCATCTCGGCTAAATCCACATCCAAGATATACAAATTCATCCACTTGCTCTAGTACATCATTACCTATTGTTACTCTTACATCTGTTCTGGTTATATCTCTTTCAAAGACCATTATTTTGGTTTTGCTCACATTCACGCGTAGACCTCTTTTCTTACAATCTTCTGTCATTGTGTCGACTAGGGTCTGCAGGTCAGTCGCTGACTGTGCCAGCAGGACTGCATCATCTGCATAAAGCAGAGCAGTGACCACTGAGTCGCCCATCTGGACTCCCACATTCATATCGTTCAACCTTTGGAGACATTTATCCAGATATATGATAAACAGCCTGGCTGACAGAACGCACCCCTGCTTAACGCCGATATTGACGTCAAACCAAGGCGACATTCCATCATCCAGCCGCACACAGGCTCTACAGCCCATGTAACTGGACTGCACAGCCTGTAGCAGTTTACCGTTAATACCATACTCCGGTAAAATGTCCCAAAGTTCCTTTCGTACAACCGTGTCAAATGCTCTCTCCAGATCCACAAAACTGCAGAAAACCCTCTGACCTAGAGCCAGATGCTTCTCCACAATGTTGTGCAGAGAGAACACTTGATCCATGCATCCCCTTCCACTCCTGAAACCTCCTTGTGTCTCACACAGTAAACCATCGGACACCATCCTCATTCTCCTTTCAATAACTTTTCCATACACTTTTGCTGCCAAACTGGTCAAGCTTATGGCTCTGTAATTTGCGCAGTCATAACGTGAACCCTTGTTTTTAAACAAAGGCACGATGACTGCGCTATTCCAGTCCCTGGGAACCATTCCCGAGCTCCAACATAAATTGAGGAGCAACAGGAACGCCTCCCAGACACAAGAGCCACCGAGCTTGATCATCTCGGCAGACACCATATCAATGCCTGCTGCCTTACCATTTTTCAAACTTCTTATCGCCCATTCAACTTCATCCATACTGATGCCATCGGAGGACGCCGTTGTCGAATGTTGATCTACTAAACCACATCCAACACCGGCGCCAACCGTAGCATCCGCATACATATCGCCAAAATATTCACTCCATCGGCTTAACACGTCTTGTGTTTGTGTAAGAATGTCTCCACCTTTAGACCTTATTTTATTCATTCTGAAGGCTGACCAACCACCCCGAGACTTCTTCACCTCCCTCCAAAAGAGTTTGGTGTTACCCTCGAAGTTTTTAGTCAGCCTATCTTCTGCACTGATACTTGCTCTATCACGTTTCTCTTTCACTAAGGCCTTGGTGTCATTCTTACATTGCCGATATATTTCTTTCTTCTGTTCAGTCATACTGTCATTCAGATTCAAAGAAGAGACATAGTCCAGCCACGCTTTCTTCTTTTGCTCTACGGAAGCTGCCACTTCCGCATCCCACCATGCATCACCATTTGTTTTTCTATGCTTCTTTGAACTTCCACATACTTCTTTCGCTGTATCTACCATACTCTCTTTCAATACTCTCCAGCATTCTTCAATGTCCGATTGCGGCTGGCTTGCCATCGTCAGCCGTTCTCGGACACCCTCTGCATACTTTTCTCTTACACACTCTTCTTGCAACCTTTCAACCTTTATTCTTTCAAGCCCTCCGAAGTGGACACGCTCTCGCCAGTGCCTCCACTTTCTGAACAGACCACTAAATCTCGCAATAACGAGATAGTGGTCCGTGTCGACTGTGGGGCCCCTGTAGGCTCTTGCGTCCAATATTTTGCTTCGGAGGCGACTGTCTACCAACTTTAGTAATCTATGTAAACTATAAATATGTGTTCCAAACTGAACAATGCATTAGGACCTGCTAGGTAGCGTTGAAAAGAAATTCATTTTTTTTTTTATATTTGTAAAAAAAAACCTGTAAATTAATATTTGATTTATATAAGAATTATAATGAAATATTATAAAAAAAGCTTGCAAGTACCTTGGATTAGTGGCTAGTCAGCATATATTTATTACAGCATTCTTTACATTTGCCTGGACTATGTTCATTCACCAGACTTCTATAACACACAAATTTGTACTTTTTTTTTCAAAATAGCCATTATTCTTAATATTATATCTACAAACCCAAATCACAATAAGACATAGTTGTAAATGATTTTTTTTAATGTTAATCATTTCTCCTTTGATTTTGTCTTAACAAGTTGTAAGCAAATAACTTCAGCATACATTTGTTGATCAATATATACTACTTAAATTGATATAACTTAACATATTGTCTATAATAAAAGTAGGTATTTATTTTTACATAAGTTATATTACACTCTTGATTTCTATTCAAAATTATTTTCTTGTCATTCTTTGTAACATTGTTTTGATTATTTAAGTCAACCTCTTTTGTTATTGACTTTTTGCACACTTGTGTAATTGCAGCAATGTACTTTTTATTTGTAAACAGTACAACTGGCCTACATTCTTTATACTTTAATTATACAAAATCAGAGAATTTAATACATCTATTTGACCTTGATATATTTGATCTTCCATTTCTTAAATGATGATGAAGCAATTTCCTAATATTATTTTCTTTTTGTATCTTTTCACTTCTAAACCCTTATGTCTCATGATTTATTTTGGGTCTTGCATTTTATGTAGTAAAAAATTTCTATATTTAATACCTATGATAGGTGGTAGAAAGGATTTCAAACTAACATGGTTACTTATACTTGTGAAATCATGGTTAACCTGATAATGCATACCACACCACACTGGTCTGAGGGGTTGGTATAACATTTTATTTTCAGATTTTCTATCTTGCATAAACCATCTCAGCTTTTTACAATTATATATGCAAATGTTGGGCTACTGTAACTTTACTAGTTTAAACGGGTTAATTTAGGGTTTTGTTTCTAGTTTTCCTTCTCTTGCATAGATGCTATGTGCATATTATATCATTAGTTGTCTTTTATGACACCCATAGGCAATATAGTGGGTTGTGAATTATATTCTTACTCCTCACCACTAGGAGAGTTGATTTTGATACATTTTTCTGTGGATCTGAAATAAAATGTAAATTCAGTGTATTAAATTTTGTTAACTTGTAGATATAATGATATATGTTCAGCAATTTTGTGACTGCACAGATGGCTAATGGTTAACATCCAACGGACCATTTCACTATGTCAAGGGATGACACTTCAACCTACATGAGGTTACAAGTCCCATGCAGAACAGTGATCTGTGCTATCCACAAATTGTTGTTCTGGGTCTTGTTGTGATTTGTAACCATTAATTGCATGTTTGTAAAGTCCGCTGCAATACAAGGATTATTTCCTTATTGCAGGCAGTTGGCTTTTATAATAAAACTAGTGGACCCAGCAAATTTCGTTCTGCCTAACAGTCAATGTATAAAAAGTGAAAATCCCACAACTCGATCGCAACGCCACCTACCGGATTCAATTGCGAATCTAAACCATTCTCGAATCTACTTAAACACAAAAATGTTCAACGAAATCTGTCGAGCCACTTAGGAGTTCAGTAATAAACACATGTACAGTAGAATTATATAAAGATAATAAAAGATCAGATTAAGAGTACGCGTAACTGTAGAGCATGTATATGAAGACTGTGATGAGTGTGAATAAAGCGATGGAGGTATGTCAGGATCGTGATTTGTGGCAATCTGTAGTCTCTGTCTACCCCTCTGGGAAACAGGCGTGAGGTTATGTATGTAAAGATAACAAAAATGTTGTCCACCAAATGCATAAGTGGATTAGGGTGCCTATGGCTAAAACTAATACTGGTATACATGACTGTATTGCAACATTTTTGTAAAAATAATCTTATTCAATTTTGTGATGCCAATACACCCACTTTGTAAACTTTCCCTCTTACCTCTAAGAGCTACATTAGTGTTAAACAAATTTTACAGTTTCTATGGCAACACCATAGAAACTGTAAAATTTGTTTAACTTAAAATTATCAATATAAATCCATAATAGTGTAAAATATTTAGTGGTTTCTATTTGAGCTGTAGACTATTGTTTAATGTGTCTATATAACATACAAGTGTTGCTATAAGAACTGTATGTTAATTTCTAAAAGGCTTGAAGTGAAACACTCTGATCAAACAAAAAATATTGATTGCATTGTAGTATTTAACAAAGTAGTTATTCAAATTATTATTCTACGCATCTGTTTATTCATTAGGTTAATGCACATTGTTCTCCTCAAAGTTGGATTATGCCACTCTTGGCCGGCATGTTGATGATTCCAGATAATGTTGTAAGTTTCCCAGGGGAGTGCTTCAATTTAGTTCCCTGATGAAATTAACCAGAGGTGATGCATTATCTTTGTAAGCGTGTCACCACATGCAGAATTCTGGCACTATAGCAAAATTTTATTAGTACTTTGGTCACTTGTTTTAATTACTGTAAAAACATAAGGTACTAAGTCAATCATTTATTAGCCAACTACTACAGCTAACCATTTGTTTATAAAACACATACTTCTTTTTTTTTTCGTATATTTTAGTACCTTATAAAATAAATGGATCAACCAATTGCAATCTTCCATATACAGTCTCAAAATTATTATTAAGATATTATTTTTAGACAACCTACACCTAAATAAGATCTTAATTCAGATGCAATATTCAAATCTAGAAGTCTTTGTATGTAGTTTAGCATATGGAATGGAATTTACCAGCTAAGAATATTATACCTGCTATAGTAAATAAGATATGAAATGAGTAACTAAGTATACACAAAGATTATGGTATATCTAACAGTAATTTATTGTGTGCTGATGTTTCAGAACGTATGGCACAAGAGATATATGATGAGATGAAGCGCTTGCAGCGTCGTCGGCAGCTGCGACTGACGATGGCGTCAGCTTCTTGTTCATCGTCGAGCGGCTCTGAGGGCGATAGCTCGCCACCGCATCGCTCATCACATAACCCTCAGAAAGTGCATCATCGCGCACTTTTCACCTTTAAACAGGTAGAGATTTAACAACTTTTTAGACATGACGACTTTCTGTGTGGTCACAGTCATCGTTCTCTTGCTCTCATCCCAAATCCCAATTATTAGAGATCGAAATATACTCCTCTTCCATTGTACATATTCCAAAAGTTATGACGAATACTTTCATGGCTGGCCACCTGCCAGACGTCAACCCTCCTTGGGAATATAATTGTTGACCAAACAACATCACGTGGCGATGGCCTCAGTTGATATAAGGCTCTTAATCGTCTTTTACGATATCCACAAGCAAACAAAGGTTTGGTAGTATTTATGGCTTCCACCACACAGCACTTTACAATAGATAAGAAAATGACTTCCTATACTAGGCTGATCAGGTGGGTTGAGATTTGGTTTCATTACCTCCTCTTTTGCTCGCATTACTTAATGATCTTTTAGGATTAACCATGGCAAAGGCAGGCAGTTGCAGTGACATACTGTAAGATTACATGGACAAAACGTTATGAGTTTTTTAAAAGACAACACTGCACCAAGGACCTAATCCCGTTGAGGACGAATTTACAAGCATATATTTACAGTCGCAAATTACACTTGGACTCTGAACAACAATTTGTAAATCGCTGGCCTACATAATAATCGAATCCATGACACATGGCGTTATAGAGCTATCTTAACCACTATGCCTGTAATCTATACAGTCTATAATTTAATTATACACCGTGGAATCTAATTGGCTGTTTTCCCGAAACGTATATACTCAGTTAATGATATAGAACCATAATATAGCATTCATTCAATAAAATAAAAACATAAATTCTAGTCATTTGCAATCCCGGACGTTTCCTTATAATATCATTTTTGCATAACTGTAACATGTTTTGTCTAATAATTTTGTTATACCTACGGTCGTTTGAGAGCATCGACCGTAGCTATCAACCTATGGTCAATGCTCTTACCTTGGTTACCTACTTTCTTCAATTACTTTAAAACCATGCCTCCATTTTCTCAAGAATTTCTTCTTCTAATCGAGCAGAATGTCGGCGATACCTATCTCTAGCCTGAGCACGTGTAAGCACTCAACACTGCCTGTGGGTTAGTAGGCGTTATGTGGCTGATAAAATTATCGCTGTTGTAGGCACAGGCGGATTTATAATGCCACATCTGCGTAACGAATCCAGGTGTTCTGGCTGAGCGTACAGGCATCTAGCCTTCGCCAAGTTGTCTCCAGCAATCGCATAAAAACGAACCATGTCTAACCACTCTACGTCAGAATACTGGTAATGACTTGTCATTTTTTCGCACTTACTAGCACTCGCGTTCGGGATTTGTTATAAACATATGATATACGCCTAAGCCGTTTGGCAAAAAATTGCAAACTGACCTATTATACCTGTGTCGGTCGTGATTGAACGAATCAAAAAGATCGAATCGCGCTCTCTGCGTGACCGATTCGGTCACCAATCGTTTGAGACCCGGATCTTTCGTGATCGATCGATCGCGAGCGACCGACACAACCCGCCTCGATCCTTGTGAACGGCGACCGACCGATATCGAATACGATCAAATAACCGACGTGCACGACCGTGATCCAATACAATCAAATAACCGATTGACCGGCGCGTCATCAGTCGAATAATTAAAAGAAAAATTACTTTTTTATTTTTTTTATTTAGTAGTTTTCTTATTTGTGCTTTTCATGAATAAATAACTGTCAACATCATTGAAAAACATTTATTTTCTTTACTTATATGTCGCGCTTTGACACAGGTATATGACCTATTAAAACATAGACCAAGGTCGCGCGGCTCGGGCGCATCAAAAGCAAGGGGTGCGTGCGGGACGCGGGCGGGCTACGAGCTACAATGCCTAAATATTTTTTTTACCTATTATTGCGATTTAATTCGAATGCTATGTCGTAGGCATGTTGGGAACAATACCGTTGCATATCAGACAAACTTAAGAACGTCTATTTATCAGACTTTTTTTTTTCAATGTATTATGTTTTTAGTTATGTGGAGATATTAAGAATGATTAACTGAGTACATACGTTTCAGGAAAACAGCCAATTAGATTCCACGGTGTATATAATTTTTTATCCAACATTTATTGTCATATATTTTAGTTAGTTAGTTTATATATTTATGGTTATAAAGACTAAGAACTAGAATTCGTAATATTATATATCAATAAGACATGGACTCATAATGTACCATGCTTTGCATTTGCATGATATGGATGTCACATGTATTGCTATTATTGCAAGTTATGCTAGGGATGATTTCATTTTGACATTATATTATAAATGTACCATAAATTTTATTTAAATTTAACACTTACAATTAATATATAATAGGTAATATTCGCACATTGTTCATTTTATTCTACACTAACACAAACTTCTATATCAATACTAATATTATTCAATATGATTTGACTATACTGTACCAATTTGAGAATATTATTACATACATATCATCACGCCATATCCCTTGCAGTGTAGGCAGAGAGAACAGAGTGCCAGAGGACTCTATCCTTGCATACTTCAGAATATTATTTTAAAAGTATATTCAAATATTCTTCTGAATTAAACAATTTTTGTAACTGTTTCGTTATAAATGAATAATGCATACATACATAAATATCATCACGCCATATCCCTTGCAGGGTAGGCAGAGAGAACAGAGTGCCAGAGAACTCTATCTCTGCATACTTCACTCGCTTCCTCAACATTCATAATTCTCTTCATACACGCTCGCCGGTTTCGGAGACTCTTGACTCCAGGATGTGGATTTAGCCGAGATGGAAGGTACACCACTGATATAGAGCGAAGAGTGAATGCGGGAAATAGAGTGAACGGAGCGTTGGGGCAACTTCTCGGCAGCCACCACCATAGGGGTGTCCACTTTGAAAAAACATCGATGTTTTTTTCGATTCGATAAATCGAAACTGTACATCGATGTCTTTCGATGTATCGGATGAAAACATCGAGTACTTTTTTTAAATTACTGAAATTTAGCATTTAATATGCTTAATTATTTATAAAATCCGATTACGAAATGAAAAATGATGTCGCAAGCGGGATTCGAACCCGCGCCTATTGGGATTCCGCCCCAATCGTGCTGCCACTACACTACCGCGACTAATTGTAGGACATGCAAATTTCATTTTCGTATTGTATTTACGTCTTAAGGTGACGGTGTGCTATCTACCCGACGTATGAAAAAACATCGATACATCGAGTATTTCGATAGCTCTTCAAAACATCGGATCGATTCGATGTATCGCATTGTAAACATCGGTGTTTTCGATGCATCGATGTATATCTAATATCCCTACCACCACCTCAGCCAGAAGGCACGTGTAGCAATACATAACGCAGTGCTTGTCCCAACATTAATGTATGGAAGCGAGAGTTAGGTATGCAGAAAAGAGTATGAAAGTAAAATTAATGCCGTCGAAATGCGATCTCTGCGGAAAATCTGTGGAGTTAGGCTGACCGACCGCATTCGTAACGACGACGTAAGAGAGCGAGTAGGTATGAAAGAGAGTATTGGTGTAAAGATGCGAAAGGGAATGCTCCGATGGTTCGGACATGTGGAAAGAATGCCGAACGAACGTCTGGTTAAGAACATATACAATGCGAAAGTGGAAGGATGTAGGTACCGAGGGAGACCGAGACTAACCTACCTAGACCAGATCGGTCATGTACTAAATGAATAATGCATCTTCATATATCCAAGTATCAGTGCTAAAATATCATTTCTTATTCATAAGTGTATTGGAAACTTTAAGTTTTTGCTGAATATTTGTTACATTTTGGTTACTTAACAAAATATTATTGTACATTATATAGCCTATGTATTATTTGGTTATATAAGCTATATTAGAATTTCATTAAGATTAATAGTTTATATGTGAATTTTGAACAAACTATACATCTTTGCAATTATAGGAAAATTAGTATAATTAATTTCGTTACTAATTAAAAACTTTAGTATAAATATACTTTTATAGACGTGTGTCATATCTATAAGGAATGTTGCTATATATATGTACATATAACATTGTATAGCTGATATTTACATAATAACATCCACAAGCAAATTATTTAAAAAATCATTGACACACTTTACCAAATTTAAGAATTTCTATAGTATCATTCATATGAGGGGATAATGATGTAATCGCCACGCTTGGCAGGCAGGTTGGCCATCTCTGTGAGGTATTACAAGTTTTCCAGGCAAGACCTGCTGCCTGCTCTCCTGATTAACCTCTAACCGATTTTTACTTCTAAGACCAATCACCAAGGGAGTAATTTTGTAGCGACCTGTGAGGAAGGTTTAGGTCCAGCAGTTAATGGCAAAAAGTGAATAAAGTTTATTTTAAATAAAGTTTTCCTGCCGAGAAACATGTTTGTCTAAAACTTAATGAATATTCTAGTAGAATTCCAAGAAAGGAACTCTAGAATTGCTCTAAGGGGCTGCATATATGCCAACTGCCACTGTGAACACTTCCAACTTAAATTATTGCATACAGATTATTTATATTGGGTCATACAATTTCCTTGACTATACTCTAAACCTTATATTTTCATATACAGGTGCGCATGATCTGTGAGAGGATGCTCCGTGACCAAGAAGTGGCACTGCGGGCGGAGTATGAATCTGCTCTCAGCACCAAGCTAGCTGAGCAGTATGAGGCTTTTGTGCGCTTTAACTTGGACCAGGTATGGTGCATATTTATTTATATTATCTGTTATTGTCTACAATGGTTCATAGTAAGATGGACTACATTTAACTAGTTTCAAGTCACCTATAATTATAAACCAGATAAGCTCAATTTTTGTAATACTAAATCTGTGCAAATTCATAGTATATAATTTTATTATATATAACGGACATTAATGTATTACGTCAGTGTCATTCCTGCCTATCAAATCCAAACAACAAAACCAAATGGCGCCGCACGCCACCCTGCCTTTAACCGGGATGATAATTGACTGGATCTCAAAAAAATCATCACTGATAGATGATGGCCAGTAGTAAAATGCTATTTGAATTCGTCTGGAAAGCTTATAACATCCAATGCTATAGCTAACTAGCTTACCAATCATGGCGATTATAGCATTATCCGCCATAGGGAAATCCATAGTCCAACAATGGTATAATATGAAACTAATGTATTTCATTTGTAACAGGTACAGCGCCGACCCCCGCCCGCTACTTGCATGCCCCTCGGCATGGACGCCGATCATATGCATCAGGATCTAGTCCCTAGTTGTGAGTATTGCCACTGTTTATACCTATTTTAACCACTTAACGGTCATTGATAAATGCGACAAAAATAAATTGACTCCTACAAGATTTCGTGCCTGACTATACTAGGGTTGAAGTTATACTGATGTCCTGGAAACAATTGATTCCAATCGCCTGATATTGGTTAATACTTTAACTGTATACACTCTGCAAAATACAATGTGCAACAACTACTTTTGGTGTCATAAAAGTAAAATGCTATCTGTTTGTGGAATGAAGTTTAGACATAAATAAAGTAGACTATTTCCTAGTAATGATGAACCCTAGGGCAATCTATCACGAAAGCTAGCCCTAGATGCGGCCGCGCACTTGTTGCAAATTTTAAAAAATGGATCACTTAATGTTTGTTTATTTGTTCATAAGGGGCCATTCATAAATTATGTAAGACCATTTTTGGGGGCAAATTATCGTAATTTATGAACGGCCCCTAAATGTATTATGTTACAGATTTACATTATATTTATAAATTGACAAAAAACAAAAGTTGTAAATGAGGATTTTTTTATTTCAGATCTGTCTTAATAACTAAGGAGCACTTTGCGGTGTAACGCTGCAAATATATCAAGACAAACATATTTTGGTATATGTGAATATTATATGCGGGAATTAAAGTATCCTAATGAGAATCAAGAAATGTGATTGCTATTGGAATTTCACTACGGTCAATATTTTGAATTACAAGTACAACACAGTATTATTGGTATAGTGACAGAAAAAGTTCTTAAATTATTTATCCAATGGATTTATCTGTATACATACACATAATATTTGATGACATAATTCAAATTCATTCATTTATGTTGATTCCAATATGTGTTATATCTTATTATTTTGCTCAAATTTAGTACAAGTTTCCACAAAACTATTAATTGAAAAAAGACTAAGGATGTGTGATATATAAGTAATGCTTTTTTTTAAATTATTTTATAGTTTAACTTCTTGTTATAACTTCAGTGGCGTAGGGTTGCTACGAAATTGCCGATCACTTGTGGTGCTAAGGCTAAAGTGAGGCACACAATTTAAGTCCGAATTTTATAATAGCTATATTATTTTGACTTGTTTTGGAAATCTTGAATATGCTTTTTTATTGATGACATTTAATTATATTTGTGAAAATATCTCATTTATTATGTGACAATAAAATTTATATTACAATAATCTAAAATATTGGAAAGAATTGTTTGCTATTAATATTCAAATTAGTCACTTACAAATAGCACAAAATTTTGTATTATATGATGTTGTCATATATGGCACCTAGTTTTCACCAAGAACACATAACACCTCAGACATTTTAACTGTCTGTGTTGCATATCTGTGTGGTGACGGAGTAAGAATACTATTCACCACCCCATATCTTACCTGTGGGTGATCGTACGAGACGACTAAGGGATATAAAACGCATATAACATCTATGCGAGAGAAGGAAAACTCGGAACAAAACCCTATACCAACACGTCTGACCAGCGTGGTATAGCAGGTTAATTTCCCTCCCATTACGGAGGAGGCCCGAGCCCAATAGTGGGACATTTATAGGCGGTGATGATGTCGCATGTTAAATGATATATAATATCAATCATTAATGTTGAGTCATATTATCCTAAACCTTATCTTAAATTCTTCACTCTGGTCAATATATTTAATCGAAAATAAATATTTTTTTTCTACCCTGCCACTATGTTCTACCCTGTTTACGACACTACTATAACAGAAATTGGATGAATTGCACAAACCAGCCGTTTATCAATAAAACGAAGAAGTGAAGTGACTTAGGTGTTATATGAAATTTTAATGTCGGTGAATACGGACAAAAGAAAATTAACAAATTATTTTTTTCTCCTCATCTTTCGATCCATTTAAGCATTTCTTTATATTATAGTCAATCATGAGAACATTTTCATTAAACATTATTTGTGTTTATTATAGTGTATTTAATTGTTATAGTGATTATTGGCCTGGTGTCCTGTAGCTAATATTTCTTACAGAACAATCTCTTTAGTTGAATAGTCTTCCTACTTTTCTGTGATTGATTTTATCTCTAATAAAAATGTATCCATTTCATATTTATTTACAAGTGTACGAACATCTATTCTGTCACTCTACATTTAACAAGTTTTAACGTGTCCCACCATAGTTTATTAATTGGTTACAGTTTGATTTTAATAGTTTTTAGCAATATTGTCCGCGTGAGATTCCATAGATAGTTTGATGCCACATACACATAATTAGCTTTTAATGCTTTAGATAAGGTACGCTGGATAATTGTGTTCATAGACTGAGGATTGATTGAACAAGAGCGTTGGACTTATGGGCTCTGACATGCCTCACAACAAACTAAGTCTACGCACTAATAAATGTGTTTGTTACAGAAATATATCTATGAAGCCAAGTTGAATACTTGTATTTTGTATATTTTCTAAAATAACTTTACAGAGCCTGTAAGAACTTGTTAACTAACAGGAATAATAAAATCACACAGAGTGCCTCATAATCATTGTCCTCGAAAGTGCGAATTAGCCATAGTTATATTTGATTGATCATTATTACTACTATATTTTTTTTTTCTTTATAGTGTTGTCGAATTATAGTTGTAGTTGGTAAATTATATATTTAATTTGATTGTATGTGAAGGCTCTTGTGAGATGTGGCCTCTTGTATCAGACAGTTCGGGCATCTTTAATGTTCTTTAACTTGTAATGGCTGCCTCTAGCCAATTATTATGCTACATTTATTTACTTCCTCGAAATTAACTCACTGATACATGGCTTTTAGAGAAGGATTAAATTAGCTTTATTTAATTTTTTAAGTTATTTTTCTTTGATAATGTACTCGATATGTTTACATCGCTGTTGACGATTACGATGTATACTGCAAGATGCATTCGAGCGAACGTTATTGGGACTTGTTTTATAATAATTGTTTAGTTGTAACTTTTTCTTGAATACAAAAATAAACGATATTTGTTACCAAGCATTATTCAATGAAAAACATAGGATAGGACTTTTTTTAAATTGTATTATCAGCTCTTTATTGTAGGTTATTGGCGATAAGAACTGAAAATAAATTAGCTAAACACCCATTATCTATATTTTATTTCTCCCATTAAAGAAAGAAAATAATTTCTCCTTATACCATGGACTTGGTAAAAAATAAAGCTCTTAACTGTTCATTTGAAACTAGCGTAATAGCTTCGCTAGGCAAGTGAAGCAATGGGCAGCCCACCGATACCATGGTGGGCTACTCGGAGATTTGAAACAATGCGTGTCATTTACAGGGGAAGAGGGGGTCGCTGCTAATGGAGAAAGTGAGACAAGTAATAGTACTTGTCTCACTCCCCTACCGGCTATTAGCACAACTCATCTACCGGCTATTAGCACAACTACTAATTTCGTATATTGTATGCAGTTGAGCTATCTTGCATTAGATGTCAGTAAGTGTATGGTGTAACAGGGACGTACTCAGAATTTACCTATATCAAGGAGTGCTATTTTTTTTTATTTCAAAGATACAAACAAATCTTATTAGCTGTTTGCTCTATTCAAATACAAATGTTTATAATCAAATAATTCTGCATAGCGAATAGGTGAATGACTACTGTTTTTAACCGCAAATTTCTTTATAAAGAAATTTGGAAGGCTTGTCAGCATTGTTCATAATGTTAATATTTTATGAAAAATCCATCTTTTCTTTACTGTCATTCTGATAAACTCAGAAGTTTAGAAACCTTTTTTCTTCATATTTGTGTCCTTTTCATACGACCAAATAATACAATTATTTGTTTGGGTTTCTAACAAATTGTCGAATGAAAGTAGTTGGACTTTTAGTAAATATGTTAGTTACATGGTATTATTTCCTTCCTTTTTGTCTTTTCCATATAAAAAAGAATCAAACCACTCTATTAAAATAAGGCGTTATACAATTGATAATGCAACAATAGTGTCAATGACCAAGACATGTAAAAGAGTATTTCAAGCGAGCAGACCAGCACGGTAGCAGCCGTTTCATTGACGCACGGGCCATCTAAAACTTAGCCATGCCAAAGATAACTTGAAGACCCGGTCTTCGACGCCACCACCATTTTGAATATTTTTGTGACGTGCTCAACCTCGTTAATCTTATCAAGAAATTGCATCGAGTGCAATTACATTATTAATAAATAAAGGAGAAAGGGTGACATTGGTTCCAATAATAAAAATGAAATACTCTTTTGTATCATATATTTCTTGAGCTATACCTAGTCTTGCCCTAAATACTGTAACAAAGAAAAACCTTTTTCTATTGCAAAAAATATTTATTACTTTTACAGTGTTAGTTTAATACATAAATATAAAGCAATTTAAAATATAAAAAGCTTGTTCGAAGTGGTTTCCATTGGCTGCAATACAGTCCTTTAAACGTAGAGGCCAGTTGTAGAAGCACGCACTCTTTCAATGGGAAAATTCTTCACTGCCAATCGTATGGATTGTTTTAGGGAAGGCTAGGCTAGGCTCCGGTAACTTCTTTCTAAGCTACAACATAAATAATAAAAAAATATGAAATTAGTAGCCTCTTTCTTTTTTGGGGGGTGGGTCATGGTCGGCGCACTCCTCGCACCACTCTGTCCGGGGCGACAGAGCCTCTCTGTTTTGTCTGTAAGCACGCACACCCGTAACCCACTCCTGGCATGTCGCCTTCGTCGTTGGGCCGACCATCGGAGCAGAATGTCTCGACGTCAGTGGTCGGGTGGACCGATGTCCCCCCCCCTTGGAGAGGACGTTGGTCTTTCCTCGCGCGGTCGGCCTCTCGGAGAGTGACGGACTAACTCTATAATATATTCTATAATAAGTTAGCAGCCTCTACACATAACAGTAACTGATAATACAAACTGCAAAGGAACTAACACATGAATCTAGATTTAAACAAGGTACTGTTCCCTTCTTTAGTTTTCTAAAGCCTTTGCTTATTACTACGAAATCTTCATTGTTAAAATGAGAAGAACAAATCTTTGTATATTTCGTAGGAGTCCAGTTTTTTCTATTAATTTTTGAAATCCATTGCTTCTTAACATCGTCATTGGACGGTATTCTAAAACATACAAAATTTACAGTTTAATTATAATAAGTTCATTTAAAGTAGTGTAAAAAATATTTTTCTTTGATGAAAAATCCGAATGTTATAATTATATTCTAATTACGACCCTGGATTTTTGACACTTTTATAGTTCTTCATAGTTAACGACAGCTGGCGTATTGCTTACAAAATAATTATTAACTACATATAAAACTCATATTTTTGTCGAGGTAAAAGGCTTTGGGTATAAATTTTAATACTCATGGTTATTAGCTATTACAATTAACTTAATAGTTTGAACTGTATGTGCTTTTATTGTTCTAGGTCCTATTACGCAAAGTGGTGCCATCTAACGTTGAGTAAAATTATTTTTGAATATGATACCGTCAAAAGAACTTTCTAGAAATTATTTTGATAAATTATAAATAAATATACTTACAAATGAAATGTGATTCTTTCCATAGCATCTGTACGTTTATCAGAGTAGTTTGTACATGATAAAACACAACACTTCATGGTTTTCTTCGTAATAACACAAAAATACACCAAAAATATAATTTTATGCACCGTACGAACACCGTCAGCGACGACAGAAGACTAATAGGCCACGCCTACTATTGATGTTAACGTGATGACGTCACGGCCTACTTGAGAATCACAGTGCACAGTTACTTAGACCGTCTCCTCTTTGTATTTGCTCCGTGGTTTTAACCGTCACGGCAACGGAAAAGCCGCTGTTTGTCCGTAGAGATGAGCGTTCAATTAACGAACTGGTTTTTTTATTGCTTATGGTTGCAAACGAGCAAGCAGTAGGGATGTGAGGTTCCTGGAAAAAAATCGTTTTTTTTTTTAATTTAATATTAATTGATTTGCAAAAATCGATTATAATCAAAATAAATAATCGATTTTTAAGAAAAAATCGATTTTTTTCTATTATTTAAAAATGTATATACTTTTCATATTCCAATAATAAACCTAAGAGATTCATATTAACAATTTATCAGATTAAAATCAAATAAATAATTCAATAAATAATTATATGAATAAAAATCAACCAATTCAAATCTAAAAATTCATCAAAGCGAATATTCCTTTAAATTTTCAAGGTAAGGGGACGTCCATTAATCACGTGATCTTTTTTTTAGCATTTTTTAACCCCCCCTCACCCTTGGTGATACGTGGTGAGATTTAAGACTGAAGTTTTAGGCCTTCGTGATGATTGTCAAACCCCTCCCCTGGGGGGGCACACTTAAAACATTACTTATTTTTACTGACCGTCGCGCCGCCTACAGATTGGTTGTACAAACTTAACTGCTGCCATTTTGTCTTGCCTGTCAAACGTTTGACAACTGAGAATTGTTATTTTTTGTTCCTAGCGTAGGTACTTATTGTCATCGATCTATTTTCGGTTATTGATATTTTTCTGAAAATTATCTCAAGTTTCAATGTTAGGCTGATATTATTATTGTTTAATTATCAGCTGATATGTTTTTTTTTATATTTCAGGGTAGCTTTCATAGTAAAAGAAAATTCTATGTAATTACACATACACATGTAGATATGTATATATAATACTTCAACTTTAGTTCACCGCCTAAACTCTGGGTGGCAGCACTTTCCATACATGCATATTTTATCATCGAGTTGCCACTCTTTTTCAATTTAATAACTTTACTCTTTGCCCCTCCCCCACCTTTCAAATCTCACGTGATTAATGGACGGCACCTAAGGAATAAGGAAACCAATTGTGACACATTTTTTTTTATTATCATAAAAATGAAATGATGAGCATCCCAACAAAATAACAACCTTATTGTCTCAAAAACTAAAATATAAATCACAAAAAAAATGCCATAAATGTCTAGTACTATTTTACATTTAGGCCTACGTCTAGCAGTGGACGGCAATAGCCTGACTTGATGATGATTTTTTTAGGGAGGCATAGTACGGAGCGTGTAGGGGGGCAAGGTCCGGAGCGTGCACGTTGCGTCCCCTGCCAGTCTAGTCAGACTTCAATCCGGCTCATATGCGTACCGCAATGTGGGTAAGGGTGTCCCCAGGAGGCGACGCGTACCCACCCGCCCCCGTCGGTACGAAAATCTGCAGATGCGGTGATGGGGGCCACCACCCATCACACCTTGCCCAGTCAGGCGAGTCGAGGAGAGCAGAGTGCCGGGTGGGTACGTGGAATGTAAGAGGTTGTGTGGTCAATTTGGTCCATTTGGTAATAAGAGAGTAAACTACGCAGGTAGGCTCATTGCGGATGTATGCATGGATAGAAACCTTATTATGTCAAACACATTTTTCCAACATAAGCACATTCATATGTATACATGGAGAAGAACAGAAAAGTATAATAGATTTAATTTTGGTAGACAGTTGCCTCCGAAGCAAAATATTGGCCGCAAGAGCCTACAGGGGCCCCACAATCGATACGGACCACTACCTCGTTATTGCGAGATTTAGTGGTCTGTTCAGAAAGTGGCGGCACTGGCGACAGCGTGTCCACTTCGGAGGGCTTGAAAGAATAAAGATTGAAAGTTTGCAAGAGTGTGTTAGAGAAAAGTATGCAGAGAGTGTCCGAGAACGGCTGACGATGGCAAGCCAGCCACAATCGGACATTGAAGAATGCTGGAGAATATTGAAAGAGAGTATGGTAGATACAGCGAAAGAAGTATGTGGAAGCTCAAAGAAGCATAGAAAAACAAATGGTTATGCTTGGTGGGATGCGGAAGTGGCAACTTCCGTAGAGCAAAAGAAGAAAGCGTGGCCGGACTATGTCTCTTCTTTGAATCTGAATGACAGTATGACTGAACAGAACAAAGAAATATATCGGCAATGTAAGAATGACACCAAGGCCTTAGTGAAAGAGAAACGTGATAGAACAAATATAAGTGCAGAAGATAGGCGGACTAAAAACTTCGAGGGTAACACCAAACTCTTTTGGAGAGAGGTCTCGAGGTGGTTGGTCAACCTTTAGAATGAATAAAATAAGGTCTAAAGGTGGAGACATTCTTACACAAATACAAGACGTGTGAAGCCGATGGAGTGAATATTTTGGCGATATGTATGCGGATACACGGGTTGGCGCCGGTGTTGCATGTGGTCTAGTAGATCAACTGGTGAGGCAGCGGGCATTGATATGGTGTCTGCCGAGATGATCAAGCTTGGCGGCTCCTGTGTCTGGGAGACGTTTCTGTTTTTCCTCAATTTATGTCGGAGCTAGGGAATGGTTTCCAGGGACTGGAAGAGCAGTCATCGTGCCTTTGTTTAAAAACAAGGGTTCACGTTATGACTGCTGAAATTACAGAGCCATAAACTTGACCAGTTTGGCAGCAAAAGTGTATGCTAAAATTATTGAAAGGAGAATGAGGATGGAATCCGATGGTTTACTGTGTAAGACACAAGGAGGTTTTAGGAGTGGAAGGGGATGCATGGATCAAGTGTTCTCTCTGCGCAACATTGTGGAGAAGCATCTGGCTCTAGGTCAGAGGGTTTTCTGTAGTTTTGTGGATCTGGATAGAACATTTGACATGTTTGCACGAAAGGAACTTTGGGACACTTTACCAGAGTATGGTATTAATGGTAAACTTCTGTAGGCTGTGCAGTCCAGTTACATGGGCTGTAGAGCTTGTGTGCAGCTGGATGATGGAATGTCGCCTTGGTTTGACGTCAATAACGGCGTTAAGCAGGGGTGCGTTCTATCAGCCAGGCTGTTTATCATATATCTGGATAAATGTCTTCAAAGGTTAAACGATATGAATATGGGAGTCCAGATGGGCGACTCAGTGGTCAGTGTTCTACTCTATGCAGATGATGCAGTCCTGCTGGCGTAGTCAGCGACTGACCTGCAGAGCCTAGTCGACACAATGACAGAAGGTTGTAAGAAAAGGGGTCTACACATGATTGTGAGTAAAACCAAAATAATAGTCTTTGAAAGAGATGAAGCCAGAACAGATGTAAAAGTAACAATAGGTATGGTATGTACTAGAACAAGTGGATGAATTTGTATATCTTGTATGTGAATTTAGCCGAGATAGAAGGTACACCACTGATATAGAACGAAGAGTAAATGCGGGAAATAGAGTGAACGGAGCGTTGGGGCAACTTCTCGGTAGCCATCACCTCAGCCAGAAGGCACGTGTAGCAATACATAACTTGCTTGTCCCAACATTACTAAATGGAAGCGAGACTTGGGTATACAGAAAAAGGTATGAAAGTAAAATTAATCGATCGCATTCGTAACGACGACGTAAGTGAGCGAGTAGGTATGAAAGAGAGTATTGGTGTAAAGACGCGAAAGTGAATGCTCCGATCTTTTGGGCATGTGGAAAGAATGCCGAACGAACGTCTGGTTAAGAAGATATACAATGCAAAAGTGGAAGGATGTAGGTACCGGGGGAGACTGAGACTAACCTACCTAGACCAGATCGGTCATGTACTGAAGGAAGGTGGAGTCAAGAGTCTCCGAAACCGGCGAGCGTGTATGAAGAGAATTATGAATGTTGAGGAAGCGAGTGAAGTATGCAAGGATAGAGTTTCTGGCACTCTGTTCTCTCTGCCTACCCTGCAAGGGACATGGCGTGATGGTATGTATGTATGCTGTTTTAAAGTTGTATTTGTGTGTTATTGCAAGTTTTTAGCTCTTTGGAACAGTACTTGCATATTGCTGTATGTTTCTTAATCGTAAAATATTTTAGCCAACCGCGTTTAGATGTTTTACTATTGGAAGACATTTGTATTGTTTACCAATAACTACATATATTATGGCACTCTTAACTTGCAAATAATAATGGATTTACGTCGAGTTTTATTCATCCGTTCTATAGATGGCGCTTTTCATAAAAATCGATTAAAACGCATAATTTATATAATCGATTTTTTTTAAATCGATTAATATTACAATAAAAATCGATTATTAGAAAAAAATAATCGATTAAAATAAAAATCGATTATTTTTTAACATCCCTAGCAAGCAGCATCTGAAGGTGTTACTGCCGCTCATGGACCTATACAATACCAATAGTACAGCTAGGCCATCGCCTTCCTAGAAAGTTAGGCTAGCTGAGTATTTGATCCCCTGTCGATGTATTAAAGTTCTTCTTCTTCTTCTTATATATTGGCAATCAGCTACATATACGAGCTATTGGTGCCAGTGTCAAGTTATAAATATTTTCACGTTTTTAGTCTTTTAAGTTAGTCATTGTCTAAGTCAAATTGTTGCCATTAACAGTGCAATGGCCACACTGTTAATGGTATCTTGTGGGAATTTTGATGGAAAACGAAAACGTTGTAAAACACTTTTATATGATATTCACTATATCCCAGTAGTTCCGCCACTTCATATTACATAAAATGCCATCAAAATTATCGAATATAATACAAGAGCACTAGGTATGCGTCCGATATATCAAAACGAATCTGAAATCGGATTTCAGTCAGAAATCGTATCGTATCGATATTCAATACTATACAAACTGATTTTAGAAAACGTATTTCGGCAGAAACTAAATCAACACATATCAAAACAAAACGACGAAAACGCAAACTAATAATAAATCTAATCATCGCGCAATCGTTTTCTATTGCTAGTTTTGCAAACCAAACCAATATTTGAAAACTTACTAACTATCTCTTTCACTCCGCTAAGCGATCGCTTAGTCAGAATGAGAGAAAGCGAATTTCATTAAAATTCGCCTCCTTTCATTCTAACTAAGCGATCGTTTAGTGCAGTGAAAAAGAGATGAAGCGAATTGTCATCTGTTTTGGATTTTGGCGGTTTCTAAGAAACTCAGAATGGCAGATGGAAACGAAACAGAATTACAAGAGTCAGGGAATAAGATCTATATTAGAATGCAACTACTTCCATGATAATATTACACAATTCTTAAACACGCGCTACACGGTTTCAAACAGTGGTTTGAAGCAACGGCTTCAAACAGTGTAGACAGATGTTTGATGCCAAATTTCGCATGACCTCTAAACGCCTTTGGTAGCGAGGCTTGCGCTACAAACCACGGGCCAAACGTTCGTCTAAATCTTGTTTGAAACCATCTAGCCGCTTGCTTCAAACCAAATGTACGACAGTCACGCTGTAGCGGTGAGCGTAGACGCACGTGACGACGTTCTGCGCGTGAACAGACAGAATGCAATCGCGATGTTATTACTCAACTTCTCAAGTTATACAAAGACTTGCCCTGCCTTTGGGAGTTAAATTGTAAAGCTTATAAAACTATTACACAAAAAAGAAATGCGTGGGATGTTTTAGCAAAAAAATTTTTCCTTAGTAAAAATTGTCAAGCCTTTTTCTTCAATAAATTGTGTAAAACCCAACTTTCCAATACAACTATAGCATCTATATTTTATTTATAAATAATAAATAAAAATGAAAAAAATAAAATAATAAAAATAATTTATAAATAATATTTATAAATATTTTATAAAATGACGTCTCCGTGAATGTCGTACCATCAGACTGGCTCCCATTTGAGCCTTTGAACAAAAATTTTGAGTAACCATTTTTTTGTTCTTTTGATAGGTAAGGCACCATGACATCATTGTAGTAAATATACGGTACGCGAGCGTAAAGACGTCCTATCGGCGCCACGTTCTCTGAAAACTGTTGGTTTCAAACTAGCTTTGAACCATGTAGCCAGCAAAGCGTATTTCTGCTTTTTCTGCTTCAAACCACTGTTTGAAACCGTGTAGCGCGTGTTTTAATGATAGTAGTTTAAGTTTTGTGTTTTTAAATAGATTTTTGAATTATGGGAGAGTTTTTGCACACTTGACCTTGGTGACACGTGCGGTGTGCGCGTAATGTTATTTTTGTGATCTCGTGAACTATATAATTAGATAGGTATTTTACGATTCAATACTATACTAACGTATGTTAGTATCATACATACGATTTGATGATAAATAAGAAATAACTATTTAATGTAAAAAGGTAAGATTTTCGCTTCGTAATCGGGATTAATAAAAAAAAACCATACAAAAAAAATGTACATTATAAAATATAATCATGAAATCATTGTAAATATGACGATTTTTAAATACGCAAGAAAGTTTTGTATCATATCCAAAACAAAACATTTTTGCTAGTCTAGTACTCTAGTTAAGCCTAGATAAAGCATGAAGGAAAATCGTACACCTAAATCCAATCAACAAAGAAATTATAGAAAAATATTTTGAATGCGTTCGTTCGATTGCGTTTTTCGTTTGCTACGCTAAAATAACTAAAAACATCGAATATCGATCGAAACTAAAGTAAACCCGCTCCGTCAACCGCTCTGGAAAGCGATTTCTGAAATCGGTTTTTAAAATCGATTTCAATATCAGAAATCGAATTTGTATCGGTTTGCGTAAAAATCTGAAAACGCCCATCTCTAAAGAGCACCACATGACGTTTTCAAATTCCCGTCAAAAGTCCGTTTAAAGTTGACTAAACATGAACCAAATAGGTAGTTGGATTCGTCAACAGCTTTTTTTAAATTTAACGTTTTTATATTATAAATATATTTAATTAAAGAACGTAAATAGTTTCAAAAGATTTCATCATGATATTAATACGCAATGAACAAAATTAAATTTTGAAAATGATGTTATAGATTGAGAGTGTAACGTACCTACGCAAGAAAGCAGTTTTGAAATAGGCAAGTAAGGTCACTGCCAAAGTGGAAGGATGTAGGTACCGAGGGAGACCGAGACTAACCTACCTAGACCAGATCGGTCATGTACTGATGGAAGGTGGAGTCAAGAGTCTCCGAAACCGGCGAGCGTGTATGAAGAGAATTATGAATGTTGAGAAAGCGAGTGAAGTATGCAGAGATAGAGTTCTCTGGCACTCTGTTCTCTCCGCCTACGCTGCAAGGGATATGGCATGATGATATGTATGTATGTATGTAAGTAAGATCACTGAAGTAAAACTATCAATAAAACGTCTTTCAAATATTATCAACTTTGATAAATAACATCTAAAAACACTCGTTAAGTGTCGCAGCATTACAATCGTTAAACTAATAAATGATTGACGTTGCAAATTAAAATTGCTAATAGCACTCGAAGAATTTAACTAAATATTCAACTAGTTGACGAACGTAACGGTGATACCGTTAACGTTGATTTACCTTCTTTTTGGCCGTAGTATATCGAGCTCATAGTCTGTCATGTTCATGGGCGGTAGTAACACTTAGCATCAGGGAGTGCTACTTATTCTTTTGCCCAGGCGCGGCTCAAGCACATGTAGCGCCCGGATGCAATCAATAACCTAGCGCCCTCTTGTACCAAAGTGGGTGAACAAAATGGAATAGGTTGATGGTTACAAGCGGCTCTCGGCGCCTCCTAACACCCGACGCCCGGGTGCACCACACCCTCTGCACTATAAGTAAAGCCGGCTCTGCTTTTGCCACCATTAGCATTAATAAAATCTATATTTTGACTGTATAGCCTTTATTTCTTTTGCCTTGCTAAACAGACGAATCGAACTAAAAAACATAATTGAATGAATATAGAACTGTCATGAACGAGTAACAATGTTTTGACAATGTCATAATCATTGTCAATTCACAATGATATTCATTCATTCATGATTTTAGTATTCTAAATTGTGTATTGTGATTGCGTTTATATACCTACAGAAATTGGAATAATTAGATAATAATTATCACGTTTTCGTAAAAATGAGCTTTGATACATTGACAAACAATGGCAACGAAAAAGATGACCGGAAATACTACGACAGGAACAAACCCGACGACTTGCAAATTTCCCGAACTGATATGAATATGTTGATAATGAATTATTTGGTAACAGGTAACGAAATCAGGTCTATTTTGAAAATTGCGTTATTATAATGTATCAATACGATTGCAAAAATAATTTATACAAATATCTTGAGAATCGGTAGCTAGATATATTTTGCAACAAAGAAAAGAGGACGCGCGCATGTCCGTTTTATAAATTACTAACGTACTAGAATCTTGATAAAATAAATAGCCTTTGTTATAACCTTGTTTTGTTACGACCCAAACAAAATTAAACGGACAGTGATGAATCCTGCGTACGGGTTTTGATGGGTATGTTTGTGAACATATTATTCACCAACACACTGCCAAATTAATAGTAATTATTAATTTATCAATATGTTCACTTTGGTCATGTTGTACAATCATGATTCTCTGTTTGTCGATAGATTAAAAATACAATTCACCATTTTATGGGTGTTGTAAAATTCAACTAAGTCACAATAACATCACTGCAAGAAAATGTCTGTCAACCTATCACAGGTATGGTATAGTAGATCAATAACTCTTCGCCTGTAAAAGCAGCTGATGCTCCTTTCATTAAAATATTAAGAATAAATAAGGGAAATTATTGTGTCAATTAAACATAGATAGGTCACTTAGCCATAATTTCACAAAAACGCTAAGATGAAAATACACTACTACATAAACTCTTGAAGATAAAACACTGAAATAGTGTCATAAATATATAAAAAAAAATGTAAGAAAATTTTGCAGTGTGTCTTATAATTACTGAATGTAAAGGGTCCTTTATATTCAGACAAGAGTTCAAAAAAGGAAATAATGTTGAGTTTATTTTACAACATTTTAAATATTTCTTTAAGTTACTGTTATTTTCTACAGTAATTTTACTCTTTGGTTGGCACAAAATGAAGAAAAAGTAGGCTAATTGATCTAGACAAAATTGTCTTATAGTTATTCACAGAGATAGAAATTAAAACTTTAATATCAAATAGAAAGTTGTTGTGATTATAATTAACGCATTTTATTTTTCAGAGGGTTTCAAAGAGGCAGCAATTAAGTTTCAACAAGAAGCGGGACTGCAGGAACCTGCTCTCTGCAGTTCATTAGATGAACGTATCATGATACGTGAAGCAGTTCAGACTGGACGCATACCTGATGCTATTGCAATGGTTAATGCACTGCACCCAGAGCTTTTGGACAATGATAGATATTTATATTTCCATTTACAGGTAATTTAGTGGAAATTTTATACTTTAAAAGAAAGTTTTATACTTTTATTACATGTATATTAAAAGTATAAAACTTTCCATCTATAGAAACTGTGTTCCTCTCTCTAAATGTATTGTTATGAGAGAAATTGTAACTTTATACTAAAATAATTTATTTTCTTAATAGCTTATATTTTGTACTGTATTCTTTAAAATCAAAGTGTTTTGATGAATTCAAAGTATTTAGCACTATTAACTGTAGTGTCAAATATCAAGGTATAACTTGCTAATGTTATTTCACTACAGCAATTGCAACTGCTAGAACTTATCCGAGCAGGACGAGCAGAAGAAGCACTTGCATTTGCCAGTGCCACTCTTGCTGAGGCTGGAGCAAATGACCCAAATGCTCTCACAGAATTAGAACGATCACTGGCATTGCTTGCGTTTCCTGATCCACATACATCACCGTTTGCAGATCTGTTGTTACCTTCACACAGTCAAAAGGTGAGAACTTTTTGATTTATTAAGATAACTGATTATTTTGCTCAGAATTAATTAATAATAGCTTCAAGCTCATGAGGAGATTTTTAAGAGAATATCAACTTCAAAATTTAATATCCAAACCAACAAAAAATTAAATGCTGTCTCATTAAAATAGCCAAGCTTAATGATTTTTGCACACCAAAAAAGAGCTATTAGAATTGTTTTCTTAAAATACCTGTATAGTTATTTGTAGTGTTGCTTATTTGTTTATTATTTAGTTAATTTTTTATTCACTTTGTCAACAGATTGCAAGTGAACTAAATGCAGCCATACTAAAGATGGAGAATCAGGAGTACACAAATCCTAAGCTATGCAGTCTATTACGAATGATATTGTGGTCACAGAGTGAGCTTGATAAACACAACATCAAGTACCCCAAGATGACAGACCTCGCAAATGCCACTATAGAGAAGCCAAAGTAATGTGTACCTGTGATTTTATTATGTCTCTAACTCAAAGTATCAGGTGTCTTTTAATCCATTTGTACTTAACCACATATAAGTTTTAACATTAAATCCTTTCACCAATTTTTTTTTAGAAACCGTTATAAATATTAATTATAATTTCTTTTAATATTGATTTCCAATCTTGACTAGACTGCAATCAGTTTCGTACTCTAGCTGACTCAAAGTTATATGATATATTCAGCTTTTACTTTCACAACACAAGTTGTGAAAGTAAAAGCTGAACATATCATGCTGATCAGATGAGTTGCCATAAGTTTTTACTTATTGTTTTCATTAATCTTCTTTCAATACATGCTTGTGAATGAATGCATGCTTGTCCATGACCACAGGAAAGTGTCATTTTCATAATCTACTGATTATCCCAACACAATGTTTTTTTTGGTTACCAATCAAAAAGTAGGTTGTTTTTAACTTCCAAATAAAATTTCAGCTGCATCATTAGGTTTCTTCAAGTATTCTACCTAAGTAATAAACATTTCTACTTAGTCCATATACGCTATGCACTACTAAGCATAGACCTCCTTTAGATTAGGAAATATAACATACTACAGAATATTACTTTTAAATACATACATATCATCACGCCATATCCCTTGCAGGGTAGGCAAAGAGAACAGAGTGCCAGAGAACTCTATCTTTGCATACTTCACTCGCTTCCTCTACATTCATAATTCTCTTCATACACGCTCGCCGGTTTCGGAGACTCTTGACTCCACCTTCCGTCAGTACATGACCGATCTGGTCTAGGTAGGTTAGTCTCGGTCTCCCCCGGTACCTACATCCTTCCACTTTCGCATTGTATATCTTCTTAACCAGACGTTCGTTCGGCATTCTTTCCACATGTCCGAACCATCGGAGCGTTACAATACTCTCTTTCATACCTATTCGCTCTCTTTGTCGGCGTTACGAATGCGACCGATCAGCCTAACTCCAAAGATTTTCCGCAGAGATCGCATTTCGACCGCATTAATTTTACTTTCATACTCTTTTCTGCATACCCAACTCTCGCTTCCATACAGTAATGTTGGAACAAGCACTGCGTTATGTATTGCTACACGTGCCTTCTGGCTGAGGGGGTGGCTGCCGAGAAGTTGCCCCAACGCTCCGTTCACTCTATTTCCCGCATTCACTCTTCGCTCTATATCAGTGGTCTACCTTCCATCTCGGCTAAATCCACATCCAAGATATACAAATTCATCCACTTGCTCTAGTATATCATTACCTATTGTTACTCTTACATCTGTTCTGGCTTCGTCTCTTTCAAAGACCATTATTTTGGTTTTGCTCACATTCACGCGTAGACCTCTTTTCTTACAATCTTCTGTCATTGTGTCGACTAGGGTCTGCAGGTCAGTCGCTGACTGTGCCAGCAGGACTGCATCATCTGCATAAAGCAGAGCAGTGACCACTGAGTCGCCCATCTGGACTCCCACATTCATATCGTTCAACCTTTGGAGACATTTATCCAGATATATGATAAACAGCCTGGCTGACAGAACGCACCCCTGCTTAACGCCGATATTGACGTCAAACCAAGGCGACATTCCATCATCCAGCCGCACACAGGCTCTACAGCCCATGTAACTGGACTGCACAGCCTGTAGCAGTTTACTGTTAATACCATACTCCGGTAAAATGTCCCAAAGTTCCTTTCGTACAACCGTGTCAAATGCTCTCTCCAGATACAAAACTGCAGAAAACCCTCTGACCTAGAGCCAGATGCTTCTCCACAATGTTGCGCAGAGAGAACACTTGATCCATGCATCCCCTTTCACTCCTGAAACCTCCTTGTATCTCACACAATAAACCATCGGACACCATCCTCATTCTCCTTTCAATAATTTTACCATACACTTTTGCTGCCTAACTGGTCAAGCTTATGGCTCTGTAATTTGCGCAGTCATAACGTGAACCCTTGTTTTTAAACAAAGGCACAATGACTGCGCTATTCCAGTTCCCGGGAACCATTCCCGAGCTCCAACATAAATTGAGGAGCAACAGGAACGCCTCCCGGACACAGGAGCTGCCAAGCTTGATCATCTCGGCAGACACCATATCAATGCCCGCTGCCTTACCATTTTTCAAACTTCTTATCGCCCATTCAACTTCATCCATACTGATGCCATCGGAGGACGCCACTGTCGAATGTTGTTCTACTAAACCACATGCGACACCGGCGTCAACCGTAGCATCCGCATACATATCGCCAAAATATTCACTCCATCGGCTTAACACGTCTTGTGTTTGTGTAAGAATGTCTCCACCTTTAGACCTTATTTTATTCATTCTGAAGACTGACCAACCACCCCGAGACTTCTTCACCTCCCTCCAAAAGAGTTTGGTGTTACTCTCGAAGTTTTTAGTCAGCCTATCTTCTGCACTCATACTTGCTCTATCACGTTTCTCTTTCACTAAGGCCTTGGTGTCATTCTTACATTGCCGATATATTTCTTTGTTCTGTTCAGTCATACTGTCATTCAGATTCAAAGAAGAGACATAGTCCAGCCACGCTTTCTTCTTTTGCTCTACGGAAGCTGCCACTTCCGCATCCCACCATGCATCACCATTTGTTTTTCTATGCTTCTTGGAACTTCCACATACTTCTTTCGTTGTATCTACCATACTCTCCTTCAATACTCTCCAGCATTCTTCAATGTCCGATTGCGGCTGGCTTGCCATCGTCAGCCGTTCTCGGACACCCTCTGCATACTTTTCTCTTACACACTCTTCTTGCAACCTTTCAACCTGTATTCTTTCAAGCCCTCCGAAGTGGACACGCTCTCGCCAGTGCCTCCACTTTCTGAACAGACCACTAAATCTCGCAATAACGAGATAGTGGTCCGTATCGACTGTGGGGCCCCTGTAGGCTCTTGCGTCCAATATTTTGCTTCGGAGGCGACTGTCTACCAAAATTAAATCTATTATACTTTTCTGTTCATTCCTTCTCCATGTGGATGTCCTTATGTTGGAAAAATGTGTTAGACACAATAAGGTTTCTCTTCATGCATACATCCGCTATGAGCCTACCTGCGTCGTTCACTCTCTTATCACCAAATGGACCAAGTACGTCCTCATAGTCTGGACGCTTGGTCCCCACCCATCCGTTCAAATCTCCGCATACAATCACGCGTTCACTGGTTTCTGCCATATCCACAACTTCCCTAACATTATCCAAAAACTTCTCTAGGTCTGATGCCACCGAGGATCCTACGGGAGCATATGCTACAACCATGAATACCTTGGTGACACCTAGTTTTATACGGACCCAAAGAAGTCTGGGATCATACATTCCGTAATCCTTCACACCTGAGGCCAAGCGAGAGGACAACAGCACTCCTACCCCCCTGTTCCACAGAGCACGTCTAGCTGTTTGTCCGCCATGACGGATATCAGCTCGTGCAACTTACCTTCCACACAACCTCTTACATTCCACGTGCCCAACCGGCACTCTGCTCTCCTCGACTCGCCTGACTGGGCAAGGCGTGATGGGTGGCGGCCCCAATCGCCGCAACTGCCTAAGTTCGTACCGAAGGGGGCGGGTCGGTACGCGTCGCCTCCGGGGGACGCCCTAACCCGCATTGCGGTACACATATCGAGCCGGATTAGCAGTCTAATTAGACTGGCAGGGGACGCGAACGAGCACGCTCCGGACTATGCCCCCTTATCTTTTTAATATAATAGTAATGGTCTTATTAATATTATAACTGATGTCTGAATACTAAATTAACGCAATTTACTTATTTTGTAGAGTAACCATGTGGTTTATATAGGTAATATATTGGTTTTACTTGTTTTATAAATAATTAATAAGAATGTTATCGATTTACGTTTATCGATTGCCCCATCTCTATCTTATTCTCAGTTCAGTATGAGCTTGTACTTGCGTAAGCATCATATTTTTATAAAATGGTTACTAAGTATTTTAAAACACATGAGTTTTGGTGTAAATATATTACATATTTTTATATTCATAATTTAGTTGAGGTATAGGTGGCATGTAAAGAATGAAAATATAGGCGATACAATCAATTGTGGTAGGGCCACGCTGTTAACAGTTTTCTGTCTACAGCCGCGGGCCGATCCGTCCGGGGTAGTACCACACTCTCGCAGAACATCGACGTCTGAGTAGTGGCAATGTGCTATTGCGCTTTGTTCGGTGAGCGAGAGAGCCGGAAGCCCAACTGGGTGGGTTTGGGGATTTTATTAGTAGGCAGCGGCCTAAGCTATACCCTTGCTATTGCAAAGGTCCGTGGGCGACAGTGACACTTACCATCGGGTTTGCTGCTTGCTCGTTTGCCACCAGAAGTATTAAAAAATAAAATTGTAAACGTGACGCGTATTCAAAATTACTTCATCGGTTTTGTAGCTATCTGTCACAGAGATCAAGCTATATTTTAAGGACTATAGCTGTTTTATCGTCCATGTTAATTATTAATTGATATCGCTTCAGCCTTTTTTTTGTAAAGTCAACCAGATTAAAGTAATGAATTTCTCAAGAAGTTTGCAAAGGATTTCATTATTCTTTTGCAGGTTAAGTGTTGTGTGGAACCTATGTATCTACCTACATTTAAATCTTATTTCGTCTCCACATCAGACGTAGCTATTATATTTACAAATATATGACTTATGAGGGTAGTTAGTTGTTACATCTTCAACCGGACTTTTGGTGAGCGCAAAGTTCTCTTAACCCAAGACGCATTATCATACATATTGCGTCTTGGGTTGAGTATGAAACAACCTATTTTTCAACGCTAGTTAAACAGCTTATATATTCAGTTTCTTTCTTTTTAAGTTATGTTATCTGCCAACTTTTAACATACTTTAACAGTATTTTATAACACTTAGAGATTTCATATGAAGTCATTTGAAAATAAAATAACGCAACGATTGTTGCCTATCTATTTTAGACTTGGCTGATCGTGATCAGGAAAGTTATACATACATACATACATATCATCACGCCATATCCCTTGCAGGGTAGGCAGAGAGAACAGAGTGCCAGAGAACTCTATCTTTGCATATTTCACTCGCTTCCTCAACATTCATAATTCTCTTCTATAGTGATCGAAAAGTCGGGTAATTAATATTAAATACAAACGTAAAAAATATTTTAATTCAAAAGTGTAACAATCGCGTTAACATCAGAATAGTCAAGACGCCGATTGAAATTAACAAAAAATGAGTAAAAAAAGGCGTATTTTTAAAGCGAGAAATTATTGAAATATAAAATTGCCCGTTTATAAAATCCGATTACGAAATGAAAAATTGATGTCGCAAGCGGGATTCGAACCCGCGCCTATTGGGATTCCGGCCCAATCGTGCTGCCACTACACTACCGCGACTAATTGTAGGACATGCAAATTTTCATTTCGTATTGTATTTACGTCTTAAGGTGACGGTGTGCTATCTACCCGACAATGTTTACACAATGTTATAGGCTTAATACTTCAAACTTTACAGTTAGAATTGTATTAAACGATGACACAACCTTGTTATTTAAATTACTGAAATTTAGCATTTAATATGCTTAATTTATAAAATCCGATTACGAAATGAAAAATTGATGTCGCAAGCGGGATTCGAACCCGCGCCTATTGGGATTCCGGCCCAATCGTGCTGCCACTACACTACCGCGACTAATTGTAGGACATGCAAATTTTCATTTCGTATTGTATTTACGTCTTAAGGTGACGGTGTGCTATCTACCCGACAATGTTTACACAATGTTATAGGCTTAATACTTCAAACTTTACAGTTAGAATTGTATTAAACGATGACACAACGTTGTTATTTAAATTACTGAAATTTAGCATTTAATATGCTTAATTTATAAAATCCGATTACGAAATGAAAAATTGATGTCGCAAGCGGGATTCGAACCCGCGCCTATTGGGATTCCGGCCCAATCGTGCTGCCACTACACTACCGCGACTAATTGTAGGACATGCAAATTTTCATTTCGTATTGTATTTACGTCTTAAGGTGACGGTGTGCTATCTACCCGACAATGTTTACACAATGTTATAGGCTTAATACTTCAAACTTTACAGTTAGAATTGTATTAAACGATGACACAACCTTGTTATTTAAATTACTGAAATTTAGCATTTAATATGCTTAATTTATAAAATCCGATTACGAAATGAAAAATTGATGTCGCAAGCGGGATTCGAACCCGCGCCTATTGGGATTCCGGCCCAATCGTGCTGCCACTACACTACCGCGACTAATTGTAGGACATGCAAATTTTCATTTCGTATTGTATTTACGTCTTAAGGTGACGGTGTGCTATCTACCCGACAATGTTTACACAATGTTATAGGCTTAATACTTCAAACTTTACAGTTAGAATTGTATTAAACGATGACACAACCTTGTTATTTAAATTACTGAAATTTAGCATTTAATATGCTTAATTTATAAAATCCGATTACGAAATGAAAAATTGATGTCGCAAGCGGGATTCGAACCCGCGCCTATTGGGATTCCGGCCCAATCGTGCTGCCACTACACTACCGCGACTAATTGTAGGACATGCAAATTTTCATTTCGTATTGTATTTACGTCTTAAGGTGACGGTGTGCTATCTACCCGACAATGTTTACACAATGTTATAGGCTTAATACTTCAAACTTTACAGTTAGAATTGTATTAAACGATGACACAACCTTGTTATTTAAATTACTGAAATTTAGCATTTAATATGCTTAATTTATAAAATCCGATTACGAAATGAAAAATTGATGTCGCAAGCGGGATTCGAACCCGCGCCTATTGGGATTCCGGCCCAATCGTGCTGCCACTACACTACCGCGACTAATTGTAGGACATGCAAATTTTCATTTCGTATTGTATTTACGTCTTAAGGTGACGGTGTGCTATCTACCCGACAATGTTTACACAATGTTATAGGCTTAATACTTCAAACTTTACAGTTAGAATTGTATTAAACGATGACACAACCTTGTTATTTAAATTACTGAAATTTAGCATTTAATATGCTTAATTTATAAAATCCGATTACGAAATGAAAAATTGATGTCGCAAGCGGGATTCGAACCCGCGCCTATTGGGATTCCGGCCCAATCGTGCTGCCACTACACTACCGCGACTAATTGTAGGACATGCAAATTTTCATTTCGTATTGTATTTACGTCTTAAGGTGACGGTGTGCTATTATATATTTTTCATTTCGTAATCGGATTTTATAAATTAAGCATATTAAATGCTAAATTTCAGTAATTTAAATAACAAGGTTGTGTCATCGTTTAATACAATTCTAACTGTAAAGTTTGAAGTATTAAGCCTATAACATTGTGTAAACATTGTCGGGTAGATAGCACACCGTCACCTTAAGACGTAAATACAATACGAAATGAAAAATTTGCATGTCCTACAATTAGTCGCGGTAGTGTAGTGGCAGCACGATTGGGCCGGAATCCCAATAGGCGCGGGTTCGAATCCCGCTTGCGACATCAATTTTTCATTTCGTAATCGGATTTTATAAATTAAGCATATTAAATGCTAAATTTCAGTAATTTAAATAACAAGGTTGTGTCATCGTTTAATACAATTCTAACTGTAAAGTTTGAAGTATTAAGCCTATAACATTGTGTAAACATTGTCGGGTAGATAGCACACCGTCACCTTAAGACGTAAATACAATACGAAATGAAAATTTGCATGTCCTACAATTAGTCGCGGTAGTGTAGTGGCAGCACGATTGGGCCGGAATCCCAATAGGCGCGGGTTCGAATCCCGCTTGCGACATCAATTTTTCATTTCGTAATCGGATTTTATAAATTAAGCATATTAAATGCTAAATTTCAGTAATTTAAATAACAAGGTTGTGTCATCGTTTAATACAATTCTAACTGTAAAGTTTGAAGTATTAAGCCTATAACATTGTGTAAACATTGTCGGGTAGATAGCACACCGTCACCTTAAGACGTAAATACAAAACGAAATGAAAATTTGCATGTCCTACAATTAGTCGCGGTAGTGTAGTGGCAGCACGATTGGGCCGGAATCCCAATAGGCGCGGGTTCGAATCCCGCTTGCGACATCAATTTTTCATTTCGTAATCGGATTTTATAAATTAAGCATATTAAATGCTAAATTTCAGTAATTTAAATAACAAGGTTGTGTCATCGTTTAATACAATTCTAACTGTAAAGTTTGAAGTATTAAGCCTATAACATTGTGTAAACATTGTCGGGTAGATAGCACACCGTCACCTTAAGACGTAAATACAATACGAAATGAAAATTTGCATGTCCTACAATTAGTCGCGGTAGTGTAGTGGCAGCACGATTGGGCCGGAATCCCAATAGGCGCGGGTTCGAATCCCGCTTGCGACATCAATTTTTCATTTCGTAATCGGATTTTATAAATTAAGCATATTAAATGCTAAATTTCAGTAATTTAAATAACAAGGTTGTGTCATCGTTTAATACAATTCTAACTGTAAAGTTTGAAGTATTAAGCCTATAACATTGTGTAAACATTGTCGGGTAGATAGCACACCGTCACCTTAGGACGTAAATACAATACGAAATGAAAATTTGCATGTCCTACAATTAGTCGCGGTAGTGTAGTGGCAGCACGATTGGGCCGGAATCCCAATAGGCGCGGGTTCGAATCCCGCTTGCGACATCAATTTTTCATTTCGTAATCGGATTTTATAAATTAAGCATATTAAATGCTAAATTTCAGTAATTTAAATAACAAGGTTGTGTCATCGTTTAATACAATTCTAACTGTAAAGTTTGAAGTATTAAGCCTATAACATTGTGTAAACATTGTCGGGTAGATAGCACACCGTCACCTTAAGACGTAAATACAATACGAAATGAAAATTTGCATGTCCTACAATTAGTCGCGGTAGTGTAGTGGCAGCACGATTGGGCCGGAATCCCAATAGGCGCGGGTTCGAATCCCGCTTGCGACATCAATTTTTCATTTCGTAATCGGATTTTATAAATTAAGCATATTAAATGCTAAATTTCAGTAATTTAAATAACAAGGTTGTGTCATCGTTTAATACAATTCTAACTGTAAAGTTTGAAGTATTAAGCCTATAACATTGTGTAAACATTGTCGGGTAGATAGCACACCGTCACCTTAAGACGTAAATACAATACGAAATGAAAATTTGCATGTCCTACAATTAGTCGCGGTAGTGTAGTGGCAGCACGATTGGGCCGGAATCCCAATAGGCGCGGGTTCGAATCCCGCTTGCGACATCAATTTTTCATTTCGTAATCGGATTTTATAAATTAAGCATATTAAATGCTAAATTTCAGTAATTTAAATTGCCCGTTTTTTGTTTATTCTAAAACTGTCGCCGCATTAAGTGAGTAGGTATCTAAAAAAACAGTAGTAAAGATATCCATTTTAAAAAAAGATCCAGAAGAATTCCTCAAATTTACAGCCAAATCTAAAATAAGTACAGTTTCTTCAATTAGAAGATTTATTCATATGGATATGGAATATCCATATGAAAGACATACCCTGCAAAGGACATGGTGTGATGGTATGTATGTATGATATGGAATATTGTATTCATATGGAATGACCTCTATAACTGAAGAGGTAGTAAAGATTATATATATATTTCATACATTACTATATAATTTTGTTTTTTTAAGATTTTATGGCACACAAGTGGATGCAAAACAATCTTAATAAATCACTATGTATAGCAAATCTTAGAGATCTTGGGATGTCACTTAATATAAAACTATATTTTTTATAAATAATTATGTAACTTTGCGTGTAAGCGTTTTTAGGGTTTACATCTCAATTTACACAGAGCTATTCTTATTGTTTTAATTAGTTATTCTTCATTTGTTATCTTTTCAATACTAATTACCTGTAATTCTAGTCATAAATTATTTTTGTCTATATTTCTTACAACAAATCCGTACATATGAACTCAATAATATAGATTTTAATATTAATTAGATAAATAATTTACCCATAAAAATTAACATATTGGAGATATTGGACAATTTTAGGCATGGCCGGAGACTGTGATCAGCACCATCAACATCAGATGACCTCGATGGAATGAATCAGGAGAATAGAAATTTGAGAGAACCAGCTACGATTTATCTTTATGAATCGTAGACAAAATGGACATGTAAAACCATCTTGTTTTGCATCTGATGGAAGTTATTTATATAAGTTTTATTGTAATTAAACCTCACAAAAAGGGCATAGATTAACATAGTTCAATGTTTCTTGTATGTATATCCGAACATATTGTTGTATAAAGTAACTAATAGCACTTCTACTGTTAAATAAACTTATTACTTAAACTTGGATTTGCTAATGTAAGTTTTAATTGGACAGTAATATAACAATTGATAAAAGAAAATCTCTTTAATTAAGTGTTTTATATGTAATATTTAGAAATAAAGATAAAATATAGAAAATAATGTGTTTAATTTAATTTAAACTGTAAGATTGTTGGCATTTAGCTATATTTTAAATATTACATTTACTGACGAACCCTTTAATATAATAATAAATTTTATTAATTTCATATCGGGGAGATAGACCTTGTTAGCATTGGTCTGCACTCTAGGCGAAGGGATACCCCGAAATGTATAATGTACGGGGAGATGAGCCTCGTAAGCATTGTGCTACAACTCATCTAGGAAAAGGAAAACACCGAAATATAGCCCGGGAAAATAGGCATCGTTAACACTGATCTGCAATCTATCTAGAAGAAGGAAAACTCTAAAATATAACCCCCGATCCAAAATGTAAAACCAACCGTGCTGAGGGATTCGCTGCCATAGGGTAGGTCGAAGACGGAGGGTGCATGTGTTGGTGGTCACAGTGCACAGTAGTGATTCCATCTTGCCCTCACGCAAGGGCTCTGTGGGGGTGGACCGTTGACTACTTTAATTCTCGTGGGAACGCTATGAATTGCTATAAAAATATTAAAATTCCAAATTATGGCAATGCGGCTCGCAACACGTCTCGTTCCCAATGATGGCGAAAAGTGGTCTACGAAGTGCCGGTTTGCCTCGTTAAATGTAGGAGGAATGAAAGAGAAATTAAATGATCGATGATAAAAAGATTGATATTCTTTGTGTGAATGAGACGAAGCGAATGGGATGTGAGATAACTAATTGTGGACGTCTGGGGTATCAAGGAACACTAGAGCCTGCCAGGGAGTCTATCTCCTTATTTCAGCTCATAGGCTCAGTGAAAGAGTATAAATGTGTGAGTGCTAGATTAGTATGAACAGAAATGCAAGTGGGTCTAACCCGTATTTTTGTGGTAGGAGATATACTTCTATTCACAGGAGCATATATTATGCTCCTGTAAACACTGGTTTAAATAAAAATAAGTCAATATCATTATACCTACTACTCTTATCCCAATTACTTGGGGTCGATACAATATCTACTCTTTCATAGTACATATTGTAAAAGTTATTGGCAATAGTTTTATGACCGTGACCAAACGGCATCAGATGGGAGTTGGCTTAGGTCGTTATAAGGCTCTTAGTCGTCTTTTACGAAACCCACGAGCAAAGTAAGGGTTGGTAGTATTCTTAGCCGCTATCACAGCTATTAAATAAGTATAATTTAAACAAAAATAAGTAAAAAAAGAGAAAAACTCTGGGAGAAACTAAAGATGTTTTGAAATTGTATAGGTGTAATGAAAGATTGATTTTAATGGATGGGTTGGAGTGAGCAGAAAAGAATTTGAAAGGTTTGGCGATGAAAATGAACAATGTTTACTAGATGCGTGCTTGGAATGGAACCATTGTATTAAAAAGACAATTTTTGAACACAAAAAGATCCATATGTATGTTCTACAGAAATATGTGGCGTGATAGATTGGCTTGCTGTCAGAGCCAATGAGAGAATGGAGAAAGCAATGAATGATGATATAAATGTAGCCAAAGAAGAATATAAAAGAAAAATAAAGAGATGTGAAACAAATTGTTAGAAGAAAGAAAGAAGATCAAAAAGACGAGTACGATAGATTGTTGCAGGATTTCCAATCTAACCTGAAGATTTTCTGAAAGGCCAAAAGATCGGCTCAGAGGTAAAGCATAAAATACAGAGATAGTCTCGATCAGGGTTGAATATATTGGACAGTCAGTGGAGAAGAATTTATGCTAGAGCGATGAAGGGATACTTTGATAGCTTGTTTGAAAGAGAAGAGCCACAAAAATTATTATTTGTGAATGAAAGAGATCTCGAGGATGGAGAATGCATAACTATGATAGAAACTACGAATGCATTGAAAGGTATGAGAGCGTGTAATTCTCCAGGATACGACAGGGCAGTTGAAATGCTGACGGCTGGAGAAAATATTATAGCTAACATGTTATACCAGCCCTTCAAACTTTGCTGCAGTAATGGCCGAGTACCTATAGACTGATGTCAGGCGGTAATCGTACCTCATTACAAACGGAAAAGTTCGCGGCAAGACTAGAAACTACAGGGGCATAAGCAGCCTGCTTAGCATTGTCGGCAATTTGTATGCGTGTGTTGATTCAAAGAGAGTATGGGTTGCACGAATCAAGTCTTCTCTTTATGATGCATGACGCAAATTTTTTTGGCTAAAGGTCAATGAAGGAAGGTTTATGACAAAGTGAAGAGAAATGAACTGTGGTCGTTACTATCTATGTATAGGGTAGACGGCCATCTTATTCCGATGTTGAAATCCATTTATAAGGATTCTAGAGCCTGCGTAAAAGCGTTCTGATAAACGAGTCCCATACTGAATGGTTTGACATTGATAAAGGTGTTAGACGAGGATGTGTAGCGTCACCGTGACTGTTTAACCTACTCATGGATAGCTATTTGCAAGATTTGAAAAATAATGAAAGTGGTTTAATAAAAAAAATGATTAAAAAAATCAAAAAACCCGACTGCGTAAAAAGTCACCAAAACTACGTACATAATAAAAAAACTGAAAAGAAATAAACAAGCACTTAGATGTCCGGTGGTCTAGAATTCCATAATATATTATTGAATAAATACTATTGCAGCAAATAAAATATATTTTAATAATAGAACATGACAACTGAACAGTCGGGATCCACTATTCGACAGCAAATCTAATTTTTCAATGGATCCCGATTTTATTTGCTGCAATAGTATTTATTCAATAATATATTATGGAATTCTAGACCACCGGACATCTAAGTGCTTGTTTTTTTCTTTTTAGTTTTTATATTATGTACCTAGGTACGTAGTTTTGGTTACTTTTAACGCAGTTGGGTTTTTTGATTTTTTTAATTAGTTTTTTTATTTTACACTTTTTAGTTATTAATACCTAGGTAGCTATAGTTATCTTATTTATTAATAAGTAGGTAAGTACCTAACTATATATAGTTTTTCGACTGAAGTTGGGTACTAAATCGTTAGAAATTGGAGATGGGCGACCGCGTAAGATATTAGATATTTTAGGTAGGACTACCTATGGTATATTGGACAATATACCTACTAGATACTTCAGTATATGTCCATCCACATCCAGTTATATGAATTTTTCGTCTTTTCATCGTAAATTTCTACTGTCTAAAAAACCTACATACAGGGTGTCCCAAAATTCAACGATAAGCTGGCACCAGCAGGTGGACCTACATATGACTACTCGAGAACAGAAAAGAAAAAAATTCTACCTTGATTTTTTTTTTCATTACGACAAAAAAACCAAAATCTTTAAAAATGGACATCCTTTATTATATTATTAAGTGCTATTGCTACAGTTTTACAAGTAATTCTGTGATTTTTTTTGTATTGGCAAGGTAAGTAGCACTACTATCGATCACAACCATTAAAAATTCCAGAATATCTATAGTTTTTACACAAAAATCAATCAAAACTATGTTTTTTTCATAAATTATGTAAGATTTTGACTTTCAGCTCACTTTCACTCATCATAGTGAAAAAAAAAAGTATGGACACTACTGTGGCAAATAGTATTAAAAATTGGCGCAACTAACTACAATTCTAAAATGGTATAACATTCAAGGCAAACTAGCCACAAAAATATACTTAGGTGTACTATTTCAAAATAACAACCATATTTCGAAAATTGTTAGTGTTGATAGTAATCACTTTTACTAAGTAGCCAAAATGTTTTTGTAGCAAGTTCCCAGAATTTGAATGAGACATGTGCGTAGTCCGTAGATCCACAGTCTGAATTATTTTATGGCGAAGCTCGTCCAAGGTTGCAATCGGTTTTGTGCAAACTCTGTCCTTTAGACAACCCCAATAGAAAAAGTCCAGGGGATTTAGATCGGGTGAACGGGGTGGCCACAAGATAGGACCAAGTCGCCCGATCCAACGCCCTGGGTACTCTTGGTCTAAGTACTCTCGCACAGGACGGGCATAGTGAGCTGGGCAACCATCGTTTTGAAACCACTTGGTTTGCAAATCACTTAAGGGCACATCTTCTAATAATCCTGGCAACTCATTTTGTAAGAAGTTTAAATAACTATTGCCATCTATGTTTCCTTGTAACTCAAAGGGCCCTATCACTTTGCCATTTATTATGCCAGTCCATAGGTTAATCTTAAATTGGTATTGAGATTGTCTTCTCTCACCAGGTGCAGATTTTCATTGTTCCAGCTATGAAGATTGTGAAGATTTAAATATCCATCTTTCTTGCAGGTTGTTTCATCACGACGACGTGACGTTTTAAAATTCTATGTGCAGTACTTTTTGGGATTCCCGTTGCTGCTTGTACAGCACGTACAGAGGTAGTTGAATCGTTTTCTATTTCATTGAGAACTTCTTCATCGTGTTCCGATCTAGGTTTTCCAGCGTTTCGCCTGTCAGATGGTATACAACCCTCCGAAAAAGCTTGATACACGTTAATAAATACGCGATAATCCGGATACCTTTGAAGATTAGGGTACCTTGCTCGATATAATCTGCTAGCAGCGTTGGCATTGCATCGGCATTCTCCATAAATTAGGTGCATATTAGCGTATTCTAACGCTGTGTATGGTAGCGGCATGATGAATGCTAAACACTTGAAAATAAGGCAAAACTTCTTTAAAAAAAACACAAAATCACAGTCTAAAATAATGCCAAGTCAGGTCAATTTCCAGGTCACTTAATTCAATCCAAAAGTCGTCAGTACCAGAGCCACTTTAATTAAAACAGAACGGTGTGCAGTAAACAAAGAAGTAGAGCATACTGACTTGCTGTGCTGCTGAGGACATTAATTACTTCTCCACCTGCATTAATGTTACTAAACAATTAGCATCTATCTATCTCCCTCTAACGTATAATCTCTCTATCTCTGTCCAACTTATTTTATGGACTTATGGACTACGCACATGTCTCATTCAAATTCTGAGAACTTGCTACAAAAACATTTTGGCTACATAGTAAAAGTGATTACTATCAACACTAACAATTTTCGAAATATGGTTGTTATTTTGAAATAGTACACCTAAGTATATTTTTGTGGCTAATTTGTCTAGAATGTTATACCATTTTAGAATTGTAGTTAGATGCGCCAATTTTTAATACTATTTGCCACAGTAGCGTCCATACTTTTTTTTTTCACTATGATGAGTGAAAGTGAGCTGAAAGTCAAAATCTTACATAATTTATGAAAAAAACATAGTTTTGATTGATTTTTGTGTAAAAACTATAGATATTCTGGAATTTTTAATGGTTGTGATCGATAGTAGTGCTACTTACCTTGCCAATACAAAAAAAATCACAGAATTACTTGTAAAACTGTAGCAATAGCACTTAATAATATAATAAAGGATGTCCATTTTTAAAGATTTTGGTTTTTTTGTCGTAATGAAAAAAAAAATCAAGGTAGAATTTTTTTCTTTTCTGTTCTCGAGTAGTCATATGTAGGTCCACCTGCTGGTGCCAGCTTATCGTTGAATTTTGGGACACCCTGTATATGTGAGAAAGGTCGTTACGAAACTTTAAATCAATATAGATCCTAAACGGCCAGTCAAATCGAAAAATGTTGAGAGAAAACTAATAATGATTTTTAAATACCTATTCAACGATACCCAACTCGACATACATAGTTTGTTGACTTTATTTTTTTTAAATTTTCACAATATGGCGTCCAGTAGTCGCCTTATTGAATTTTCATTAACGTTATATCTTTAGTGACACTCGCCGGATTAAGAGGAATCGATTGACGTGCGAATCATAGAAATCGGCCCAGGCGTTTGGTCTATATAGTGCTTCAAAGGAACATACATACATAGACTGTTAAACATAATACCACTCCTTTGCGTTGCGCAGTCGGGTAAAAATTGCATTCAATTGCAACTTGTTTCATTGTGTTGACGTCTCCGTTTCCGCTAATATTTATATATCTGCTTCCGTTTTAACGTTCCGTTACATCAATTTGTAACCAAAAAAGGTGAATAGACAGCACAAAATAAAATTGCATATTAATAATAATCATAATATTTTTTCAATTTTCGTTGTCCTTTTTATATTATTCCAATGTCTTTTATCATAATTATTACACATTTTTTTTATATAGAATACTTTTTTACTATTGGCCTAACCATGAAATTCTTCATTATTCAATTACGTATTGAATAGTTTGTAGAAAAAATTTACCTATATTATATTGTACAAATAATTGTCAGTTGAAACTAATAGATATTCATTGTATTTACATATATCTAATTAGACACGTTATTTTTCGTACATAAAAAAATTCAATTTTACTAAACAAATGTCACCAGCCCAGGACATAGTCTAATGCTTTAGAAATCAGGCCGCTTGATCTTTGTGGTACTGGTGCTGATGGTATGGGTGTTGGGCATAATGAACGGGCACCTGGCAATCTGAAATAAATATAATAATAGTTTAGTAGTCAAGATCTCTTAAGCTCTACTTTCTAAGTCAACAAAAGCTTAAGAGACACTGTTGGGGTGACTGGACCGGGAAATTAGTCCGTCACCCGCCGAGAGGCTGACCGCGCGAGGAAGGACCGACGTCCTCCCCCTTGCACGTCGCTCAAGGAGAGGGTAGAAAAAAAAAACACTGTTGCACTGCTGACACTGTGGAAAGTAAAAGTTAATTTTGACAAAACAGTATATGGAGGAGCCTATTATTATGAGTTTTGGTTTTTTGTAAACACAACATAGGATGTTGTCTGCCGAATATAAGGAAATAATCATTGTATTGCGGCGGAATTTACAGACATTCAATTTAACAGACATAAATGTTATTCAGAAATAGAACCATAATTTTTGGATCATGCAAAATATTGCCCTACATTTGAATCAAACCCATGACACTAGTATGGTAGCCACTATCTTAACCACTATGCCTTCTGTGCTATCATTTTGTGGTTTAATTGGGTACTTGGCTGTGCCTCTGGTATTGCTGAGGTCCATGATTGACTGTTAGCACTTATTATCAGGTGGGCTATGTTAAAAGAGATATGTTCAATAATTAAAATTATAGATTAGAACGAAAAATATACCTTTCAGAAGTGATGTTAGGGCTGGATACAGCAATTCGAGGTGGTTCTTTACATTCCACAACACCAACCATGACACCAGGTAAAACTTGCCGACCACTTAGTGCTAAAGCCCTCTCTTTTTCTGCTCTCGTTGCATACCTCACATGGGCCCAATTGCCTTGCGTGGGATATTGCTTATCTAAAATCATAAGTTAAATAAGTTATCGTTTGCCATGTAATCAGCATATTTCTGTGTGGTGACGGAGTAAGTATACTATTTACCACCCCATATCTTACCTGTGGGTGATCGTACGAGACGACTAAGGGATATAAAACGCATATAACATCTATGCGAGAGAAGGAAAACTTGAAAGAAAACCCTATACTAACACGTCTGACCAGCGTGGTATAGTAGGTTGATTTCCCTCCCATTACGGAGGAGGCCTGAGCTCAATAGTGGTACATTTATGGGCTGTGATGATGATGATAATGAATCAGCATAAGAAAAAATCATCAAATTAATGAATAGCTAACCATATATTAAAATAGATTTTATAAATTGAATGGGTTCAAAGTATACCACAAACATATCCAGTGGTAGTTTAAATGTTGCAAAAATATTAGACTATACCAAATTACTGGTTTTTTTTTAAACTTTTTAAAGTTAAATCTTTAACATGTACTGTTATGACAAAACAAAAAGTGTGGCCATCATAACTGCACATGGGAATGTGCATACACAAAGTATACTATAAGGTGGGCAGCCACATAATGCAAACCACACCCGCTTGGCAGTCAATGAGAGCATTGTAAAATTACCAATCATCATCATTCATCATTCTCCTACTCTTATCCCAATTACTTGGGGTCAATATAATATGTACTCTTATTTCATAGTACATATTGTAAAAGTTATTGGCAATAGTTATATGACCGGCCTACCAGACGTCATCTCTCCTTGGGAATGTAATTGTTGACCAAACGGCATCAGATGGAGTTGGCCCAGGTGGTTATAAGACTCTTAGTCATCTTTTACAACATCCAACAGCAAAGTTTTTAAAACACATTATTTTAATTATAGGTCTTGATTAATTTACAATTTTTTTAGTACATCAAATAAAGGATGGTATTACTTTTAACTATCTATATCACTATCTGACAAAGTTATCTCCACAAAGGGGCAAATTGCAATGAATGTCACACTTAGCAAGGTTGGAATTGCAATGAATGTCACACTTAGCAAGGTTGGAATTGCAATAAATGTCACACTTAGCAAGGTTGGAAAGATGACTAAGAACTCCATATCAACATGGGCCGGGCCTACTTCAGTTGATGCCATTAGTGGTTAACAATTACATTCCTAAGAAGGATTAATGTCAGGCAAGCGAGCAGTCATACAATTATTATCGATAACTTTTGCAATATGTACAATGGAGAAGTACATATTGCATCCACCCCAAGTAATTGGAATAAGAGCAGGAGAATGATGATGATGAGTATTTTTACTATTAATTTAGAAGATATTCATTTCAAACATTTATTTTTTGATGTAATTTCTTAATAAACATGAAAATATATTTTTAATAGAAATCATTGTAATATAATTTATTACATTTTATTAGTCTTACCTAAGATAGCACCACAATTACTGAATCTAGCCAGTACAGTATTGGCAGCATTAGGTGGAAATCCAAATACTGTGACCCAGTATTCATCTTGTTCTTGACAACCATCTTGCCATGGTGTTGACATAGAATGATTATTTCCTGATAAATTCATACTCCCATATCCATTTTGGAGCATTGAATTATTATTATAAAGACTATCTTGAAACAATGACTGGTTAATTGATGGTTCGTTGCTTTTAATAGTATCAAATAAATCTTCTATAGGCGGTCCATTTGGTTTGTTTGAATAAGACATGTTTGATGGTGTAGGAACAGTATTATAGACACTTGGAGATGTTGGAATGTTGGAATACATATTTTGGTTGTACAGTGCTTGTTGGTGCATGGAAATATTCTGACGATAAACTTTTTGATCTGGTGTTGAAGTTTTATTAGGACTTGAAGGTGACCCTGTAATATTCAATTAATTAAAAGTACTGCACAGATGGCATAGTGGTTAAGAAACCAACCTTTCGCGAAAATTTCCGGGTTTCGATTCCCATACAGGACAATACTTTGTGCGATCCACAAATTGTCTTTCAGAATCTAGGTTGTAATTTGTTTTTAATTGTATGTTTGTAAAGTCCCCCGTAATACAAGGATTATTTCTTTAGTGCAGTGTCTTTTTAAAAAAAAATACTAATCAAGTAATAGTAGTAGGCATGAATTTCTTTATAAATATGCAAAATAATGTGAATGCCAAAGGTAATTCGAAATTCGAAACATATTCTGGATATACTAAAAATACTCACCGAAGGCGAGACTTCGGCCTTTAGTAGGTGACAAGCTATTAGTTCGAGGAGTAGTAGGAGGATTTATTTCACCCAAAAGGAAAGGTGGTAAGTATCCTACATTCGGACTATTCGAAGGAGAGTGTGTTGGACTACCCAAAGTCATAGGCTCCATCATTTCAAGTTTAATGTGTAATACTTTAATATAATTGTAACTATCTTCTGCTTCTAATTAAATATAAGCGTCTTTATTTTCATTTATCACTATTATAAGCGGCTATTCGTCACGTTCTTCTTATTCTTAACTTTTACCGTTGACATTTGACTATTTGATTTGACAAAATAAAAAAAATGACAGCAAGTGTTGCGTATCAATAATCGACTATCATTAAACTATCGATAGATGACTTCATATTAATGGTATCGATATTTAGTTTGTAGATAGTTTCTATATTATTGATAGAATCAATACTATGGGTGAATCATATAGAGAAATAGTATGATTATTTATTTATTTATTTAAATAGGAACATCAAATTAATTAAATTAAACGTATACAATTTCGGCATACAATTATATCTATTTGCTAGATTAGGTTTAGCTCTGGACTCCACACTAGGAAACCCTGTGTCGTGGAGGCCAGTCCATTCTCAAATAATTATATAGTATGTATTTAAATATATGCATGCGTTCTTGAGTATATCCGTGCATGTATGCATATGTGCATGTGTAATCATGTACATGTTTCCGCATTTTCATATATATCTATGAGTATGAGCGTACACGAGTATACACGCATACACGTGCGTGTATACTCGTGCGAGTATGTGAATTCGTGCATACGTTTATATCTATGTGTGTGTGTGTGTGTGTGTGTGTGTGTGTGTGCGCGTGTGTGTGCGTGTGCGTATGCGTGTGCGAGCGTGTGCGTGCATGTGTGTGTGTCTGTGTGTGTGTGTGTGTGTGATGATGTAGGACAATAGTACTGATATACAATATCAGTAGTGTCGTAAGTAATAGCTCCAAAAGTATTGCTACCTGCATATGTTTGGGAGTAACACTATTGACATTATCGATAGCTAACACTATTACTAGTTAATAAAATATGATAGTATTCTAAAATTCAATTAATATCGCGTAAAAATATTAGGTATAAAAGTTCTATCTTAAAAAGAATGGGATATTATATGGATTGTCAAATGTTTTTTTCGTTGCAATTTTAAAACTAAACTGACAGTGTATATTATAGATGTATTTATGTATTATGATAGTTTTTAATTTAACAACTATACTATCGATAATATTACTTAAAAAGCCCGATACTATCATTGACAATGATGGTATCACAGAGCATTGGCTCTTGATAATATTACCATGTAATGGTATCGATTTTAGCGACACTATTGATTCCCATCATTAGTTTTAGTTAATTTGTAACATTGATAGTATCGATGATATCACTATAAATATTATTACTAAAACTTATATAATATAGTTTTCAATGTTGTCTATCGATACCGAAACTATCGATAGTTGGGCAACTCTAGGAACAGTCCGAAAGAAAAGTTTTTTTAGATGTGGTACACGTAGTACACGAGGCAGGCCTACGTCCAACAGTGGACGGGGAAAGGCTGAAATGATGATGATACGTAGTACTAATATACTAATCTGTAATCTGGTATGTCCGTTCTGAAAAAAGAAGGATGGGCAATATATTTTTATTCAGAATTAAAAACATTCCACCGGCAAAAAAGTTACTTTACTTTAATATACGTTATAATTACGTTACTTTAATATATAAATTTATAAAACACTGGCTCTGAAATTATAGTATTAAATAAAATTAATACTATATTCTTTTTCGTCTAGTGATGGAGGAAGATACAATTCACCTCTTTTCTTGGTCGTGGATGTCCTAAAAGTCGATTGAGGCATATAATATGCATAATGCACAGTGAAACTGTTTTGCGCGCGTGAGGATAAACATTTTACAGATGAAACGCAATATTAGTGACACGAAAATGTGGGACGTTTTTGTCCAAGAAGAGGGAGAGAGTGATTGAGACCGAATGAGAGAGAGTGAAAAAGGGCAATGTAGCATAAAGCCATGGAAGTAATAAGTACTCTGTACAACAGGAATGAGCTGTTGTCGCAAAATTGAAGCCGAGCGAGAGCTCAGAACTGTACCTTTTATCCCTCTCTGGCGATGGTGACCATATTGAAATATGATTTAAGGACAATAATTATAAAAAATATTTGTGATCTGACGTCAGCAGATCATTGCTTCAGATGGATTTTAATCGAAGATGCTTATATAATAAGCATCTTCGCTTGCCTTGAACTTGACCTTTGTGGCACTATACATTTCCTGTTTTTGCTTGCTTTTCACACTCGCGTCATATAGGTAGGTACTTATCTACTGGTCCTTGTGGGACACGACATGCAGCTGGACTGAGATAAAATTACGATAAGGTGGTGTGTGGTATATTTAATTAAGAAAAAACAGTTAAGTTTACATTTAAGTTTAATTCTAAATCAGACTGCTAAATAAGACAGTTTTGTGACGTTTCTGCCGCAAACCCAGCTTATTCCCTATATGTTTCATTGATTCTAATTTTGCATTGAGTTAAACGTAAATTGAGATATGAATTCGCTAACGTCTTCATCAATAGAATATCATGTGGATCTTCAAATATAGATTGAAGAGGATGTGCTGATTCTAACGATGTATGTAGTTTGCTATAAAATTCTCGGACGACATACCTACATGATAATTTTATTTTTGTTTACGTTTTTTAACGATTGATTTAATAATGTAATAAACAGTGTTCTATGGTGTTGTGATCCAATAACACCACACAATTTGAACAAGAAATTTTGTGAATCATCCCATTCACGATATATCCAGCAATATAAAAAATAATGTTCAGTTTAAAATCTGAAACACAAGCGTTATCTACGAGATTTAACAAATCATCTATTGATGTCGATCATGTCGACTGATCTTTATTACATTCTTCCACAATAGCTTTCTTTTTTTTTTTCCTAAATTTTCTAAAGAACTTAATGTTAGGGACATTAAGATCTTTAGGAAATTTTAAATCTAAACAAAGTTATTTTCATAAAAAAATAAAAAACACATAGGTATTTAAGTTATTTGTTCTTGAACTAGGATTGAATAGTCATGCATGGTCACCGTAATTCTTCACTAACAAATTATGTTATTATTATTATTTACGATTTCATGTGGGGTGGTCAGTGTGCTGAGTGTGAGTTTTGTCGTTAACATTACTCGCTCTACGACGTGCGCGTAAGCATGCCATTTGTATGAAGAAATGTAGTTTCAAAAACGCGCCACTAGTGGCGCTGTATATTTCTTCATACAAATGGCATGCTTACGCGCACGTCGTCGAGCGCGTAATGTTAACGACAAAACTCACACTCAGCACACAGGTCAGGTGTCCGTATTTCATACATATAAAAGAAAACCTATACCCCAATCGCAAAATGTTTGCGTTAATAAGGTTTTACACTTAGCAATAATATTGCTTTAATATGTCGGTAATAAATTATTATTTATATTTAAAAACATTTTAGAAGTAAATGTTTTTACTTCATTACATTACATCAATCGCATATTTTTCTACCAACAAGGAAAGGATTGAAATCAACTTAACTCTGGCAATTCTAAGTCCACTGTTAGAACGGGACACAGGGTACACTGGTTGCCCTCTCACTCGGCTTCATTTTTATTTTGCGCGCAACAAGACTCTTACTACCTTAGCATAAGGTTTTATTTTCTTTATTTTTGCTGCAAGATGCACAGATAGAGCTCATTCCTGTTGTACAGAGTACTTATTACTTCCATGCATAAAGCACATACTTAGCCATGGAGCGAGAGTAGGGACTGTAGGGAGCAAGCGGGCGAGATAGATTGAGATAGAGTAAGATAGGGTGAAATCAAATCAAATCATTTATTACGCATAGCCCCATAAGGTCACTTACATATTGTCAATTTTACACATTTTTTTAAATTAATCTACCACAGAATCGGAAAGCGGCCACAAATTGAGAAGATCCGGTAAGGCACCCAGCGGGCTCGAAAGTCGCATAATGCACATAGCCATGGAGCTAGAGGAGGGAGGGAGCAAGCGCGAGAGAGATATGGAGATAAAAAAAATACACACTACTGGTTGATGTATGTAAACGAGATTTAAAAATTAGTTTGCCGAAGCAGTTTCACTTCCGACATGTGTACTTTGTACGGAGGCACTTTTAGTTTTTTGTAATATGTCGTGGAGGAAGTGCTGTGGAATAGTGTAATTGACATAAATAGAGCCTTGGCATAAAGGTCTTAGTTACCATGCCATAAAATTTATTAAAAAAGTAGATAGCTTCTTATTTATATAGGTACCTATCTATCTAGACCTAAAGGTAATGGAATAAAATTAATCTGATTAATAATTGGTAACATTGAATCTATAATTGTCAAAATACCAGTCAAACAAACGAATATGGATTCTTGGGCTGTAAAGCCTCAGAAATTTAATGAGTTTACTAGAAATGAATGCGCGACAACCAGTTCAAATACTCCTAGAAACATGTCAGCTAACAGTAGTAATATTGTTCATAAATTGTTCAATAGAGAGGTAAGTTAAAACTAAGAAAATACATAATGAATAAAAGCTTGATCAAAATTTTTATTTTTTTTTATCATAGGTTGTAGTTTATTTAGATTTGCATAGCCATTATAAGCTCTTATTCATGTTTACGATTAAACTTAATATTTTGAGCATTAAATAATAAACTATTTTGCCTGGTATGTTGATAAATCATTAAATTAACACAAATTTGTGAGATTTATAATTGATTTTACATGACGCTGAGAAATATATAGATCGGAATAAGATAGTTTGATGATCTTATTTGATAATGAGGCTCTTTATCGCGTATAAACACAGATTTATATCATTATTTATGAGTTGGAAAATTTATCATTAGATGATTGAATAATTAGAATTTGTTCGTCTTTATAACTATTTGGTTCCTCGTTTTAACTCTTTTTAAAATAATGGTATAAGTATTGTGTAGGGGACCCTAAGACCAGCATGGTATAGTAGGTTAATTTTTGTCCTATTGTGGCAGAGGCCTAAGCCCAGTAGTGGGACACATATGGACTGAAAAAAGATTGAGTAAGCAATATAACTGATATATAACAATATTAATACTCCTTTAAAATTCATTATAATAATTAAACAAGTATTTTAATATGCAATTTTTTAAATTAGTATTTTTTTTTTTAATTTTGTTATGGCAGCCATGAGCATAAATATGTTAGGCTTAACTTTACTCTTAACCCAATATGTAAAGCTGGTGTTGGGATAAGAAGATGTGGTAGTATCATCTATCATGTTTTATCTACAATCAAATTTAATCTCTATTTTCTCTTTTCTCTACTCATATCTTGTATATATTGGGTTGATTTCTTTCCGCAAACAGTTTTGGGTTATTAACTTTCATCATATAACTAAGGGGATGTCCATTAATCACATGATCTTTTTTCTAGCATTGTTTAACCCCCCCTCCCCCTTTGTGATACATGGTGAGGTTTAAGACTGAAGGTTTAGGATTTCGTGATTTTTGTCAAACCCCTCCCCCCCTTTCAAACCTCACGTGATTAATGGACGGCCCCTAAGTATGTATATATAATATCAATTTTAAAATTGCTTATATTATTATTTTTATTATTCATTTTGTTAAATTGGATTATATATTTGGGCATTTCAATGGGTAAAAATCCCATGTTTTTCATGCTAATGTTTAAAAAACTGTCTAAGTGATTTTATGAGTGAGATCAATAATTTTTTTAACCTCTGATGTATGGGAGTGTCCTTTAGTTGCACACCAGATAATGCTCCCATAAATACCTCTGACATCTAGGATGAGTGGTCTGACATGCTGGTGTATATATTAAGCATCAATTCTAGGCTTGATATTCTGAGTTATAACTTTTTCTATTTAAAAGTTATACTGACTTATAAATAAGTCAGTATAACATAGTAAGAATAATTCAAGGTCCATCATCATTAAATTCCAAAAAATAATTGTAGACCTCTCAGACTTACACCAAATCATAGTGTCCTTTTATTTCTTATACCAGAAACTACTACTACTACTACTGCAAGTGGATGAATTTGTATATCTTGGATGTGGATTTAGCCGAAATGGAAGGTACACCACTGATATAGAGCGAAGAGTGAATGCGGGAAATAGAGTGAATGGAGCGTTGGGGCAACTTCTCGGTAGCCACCACCTCAGCCAGAAGGCACGTGTAGCAATACATAACGCAGTGCTTGTCCCACGGAGCAAATACAAAGAGGAGCTGTTGTAATGAATATTTTCTATGAAACAATGCGTGTCATTTACAGGGGGTGAGGGGGGACGCTGCTAATGCAGAAAGTGAGACAAGTAATAGTACTTGTCTCACTCCCTCCTTTATGTCCATCTACCGGCTATTAGCACAACTACTAATTTCGTATATTGTATGCAGTTGAGCTATCTTGCATTAGATGTCAGTAAGTGTATGGTGTAACAGGGACGTACTCAGAATTTACCTATATCAAGGAGTGCTAATTTTTTTTTATTTCAAAGATACAAACAAATCTTATTAGCTGTTTGCTCTATTCAAATACAAATGTTTATAATCAAATAATTCTGCATAGCGAATAGCTGTATGACTACTGTTTTTAACCGAAAATTTCTTTATAAGGCTTGTCAGCATTGTTCATAATGTTAATATTTTATGAAAAATCCATCTTTTCTTTACTGTCATTCTGATAAACTCAGAAGTTTAGAAACCTTTTTTTCTTCATATTTGTGTCCTTTCCATACGACCAAATAATACAATTATTTGTTTGGGTTTCTAACAAATTATCGAATGAAAGTCGTTGGACTTTTAGTAAATATGTTAGTTACACGGTATTATTTCCTTCCTTTTTGTCTTTTCCATATAAAAAAAGAATCAAACCACTCTATTAAAATAAGGCTTTATACAATTGATAATGCAACAATGGTGTCAATGAACAAGACATGTAAAAGAGTATTTCAAGCGAGCAGACCAGACCCCCTGGTAGCAACCGTTTGATTGACGCACGGGCCATCTAAAACTTAGCCATGCCAAAGGTAACTTGAAGACCTTCGACGCCACCACCATTTTGAGTATTTTTGTGACGTGCTCAACCTCGTTAATCTTATCAAGAAATTGCATCGAGTGCAATTACATTATTAATAAATAAAGGAGAAAGGGTGACATTGGTTCCAATAATAAAAATGAAATATGTACTCTTTTGCATCATATATTTCTTGAGCTATACCTAGTCTTGCCCTAAATACTGTAACAAAGAAAAACCTTTTTCTATTGCAAAAAATATTTATGACTTTTACAGTGTTAGTTTAATACATAAATATAAAACAATTTAAAATATAAAAAGCTTGTTCGAAGTGGTTTCTATTGGTTGCAATACAGTCCTTTAAATCTTCATTGTTAAAATGAGAAGAACAAATCTTTGTATATTTCGTAGGAGTCCAGTTTTTCTATTAATTTTTGAAATCCATTGCTTCTAACATCGTCATTGGACGGTATTCTAAAACATACAAAATTTACAGTTTAATTATAATAGGTTCATTTAAAGTAGTGTAAAAAATATTTTTCTTTGATGAAAAATCCGAATGTTATAATTATATTCTAATTACGACCCTGGATTTTTGACACTTTTATAGTTCTTCATAGTTAACGACAGCTGGCGTGTTGCTTACAAAATAATTATTAACTACATATAAAACTCATATTTTTGTTGAGGTAAAAGGCTTTGGGTATAAATTTTAATACTCATGGTTATTAGTTATTACAATAATCTTAAATGTTTGAACTGTATGTGCTTTTGTTGTTCTAGGTCCTATTACGCAAAGTGGTGCCATCTAACGTTGAGTAAAATTATTTCTGAACATGATACCGTCAAAAGAACTTTCTAGAAATTATTTTGATAAATTATGAATAAATATACTTACAAATGGAATGTAATTCTTTCCATAGCATCTGTACGTTTATTGGAGTAGTTTTTACATGATAAAACACAACACTTCATGGTTTTCTTCGTAATAACATAAAAATACACCAAAAATATAATTTTATGCACCGTACGAACACCGTCAGCGACGACAGAAGACTAATAGGCCACGCCTACTATTGATGTTAACGTGATGACGTCAGGGCCTACTTGAGAATCACAGTGCACAGTTACTTAGGCCGTCTCCTCTTTGTATTTGCTCCGTGGCTTGTCCCAACATTACTGTATAGAAGCGAGAGTTCGGTATGCAGAAAAGAGTATGAAAGCAAAATTAATGTGGTCAACATGCGATCTCTACGGAAAATCTTTGGAGTTAGGCTGATCGATCGCATTCGTAACGACGACGTAAGAAAGCGAATAGATATGAAAGAGAGTATCGGTGTAAAGATGCGAAACGGAATGCTCCGATGGTTCGGACATGTGGAAAGAATGCCGAACGAACGTCTGGTGAAGAAGATATACAATGCGAAAGTAGAAGGATGTAGGTACCGGGGGAGACCGAGACTAACCTACCTAGACCAGATCGGTCATGTACTGAAGGAAGGTGGAGTCAAGAGTCTCCAAAACCGGCGAGCGTGTATGAAGAGAATTATGATTGAAAACTACCAATGGGTTTTTATGGGACCCCCAGGTTCAAATCTAGGATCACAGTATCAATATTTATGCCACTACACCAATGTAGCAGTTTTCTTACACATCAATACAAAATATGTTCAGACTTAAAATACTTTAGTAGGATGAAACTATTTATCATAGCTTTTATTGCCTTTATTCATCATTTGTGTTGCTGTCGACTGCTGTACGTAGACCACCCTCATTAATGAGGGGATAGTGCAATATGATACTCTTGGCAAGCGGGTAGGAGATCGTAGTGAGGTGTTATATGTTTACAAGAAGGGAGGTTGCTGCCCACTCTCATGAGGCCATGATCCTTAAGTGATTTGTACGACTCCCATGGGGGCAAGTAAGTGATTGTGACAATTGTATACATATCCTATCACCATATGGTAAATTATCAGTATTTCTAATGATGAATTCCTTCATTTTTATTGCCTTTGGTTAAAGACAAGCAAGCAGCACACTTGATGATAGGTGATAAACTACGGTTGGAATTGTGTAATACTGGGGCAGCAGGTTATAAAACTATTGTCGAAACTTTTATAGTGTATACGCGATGTAAGAAGAGTACATATTACGTCGATCCCAAGTAACTGGAATAATAGCAGGATGATGATGTTGGAGGGTTCCCTCCAGCAGTGGCCGGTGAAAGGCTAAATGATGATACACCGATTTGCAATAATTAAAGAACTGTCGCATAATTACATATTTGCTCTTTTAGATATTAGGCAGTACATCCAGAAAAGGCAATAGTAGAAGCCGTAAAGTGTTTGAACGGATACCACCTCGATTGCGTTTTTGCCTCATGGATATTGTGCCAATATCAGCTCTTAGAGATCATGTATTCATGGGTTTCTCACAATGTGGACAGTTCCTGTTAAGCTTTACGTATAGTTATAACACTCAAGTTTACTTCAGAGAGAGTTCAAAGTTCACGTGAGTATTTTGCTTATATGTTGAATAAAATTACGATGATACTTATAAAACTGGCTGCACATGACGTAATAGTTAGGATACTAAACCTTATGTGCCAAATGTCTTAGGCAGGACAATAAAATACAATACAATAACTCTTTATGGCACACCATTTATAAGTAAAAGCACAAAAAATACAGCTAATACAATACCTGACGATAAATATGGCACATCGACTTTTAGAAAGAGATAATCGACTAATTTCGGCGTCGTAGAACATTGTCCCTGTCGCACGCTATCCGTGTCGCATGAAGTATTAACAGTCTAGTATCTATTAGGAGCTGTTAAAACAGTCATGACTTTTTATTAACTAAAACACCTATTTTAGTCTTTTTCTAAATTATTGCGGTTTTAATTCTATACACATATTTTTGATTCGACACAACTAAACTTTCTTGCACTTGTACGACTGTCAATCATCATACAGGTTGTATGCGATAGAGACAACACTTGCTCTACGAAGCCGAAATCAATCGTATGCCTCTTTCCAGACATCGACGTGCAGTACTTATTACCGGGTACTGTATGCGAGTTAGTCTACGAGTTGTTCCGAATCTGGATTTAATACGTGCCGGTCACTGTTTTAAACGGTCTGCCGATGTGCTAACAATCCGTAACGACACGCTAAAGCTACTGATGAAGCTTTATTATCTTGATATCGATGCTTGAAAGGCAATAACCACCAAGCGATATATTAATGAAAAGACATTTACTCATAAACATTAAAATTTTAATCGCTTGGTCGTTGATAATTGTGTTATTGTGATTTTTTTTTAGTTGCCCAGCGACATCAACACTTTTCCTAGCGGTATTACAGTATGACCAGTCGATGCAGATTTTTTTTTACTGATTGCAATGATGTATATAACTCATATCGCTTAATATGTCGCTTGGTAATTATTGACTTTCAAGCGTCGATATACTTTTATATTGTGTTACACTGTGATTCTAGTGGGCCATTAACAGAGATTAGATGCAGGGCAAGTTTGACAGAAGATAGATACATATATGATATCTAGTCCTGCCCTAGTAGTTAAAAAGGACTCTCAGCTTTTCACTTCGTAATGAATGTGGCATAGGCAATATATTTTTTGTGCTCCTGGTATTGCTAAAGTACATGAGCGATTCTTATCACTTATTACGTGGGTCGTTTGCACATCGGCCTCGGCAGAGGCGAGAATGTAAATGTCAGCAACCATTAAAAAGAAACGTAATCTTTCATGGTGTACTTGCGACATATGTATTTAATTTTTAGATTGAATATGCTCGTATCTTAAGTTCCTCTCATTGTCAATTTAAAAGCACAAATCCTAGAAATGATTATTAAAATTATGCAATATATACATTCCGTATATATTTTAATGATGTTATGGAATAAATTATATAGCTGGGGACTTTAACAAGAAAAAAACGGACACAAATTACATGAAGACTGAACAATAATTTGTAGATCACACAAAAAATTGTATAGCGTGGGGATCTAACCCATGGAATTCGATTGGGATGGCAATAATTACACCACTACGCCGTTTGTGCATTCAAATAAATAAAAACAAATCGTTTTTAATTTAGGAGTATTTCAAGTTATAGTTTGTAGTTTGAATGCTATTGCTTATCTCTCTGGCAGGCATAGGTAGGTGGAAATAATACCGTCTTAGCAGGTGCAGGCTTATAGAGCATAACATCTGGTATAAGCATAATCCCCTCGTTAGCCCGACGAGAGTTTGCCAATAAAGGTTTTACTTGCATAAAAAAGTATATATTGATGTTTTGGCGAGGTTTTAGGATCTTGAACAGAAGCAATGCTTTGGCAAACTAACAGAAGGAATCGAAGGACGAATAGCCAAGACACTTAGTCTTTTAATACTCTAAAAACCTTAGACTTTTTAACTGTCTATGATCATAAAGAACGTACACTAAATATTTCCCATACTATGCCTGAGGGCAGCTAAATCACCATCCAAATATACAATTTCTATTTCAGTCTCCACTTTCTGTCGTGGGTACCTGGACGTGAGGTGCGTCCGGTGCATAACGTTCCGTTGTTCGGTGGCGACTGTGTTGACAGCAAGGCGACAATATCCATGGCACAATGGAAGCACAATCCAGGCGTACTTGTCGTCTATGGTATTGCGTAAGTACATCTAATGTTATATTTAGCATTTTTTATATTCGCTAAGTCAAGGCATCAGTTCTGTTGGCCCGGTCGATATGCCATGAGGCGTAATACGGCGGGTTAATGTGCCTTACGTCGTCATTATTTCGCTTTGGATGTTAAATTTAATTACTATAACACAACTAGGAAATAATATAAAAATTTTAGTGGTAGTACCACACTCTCGCAGAAGATCGACATCTGAATAATGGCAATGTGCTATTGCGCTTCGTTCGGTGAGCGAGAGAGCCGGAAGCACAACTGGGTGGGTTTGGGGTTTATATTGGTAGGCAGCGGCCTAGCTATACCCTTAGTATTGCAAAGGTCTATGGGCGGCAGTGACACTTACAATCAGGTGTGCTGCATGTTCGTTTGCCACCATATGCAATAAAAAAAATCGCGCTCAAAGACTGATGTAAGAAAATAGTCAATATGGCGATGTTCAGAGCATAGTAATGGTCGTATGCCTTTTCCTACAAAGGTTTTTTTACATAGCTATAGGTACTCTTCATGATATTTAAATACAATAAAAGAGTTATATGCGACCCAATGTGCAGTAGGCTCTTGCATAGCAGTAGAGCATATATGAGATGATTAGAAACGCATTTAATTATTGGCGACAGTTTCAGGCTTCCTGTAGTTATTATTAGCCTTTATTATATATATTTGCCCGAGGTGACATCCAAAACCGGTTTACGACAATCGGTAGTCGTTTATTTTGTTTCTAATGACATTGATCTAAAGCAACGAGATGTCTATACATATTATACAATTCAAAATTTGTCTGTAAGTCTATCTGTGTAGGTTTTTTTTTTATTTACACCTTTGTTCCTCTTGCTTCAGATAGTACTATCATTTACTCGATTTACATATATTTTTATCTTATATCCTTAAGTAGGTATTGGGTATATTTTGTTGGTGTAGATTACATATGATTAGTATTGCCCAAATGCAAGACTCTTGCGAGTCTCGTAAGTCTTGCAACTCTCGCTGTTAGAATAACACAGAGTTTTCATCACTTGTTTTGATAAAAATGAAAAATCCACATAGAAATGAAAAATCTAACTAAATTAATGAAATTCTGTTTATCTTAGTGCCACTAATTGTACAACTATCAAAAATTAGGTACATACCACTTAACAGGAGTGGTGCTATAATCACACCTATCTATCACGAGACTGTTTAAAATTATATCAAATTATTTCCCCGTGTACTGGTATTAAGAATACAAAATGTTGACAATCCTTTCTTTTCCAAAGAAATCGTAAAATGCTGTCTAAGGGAGCACTGCGAGACTCTTGCAAGGAGTCTAGGTCTTGCATTTGGGCAACACTACGTATGATATTAATTGTGACATATCATGGTGAAAGTATGTATGTATATGACATGTGAACGATTACTTATAAAAAAATATATTCTGTCGACCATCTAAGTGGGGCAAATCCCACCTGCCTTTTCGATTGCCTGGTCGACATCAAGGTCATATAGGCCGAAGCATCGAGATACATGTGCCCGCCGTGCTCATTGCGTTGGCGTGCACATGCTTCTTGAATCTCTACAAGTTATTTAACTCTCTCTCGTCCTTGTCCCTTTGTCCTTCTCCCTGTATCTATAGGGCGGACAACACACGGTACGCACTTCGTCGCCCGCGGTATTCCTACTGGCTAACCACTTTACCCGCTGCTCTGGCTGTCATCATGACGTATTCTGCCAACCTGATCCTCAAGCCTCCGGGCCTTGTGCCAGGCGTGCGCGAAATCCTGTAACTGTCGATAGTTCGCTTCCGAGGAGACGAGATCCATGTAGTAAGCTGGTCCTTCCTCAGTGCGCATCCCCAACCTAAGCTCATCGTAAAGCGGACATGCCCACAGGACGTGATGCATGTCCTCCTCCCCCCCGCCGCAGCTACAGTCCGCACTGTCCCCCAGTCTCAGGTCGCTTAGCCGCTTACGGAAACACCCATGCCCCCCAGAATTTGGGAGGTTTCATAGTCCGGCTCGATCCAAGTAGCCTTGAGTCGAGCCGCCACGTCCGGGAAGAACCGATATGTCTCCCTCCCTTTATCCTCGCGCTCCCATCGTTCCTGCCACTGGGCAACAACATCGTTCCAGATTGTCCTCCGCCTATCCAGGTACTCCTGTTTGGTCCCGCTCTGGCGCGCCGCCGCCACCCATCTAAGTGGGGCAGTGGGTACAGATAATTTTAAAATAAATTTTCTTAAAATATGTATATGTATGTCCCCGTGTGGCGATGGAATAGAATACATGTGTCGCCACCCCTTGCTTACCCGTGGGAGTCGTAAAAATCGGCTGAGAGTTCACCAGGAGAGTGGGCAGCAGCTCTCTCCTGGGATACGTTTAACACCACACTGCGATCGCCAACCCGCCTGCCAAGCGTGGCGATTATGGCTCTAAACCCCTCAATGAGTAACACAATTAAAAAAACGGCCCCCAGTCACGGCAGCTCCAATATCCTACGGGCTCATCGTGGTAGCGGGCCTGGTAGTGATGGAGTAAGGGGTGCTAAGAATCCCCCGGCAGTGATCCGGCTACCAATCAAAACGACCCTTGGCCCTGGTAACACACAACATTCGGACACTTAGGACCGACGAGAAGGTCATCGAGCTGGAAGAGAAATTGAGCAAAATCCGCTGGGACATTGTAGGATTATCAGAAGTGCGAAGAGAGGGCGAGGGTACGATAATCCTCCGGTCTGGAAACTTGCTCTTCTACCGGGAGGGAGATCACCCGTCCCAAGGCGGTATAGGGTTTATCGTTCGCAGGTCTCTCGTAGGCAACGTGGAGAGGATCGAGAGTGTGTCGAGAAGGGTAGCATACCTTATACTCAGAATTACCAAACGGTATTCGTTGAAGGTCATATGTACAGGTATACGCACCGACCTCGACATACTCCGACGACGAGGTGGAGGCCTTTTACGAGGATATCTCGAAAGCCATACACGCGTCCAAAACCCACTTCACGGTGGTTATGGGAGACTTTAACGCGAAACTAGGCAAAGGGAGTGATGATGAGTTGAGAATGGGGAAACATGGATATGGACAGAGAAACCAGAGGGGCCAGAAACTGGCTGAATTTCTGGAGAAGGAAAGCCTCTTTATGATTAATTCCTTCTTTAGAAAGCAGCCACAAAGGAAATGGACCTGGATTAGCCCCGATGGTTCAACAAAAAACGAGATAGACTTCATCTTGTCGGACAAACGACATATATTTAATGATGTCTCAGTGATCAGCAGGATTAAAACTGGGAGCGATCACCGAATTGTACGAGGCACATTAAATATCCACACAAAAGTCGAACCGTCACGCTTAATGAAGTCTACCCTCCGACCTACGCCTGTCCAATACCAGAATCTCGAAAGCTTTCAACTCGAACTACACAATCGCTTCCAATGTCTAGACGAGTGCGAATCTCCGAACGATATGAACAGGTTCGTGGAAACTGTCCACGCGGTTGAGTCGAAGTTTTTCAAGGCTCACCGCGCCAATAGACCTAAAAAACTTTCTCACCAAACTCTCAGGCTCATGGAGCGGAGAAAAGAAATGACAGTACAGTCTTCAGCCGATTGGTCCGAATACAGGCAGCTAAATAGGCAGATCTCCAGGTCTGTGCGTCGCGATATTCGCCAATTTAATACGCTTCATGTTAAAGAAGCGATAGAGCGGAACCGAGGCTCAAAAGTGTTCGCACAATATCTGTCTATTGGGCAAAGCCAAATGACTAAGCTGAAGACCGATGACGGCACTATCATTTCATCCCAAAGTGAGATCTTGGGAGAGGTCGAAAGGTTCTATGGACAGTTATATAAATCATCCCGAAATCCTGTTGTCGGCTTGGTCCAAGATCCCAGATCCAAGCTAACTCGGCACTATACCGAAGAAATCCCGGACATTAGCTTGTGCGAGATCAAAATGGCTCTCGAACAACTTAGAAACGGTAAGGCACCGGGAGATGACGGAATTACGGCAGAGCTCCTGAAGGCAGGTGGCAAGCTGGTCTTAAAAGCCCTTCAGAAGCTATTTAATTCCGTTATCCTCGGGGGCGACGTTCCAGAGTCGTGGACCAGGAGTGTAGTGGTGCTGTTCTTCAAGAAGGGCGACAAAGCTCTTCTAAAGAACTACAGACCCATCTCACTCTTGAGCCACGTCTACAAGTTGTTTTCGAGGGTCATTACCAATCGACTCACATGCAAGCTCGATGACTGCCAGCCGCCCGAACAAGCTGGCTTCCGAAAAGGCTATAGCACCATAGACCATATCCTCACGCTTCGGCAGATTATCCAGAAGACCGAGGAGTACAATCGGCCTCTGTGTATAGCGTTTGTGGACTATGAGAAAGCCTTTGATTTAGTCGAAACTTGGGCGGTGCTGCAGTCCCTCCAGCGGTGCCAAATCGATCATCGATATATCGAAGTGCTGAAGTGTTTGTACAGGAACGCCACAATGTCAGTCCGTATCCGGGACAAGAGTACGAAACCGATCCAGTTGCAGAAAGGCGTGAGACAGGGAGATGTCATCTCTCCGAAATTGTTCACCACTGCACTGGAAGATGTCTTCAAGCTATTAGACTGGATCGGACTCGGTATTAACATTAACGGCGAATACATCACTCACCTTCGATTTGCAGACGATATCGTCGTTATGGCAGAATCCATGGAGGGCCTTGGCACTATGCTCAACGATCTCAGTAGGGTATCCCAACTGGTGGGGTTACGAATGAACATGGACAAGACGAAAGTCATGTCAAATACCCATGTCATTCCTGTACCGGTCCTAGTTGGCAATGCGATTCTCGAAATTGTTGATCATTATGTTTCCCTTGGACAAACAGTCCAGTTAGGTAGATCCAATTTCGAGAAAGAGGTCAGCCGACGAATCCAACTCGGCTGGGCAGCGTTCGGGAAACTTAGGAGGATCTTCTCGTCCAACATACCTCAGTGTCTGAAAACACAGGTCTACGACCAGTGTGTGTTACCAGTGATAACTTACGGCACGGAAACGTGGTCCCTAAATGTAGGCCTCATAACTAAGCTCAAAGTCGCTCAGCGTGCTATGGAGCGAGCTATGCTCGGGATTTCTCTGCGTGATAGAATCCGTAATACGGAAATCCGCAGAAGAACGGGTGTAACCGACATAGCACGAAGAATTAGCACGCTGAAGTGGCAATGGGCAGGCCACATCGTTCGAAGAACCGATAACCGCTGGGTAAAAAAGGTTCTAGAGTGGCGACCACGTACCGGACGACGCAGTGTAGGACGCCCCCCCCACTAGGTGGACAGACGACCTGGTGAAAGCTGCTGGGCGTCGATGGATGCAGACGACACAGGACCGCACTCTGTGGCATGCCATGAGGGAGGCCTACGACGATATGTCTTTTTTACATATGTAAAAAAGACATATCGTCTATTTTTATACCTACTAGATTTTGTACGGTGACGGAGTAAGAATACAATTCTCTATTTCCTTTCCTAACCATTTCTTAATTGACGACTAAGGGATATAATATGCAGATACAAGAGAAGGAAAACTATATCAAATCCTATACTAAAGCGTCGGATCAGCGTGATAGCCTCCCGCTGTGGAGTAAACCTGAGTCCAACAGTGGGTCGTAAATAAGCCGAGAAGAAGAATTGTAAATTTGTAAAGATACCTACGACGAAAATACTTTTTTTTTACAATAACATATAAGCGAAGAACATATAATAACTTATTACGCCTACAGCGGTATGTTATCCTTCATAAATTAAAAAAAAAAAAACACTAAAACTTTATAAACATTATCTACACACTCTACTAAATTGTAGCGCGTCTAAAAAAAAAAGTTGTAATGTTTTTTTTTTACGTACGTATCATTTCACATTATCATCCCGCCTATAAAACCAGACACAAGCGAAACTGGTTTTTGATACTTTGTGTTCACCTGTCGAGTCGAGCGTTCGTTCGGTATCTTTGGCCGACCCTGGGTAACTTCCTACATAAACAGTGCATTGATATCTTGTAGAAATTCAATGATATTACTGTATACTAATTTTATAATGATGTTAATACTAATTTTCGCGGGGCGTTTTGTGTAAGTTCCTCTTTGGAGTCCTAACCGCCCGAGGCTTGGTCTGTATTCGCTGCTAGTGGATCAACGCGCTTTTTATATTTTTTAAATATTATTAATTATAATATATTTAAAAAATACATGGTTGTATTTTAAATAAAAACTAGTACTAAGTATTAATACCTACTTTATCCAAACTGTTATCGATCATAATGGCAAGGAAAGAACTAATTTGCCGTCGTTATTATTTTCCATGGATGTGCTTATCTGTAATAACATAATCGTCACGATCGGTAGAAGGGCTGGCGATCCTAGTTGATGTTTTAATATTTCTAAGAGCGTACGTGCACATTTAAATAGTGATCTCTCAGCCAATTGTTAGGACCGTTACGGAAAAATAAGGGAGTGGTGGAAATGAAATGAATTAAAGACTATATCCACCACCACCCGATTTAAATGTGGCTGTCGTAAAAGACGAGGTATATTATAACCTACAGATAACATAGATGCTACGAGTATGCTATTCAAGAGAAGGAAAAATCAAACCCTATACCATCCGTCTGAACAGGCTTGAGACTGGCATGTGCTAGTGCTAGACCACTGGCACAGCCTATATACATATGTATATGAGCTGTGATGTCATGATCAACAACTTTTTAAATACTTTCTTTACGTTAACAATAAATAATATACAAGCGAAGAAAATAAAATAAAATTTACTTCTGCCCTCTTAGATGTGTGTTAGAAGAACTACACATACCGCTTCTCATCTCACTGCTGTGTTCGAACCTTCTCCATAATAGGAGTGCTTTTTTTTGTGTGATTAGCTGTTAACCGCAGATGGCTTTGACAGCTTTACGCGATCTATGAGTGAGCGCTGAGGGCTCTCAACCCGCTTAAAGTAAGCTAAGCGACATCGCCCAAGGGCTCCCCCTGTGGGGAACCGACCTCGGCTTGGGGCGTCGCTGGTGGCAAAGTGGGCGTGTCCACGTTTGGATTTATGATTTTTGCGCGTCGCGATTTTGCACCTCGACGGCGAGGATGAAATCGCGAATATTTATGTATAATGGCATCGCGGGCCGTGTAAGCTCTTAATTGAGCGAGTGTGATATCGTCTTCGTTATCGTCGATCACGTGCCGCAGGCGTCGGATTTTAGTAATAGGAGTGTGATTGACCTATTATGCAGTTCTGACGGATTTGTATAGGGCTTTAAATCGAGTTTTACAAGGGTATTCATTTCATTTGTCTTTTACGATATCCGCGTTATTTAGGAAATAAGGAGTTAGTGAATTATTTTTTACTCCGTCACCATACGGCAACTATTTTGCACCGACTTCATGTTGTAAACCATATTATAAAATAAATAGTGAACGTGGTACTACTTAAAATTAATTTATTTATAACTCTTCGTAAGGTTAACAATCTGAATTCACTTCTTCTCGTTAAATTTTCCAACTACATTTATAATCCGAGGTGGCAAATCACACAAAAAAATTACATCACACAAAAAATTACAATCTCACGTTTTTGGCTGTAACTTTGATATATATTTTTTTTAAATCATTTCAATATACAAGCGAACTAAACGGAAAAATATTACATAGTCTGTCAAAATAGAAAATAGGATTATATTCCAAATATATATTGCTAATAAAATTTTCAGAGATTCCTGCTCTGAACGTTCTCATCTCAGCGTTATCGGAGTACCTCGTTTAGGATGTAGGAAATGTGCTGCCTTTTCAAGAGTTGAAGGTATGTGTTATTCTATATTCATAACACGCAATCTATATGTTCCTATGGTCATAAAGCTTCTATATTTCTTATTTTCAGATGATTTGAATTGGGGCAAAAGGTGTTTAGAACATAATTTTGCTATACACACGAAATTCTTCTGTACCTCAGATTCTAGTATGTACGAACCCGTGGTGCAGCTAGCATACTCAAATCAAATAATAATATATACAGATTTTATCCACATACTCGAGATAGACTTCGTCAAACCAGATACTGAAAGGTCTGAAATCGCTGAGGATAATAAATACTCTTTAGATAGGGAAGAAACAAATTCCATCGATACTAATCCTAGTACACCGGCGTCCGATGTTTCCGCCGCTTTTCAGTCTCCAAAATACCAAAACAATGTAGTTCAAAACATTTTAGCGGATTTCTCCGATTTCGAAATGGAACCATACCAAATGTCCAAACCAGTTCGATTGCCTGACGTTATGGGGCAAGAATTATGCATCCAAGCATCGTCCATATCGCACAATTTAGTTGAAGAATGGGAAGGACCGTCACCTTCGATTAGGACCTTGATTAGTCCACCGCTAAGATCGCCGCGGCGGCGGCCTGCGGAAAGTATGTCACGATTCAATGAAACGCACAGGACAATAGCAGAGAAAGCTTACGAATTTGTTGAAGAAACAGATACTAAATGTGAAAAGCTCAGTATGTTTAGGAAACGTAGGTTAGCTGATAAGAAATACGAGTTTTCGGAGGACAACAACGAAAATATCGTTCCTTTTAGAGTTTTAAGAAGCAATCGAAAGTATTTTATAGGTTCTACAAATAAAAATCAATTACGCCGTCCGAAGTCACCACCTGTGGAAAGTGTAGTGTTACGGGCTCATAATCAAATTAATAGAGCACCGTCACCCACAACTAGCTCAGATTTAAAGAGTAATGGACTCGCGGCGTTAGAATCGGACCATAATAGTGAATCGGAGTACAGAGTAACGGAAATGTTGGACGATGGCTCTCTAAAAACCGTGGCTGTGCATGATAATACCTCAAAGACTTTATCAGACTGCCCTGTGAATGCTCAAGATCCTTATTTAGTACATTCAGAGAACTCTAAGTGTAGTAAATTCTTCACACGATACTTCGTTGAAAGTGATGATGAGATTACGTCAATCATAACGGATTCGGAAGGTAAGTAAATTTGAGTTATCTTGACATAAATAATGATTCTTGCTGTTTGCTCGGATAATACATATGCATATAAAATGAAATTTAGAGTCCATAATTGCGAGACAACTTTGTACTTCCTATAGGTGCTGTGCCGTTCTTTTTCTTCTTAATGTGTATACCCCCAATGTTAGGCACGGGCTCTTCCAGGTGAAGAAAATTACCTATAACACTACACTGGTCAGATTGGTCGTAGGTCTCCATTTCGAGTTTCCAGTGATCAGATGGTTGTCTGCTTATATCCCTCAATATTTTATTACGAAACTCACGGAAAGGAAATGGTTCACTATCCTTTTTATATTTTCCAGTCTCTTTCCGAAAAGCAGTTATTGTTATAAATTTGGGATACGTTTCAAGATGTTGAAAAGTATCCGAAATGTTTAATTTTCCATATTTGTACTTGCTAATGCCACGATTATCCCATTTAATGAATGTTTTACCTCAGCTTATCCCATGTTGGATAAAAGCATAATAGTGCAAATAAAATTTATTATTTATGTGTATATTATGATATGTATGTATGTATGTATGTGTACATACATACATACATACATATCATCACGCCATATCCCTTGCAGGGTAGGCAGAGAGAACAGAGTGCCAGAGAACTCTATCTCTGCATACTTCACTCGCTTCCTCAACATTCATAATTCTCTTCATACACGCTCGCCGGTTTCGGAGACTCTTGACTCCACCTTCCTTCAGTATATGACCGATCTGGTCTAGGTAGGTTAGTCTCGGTCTCCCCCGGTACCTACATCCTTCCATTTTCGCATTGTATATCTTCTTAACCAGACGTTCGTTCGGCATTCTTTCCACATGTCCGAACCATCGGAGCATTCCCTTTTGCATCTTTACACCAATACTCTCTTTCACACCTACTCGCTCTCTTACATCGTCGTTACGAATGTGGTCGGTCAGCCTAGCCTCCACAGATTTTCCGCAGAGATCGCATTTCGACCGCATTAATTTTACTTTCATACTCTTTTCTGCATACCCAACTCTCCCTTCCATACAGTGATGTTGGGACAAGCACTGCGTTATGTATTGCTACACGTGCTTTCTGGCTGAGGTGGTGGCTGCCGAGAAGTTGCCCCAACGCTCCGTTCACTCTATTTCCCGCATTCACTCTTCGCTCTATATCAGTGGTGTACCTTCCATCTCGGCTAAATCCACATCCAAGATATACAAATTCATCCACTTGCTCTAGTACATCATTACCTATTGTTACTCTTACATCTGTTCTGGCTTCATCTCTTTCAAAGACCATTATTTTGGTTTTGCTCACATTCACGCGTAGATCCCTTTTCTTACAATCTTCTGTCATTGTATCGACTAGGGTATGCAGGTCAGTCGCTGACTGTGCCAGCAGGACTGCATCATCTGCATAAAGCAGAGCAGTGACCACTGAGTTGCCCATCTGGACTCCCACATTCATATCGTTCAACCTTTGGAGACATTTATCCAGATATATGATAAACAGCCTGGCTGACAGAACGCACCCCTGCTTAACGCCGATATTGACGTCAAACCAAGGTGACATTCCATCATCCAGCCGCACACAGGCTTTACAGCCCATGTAACTGGACTGCACAGCCCGTAGCAGTTTACCGTTAATACCATACTCCGGTAAAATGTCCCAAAGTTCCTTTCGTACAACCGTGTCAAATGCTCTCTCCAGATCCACAAAACTGCAGAAAACCCTCTGACCTAGAGCCAGATGCTTCTCCACAATGTTGCGCAGAGAGAACACTTGATCCATGCATCCCCTTCCACTCCTGAAACCTCCTTGTGTCTCACACAGTAAACCATCGGACACCATCCTCATTCTCCTTTCAATAATTTTAACCATACACTTTTGCTGCCAAACTGGTCAAGCTTACGGCTCTGTAATTTGCGCAGTCATAACGTTAACCCTTGTTTTTAAACAAAGGCACGATGACTGCGCTATTCCAGTTCCCGGGAACCATTCCCGAGCTCCAACATAAATTGAGGAGCAACAGGAACGCCTCCCAGACACAGGAGCCACCAAGTTTGATCATCTCGGCAGACACCATATCAATGCCCGCTGCCTTACCATTTTTCAAACTTCTTATCGCCCATTCAACTTCATCCATACTGATGCCATCGGAGGACGCCTTTGTCGAATGTTGATCTACTAAACCACATGCAACACCGGCGCCAACCGTAGCATCCGCATACATATCGCCAAAATATTCACTCCATCGGCTTAACACGTCTTGTGTTTGTGTAAGAATGTCTCCACCTTTAGACCTTATTTTATTCATTCTGAAGGCTGACCAACCACCCCGAGACTTCTTCACCTCCCTCCAAAAGAGTTTGGTGTTACCCTCGAAGTTTTTAGTCAGCCTATCTTCTGCACTCATACTTGCTATATCACGTTTCTCTTTCACTAAGGCATTGGTGTCATTCTTACATTGCCGATATATTTCTTTCTTCTGTTCAGTCATACTGTCATTCAGATTCAAAGAAGAGACATAGTCCAGCCACGCTTTCTTCTTTTGCTCTACGGAAGCTGCCACTTCCGCATCCCACCATGCATCACCATGGGTGGCATGGGTTTTTCTATGCTTCTTTGAACTTCCACATACTTCTTTCGCTGTATCTACCATACTCTCTTTCAATACTCTCCAGCATTCTTCAATGTCCGATTGCGGCTGGCTTGCCATCGTTAGCCGTTCTCGGACACCCTCTGCATACTTTTCTCTTACACACTCTTCTTGCAACCTTTCAACCTTTATTCTTTCAAGCCCTCCGAAGTGGACACGCTCTCGCCAGTGCCTCCACTTTCTGAACAGACCACTAAATCTCGCAATAACGAGATAGTGGTCCGTATCGACTGTGGGGCCCCTGTAGGCTCTTGCGGCCAATATTTTGCTTCGGAGGCCACTGTCTACCAAAATTAAATCTATTATACTTTTCTGTTCATTCCTTCTCCATGTATACATATGGATGTCCTTATGTTGGATCCGCTATGAGCCTACCTGCGTCGTTCACTCTCTTATCACCAAATGGACCAAGTACGTCCTCATAGTCGGGACGCTTGGTCCCCACCCATCCGTTCAAATCTCCGCATACAATCACGCGTTCACTGGTTTCTGCCATATCCACAACTTCCCTAACATTATCCAAAAACTTCTCTAGGTCTGATGCCACCGAGGATCCTACGGGAGCATATGCTACAATCATGAATACCTTGGTGACACCTAGTTTTATACGGACCCAAAGAAGTCTGGGATCATACATTCCGTAATCCTTCACACCTGAGGCCAAGCGAGAGGACAACAGCACTCCTACCCCCATGCTGGCTCGATCGCTCTGTGGTACACAAGACCACAGAGCCATCCCGCCACCAGGAAGATCGCAGGCGTCGTTGCCCCTTCGCTTGGTGTCTGTTACACAGAGCACGTCTAGCTGTTTGTCCGCCATGATGGATATCAGCTCGTGCAACTTACCTTTCACACAACCTCTTACATTCCACGTGCCCTCCCGGCACTCTACTCTCCTCGACTCGCCTGACTGGGCAAGGTGTGATGGGTGGCGGCCCCCATCGCCGCAACTGCCGAAGTTCGTACCGACGGGGGCGGGTCGGTACGCATCGCCTCCGGGGAACGCCCTAACCCGCATTGCGGTACGCATATCGAGCCGGATTAGCAGTCTAATTAGACTGGTAGGGGACGCGAACGAGCACGCTCCGGACTATGCCCCCCAATTTATTATTAAACCCTATTATTATTAACCCCAATTTATTATTAAACCCTATATTATTTAGTTTTCTCCATGTGACAATACGATACGAATACAATTACAGTTATCCCATTTGCATGTGAAAGGCTGAATGAGGATATTATCTAAAACATTAAAAGACCGATTTAGATACAGTGTTTTCTAGAACACTTTTAGCTTACTATATCTTGGTATATCGTGATAACAGCTGTTTATTTATCTCACGTGGTCTGCAACGGTGATTATTATACGACAATTTTTTTATCGTCACATTTGTAAACATATCGTTTGATAACACTCACCCGTATCACAAAATAAGGTTGGTTAATTATAAGCTAAAATAATCACAGTTCACTTACGCCCCACTTGGGTTCGTTCGAGTCCCTTCCTCCTCTATAACAGGAGGCAACTTGACCTGGCCACCGAAAACAAAGATCGGGTACCGTTGGCCCGCTCGCACGGCGAAGAGAGGAGAGTTGCATGGTGGGTCTATGGGGTCACGCGCCGCCTCTTCCGTCACCACGGACCGACTTGGCGGGGTGAGACCACGTCCATAGTCCACCGCAAAAAAAAAAAAAAAGGCTGAAGCCTTCCTATGGCTCTACACTCATCATCATTATCATAGTCTACACCTCAGAGTGTTAATGCCATAAACGCCATGCTTGGTAAGCGTTTTGGCGACCACAGTTGGTATTATAAGTATTCCTGGAAATTACTGGTGTCAACCTATTCACCTGATGATCCCTTAGGTGATTTTAATGGCTGCCATGTAGAAGTAAGGAATTGTGACTCACCTATATAGCGTCATGTTGACTTTGAGTAGGTGGCCGGTCGTAAGAATTATCCAAAATCATTCAGCATGCTTCCCTAGAAGACTCGCTGTGTCTTAATAATACGTTATGAATTAGGTATGTTTCATTAGGAACATGTTGGCTTTTATAAACTTTTATTTGATTAAATAGGTGATAACATATAACGATCAGTAAAAATAGCATAACGGTCTAAGCGTGACTAAGGTCTAGATTGTGGTTTCCACAAATCTCAGAACTTTAGAGTCTCCGATTAGTTTGTGTTCGTTTTTATAACGTCCTACGCGACATGAGAAATTCTGTTTTCAAAATAAATTGGCTCTTTAATCTGTTATCATACGAGTATAATTGTCGGAAAATACGGCCTTTGTAGTATAATCAGTGCGGCAGTTTTTGGTTCTAGTTTTTCTAGGAACAGAAGAGAGACATAATAATAAAACAATAAAACACATGATATATTGCTAAAGTTTCTTGTCTGATTGAGCTCCTTGGTAATTATTAGCATTCTAATCTTTCAAACAACTTAAGAGAGAGATTGCTGAAACCTCCCTGACATGTTCAAGGACGATGTGAGGTCACACGGAGGGTTTCGAGGCTTTATGCCGTCCGTCTGTTAGAGCATAGAGATAAGCAGTGTGGACAAATTACTGTATGTTATGAAGGTAAAAAGTCGTACACTTAAATATAAGTCCTGATAGTCTAAGCATTCATATTTTTTTATATTTTTTTTAAACAGATGACTGCATTTCTGGCTACCACGTAGCCTTACCTCTTTCCGCCCACGGGGCTGGCTATGCAGCTCTACAGGGTATCGGCGCGGGCGCCTGGGAGCGACTCTGCGGGGCTGCCCCGCCTCTACCTCCGCTCACACTCCGAGCGCATCAAAGATCTCTTGACACTGAGCTGCTATGTAACGAGGTGTGCGGCCGATTGTGCAAGATTAATGGGAAGAAATTCATTTATTGCTTCGACTGGGGTTGCCATGTCATCGACGTTTGTCAATCAAGTGGTTGTCTATCGGGGGTAAGTTGTTTATTTATGATACTTGATACTCATTTACAGTGCTAAGAGTCCCGGGTTCGATTTTCACACGAGACAATATTTTGTGCGATCCACAATTTGTTATGAATCTAGATATAATTTGTGTCCGTTAATTATGTTTATAAAGCCAACCTCAATACAAAGACTATTTAGTAGTGAAATATGGTAGCTTTTGGGGATGGTACTGCCCGTCTTGCCATAGAGGTTAATACCAGGAGGAAATATGGTGAGTTATGCAGCCTTACGCCACTCTTTCTGTCACCCCAGCCAAATTGAACGGAGTGTATAAGAGAGTATTAATAATTTCTAAAATAAAACATTTTTTTCGGATTCTCTTGCGTTTGTATTTGATTTTTTTCATGAAGTTTCGAAGACTTCGGCGTTATTAACCATGACTTGTTGGATAATTAAGTGTTGTCTTCGATCGCCAATCCGTTTGTCAGGCGTGACGATTTCTGAAAATACCCGTATTACGTATTTTTACGATTTTTAACTCCGTCCCTTATAGTTGTCACAAAATAAAAGGCCCGTTTTGACATTTGTCTTATTGATGGATATAGTGATATAACCATACGACTCGGTACTCGATACTCACGATATATCGATTCAAGTTTGCGTGAGTATTTAATCGATTTGAATATGTATTGTAAAGTGCATTGGATTAAAGTTCTCATTTGAAAATTTAAGTTAAAATTTTGATATTATGGGTATTTTGAAATGACACAATGTTATGAAAGGTCAATTTTATATCATTATATATTTGTGTTACAATAACATTCACTCAATCACAAAATAAAAAATCGAGAAAAAGTGAATCTTCAATTTCTTCATTTTCTTCAAATGATGAGCCAAAATTGTCGGTTGAGCTATCGTCACCCGCATCTATAATTATTTCATTTTCAATTATATTTTCAATATTGATGTCTCTATCATAGTCTTCCTTAATTATTTTTCGATATTTCTACCACTTTTGTCCAGTCTTCTTTAGTAATTTTGGCACAAGCTTCATTCAACAATGTCATAATTTTCTTAGTGGAGAATGGCGGCTTTGTATTGTGGCGTGCTGCGTATCCTTTCATTTGAGCCCAGATCAAAGTATTGTACTGACAATAGTATGGTGGCGCTCTTATCATTTTGTGTCCATGCTGAACCACTCTGTGAATTTATTTGCGTCCTTTTCTTCGTGATATTTTTTTGTACTTTTAGACTCCATTGCAAGCAAGGCATCATTAAAAAAAAACTTCCCCCAGCTGATTCAGCGTGGCAGATTATTAAGCGTCCACCTTTTCCCATTGGCACTTTTGAGCAAGATGCCTTGGTATCGTCCGTCCACGACTGTGGCACGGTATGATTCGAGTTCAGCCAAATCTCTTCGACAAATATAACATTGTCCCAATTTGTGACTTTGTTAGCTCCAAACTCATAACTTTCAGTAAAGATCAATACACAGCTGGTGAAATTCAGTTATTCTAAACACTAGTATTAAAATTAATAAAACCAGACAACTGGGAGTCCACCTTAAAAGAAAATATTTTGATCGATTTATTTTTTCTTTAACCGATTGTTAAGAGTCTGTGGAGAATATGAAAAAATCGTTATGAACGGCACTTAGCCGAGTGGGCGGTACCCATCAATGGAAAATGTAATTACCTTAGAACATTTCGATCGGTAAAAAATAGAGAACTTCTTGGGTGTGAACTGTCAAAACGGGCCTTTTATTTTGTGATTAGTATAGTGACCACAAATTTATATGGCCAATACCCAATTTTGCTCTAGCATTGTATTTTTGAAGACAAAAACAGTGGACTACTAGTATAGGTACGTTCCCTTATGCCGTTAGTCCAATTTGGATCGATAGGCTGATGGATATCTGTAAACATAATATAATTTGGCAGCTATGTGCAATGTGGATGTGGGCCAGTGATGAGAACGAAACGTCGGCTGCGTGCGAGGCTTGCAACGATGTCAGCACTGGATGTTTGCTGCATCGGCAACAGTATGCTGCTGAGGTACTAACTATTGTGCTTTCAAACTTTTTTCTTAATCATAAATATCATGATTATTTCAGCTCATTTGATTTCCGCTCCTGGGCTCGAGCCTCCTCCTCAATGATAGGTAAATTGAGCTTCTATGCTAGACTAGTGGGTGGAGTTGCTGTAGAGTTTTGTTTCAAGTTGCCCTTTTCTTGCCATGACGTTATCTCATTTACCATTACTTACAGTTACCTCCCTTAGTCGCCTTCTTTCTTAGTTGTCTCGCATTGTGTACGCCCCTGTCTTTCCCACGGCTTCGTAATATTATATTAAGAGACGTAAGAAAGGCGACGAGATGGTATGCAATTATCGTCACCCCACGGGTAAGTAACCCGTGGCAGTCGTAAAAATCGACTAAGTGTCTTACCAAGAAAGTAGGCGTCAGTTATCTTTAGCTTATAACACCCACTACGACCGACAATCTGCCTGCCAAGCGTGGCAATTACGGGGTTATTACCTCCCAAAAAACATGGATGCACGACGATGGCCCCCAGTTACGACAGTTCCGCCATTCTATAGACGCATCTTGTAGCAGGGAGCCGTTGGATGCAAGTGATATAAGACTGTTCTCTGTGGCATTCTCATCGGGAGGCATATGTCCAACAGTGGACACCCACGAGCTGTTGGATGGGTGCACTTAAGAGAATCAAAATTCTCGAAATGAAATCTTATGGTAACCCATCTCGCCAAAGTGGGGTAGTAAGCGAAATATTCCATACATGATGGAGTATGCCCAGTCTGTCTGAGAAAATATAAAAAAATGTGTATATTCTCTGAGCGATCGTAAAATATTGATCCGATTACAACCAAGGTTTGTGAGAAGCAAATACTTCTAAAGGGAGGAGAGTGAAATCAAATTTGACGTTTTTTCTTAGTGATCGTGTGAAACCCGGTCAGGCATTTAGTTAATTGCCGCGGGTGACTGGACCGGGGAATTAGTCCGTCACCCGCCGAGAGGCTGACCGCGAGGAAAAGACCGACGTCCTCCCCGAGGGAGGGGATGTCGCTCAAGAAGAGGGTACCCCTCGGGGGGTATTCCGTCGGGCCGGCCACTGACGACAAGTTCACGCTGCTCCGGTGGCCGGTCCAACGACGAAGGCGAGGTTCACGGGTGGGTTATGGGTGAGCGTGCTTACGCCCCCTCTGTCGCCCCGGACAGAGTGGTGCGAGGAGAGTGACGACTGTAGCCCACCCAACAAACAAAAAAAAAAGGCATTTAGTTAATTAATAAAAACACTAAAACGTGTAATTTGTATTCTCTTTCAGTGTCTGTTTGTGTGGGACCTAGTGAGTGGTGTGTATAGAACTGAAACAGTTTCCATGACAGAAGATTCCAGCCAAGAAGGTAGCAGAGGTAATTGGTTTTTATTTTTTAAAGAAAATGCAAAAAGTAATACTTAAGTCGTCGGGAACTTTATAAACTAATAATCCCTACTAATATATAAATGTGAATGTAAGTTTGTTTGTTACGCTTTCACGCTAAAACTACTCAACCGATCATCATGAAACATTGTACACATATTCTTGGAGGTATTAAAAGTAACATAGGATACCTTTTATTAAAAAAAAATCAAAATTTTTATATGAATAATAAAAAAAATGTTTGTCAAAAAATCTCAAAATCTAGCTTCTTCAACGCCATCTAGCAGTCCAGTAATGAAGTTCCAACCCTGAGTATTGTAATACCGTTGCACTGTATTACCAACGGTCAAAAATAAAAATAGGGGATCAAAAACTTTAGGAAAGTAGCCTTTTACGCGGGCGAAGCCGCGGGCAGAAGCTAGTTGATAATATTTCCAGCTAGCAATCTAACACAACGAAAATTAGAATACCATATCTTCATTTTCTTTTTTTTCTAGAACCCCATCCTAACACTAAGGAAATGAACATTGCATTGCGGGGGACTTTACAAACATATATATAATGCAGACAAATTATACCTGGACTCAGAATAACACTTTGTGGATCGCATAAATAATTGTCCTGCGTGGGAATTGAACCCTGGCACTGGAATGAAACTTCGCGTCGGTATCTTAACCACTACGTCATCTGTGCAGTCAGTTTTTGGTCGCCTCGCTCGGTTGAGTCGGCAATATATTTTATTACTTAATTTTGGCGAAATAATACGTGATGACATCACATATATAGCGGAATAAGCCATTATGTACCTATCTTTTGAGATCAATACATTTTTTCTCGTAGCCATATTAAATTAAATGTAAACAAACGGCGATAATTGACAATAATAATGTCTAGTCACTTCGAGAAATCACTCATAGACAAAATCATTTTTATCATTATTCCGTATCTATGACGTCACGTTTGGCGTTTATATATTTTTAGATTAAGATAAAGTTCAATTTCCTTCCCGATGTGGAATGACGCTTGGCTCAACATTGAGATGTATGAGAGAAGAATAAACAACAATGTTATTATTTTTGAAATACAAATTTTTCAGAGACGTCTAAGGGGTAACTGAAAGCTTTGGAACGGATATCCGTTACAGCGGAATGGGTAAAAATTCATCAACCAAGTGCATACTGTCGCAAGACGCAAATGCCCAAGATATGGTTCGTTTTATCACTTTGGATGGGTGGTGGTGGTGGATTGATGGTTAGATGGATGAGTGGGTGTGAGGACAAATTAACATTAATATATGGTCATAATATTGATGAGTGAAGACTTGTTTATTTTTAATTTAATCAACATTTGTTAAGAATGTTAAAGTAGTTTTGCTTCAAATGCGTGAGAGGTTTACTTACACTATTCTTTTTTTTTATTTCAGTGCCGAGCGCAGACAGAGCGCGAGAGTTAGCGAAAAAGCTGGGTCCCATCAATATGCCGCCGGGGAATGAAAATAGATTGCTTACCACATTAACAGGTGAGTATTTTCGACGTATATAATATATCGGGAACAACGTATATAAATGACATTTATATATATATATTTATATATATATATATATGTATATATATATATGTATATATATATATATGTATATATATATACAGGGTGTCCCAAAATTCAACGATAAGCCGGCACCAGCAGATGGACCTACATATGACTACTCGAGAACAAAAAAGAAAAAAATTCTACCTTGATTTTTTTTTTCATTACGACAAAAAAACCGATTTCTTTAAAAATCGTCATCTTTTATTATATTATTAAGTGCCATTGCTACAATTTTACAAGTAATTCTGTGATTTTTTTTGTATTGGCAAGGTAAGTAGTACTACTATCGATCACAACCATTAAAAATTCCAGAATATCTATAGTTTTTACACAAAAATCAACCAAAACTATGTTTTTTTCATAAATTATGTAAGATTTTGACTTTCAGCTCACTTTCACTCATCACAGTGAAAAAAAAAAGTATGGACACTACTGTGGCAAATAGTATTAAAAATTGGCGCAACTAACTACAATTCTAAAATGGTATAACATTCTAGGCAAACTAGTCACAAAAATATACTTAGGTGTACTATTTCAAAATAACAACCATACTTCGAAAATTGTTAGTGTTGATAGTAATCACTTCTACTATGTAGCCAAAATGTTTTTGTTGCAAGTTCTCAGAATTTGAATGAGACATGTGCGTAGTCCATAAGATAACATAAGTTAGAAAGAGATAGATATAGAGAGATTAGAATTTACTATATTATTAAAATTACAATAAATGTTCGAATTGTTTGCCATTGGCAGTAATGCAGGCACGACATCGCCTTAAAAATGAACGTTTTATTTTTCTTGCATATCTGATTCTGTTCATGTGATCCACAGCCTGAATTATTTTTTGGCGAAGCTCGTCCAAGGTTGCAATGGGTTTTGAGTAGACTCTGTCCTTTAGACAACCCCAATAGAAAAAATCCAGGGGATTTAGATCGGGTGAACGGGGTGGCCATAAGATAGGACCAAGTCGCCCGATCCAACGCCCTGGGTACTCTTGGTCTAAGTACTCTCGCACAGGGCGGGCATAGTGAGCTGGGCAACCATCGTTTTGAAACCACATGTTTTGCAAATCACTTAAGGGCACGTCTTCTAATAATCCTGGTAACTCATTTTGTAAGAAGTTCAAATAGCTATTGCCATCTATGTTTCCTTGTAACTCAAAGGGCCCTATCACTTTTCCATTTATTATGCCCGTCCATAGGTTAACCTTAAATTGATATTGGGATTTGTCTTCTCTCACCAGGTGCGGATTTTCATTGTTCCAGCTATGAAGATTGTGAAGATTTAAATAGCCATCTTTCTTGCAGGTTGTTTCATCCGACCATAAAACTTTGTCTAAGAATTGGGGATCTTCCCTGTGTTTTTGCAGCATTACACGGCAAAATGCGACCCGCAGTGGATAGTCCCGCGGTAATAACGCCTGCACGCGCCTGTAATGATATGGATGAAACTGGTGACGTTTTAAAATTCTATGTGCAGTACTTTTTGGAATTCCCGTTGCTACTTGTATGCCACGTACAGAGGTAGTTGTATCGCTTTCTATTTCTTTGAGAACTTCTTCATCGTGTTCCGATCTAGGTCTTCCAGCGTTTCTCCTGTCAGATGGTATACGACCCTCCGAAAATGCTTGATGCACGTTAATAAATACGCGATAATCCGGATACCTTTGAAGAGTAGGGTACCTTGCTCGATATAATCTGCTAGCAGCGTTGGCATTGCATCGGCATTCTCCATAAATTAGGTGCATATTAGCGTATTCTAACGCTGTATATGGTAGCGGCATAATGAATGCTAAACACTTGAAAATAAGGCAAAACTTCTTTAAAAAAACACAAAATCACAGTCTAAAATAATGCCAAGTCAGGTCAATTTCCAGGTCACTTAATTCAATCCAAAGTCGTTAGTATCAGAGCCACTTTAATTAAAACAGAACGGTGTGCAGTAAACAAAGAAGTAGAGCGTACTGACTTGCTGTGCTGCTGAGGACATTAATTACTTCTCTACCTGCATTAATGTTACTAAACAATTAGCATCTATCTATCTCCCTCTAACGTATAATCTCTCTATCTCTGTCTAACTTATGTTATCTTATGGACTACGCACATGTCTCATTCAAATTCTGAGAACTTGCAACAAAAACATTTGGGCTACATAGTAAAAGTGATTACTATCAACACTAACAATTTTCGAAGTATGGTTGTTATTTTGAAATAGTACACCTAAGTATATTTTTGTGGCTAGTTTGCCTAGAATGTTATACCATTTTAGAATTGTAGTTAGTTGCGCCAATTTTTAATACTATTTGCCACAGTAGTGTCCATACTTTTTTTTTTCACTGTGATGAGTGAAAGTGAGCTGAAAGTCAAAATCTTACATAATTTATGAAAAAAACATAGTTTTGGTTGATTTTTGTGTAAAAACTATAGATATTCTGGAATTTTTAATGGTTGTGATCGATAGTAGTGCTACTTACCTTACCAATACAAAAAAAAACACAGAATTACTTGTAAAATTGTAGCAATGGCACTTAATAATATAATAAAAGATGTCGATTTTTAAAGAAATCGGTTTTTTTGTCGTAATGAAAAAAAAAATCAAGGTAGAATTTTTTTCTTTTTTGTTCTCGAGTAGTCATATGTAGGTCCACCTGCTGGTGCCGGCTTATCGTTGAATTTTGGGACACCCTGTATATGTATATATATATATATATATGTATATATATATATATATATGTATATATATGTATATATATATATATATATATGTATATATATGTATATATATATATATATATATATATATATATATATATATATATATGTATATATATTTTATACTTGTGCGTCCATGAATTACGTGAGGGATTTTTTTGTATAGTATCCAAAATTTTATGAAAATAATTATTCTCTTTTTTCAGGGCGATCTTTAAAAAGACTGACCGATGTAGACAATTGCATCGAGATAACGAAGAATCATCCTGACAGCTCTGAATCTGAGTCATCGGAGGATGACAGCGATTACGACTGATTTTATATTAGGAGCATCAATGATGCGATGTTTTAATTGTTTGGTTAGTAAGTAACCTGCAAGATGAACGGCAAGCATAGACAAATGCCGTTATTTTTTTTTGACTGTCACAAAGTTACAACGAAAAGGTTCCTGAGGCTCTATTACCTAATTATAAAGTGAACGTTTCAGATTGAAACACTCGACAATCATTGTCCAAAAATATACTATAATTTCAGTTATATTTTTAATGCAATTGTTTGAACGGATGGCGTAAGATAATGTGTAAAACCGCGAGAGTTTCAAATATGAATGATTTTAGTGCTAAGCAAACCCAGTGAACTATTATCGAATCAATCTTTTTTTTTTTCAAATTTCCTAGTAGAGCCTCTGATCAGTAAGAAATGTAGATACAGGTTTTAGATTTAAATAGTTTTTAGTTTGGTAAATATTTTGGAATACTTACAAAAATTTTTCAAGTCTTCCAGTTCTATGTTTCTACGAATTTTTTTCGACATTTGGAATAATTTACACATGTTTAACTCGTTCTATTCTATATTCTATTGGTGTTACGTAAGCGATTTTTATTTATATATCAATTTTATTCCAGCATAATATTGATATATTATTAAATTGAAAAAATAATAATAATACATTTTTCATAAATATAGTCAATGCGCGGTGACTTTATATTTCGCCGGCAGACATTTGTTTTTAAATTTACCTAACAATCGCAAAACGCCTTTTTTAAAGGTTTAGATACTATCGTCTAAAAAAATCAACAAAAATACGTTTCTACAAGAACTTAACGTAACTTAAATTAACTTTAGTTTTTAATACGGCATACGCACTAAAATATTGAACTTTAATTAGTTCAAAACAATCATGTATCCTTATTCGCTTACATAATACCAAATCTACAATAACTTGTAAATATCTACATCGATTCTTCTACACAATAGATTCACACGAATTGAGTTATCTAAATCAAACTCGACTACTGTTTTCTTTTATCCCCGAAGCGGTCATTAAAGGTTAGCACACCTAATTTGCTGTATAACTTAAGTGGCTAATTGCCGTTTTCAGTCGGTTTCATTTAGCTGCTTCTGATGCAGTTCCATATTTTATATTGCCGTTTTAGTTCAGTTCTATTTTTTGTATTGCGGTTTTAAACTAAAACCGCTGGAACTCAGTTCCATTTATCGTTTCATATTTTGTCGCTCATACCATTGGCAAGTTAGGAGACTATTATTTACTCTTTGTTATTTATTGTTGTCAGCAGTTATCGCAATAGTCTGCATTCAGTTGCGCTATTGTCTTACTTGGACTGGTTTTATTCTATATTTTGTGAATAGATATTTTCGTGTCTTGCTTCCCAACATCTGGACAAGCGTTCTACGCTATACAGGAGATGTACCCAACCCAGGCCCACTGTATCTGAACAGATTCTGGCTGAAGGCCCAATGTTGGATTCGGGACTACCCTCACAATTGGAACAGAGGTATTGCCCTACTATACTACGCCAGTCACACTGGTTGGTATAAGGTTTGCTGTCAATTGTTCCTTCTCATGTGTTATCTGCATATCATCCTTTAGTCATACTTTACATCACCCATGGGCAAGAATGAAGGTGTATGTTTGTTGGGGCAAAGGAATGAACTAATTTGTTTGTGTATTTTTAAACGTAATGTGAGGTTTTATTAATTGAAATAATGCAGCGACTTGGCTGTATATATAGTATTGTATTCCTTATTTCTAAGTTCATGAGCATCACAATCAGGTGAACCACTGGTTCGTCTGTTAATATTTGCAATAAAAAGGCTTTAATGTTATGGTAGTAATTTTTTTTTTTTGTAGTGAAGAAACTTGCAGCGAAGATGTAGTAGATGGCTAGATTGTAATGAGACAAAATGCTAAGATAGAAGTATTTCTTTTTATTATAACGGAGACAAATGTTTCACATGGAATAGAAGGAATGTTTATACAGAAGTCCATTCTAGTGAACCTTATTCGGCTTTTTTGACTCATATAGTGATGGATAGTGACATATTGTATTCTTAACTCGTCACCACACAGTGAAGATTGAACAGTTGTAGAAAATAAATAAAGCATAAATTGGCAATCATTATAATATGCATATAACAATATTTAAGAAAAGTGAAACTCGAAATAAAATCTTGTACCAATCCGTATTTATCAGCGTGGTATAATTCAATTTCCCTCCTATTGTGGAGGCTTGAGATACGAGGTGCAATAATGATGATAAAATGCTTAAACTATTCATTTCTCAGACATTCATATAAGATAATATATGGAAATATCACGTTTCCGTATTGAGACGAAGTAATAATACGATTTCACACCAGGTGGACATTTCTTGTGAGTGCCGTAAACATGGCTAAGAGATATATAATATACATATCATTGCAAGAGAAGGAAAACTCGAAATGAAATCCTTTACCGACCCGTCTGATTAGCTTGGTATTGTGGGTCACTTAACTTGCCTCCTAACATGGATTCGGCTCTAGCCTAGTAGAGTGACGTTATAAGTGATAACTGAATTGTCAAGATAATTAAATGATATTAAAGATGTAGGTGTTTGAATGTAGTGGCAGCTGTGTGTTTAATTTTTAATTAAATAAAGAAATATTTAGATGAGTTAATTGTTAACAACTATAAGAAAATATATTTGACTGCGGATGGCGTGGAACTTAACCGTTAGAGTGCCGACGAGCGCCATCGCGCGCGTGCGCATTCTATCCAAAAATGCCACGAGCGCCAACGCGCTCGTGAAATCAGTTGCTGTTTAGATCGCTGTAGGAGAGGTAGCTCGCACGCATCGCTATTTTTTTATTTTTCTACGTGTTACATAAAGTTCAAATTATAATATTATTATACTTTTTTAACCACCGAAAAAATTATTAAAATTGAATAATTTTTGGAAGAGATACAGTTTTTTTTCGAGACAAGGGTAAATGACATAAAAAACAAAAGATTTCTTTGGCATTTTTAAGTAGATATGAGTAAAAATCAATGGCACTAAAACGGTTAAGATACCTACCTAAGTTACCCACCACGGGTTCGATTCCCACGCGAATTGTTGTTCCGAGTCTGAGTATAATTAATGTCTTTCACAACAAGAACTGTTTACTGAGTGTAGTTATCTTTTTAAAAAATAATTGAATTATTTCTGCATTGTAATCACACGAATAAAATATATAAACATACTCCTAAATTACAGTTATATGTATAGCGTTATATATCCTGTGCTAATGCAGTCTTTAGTAGTATCTGTATTTCAAATATGCTAGAATAGGATTGGATGAGAATCTAGGCTCATAATAAGGTTGTGATTGTTTGAACATAGGGTTTGTTATGGAAGTGCCTCGGAATAAAAGTGAACCATCCTACAATGTATAATTAAAATTCTTCTTCCTTTAATAGCAATATTAAAGTTGAATATTTTTTTACGTTTGCAATTTTACAGAACAAAAGCAAGTTCTTTGAGTCATATGTTACAAGTAATACAAATAAGTACTAATACTGTAAAATTATTGTATCTATATTAAGATAATTATGGACAGTGTAAGTACATAGACAAGGTTAAATGAAATTAATGATGGGCAGCTTGTACTGGTATTTTAAATTAATTCCTATGTCAACACTAAGCTGGCATTATAATAATCTATAATGTCGTAATTAATTTTGCAATCATAAATGGCTGTTGTTAAAAATATTTTATAGAAAGCATTTGATATCTAATTGATAACTCTCATTAAGTTTGTCTTCTCTTCTGGATTAGAAAAAGAAAATTAAAAATACTCTTACTTCACTGTATCAGCACTGATTTTATAAAAAATTCACTCTATAATGAAGTATATTAAATTTTAGTTCCTCCTACTTTGTCCACCACTTCTATTTTCTCAATGTAAACCTCTCTTTACTCTGTATCCATTTGGCATGACTCTCCCTCTTTTTTTTGCAAATATCCTTTTCTTGCCTGAAGAAAGGTAAAGCTCACATTCCTCCCTCACATATATATGTTCATAGACACTTTTCTTTTCTACCTGACGTCCAAATATTTTTATATACCGGATGTAACAGAGAATGGAGCAACTGGTCAGAAGAGTGGTAGGTAATGATGGTAGGAATCCGTAACAAAAATTTCAACGGAAAAGGTCAATGTCATTAACTCATCAGCTGTTTGTAAAGGCGATGCTTGTCATAATGTAGCAAACATATTAATTGATTTATTTAGGTTCTAATGAATATTTAAGAAAGTATAAGTATGTAGCAGATTATTTATCATTTACTTGATACATTTCATTTGGTTTTAAAGTAAAAACTATGACCAAATTGAAAACTTTAAATGCCTCTAGTTCATTAACGAATCTACATTTTCCCTTCAAATTTTTGTTGTGTTCCTACCATCATTACCTACCGCCCTTCTGACCAGCTGCTTCATTCTTTGTTACATTCGGTATCTAACCAGCAATACCAGTTCATTTGGGTTACATTGAAATTTCTATTTTTAAAAAAGATTAAAAGTGTTTGTATGTGACTTTCCATTAACCTTCAAATTATCTTGAAGGAGTTGTTACTAAATAATTTAAATAAAAATGCTAACTTTTCATATCATAAATTTATTGAGACTTTTTTTTAAATTACAACATCCAGAGAGAATAAATTGTCTAAAGATAACTAATCTTCAAGAAGCGATGCTACCGTTTTCTGCAATTTTTATTTTTGCTAATTTGAAAAACACCCAAAGTTGTTAAGATTTTAATTTTATAAGTAAATTCATATGTTTCTTGTGTCTGTAACAATTGAAGCATTCATTACGTTATGCTGTATCTTTATAAACTATTATATGCATTTAGCGCAGAAAACTGTATAGATCTGGTACATTATTGTAGAAAATATCATTGTAAATATTAAGATTACTGATCAGTTGTGAGTTCTAGTCGTAAGCTGATATTAGAAAAGTGACTTGTTCAGAAGTATTTATCCATTAGTAAATTTAGAGGTTGTTCTGCAATAAATTATCTATAAGTGTATCGTCAAATGTATGTTATAAACATTTATTACTTGGTATAGTTTGAATAATAACATATAATAATGGTATTGATGGTGATATAGTCTTAAATTGTCACCAGTTCAAATAGGCATCTGTCACGTTACAAAAATACCTCTGCCGACCTCAAATTACCTTGAGATTGAAACCATTACTTTCACTAAATAACTTACTATCATATTTAAATTATTACAATAAGTAAAGTAAATTAATAATTCTCAATCTTCATTAACACTATTATTAAATAGATAGGGGTCGTACATAAAATTGACAGTAGTGGGTAAGTTGGTGCATTTATTATTTTTTTATCTTTGAATAGGCACAGTTAATGTGTTACTTGCCATTAAATTGTATTATACTATAAATGAGTATGAAATGAAAACAATGAAATAAATTAAATAATGAAACGCGTGTTTTATTTAATACTACATTATATTTTCCAAATTCAAAATGTTATAAATTTATGAAGTTGGAGGCTAATATATAACTCCTACTAACACTAATAGATTAGAGATACACAAAAGACAAGGGGGAAGCTTCAACAATGGCCTGGAAATACATGCTAGACCATGTTGGCCAAAGGTTGGTATATATATATACACATATTTTATTTTGTGTTTGTCTTCTCTTGGAATGAAGTTATCTACTTTACACATCTTCTAAAACATCCATGAAAATAATAGTGATAGTGACACAGTATCACTTTCATAAAAATGTGATAATATTAAGAAGGAAATAAAATCTGTTAGTCTAGCTGGATGAGCATATGACAACTGCTTTCATACCTGATGAAGAGCTTTTACCTTATTTATATTATTCTTCATTTAAAATAGCCACACAATTAATTCAATGACCCTAATCCCTAAAGTAAGGGAATAATGTGACAACTCTAGATTTCAAATATTTTTTCGAAGATATTAAGAAATTTAACTGTACATGACTATCCATAAACAGATTATATCTTTAGAATTTTTGTGATATTAGAAACAATAAAAATGAGACATTTTTCAGGGGTGTTTTTTATATGGAAAAATGACCTTATCACAAAAAAATATTTGTTCTTTAACACCTATTATGCAATCTAAAAAAACATTATATTATAATCAGTTTATAGATAGCCTTTTACAGTTAAAATACCCCAACGATATATTTTAAGAGACAGTAAAAAAAAAAAAGAAGAAATAGAAGGAAGGTGGAGTCAAGAGTCTCCAAAACCGGTGAGCGTGTATGAAGAGAATTATGAATGTTGAGGAAACGAGTGAAGTATGCAGAGATAGAGTTCTCTGGCACTCTGTTCTCTCTGCCTACCCTGCAAGGGATATGGCGTGATGATATGTATGTATGTATGTAAAAAAAAATAGGATTTACAACTCAATTATTAACTTACTATAGGGGCTAGAATGTGATATTAATTGTGTGGCCATTTTTAATGAAAAACAATAAAAGAAAAGGTAAGAATTCTTCATTAGATGTGAGGGTAGTCTTCATATGCTTATATAGCTAGACTCTTTGGATTTATACTATTAATAAAATTTTATTTAGGTATTTAAAATTAAATAGTAGCAATTAGTAATGGGAAATAATACTATTGTACACAGTTCTATTAGAATTAAATAAAATATTTAAAGTTTTTACACATTGCTACACTTGTAGAATTTGAATTTAGACTTTCTTAAAACGTAAACACAAATTCATATATTAATGTGATTACAAGCAGCGTGTATCACCTTCAGATTCAGTTTCCATAGGTACAGGGTCTACGCCGTTTTCGCTCAACATACAATCCAGTGCCAGTCTGTCAATATCATCCCATGATAATTTGTTGAATTTTTCCTGCACAACTTCGATAAGTCTGCTGGCGGTATTTCTAGCCTCAGCGTCCGTCATGTCCATTTTTTTAAAATACTTTATAGCAGCTTCATACAAGCCATCAGGCTTTTTTACAACTAAGTTTAATTTAGTACCATCTTTTATTGCTGGATATGCTTCTACTCTTTGATCATCCACTAGAGTTCTGCCTAAGAGCAATAATTTCTGTTCTTCTACTGGTATTTTCAACTTTTCGGCCACTTGAAATTTAATTTCAGCTATATATGTGGTGGGAAGAACCTGAAATAATTTTTAGTTGAGCTTATGAAATATGAATTTACTTACCCACTTTAGTTGCTTACCTCTAATACACATTCGCCACCTTGCAACTTTTTTACTGTTACTTTCATTTTCACACGTTGAATAAAACTGGATTTAGAAAATAGTTAAGGTATTTTACAAACTAGAATTACACGGGGTACCCGTACCACCTGTAAAAAGTGTAAAACAATTTCCAATCAATAATAATAGCCAATTAGCCATAGGGAATATAGGGATATTCGATATACATCGATGCATCGAAAACATCGATGTTTACAATGCGATATATCGAATCGATCCGATGTTTTGAAGAGCTATCGAAATACTCGATGTATCGATGATAACCAGTAAATGCCCCAAAAAAGACCTTTTTTTTTTTTAGAAATCTGTTTGATAAGGGACTGTGTAATAGGTATAAATGCCACAAAAAGGACCTTTTTTTTAGAAGTCAGTTTATTATACCTATTCCAATCCCTTATAGGGATTGGAATAGGTATAAATGCTACAAAAAAAGACCTTTTTTTTTTTTATTTTTTAGAAGTTACACTTTTGATATGACTTTAGAAAAAGTACTCGATGTTTAAAAACATCGATGTTTTCATCCGATACATCGAAAGACATCGATGTACAGTTTCGATTTATCGAATCGAAAAAAACATCGATGTTTTTTCAAAGTGGACACCCCTAATTAGCCATAGACAATTGGACATAGAGTAATATAGTTAAATATAGAAATCGATAAAGTATTAAGGTCAATGTTGTCAACCCCGAAACATCTCGAGACAGTATTATCGAGCAAAACCAAACGGATTCTTATTTTATAAGTTCGAGCCAATATATATATATATATATATTTCTAAATTGACAGAAACAACAATTCAGTTTAACAAGAACAGTTTCATTAGGCAGACTTTTTGCTTTAAAACGCATTCAGAGCGATTTCATATCTCAATACCGCCAATCAAATGGTTTAGCTTCCAGCCTCAACCTGTTACTTTTGTGTAACAGTGATGCACGCATCTTAAAATTTCACTCTCATCATTTTTTAATAACGCGCCTGAAGAAGTATAACTTCAAAAATGACGGTGTTAGAGATATCAACGTCGATCAAGATGGTGATTTTTAAAAATATGCCAGTAACATTTGGTTTGATAGGTGCTTCAGTATAGAAATATAATGTATTTGTATTTTCTTGGTTAGACATTTAATAGAGTTACAGTTTTTATTGAATAAATAGATGCAGAGATTTTGATTTTTGTACATCAATTTTACAAAGATATAATGGTTATATGTCCAACCTTCCATTCATCAGCCTATAGAGGTTAACTGTTGGATGTAGGCCTCCCCACGAGAATGCTACTCGCAACGGTTTCATACAACGGTCAATAGTAAACGGTCAATAGTTTCTTGCGATGTTCATGATAATTATAGTTATTCCATCTCGTGAGTGTAGTGGGTGATTGTCCTACGCTGCTTAATACTTTTTGTGGTCGCCGCTCGAAAAATCTCTAATACAAGCTAGACAAAGTATATTTCTCATATTACTCCATATTTGTAACTATATTTCTCATTAGAGAAGACAAGCATGAGATTTGGAGTGTATTGCAGAAGTGACTTTGTAGATTGGGTAATGTGGAATCGAAATACAGCAGACCAAAATGGAGTAATATGTAGGTATATGTTTTGCGATCTCGACGGTCTTTTCAGTTCGTTCTTTATCTAATGGAGTACATATACCAATATACTCGAATTTTTAATAACTCTAATCGCTTATCCAAAGCAATGAAGACCAGTAGAAAATTGTATCAGGAAAACGCAAACGTATCAGAAAAAGGTGCCGTTATTGATGGATAAGTTAAAAAGCGAACCTCTAATGTAGTATAAGCATGTGATAAAAGAGAATAAAATTTCATCTATTGATGTTATAAGGAAAGTTTTTAACCGACTTCAAAAAGGAGGAGGTTCTATGTTTCATTGTATGTATTTTTTTTTTATGTATGTTCAGTGATATTTTTGTCAATTGTGGACCGATTTTCAAAATTCTTTTTTCTTTCTAAAGGGTATACTCCAGAAGTAATCCCATTGTCACGAAGTCATGATCTGATGATGGGAAGTCACGGAAATCGAGGGCAATCCTCAAATTTTATAGGCACAAATTACGTGTCTCATATATTTTCAAAAGCTCTTCAAATATTTACATCTGGCAGTGATAAATTCATTTAGGTGAGCTGATGATGGCAGGTACATCTCCTTCACGGTTAGGAGTTGGAGGATAATTCTTTCAATATCAAACGCAGTGTGTTTGATATTGAAAGTCTATGCGTGCGTTTAACGTACGCATAGACTTTTAGCTGTATTCTTTCAAGTTAGCTTCCGAGGTGGTCCCATTGTCACCAAATCATGATATGATGATGGGAATTCTTGGAAATCGAGGGCAACTCTTAAATTTTATAGGCAAATATTACGTCTTTTTTTTTTAAATTTATTTATTAACTAGCTTTTGCCCGCGACTTCGTCCACGCAGAAGTCATCTCTGACAGAGTTAAATAGAAAAAGCAATGCAAGGTGTTAAAGGTTGTCGCTAGGACGATAATCAACAGCGTCAGAAACTGGGATGCGGTCGCCGCCTTCTGCGAGTTAGTTGTCTAACGGAATTAGGCATAAGGGGGGGTCCAAGAGAAAATATTCTAGGTTGACACATTCTACCGTCGGTGCTTTGGGCGGTGCAAGCGTGAGTCCTGTATTGAGGCTCACTGCATGAGGGTTTCGACTCGAGACGATACCCGGTTGCGGTGGCCCGCCCGTATAACGTAGATGTACGTGTACGGCGCGCGTGTGTCTATATACCATAGCCGGTCACTAAAGAAAAAGGTGGTTCAAAGTTCTATTCATTCTAGAAATTATATTGCCATTAATATACTATTTAAGGTATGACCATGGGATAAAAATATAATTATCGCCACCCTTTAATTGACTGTTTTGTATCACCAGCAGAGTTGCGACCTCGTTAGATATGATTTATTATTTGAGTTATAGAGTGAACATTTTTGAAGTTAAACTTAACCTGCATCTTAAGCCATTAGGCAAGAACCTAATGCCGTCTACTATGTTTATCGTGTGAGCTGTCACGCCGGCACTGGCCGCCACAACGGCACTGGCCGCCACAACGGCACTGGTGCGGTGTTGATGGAGAGGGAGAGAGAAACACGTGTTTATTTATTTTTACCGAGAAATATTTGTATGTAATATGAAAAGAATCGATAAAGAAATTTTCTCCCCATACACACTTTGCCGCTTTGTTACACCCCCTTAGGGGCGGAATTCATAAAATCCTTTCATATTGAATCTCTATGTCATAAATAAAAACGTGCTTCAAAATTTAATGTTTCTAGCTTTAATAGTTTCGGCTTGGCGGTAATGAGTCGATCAACCCGTTTCACAGGCCTAATTTACACAACCAGAGGGTGAAAATTGACAAATGCTGGATATTACCCTAGAATAATTGATTCGACTCTTAATTTGAAAAGAATCAATAAAGATTTTTTTCTCTCCATACAAACTTTGCCACTCTGCTCCACCCCCTTATGGGTATAATTTCGTAAAATCCTTTCTTAGTAAATCTCTACGTCATATAAAGAAACCACTGTCAACATTTCAAGTTGCCAGCTTCAATAATATCGGCTTGGCGCTAATGATTTAATTAGTCGTCCAACCCGCTTTGCAGGCCTAATTTACACCCCCAGAGGGTGAAAATCAACAAATGCTGAAACATATGTTTATTTATTTTCACTGAAGATAATTTATACGTAATTTGAATAGAATCGATAAAGATTTTTTTTTCTGAACATTTTTAAATTGACATAACTTTTTTATTTATGAACCAATTTACATAAAATAAAGCCTAAATGTTAAGCGAAGCACACCATAATATATTAGTGAAAACCGCGTCAAAAGTAAATCGGATAAGCCGTTTTTGAGATTAGCGTGCACAAACACACAGACAAACAGATAAACAGACAAATATTTTAAAAATCATTGTTTTGGGTTCTGTTAGTGTTGATAAAGGTCCCAGTAATATTTTTTCTCATATATCTTCCATGTACAGACAGCGATCCGTTACATTTATATTGTATGTATAGAGTATAGATTATACAAAAAAATACATACTGAATTAGTTATAATAGCAACTAAAAACCACTAAGGTTTAAACCTGTGCTATAATAATGGGTCTACTTACAAAACATGTTTGTGTATAGTACAAAGTAGTATGCTTTTACAATATTATATACCTAAGCTAAATCAAATTTAGCAAATATTGTTTCAACTTATGTTTAATATTTTTATCTGTCACACTATTACACAAATTTGAGGGTAGATTGTTTATAAGTCGAGGTACAATATAAGTGGTAGTTCGCTCGCCATACATATTATTGGCGCGCTGCGTCCGAAGTTGATTCTTAGAAATTGCCCGAGTACGTACAGGCTGTTTGATAACATTTCTTATAGATTCATTAAAAAATTGTTCCTTCAATAGCACAAAATTAACATGCGAGTGAACAGGCAAAACTTGACAATATTTAAATAGGCCATTATCATTGTCGTGAAATTGAGTTTTAATTTTAGGTGAGACTATCATTTTTAAGATTTTAGCCTGTAGTTGGTTGGTATATATCATCAAGATAACTAATATAGGTACGACCATAGCTACTAAGGCCATATTGTATGTAAGATTCGGCCAATGCATGATAAACAGTGATCGGAGTAGGTATATTGATGTTTGCTACTTGCGTCGGTAATGTTTATGTAAAGATTAACATGGATACGCCATTTTTCCGGAACGTCATTCCGGTACTTCCAGAATCACTGAAGTATTGTCTACAAATTCAAATAATTAATATAATTTGTTTTTTTTTTTAATAGATTGCATTAAACAGATTTCAAAAGCTTTTATTTAACTTGTAATGTTTGTATACGTGTTCGACACTAATTTTGGAAGCTAAGTTAGAATCACTCCTCTATGTGTCCGTATGGGCTCAAATCTTATGTACCTTCGGTGAAAATACAATAACATGGTACCATGGAGCTGTTCTGTTTGTGGAGCCGGAAGAATGCCATTGCAACTTTTTTCTATGTTAATGTGTAACGGGATGAGCAGATCGCTCGCCTGATGGTAAGCATCACGTCTGCCTATGGACAGATACAGTGCCAATCAGTAACTAAATAGTTCTGTCTGGCACTGCCCAGCGCCCGCTACACCGAGACGACAGTTATTTATTAGGTCTGACATACCCAGTAATTGCACTAGCTTCAATGCCCTTTCCCCGAAACATAGAAGTGTTGAACACACTCCTATTTTAGGAAGAAATGTCTGGCAAATCGGTGCAAACCTAGACAGCCCAGTACAGGAACCTACCACCTGGTACCACCTTAACTAAATATTATAAACCCATCGACTTTGGATTTATTTGTTTTGTCTTTGTAAGTACTTGGTGCTACCTGATATCCCTACTGTAATGCCCATTTAGACTTAGATACCCATACGGTATAAAAAAAAACAATATAGATTTAAATATCGTTTATTGTTAACACAAAATTATTTTCATTCAATTTACATACAATATAAACATATTTTAATCTACATGCATTTCAGTTTCTACATCTGTGTAATTTGGACCTCCACAATTAAAATAAATAGTCATAAGTTTTTCTATGTTTTCTGGTTTCAATCTATTTTTTTTCACTTCTAAAATCCATTTAAATGTTAAAGGCGCAAATTTAAAAAACGGTATTAAATTACTTGCTTCATTTTTTTCAATTGCCTCACTATATTCTCTAAGTGTGTCTAAATCTGAGTTACGCTCCATAACATATTCTATTTTATTTTTTATATTTTCGGAATTGCACTCATTAATAGCAGTTCTAACATGATCAAAATGCAAAAGTGACTCCGCCAGTGATAAATTGTGTTTTTGCAATGCTTTTAAAGAATGTTGTATTATACAGTAATTGTCTTTTATGTAATTTAAATCATTTTATAAATTTTCTTTTTCAAAAATATTTTTCGCGTTTCGAATAGAAACAGCATCAGAGCTGCTCAAACAAGATAAAACATCTTTAATTTTCTCGAAGCTTTGAGCATAGTAGGATGCTGCCTCTAACCAAGTACCCCACCTGGTAACGATTGGTTGAGGAGGCAGCGGCAAATCTGGGTATTTTTCTTTTAAAATTTTAACTCTGCTTGGTGCTTTCAAAAATATTTTTTTACATTTAGAAATTATGATGTCAATATTGTTATATTCTGATCTAATTTGTTCCGATACACGGTGCAAAGCGTGCGCCAAACATGTGACATGCTTCATTTCTGGCAAATAACTTTTTAAATTTCGTCCTGCAGATAACATGTACGCTACGGCATCAGTGCAGAGCACAAGAACGTTGCTAGCTCTAGTTTCGAATGAATTTTCCCATAAATTTTCTAAGCACTCTATTACGAATTGCGTAATTGTTTGTCCATTAATCACAGTTAGCACCTTACACGCTATCAAATAAGGTCGATTGAAATTAATGGGATCTAATGGTTTTATTAGAAAATTCACTACATATCGACCTAAAAAGTCTGTCGTTTCATCTAACGAAATCCAAAGTTTCTCATTTTTATTACTTCGTCGAATGGAATCTAGTTTATTCTTGTAAAATTTATCCAAATAAACTTTCCTTAACTGTGATTCATCGGGTAGTTTACGATTTGCACACGCACAGCAACAGGTACTACACATATATTTCTGAAAAAAATCTTGAGAAGCAGTATTTCTCATCTGAGACCATGGAATATTGCACAAAATCAAAAATTTGATAAGATCGAAGTAAAACTCCTCCTGAGGCTGCTTATACGTTCCCTGGTGCACAGCGCCTTCAATATGTTTTTTCACTTTGCCTTTATTTCGAACTATCAAATGGCTCTCACACTTTGTGCAGTACATTGTACCACTAGCGTGATCATAAATTAACTCAGGATGATCAGATATCCATTTTTCTACCGTCTCAGCCTTGACGTTTGCCATGTTGAAGAGATGTAACCTCGTATTTGACCTAAAACAAAAACTTCATGACGTGAACATTACAAAACTGACATCTACGTTAATAGTTGTTTAACTTTTTTAATGTAACGACACTCAATTGAAAAAGGGCACAAGCAAGCAAACGTAAGACTATATACTAGTAAATGAAAAATGACTTACCAGAACTTAAAAAGATTGGTTGAATATATTCAAATCAAGAGTGAAAGATGCAACTCCGTATAGTCCAGCCAAATCGTCGTTTAGAGCAGTATCCAGAATCCGTGTAGTCCAGCCAAATCGTCGTTTAGAGCAGAATCCAGGAATCAGTACACAAGCCAAGGTCAAGTAACGTGTCAAGTAACAACACAATAACAAAGATGCGCACTGTACGAATCGAAGTAAAGGAGTGAGCTAGCTACCTGCGGGGCTACCCCCCGCGTCGCGGTATGCATTGTTTTCGTAATCGGTTTGTGCACTATCTACAATCCTGTGTTCTGATTGGTCACTGAGTCATGTTGAGGGCACAGATTAAGAGTAAGACAGAAATTTAACCGCGTCTTTTGTGAGTGAAATATTTTGAGTCCAATTCACGTTTATACTAGTTTGAGTATTTGTTTTACTCGGTATATACTAAAATCATACCAAGTTTGAAGCTTCTATCTGTTACCGTTTTTATGATAGAGCTAAAATAAACAAATATGCAAAAAATGTTTCTTGTATGGAATCGGTAATTTTTAACTTTTTGATTTTTATTGTATGTTCTTATATCGGCCATAGTTATAAACTCTTTTTGAAAAATAGAATTGTGCACCTGCTAATGTTCGAAAGAAAAAGCTCAGTGAGTGACAGACATACAGCGGAGTCTTAGCAATAGGGTCCCGTTCTCAACCTTTGGGTACGGAACTCCAAAAAAACTAATTTGCAGCGGGATAGCGATAAATTATTAAGAAGATACTATTGGTCATATGGTTACATTGTAAAATTCCGGAAAAAAATTATATTCCGGAGGAATACCCATATTAATATATACGTTTCAGATTATTGACCCTAATCCAATATACCTACTCCGATCACTGATGATAAAGGATGATCTTTACTTTGAACGGTATACACTTTTTAAGTTCATTGATACATGCAACATATTGTCTTAGTTTATTGCATACTCGTTCAATATGATAACTCCGATTGAATTTTGCATCTATTATTAAACCAAGATATGTCTGAGATTTTACAATACCTATGGATGGACACTTACCCGTACCCGAACAGGGTTGGCAGGTGGCCGAACGCGACAGAAGGAGTCGCGGCCAAAGGAGGAGAGCGGAGGCCAAGCGCGCCGCTGAGGTCCCCGCTCCACAGGCAGGAGCCGGAAAGAAGAAGAGACCGCGCAAGGGGCTCAAGTCGCCGAAGACGGCCGCAGTGGTGATCACTGTGCTGCCCGAGGCGGCCGAGAAGGGCCTCAGCTACGAGGCCGTCTTGAGGAAGGCCCGGCGGGAGCTAGACGTCTCCGAGGCGGTCGGAGGCGTCGAAGCCAGGACCCGCAAGGCCCGGACGGGGGCTCGAATTCTCGAGTTCCCAGGGGCCGAGGGCGCCAAGACGGCCGACAGCGTGGCCGAGAAGTTGAGAGGTTTGTTCGCCGAGGAGGGTGGCATCAAGATCGCCAGGCCCGTCAAGTGCGCCGAAATGCGCATTTCGGGTTTGGACGATTCAGTGACGGTGGAAGACATCCGGGAGGCTATTGCCTCGAAAACCGGGTGTCCCATAGACACCGTCCGGGTCGGTGCCATTCGTCCCGGTCCGGGTGGCGTAGGTGCTGCCTGGGCGCAGTGCCCGGTGGAGTCGGTCAGGCAACTGGCCGGCTCAGGCAGGCTCCTCGTGGGCTGGAGCTCGGCGCGGGTAACCGTGCTTGAGCACCGGCCTGCGAGGTGCTACAAGTGCATGGCGGTCGGACACACTCGACCGACGTGCACTAATTGCTTCGACTGCGGCGGATTGTGTTTCCGCTGCGGTCAGACCGGGCACGTGGCGGCATCTTGCGCCGCCCCGCCCCACTGCCCCGCGTGTGCGGCGGGCAATAAGCCCGCCAAGCACCGCATGGGCTCTGGGGCGTGCAAGCCTCCAACTTCGGCCCCAAAGGCGCGGGGCGGCCCTACGACCACGGCCGCTCCCGCTCCTAGCGCGGTCCGATCGCCCGCTGGCGAGGAGGTCATGGATACAACCCGATAATGGGTACACCATCCATGCACCTCCTCCTGCAGGCCAACACCAACCACTCCGCCGGAGCGCAGGATCTCCTCCTGCAATCCATGGCGGAGTGGTCGATTGGTGCAGCCGTAGTCGCGGAACCGTACGCCGTGCCTGATCGCCCCAATTGGGTGGTCAGTCGAAACGGTACCGCGGCAATCGTCGTCTCAACGCAGCGGCACTTCCCGTCCTTGTCCCTTTTGGATAGGGGCGAGGAATTTGTCGCGGCGGAGTGGGGAGGGGTCACGCTCTACAGCGTATACCTCTCCCCCACTAGGAGGATGGACGATTTCGGGGCCTCACTCACCACCTTGGAGGCCTCGATACGGCGACTGGCACCGGGCCTCGTCCTGGTTCTGGGGGACTTTAACGCCAAATCCACGGCGTGGGGGTCCCCTACGACGGACGACCGCGGGCGGGCGGTCAACGAGTGGGCGGCTTCACTGGGCCTCTGTGTTCTGAACAGAGGCTCGGTGAACACGTGCGTGCGGCGGCAGGGCGGGTCGATAGTGGACTTGTCGTTCGCTAGCCCCGCTGTCGCGCCACGGGTGAGGAACTGGAGTGTCCTGGAGGAGGCGGAGACCCTGTCGGACCACCGGTACATCCGGATGGAGGTCTCCCCCCGGGAACCCGGTAGGGGTCACAGGGCGGACGGAGCTCCCGCGTTTCCGCGGTGGGCTGTGGGTCGTCTTGATAGGGATCTACTGGCGGAGGCGGCCATTGTCAGCACGTGGCTGTCCTCACCACCCCCAGCGGACGGAGTGGACGCTGAGGCTGTCCGCATTCGCAGTGCGTTAACGCAGATCTGCGATGCGGCCATGCCCAGAGTGCGGCGGCGTCCACCTCCGAGGCAGGGGGTCTACTGGTGGTCCCCAAGACTGGCGGACCTTCGTGCGGCGTGTATCAGTGCCCGAAGGTCCTACACCCGCAGCCGGCGGCGTCACCGCGACGTCGAGCGGGAGGGCCAGCTGTACGAGGCGTACCGCAGTGCGCGGACTGCCTTTCGGCTGGCTATCCGTGCCGCCAAGGGCGCGAGTTGGCAGGAGATGCTGGACGGTCTCGACCGTGACCCCTGGGGTCGCCCATATCGCGCGGCGCTGAACAAGCTTCGCGCGCGGCCCCCCCCCCCCTCACCGAGACCCTCCAGCCCGACTTCCTTCGTAGGGTGGTCGAGGAGCTGTTTCCACGGCAGTCGGAACACACGCCCCCGGTCATGGCTCCGCCAGATCAGGACCGGGAGGCCGACGACGACGAGAGTGTTCCGCCCGTGACGGAGTCGGAAGTGGGGGCGGCCGTGGCGAAGATCCGTTCCGCCACCACGGCCCCCGGCCCGGACGGAATTCCAGTCCGGGTGCTGACATCGCTCCTCGAGCACTTCGAGCCTCGCCTCAGGCAGCTGTTCAACGCCTGTCTGACGTCTGGACGGTTCCCTGAGTGCTGGAAGGAAGGGAGGTTGGTTCTCCTGCCAAAGCCGGGACGGTCCCCGGATTTGCCGTCGGCCTACAGGCCCATCGTGCTCCTCGACGATGTGGGTAAGCTGCTGGAGCGTGTGCTCGCTGCCCGCATCGTCCGACATCTGGAGGAGGTGGGGCCCGATCTGTCGGACGCTCAGTATGGGTTTCGGAGGGGGCGTTCGACCATCGGGGCCCTACTACGCCTGAGGCAGGCGGCCGCGGAGGCCGTCGCCGGGAAGGGAGTGCTGTTGGCGGTGTCGTTGGACATCGCCAACGCATTCAATAGTCTGCCATTCGGCTGCATCAGGGAGGCGCTCCGGTTCCATGGAGTGCCCCTGTACCTCAGGCGGCTGGTGGCAGACTATTTGGAGGGCCGCAGTATCCTCTGCGCGGGTCCCGCAGGGGACATTGTGCGGACGCCCATGTCGTGCGGCGTTCCACAGGGGTCGGTTCTGGGGCCGACCCTGTGGGACATCGGGTACGACTGGGCGTTGAGAGGGAGTCTCCCCCCCGGGCTGAGCTTGGTGTGCTACGCTGACGACACGCTCGTCACAGCCCGGGGCAGGACACTCGAAGAGGCGGCGAGCCTGGCCACTCTCGGCACCGAGGAGATGGTCAGGCGGATCGAGGCGCTGGGGCTCAGGGTGGCCCTAAACAAGACGGAGGCCCTACTTTTCCACGGGCCCCGTGTGAGGCTACCCATCGGCGCCTCGATAGTGGTAAACTCCATCCACATCAGCATCCAGGCCCATATGAGGTACTTGGGTCTGGTGCTCGACGGGCGATGGTGGTTCCGGGAGCATTTCCGACAGATTGCTCCCCGGCTTGTCGGCGCGGCGTCCGCCCTTTCTCGACTCATGCCGAACGTGGGCGGACCCAGTTTCGAGGGCCGACGACTGTATGCGGGGGTCATCCGCTCGATGGCCATGTACGGCGCACCCGTGTGGGCGAGGGCTCTGAACGCCCAGCTCAGGGCGGTTCTGTGGAGGCCACAGAGAGCCATGGCGGTCAGAGCCATTCGCGGGTACCGCACGGTGTCGACAGAGGCGGCGTGCCTGTTGGCCGGGACACCCCCGTGGGACCTAGAGGCGGAGATGCTCTCCGACCTCTACCGGCGGGTTATCACAGCGCGCGAGGAAGGTGGCTCCCCATCGTTGAGCGAGATAGCCACCTGGCGCGTGGATGCCCGCCGAGACGTCATCGCCCGTTGGGCTACGCGGCTGGAGAGGCCTAGGCACGGTGTGGAGACCGTTGAGGCCCTCCGGCCCGTATTGATAGAGTGGATGGAGCGGCGGCACGGAGTCCTCACCTTTCGGCTGGTGCAGGTATTGACGGGGCACGGGTGTTTCGGGTTGTACCTGCACAGGGTCGTGTATAGGGAGTGGACTCCGGCCTGCCACCACTGCAGGAGTGACGAGGACACGGCGCAACACACGCTGGAGGTGTGTCCGGGATGGGAGCGGCAGCGCCGTGACCTCGTCGCTGTCATCGGTGCCGACCTGACGCTGCCGGCCGTCGCGAGGGCGATGGTCGACAGCATCAGGAACTGGGACGCGGTCGCCGCCTTCTGCGAGGCTGTCATCTCGCAGAAGGAAGCGGCGGAACGGGCAAGGGAGGATTCCCGCGCCCCGGGCCGCCGCCAGCGGCCGGGGCGGCGCAGGCGCGAATACCTGCGCCTGATGCCGCCCTAACCGAGGCTTCGGGTGATCGGACCGGGGAATTGTCCGGTCACCCGACGTGAGGCCACCGCGTGAGGGCGACGCCCCAACGGCGAAATCTGTCGGGGCGTCGACGAGAGGAACCCGCGAGGGTGAACCGCCGGGCGGGTCACCGAAGTTAAAAATCGGGTCCCGGTGACCCGCTCGCACGGCGAAGAGAGAGGAGTTTTTACGGTGGGTCTATGGGGTCACGCGCCGCCTTCTCCGTCACCCCGGACCGATTTGGCGGGGCGAGACTAATCCATAGTCCACCAAAAAAAAAAAAAAAAAAAAAAAAAAAAAAAAAAAAAAAAAAAAATGGATGGACACTTACAATTTATGACAGCATGTAAACAATTATGATCGTGAGCTACTAAGTTTTTGATGTACGGTGATTTAATAACTAATAACTTAGTTTTGTCCGCATTGAGCACTAAGCCAGCATCATGACACCACCTTGTTAAGGCATCTAGGTTTGTTTGCAAGCGTTGGCATGCAGTTTCAGGATTTCGATCTGCAATAACCAGACAAGTGTCGTCCGCAAATTGGTAACATGTGCTATTGGTAATGCAATTTTTCATGTCATTAACATAAGTTAAAAAGTACAGGGGACCTAGCACCGATCCCTGAGCTGTTCCCTGTTTTACCGACCTGGATTCACTACAAACGTTGTTAATTCTTACACTCAAATTTCGGTTTTTAGATAATTTTCACACCTAGATAATAATGGGCCACTCACTCCACAGTCATCTAGTCGATCTATTAGCTCACTATGTAACAGAGTGTCAATTGCCCGGGAGAAAACAATAAATAAAGCAAGAACGTATTTTTATTTATTTAAGTGGTTATTGACTTCATCCGTGAAATTTGACAAGAGACCCGATGTATTTTTACCAGACTGAAAGCCAAATTGTTGTGGGTTGATTACGTGGTGCTTTCTATAAAATGCATGTATTTGCTTATACACATATTTTTCAACTATTTTGTTTACAGTTGAGAGCAATGTTATTGGACGATAATTTAAACAATCACTTGGTTTTCCTCTTTTAAATACTGGCCTTACACAACCTACCTTCAGGGCATCTGGATATATACCAGTTTCTATACTTCGGTTGACTAAATCAGCGATAGGTTTTGATATACACTCATCTATCAATTTAATATCGAAAATCTTAACATTATCGGTACCTGGAGCTTTCCCTGGGTTCAAATGTTTAATAATTTGGCGTATTTCGCCCGCTGAGGCTTTTTTAAACAAAATACTTGAATTTAAGGGCTCCCGTGTATCCTTAGCTTGCCCTAGTTTAATGTTACAGTTGGGAATCATGTCTTTTACTGCTTTATCGAAGTAGTTTGCAAAGTTATCTGCAATATCTTTGGTAGAAATTCCTTGTGCATTCAATGCTCTAAGTATAGCATCGTCAATTGACAATCTCACTCTTCCTAGCATATGGTTATTAACAATTTGATATATTTTTTTGACATTTTTGAAATTTTTATTTATATGATTTAGATATATAGTATTTATTTCTTTTAGCTTCTAAAACTTTATGGATTTTATTTCGAATTTTATCGTATTCTAATTTTAATTTTATATCATTTAAACTATTTTTCACGAGAAAATATTTTATCTCTTTTATCGCACAGCCGGGTAATATTCTTATCAACCCATGGTAACCTGATTTTTTTTAAATTTTTACTAGCTAATTTACATAATGTATTTTTATTTGCAATGCTTTTAGCATTTTGAAAAGAATTATAAATGAAATTCAAAATGTCATTTGGACAGTTCATACTCGATGTTTTCGCCCATTCAATATTTTTAAGTTCCATTATAGAAAGTATCGCGGTCAATATTTTCTACAACAGTCTGTATATGGTTATACGTGTCTCATGTATTTTTCAAAGCTATTCAAATATTTGCATCTGGCCGTGAACATTTCATTTAGGTGAGCTGGTGATGGAAGGTACATCTCCTGAACGGTTAGGTGTTGGAGGATAATTCTTTCAATATCAAACGCACGCATAGACTTTTAGCTGTATTCTTTTAAGATAACTCCCGAGGTGGTTCCATTGTCACCAAATCATGATCTGATGATGGGAATTCTTGGAAATCGAGGGCAACCCTTAAATTTTATAGGCACATATTACGTGTCTCATGTATTTGTCAAAGCTATTCAAATATTTGCATCTGACAGTGAACATTTCACTTAGTTCAGCTGGTGATGGAAGGTACATCTCCTAAGTGGTTAAGAGTTGGAGGATAATTCTTTTAATATCATACGCACGCATAGATCTTTAGCTGTATTCTTTCAAGTTAACTCCCGAGGTGGTCCCATTGTCACCAAATCATGATCTGATGATGGGAATTATAGTTGACACAGGCGCTATGGCAACTAAGCCGTCACTGTCTTTCACTTTTGTGCCAATAGTGTCGTCATTAAATGTTATAAAAATCAAATCAGGTAATTAGCCTGTTTCAATTTGGTCACAACGAAGGGGAAGCCTACAAGTTTGGATATTATCCCTATTCCCTGCTTACCAAGCCCTTAATGACAGAGATATTGCATCTTACCATGACTCTAGAGCCTATGTCTAGTTTTAACAATTGCATCAAACCGTCACAATTATTTACATCACTTGGATGTTGGTAGTATCTCATACCTTTTTTTTTTATTTTTTTTATTGATGGGCTATGGATGCGTCTCGCCCCGCCAAATCGGTCCGGGGTGACGGAAAAGGCGGCGCGTGACCCCATAGACCCACCGTAAAACCTTCTCTCTTCGCCGTGCGAGCGGACCACCGGTACTCGATTTTAACTTCGGTGGCCCGTAGTATCTCATACCTAAGTTGCTGCCTCACGTGACGCATCGATAGCACATATGGTGTATACGCGAATTGGCAACGAGATACAGCATTTCGTTTCCATTTTTTCGAAATACGTTCTTTATTTTTTATTTTGATTACCTACTTCTATTCTTCCTTGTGCTGTGTGCATTTTTAGTCGATCTACTCATAGTGCTATATTTAATAAATAATTTAATTTATATGAACTAGTTAAAATTATTACTTAACTACGATTATTTACACTAAAATTCAAAAATAATTAAACTTTAAAAAAAAACATGTAAACCGACTTCAAAATAAGATCAGCCAAAAACCATACTTATTTAAAACACTAAAAACTAAAAAATAAGATGAACTATTTAATTCTTGTCTAATTCTAATTATGTATTAATTTTATAAAATATAATTACAATGTATGCTAGAAATCCACTGACACGATTTGAAGTCGGTGCCAAGCTCAGTGATGCCAATTTAGCATATTTTATGCTAAATTTAGCATATTTTCATGCTGCTTAGCAAACTTTTTTGTTGTTTAGCATATAGCATATTTTTTAGCATATTCAAAAATTACATTAATGAGTACATGGTAAATTTTGTAGGTTTTTATATAAAAAGCTATACTGTTATTATATACATTTATATCCTTTTCTCTTTGTATTTCGTACGGTAGGTTTCGATATCCTTCCGTTACGACGTACTCGTAAGTGTGCCTTATGCTTACATCATTACTCATTATTGAATAATATAATCGAAAATTCAAATGCACTATCTCGCTGTTCGTTATTACCACCGAATCAATACACATGGCTTGATTCGCACTGCCTGCTCACTGCCCATAGATGCGAACGTGTATTGTACAATATGCACCTACCAGTCAGTTACCACCAAGTTATTGCACTGCTCAACTCATTGATTGCTCTATATCTGGCGGTTGATATATTTTTCACCAAAATAGTTTTTTTTTTAAATTGTGTATTTCGCACTCCTCACACCACTCCATCCGGGACGACAGACGCGCGTAAGCACGCACACCCGTAACCCACCCATGACACGTTGCCTTCGTTGTTGGGCCGACCACCGGAGCAAAGTGACTTGACGTCAGTGGCCGGCCCGACGGAATACCCTCTGAGGAGTATCCTCTTCTTGACCGACGCCCCCCCCCTCGGGGAGGACGTCAGTCTTTCCTCACGCGGTCATCCTCTCAGCGGGTAACGGACTAATTCCCCGATCCAGTCACCCGCGTTTAAAATTGTGTTAGCAGAAAAATTAAGAAAAATCTTAGCATATTTTTTAGTATTTTTATAAAGCACTTGGCATAATTTTGGCATAATTTTAACACCATTTTAGCATATTCTTCATTGGTCTTGTTGGCAACACTAGCCAAGCTTAAATTAATAAAAAACAATAAGCTTAATGATATACACACAAGGTGAAAAATTAATAAAATCAAATTATTAAAGGAAATAAGAATTAAAAGATGTATTCAGAACACTGTTATTATTATTATTCATTTACTTATTCGACCAAACAAGATCATTCTAAATAAAATACCGAAGTCGCTAATATGATAACATTCTAGTGTACAAGACGTACGAAGCTTCGCCACACATTACTTCGGGACGACACACGCTGGTGCCGCCCTAACATAAGTGGCAGCACGATTGGGACGGATTTCCAATATGTGTGGGTTCGAATCCCACTTGTGATATCATTTTTCGCTTCGTAATCGGGTTTTCTACTTTTTATTCCACTATAAAAGTTTTTTTTTAATTATTATGTTAAGCTTTTCAAAGTTATATGAATGATATTTTGGAATGAAATACATAGTTATACTTTTATTTTTTCAGATTTTTTATATATATTTTGATTTTAACTTTTCTTCCTATTTCACATTTTCATGCTATTATCATCCACTTCTGAGCTGTGGTACAAATTTTAAGATTATAGATCATCGGCAATTTAGTATAAAAGCGATTACAAAATTCCACCAAGACAGACACAAGAAAGTGAGTGAAAACATGGTAAATAAACGTTAAAAGTTACTGAAATACTTAGTATAGAAATTATAGGATTAAGAAATAAATTAAAAAACTAAATTTCCACTTGGAGATGGAGTTAATAAATTTGACCATTTTTAGCTTAATTTATTTTATGACTTTAATAAAAGTAACAACTATTAAAACGACGATTAAATTCAACAATAGTAAAAAAATACCCCAATTATTAATTCCCTTTCTACGCTTGGAGGAGGCTCGAGCTCGATATATGAACTGAGATGATTTCTGCGCTTCGTGGCATATTTTTTAACAATTCTTTTTACACAAGCGCCATTCTAGGTATTTACACATCTGTTATTAAATATTTTCCATCTGACACTTTTATACTTTGACGCTCTTTTTTTTCCATAAAATAGATTCTCTACTTTGTTTTCTCCATGGTGTGTCGAAATTGGGTTAATAAACATTCAAATTGATATTGATAGATAGCATATGTTAATTATATAGTAAAGAAGTCGGTTAAAAAATAAGCACGAAGTTTCTATCTGATATCTTTATAATATACCTACAAACTGGAATAATTAATTAAATAAAACCAAAAAATGTCTCCAAAGGTTGAACGATATGAATGTGGGAGTCCAGATGGGCGACTCAGTGGTCACTGCTCTGCTTTATGCAGATGATGCAGTCCTGCTGGCACAGTCAGCGACTGACCTGCAGACCCTAGTCGACACAATGACAGAAGATTGTAAGAAAAGGGGTCTACGCGTGAATGTGAGCAAAACCAAAATAATGGTCTTTGAAAGAGATAAAACCAGAACAGATGTAAGAGTAACAATAGGTAATGATGTACTAGAGCAAGTGGATGAATTTGTATATCTTGGATGTGGATTTAGCCGAGATGGAAGGTACACCACTGATATAGAGCGAAGAGTGAATGCGGGAAATAGAGTGAACGGAGCGTTGGGGCAACTTTTCGGCAGCCACCACCTCAGCCAGAAGGCACGTGTAGCAATACATAACGCAGTGCTTGTCCCAACATTACTGTATGGAAGCGAGAGTTGGGTATGCAGAAAAGAGTATGATAGTAAAATTAATGCGGTCGAAATGCGATCTCTGCGGAAAATCTGTGGAGTTAGGCTGACCGACCGCATTCGTAACGACGACGTAAGAGAGCGAGTAGGTATGAAAGAGAGTATTGGTGTAAAGATGCGAAAGGGAATGCTCCGATGGTTCGGACATGTGGAAAGAATGCCGAACGAACGCCTGGTTAAGAAGATATACAATGCGAAAGTGGAAGGATGTAGGTACCGAGGGAGACCGAGACTAACCTACCTAGACCAGATCGGTCATGTACTGAAGGAAGGTGGAGTCAAGAGTCTCCGAAACCGGCGAGCGTGTATGAAGAGAATTATGAATGTTGAGGAAGCGAGTGAAGTATGCAGAGATAGAGTTCTCTGGCACTCTGTTCTCTCTGCCTACCCTGCAAGGGATATGGCGTGATGATATGTATGTATGTATGTATGTAAAACCAAAAAAATGTTGTTATATGTTCATAATATATATGTATTATATAATTTTTAGTTTAACGTTGTTATATGTCATATGTTCATACACTCTGTTCTCTCTGCCTACCCTGCAAGGGATATGGCGTGATAATATGTATGTATGTATATGTTCATATATTATATATTTTTAGTACAAAATTTCTGTCTGATTCCTTTATTATAAAGTGTGATTATAAGGGAATGCTCCGATGGTTCAGACATGTGGAAAGAATGCTGAACGAACGTCTGGTTAAGAAGATATACAATGCGAAAGTGGAAGGATGTAGGTACCGAGGGAGACCGAGACTAACCTACCTAGACCAGATCGGTAATATACTGAAGGAAGGTGGAGTCAAGAGCCTTCGAAACCGGCGAGCGTGTATGAAGAGAATTATGAATGTTGAGGAAGCGAGTGAAGTATGCAGAGATAGAGTTCTCTGGCACTCTATTCTCTCTGCCTACCCTGCAAGGGATATGGCGTGATGATATGTGTGTATGTATCTGATTATAAATGCGTATATTGATAAACAGCGAAATAATTAGTTCAAAAATACAAAAAAAAAACTTGTTATATTTTCAAAAAACAACGCTAAATTTTTTATTTATGAACTTTATTTATAAATTTAATAAATAAGCAACAGCATTTTTTTAAATTATGGGACGCGTTAATAAATACTATTTATATATGTAATTTTTTTAAATGTAATTTTTTACATTTTCTTAGATAGCTCTCCTTATGTAATTAATAGTACATACATACATATCATCACGCCATATCCCTTGCAGGGTAGGCACAGAGAACAGAGTGCCAGAGAACTCTATCTTTGCATACTTCATTCGCTTCCTCAAGATTCATAATTCTCTTCATACACGCTCGCCGGTTTCGGAAACTCTTGACTCCACCTTCCTTCAGTACATGACCGATAATGAAGGTGATAGTGAAGTGTTAAAAATAATTAATAGTGAAGGGTTAAAAATCCATCAACAAGAGGGGGGGGGGGGGGGGGGCGTCTCAAAACCCCGTATCTCAGTTGTTTCAAAACTAAATGAGCTGTAATTTTGCACACATATACTTGAATGTTTAAAGTTTAAATGAAATAACTTTGATTTTAAAAATTCTGTTTATAAGTTAATTTAAAAAACCTGCAGTTGCCTGTAAAGCCGGTTTACTGACGATAGTTGAACGTGACAACGTCATAAGAAAATACTGATGGAATGGTTTCATTTTTTAAAAGAAAATTTTAATTTTATTTGTTTGATAGATATTTTTTATGGATATAGAGAAGGAGGTAAATGGAAATCACAATTGAATTGATCAAGTTACATTTATTTGTACGCATAAATACAATTATGTCATTTTTTTTACAATGTACAGAGTTTTACATGTATGAATGTGCTTTGAGCAATTGTTTTACAACTTTTATTTACAACTGTTAAACATGTGTGATATTTAAATTCTTACAATTTGTGTTATTCTGTAGAACGCGCGGAGGCCGATTTTGCCTCTTTGTCGCTCGTTCCGCGCTCTCGCTTGCACTTCAAGCCTTAAATGGAACGCCTCAGAGCGAGGTAACGCCGCATACGTCATGTTTTTTCGTGCGTGCAGCCGGCTCCATCAAATTATAAGACGTTGTCACGTCAAAAATACATGCATTATATAAGAAAAAATACAAAATATGCTTGTTTAATTTAAATAAATTGGTAGAACATAGTACCTTACTAGAAAAAAAATATATACATATATACAATTCAGCAAGCTCCTAGAGATGTTCATTCACAGCAAGAAGGGCCTTGGCTTCATCTAAAAGCTCTTTCGATATTGTTTCTGAGGTATTTTACAAACTTGATATAAATGGATCAGAAGTGTACAATAAGGTAAGGAACACATCTTCATTGGTCATCATTCATCATTTGCCTGCCCTCATTCCACTTACACGTCTTCATTGGTAGCCGCTCTTAAACACTTTCTAGAATGATGCAGTCTAAACTTTTTGTAATCCTTATTTCAGGATTCTCGCGCGTCTTCGGTCAATTGACCGATAGGTAAAATAGCATAGTACTCAATGATTTTTTCTCCGTGAATAAGTATTTTATGCACGGAAGAAGGCATATAATACCAATTATAATTATTTACGTATAGTTGGGCTGTACTATATGCGTATTCACTGAACTTTTTTGAATCAATAGCCATTCCAGATAACATAGTTTGTAGTATTATGTACATTCGTTTTATAAGTTCTACGTCTACACCTGTAATGTCTGCAGAGCACGAGTAATTCTGAAAAAATGTACGAGCTGTATTTCCGTCATTACTATTTCCAGTGCCTTGACGAGGTTTATCAAAATGCAGTCCCATTTCTTCCCTAAACCGCTTTTGCACCAGATTTTCTTTTCGTCTTTGATTTTTTTATTTTCAGGTTTAGTAGCTGACCACTTTTCAAAAGACAAGTTATAGGAAATGTGTAAGATCACCTCCATACTCCTAACCCAAACATGTAATGTTGACAGTCCTTATTAAAATGAACTTTTATTTACATCTCGTGTCCTAACTGCCTCTAAGTTATTCATTTGCCGAGGAGTAGCAGCACAAACTGTACAAGAAGCGCTCAAACGAGATCCAGTTAAAACTTGTGCCACTTTACCATCAATCATGGTAAAAAATAGGTCATGAGTAATTTCGATTACCTCACCATTCTTATGTATGAGGGAAGGAGACAGTTTTTTTTATTGTTGATATCAGCCACAGCAAACGTGGTTTTTCAGGAGTTTCTTTGGCAAAGTCTAACAATATAGGTCTGCAATATCTAACGGATGAGCAGGTTTCATTCTTTCAAACAGTATTAGTTGTCTCATCTATGAGTCTAATGGGTACAAGTGAAGCAATAAAAAGGTTTGCATCAGATATAAAATCGCTTTCTTCGGGCAAAACTTGCTTGTATTTACTCTGCCCTAATGACCCATCACAGCCCCATGTACAGAATAGTTTCAACTTTCTTAAACCATTTTTGTAAACTGAACCAATTTGTAATATACTACAGTATGATCCAACAAGTCTTGCAGATTCATTTTTGCACTTATGTTAGTAATGGTTATGCTCGAATCTGGTGGGTAACACTTCTTCTTCGCTTCGAGTAAAGTTGGATAAGAAGGAAACACTGAGCAGTTGTTGTCCTTCAAACAAAGTCGTTTCCCATACTGTTTTTGTTAAGGTCTAAGTCAATAAATGTCCGTAGTGCTTCTTCCTTTGTAAAAGGTGTAACGTCTTCAGGGTTCTCAGTTACGTATGTAAGAATTTTTTTCTTATCATTTCTTGATGAAGTTCGTATAATATTGACGATTATGGCCTCCTCCATCTCATCCATTGACCGTAACTCTTGAGCATATGCATTGAGCACACAATCCAGTCCGTACTCTTGTAATCAATTCCATGCTTCTTCGTTTCTTTGTTTTTTCTGAAGATGCTTCGTATGGTTTCGAAGGTCTGCCACCACCACCACTTCCAGACGTATTAGGGTCAGTGACCGTGACTCGACACTCTAGTGGAATATGAAATTGACCATCTAACCAGTTGGCGTTTTTACTTTCAAAGCATTCTTTTATTCGAGATGCATTTCTCCAGCGTTCGTTACATTTAGATACCAAGTTTCTATGAATGTAAGGTGGTCAAAACTGTATCAAAACCACAAAAAAAATATTCGACCTTAATAGATACAAAATAACTTTATGAAAAATAAAATAAAATTGAAAAATATTTTTTTTATCTCGCGATATGTTTTGGCCCCGTATATGAAGAAGTGCAAGTATGAACAAATTTCTTTTTCTCATTGCATTTACTAATATATAAAGATCTTAAAACAACAAATATCTCGACAGCGGCAAGCAGCGGTAAAGGGTAAAAGTCTCGTTAAAAAAAATGAACACTAAAAATATAGCATCTTAAACTATATTGGTTAATTGTATTTTATGAATCCAATATTTATAATATTAATTATGAAATATTATGAAGAGATCATAAGCATTTCAAAAATGTATAATACTTGTACATTTATATGAAAAACTTCTGAGTAATGTGGCGTTGAATTGTAGTAACGTATTGCTTCAAAATTACGTCTTACATGCTAAATATCGTGGATTCAATACACGCGTTCTTACGCGGAACCCACAGTTCTACCATATACGGTAAAACCATAATTAACTAATTTGCTTAGCGTTGGATTATACATCGTTTCTTAACCATTTTGAAGGAAAAATGCGTCTAATAATTGGATATGCAATATATGCATACCTATATGGATTGAAGAAAAAGAACAATTTTTTTTTATGTCCTACCATCAGTGCAGGTTTTATCAGTCATATACATATGTATACATAATGGTTGACTTATATTCAATGTTCCTACTTAGATATATTGTTTATAACTAGAAAATTGATTGAATTATTTTGTTCGTTATGTTATTCAGTAACTCAGACCATAGTTATAAAAACTAGTCAAATTTTATAGTTATGCTGCAATGCTGAGCTTTCCATCGAATTAAAGTGTAAAATATTCTCCAGACTAGATTTAAATCCACCTTTGATAATCCGTTGCAGCTACAATAATTAGCTATGCTAACATGCTATTTATCAGCAGTTAATAATATTCATTGTTACACAGTTGTTAGGAAATATGGGTATGTAGGTAAGTTTACTCAGTAAATTAAGTTTTATTTATATTTTGTGTATTTTTGTTATAGGCTCCTCTGGAATGAGGGTTTTGACTCGAAATTATCTATTTAATATAATGGAACGCCTTAATTAATTCCTTAACATTTATTAAGAAGTTGCAATTTATGGAGTGGGAACTACTCAATCAATATGTAGAAAATGACCAAAATATTGCTGATGTAAAACAAAAATTGTCCATTATCAGACACTAGTTTAAACAAAAATGGTCAGCTGCTCGCAAAGGCTAGATTCCTAAAAAACAATGCAGATTGGCTTGGAGGGTGCATATCGATACCGGAAGTAGGTAGGTGATACCCACATTCTATTACTTCTATTGTTTTGTTATGCTTTGAAACATTTTGCTTACCCGCTCAATAGCTATTTAGTTTATTACTTAAATTTTAATTTAGAGGTAGTAATGGTTAAAATATTAAGTATGTGTTTGAGTACAACTATTGTCTTTTTGTTACAGGAGTAAAACCCGGAAGACCTCAAAAGTCGTTCTCAGACTGGAGTGAAAGAAGCAAAAGAACGTAAAGAATTTAGATCATCTGACACAGATGAGTTGACGTATGCAACACAAATAAAATTACGTGAAAAGGGCAAAGTAGATGCATAAAAAATTGTAAAAAAATTGACAAAAAGTCCCAAAAGAGCAAGGAAATACGCAGCAGCGATGAAAAAAGTACCGTTGAAGAAGAACATGACAAATCAATCAAGTTAAAACATTTACGTGCCTTGTTCATGTATACTGAAGTGAGACTAACGCAGTCCCAATATGAAATAGTGCGAGAAACTAATCCAAGTTTTATCCGTGCTATTCGATATGTATTAAAGTAAGTTAAAGAATGCTATTCTGAAATCCACCGTGTAAATAAAACATGTGCTGAAGGGGTTCAAAATCTCGTGGCACAACGACTGATTTAACATCTTGGTGAGGCAGTCGAACAATTAAGTGAATTAGAAAAGCAATCGTTAGTATTAACAGGCAAATGGGGCTGCGATGGATCTCAACAGATGCAGTAGAAAATGAAATTTGAAAACGAAGCCGATCCTGACGCAAACATATTTCAAAGTTCCATGGTACCACTTCAGTTGATTTACAGCCGGAAAAAAAAATACTTTGGCAAAATCCTACCCCATCTTCATCACGTTATTGTCGGCTAATAAGAATACAATTCGTAAAAGAAACCACACAATTGTCTGAAGAAGTGGCAGAAGCACGCAAAAAAAAATATTAGAATGTTCCAGCTCGACTACGCCTGAAAGTTTTCTCGGGTAGCTCGCAACGCAGATGTTCTAAGGAGGCTCCTATTTTAGCCTTTGACCCTATCCTGACCGGCATGACAAAGAGGAAGAGTAAAAAACTCTCACATTTGGACGACGTTCTAAATTTGTTACTAGAAAGTGAATTTTTTTATGAAAATTTTGAAGATGGTGACGAAAGTAACGAATAAATGCTTGTATATATTACGTATGCCTTTTTTTACCTTCTCCAATCTAAAAATGAAATAAAACAATATTAGATAGCCATTACGGGCATCAAATATTTTTGGCCAACTTTTACTATCAAATACCAGTCTGTGCGTCGGCTTAGTTTCATCACTATTTTTAGTTCCATCACAGCTACTAGATTCCACATATTAAAACTTTTAAGACTGAATTAAATATTCGTTCAGTTCATATGGAAATCTAAGACCCAAGTTTATGTCTGTGATCTTATCTAATTGCACGCCATAGTTACCTCCGTAGATCATCTGTTATAGCACTCGCGGGCATGATAATTTTTGCGTGACCATGAACACTGTAAAGAATCTGAAACGTCGTCGATATTAAGAAATTTTATTTAAGAAACATTTATTATCATTAAATACAAAAAATCAATAATTCAATTTTTTACATATAACATGGCGTCATTACGCCAACAGTCGGTCTCACCCGCCTCTATAGATATTTCACGTCAATATGTTCATTTCCTATTATAAGACCATTTAGACCCAGCCCTCTATAAGGGAGGAGGAGTGCCACAGTAGTTTCATAGACTTTCAGATAAATGTATATACATATATACTTAATATTAAAAACCAGACGGTCCTTGTCTTTTTTAGCAGGCTATGGTCTGGACTCACATCGTCCGTTCTGTCCAGGGCAAGCAAAAAGCGGCACATGGTCCCATAAACCAGCGTATTCTCTAGTATTCCGTAGTTGATGTAAAGCTCTTAACGTAGCATTCCGATCTTAGCGACTGCGACCATCCGATTACGCAATCATGCCATGATTATCATGGTCGCCTGCTAGCGTTCTGATGTCAGCGAAGCGAACGCGACTCGCCACTCTTTCCATAGTTTTATGGGTGACAATTTTGTTGTACTATAGCGATATGTCAGACAAATTCTCCACAGCTAGATAAAAAAAGGTTCAGCAGCTATTGGAAGATGAAATGGATTATGAAATTATGATATGTTAGTATGATTCGAAGATATATTAGTGTCTCTTCCTTCGGAAGAAAAGAAGAAGATCCACTTAATTTTTACATCGCATGAAGACGAGGGTTACTTTCAAAAATTCATAAAACGCCGTCATTTTTATTAATTTCTCGTCTGTGTCGCGTGACTGTACTGACTCTGGCACGTCCGGGTCGTGGTCGCCGCGTAACTCTCTGGCCACGTCCACCAGTGAAAATCGAGTGGATCTATTTCCTTTCTTCCGAAGGAAAAGACACTAACATATCTTCGAATCATACTAATATATCATAATTTCATAATCATCTTAACAGTCCAATAGCTGCTGAATACCGTTTTTATCTAGCTGTGGAGACTTTTTTCGACATATCGCTGTAATAGAACAAAATCATCACCCATAAAACTATGGAAATAGTGGCGATTCCCGGTCGCGTTGCTGACAACGGAATGCTAGCAGACGAGCCTCGACAGGCGAACGTGATTGCGTAATCAGATGTTCGCAGTCGCTAAGATCGGAATGCTTCCTTAAATTGGTGACAAAAATATTGTTACAGAGAATTATCTACTCGTGAAATCGAATTAAAGAAAAGACATTTTTCTTAGGCAACAGACATATATATATATATATATATATATATATATATATATATATATATATATATATATATATATATATATATATATATATATATATATATATATATATATTATATTATTAGGTTTCCATGACAACACAAAAACATAGACAAAAGCTAGATAGCCTTTTTTAACATCCGTGTAGCTCATGAAATAAAAATAATTATAAACATCCTAAGCCGATCCGGACACTTATGGCATCTATTGATGGTCGACTTAGAGCCCTAGTCAGGAAATCAGCAATTTGTAGGTTTGACCCTATATGCTTGATTTCAATTACTCTATCTGCAACCAGTTCTCTTACATAGAAATGTCTTATCGATATATGCTTTGTTCTTCTATGTAATTCCGGATTTTGAGCCAGTTTTACTGCGGCGACGTTATATACTTGCAAGATAGGAAAATTCTTATCTTGCAAGTATATAACAAACAAAGATAGTGTGGCTACAGAAATTATATAATGAAATTTCTGTAGCCACACTATCTCACGCGCTGTTTCACTTGCTGCGACAATTTCTGCCTCTGTTGTAGAGATAGCTACCGATGTCTGCTTTCTACTTGCCCAAGCAATTGCTCCACCAGCATATAAGCACAATATGCCACCTGTTGAACGACCATCTTTAAGGTCTCCTCCATGATTAGAATCACTGAAGCAGTCTGCAGTCCAGTATTCCCGTCATAAAACCTTGCCTGTATGTTATGCCATAACCCGCTGTACCTTGAAGATACCGCATTATACGCTTAACCTTTAATACATCTTCTTTGGAAGGGTTTTCTAAGCTTCTCGATATAATACCAACGGCATAGGCAATATCTGGTCACGTTCCAACCATTAGGCAAGTAAGAGCACCAACAGCTTGTCTATAAGGATATGACTTCTCGTCTATTACCTCTTTATCTGGCTGCCTTGGTTCAGAATCTCTGATCACTGGTGTGGTGACTGTTTTGCAGTTACTCATACCAAAACGAGCTAACACTTTCTCGGTGTACTGTTTCTGCGTTATGCTTATTGAGCCATCATCTCTATACTGAAGTTGCAAACCTAGATAGTAGTCTGCAGGCTTTGCAGTTATCTTAAACCTACGTTTAAGCTCTGCCATAAACTTATCCGCGTCCTTTTGATCAATTGCAGCGATCAGTCTATCATCTACGTATAATATACTAAGATGATCTTATTCTGCGCTCGTTTTTTGATAAACATGCAAGGATCTGTTAGGCTTTGTTGAAATCCTATTGACTTCAAATAATTAACAATACATTGATTCCAGCATCTTGGTGATTGCTTTATTCCGTATAGGCTGCGCTTCAACTTGCATACTCGATTTGTCTCGTCATTAAAACCTTCAGGTTGTTTCATACAAATTTCTTCTTTCAAAGAACCATTTAGAAATGCACTTGAGACATCGAATTGCATGAGTTTTAGACCTTCGTTTGCCGCAACAATTATGACTGACCTAATCGTCGTCATCTTTGCAACAGGGCTAAACTTTTTGGCATAATCCACTCCTTGTTGTTGCAAAAAACCTCGAGCAACAAGTCTTGCTTTGTATTTGTCGATCGTACCATCAGCGTTTGTTTTGACTTTGTAGATCCATTTGCACGATATAACTTTGCGACTCTTGGGTAGATCAACTAGAGTCCAAGTTTTATTGTTTTCCAAAGATTTTAGCTCATTTTTCATTGCTTTTATCCACAGCTCCTTATTGTCACTCTGTAGTGCTTCGCTGTATGTTGCAGGCTCATCTATTTCAGTCCCATCATCTACAGACAGCACAACGTAATCACCAAGTCTAGCAGGTGGTCGTAGCTGAGCTCTGTCTCGAAGAGTCTTCCTTCCTTCATTTTCTATTTCGCTATCCGGCATAATGTCATCCATTTGTTCCACACACTCTGGTAATGTTTGATCGTATTCTATATCATCATCTTTTTCATGGGTTTCTAGAGATGTATGAGGTATAGCCTCAAACAATTCTTGAAACATTTCAGTACTTTCATTTTCTTCCTCCCTTACTGGTATTTGTAGACTTATCTCGATTTCAGAATCTTTCTTGTTAGATGATAGAATTTGGGGGGCATAGTCCGGAGCGTGCTCGTTCGCGTCCCCTGCCAGTCTAATTAGACTGCTAATCCGGCTCGATATGCGTACCGCAATGCGGGTTAGGGCATCCCCCGGAGGCGACGCGTACCGACCCACCCCCGTCGGTACGAACATCGGCAGTTGCGGCGATGGGGGCCGCCACCCATCACGCCTTGCCCAGTCAGGCGAGTCGAGGAGAGCAGAGTGCCGGGTGGGCACGTGGAATGTAAGAGGTTGTGTGGAAGGTAAGTTGCACGAGCTGATATCCGTCATGGCGGACAAACAGCTAGACATGCTCTGTGTAACAGAGACCAAGCGAAGGGGCAGCGACGCCTGCGATCTTCCTGGTGGCGGGATGGCTCTGTAGTTTGGTGTACCGCAGAGCGATCGAGCCAGCATGGGGGTTGGAGTGCTGTTGTCCTCTCGCTTGGCCTCAGGTGTGAAGGATTTCGGAATGTATGACCCCAGACTTCTTTGGGTCCGTATAAAACTAGGTGTCACCAAGGTATTCATGGTTGTAGCATATGCTCCCGTAGGATCCTCGGTGGCATCAGACCTAGAGAAGTTTTGGGACAATGTTAGGGAAGTTCTGGATAAGGCAGAAACCAGTGAACGCGTGATTGTATGCGGAGATTTGAACGGATGGGTGGGGACCAAGCGTCCCGACTATGAGGACGTACTTGGTCCATTTGGTGATAAGAGAGTGAACGACGCAGGTAGGCTCATAGCGGATGTATGCATGGAGAGGAACCTTATTGTGTCAAACACATTTTTCCAACATAAGGACATCCATATGTATACATGGAGAAGGAATGAACAGAAAAGTATAATAGATTTAATTTTGGTAGACAGTCCGAAGCAAAATATTGGACGCAAGAGCCTACAGGGGCCCCACAGTCGATACGGACCACTATCTCGTTATTGCGAGATTTAGTGGTCTGTTCAGAAAGTGGAGGCACTGGCGAGAGCGTGTCCACTTCGGAGCTTGAAAGAATAAAGGTTGAAAGGTTGCAAGAAGAGTGTGTAAGAGAAAAGTATGCAGAGGGTGTCCGAGAACGGCTGACGATGGCAAGCCAGCCGCAATCGGACATTGAAGAATGCTGGAGAGTATTGAAAGAGAGTATGGTAGATACAGCGAAAGAAGTATGTGGAAGTTCAAAGAAGCATAGAAAAACAAATGGTGATGCATGGTGGGATGCGGAAGTGGCAGCTTCCGTAGAGCAAAAGAAGAAAGCGTGGCTGGACTATGTCTCTTCTTTGAATCTGAATGACAGTATGACTGAACAGAAGAAAGAAATATATCGGCAATGTAAGAATGACACCAAGGCCTTAGTGAAAGAGAAACGTGATAGGGCAAGTATGAGTGCAGAAGATAGGCTGACTAAAAACTTCGAGGGTAACACCAAACTCTTTTGGAGGGAGGTGAAGAAGTCTCGGGGTGGTTGGTCAGCCTTCAGAATGAATAAAATAAGGTCTAAAGGTGGAGACATTCTTACACAAACACAAGACGTGTTAAGCCGATGGAGTGAATATTTTGGCGATATGTATGCGGATGCTACGGTTGGCGCCGGTGTTGCATGTGGTTTAGTAGATCAACATTCGACAGTGGCGTCCTCCGATGGCATCAGTATGGATGAATTTGAATGGGCGATAAGAAGTTTGAAAAATGGTAAGGCAGCGGGCATTGATATGGTGTCTGCCGAGATGATCAAGCTTGGTGGCTCCTGTGTCTGGGAGGCGTTCCTGTTGCTCCTCAATTTATGTTGGAGCTCGGGAATGGTTACCGGGGACTGGAATAGCGCAGTCATCGTGCCTTTGTTTAAAAACAAGGGTTCACGTTATGACTGCGCAAATACAGAGCCATAAGCTTTATCAGTTTGGCAGCAAAAGTGTATGGTAAAATTATTGAAAGGAGAATGAGGATGGTGTCCGATGGTTTACTGTGTGAGACACAAGGAGGTTTCAGGAGTGGAAGAGGATGCATGGATCAAGTGTTCTCTCTGCGCAACACTGTGGAGAAGCATCTGGCTCTAGGTCAGAGGGTTTTCTGCAGTTTTGTGGATCTGGAGAGAGCATTTGACACGGTTGTACGAAAGGAACTTTGGGACATTTTACCGGAGTATGGTATTAACGGTAAACTGCTACAGGCTGTGCAGTCCCGTTACATGGGCTGTAGAGCCTGTGTGCGGCTGGATGTATTATTATATTATTAGGTTTCCATGACAACACAAAAACATAGATAAAAGCTAGATAGCCTTTTTTAACAAATATCACTATACGCTGGAGCATTCCGTAGTGTTCAAGGTCATTAATCCATTTTATAGTTGTGTGCGTGTCATCATCATCATCATCTCAGCTCATATATGTCCCACTGTTGGACTCCAGCCTCTTCCATAATGGTAGGGAAATCGACTTACTATACCACACTGGTCAGGCGTGTTGATATAGGGTTCTGTTTCGAGTTTTCCTTCTCGGGCATAGACGTTAAATGCGTTTTATATTCCTTAGTCGTCTCTTACGATCACCCACGGGTAAGATAGAGGGGGTGGTGATTTGTATTCTCACTCCGTCACCACACGGATAGTGTGCGTGTATACTCGTGTCAATCGCTTCACACATTTTATAGTAGTGTGCGTGTAAGCGCTTGCAAACTAACAGGATTTTTGGCATCACTATTTTAAACACTTAAAGTACCGAACTATCCTTCTATGTGTTTTTATTCTAAGGAAATGGGTTATAAATACTGTAAAGTATCGTGGTGATTGTTTATCATTCAATGCTAATTTAAAAAATAAAGAATAAATAAGTACGTGCACAATTTACTGGAAGACAAAAATATTATAATATCATTGTTATGAATTTTCATCTTACGATGGTGTTAGACCTTAAAAGATAAAAAAAGTTTTCACTATTTTAAGCCCTCTTGATCATATAAAAAGCTATTAAAATTTAAAAAGTTTGATAACTTATATTTCACAACTGTCAGGCCATGTTTTTTTACAATTATAAAACGTAAATAAATAATTACCAAGGTGATATTAGGAAGTAAATAAATAATTACCAAGGTGAATTTTCAATAAGTATTGAAGCTTCTTTCACATTTATACTATGAGTGATTCAAAATCTGATGACGATGGTTCTATCTTGATTTTTGAAGTATGCTACTTTGAAGGTAAAGAGATATTAAACACAAAAATCATTAGAATAAGAAATTATTTATAGAGCATTCTGTTACATTATTTATGTTTAAGAATTTAGAATTACTTAGTCATAAATAAATGTTTAGAAAATAATTATTTAAATATTTATTATAACTAATTAACTCTACATATTAAATAAACACAATACTTGTATGGTAATCAAATTCTTATTAAAATTATATAAAACTTAAAGTTTAGTAAAGTTAATATAAACTAAAATGTTAACTAGGTTCGAGACATCACTAGTTCGGAAGTTGTCAAATTCGGCCGGGGTGGCCGTAGCCAAGGAAACGGGTGTAGTTACAGGACAACAACATTGATAAGTCATTTCTTATCGTGTTATATAAAATCTGGCAAATTCTTTTCTTTACCTTTTATTTCGTAAAACACTTTTTCAGGGGGTAATATTACGTCGGATCTAGTTATTAACGCCAACATTATAATGATTTTGACAGTTCGAGGTATGGATGGCAGGTAGGTTTATTAAAATTCTGGCTAACTATATGTCTTAATTATTTTTAATACGAAAGCTTAGAATGTTTGATAAATACTTAACAACTGTTTAGGAGAAATACACGTCCTTCTCGATATAAAGAGAAATCGAAATGAGCCCTCCTTGATCCCGGTCACGTTATCGCGTAACAAATTTTATCATAGCTATAGAACAGGAGGGAGAGTTGGTGGCGGCGCCTGGTACGGCGCACGTCCCAACAGACTAAATGCAGAGTCGACTTTGTAACACTTATATACTATACTTTACATAAGGGGAATGACAAATATACACAATTGAAAATAGTTTCCAAGGTGTTCCTTTCTATACAAGCAAAAAGCAATTATATCTGAACATATGATATTAATCTTTGTTTTCTCGCTATTACACTTCAAAATATCATATATAAATTAAGAAATATTAACCATCACAATATATATCAAGTAAAGAACACAAAAACATTTAAAAGCATAAATATAGATTACAAACAACACAATTTCATTTTATCACAACTCTTTTATATAACATAAAATGTCAGTTTAACATGAAAACAATAATTACATAAAACAATATATAATATTCACTCATGCAGTACAAATGGTGGTATATGGCAGGTGGTGGCGCTCAACCGAAACAAAGCACCTGCGAACACCCCACTATGGCAAAATTACACACACACACTAGTTGTGAGCCCTCACTAAATTATAATAACACAGAAACACTAAACGATATAACTGACAAGATAGCTACCACATAGATACCATTGTTTGATCAATACTTGATGTCACACAATCAGTGTAAAGTCACAATAATGTGTACTAGTTGTATTCAAGTAGTATAGTGTATTTAATAATAGTAATATTGTTCAAAATGACTGAGATGGCGTTTGAAAATGTGTTTTATTTAGAGAGTGAGTGTTATACAGATGTTTATTGAGAGTGAAGGTGCGGAGGGATGGGTGAGGTGTTGCCAGGTTACGCTCTGGGAGACTCCACCCTAGCTCCCGGCAGATCAATAACATCTCTATCACCCAGGATAGTCTTATGCAATACATGAGATACTTTTTATATATTTTTGAATAAATATTATTATTTTAAATTAGTTAAGACATAATTGTGATTTTACATAATTTATAAAAATACATGATATTATTGCTACTTAAATCACAAACAAAATGGTATAAGTCATAAAAATATTTCAGTGCTATAAATGACTATTAGTTTTGAAGTGTCTACAATATATTTTTGTAAAAGAGAAATTCTGAATCTTACATAATATTTTTTTTGCAATAATCTATAATTAGATATTGCTACCACTAATGCACTTTTTTAATAAAAATTGTAAATAATTTATATTTCTATTATTGCTGAAGCACTCGAAGTGTTGTTTTCATCCCTCATTTTACAGTATTAATTAATTGCCTAGTATTATTTCAATTATTGATCCCAGACTGGCAGTCAATTATATATGCCAATCAATAATATGTTGAATAAAGACCTAATTTTCATAAATTTGTTATATATTATAGGTATCTATTTTAGCCAGTATATTTCAATTACTAAAATATATTATTTTTCCCAAAAGAAAGACAGTATAGTCCACCTTATGGTAAGTGGTAGAATGATTCTACATACATACATACATACATATCATCACGCCATATCCCTTGCAGGGTAGGCAGAGAGAACAGAGTGCCAGAGAACTATCTTTGCATACTTCACTCGCTTCGTCAACATTCATAATTTTCTTCATACATGCTCGCCGGTTTCAGAGACTCTTGACTCCACCTTCCTTAGAATGATTCTAAGTGGTGCAATTAGCATACAGGCTTTAGGTTTTCATTCTTTCACCTTTTAAATAGCCCACTGTTAAGTATGAGCCTTCTCCATGATATTGGCTTGTCCATGATTACAGAGAGATTTTGCTTAGAGTTTTTATACCCGTGCTTTATTACCTGTACTAAAGGTCACCTGCGGGTAAATAATTGAAATATATGTTTTTTTACGTAATTACACGTCAATTACGTATCCTGACTAAATTCACCATCAAAGATTATATCCCCGTAAAAAATATCCTTAAATCATATCCCACAGGTATTGCTTCTAAAACTTAACCAAAACCTTGGCAGTATTTTTTTCCACTTCTGCATATAGGAAGAAGATATGAGGCAAAACCTGATCATTATGCACTGTTAATTATGTGTTCAATAATGCTGATAATGTGTTTGTCTAATTGCCACCGCCATTTTCTAATCATTGACATTGGAAATTTGGGATTGGCAAACATTTTATTGCAGACTTCAGTGAGGAAACTCTCCAAAGTAAGCATCAAATTTGATACTGTGTCCTGTAGATGATAGTAGGTTTGCCTATGAAGTGGGACTAAACGATGTCGTGGCGAAATTTACGTACAAATATGTAAGATTATAAAAATATCGATAAGTTAGTAACTAATTAAACATTGTCTTCAGATTTTGAGTGCGCCGGTGACGAGGTGTTGGTGGAATCGTCACCGCCCGCTTCGCCGGACATGGCTGCCAGGCTTGCGGCTCCAGCACAGGTAAACGCTAAAATATAAAACGTTTATCATTAATATTTACACATTTATCTTAATATTAGTAGAAATTATGTTTTACTAATATTAATGAAGAGAGATATGACCTCGTCTTGAAAAATTATGTGTTTAATTTTTTTGCATATTTAGGGTGGGACTGCTGCTGGTGGTGCTTCTCCGCCTACAGTGCGTGAGCTTGTCGTCATTCCGGAGTTGCCTAACTCCATACACTTGCAACACGCCATGCAACAGGTAAAGGTTCTGACGAGAATGCGTTTAACATTGGGTTACCTACCCATATATTAATTTACCTTCCTAACAAGTTTTTTAAAGCGAAATTAGAAGCGATTTGTATGTTTAGGAGTTAATATATCACAGACAGACCCACTTACCTCCTAAATGTAAATTCGAACCGACCCCCTTTTTTCATTGAGATTAAAAAAATAAGGTTTAAATAAATAAACAAATGTTTAAATTACCTAGATTGAACGTGCCGTTCAATCTAGGTAATTTCTATTATATTTTTTTTAAAACAATCATTTTTATTGGTACACCATTGTATGCCTGGAATCGCCTAGAGTATTAGTAAGCCAGTAGTATGATAAAAAATACCGACTTTCTAAGTCTATCCAGTTATATTATTACTGGCAGGCCAGTAAGTGAGAATTTTCTGCCTGCAACCATTAATGGGCTGACTCTTCAGAGACAGCAGCACGTTTTCGCAGAAAATCGACGTTTGAGAAGTAGCAAAATGTTACTGCATATAGTCCAATCCTCCCACATCCGCTAATAGAGTACCTACTGTTATAAGTAGTGACATGGCCTTGGTATTGCAGAAGTTCAGGAGCAGTAATTACTACTTACCATCAGGTGGACTGGACTATCATGTGGCACGAAAGCCACCAAAGGTATTAAAAATAAACTATAATGGGTTTTTATTGCTCTTGGTGGCAAACGAGCAAGCAGCACATCTGATGGTAAATGCTACTGCCGCCCATGGACCTTTGCCATACTAGGGTATAGCTAGGCCGCTGCCTAGCAAATAAAACCCCAAACCTACCCAGAAGTTTGGGTTTCCGGCTGTCTCGCTCACCGAACGAAGCACAGCAGCACATTGCCACTGCTCAGATGTCGATTTTCTGCGAGAGTGGTGCACTACCCCGGACAAACCGGCCCGCGGCTGTAGACAGAAAACTGTCAACAGTATGGTCCACCCACTATTGCATTGATTGATTGGGTTTACTAATACTACTTCAGCCTATTTACATTCCAATATTGAGCACTTGTTTCTTCCACAAACCTATTACACAATGAGATGGAAATTAACTTGCCACACGTACGGCAGGTCAGACTGTATATTGTTAACGTTTCATGTTAGATTCAAGCTTAAACTTGTGTGTATATATGATATTCATGAGGGGTGGTTCTTGAAAATCGAAATAGTTGCTGTTTCATCTAAAACAGATTACAATAACAATGAACTTTCTAGAACCAATTTATGTGTGGCCTATATAGTGCGGCAACCATTTATCACCTCGGCACATTACTGGGTTCGAGCCTCCTTCGCAACGGGTAAAAAATTTACAATATTTCTGCTATATGAAATGTCATATGCATATCCTTTCTTTCGTTTTTTACCAAATTTACAGACAACAAAGGACACGACAAGCGACAAGTATTAAATATCCTGAATTGAATATATTTGTGATATAAAAACCCATATTTATCTGCGGAATATATGTCTATCCATCTATCAGTGTATCCGCGCTCTCTGCTGTACTTGGGCCTCTTCAAGGAGAATATGTGTCTCTGTGTGGCGACGGGATAAGAATATGGTTGTCGCCATCAATTAATTGCCTCTCGGAGTTCTAAAAGTTGACTAAGTGATCACTTAGGGAATGTCGCGAGTTGCCTGTGAACAATCTATTAGGAGTCGTTAAAACAATAATGATTTACTTTTATTAAACAATATATATCTATTTTCTAAACTGTTGGAGTTTTAACAACTTGTATAATGATTGACAGACGTTTACGAAGCGAATGCCTTTCGATCGATGTGCAAAATTTATCGTCAGATACTGTATAACATTGCAGTACTATTTGCAAATGCAAAAAATAAAAAGTAAAATCATACTTCGATCATGGTACATTGAAATAGTTTATCTAATCGGGCCTTATATTCCGGTGCTTCTGCGATTCTTCAGGTATCAAGCACAGTAGTGGAAGTGAATGGTGACAGCTCTGGTCATTCCAGCCCATCTGCTGATGGCCAACACACCTATATTACGGTAGCAGGCGATCCACTCGGTAAGTACAAAATGTTCTTTCATTCGTATATATTCGTAATAAGTATAATAATTTAGGTTAACCAAACTCTCAATTTTATTGATATTTATTATTGAATACCTATTGTATTCAACTAGATTTCAAAACTAATATCGGGTAGGCAGGGCCTAAACTTAGCGGAAACTCACATAAGTGAACAGTGTTTGTCCTGCATCCGTCTTAAGTCAATAACAAATTTTGATTTTTTTTTTTCAAAATGGATTACTTCACTTAGAGTCGGCTCTATTGTCTATGAATTGCACAAATCAAAAAATTCAAAATCGCCGCCATTTATGAACCACCGATGTAATGAACAACTTTTATTTTTAAACAATTTCAACGTTTTGTGTTTTTTATAATTTCCTGTATAAATATTTCTGCCACTGAAAGACAGATAGCAGTTCTCCCAATTGATTTGTAAAATAAGCATGTTTTGTTTTTATAGATATAAATAAAGCCTTTTAGGTGTTTCGAAGTTAAAGTTGTGTTTTTTTTTTTGGAGCAATCTAACCTCCTTGCCATTTTTTATTTGATATGATCGTATCTGCATCTGGGTGGTGATATTATACGTCCTGTATTTCACCCGGGAAAGTTACATTACGAATATTTTTACACATCTAAAGAGACATTGCTATAAAAAAATTGGTAATTTGAATCATAAATGATTTTATTTTTAAATTTATTTTTGTTAGTTTTTTGCATCTTCTTTGAATATAAAATTAGGATTTTAAATGTATAAAACGTGTAAAGTCTCCGCGTGCCTTTGAATATATTGGTAAAGAGGTTGGTTTGATTCGTGAATGTTTTTTTATTATTATTTTCTTTTGCATTTTTTTTGAAGTAGAAAACAAATCACAATAGTTGTTGTTAGTTAGCATGTATTATTTATTTTAGCACAATTTGTTTGTTAGCACATTATTTATTTTATGTATTTATGTGGTGTGTCATCGTGTAGTCCGAGACACTTGGAGCCCAGCAGATTCTCTCCAGGTGAAACTTGAAGAGCTAAGTGATCATGAAAGCAAGTTCTTTTTTATTTTGTACTTTTTGCATTTTATTTAATCAGCATGGGAATGTTCTTTTTTTTTGCATTTATTTTGGGTGCTGGTATTATTTAAAAAGAAAGCACAGCGAGCTTGCTAACTAAATTATTGAAGATTAACAAAATCTCATCATTATAAAGCCTGTAATTCGATAAAATTATGTTACCTAATATGTATTTCATCATCATCGCCCTCACCTCTATCGTCGTCTTCACCTTCATCATCATCGTCATCAACATCAATAACAACAAAAACAAGATTTACAACAGAATCAAAAAATATGTCATGTGTGGTAGATTGTATTTTTAAAAGACACTCAGTAGTATATTATTATATGAGCGACACATTTTCAAATGCCAAATTTTAATACGACTATTCCAAAATATTTAAAGCGTGAAATTTTTAATTTTAAAAATTCATTTTTGTTGTCTATAAAGTACCTATAAATTTTAAATTTATCTACCATAATTTAAAATCCTATTACTTTTTGAAAGTGAAGGGAGTAAAGTGCCAAATAGATATCATAATTAGAGGAGCATTCTCCTTAAAAATTCGACAAATTGCGACCAAAAACTGTTCTTATTTGGCAGACTAAATAAGTACAGTTTTTGGCGGCAATTTGACGGTTTTTTCTTTAAGTAGAAATATGAGACCTTGATAATTTTATATTTGGGATTTCTACCTGCTTTTAATCAAAGCATTGTGTCATCTCTATGTGATTCAGAAACGAAGGGATAATCGTTTCCACTTCACTTGTTATACTGTCCATAATAGAAACCTTTGATGGACAACAAACAAAGTGATTATCTATCACCCTCTCGTTTGATATCTTATTATATGTACCTGTCAGTATTGTGCCGTATTAAATGCACCCTATTTTTACAATATTAATGCAAATAAATCACTTTAAAAATATACTTTATTGCGTAGACATTAGAACGTAATATTTGGCTGATAATAAGGTGAAATCAAGATCTTTTGAAATTTAAGATGATACCTGGTGAATACGGGAGCGTTAATAAATTGAATATTTTCTCGTAATGAGGACTGGTTAAGATTATAATATGTCATCACCCCTTACTTAAACTGACTTAGTAAGCACCAGTCAAATGGGCAGTACCATTTGCCTGGTAAACTTATAATACCAACTGCGATTGTGCCAAAAGTGATTCGCCTACCAAGCATTGTAATTACGGCATTGCTTCCTTAGGCCTATATCCAACAATGGACGTGGATGAGCTGCTGCTGAGTGGTAGAGGTTGAATACTACCAACCCTTATTGTGGTCGTGGATATCGTAAAAGTCGACTAAGAGCGTTATAGCGACCTACTTGCATTCAAGGCTTCACTCCATTAAGTAATTAGTCTGAGATGCACATTTAATAGCACACTAATCCGAAATAATGTCTATTGCACTCATTTTTCTAGAGATTTTCATGCTTTGGTCTTTATTTAACATTTTTTATTTATTGATCTTGGTGGCAAACGAGCAAACAGCACATCTGATGGGAAGTGTTACTGCTGCCCATGGACCTTTGCCATACCAGGCCGCTGCCTACCAAATAAAACACCAAACCCACTCAGAAATTTTGAGCTTCCGACTCTCTCGCTCACCGAATGAAGCACAACAGCATATTGCCACTGCTCCAGACGTCGATTTTCTGCGAGAGTGTGGTACTACCTCGGAGGGACCGGCCCGCGGCTGCAGACAGAAAACTGTCAACAGTGTGGTACTACCACTATTAAATACCATACGTAATATAATAGTTGTTAACTCATATTTGATTTAGATTTGCTTTTAAACAATTTTGTAACTTAACTGTTTACGCTTAACAATTATGATCATTCTTCTTCTTTTATCTCAATTACTTGGAGTCGACGTAATATGTATTCGTACAGATTGTAAAAGTTATTGGCAATAGATTCATGACTGGCTGTCCATCCAACGCCATAGCGAATGCAATTACTGAGTAAACAACATTAGGTGGAGTTGGCCCAGGTCGATATAAAGCTCTTAGTAATCTTTTTCGATATCCACGAGCAATGTAAAGTTTGGTGGTATTTGTAACCGCTACCACACAGCAATATAAATTTTTCAATAATCAAGTATCAAAAAGAGGGGTATATCCTCTTTATTACTTGATTATTCATTTATTGGTATTAGAGATTTTTGGTATTTGATTATTCATTTGTGAAATAGCGTATTCTATCTTAATTTTAACTAGTTTACATAAGGAAGAAACAGTATTTGTGCAAAATATCATCAGTACCCTGCTCTTATCCCAATTACTTGGTGTCAACCCAAGATATCCTTTTCTTCCACACAATCCTATCCGATGTCATCTCTGCGTTCACTCCCTTTATATCCATATCATGCGCCACGCAATCCGTCTATCTTTTCTTCCGTCTTGCCTTACTCCTAAAGACTTCAACATTCATACTTAAGATTAAGATATAGTAATACATTTTTATTATTACATATTACATTTTCGCTAAATATATATGTAGTAAATTATCCGTATGGTGACGGAACAAGAATACAATTCGCCACCCCCTACCTTGCCCGTGGGTGATCGTATGAAACGATTAAGGGATATACATACATATCATTACGCCATATCCCTTGCAGGGTAGGCAGAGAGAACAAAGTGCCAGAGAACTCTATCCTTGCATACTTCACTCGCTTCCTCAACATTCATAATTCTCTTCATACACGCTCGCCGGTTTCGGAGACTCTTGACTCCACCTTCCTTTAGTACATGACCAATCTGGTCTAGGTAGGTTAGTCTCGGTCTCCCCCGATACCTACATCCTTCCACTTTCGCATTGTATATCTTCTTAAAACTTAAGGGATATAAAACGCATATAATATCTATGCAAGTAAAGGAAAACTCGAAACAAATCCCTATACCAACACGTCTGACCAGTATGGTATAGTAGATTTATTTCCCTCCCGTTTGTTCGAGGAGGGTCGAGCGCAATAGTGGGACGTGTATGACTTGAAATGATGATTAAAGGGAATGAAAGAAAATTCATTATCTATGATAGATGCAGTAAAAAGTATTCATTTACTCCTTTTTATTACAATTTCGTATTATAAGGTAAAGACCCATTGCTAAAATACGGCTGGCTTACATACATATGTGAATAATCTCTTCTTTTTTAGCATTGCCAATCAACTAATTATTTGAGCTATTGTTTCTAGTGACGAGTTACAATTTTCTTCGCGTCTTTAGCCTCTTCATGTTAGTCATTGTCCGTCAGTAAGTCAAATCGTCACCTTCAACAGTGCTATGGTCACACTGTTAATGGTATCTTCTGGGAATTTTGGTGGAAAATTATAAAGTTGTAAAGCACGTTTCTATCATATTCACTACATCCCCGCAGTTCTATCGCATTACATTACATAAAATGCCTTCAAAATTATTTAATATCACACTTTAAAACACTAAGTTATTTAATATAATTGTGGTAGGACCACGCTGTTGACAGTTCTCTGTCTACAGCCGCGGACTGGTCCGTCCGGGGTAGCACCACACTCCCGCAGAAGATCGACGTATGAGTAATGGCAATGTGCTATTGCGCTTCGTTCGGTAAGCGAGAGAGCCGGCAGCCCAACTGGGTGGGTTTGGGGTTTGTACTGGTAGGCAGCAGCCCTAAAGGTGCATGAGCGGCAGTAACACTTACCATCAGGTGTACTGCTTGCTCGTTTGCCATCAAAAGCAACAAAAAAAAATATAATACAAGATCGCCACATGACGCTTTCATATTCTCGTCAAAATTCTCGTGTTATATACGTCGTGTTATTTCATAGGACGTTAAAAGATTTATCTAATTTACAATAATAAAAATTCTAAAGGAATAAAAATTCAAATATTCTACTGGAATATACTATTGAAACTACCTAATCAAATAAAAGTTAAAGGAATCTCGAATTGTCATACAATCAAAGTACGCACATATTGTAACTATATTTAAAATCTGAATCCGTAAAGAAATCACTTTTGAACATAATGTTTTTTGCAATGCCGTTTCATTATCTCTAGGCACAACTTGCATCCGATTTAATTGTACTTCCAATTTGTTTTCACGTGTAATTTGCAATTTGGACACCCTTGCAAAAATTGTAATAAAGCATAATTGGGTACACCCCATCAGATAATCTACCTGAGCGGCCATCGACAATAGTGTGGGAGCAATATAAGGGATCATCCCTATTATCTCCTATCCACCTGCTTGGTTACCTTTGACATGGCACGTGTCGTCGCCAGCAATACAATACTTGGTATATAGTGGTGCTTCACTTTTATATATTATATATTTTTTATACCTACATGCTCTCAATATGTCTGCATTGCAAAGAGGGCTCATACCCAGTTTTATTGTGTTTTATTGCTTCTTATTGCCAAGGAGTTTGTAGGTCTTTTTTTGAAATTGTGCGCTCATATGAAATGCTTTATGAAATGGTGTATCATATAGGGTAAGTGATTTGTCCCCTCTAAGAATAAAAGGTGAAATAAGGGTTTCCTTTGAACAAGTTTTTTTTCTGTTTGAATGATAAGAATTTCTTCTTTAGAAGGTGAGGCTAAGTCAACAAGCTTAGTGATATTTATTGTTGATAGTGGCAGACGATATGAAAATTGGGTAGTTATTTTTTTGACTTTGGTAGCAAATGAATAACTAGTTACCACTTAATGGTAAGTGGTACTTGCCGCTCAAAGAACTCCGCAAGATTAGGGTTACAACCAGGTCGTTGTCTACCGTAAAGTTTTGGTTTGGACCACCGATTCCTTCGCTTATTGAACGAGACGCACTATCAAATTGCTACTCGTATCTTGATTTTCTGCGAGAGTGTGGTACTACACCGGATGAATCGGTCTGTTTATAACTCATCATCATATCAGCTCATATATGACCCACTGTTGCGCTCGAGACTCCGCCATAATAGGAGAGAAATTGACTTATTTTACCATACTGGTCAAGATAGGTTGGTAGAGTTTTATTTTGAGTCTGCTTTCTCTTGATTACAGGTGTTATATTCATATTATGCTCATTAGTCGTTTTATACGACTCCCACGAGCAAGATACGGGGCGGTGAATTGTATTCTTACTCTGTCACCACAAGGAAAATATACATTTAAATTACCATTTACAACTGTAGCCGGAAAAAGCGTCAATAGCGTGGTCCTAAATTGTTAATACTAACACCAGTTAATTATCAGCTGGTTTTGCTTATTTTAAAAATGGATATAAATTAATTTCTTAAGTCTGATGAAACTGTATTAATACAGTTTTGTTTCGCATAACAATTAAATAATACAGATTGCGTCCATCTACTGTTTACCAGGAACAGTTGGAGAATGCAAATCGCATTAATTTTTCATGATAGCCGCAGTATCTCTCGACTTAGTTCAAGCCCTTTTTTTTTACGGTTGACTATGGATGCGTCTCGCCCCGCCAAATCGGTCCGGGGTGACGGAAGAAGCGACGCGTGACCCCATAGACCTACCTTGCAACTCCTTTCTTCGCCGTGCGAGCGGGCCACCGGACTTAGTTCAAGGCCTGGAGCTTACTATCCGTAGTTTCTCGCCTACAGCATTAAATCAAAACCGCAGTTCGGTTCAACCTAACCAATTGGACAAGACCATAGACGGAGTAAGAATACAATGGCTGTCATCACTGGATGATCGTAAAATACGACTATGGGATATAAAATGCATGTAACATCTATACAAGGAAAGGAAATTTCGACATAAAACCTTATACCAAATCGTGTGACCAGAATGGTATAGTAGGTCAAATTCCCTCCTATTGTGTAAGAGGCTTGGGCCCAGCAATGGAGTGTATACGAGTTGATTTGATGATTGTTACTTCTATTTTATACATACATACATATCATCACGATCTGTATTCATCTTATTTTATAAATACAATTATAAAAGATTAGTTATCTTGTAAATATTGAAGAAAACCTTTGAATATAAACTTAATAATTAATCTTTTGAAATCTGTAGTTTTCATTTAAAATTGTCAAGTCTATAATGAAAACTTTCATATTTGTTTCCTTCATGGTCTATATCAACAAACAAATTGTTCTAAATGAACAATAGAGAAATCTTTGCAATTATATTACTTACCGGTCGTATTACATGATGAGGTGGGATGGGGTGGTTGGAGCGAGATAAAAATATATGTTAGAGTGAAACATGAGATGTTGAGACTGGTAATCGGGATGTTGCTCTGGGAAGTGTTAGGGCCACAAGCGAGTTGCCTGGGAGATCTCTAGCGGTATGGAGGTGCCCCGGTACCGATCCTACTACCCCTGTGAGTTGTCCATCCTTTGTCTGACGAAGCTTCGATTGAGACGGTTCATTCACGCGTTTGCTTCCTCACTAACATTTAAAATTAATTTACCCTAAATATTAATGTAATATATAATTACATAAAACTAATTTTTACGTATTTTCTAGTATATAAAAATATTTTTAAATTTAGTGTAATATGCAGAAGACTGTAACGGATGTCATAAATCTGGACATCTAATTCACCTATGGCCATGGCAGCCATTCAAACAGTTTACTAAACGTATAAAAAATAATTTCCGTACTATTAGTTTTATTATATTGTAAATAACATATACATCATAATTATTATCATATTTTTTTAACCTTTTTATGTTATAAACTTTAGATTTTATTTATGCATTGTGGTATTTGAATATTTGCCTTAATATTCCCAGTGGTATTTGGATATTTTGTGGGGCTTATGATGGGAAAATTTTAAGATTTTTGTTTTAAATGCGCTCTGTTATTTGTTCTTCAGGCGAGGGCGGTAATGGCGTCAACTATCACGTGCAATATGTCACGGAGCCGCAGGAGTTATACACACAAGGTCATCAAGCGCATATGTGAGTACAAGGGTACTACAAAAGCAAAAGTGCATTTGTGACAGTCTGTGGGCCAGTTTTATTCCGCTCATACCGTTCAAGGCGACGGATGGGATGGCGTGCAATCCCATAATCTCTCTTACTGTAGCTTTTTTCTTTTTGTTGTTCTTGTGCCCCACCCGGAATGATATATAATTTATCATTATAATCAATATTTAGGCTTTTGGCGTCCACTATTGAACGATCTCCACAAAAGAAAGCCATCTATTCATATTCATAAAGAAAGTCGTCCCGCCGAGGATGTGGTACATACTGGCAAAATGGTCAGCAAACTTATAACGCCAATTGCGATCACGAATCGCCTGCCAAGTGTGGTGATTATGCTCATGAGACGAGGCCTGTGCCCGATATTGCACTTAACATTTCACAGAGTCTCTCGTTGCCGTGATGTTGATTTATTTCTTTCACTTGTTCCAAGCTCATCCACTCATTTTTATTATACACTATCATCAAAATCATCATTCAGTCTTTCGTCGGCCACTACTAGAATATGCCCACGAATGATGTGATAGTTCCGAAGCACCAAGCTTCGCGGGCGGGAGGGAGTGTCCCAGGAGAGGGCTACTGCCTACTTTACTGGTGCAAAAGTTAGGTGATTTTTACGACTCCCACGGTTAAGTAAGGGTTTTGACGATAATTGTATTCGTATCCCGTCATTGGGAATACTTTATAATCTATAAATATATATATTATTTATTCATTTTATTTTATCATTACGAAATTTCTTTTATAGTACTGCATCAATATTAATATTTGATACGCCATTTTGAACATAAATCTCCCCTCTATTGAAGATAAATAAAAGTAGGTACCCTAATTTCATTTTTCTTTCACAAATTCTATTAATAACTTATGTTAATCAAAATGTATAAAATATTCTTGCAAGCTAAATTCGTTTTACTAATTGATCGGAATATCTGCATGGGACTTTTAGTAATGTTTATTGGTTACTAGGGAAACACTCCGTTCTTATCCTGTGTACGGAGTGACCACAGTGACCAACGGTGGTGGAGCTGAAGGCACCTCGGCAGACAACGGTTGGGGAGGCGCTTCATCCGCCGAATATACTGCCTATGGCGTCGTTGTGAGTATATAAAGTGTAACTTTACCACTGAAGAGATAGAAGTCTATCCAACAGCCCTTTCCAGCTGTTACAATTGGTTATTAGAGGATTTTTTAATACTAAAATTGAAATAATACATACAATGGCATATAATTAAATTGGAATGTTGACTATTGTTTGTGGCGTATGTTTAAAATAGACGAAAGACTACCGATTATTGAAAACATAATCTTTGATTTCATATGAAGATAGGTACAAGTATTAAAAGAAATGCTATAATTTCATTAATTAGACAGAAAGAGAAATACAAATACGATGACGTCAACTTTGCAATCCCCATATCAGTCTACGCCTACCTTAAACATATATATATCAGTTGCGAGAAAGGCAATATATGCCATCTTTTAACGTTTAAAATTTCTTTAATTGTGTATTTTTTTATTGATGTACATTTTTTCTTAAATTCATATGACACTTGTCATAAATGTATTGGTAATAATTTAATATTTTTCAAAAGGTATCACTTGGTTGGGAATTTCTATTGGTTTCAAAAACATATTGTCAGTGACGTAGGTGATACCTGAACATCCACACAAATTGTCTGTTGATTGCACAAAATATTATGATGCATGATAATCGCAACCATAACATTCGGCGCGTAGGGTATTTAGACTATTATCCCATCCGTGAAGTCTAAAATGTCCATACCCAATCTGGTTGTCTTATGACTTGAGTAAAAAATTCACTCTAGTGAAGTATGTGCCTTATACTTAAATGAAATACATACATACATACATATCATCACGCCATATCCCTTGCAGGGTAGGCAGAGAGAACAGAGTGCCAGAGAACTCTATCCTTGCATACTTCACTCGCTTCCTCAACATTCATAATTCCCTACATACACACTCGCCTGTTTCGGAGACTCTTTACTCCACCTCCTTCAGTACATGACCGATCTGGTCTAGGTAGGTGAGTCTTGGTCTCCCCCTGTACCTACAACCATCTTAACCAGACGTTCGTTCGGCATTCTTTCCACATGTCCGAACTATCGGAGCATTCCCTTTCGCATCTTTACACCAATACTCTCTTTCATACCTACTCGCTCTCTTACGTCGTCGTTACGAATGCGGTCGGTCAGCCTAACTCCACAGATTTTCCGTAGAGATCGCATTTCGACCGCCTTAATTTTACTTTCATACTCTTTTCTGCATACCCAACTCTCGCTTCCATATAGTAATGTTGGGACAAGCACTGCGTTATGTATTGCTACACGTGCCTTCTGGCTGAGGTGGTGGCTACCGAGAAGTTGCCCCAACGCTCCATTCACTCTATTTTCCGCATTCACTCTTCGCTCTATATCAGTGGTGTACCTTCCATCTCGGCTAAATCCACATCCAAGATTGCTCTAGTACATCATTACCTATTGTTACTCTTACATCTGTTCTGGCTTCATTCATTCACGCGTAGACCCCTTTTCTTACAATCTTCTGTCATTGTGTCGACTAGGGTCTGCAGGTCAGTCGCTGACTGTGCCAGCAGGACTGCATCATCTGCATAGAGCAGAGCAGTGAACACTGAGTCGCCCATCTGGACTCCTACATTCATATCGTTCAACCTTTGGAGACATTTATCCAGATATATGATAAACAGCCAGGCTGACAGAACGCACCCCTGCTTAACGCCGATATTGACGTCAAACCAATACGACATTCCATCATCCAGCCGCACACAGGCTCTACAGCCCATGTAACTGGACTGCACAGCCTATAGCACTTTACCGTTCATACCATACTCCTGTAAAATGTCCCAAAGTTCCTTTCGTACAACCATGTCAAATGCTCTCTCCAGATCCACAAAACTGCAGAAAACCCTCTGACCTAGAGTCAGATGCTTCTCCACAATGTTGCGCAGAGAGAACACTTGATCCATGCATCCCCTTCCACTCCTGAAACCGCCTTGTGTCTCACACAGTAAACCATCGGACACCATCCTCATTCTCCTTTCAATAATTTTGCCGTACACTTTTGCTGCCAAACTGGTCAACCTTATGGCTCTGTAATTTGCGCAGTCATAACGTGAACCCGTGTTTTTAAACAAAGGCACGATGACTGCGCTATTCCAGTCCCTGGGAACTATTCCCGAGCTCCAACATAAATTGAGAAGCAACAGGAACGCCCCCCAGACACAGGAGCCGCCAAGCTTGATCATCTCGGCAGACACCATATCAACGTTGCCTTACCATTTTTCAAACTTCTTACCGCACATTCAACTTCATCCATACTGATGCCATAGGAGGACGCCGATGCCGAATGTTGATTTGCTAAACCACATGCGACACCGGCGCCAACTCGAGTATCCGCATACATATCGCCAAAATATTCACTCCATCGGCTTAATACGTCTTGTGTTTGTGTAAGAATGTCTCCACCTTTAGACCTTATTTTATTCATTCTGAAGGCTGACCAACCACACCGAGACTTCTTCACCTCCCTCCAAAAGAGTTTGGTGTTACCCTCGAAGTTTTTAGTCAGCCTATCTTCTGCACTCATATTTGCTCTATCACGTTTCTCTTTCACTAAGGCATTGGTGTCATTCTTACATTGCCGATATATTTCTTTCTTCTGTTCAGTCATACTGTCATTCAGATTCAAAGAAGAGACATAGTCCATCCACGCTTTCTTCTTTTGCCCTACGGAAGCTGCTACTTCCGCATCCCACCATGCATCACCATTTGTTTTTATATGCTTCTTTGAACTTCCACATACTTCTTTCACTGTATCTACCATACTCTCTTTCAATATTCTCCAGCATTCTTCAATGTCCGATTGCGGCTAGCTTGCCATCGTCAGCCGTTCTCAGACACCCTCTGCATACTTTTCTCTTACACACTCTTGCAACCTTTCAGCCTTTATTCTTTCAAGCACTTCGAAGTGGACACGCTCTCCCTCTACTTTCTGAACAGACCACTAAATCTCGCAATAACGAGATAGTGGTCCGTATAGACTGTGGGGCCCCTGTAGGCTCTTTGTCCAATATTTTGCATCGGAGGCGACTGTCTATCAAAATTAAATCTATTATACTTTTCTGTTCATTCCTTCTCCATGTATACATATTGATGTCCTTGTGTTGGAAAAATGTGTTTGACACAATAAGGTTTCTCTCCATGCATACGTCCGCTATGAGCCTACCTGCGTCGTTCACTCTCTTATCACCAAATGGACCAAGTACGTCCTCATAGTCGGGACGCTTGGTCCCCACCCATCCGTTCAAATCTTCGCATACAATCACGCGTTCACTGGTTTCTGCCATATCCAGAACTTCCCTAACGTTATCCCAAAACTTCTCTAGATCTGATGCCACGGAGGATCCTACGGGAGCATATGCTACAACCATGAATACCTTGGTGACACCTAGTTTCATACGGACCCAAAGAAGTCGGGGATCATACATTCCGTAATCCTTCACACCTGAGGCCAAGCGAGAGGACAACATCACTTCTACCCCCATGCTGGCTCGATCGCTCTGTGATACACCAGACCACAGAGCCATCCCGCGACCAGGAAGATCGCAGGCGTCGCTGCCCCTTCGTTTGGTCTCTGTTACACAGAGCACGTCTAGCTGTTTGTCCGCCATGACGGATTACAGCTCGTGCAACTTACCTTCCACACAACCTCTTACATTCTACGTGCTCACCCGGCACTCTGCTCTTCTCGACTCGCCTGACCGGCAAGGCGTGATGGGTGGCGGCCCTCATTGCCGCAACTGCCGATGTTCGTACCGACGGGGGCGGGTCGGTACGCGTCGCCTCCGGGGGACGCCCTAACCCACACTGCGGCACGCATTCGAGCCGGATTAGCAGTCTAACTAGACTGGCAGGGGACGCGACGAGCACGCTCCGGACTAGGCCGCCCAACAAAAATAACTACTTATATTGGTATCATCATCATCGCAGCTCACATAATTATGTCCCACTGCAGGGCGAGAACCTCTCCTCCACACTAGGAGGGAATGACCTACTACATCACGCTGATCAGACGTGTTGGTACAGGGTTTAATTTCGAGTTTTCCTTCTCTTGCATAGATGTTATATGCATATTATATCCCTTAATCGTCTTTTACTATTCACCACCCCCTATCTTACCCTTGGGGGATCGGCACAGGTAAGGTTTGGGGTGAATTGTATTCTTACTCCGTCACCACACGGAAAGTATTGGTATAATCATCTTTAATATTTATGCAAGTATTACACATTTGAAATAAAACTATTTTTACGATTTATATTGCGTTTATATTTGATTTTTAATTTCACGACATTTGGAACCCTTTACAGCGTTCATGGTCACACGAGGACAGCATTAGGTACTATATTTTGATCCACACTCAAATACAAATTTATTTTCAATACAAAAAGAAAATTATTCAATATAAATAACTGTATTGTTTTATTTATTAAACATTGAAATTTATGGTAATTATTATATTATTGCAATTTATTAATTTAAACTTAAAGATATCTATTAAGCTAGCCCTGGAGCGGAACGCGGCCATACTGAGAACGATCCGACAAGAAAACTCAGAAAGCATAATGCTAATTATTGACAGTCAAACAAAAAACGCGATTAAATAAGTAAAAGTGGTGTTATTCCATATATAGGTATTGAACCTATGTATAACCTCACGCAGGGCATTTTTTGTGTAACTCACAGGATTTAACCAAGTCTGTTCCCAGTTAATTATATGTTTATATAAGCTGATGTGACATACGAATTGCTTCTGTTTTTTTATACAACAATCGGCAGTAAGGAATAAATCCTAAAACCGTGGGCGACTTCATAAACATGCAATTAACATCCAAACACAACTAGTATCCAAACTCAGAGCAATAATATATGAATTACACAAAGAACTTTCCTGCTTGTGGACCGAATCTAAAACACTCGATGCGAGAGGTCTCCACTCCCTCATCTGCGCAGTTAATTTACCTGTTTTAAAAATAAAACAAATAATAAATTATACGCACACACGTACACGTATATGTGAATGTAAATGTTGACTCCTCCCCCCGGGTGGCAGGTGGCAGGTGACGAGGCGGAGGCGCCCGCGTCCCCAGCTACCCCCGCGAGCGCACCGCAGCCCCCGCGCATGCCCCCCGCCACCGTGCAATGGCTGCTCGACCACTACGAGACTGCCGAAGGTTATATATTATTACTTAGTAAATTAGCTACCTTAATTACCCACCATTTTTTTTTCTAGGAACAAACTATGCATGGAATAGAAATAATGTTGCTTCCTTTCTAGACTTTGCTCACGTTCATAGAGTCGTTTTACTGAAGTTGGAATGCATGTGTTAGTGTAGTAACGGCTCAGGAATACAATGTCTGGTGGTGAAGTTTGGTGATTATCATATGATAATACAATAATAATATACTATAAGAAGTAATAATTATTTCCCCATTTTAGAGTCTTATGTTTTTTGTTGAGTGTCAGTTCGGCTGGTTTATAGAACACAACGTGTTTCGTATAGACAACGTACATATCTGATATTTTTTTATCAGATTCAGTTACAGATAGAGCTGCGTGGTAGCGGCTAAGAATACCACCAACCCTTACTTTGCTCGTGGATGTCGTAAAAGACGACTAAGAGCTTTATAACGACCTGAGTCAACTCCATCTGATGCCGTTTGGTCAACAATTACATTCAAAATTCCAAGGAGGGTTGACGTCCGGTAGGCGGCCGGTCATAAAACTATTGCCAATAACTTTTACAATAATATGTAGGTACTATGAAAGAAGAGTACATATTGTATCGACCTCAAGAAATTGGGATAAGATTAAGAGAATGATGAGATTCAGTTACGGATATATTAGTATTTTCTTTTCAGATATCCAAATGATACTCTTTAGTAAAAATAAATAAATACGTGTATTTGTCAATTTTCATCCTCAAAGGGTATTTAAATAGGTTACTAAATTTTGCGTTAATACTTTTACTGGTTTTTTTATTGAATAAAAATAGTTCAATAAGTATAAGACAGAATTAAATATTTGATTGACTCATTAACAGAGAATATTTTGAAATTGAGCCTCGTAGAGGGTTTTAAACAAGATTTAAACTTTGCTTTCATATTTTTCACCTTTCAACAAAAATAATAAAAATCATATTTAACTGGGACATCACACATGATTTGTACGCTGAGCATGGTAACGCCACGAGAAAAAATTTGTTAATCTTTCACCGGTGTTAATCCGAGCCGATCAGGAACCGATTAGTTAATCTTTCGCATGTGAAATTGGCTCAGGTCGATATAAAGCAAGAGCTAAAGACGACTAAATCCACAAGCAAAGTAAGGCTTGTTAGTATTCGTCGTCGCTACCACACAGCAAGTTACCGTCGCCTTCAGTTACACACATTATATGTAAAATAGTTTTACTTAAAAAATACTCTGCTTATAGGTGTCTCCCTTCCACGTTCGACACTATACGCGCATTATCTTCGTCACTGTGCCACGCATCGTCTCGAGCCAGTCAACGCTGCCTCCTTTGGCAAACTAATACGCTCCGTGTTCGTTGGCCTGAGGACCCGTCGCCTCGGCACTAGGGGCAACTCGAAGTACCACTACTACGGCATCAGGGCCAAGCCTGGCATAGATCAGGAGCAAGACATCAGGGAAGAGCCCAACGAGCAACACGAAAATGGCGATGACAAGACTGATGTGATGGATCAGCAGGTATTTATTGGAGCCTCTAGTGTCGTGCGGCTGGGCCATCGATACCCGGTTCTTGAACATTTAATGGGAAGTATCCCATTTAATCTTCCCAAGCAGTAATTACTACTGTATTTACTGCCTCTAAGTCAAATTGTCCTAAGCGTGATAATTATAGTATAATATCAGTGTGCAGTTACCATAAAGAGAATGCACTTTACGGGTCGTTGACTAAGAAGGACGATAGGAGCTACGTCCACAAGTGGATGACAAAAGATTGATACTTGGATGGATAATGATTGTTAGGTGAAGAAGAATTGATTTTGTTAACAGGAGGGTAGAGGTCGAGAGCGTGGGCGTACTATCAGCCCTACGGTGAACCAACACCGGCAATATTTGGGTGCGGTAACGCCTCCGGAGCCACCGCCGCTGAACATCACCGACCTGCCCGAGGATGTACCGCAAGATGCAGTAGCCGCACTACGTAGACATCACAGGTTTACACAAATTATTAATTGATTTAACAGTCGCGGTTCGATACAATTCTAAAAAAACATAGAATTCATAAAAATGGGTCGCTGAGCCATCTACCGGGTCCATATTTCTTGCCGCATCTTCTCAGCTTGTGACCGCGTTCCGATGCGGTGATAAATTATTTTAAATTAATTTCAAATAAAATGTAAAATTAACATTATCTAAGTGTCCATATGGGGATAATGCTTAATAGAAGATTTGAGTTATATGTTTCACAGGAGAGAGCTGTTGCCCACCCTTTCTTAAGTCGTTTTTAGGTTTCCCACGACCTAATAAGGGGTCGGGATAAATGTATTGATAATAGATAATTTCCCGTAGCCACACGGGTAATCCCGTCGCCTCAGCATGGTAGATATAGTAAATTAATTTCCCTTATCTGAAAGACGCCAGTGATCAGCAGTGAAATGTATGTATGTGGGCTGAGAAAAGTTCCGTTAATATATACCTCATCAGGAAATCATGTAATACATTATCTCTAATAGTGTCTTGTACGTTGGTTAGGCAGCACGGCGTAGAACTGCTGGAGGGTGTGGCGGAGCTGGATGTAGGTGCTGTGGAGCGTGCTCGGCGCGCATTCTGGCGTCGCGCACCCCCGGCGCTGTGCAGGCGCGTGCTGGGCGTGCTGTGTGCTCGACGTGACGTGGCCGCATGGTTGCGACGCGCTGATTTGCAATTGTACCAGCGTGCCGTTGAACTGCTGCTGCCGGACGTGCTGAGACCGATACCGCCGCAACTCACACAGGTTGGCTGCATAGATGGCAAATATAGGCTATATGCAAAATTATGCAATTAACCTTTTTTTTTTGACAAGCTACGGTCTGGCACACCCTGCCTATTCAGTCAGGAGCGACGGAAGGGTGGTATGTGGCCCATAACCCATCTTCACCATTATGCCGACCACTGGTACCGATTCCTTGACATCCGTGGCCGGCCCGCCTTATGACACCACCCTGCCCTGCCAAGACACAACATAATACTTTCGATGCGATCTACAAATTAATTCCAATTTAGGTGTAATTTAAAATGTTTTTAAATTTCCATACATTACAAGAATTAATTCCTTAAGGTGGAAAAAAAAAATTGTCTGAGACTAGATGTAATTTTATTTGTAAAGTCCTGAAATACTAAGCATTATTTCCGTAATGGATGTTATTAATATAATAATGTATATTGCCGTAATAATGTATATTGTCATCATAATCATCAGTCTACCAAACTTCCACTGTTGGACATAGCTCTCCATATAAAGCGAGATTACGCCATAGTCGCCACGAGGAAAGAAATGACAACTCTTTTATCATCGCGATTTTAACAGTAGCGTGTTAGCTTTAAAATATCATTTTCTCTCAGGGCTGTTGATTCGTTATGCTTAAATAAATCAGCGTGTCAGATTTGATGCAACTATGAAAACTCATCCATAGCGAATCAGGACAGGTATCATAGAATCAAAAGAGTCTATTAACCTATATGTATTGTTGCAGGCCATTCGTAATTTTGCCAAAAGTCTAGAGAGCGCACTGGCCGCTGGATCCAGCGGTGCGCCAGAGGTGTGTGCGCGTGCACAGGCTGCGGCTGCAGCAGCGCTGGCGGCAGCGTTGCGTCGTTACACATCACTCAATCACCTAGCACAAGCTGCGCGAGCCGTGCTCACCAACCATCACCAGATACATCAGGTATATTATTTTTGATTTATTTCCTTTGGTAGCAGATGAAGCCCACTTGATTGGTAAGTGATGAATGTCGCTCGTTAACCTTTGTAATACTGACGGCACGATGAGATCCTATATGCCATAAGGTAGGGTTTGATTTTTGGTCCATTTACAGGTACTGACAGAAAATATTGGGCTGTGATGATGATGACAGAAAATAGTCATATAACATGACCAGAAATAGTCAGCAACACTAGTAAAAAAATCACTATTAAAATTCTTTATAAATTACTAGCAAACTCAGCCTGTTGGTTTGTTTAGAGAACTCGATATATGGCAGCGCCGCCTGGTGGCGAGTTACATCAATGGGGACAGCATATAAACCTCCGTGAAAATATACATATCAATTTTCATAATGATCGGTCAAATAGTTTCTGAGTTTAGCGATGTCATATATACAAACATCCTCTTTTATAGATATAGATTAGATTTTAATAGCAATACAACATGTGATTGAACTCCTCTTAAATGGCTGGGCAGATATTGTTGACGTTTTGTTTTCGAGTTCGATCCCTAGTGGCTTTCGATTTATAATTCCAGTTTTTTCGATTCTTCGGTAGATGATGCTGCCTTCGTGGATATATCATAATTCGATTTTTTTTATATCTTAAACAACGGCTGTTGGGTCAAGCTAGTATTGGTATAGCTACTGGTGAAACAATTTACTGTTTGTCCTTTCTATGTTATCTATGAAAAGAGCAGTTTATCTCCGACAGAATGTTGGGATTAACTATTTACAATATCTATTCTTTTGACGCAGATGTTGGCAGATTTGAATCGCGTCGACTTTCGCGTGGTTCGTGAGCAGGCCGCCTGGGCTTGCTCCTGTGGCAGCGCCGCGACTGCGCACAGACTTGAAGCCGACTTTAAGGTACGTCACTACACATGTATGAGATGTCTACGTTTTGTTTTTTTTTTCAATCTATATTAGTCATTCGTTAGTGAGGTGTTTGTCTAATAGCGTATGTTTTTTGTAGGCGACATTGGGTCGTGGCGCCTCGTTGGAGCAGTGGGCGGGCTGGCTCGAGGGATGCGTGCGCGGTGCGCTCGCGCCCCACGAGCGCCGCGCTGATTACACGGCGCGCGCGCGACGACTGTTGCTCGACTGGTCCTTCTACTCGTCGCTAGTCATACGCGAGCTCACACTAAGGTACCGTACTCACACACACACACACACAAACACACGCATACGCACCCACGCACACACACACGCATATACACACACACAAACACACAGACGTATATAAATACACACACGCATAAAACACAAACGCACGCGCACACACTCACACAGACACACGCGCGCGTGCTTACATACACATACGCACACACACACACGCATACACACGTGCACGCATATACACACACACACATGCATGCACACACACACACACACACACACACGAACACGCGCACACACACACTGAATCTGTACAAACAAAGAATCTCTTTGTCTCTGTCTGTCATCTTTGATGTTTCTTTTGTGAAAATATTACGGCAATCTCTACATGTAAATGGGCCATAGGCCTCCTACAGATGATGTAAATTTTTTTGACATACTATCGCACCAACGTCTGCTGCACTAGATCCGGCCCGTCTGTACGACTCTATAACCTGTCGTCTCATAGGTATAGTTTAAGTATGACTATTGAAAGCTTTAGGGGTAAGGGAAGACCAAATCAAAAATGAATGCATTGCGTGAAGCATGATATGGATAGACAGGGAGTGACTACACCGATGACGTCGATAGGGCTGTATGGAAAGAGTACATATCGACGTCGACCCCAAGTAATTGGGATAAGAGTAATACGAAGATGATGATGATGATGTGAAGGAAGTTCGGGGCCCGTAGTGCGATGTTTGAGCTAAGATAATGATTATCATATATGTTCAAGTTATTTACGTCAATAATGTGGTAGCCACTACGAATACTACCAATCCTTATACAAATACTACCCCCTTTTGCTCGTGGATGTCGTAAAAAAATGAAGAGCGTTATATCGACTTAGATCAACTCCACCTGATGCCGTCTGGTCAACAATTACATTCTTAAAAAGGACTCACGTCAGGCAGGTGGCCGGTCATAAAACTATGCACAATAAATTTTGCAATATGTACGCTGGAAGGTGAGTGAAGTACATACGGCGTCGACCCCCAAGTAATTTGATGATGATGATGATATGTTAAAGTTATGTATATGTTCTGTTATTTAGGTCTGCCGCATCGTTTGGTTCATTCCACCTGATTCGGTTGCTGTACGACGAGTACGTTTCCTATCTGATTGAGCGTCGTGTCGCCGCACACCACAACGTACCGTGCATCGCTGTTATGCAGAGGGTCCTTGTGAGTACAAGATTGATTTGCACCAACGGGAAATATGGCTGTTTATAAGTAATCGCCATTCGTGACAAGATTGGCGAAGTTGGTGTCATAAGGTTCCTATGAAAGTACTTCTGAGCAACTGATCGGACTAGAGAAAGAGGCTGGTTGTCTGAGAACGTAACCCCGGCTATTGAAATCAAGAAATCGGTATAGATGGCTTCGTCATTTGGCAATGAGCAGTGGTTATGAGGCCACTTTTATGTTGCTCAGATGGTTGGGGTTGGGTATGATCAGGCCATAATCTTTCGAAAAAAAAAGATCTTACTGCTGTTCATTCTTTTGGTGATAGCCTCAGGCAGCTTTTACGACTTTAACGTAATAGTAGGGTTTGATGATTATTACATATTGTATTTAATGATTATTACATATTGTATTCCTAACTCGTAGGCATACTTTTTTTTCCGTAGTTTATGGTTTGGGCACACGCCGTCGGTTCCGTCCTGGGCGACGAAAGGACGCCGCGTGCCTCCATACCCTTTACTTTTTTTTTATACGTTGGACTATGGATGCGTCTTGCCCCGCCAAATCGGTCCGAGGTGACGGAAGAGGTGGCGCGTGACCCCATAGACCCACCGTGCATCTCCTCTCTTCGCCGTGCGAGCGGGCCACCGGTACCCGAGCTTTGTCTTCGGTGGCCCGCCTGGCGGTTTACCCTCGCTGGTTCCTCTCGTCGACGCCCCGACAGCTATCGGTGCCTTCATACCCCACCGTATTCCCTCCCCATCGCCATTGGGCTGGCCACTGATACCGAATCCTTGACGTTCGTGGCTAGCCCTGCGGGTTGCTCTTTCGGGTGCCATCCCCCGTCGACGCCCCGGGTAGCTGCCGCGGTGTCGCCCTCACGCGGAACCCGTACCTGCACTGGGTGTTATTTAATTAATTACTTAATGATAATTTTTGTACGCTATGCACACAATCTTTCTTGAGGGAGTCCCTTTTATACTTGATCAACTTTTAATTGCCAATAGGAACAACCAGAGGACGAAGAGGAAGTTTCCGAAGACCCAGTACGCACTTTCAACGATGAAGACGATCAAGACTGGGAGTGGGACGACGAGGAGGAGGAGGACGAGGAACCAGAAAGCAAGAAACCCAAAATAGAGGAATGATCGCCATGGGTTTCATTACAACTTATAAGCATTTTGATCTAACAAATAGATCGTTTGATGTGCAGGATCACATTTAGTAACCTTCGGCGATGAATTATTGAAGCAACGTATAGTGAAATTTTCTTTGAAGAATTGATTTAATGATTTGACTTGATTGCAAATATGGAGGAAAGTATTTTTTTGGACGTTTAGAACAAAATTAATAAAGAAAGAGAATTTTATTTTATTAAGTTATCAGGTATTTAGTAGTGATTTTATTGTTTTCGGATATTTACGCGAATATTACACATACGAAATAAAATTATTTTTACATATTTTATCACGTAAAAATAGTTTTATTTCACATTTTTTATTATTGAATTAAATACATGACAATGTTTATTTTCTAGAGACTTAAATTTCTCTTGGACCAATATTTTTGTTTAACTTTTGAATGATAAAATTATTTATTTCAAAATCGGTCTATAATAGATATTCTTGTTAGTATTTCTATTGGCGAAATCTAATAGAAGCTTATTTGAATCATTTTAAGTAGTTTAATAATGTAAGCTACTTGGAATGATTATTAAACACTTTTTTTTCTACTGCAACGCATGTCTTGTAATCTCTTTACAAATTGATATGTCAAATATTAAACAATTATATATATAGAAGGTAGGTAATTTAAAAAAAAAATACAATTGGAACCACAATATCTATACAGATATTGAAGTATTACCTAGTAAATTATTATTTTATCAAAATTGTTTAAAAAATATGTATCTAATAAATTCTAAATATTTTTCGTCTTTTGAAAAAAATTATTTTATTCCTCTTGTCTTTTCGAAATATTTAAAAAAATTCAAATTACATACAATATTTATTTATAATAAATAATTGTATATGTTTTTGTATATATCATTATAGTTACAATAAATATTAATTTTGAATTAATTAATAGTGTATAAGTTGATGTTTATAGAATACATAAGTAATATAATATACATATAGGTTTCGGACAAATGGGTTGTAAAACATAGAAATAAATGAACTGTGGACATATATTTGGATTGTAATAGGTTTCGATTATATTTGAGATCTAGATATATATATACATTAATGTTATAAAATAGTGGAAATAGATATATAATCATTATCGTTAAATAAATAATAAATAGTCAATATAATATAATTTGACTGCACATTTATTAATAAAAATTGTGTGAGAATCAAATTCGAAATACTCTATATGAGTATATAGTTTTATAGTTAAGTTTTAACTTCAATGTTGTTTTTATTGGCAACTGCTGACCGTCCTACCGACCGGCCTATTCGGCTAGTATACCAAAAATTGTTCTTTTACTTTGTTTTTGGGCCGACTATAGTCCGGTTTTTTACCCTTTCTTATCCTTTAATTACATCGATGAATATTAGGGTGTGCCAAAAAAAGAAACAATATTTTTTGTTCTCATCCCAAAATTTCTCAGGAAATTAAAGGGTAAATTGAAAAGTCCTGTTTCCCGTGTTATTTAGACGGGAAAACTTCAAGTTCCGCGGAGAAGCTTTTAAAATTGAAATTATGAGCTGCGCTTTTAACTGGATCTTTGTTAGGGTTTATCTTGAGAAATTTTGTGGTGAGAACAAAAAAAATCGTCGTTTTTTGGGCACTCCCTAATAAATATAACACATATAGGTAATTATCTAGATAAGTTTCGTAGAATATAATTTTAACAGCACAAAGATCATTTACCTTTTAATTTTCTGTCCTTTTATATTATTTCATCGAAAAAATAATTACGACTATTTAGAATATTATTTTTAAGTTTATATTTCTTGTATATATTATTACTTTTATATATATTCGTGACTTGTCCAATAGTTAATTAGCTTGCCTATATTAATATATAAAAATGTAAATACTACATAATTAAATGTCTTATTTAAGTGTTTGTTATAGTGATGCAACAAATTTCTGTTCTTTTGTAGAAATTTACGAAATTTGTGTGCAGAATGAAGTTCAACTTGTGTCATCATTATAAATGAATCTTGATGATGGATTCTAACGAATTCATCGTCAAGATTGTCACGCGTAAATGTATCTTACCACTAGTTCATTTTGAATACTAATTTGATTAAAAATGATTTATATTTAATTGTATTGCCACTTATGCATTCCTATCCGTTGCCCCTGAAATTGACTTTACACATCCGTTATGAGACTTCCGTTGCATCACTAGTTTATAAGCTTTTTGGTAGACATATCAATGTAATAATTACCATTCATAAATATTATCGTCATAAAAACAAATTTAAATTGATATTACGTTAAAAATGTGACTACCAAAGATATTTTATTTGTTTATATTAAAGTCATTAGGTTGATAAGAGTGAAAATTTTTATCTGTAATACACTATTATAAAGCTGAAAAGTTTGTTTGTTTGATGTGTTAATCTGTGGAATTGGGAAGTGGTAGTTGATTTTTTTTAACTTGCTAATGCATGGAGAAGAGACAGTATTAAAATGAAGTTTGTTGTAGAAAAAGCGCGGCATTTATGGCAAATGTCAAATCTCTAAATTCAGATTCAGCGATGCGTATTGCGAAGCGACGAATGTCGCGTACTTTTTTTCTTACCCGAGAGAATCCTATTTGGCAGGCTATTATGACTAGGCAGGCAGAGGGGTTTTTCATGACTTACAATGCAAGCGACCTATAGCAGTAATCACTATGCATATGTCAAATACGCCATGCCCTTGCCACTAGGGCCAAGGGCATGTTTAATTTCAAATGACGTACCCCATTATTATTACTATAGTCGCACATTGGCAAAGTTGCAATATGGGCGGTATACACGAAAAAAAAAACATAGTCATTTAGTTGTCAGTTCAACATTACTTGATAAGTAGGTAAGTAGTGCAAATTTTCAGATTTGTTGGCCACCTAGGCACAGTTTATTTGAACCCTTGATAGAGCAGATTTATCATATACAATAATCTGGCTGTAGGTACATGATATTGTAAGCCTTGTATTTTTTTGGGCGAATAATTGTCCGCAAAGTTCTCACAGAGTTGACGCTCTCAACACAGATAAGGTGGCGTTAGGCAGTCGCACATCTAAATAAATCTATCAGTCAAGTAATCTTAGACAAATTCTACAAAAGTTTTCGGCTGTGGGGACAGTGTGCTGCTTGCGCCTACAACGTTTACGCCCTCTATAGTCACGTCCCTCACGCAGCATGTCGCGATCTAAGTTATAGCTATGCCTTAGGCTAAAAAAAATACATTTAATTTCCCTACACGCCGTTCCACAGATCGGCACAAAATAAAACCTACAGCTGTGGCGTGTCAAAACGCGAGCACGGTTGTGTTTCGATAAATTTTCTAATTATTCAATTTTTCATTGATGCTATATTTAGAATGCTAGAAACAATCGCGCAAGTGAAACCTATGAAATATTTTTTGTATGATAAGCAGACAAAGTAATAAGAGGGGCAATAGCCTATTCTCTCAATCGACTCTTACTATACTCCCAACAGAAAGTTACCTATTTAAATCTATCGTCACACGAGGGAATAATGTATTCTCATCAACAACTATGTCAATATAATTAACACCTAACATTGTGGTTACTTAGATTTATTGATGTTAATTGTTGTTAAATAAAATCTCATATATCACCTAAGACGATATAAGTGACACCTAACATCAAATATTATTTGTATTAAACTAAATATTACTTAAACTTTAAATCGATGGTGAAAACGAGTATAAAAATCTATATCTAGAAAAGAGGATGTTTGTATATATGACATCGCTAAACTCAGAAACTATTTGACCGATCATTATGAAAATTGGTATGTATATGTATTTTTTTCATGGAGCTAACCTTATATGCTACCCCATTAACGTAACCCTCCACCAGGTGACGCTGCGATATATCGATTTCTACAAACAAACCAACGAGCTGGGTTTGCTGGTATTATATATATATATATATAAATGTAAAATGTGTCCAATATTGTAGTTTTCAATATCAGTTTATACTTAGCATTAATCTTTGTGTCTATATGTATAGATATAAAATGTTTAATTGTATACATGTTATTGTATCTATGGCCTAAGTGTATTTTAGGTGTGTATACATAAGTGTATTTAGTGTTATAATGATCATGTATTCACTGTTTGTACAATTGTATTGCGTCAATAGATATGTTTGTGATTAATGGATCTGAATGTTTTGTTCGTGAACTCAAATGTTTTATTACAATAATGTTGTTATAATTTTGTATTTTTACTCGAGAATTATTAATACTACTTGCAGCAAATAGGAAAGAAAGAAAGTAAACTCTATTGATTGAAAAAAATTCTTTCAATGTGAAAATTTATTAAACCTAATAAGGCCCATTGTAACGAGCCTTATTAGAGTTTAATACATTCCACATTGAAATTGAAAGGGGCCTTTAAGTTCGGTAGCTACACATATACAATTTTTATTATCACCATGTTCATCAAATCATCACCGTGATTGCATATGTAGTAGTGGTCTAAGCAGAGTTCGCTTCCGTAAATATCTTTGCATCAATATTCTAGTTATCTATTGGGAGGGTAAGCGATAACACAAGATGGCGGGTTTTTATGAACGATGAAGGTTGCGTTCGTTCTAAGTAATTAATATAAGGGCATTAAGATGATAACGTTATACAGATACAAGAAAATATTGATGTACAGAACTATTTATTATTACATATGCAATAAAACTATTTTATGGCATTTATCGCGTGATTGACACGACGAGTTTATGAACCTTCGGTGACCACGTTCATGATCCTTCTGTGACCACGTTCGTGATCCTTCTATGACCACGTTCATGATCCTTCTGTGACCACGTTCATGATCCTTCTGTGACCACGTTCATGATCCTTTTGTGACCACGTTCATGGTCTTTCTGTGACCACGTTCGTGGTCTTTCTGTGACCACGTTCGTGGTCTTTCTGTGACCACGTTCGTGGTCTTTCTGTGACCCTAGATAGTATTCGAAACGTCGAGAAAGTAAAAACCAAAAACAAACGCATAAAATCCTTAATGTTTACTTTTTAAACATATTTGTGTCTTAGATGGTGCTTTATTTGTTAATCGTCTCTTGACACCTTACCGTGTAAGCAAATAGTCTTCATACGATCTGCCAAATGATCTATCAAATTGCTTTAACCTGAATACCTACCTACCTAACCTCTAATAAATAAATACATATATGTATATGTATGTATTCATCGTGTTACTCTTGTATTGCGAAAGAGCCGGAAGCCCATCTGAGTGGGTTTGGGGTTTGTATTGTTAGGTAGCGGCCTAGCTATACCATTGGTACTGCAAAGGTCCATGAGCGACAGTAACACATACCACCAGGTGTGCTCCTTGCTTGTTTGCCAAGATAAGCAATATAAAAAAATGTAGTATAGGTAAAGTAATATAAATTGATTAAAGAAGAATTCAAAGGTAGATCGACAGTTTATTCCAAGATTATTGCTTACACGGAATATCCAATGCCTTGAAAGGTAATTTGGATTTTAATTAAAACTATTAGCCAAGCCATTTGAGTCCATAAATATGAACGACACAGTCAAGCCGAATCGTGCAATACAACCGTAATCCATACTAGCACAATAAATCCTATTCGATTAATTGGTGTATATGAAGGCCCATGGGCCTTATTACATGTTACACATATTTTGTAACCGTACTGTAACTAAGGTCTGCTTGTATTCATTGTATTTTCTCACATATTTGACCCACATGTTATTAAGAAAATATAAGGCAAAGCTATCGTTACCTTTTTATATATATTTATTAACTTTCAGCCTTATCTATGGAGTTTTTCATTGTTAATAAAAATATTCTTGATATACAAAGATATTTTGGAATCTCTTCATATGAATTAACTGATTATGACTTTGCCTTTGTTTAATTATGACATTTATATAATCTATTAAGCTATCTAATAAATAGTTATAATTCATACCATAAAAACAAATGTATAATTTTTCTATAATAAGTGCTTATTCGCACGAACGCTTTTAAAGAACGTTGAAATGAAACTTGTTAAGGTACATTCAACTTAACGCTCGATATTTAAATTTTAAAATGAAACACTGTGCGTTATAAGAACGTCTCGTTTAAAAAAACTGCCGTGCGAACAAATACCCGGCTTTTGTTTTATTTCAACGCTTTTTTAACGTTCATTAAAAAGCACTCGTTTAAGGAGACTTAACTACATTATGGTAATATCAATATAGATGCAGATCAGCTGCCTTCAAATGTTGCCTTATGATACAATGATACCTCTTATAAATACATTATTTCACAGAAGAATTTCAGAGTGATTGTAGCTCACAAAACTAGATTATTATCTATTCAAGCAACTGATGTAGCGCTGTATTTAATGTGATGCTTTGTTATCTTTATAGAATACTAATTTACATATATGTAGTATTGCGTTATTAGATCTACTATTAAAAAAAAAACTTAGAAAAAGGACCAAATAATCATCAAAATGCTTTTGGTAAAAAAAACGCTACCTATTTTTCAGTTATAAAAAAATGTTTCTTTGTATGCATATGTATATCATGGTTTAAAAAATATTTTATTTATAGCGAAGAATTACAGATATGGGTTATTAGATTATAATATAATATTAATTTTAGCCTATCGCCTATTTATTCGCCAGCCCGATGTTACGAGCACATGCTTCATGCTACAAATTACTTAATCATTTTAGACACTCAATACAAACACGAAAGTGCAATTTTCTTGTTCAAGAACATATATTTTCTCCACACCCGTTTTGTTTCGGCAGAACGTATACACTGACATAGCTTCAGGGAAGAAAAACATATAAAGCTATAGCTTGGCTTGTAGGCGTGTATACACGCCTCGTCATTATTGTTTGCTTTTGGCTCTTCATAAATCATTTGCGATACGAAAAAGATATTAGGTACCACAGGCTTCATACTAAATCTCTTAATAATGCGTTCCACGAACGGATTTGAAAATGCCGCAAATTTTTAGTTCAAATGCTATTATACTATTATAATTAGATATCTATCTAAATGTATTTAAATGTAAATGTTGCTGTGTATATTGCTCTAGATAATTGTACAGCGAATTGTAGAAATTTGTCACATATAAATGTTTGTACTTTTCGGTGGTCATGACTACGTTAAAGTGTTATCATATATATAACCGTTTAGACGTTAAAGTGTTATTTTGTTGGAGGACTGTAGCTAAAATACTAATAAAACATTTAGTGTATTTTAATACATCGCTTCATTATAGATTTCGAGTGAATTGCAATATTAAAAGGCGTTTAGAGCTATTGCTTTAATGCATATGATTTTTTTAAGTCTTGTGTCCGTTATGTTGCAAAGGGAACACCGCCTGTCATGCGGGATTAAAAGATTAATAGCGAAATACGGATATATATATATATATATATATATATATATGTATTGTACTAGTATGATTTATCATTTTGAAGTTAAAAGAATGAGACTATGAAAAGACTATATTTAATTCTGAGACAATAAATAATTGGATTCAATAGATTCTATTTCATTCATTTACAAAAATCTTGACATTGAATATATAAGATTAAAAAAAAAAAACTGGTCCAAAAAATTAATGATTGTAGTCGTAGTGCTAAGGCCGACATTACTAAGGTTCTAACTAGACTATACCTGATTGTAAAAAAAAAACAGTTTAACGCTATTTAACTGCATTAAAAATGCTGCGTATAAAACAAGTAGTTTAAATACGGATAAATAATTGGCGGCAAATAAAAAACAGTGGTTTTACAGAAAATATATACTTAATGTAAGCACTCTATGTACCTACTATTATTGACCGGTCTTGTGTTACGTGTAGTTTATATTAATCACTAATGACTGCATAAGGTTATTATTAGAAATAAAAAAAAACATTTCTATTCTACACGAGACAGAAAATTCTATGAAAACAAATGCTTTAGCTTCGATCTTATAACGCTAGAACTATCAACAGTTCTAAATGAAAATATCATTTAAAATCATTATAAACTAAGTTTATAAAGGTTTTAAATTAAACCAACCTTTGAAATAAAACGAATTGCTAGAAATGGATTCAAAAAGCCTTTTCCATCTACAGTCGATAGAAAAATCTCATCAGTACCCAATAATGCCGATATACATATATCGGTCTTAGTGTAGAATATACCATCTTAACTCGAGCGGTGGTTTATTTTATGTAAACTCAATATAATCTACGTTCTAGCTACAGTATTCGTCCAACATATATTATGAGCTTATTATATTTTTTTGTACCAAGTGTAGATAGGTATATCTAGTATGTGTGTGTCTATATTATGGAGGGTAAGTCTATATGTTTTAACACAGAGCAACGAATATTTTGGGCTGCATTCCTGTTAATTATATCAAATAATATTTCACAACAAACAGCTATTTGAATCATAATTTGACGAGTCTATTATTATTTTTGATCTATAAGGTTACTTGTAATAATATTTAATTCCCTTTTTGTTTTTCAAAATAGTTTAAATAGGTTTATAAAAATTTCTAGTTAAATTTAATGTTGTTTTTGTATTTATTTAGTGTTGTAATTATTTAGTAAGGCCTCGCTTACGGTTGAAAAGATTATTTAGCATATTATGTTGTACAAAACCTAAAGATTACTACACGGTTGATTATATTAATCCTTTACTTTTCCCTTAAATTATTAATCCTTTACATAGTTATATAACTATTTTCTTTGGGTAGTTAAAAGCCCTTATCGAATTTGTAAAAAAATAAGTTTATGAATATTTATTATAACCATCATGTACGGTGAATACCATCGTAAACATGGAGTTAGTAAAAAATAAAATGCAATAAATGTTGTAGTCTTGTAAACGTGAGAAATCATCATGAGAACCGGCTAAGATAATGATTAGGTACATACTACCTGTCCTATTTTTACCTCCTTACCTTCCGAAAGCTCTGGTTTTCACGTTGTGATTCGTAAATATGGTATACCATATTCTATAGTTTTATATCATCTTGTTTCAAAACAAAAAGTGAAAAAAAATTCGTATGCATAGTTGGTATATACATATAGGTAGGGGCGGCTTTACCTATAGTGCAGAGGGTGCAGTGCACCCGGGCGCCGGGTGTTAGGCTGTTAAGGGGCACCCGGGCGCCGGGTGTTAAGGGGCACCGAGAGCCGCTCGGAACACATAGAGCCTATCCCTTGCAGGGTAGGCAGAGAGAACAGAGTGCCAGAGAACTCTATCTTTGCATACTTCACTCGCTTCCTCAACATTCATAATTCTCTTCATACACGCTCGCCGGTTTCGGAGATTCTTAACTCCACTTTCCTTCAGTACATGACCGATCTGGTCTAGGTAGGTTAGTCTCGGTCTCCCCCGGTACCTACATCCTTCCACTTTCGCATTGTATATCTTCTTAACCAGACGTTCGTTCGGCATTCTTTCCACATGTCCAAACCATCGGAGCATTTCCTTTCGCATCTTTACACCAATACTCTCTTTCATACCTACTCGCTCTCTTACGTCGTCATTACGAATGCGGTCGGTCAGCGTAACTCCACAGATTTTCCGCAGAGATCGCATTTCGACCGCATTAATTTTACTTTCATACTCTTTTCTGCATACCCAACTCTCGCTTCCATATAGTAATGTTGGGACAAGCACTGCGTTATGTATTGCTACACGTGCCTTCTGGCAGAGGTGGTGGCTGCCGAGAAGTTGCCCCAACGCTCCGTTCACTCTATTTCTCGCATTCACTCTTCGCTCTATATCAGTGGTGTACCTTCCATCTCGGCTAAATCCACATCCAAGATATACAAATTCATCCAGCATATGTAGTATATCCTTGCTCCAGTACATCATTACCTATTGTTACTCTTACATCTGTTCTGGCTTCATCTCTTTCAAAGACCATTATTTTGGTTTTGCTCACATTCACACGTAGACCCCTTTTCTTACAATCTTCTGTCATTGTGTCGACTAGGGTGCAGACCCTCAGTCAGTCAGTCAGTCGCTGACTGTGCCAGCAGGACTGCATCATCTGCATAAAGCAGAGCAGTGACCACTGAGTCGCCCATCTGGACTTCCACATTCATATCGTTCAACCTATGGAGACATTTATCCAGATATATGATAAACAGCCTGGCTGACAGAACGCACCCCTGCTTAACGCCGATATTGACGTCAAACCAAGACGACATTCCATCATCCAGCCGCACACAGGCTCTACAGCCCATGTAACTGGACTGCACAAGTTCCTTTCTTACAACCGTGTCAAATGCTCTCTCCAGATCCACAAAACTGCAGAAAACCCTCTGACCTAGAGCCAGATGCTTCGCCACAATGTTGCGCAGAGAGAACACTTGATCCATGCATCCCCTTCCACTCCTGAAACCTCCTTGTGTCTCACACAGTAAACCATCGGACACCATCCTCATTCTCCTTTCAATAATTTTACCATACACTTTTGCTGCCAAGCTGGTCAAGCTTACGGCTCTGTAATTTGCGCAGTCATAACGTGAACCCTATTTTAACCCCTTGTTTTTAAACAAAGGCACGATGACTGCGCTATTCCAGTCCCCGGGAACCATTCCCGAGCTCCAACATAAATTGTGGAGCAACCGGAACGCCTCCCAGACACAGGAGCCACCAAGCTTGATCATCTCGGCACACACCATATCAATGCCCGCTGCCTTACCATTTTTCAAACTTCTTATCGCCCATTCAACTTCATCCATACTGATGCCATCGGAGGACGCCGTTGTCGGATGTTGATCTACTAAACCACATGCGGCACCGGCGCCAACCGTAGCATCCGCATACATATCGCCAAAATATTCACTCCATCGGCTTAACACGTCTTGTGTTTGTGTAAGAATGTCTCCACCTTTAGACCTTATTTTATGCATTCTGAAGGCTGAACAACCACACAGAGACTTCTTCACCTCCCTCCAAAAGAGTTTGGTGTTACCTTCGAAGTTTTTAGTCAGCCTATCTTCTGCACTCATACTTGCTCTATCACGTTTCTCTTTCACTAAGGCCTTGGTGTCATTCTTACATTGCCGATATATTTCTTTATTCTGTTCAGTCATACTGTCATTCAGATTCAAAGAAGAGACATAGTCCAGCCACGCTTTCTTCTTTTGCTCTACGGAAGCTGCCACTTCCGTATCCCACCATGCATCACCATTTGATTTTCTATGCTTCTTTGAACTTCCACATACTTCTTTCGCTGTATCTCCCATACTCTCTTTCAATACTCTCCAGCATTCTTCAATGTCCGATTGCGGCTGGCTTGCTATCGTCAGCCGTTCTCGGACACCCTCTGCATACTTTTCTCTTACACACTCTTCTTGCAACCTTTCAACCTTTATTCTTTCAAGCCCTCCGAAGTGGACACGCTCTCGCCAGTGCCTCCACTTTCTGAACAGACCACTAAATCTCGCAATAATGAGATAGTGGTCCGTATCGACTTATTTCAATATAATTGTTAAATATCCTTTAATCTTATGACAGTACTTTTTTTAAGTAATCTATACTTCGTGTGTAAGACATTAGATGATAATTTAGATCACGAAGTATAAATACAAGGAGTACGAACAGTATAAGATTTTCCATAGTATTTATGGCCACAATAATCCCAACCCAGATCTTAGTTTCTTTTCTGCCACTGGCTGCCCTAGAGCTTAGGAGTACCGATGCTATTATTATTAAAAAGTGGCGTGCTCTACCGGCAAAAAATTCTGTCCCCTAAACTGAGAGCATCCGTTTAACATTACGTTCGGACTCCTTGTATCTATATTTCGTGATTTAGAACTGCACCATAATATTTTGAGTAGGTGCTTACCAAAGTCGCATCTGTAACTTATTAATCATATATGAAATGGCTTCTGTTCAATAATATTCGTGGGTTTGATTACTTTATTATCAGTTGTATTTTTTTTTATTTTAGTAATATTTGTGACATCGTGAAAATAATTTTTAATTTATCCTTGTTTCAATTTTTGTAATGTGTTTAAATTATGTACATATGTCATGGTTCATTTAATCTAATTATTTATTTATATATATGTGAAGTAGTTAATAAAATTATTTTACTTAGGTATAATAAATAACCGCGAACATAGCACGCGGTTTTAATCATTAACACTGAATATTATTATCAAATTTTATAAT